>CM062807.1:352053592-353513592 GCA_031772625.1 Pinus tabuliformis | reverse complement strand
AGTATTAAATTTTTGAGGAACTGTGTGATGGATAATGAGGGGGCTAGAGCTCATGGTAGGCTTTTTTCCACATGCAAATCTATTCCATCCATCTTTTTTTTTTCTCCATTGTGGTTTTATATGTTTTTGTTGTTCATTCAGCTGCATGAAGTTTGAACCTATGGGGCCAAGTTTCCGTTCCTTGACTCGAAGGTGTGGATATAGGGTACTAATCCCAATGACCTATTACTATCAACCTAAAGAATGGAGATGGATAATTGGGCGTGATGGAGAGTGGTAAGTATGGATTACCCAGGAGTGCCTTTCCTACCCTAAGGCATCAAATGGGGTCCCATTGGGCTAGAGTCAAAGACTAACCTCCCAGGTGAAGTGTGGGAACGAGGATACAATCGAGGTGACCCTCTTTCCTTCAAGAAGAATGCCAGATGGGAGAGAGAGCTGATTGGAGCAATAGGTGGAGAAATCTTGCATAATGCTATCTGTTGACCATCATAGGGCTGCTGGCTGGTTGTCAAATGAGGAGAGAATTTTTCTCCTATTGGTTACCCAGTTGTGGTGGGTAGCAGGGACATTAACCACCCAGTTTTGATGAAATTTCCTATCCAGACTTTAAAATATGGTACAAAAAGCCTATCATTCCTAGCCAATGATTTTGGCTTGAGTGAAGGGTACATTTTTGCTAAGGACATGACAAAGGAGTTCAACAATCAACAACATCGTCACTAGGGTACATATAGAGCTTGGTGTTCTTGATTAAATTCCAATGACGTACCCTCATATGGGATATAATCCAATGAAATCGCGGAATTTCGTTGGTCCTAAAATTTTGAAAATTGTTAAGTATGCTGAATTTTGAATGGATGAAATTCTGTTTTCAGTATATTAAGTCTGATGAGCTTGGACCCACTCTCAGACATCTTGAAAGAGTTAATTGTAATGTTAAAAATTTCAGTAAAAGGATATTCCTTTTACTTCAAGAATTTAACATCATCATTAAGTAGTGCTTGGGGAGCATCCATGGAGTGTACACTCAGTGTGTTGGGATTGCGTGCCATCGCTATGGGAGTGTCCTTGTGAGAACCACAGTTGCAAATTTGCAGGGAGCATGCCCAAAAGGTCCGGAGTGTGCTCCCAGATTTTGGGAGCATGCTACCTAGGGCTACCCCTGAGTGCTCCTGGTTGGAACAGGTTCCAAGGCTGGAACCCTGGGGGGCAGCCGGGAAGCGGGGGAGGGTGGTTCCTGTGACTATGAACTGGGTTATTCTACTGTACCTGAGAGCCTGATCCTTTTCTGATGCAACTTTTATTTGTAGGCTAGATCCACGGGGGATTTGAGCCGGTGACCTATCGCAAGGAGTGCCTTAACAGTGCACCCATTCAACATCATTCCAAAGCCCCGTGGGCTTCTGATGCAACTTAAGTAATTTCAGCAAAGTTATTAGTTTTTACAATGACATAATATGTAATTATCACTCTTTCTTGTAGTAGGATTGGTTAATGTTGTTCAATATCTTCAATTGATTGACTTTCAAATTGCTGCTGAGTGATATGAGTTGCTTTCATGATGCTCTCATTCTGTCTTTAATTTCTTCACATTGAAAACATGTCACAGTCAAACAGCTTCACCAAGTGATTAATTAGATGCTGCAAGATAATGATATAACAGAATACAAGGTTATCTGCAGTTCATATGTATTAGTTGATCAATATTCTCCTTTTAATGTTGATGCAGGGAAAATCTCTTGATATTGGAAAGGATCATGCATATGAACTTGAAGCCAATGTTAAGAAGGTGGTTTGATATGAGTTTGATTCTAAATTTTCTTTCATGTCTGTGTTATTGCTGTGTTTACATACTATTAGAATTTTTGAATGTTTAATGGGAGGAGGTTGAAATTTGGCACTTTGATCCATAGTAGGACTAAGATTCTTCTCGAGAAATATAGAACATCTCATACTGACATACTCAATATCATTATATGGTATTATTAACTGGCTTCCCTGTTGTTTAATCTCTTACAGTTATTCAACGCAGCATGTGATAAAGCTGCAGAAATACTTCAGAAGAACCAAAAGGCATTAGTTGCTTTGTTGGAATACTTACTTGAATATGATGTTGTAACAAAACAGGTAACATTTCCATCGTACAGATCTTTGTTTATTAGGATATGATTCTTCATGTTTTTTCACATGTACTTTTTAATATAGATAGCTCTTTGAAACAGGTAGGAATCAGAAAAAGACTAAATTAACTGACGGATTCATGAACTTCATTTTAAAATTATTCTGCAAATTTCAGTTTTGACTTATGTGAATATGACTCCTTTCTTAAGCGATTTTGACTGCCTTAAATAAACCATAATTGCAATCTTATATGTGATTTTGTTTTTGCTGGTCAAACTATCAATTGAAAAAGGGAAACACAATAAGCTGTCATATTGTAACAATGAGAGCTCAACCATCAAGTTCTTGTATTCCTTGGTAAATTGGACGGATTGACATAAGATTTCTTCTGAATCTTGGAACATAGAGCATATTGCAAACTGCTTTGATTTTCCTATCACCATCTTCATGATGATTTTTCCTTATCCGTATGCTTTCTGCAACCTTTTGTCACGAGAAATCGGGGATGCTTTCCTTTCAGCGGAAATCAGAGGTTAGGGATGATTTCACTTGGATGGGAGGAATTGATGAGATTTATTCTAGTGAACATGTATTATATTTATGTTTTAATATTTGTACCAATGTTGTGATAATCGCGATCGTGATTAAATTGGAAAGGGTGCGAAAAAGGAAAAAAAATTGTAAAATTCGGCAAAAATAAAAAAGATACAATTATTTTTTTCAATTTTTTTTAGTATCTAAAGCATCCACAACATAAAATAAATGCATTGACACATAAATAGGAAAAGAGAACTAATATATAAGATGTGTAACATGTCTAATGCTACATCACACATAATAGTGAATCATGTCCTGAATCCTGAGTCTTGACTTAGCCTCAAAATATCAACAAAAAAAAATATAAGAATGCATCTCATATCATGAGTCATATAGAATGAAATGAACCAACTAACTAATGATTTTCTTTGCCCCACTTGTGAGAAATTGTAACAACTTTCCCTCTAGATGAAGAAGGCCTTGGGGCTGGTATTAGACTTTGATGTCCTTGAGAAGCTGAAAAACTAGGAGCCATAGGAGGTAGACCACGTCCTCTACTGGTGACCATGGTAGGTGGTGTCACCTCCTCCTCTATAGCTGCTATCCCTTCAACTACCTTCTCCTCTAACCAATCTGGGGCCAATTCCATGATAGGCCTCTCAGCCTCAACCCTCCATGCAGAAGTTGTGTCAATCCCATCCAATGAGATGGCCTCCATGTCATGTGTCCTCTCAAGTTGCCTGACCCACAAACGGAGATAGTAGTAGACGTAGACCATGTCGTTAAGGCGTTGGGACTCTAACCTGTACGAGGGTCATAAATTATAAATTAATAATTATAAAAATAATAAATTATATTTTTTTTATTCAATGAATTCAATAAATTAATTGGAAAATTTAATAACATGTTGCGCTTCTTGGTGTGTATTTTCTTCAAATACACTCTAGTTGCACTCGTATCTAGAGGAGCTACATGTTTGGTTGAGCACTCGAATGCCAAGCTTTTGGAGATTGGGTACTTTGCTAGCATAGCTTCTCCACCATGCATCTAAAACAAATAAGAGAAACATATGAAAAAATTGAAATTTGAAAGTTGAAGCAAAGTATGAAGAGACAATGAAATTTGAAAATTGAAATAAATTAAAGCTTACCTAACATTTTTGTTTTCCTATCATGGATAGCCATGTCAAAGCTAAATGTGCCACCTGCCATCCTATATATCTCCATTTCTTTAGAAATTTCTGCATGTTCTGCTATAGATGCCACCATCTTGTAAACACAAAGTGAAAAATCCATCCATGACCTCAACATCAAATATGAAACCACAGGAGTAAGAAAATGCGGGGTTTACAACATGAATGGGATGATGGAGTGTATTGTTCCATCGCTCATCAATCACTGTCCATATCAGTTGTTGTTTCTCAAACAAATCATACCCCTTATCATCATAATAGTCGCGAATGGACTCTTTGGCCCTATCCATGGTCTCCTACAAGTAGGCCATTGTAGGCTTGTCTCCATCAACTAATCGAAGAACCTTTACCAAAGGTTCAGTAATGCTACACACCTCCTGTGCTCCTGCCCAAAAGCTTTCCTGGTATGAAACTAGCTTGCATATGAGCTCTCTCTCTGGTTTGCAGCTAAATGACAAAGCACGTTACTCCTCTAAAAGAAACGTTCTCTACACATCCCACTAGAATTCAAGGGGGATTGAAGAGATATAAAGCTACTGGAAAATCGTGTAATAGTAGGGCACACCAACTCCTTGTTGTTGGTGAATGTTCTCATCAAATGAAGCACATATGCATGATTATGTTGAAGAATGTAACTAGGTTTGGTCTTCATAAATGTATTTGAGTGATTATCTAATGTACTTGTTAAAAGAACGAAAAATATTATTTTTATTATTATTACAATGACTTATTAAAGCGTGGGTTTCATGGTTGGGTCATCTTTTATTAGTTAATGTCCCCATTGTGGACTCCTACGATTTATATTGAATCATTAGAGTCATTGTACATTTTATGAGACCCTTCTTGGGCTTCAGAATAATGTAAAAAGAATTATTATTGAGTCAAATTAGGTATTTGACACCTCCACATCAAGTTGGCCTCAAAGAGATGAAGTTGTCCTCATACTGGGCAATTTGACCTCACCTAAAGCTAATATATACATGTAGTTTGAATTCATTTGGAGCATCTCACTCACAAGTTTGATATCCAAGAACAAGAAGGTAGAAAAAGTGCGAAACTCCGAAAAAAGAAGTGTTGGAAGGATCAAAGTCGAAGATTTTGGGTATCTATTTTTCTCTCTTATGCGAATTTACTGGGCTAGTTGCTGGATCAAAGTTTTTCTATTGGAAGGGTCGAAATTCTGGAAGTGCTGGGTCGAAGATTCTGTTGCTAGAAGGCCGAAATTCTGGATTCGCTGGGTCGAAGTGCTACTGCATCAAGGTCGAAGTTGCTGGAAGGAGAGGCTGACCTGGTGGTTGGAGGAGGTTTGTGTCTAGGTTGAAGAGTCTCAAGAAAACTATTGAAGGAAGATATTTTGATTGGGTTTTCCCCTAGATAGGGGTTTTTCCCTGGCAGAGTGCCTACATCTTGTGTCTTGTGTTTTTGTGATCTTCATACACACATAATTTGGTAATTGCTTGATGAAAGATAATATAACAAACAAGTAAAAGAAGCCAACATAATTCACAAGTAATTATCAAGAAAGAGAAATCTAACCCTAACTCTACTAGCATTGATTTTTCAACATGGTATCAGAGCTAAGGTCAAGGAAGATTGAAGATCACTCTATTGGCTTGAAGGAAATAGGTACTCACTCTATGACAAGTTATATAACAATGGGATTCAATACTGCAGGAAGCTTGATCAAGAAGATCTTCTACTATTTATTCAACAAGGTCAAATGCCAAGGGTTCTTGGCTGCACTTACAGGTTCACTTAATGATGATAATGCATGGATTATTGACAGTGGAGCATCAAGGCATATGACAGGGGAGAGTAAACAACTTCACACTCTATCAAAGGAACCATCTTCTCATGCAGTGGAATTGGGAGACAACAAAAGCTATGTTGTTAGAGGCCTGGGATCAACATCTTTGAATCTAGAAAATGGAGCTAAGCTACATCTCAACAATATACTATATGTTCCATGTTTGAAAAAGAATTTTCTTTCAATTTCTTGGTTAGAAGATAAAGGGGATATATTTGCTTTGTTGATGGAAAGGTTTTGGTTTGGGGAAAAGATTCAAGCATTAATAAAGCTAGGGTTGTTGGAGTTCATGAAGGAATATTATATAAAGTTATAACACCATCTCCTCAAGCTCTAGTTCATATGGAAATGAATCCCATTGAGCTATGGCATAAAAGATATGGTCATCTACACTACAAGGTCATTCCCACTCTAAATCAATTAGTTCATGGCATCTCCAATATCCGTGAAGGAGTTTGCAAGGGATGTTCTTTGGGTAAAAGCACAAGAAAATCATTTACAAATAGTGAAACAAGGTCTAAAGAAATATTAGACCTCATTCATTCTGATGTGTGTGGGTCTATGTCGGACAAATCACTTCGAAGTCATCTTTACTATGTAACATTCATTGATGATCACTCTAGAAAGACATGGCTCTACCTTCTCAAGAAAAAGGATGAAGTATTTGAGAAATTCAAGAAGTTTAGATCTGAAGTGGAAACCCTAACTGAAAGAAAGATAAAGACTTTGAGATCCGGCAATGGTGGGGAATACACTTCTAAAGAATTGGTTGCATATTGTAAAGAAGCTGGAATTAAGACGAAGCTCATTGTTCCTACTATCCCGAACAAAATGGAGTGGCCAAAATGGATAAAGCCAAGTGTGGACCATCTCTGAATCTTTGGGAGTCTTGCCTATATCCACTTTCCAAAGGACAAGCGAAAGTAGTTAGATTCAACAAGCATCAAAGGATTCGTTGGCTATAGAACCTCCGCAAAAGCATATAGAATCTACATCAAGGAAGGAAGACATATTGAAGTAAGCATCGACATTATATTTGATGAAAATCATGTCTACAAATGATACAGAGACATTTCTATTGATTCTGATGATGAAGATATGCCAATATTCGAAGAAGAAGAAATACACCATGACAATCCCTCTACAATTCAAGAAGAAGAAGAAGGACAAAGTGAGCCTATTCAACCTATGATCATATCAAACCAAAGGAAGAGGCGAAATTGTTTAAAAGATACTCTTGAAGAGGCTGAAGGACATGGGGCTACAAAAGGAACATCTAGAGAAAGCGAAAGGCTAGAAAGATATTTTGGATATGCTGCATATATGACAAAACTGATTGAAGTTGAACCATATACATTTGAAGAAGCTGCTCATCAAGAAGTATGGAAGAAGGCAATGCAGGAAGAATATCAATCCATCATGAAGAATGGAGCTTGGGAAATCGTTCCTAGACCTAGTGGAAAATCGATTGTCACCTCCAAATGGATCTACAAGATTAAGCTCGCTGTTGATGGAAGTATAGACAAATACAAAGCTACATTTGTTGCAAGGGGTTTCTCTCAAAATGAAGGGATATTTTATGAAGAAACCTTTTCACCCACCGCAAGGTATACTACCATTAGATCTTTGGTTTCATTGGTTGCTACAATGGGATGGAATATCCATCAAATGGATGTAAAGCCAACAATTCTAAATGGGACCATCGATGAGGAAGTATACATTGAGCAACCCGAAGGCTTTGAAGTAAATAGCAAAGACACTCATGTTTGTAGACTTAAGAAGGCCCTATATGGTTTGAAGCAAGCTCCTAGGGCATGGTATGCAAGAATGGATGCATACCTTCTAAGAATTGGGTTCGTGAAGAGTTCTGTTGATCCAAATCTCTACATCAAGGTTGTGGATAATGAGCCAGTCATTATTCTACTATATGTGGATGATCTATTCATTACAGGTGTGGAGCGAAGGATATAAGAATGCAAGAGGTGTTGGCAACTGAATTTGAGATGAAGGATTTGGGATTGATGCACTATTACCTAGGTCTTTAAGCATGGCAAAAGTGTGGGGAGATATATTTGGGCCAAGGAAAGTATATCATCAAGTTGTTGCTGAAATTTGTGATGATGGATTTCTAGCCCATGACTACTTCTATGATCAACAATCTCAAGAAGTTGAGGAGTTTTGACTCAGATCTCGTAGATCCTACCTCCTATCGTAAGTTGGTGGGTTCTCTGATGTATCTAGTAAATACTAGATTTGATATATGTTTTGTTGTGAATATTCTTAGTCAGTGTTTGTTGGAGCCTTGTCATGATCACTGGATAACTGGCAAGCATATATTGAGATATCTTTGTGGCACGATACATTACTACCTAAAGTATGATAGCAAGGAAGTCAAGCTGATTGGCTTCACAAATTCTGATTGGGGTGGCAGTGAGACCGATGGAAGAAGCACTACAGGTGGATGCTTTAGTTTGGGATCTGCCATGATCTCATGGATTAGTAGAAAGCAAGATCTCGTTGCTTTGAGTAGTGTTGAAGCAAAGTATGTGGCTACATGTGAAGTAGGAAAGGAGGCTGTATGGTTGAGGAAGCTTCTGACAAATTTGTTCGAGAAGCCTCTGGGTCCTACTGTGATCAACTGTGACAATCAAAGTTGCATCAAGATGTCTAAAGATCCCATGTTTCATGCTAGGACGAAGCATATCAATAATAAGTTCCACTACATTAGGAACTTGGTGCAGGATCGGATCGTTAAGCTACAATATGTCTCGACTGACGATCGTGTAGCTGATATACTAGCAAAGTCTCTTCTTCCTAATAAGAAGTTTGAATATCTTAGAAGCATATTTGCTTTAGTTGATATTGTTGATCTTGTTGGTGATGATAAAAGTTTAGAAGAGAATTGTTGAGGCTTTGTGTGTGCGACAAATTTCTTTGGAAAACATCTGGTCGACATTATGTGTTGATGTCTAGATCTCAAAGTAGGGAGGGTGGCGTTCGTACTGGAGCTCTGACCTTGGATACACATTTGGATCCCTGGGTTGATGGTTAGCAAGTAAGCCTGATGGTACCTAGAGAGGTTGAAAGCTTTAGTACATCTTAGTCCCACCCGGATAGATTGCCCTAGTCAGGAATCTAGTTCGTGGTACCATGAGTGCCTAAACTGTTGGAGGACCTTGGATAGATTTCCCTGGTCAGGAATCTAGTCCATGGCATTGTGGTGCCTTAGTCTTGGGAGAATGGAGTCTATGATGAAATAACGAGTAGGATTCTTGATTCTTAGTCAAGGAGGACTCAAGATCACTTCGCTAGCCTTTTAGGTCAAGGAGAAGCAATCATGCAACTTTTATACTTCAATGTGCAAAGGAGATGGTTTATCAGGGTCAAATTCTTTGATAGAATTAACCCTAGGAGGTTTTGTTCACATTACACGGCCCATACATTGAGAGATGCTATAATAGAGACAATATTCTACAATTTTAAGCAGTAAATGCATGCAAGAATTAGCCCTAGAAATATCGAAAATCCTAGTCCACTATATATCACAAAGTAAAACAAGAATAACATTAAAAGCATGTACTAACATGTAACAAAATATATCCAACCATCCATAATCGACAAAAGAGAAGCTTCAAGATAAGATAAACCAATATCCACACATCAAAATTCATCCATAAAGCTCTAATTCATCCTCTAAAAAAAGTGTGAAATTCTCAACAGAGAGAAAAGATCCAATCCAAAGTGATGATGATATATGAACTCATCTCACTTGTATTTATACACAAATTAGGAGTTCGAATTAGCCTCCTTGACCTACATAAGCCCTATAAATAAAATAATGTCCTAATAATTCATCTTTTGGTGACAAGCCCACCAAACTAGCTCATAAATGAAAAATTAAGCCTATTAAGAGGTCAAATAATAATCTATGCATGTCGTAGGGTGCCTCTGAGAGGCCTAATGAGGTCTACAGGTGCGATAATGAAGATTAGGACCCTCAAAAGCAGTGGGCAAGGGGGTAGCCCCTTGTAATAACTTGTGGTGCTTTAAATGACATGTGTGGGCACACAAGTGTCCTCATGGGTCTCCAAACAAATCAAAGATGCCTGTAGGTCATTTGCAAGGGCTATGATGATGGTGTAGAGGTGATGCCACATCATCATGCAGGTCCTAGATCATCTGCCAAGTGTATGGTGCAAATCTGGGGCCAGCGGAACATGATGGATCAGGTGCATCTTTGTCGTCCAATAAGTGAACCGCGAGCAATCTCTGAATGGCTGTGGGGATCCATGGAGTGCTATTTGCTGCTATGGGGGCCGTGGCTTTCATCGCACACCCTACATGTGCCCATGTAGCTCTTTGGACCCTGTATAGAGAGACCAAACCCAAGATGGAGACCATCTGTAATCCTGCATAAGATCTAATGCGTCCCCTAGCCTTCCAGTACAACAATTCATTAGAGAAATTGAGTAAATGAGCTTACCAATCATGGACCCCAGGTGGGGACTTCATAATGGCGTGCCCTTCCATAATGGGCTTCGGGATGTGCCAATGTGTCCTAAACTCCAATTGGGGTTAACCAATAATCCTATTAGGTGGTTTCTACTTCTAAAGCGGATAATATAGTTAAGGTACATCCCTCAAAAGGCGGTGGCATGTGAAAGATGGGTGAATGAAGTGGGGAATGAGAAGGGGCAGCCCTGGGTCACATGCTGGGGTACAAACGTAGCTAATAAGAGGGAAGGCCACACTTGGGTTTATAATGTGTAGGAGGGAGCAATTGTGGTACATGAGGTGCCTCGACCTTGATTTTTCCAACCTTCTTTATATACCTTTTGCTTTTTTATGATTTTCTTTGATTAACTGCTCGGGGCTCAAGTGGTAAGAGCATGATGTGTAAGATGCAGCAATGAATATCCCCCTTTTAAGGTGGGGCAGTTCATTGCCCACCAGGGGTTGGGACAATCATGGGTTTCTATATGATGAAGGAGGCTCATAAAACCTATAGATACTAGAAACTAGGGTGATGGCTATGAGCACGGGGTAGAGCTCATGTATTGGCTTTTGCCTATGTGCTAAATGTGTTTGTCCCGGTCATCTTTTTCCTTTTGTGGTACATTTCTTGTTGAATGTGGCCATATATGTTTTTATCTTTCTTTTTAGCTGCATCAACCTGTGAGCTTCATTCCAGACCATGATCCAAGGTGTGGGCAAGGGGGAGGGGCATGTTAACCCTTTGTGGACCCAGTGGAGGAATGTGGAAGAAATGATGAATAGGGTAGTAATGAATGGAAAGGGGTTAATATAAACGAATAAGGGAGTGGGACAATGCAACCAAAATCAGGGTTTCCCATGAAATACCATTCCTAGAACCAAATCGCTAGTAAAAGAGATCCCATGGGACTAGAATCCAAGGTTAATACCTAAAGGGGGCCCAGGAGAAAAGAGCACAGACCTAGCCCATTCATTCCGTCGAATACCCCCATTAATCCATGCCCATAAGTGTCCATGATAAACAAACTACATTACTCAATTTCCAAATGAGAAGCGAGGGACCACATGGTTGGCTCAGGTGGCGGGGAAATGGCACAATGAGCTAGTTGGTGGCTCGAAGGGGCTCTTGGCTGAGAACCATCCTGGGGAAAAAATTGCTCCTAGGGATATTATCCACAAAATGGTGGCTAACAGGATGCAAGATCAAGAAACAAATTAGTGTAGAGAGAATATCAAAACAATTAAATAAATTACAAATAATATACAAGAAACCAAATCAAGTGATGGGATTGAACCCCATCACTTGGTTTAGCTTGGAAAAACTCTCAAATAGCTAATATGAATCAATGAAGCAGTATTTAAAACATTTTAATTTTTTAAATTGATTGCATGCATACGAACTATGTCTAAACGAATCTCTACAAAACACTTTTTCATAAGATAAACTATGAAAATCCAAATAAAAAATGAGGGCTCCTTTGAAGGTGCTTCAAAAGTGGGTTGGTCTCCCAAAGTCTTCCCCTCACACTTGATCCAAAAATAATTCTTCTACAATAGTCAAGTCACACATTAGTCTATGTAGATTTAGATAAGCAAACAATGAATTGAAATTTCTAGAAATTTATTTGAAAATAAACTAGAACCTTCAACATCTAGAGCCTACTTTTAAATCAAATGCTAATACAAGATAACTTTGTACTAGCAAGTTCACAAGAATTCATGGAAAATGAAATAACTCAAAGCAGAGTTGCGGGGGGGCGCCCCCCCCCCCCCCCCCTTTTGAACTCGCTCCCAATCCGCGCTTCGGGCGGGAGCAGCTCGGGAGCGGGTCAGGAGCATGCTCCTGAAAAAAAAATTTACGCTCCCTGCCAAAATCGGGAGCGATTTCGAGAGCGTCGCTCCCGGAGTGAAAATTACAGCTCGGGAGCGACCAGGGAGCGATCGCTCCCGATCTCTCCTGAGTGTTTAATTATCGCTCCGAGAGCGACGCACGCGACGTCGGCAGCGATTTGGGCGCAAAAAAATCCGCAGACCTGAAAAAAATTTCATTTAAAAAAAAATGTTTTAAAACGACTTGGGGGCAAAAAGCAAATTCATTGTCACTTGAATGACTTGAGGAGAAGCTGGAGAGCGAAGGAGATTGAGCAAAGGAGCGAGGAGAAGCAAGGAGCAAGCGCCGAGGAGCAAGCCTGCAATGAGGTTAGTTACGATAATAACTTAGTAATGTAGTATTTTAAACCTTAGTAAGGTAGTAATTTAATATAGTATAGTTAGTGTAGTTAGTTTAATTTAGTTTAGTTTAATTTATTTAGTAAAAAAATCATGAATTTAAATAAAATTAATAAATTAAATTAATTAATCTAAATAAATTAAATTAATTTTCTCATTCATATTTCCATTTCCATTCCCATTAAATTTTGTAGATTCAAAAGCCTACAGATATCAAACATCATGGACCTGGCTATATTTCTTGGCATTTTTCTCTTCTTGGTCTCTTTTATGGTTATTATGGTGCTGGAAAGTAGGAAACGGAGGGGCCAAAATGAAGAGGGGGATGAAGAAGCTGGAGAAAGTGAATTTGATGAAAACCCCGGTGAGGAGGAGCTGGAGGAGGGTGAACATGACTCTCAAAAAACTAAACAAGACCAAACCCCATTGTGGAAATATGTTTACAGGCCTGAAGCAGGGAAAGGGGGTGGAACCACTAAATTTCATTGCCCCCATTGCAACAATAATTACACAGATTCATACACCCATGCCAGAAAACGCCTTTGCGGGAAAAGGCCATGGGATGGAGATAAACAAATAGGAATCAAAACTTGTGCAGCTGTGTCAGTAGCAGATAGAGCTAAATACATAAGGGAAGAGGAGGAAGCCCAATACAAATCTAAAAAATCAAGGGGTTTCTTTGAACCAAGCTCACAATCACAAGCACAAAGAACTCCTTCAGCATCCTCCCAAGGCAGTGGATATGGAGGCACAGGGTCATCAGCTTTAAGGCGTAGAACCATATCAGATTTCCTTGATGAGGGGTGTAGGAATGATGTGGATTCAAAGGTTTACAGGTTTCTCTATGCATGTGGGATACCATTCAATGTTCTTCGCTCACCTTATTGGCATGAAATGGTTTCTGCCATAAATGATGCCCCTAAAGGATACAAGAGCCCTGGGTATGACAAGGCAAGAACCATTCGACTTGATCATGAAAAAGCAAAAATATAACATTCTTTGAATAAAATGACAAGTTCTTGGATTGACCGTGGGGTGCCCATTGTATTTGCTGGATCGACAAATGTAAAAGGCAAGCCATTGATAAGTGTTCTTGCTTTGTCTGTTAGTGGTGCCATCTTTCTAACTGCACATGATTACTTAGAAAAGTTCAAGACCGCCATCAACATTGCAGAAGCATTACTTGAAACAATTGACTGTATTGGGCCATACAATGTCATCCAAGTCATCACTGATAATGCTCCTAATTGTAAGGCAGCCGGAGCAATTATTGAGGATAAATACCCCAACATATTTTGGTCTGGCTGTTTGGTTCACACATTGAACCTTCTGATGCATGATGTTGTCAAGAAAAAAATGCACGATACAAATGGATTGGTGATTTGTACAAGAAAGGCAAACAAATGATAAAATTTATTACAAATCATAGCAATACCCATGGCCTTTTCCGCAATCACTCAAGATTGGAGTTGTTGAAGATTGCGAAGACTAGATTTGATAGCTATTACCTCACCTTCAGGCGCCTTTTGAAGGTAAGAGAGTCATTGGCTAGCATGGTATCAAGTCCACATTAGCAGGTATTAAAGGAAAGGGCTACAAATGCAGCTGACAAGCGACGTTTTGAACTGGTGGAGGAGACCGCTCTTGATGGTCAGTTTTGGACAAGTGTGAGGCAAGTATTGGATTTCACCAAGCCCATTTATCACATGATTTGGTTTGTAGATACAGACAAACCAGTGATTGGCGAGGTGTATGAGCAGATGGATACCATGTTGGGGCAAATAAAAGATACTGTTCATAACAAAGATCCCAACTTGTACAAACTGATTCACGATTGTGTGTGTGAATGGTGGAATAGACTTAATCTTCCATTACATTGCTTGGCATATATCCTTACGCCAAAATACTACTCTACATCTTGGTTGGGCCAACCTACACCAGGGGGTGGGATTAGGACCGAACCTCATTTAGATGCAAAGGTAATTAGTGGATATTTGCAAACATTAGAAAAGTTGATACCTGATAGGAAGGAATGTGCAGCTGTGCGCCTTGAAATAGGCAAATACTTCAGTGGCACTGGTTTGTTTGCTAACTTCCATGCAATGGAAGACACAGACAGATTTGATTCTCTTACATTGTGGGAACATATGGCGGCCAGGGACTTTTGCCAAAATTGGCAAAAAAAGTTCTATCACAGGTTGTAAATACTTCTTCTGCAAAGAGGTGTTGGAGCACCTACAACTTCATACATAATGTGAAAAGAAACAGACTCAATGAAAACCGGGCAGAAAGTTTGGTTTATGTGCACTACAACTTGAGGTTGTTGAGTCATTACTGTGATCGGGCTTATGAGGATCCCTTATATAAAATTTGGGACAACCACCCAAAGGAAGACAATTTGGAGGATGGCACTATACATCTTGAAGTAGCTGCAACAGCCATGCCACCTCCACCACCCAGTAGCAGTGGTTGAGTTTTGAGTCTTGTTCCTTTGCTGTCACCACCTCCATCTACACCCTCACGTGGAGGGCATGTGCCTTCCTAGTTCTGGTCGTCGGTCTGTGCGGGAGACTCTTAGAAGACCACCACGGCTTGCTTATACTCTCGGAGACTCTTGTGGCAAGAGCCACATGTAGATTTACAGTTTACTTGTCTTTTCTAGTTTCTATTACTTTTCATAAATATTGAGTCTTGAGTCCTTGACTCTTGATTCTTGACTCTTTCATATCATAATGATATTTTATGTAAACAATATATGACTGTGACAATGAAAATTTGAAGTTTGAAGTTGGCAATTATAACTCATTGGTAATGATTGTGAATTATGAATATGATGCTTCGTGAAAGACTAAAGTTGTTTCATTTCATTTCATTATTCATGTTTCATTTTATAACATTTTATTTCATGTTAATAGTTAGAAGTTAGAACTTAGAAATATCTAAGATATTATTTCTTGTAATGGTTAAACTTAGCTTACAAGTACAACTTTGGTGATCAATGATGATAAATGCTATATATTGAATTTTCAATTTTGAAAGCTTGAAGTTGAAACTTTAAGATTGAATTTGATGAATCATGATTCACGAGACTCAGTATGTTGCAGTTGTAATATGTATGTTACTAACTTGTGGACATGGTTGATGAAGATTATAACTTCTAGATGATTGATGTGATATGGTTCAATGATCATTCTATTTTTTTTGTTTTTTTATGTTTTTTATATCTAATTCATCATTCTATATGTTTTTGTTGACATATATGTATCAAAAATATATATATATATATATATATTTTTAAAAAATTGCTCCGGGATTTGCTCCCAAACCGGGAGCTTCTGAAAATGTCGCTCCTGCTCCCGTTTTCGCTCCCGCTCCCCGCTTTTGTTCCTACTCCCAAGTAACATTGACTAAAAGTATAGAAAAGATTATACCAATAGTTCACAATGCACCATGCTTCAAAGGAAGAACACCCATGAATGGACCCCCAAAGTCTTTTTATTGATATTTTTGAGAAGTGTCGAAAGGGGCAACACTTTCACAACCACAATAGCTAGTAAACAATTGATTAAAAGTGAAAGCACAAAGATCTATTATATAGAGAAGTTTGGGAGCCAATCCCAAGGAAAATAGGTGACAATCCTAGAGAACCTTCATGCAAATTCGAATTTCCCAAGTGGCATCAAAATCCCTCAAGAAAAATTGAATTCCATGATGAAATTACAAGTGTATATGGGTGAGAACCAATGTGGGGACAATTTTTCATAAAAATCTCTGCCAAATATTCTCCCAAATCCTCCCAAATGTGCATTAACTCCACAAATTCGAATTTCTCAGTCAAAAGCTGTTGCATTTTTGTCAAAGAATTCGATTTTCTTGAGTGGGTCATGTATTTATAATGCAAGGTGCCAAATTGTCTTCCAACTTGTCCTTTGACTCACTTCTTTCACTTGAGATAATTGCCAAGTCATTTCCGTATCATTTTGTGACATGGAGCAATTTATTTCTGTCCATTTAATTTATTTCTAGTTTAATCTATTGTCAAATTTCCCGCTAAACTTACGAAAAGTGGGTTTTGAGGGTCTAGAACACATTTTTAACCCCTCAAAATGTGTCATAGTAGAAATTTGAGGGTGAGATGTGTAATTTTTATTACTCATACCCCATACAACTTCTCTAGACATCGCTTATTACATTTCATATACAAATTTTATTCCAATTTCCACCGGGCGAGAAATTAAAGAAATTAAAAAATGATCCCCTTGAACTAATAAAATTCCACGAATTTTTTGTGTGATCTAGTATGGTAATATGTAATGACCCTAGACCAATGGTGCATGAAGCGGGAGCGAAGCGGAAGCGTTTTTTGGAAGCGGAAGTGTCATTTTCCAAAAATCTAGGAAGCGAAGCGTCTGCTATATATATATATATATTTATATTTTTTTGCATTTATACTCAAAACAAACATCCCAAATAGCAAATTAATTGTAGAAGACATGAAAACATGCATATTTTTGCATAAATCAAGATAGCTATGGCATCCATGATTCCATTGTAGTTACGAGTATGTACAACAATCATCTATATTCTAGCTATTACAAACATACATCAAATTTTTAAGCATATTATAAAACATAAAACATTTAAGCATATTATAAAACATAAAACATAGAGCATATTATGATTTATCTAGCAAGTGAGCAACTGTCAACATTTGTCATGTCCAAAATTCAAATAATAATGTTTACAAAATATGTCACCTGGTCACCGCCAAGACAAAAAAGGTTCAAAATTCAAATTCACAAGCCTACAAGTCTAATGAGTAATCTATGACAAAAAGTAGTAGACTGTGAATATATCTATTGATCTCTTCTCCTTCCACCACGAACAGAACGTGTCAGCGGGCGGGGGCTCCACGTGGTGGCAATGAAGAAGATGGTGCTGGTGGAAGTTGTGGAAGTGGCACTGAAACTGATGAAGAAGAACCCCTTGCTGTTGGTGTTGAACCATGGAACCTAGGAACCAAGGGACCAGATGGGGGTGGGGGTGGCATATCAACACGATCATCATCATCCTGGAATCGCTCAAAAAATTCCTGCAAAAAAAAAACACTAGTTAACAAAAAAATTAAAAACATGAATTAGAGAAATGCTTTATAAGGAAAGATTGGAAAATTCATACCACAATGGACATACCTGGATAAGAGCATCCTCTAATTTCTCTAATCGCAACACTCCATCCTCCAAATTGGGCTCCTCTGGATTCTTGTCCCAAATCAACTGGTCTTTATTAGACTTTGCATCTTCACAGTAATGGGACAACAATCGCAAGCTGTAATGAACATAAACCAAGCTCTCGACCCGGTCTAAACTCATCCTGTTCCTTTTAACACTGTGGATGAAAGAATAAGAGCTCCAACACCTCTCTGCAGAAGAAGTGTTTACCACCTGTGATAGCACCCGCGATGCCAAAGCCTGTAGAAGTGGAGTACCCCCTCCATGCATGTTCCACCACTCGAGAGAAGAAAAAGTCTCTCGATCTTTAATTGCATGCATGCTCCCAAATGGACCAGTGTGAAGCGTATAGTTGCTCACCTGTCTTCATACCAATGCAGCCTCCTCCTCATCAGGGATTAATTTACTCAATGCAACCATATATTTTCTGTGAACCTCTTGATCTTGGTGTGGTTTTCTTCTGCTTCCCCCCCCAGGTGCTGGTGTTGAAAGCCATGATGGATGATAGTATTTAGGTGTCAAAACATATGCTAATGCATGCAATGGAACATTTAGCATTTCCCATCGGTTTTGCACCTCTACACGAATATAATTGTACAAGGTGGTATCTCTAGGCTCAACAATGTCTTTAATCTGCCCCAACATGCTATCCATTTGCTCGTACACCTCCCCAATTACTGGTCGATTTGAATCTGCAAACTTGATCATGTAATAAATTGGTTTAGTGAATTGCAAAACATATTTAACCTATGACCAAAAGTAACTGTCAGGAACAGTGTCCTTGACTGCATTAGCACCATCTATGTCAGTGTTAATTTCATCCCATGTTTCAGCACACACCAGATTAGTTAAAGCTTGTCTCACCTTCACTAGCTGCCTAAAGATGAGGTAATAACTAGCAAATCTTGTCTTTGCAATTTTAAGCAACTGCAACTTGGAGTAAGTGCCATAGAAGTATGCCCTGTGATGAATTTAATGAGCTGCTTCCCTCTCCTGTAAAGCTCAGTGATCCACCCACATTCTTTGTGCTTCACAATATCATGCATCAAAAGGTTCAACGTGTGAACCAGGCACCTAAATCAAAAGATGTGTGGATGAGTATGCTCAATAATTTTTCCTGCTGCCTTACAATTTGTTGCATTATCTATGATCACTTGAACCACATTATTCAGACCAACATCTTTGATTGATTTCAATAGGAGATCTACAATGTTTTGTGCAGATGCAGTGATGGAGGAGGAATCATGACATGTAATAAATCCTGCACCACTAGAAGAAACACCAAGAACATTTATCAAATGTTGGCTTCTAATATTTGTCCACCCATCTGATGCAATGGATACCCCAGAATCTACCCATTCATTTGTAAAACGTGTCAAAGCTCTTTGAACCTTAGCTTTTTCTCTTTCTAATAACACTGTTCTAGCTTTCTCATAGTTGGGGGCCCTGTATCCTTTTGGGGTTTCATTGGTGGCCTTTACCATTTCATGCCAATAGGGAGAGTGAAGCACATTGAATGGTACACTGCAAGCCCAAAGAAAACGGACTATCTTTCCATCCACATCATCCCTCCCAACAACATTAAGGAAATCCCCTATTGTTCTTCTACCTCCAGAGCTTGCAGAAGTACCATGAGGAGATGAGCAACTACCAAATTTAGAGGTTGCACTTGATTCAGAATGAGTTTTTTGTTTCTTGTTTTTTTGTTGTGCAGCCATCTCTATTTGGATGTATTTTCTTCTTTCTTTAGCTGAAATGTTTGGGCAAATTTGTACCCCCACAGGACCCTTTTTTCCATCACTGTCCAACACCCCACAAAGATGCCTCCTCAAACGGGTATATGAACCACAATATGGTTTTCCTTCATGACAACCACGAGGGCACACAAATTTGTAAGATCCACCACCCTTTCCCCCATCAAGTTTGGTCACATAGTTCCACAAGGGTGTTGATGTAGCTTTCCCATCTTGTGTTTCAGTGTCCTCTTCAGGTTCATCCCCTTCCTCTTCAAACCCTTCCTCCTCATCATACATTGGGTGACTCATATTGGGATCACTGTCCTCTTGTGTTTCATCCCTTCTATTTCTATTCCCCCTTGCCATCATTAAAACCAAGAGTGGAATGATACATAGAAGCCAAAAGAACACCATCCTGGAATATGGATATAGGTGGTGGACAACCTGTAAGTAAAGGAGCAAGTAGAAACAATGGGAAAGAGTAGCAGAGGGAGGAGAAAAATACAAAAAAATTGTCAAAAAAATAAGGGAGTTTGGGGTTTGAACTTACCTCTTTAGCTCTTGTAGATGAAGTCCTCCAAGCTCTTGCTCCAAGCTCCTCCTCCTTCTCCTAGCTCCTCCTCCTTCACTCCTCCAAGCTCTCCTCTCTTCTCCTCTCCTTTCCTCTCTTCTCTTCTCCTCTCCTCTCTTCTCTTCTCGAACTCTCATAAACTCAAAGTGAGAAAATTAGGAATGAATGGGGGCTTTATTCTTTTCATTCCTCACCTTAATCTCACTCTAACCTCACCCTAACCCACCCCCTTTATGTTAAGTTAACATATATTAGAAAATAAAATTAAAAAAAAATTGTTTTTTTTGCCTTGCGTGCGGCCTCCTTTCCGAAGCATACGGGAAGCGTACGCTTCCTCCTCCGAAGCGCCATGCTTTTAAGGCCCAAAGCGCGCTTTGGAGTCCTGGAAGCGGCGCTTCTGTACCGCGCTTCCAAAATTCCAGGAAGCGGCTAAAAGATAGGAAGCGGCGCTTTCGAATTCGGAAGCGCCGCTTCGGGCCACGCTTCCTAGGCACTTCCGTACGGGATGCGCTTCGGGGCTTGGATCCCCGGGGGGGGGGGGCACTTCGTGCAACATTGCCCTAGACACTAGGACTCATCCAAGGCCTCACCATCAAGCCGTACTTTGGCTTTGGGGTTATGCTTAGAGGAAAAAACTCAATTAATTATTAATTTGTCGTAAGGAGATGATAATTAACCAAGTGACAAAAACCTCCCAGAGTAATACTCACTTGATGACAAGGTCCCAAGTTATCTAGGTCTGTTACATGACTCAAACTCATCATACTAGTGTCACTTTAGATCATCCCCGTAGGGCTTGTGGGATCTGGGTACAATAGAAGTTAGATGAGAAGAAGTAGAGTTGAAAAACTCTGGTGTTATGATGATCTCTGATTCTACAAGCAACCTTTGATACATCCTTGGGCATGGCGTCTTCAAAAAAAATCTCTGGTGCCACTCAAGTGGTTAATAAGACCAAATCGAAGTTTTTGGGGCATCTCTCTCGCACAATGCGAGTTTCTCTAGGGTTTCTGGCAAGTTGCAGGGCTTGGAATTTCTGTAATAATTACAGGTATGAAATTTTGAGTTGTAGGGGGTTGAAATTCCAGATTGAAGTAGCTTTGGAGGAAGTTTCTCTCGTTGACTTTGACAATGTCTATCTTCTTGGATGAGGGCTAACTTGGTGATTGGAGGTCTTTGTTTAGGTCAAAAGGTCTTGGATTGTCTCACTTTGACTTGTTTTGATTATGGAAGGAGAGTTTGACTGGGCTTTTCCCTAGAAAGGGATTTTTCCCTCGCTAAGTGCCTATGTATTGTGTCTATTGTTCTTGTGATCTTTATGCTTTTTGATTTGGTAATTGCTTGATGAAAGTTAACATAATAAAGAAGTAAATACACCAACGCAAATCACAAGTAATTATCAAGAAAAGAGGAATCAAAGCCCTAATAACCACATACATTGATTTCTTAGCAAGCCATACAATCATAACCAATTCACCCTACCTTTGTCCACAAATGAAGGTATTTTTGCTTCCACACTTAGCTCTAATCTCCCATAGGCTTGTAGGCTTAATCTTATGCAGAGTGTCCCTCAAAACAAGGACGATCCAACTTATGTAGGGTTTCGGCCCTTTCCACAAAAACTTGAATTTTCTAGTGCAAATTTTAGGGTTAAATTAAGTTGACTGTCCACATACCAAAGCAACCCTAAACTATGGCATATAAGGATTGCCCTCTAATAGTCACAATATATCGTTCAAACTATGACGCCACATCCGCTAGCAAGTCATTACCTTAAGAAGAACAACATACCTCAGCATAGGACACTTCCGTTTATGATGAGTAGCTTCTTGGATGTTCCAACAATCTATTCTATACTAGGGCAAACATCCTCTAGCAAACATTAATACAAAAAGACTAAAGTGTACCTTGTTTAAGCCATTGCTTCAACTCCCAATTAACGCAGCCCTTGTGCACTTTCACTGTAATTTCGACACTCCTAATTAGGGCTTCTGTAACAATTGTTCCAACCCAACAATCCCAGGTCTAATTGCCTCCAAAAACTGTGGTCTAGCTCCTCCAACAAGGCTCTCTCGTTTGCTGTCCATTTAGCCCTTTTTGCAGTCCACTGTTGGCCTTTTTGGCCCTCCAAAAAGCTACCTACACGACTAGGCCTGCACTAGGGGGCACACAAAAGACTTCAAACCTATTCCTTGAGAAAACTACCCTTAAACTTGGCACATAACCGCCTAGAAAGCCATCGTCCTCTACGCCTCTTGCTCCTAATTTCACCTTGCTGTCATAAAAGAATAGGACCTAGAGTAGTCCTTTCTTCCTCCTTCGCTAGGCTTCTAGGTCTCGGCTATCTCAAAGGGAACTCTTGATGTCTTGCACTTTGGATGTTTATTTTTTCTTATAGCCTTACTAGGCCTACTTGGCCTCCATAATGACTATTTTTTTATCTTTTGAAATTTTTTAATCAAGATGATCACTTTCTCAGAGTCGTATCATTGCAAAGGCAAACTCTCCATGAGTATGACTATATTACAAAACCTAGCTTACTCCGTGAGAACTTGATCTTTCAAAAATTTTGTTGAGAGAATTGGAATCATACTTGGTGTTTATCATACTCATGTGATGTTATGCCTTCTTTGATCCATAGAATAGCTTAATTCAGATCATATGATGACTTCAGGTCACTTGCTATCTGTTATATCTCATAGGATTGGATGAAGGGTACTAGGATCAGATTGTTATGCTTCCATCATACATAGTGACTTCATAGACTTTGATTCTAGACCTTACATATCTCTTAACTGTCCTTAATGCTTCAGGATATTGCTCTTTGGAATGCTTGTATCACTAAAAATTTTGGTCCTTCAAATTCAACTCACTGTAGGATAGGAGTGCACAAACCTTATGTACTTCCTTTTCTCTCATAGGATATTGAATAACCTTTGACGAATGACTTTGTTGTATAGTTATCAACTATGCCAACATGAGTGATCTTCAAAATGCTTCCTTCTTCTCCTTAGCTTTGATACCATGTTCGAAAATCAATGTGATTGTAGAATATAGTTGATTCTCCTTGACATGATAATTAATTGTGAACTTTGTTGGCTTCTTACTAAATTATTTGTGTTCTTCTTCATCAAGCAATTATCAAAATATAAACAAGAAGATCACAAGAGACAATAGACATAAGATATAGGCTCCATGCCAGGGCAAAACCCCACAACTGGCGAAAACCCAAACTATCCTCTTCTTCCAGAATTGGATCAAAATGAGATATCAATACCAAGACCTAGACACTTTCTTCCATAAGATCCCCAAGTCAGCCCTCCCTCCAAGTCATAGTCAAAAATCAAGCTTCTTCAAACTTCGACCTTGTCACAAATTTCAGACTTCTTTAGTTTTTCGATTCTGTCACAACATTACATACTGCTTCAGATATTTGGTCTTGTCACACAACTTCAATGAACTTGCACATCCTTCCATGGAAAAAAATCGTGTGAAAATTCCTTGAAATGCAACGATCAAAAATATTTCTTCTAACTGATAAATTAATTATGCAGTTTATTTTGTTTACGAAAAAATAATGAAATATTCACACTACAATTTCTTCACAGAATAAAATAATACGGAAGCAAAAAAAGGAATTGAGAAATGCTAGCACACACACATAAAAAATTGACAACATTATTTTTGGACAATTGTCCCCAAAAAAACCCAATGCGGGAAAACCAGTTGCAGCAGCTGAGGGTTAATATTATTATTTGTAGTAGAAAATCAAAGTACAATCTGGATGGTGAAAAATGGCAATCCTATAGAGAAAATATTGGCAAAAATATTGGGAGGAAATTTTCGTCACCGCACAAGCAATCCGGGCTCTGACCACCAACTCTAAGTGATCCGTCCAAACCCTCTATGCAGGTTTTGTGTCACCCTTGCTCAAATTGCCACACGCACTGCTTGGAACAACTACTACTCAAGCTGTCCTATCTGCTATTGACTAGGAAACTGTCTCTTTGGCACTCTAGAAAACTTTTCCTTCCTTTGGAACCTGAAACGAGGTTTTCCCTAGCAAAATCGAACTGCTGAATTGAGGCTCTGCAGAACCTCACTGTGGCTATCCTTGCCTGTTTGCAAGCGACTCTCTGGAATTGGAAAATCTTCCTTCAGATACTGCTGACCGCTCTTGCCACTTGCTTCTCACCCATTGGCTCGACCTCCACTGTTGTATCATCTTTGCTGCTGAGAACTTGACCTGCCTGGGAAACTCAGTATCTGCACTAATGTGTTCTCCATCTACCCATCGACCTCTTCTTATAATTTCTAGTTGGGACTCCAATGGCCACGATTAAAACTTAATCGATGGTTGAGATCATCTCCAAGTCGATTTGTGTGAGTTTCTAGAGAATTTTCACATTTCTCAATTAATTACTATTAATTAATCAGTTTTCCTAAGTTAGACATAAGAAATTTTAATTATGGTTAATTAATTTAATTGGGTTCTCTTTAGGTTGAACTTCTAGAAACTATTTCTGAGTTTTGGAGAGCTCATGGGTTTTAGCCTCTCTAAAAGGTCTCGAGACTAGAACAACATCCGATGCTACAAAAGTTAACACTCCCTATTAGCACGGAAGGTGTTCTAGTGTTGTATTGCTACAACACCCTGTCTCTGCTACATTCTCCAATACATGTTGTTGATGTTTGACAAGGAACTCTGCTGGAAATAACTGCACTGCTCCCTCAGTCACTGTGTTGCTCCCTCAGTCACTATGCCGTCTCCTTAGTCATTGTGTTGGTCCCTTAGTCACTGCCCATCAAACACTGCACTAACTCTGATTCATTTGCTACTGATTTTAGCTGAACCATGATGCTGTCTCTGTGCTACTGCTCACATTGCATTGTATAGCCTGTACTATTGCCAAGTTTGCATCTGCACTACAACTCAACTCCCTCTCACGCTGTTGCTGCTACTACAACTACTGCAACTGAGAAGCATCCAATATACTTTTTCCCTGCTACTAAAACAAGTTCTCAACTATACTCATATGTTCTCTGAAATATACAAACTTAGCTCTTCCTAGATATTTCGTGAGTATTTCTGCAACTTACTCTTCTGTGGGAACATACTGTCGCTGGACCACTCCACGTTGCATAGAATTTCTGATGAAATAACACCGAATATCTATGTGTTTTGACCTATCATGAAACACTAGATACTCAGAGAGCTTGATGCAGCTCTGATTATCACAATAGACACTGGTTGCCTCCATCCTCTGCCTGAACAAGCTCACCAACAGCGTCAAAATCCATATAGCTTTGCACGTAGTTGTGCTAGTTGCCATATACTTGACTTCTATAGAGCTCAGTGCTATTGACTTTTGCTTCTTGTTGCACCAAGAAACCATCCTGAATCCAATGCTAAAGCAATACCTAGAGGTATGTTTCCTGTCCACTGAACTGCTTGCCCAATCTGCATCTGTTAACCCACGTAATCTAATGTCATCCTGTTGGGTGCATTTCAACCCATACTCTATCGTGCCACGCACATACCTCAAAATTTGCCTTGCTATTGTCCAATGCACTCTCTTTAGTTCCACCATAAATTAACTAAGAGTATTGACCACAAAGCAGATATCTGGCCTAGTGTTGACCAAATACATGAGAGAACCGATGAGCTGTCTATATAAAGTGGTGTCAACATCCTTGTCATCTGATGCATCTATCTTCTTCCAATTGGTGATCATGGGTCTACAATCTTGCATTCTAAATCTCTTCACAATATCTATAGCATATCTCCCTTGCCCAAGGAAGATCTCCCCATCCTTTTGCCACACTCCCAATCCTAGGAAATAGTGTATCAACCCCAAATTCTTCATATCAAACTTTGCTGCCAGGTTCCTCTTGGAGTCCTCTATCACCCTTAGTGATCATGTCAAGAAGAGATCATCCACATAGAACTCTAGGATGAGTGACTCATCCTCTACCATCGAATAATAAAATTTGGGATTTGCGTCACTCTTGACGATTCCCATCTGTTGCAAGTAGCTGTCAATCCGACCATAGCACACCCCAAGACCTTGTTTGAGCCCGTATAGAGCTTTCTTCAACTTGAACATACATGTACGTCTCTCATGATTCTCAATTTCATTTGACTGTTCTATGTACACATCCTCCTCTGTCACCTTGTTGAGGATTGCTGTCTTGACGTCCATCTGGTGAATCTGCCACCCCATCTGATCTGCGATGGATATAACTAATCGGATAGAAGTATATTTGGCAACTGAGACGAATGTCTCGTCATTATCTATCCCTTCTTTCTACGCATACCCCTTTTCCACGAATCTAGCCTTGTACTTCACGCTACCATCTGCAACATACTTGATCTTGTAGATCCAACGAGATCCTACAACTAACCTATCCTCAAGCCTTGTCACCACCTCCCAAATATCATTCATCATGATAGAGTTGTAGTCCTTTACCCACACCTGATGCTGTGCGGCCTTTTGAAAGTTGAAAGGTTCTGCAGTTTGAACGACCAATGCTTGGTACCTATTAGGTTGTCTACACTCTCTCTTGTTCGTCCTAGGAGCTCCAGTGAACTCCTCTGCATCTCTCAATGTCTAACGAATTTCTCTACTGGTTTGACCACTAGTGGTGGGAGGTTGAACTAGCTCCTCCTCTTCTTGCCTCGTCTGCTACTTCTGCTGTGAACCCAATGGATTCCATGTGCCTGAAGAAATGCTAGTATTGGTTATTGTAAAGTATCCCTGTGATTGTCCTACAGGCGGTCCAACTGGTTGCCCCTGCTGTTGGACCATTGGAGCTTTTGTTGGCTCACTCTGATCACCTGTTCGCATCTCATGGGGCTTCTTGGAGGCTTTATCCTCCATAAACTTTATGTCCTGTCTTAATACGATCTTCCTGTTGCTAGGAATGTAAATCTGGTATGCCTTTGAGGTTTCACTATACCCAACAAGGAACCCCTTCTCTACAGTTTAATCCAATTTGGTGTGCTTCTTATCTGGCAAATGGCAGTAAGTTATGCTGCCAAAGATCCTGAATTGTCTTAACTCGGACTTCTTTCCTGAGAAGACCTCTTTTGTCATTATCTTTCCCAATACCTTGTTGGGAGTCTTGTTTTGAATATACATCACTGTGTTACATGCCTTTGGCCATAGAAACTAGGGCAAATCATGGTCATATAACATCGCCTTTGCAGCCCCAACTATAGATCTGTTCTTTCGTTTTGCTACCCCATTTTGCTTTGGATTGTATGGAGTTGTCCACTCTCTTCTGATGCCTTCCTTCACTCAGAAATCCATCAAGTCTTTATCTGTGTACTCTCCACCTTTATCTAAACGAAGTACCTAGATCTTCTTCCCTGTCACATTCTTCACCGAAGCTTTGAACTCCTTGAAGCGATCAAAGATCTCATCCTTGGTCTTCAAGAGGTGAATGCAGGTTTTCCTGGAATGGTCATGAATAAATTTGACGAAATACTTGGCTCGACTAAGAGCTCTAGTGGACATCAGGCCACACATATTTGAGTATATCTGTCCCAACATGCCGTTTGCTCTCTTGTCACTTCTTGGGAATGCTTCCTTAGCATATTTCCCAAGCACGCACCCTCTTCACACATCATTATGTTCTGTGCCAACTTTTGGAACACTTGTTACTGTCTTCCTGAGCATTCTATGTGCTTCATGGTGTAAATGTCCCATCCTCCTATGCCATAGCTCATTTAGATCTTTCCCCTTGTTACTACCATTGCCTATCAGTGTCATTGGAAAATCAAGCTGCAACTTGTACAACTTGTTGCTTCGAACTCCAATCTGTTTCACCCTCTTCTAGCTTGGGTGTTTAACAAACACCTTCTTCCCTATGAAGTGGACATCATATCCCTTGTCCTGTAGCTGGGATACTGAAATCAGGTTCATACCCAATTCTGGCACATGTTGTACATTTGTAGCACTGGTACTTTCTCCTGATGCCTTTTGAAAATCGATGGTACCTCTCCTTATTGGAGTGCATTTTGTCCTGTTTCCCATCGCGAAGTCCATTTGCTCTTCCTTGTAGCTAGAGAAATATTCTCTAACCACTGTCATGTGAGTCGATGCTCCACTGTTGATGTCCTGGACACTGTGTGAAGCTGAGCTGTTTAAGCAAGTGAATTCGACCTCCAATTTGGTAGACAATTCTGAAGCCCCCTGGATATCAATTCTGTCCATGGACATAATGGAGAATTTTGGAGAATGTATTGAAGACATCCTGAGTATGAATTGTGTCCTATTTCTCTTCCACCCAATACTGATTTTGCTCTAGCTAGCTATTGCAAAACCCTTCTGCAACCAGACAAGAGATCTGCTCAGTGAATATACTGAGCTGCTTTTGCTCCCTTTGCTTGCTGGAATCACTTTTTTTAACAAATCATATTTTCTTGTAATTGCAATAGGAAAATCGAATCCTTGCCTAGAAAATTTTGGCCCGCTACTCCCTCTGAATAGCAAACTTTTCTATCTTCCACATTTGAGCTTCCTGTCCATCAGATGTGCTCTGATACCATGTGAAAATTCCTTGAAATGTAGCAACTGGAAATATTTCTTCTAACTAATAAATTAATTATGTAGTTTATTTTGTTTACAACAAAATAACATAATATTCACACCGCAATTTCTTCACAAAATAAAATACTGTGGAAGAAAAAAATAGGAATCGAGAAATGCTAGGACATACACAAAAATTTGACATCGTTATTTTTGGACAATTGTCCCTGAAAAACCCAATGTGGGAAAACTGGTTGTAGCAGCTGAGGATTTATATTATTATTTGCAACAAAAAATCTGAGTACAATTTGGGTGCCAAAAATTGGCAATCCTACAAAAAAAATACTGGCAAAAATATTGTGAGTAAATTTTCTTCAACCCACGAGCAATCCAGACTCTGATTGCCAGCTCTAAGTGAGCCATCCAAACCCTTTGCACAGGCTGTGCATTACCCTTGCACAACCTGCCACACACACTCGCTGGAACAACTGCTACTCAAGCCATCCTATCTGCTGCTGACTGGGAAACTGTCTTTCTGACACTTTGGAAGAGTTTCTTGGCCTTTGGAACTTGAAACAGTTTTTTCCCCAGTGAAATCAAACTGCTGAATTGAGGCTTTGTGCAACCCCTGTGCAGCGTCACTGTGGCTATCTTTGCCTCTTTGCAAAATACTCTCCAGAATTGGAAAATCTTCCTTCAGATACCGTTGACCCCTCCTGCCACTTGCTACTCATCCACCGGCTCGACTTCCACTGTTGAATCACCTTTGCTGCTGGGAACTCGATTTACTTGGGCAACTGACTATTTGCATCGGTGTGTTCTCCTTCTACTCATCGACCTTTTCTTATAATCTCCAATTGGGTCTTTAACGGGCAAGATTAAAACTTAATCAATGGTTGAGATCATATCCAAGTCGATCCGTGTGAGTTTCTAGAGAATTCTCACCTTTCTCAATTATTTGCTATTAATTAACCAGTTTTCGAAGTTAGACTTAGGAAACTTTTAATTATGGTCAATTTATTTAATTGAGCTATCTCTTGGTGAAATTTCTGGAAACCATTTCTGGGTTTTGCAGAGCTCATGGGTTTTAGCCTCTCCACAACGTCTCGAGACTAGAACACCATTCAATGCTACAAAAACTAACACTTCACATATCCCAATTATTGCAACCCACATCCTTTTTTAGAACATCCACGGACTTTTGTCTTTTTAGTGGAAGATACATGCCTATATATAGTTGTTTGTTACTATGAAGGGTCACGACTGTTTAGCCGGACGACTTGACCAACAGGAGGGCCGACTTGGTCTTATCGAGGAGTATTTGACTCAATTATTATTATTATTATTATTTTTGGTTGGTTTGTTTGTTTGTATTTACAATGAGTAATAATGGGCTTTGACTCAAAATTTATTCTTAAACTTAATAAAAAAGCCTAGAAGCATGAAGCACATGCTTGACCTAAAATTGAGCATGAAACCCATGCTTAAATAATTTTTCTTTCTTTTTTATTCTACATAAAATACAAATTGATACAAGTACATGAATAATTATTAAGACCGAATTTAGTTACTTTTCCAACACTTCCTAGGGAGACATGGGGGGCATGTGTTATCTTCTAGCCTGTTACCCACCATTTTGTGGGTGATATCCCTAGGAGAAAATTTTCTCCAAGATAGTCCTCAGCCAGAAACCAACAACCCCTTGTAGCCATCTGCTAGCTCGTTGTGCCATTTCTCTGTCACTTGAGCCAACCATGTGGTCCCTCACCCATCTATCATGATCGTACGTTTGAAGATGCGCCTCCTGAACCTAAAGGTATGCCTTGTCATTTGGTAATTGAGTGTTGTAGTTTTCTTAGCATGGACACTTTTGGGCATGAATTAATGGGGTGATTCAGTGGAAAGAGTGGGCTAGGTCTGTGCTCTTGTCCCCTGGACCTCTTTTGGATGTTACCCTTGGACCCTAGTCCTGTGGGATCTCTTTTACTGACCTTTGGGCTCTCGAGATAGTATTTCATGGGAAATTCCGATTTTGTTTGTGTGGTCCCGCTCCCTCATCCACATATATCACTCCCCCTCCGCTCATTACAACTCGATTCATCATTTCTCCCACCTGGGTCCATATTCCTCCGTTGGGTCCTCATAGGGCTAGCCTTCCCTTCCACTTTGCCCACACATTGGGTCGGCCCTGGAATGATGTGCTAGAGGTTGATGCAGCTGAAAAGAAAAGTAAAAACATAATTTGCCACATTCAACAAGAAAATGTACCACAAAATGCAAAATATGGCTGGGACAAACATATTTATCACGTGGGCAAAAGCCAATGCATGAGCTCTACCCCATTCTCATAGGCATCACCCTGGTTTGTATAGGCCCTAGATGAACCTCTTTTATCATTCAGGAGCTAGTGGTTGTCCCAACCCCTGATGCGCAATGAAACGCCCCACCTCAAAGTGGGTATCCACCGGTGTTACGAACATGATGTTTTCTCAAAGAGACGATTTTATCGATCGATGTTATGGACAATTTTTTTATTTTCAAGAAATCGCAAAAAAATCGTGATCCGATTGTAAAAAATCGTCGGGGCGGAAAACAACAAACCTTTAAGGCTAAGTTTGGTGTTTGTTTTGCTTCTTTTGCAGACAAAGGGCAAGAGTGAGAGCTAAGGAGGATAATAACTCATCTACAAGGGAAAGAGAGGAGAAAAGTGAAGGAATTACCATCCCAAGCAAAAAAACCAAGTTTGGACCAAGTTTCTTTAACAGATCATGGTTTTTAGGTATGGGCATCAAATTTGGCTCTTTTTTTGTTTTTCTCTTGGTTTTCCTTGGGTTTCTATCACCCATTTATTTTTCATGATTTTTGTTTGGATTTGAGTGTGTTTTTCTGTGATTTTTGTTGTATTTAGTTGAGAGGGTTTTTTTTGGTCAAAATAAAAAATCTAATTGTTAGTATTATTTGTTTAATTTCTTCTTGCGCCCTAGTTTTTTTCCATCATTTTCACTTGGGTTTGAATGTATATTTTTTGCCACTATTGTTGCATTGAGTTGGGGATTTTTTTTTTGGTCAAAAATTCAATATGTTGTATGTAAATTTTAATTTCATTTATTTAACTTGCAACTCTTCTTATGCCCTATGTTCAAACTTCAAACTTCAATCTTATATTAAAACTCAAGATTCAACAAAGTTACAAATATGTGAAGGAAATTGGACCCTCTGTGGGAAATTAGTGAACTTGATGGAGGGTTTGACTGAAAAAATTTGACTTGCAAGTTATGTGAGCATCATATGACAGGGAGGGTATATAGATTGAAGTATACCTTGCACATGTTCTAGGACATGAGGTAGGGCCTTGCTTAAATACAAATCCAAAAATCATCCGAAGAGCCCTCAAATCATTGGAAGAAATAGAGACAACCAATGTGTTTAAGGCAGCTCTGAAGAGTCAAATAGCATGGAGTAGAGTGTTAGGATTGGGAGGTGACTGTGAGAATGGTACTGGTTCGGTTTAACCATCAACATCTACACCCAACCCTGTCACTACCGCATAATTTTTTGTTTTTAGAACCACACTTGGTGCACAACCATTTATCTTGTAAGTTATTAAAAAAACGGGGAAGGAAGAAGTTGACAAGTTGTTGGGCAAGTTTCTTCTTTGGAGTGATATTTCTTTTAGCATTGCCAGGAACAATCCTTTTTTCCAGCTTGTGGTTGATGCTATTGCTATTGTTTGCCCAGGGTGCAAAATTCCTTCATATAATGACTTTAGAGGGTTCCTTCTTCAAAATGAAAGGTTGACTACACTACGAGATTGGAGGAGTTTAGGGAATCATGGGCACACACAGGATGCACTGTGATGTCAGATGGTTGGACTGATCAAAAGGGTAGAAGCCTTATTAACTTCTTGGTTAATTGTCCCAAGGGGACAATGTTTATTAAATCTGTTGATGCATCTGCACATATGAAAGATGCACAATTATTATGTGATTTGTTGGATGTGTTCATTTAGGAGGTGGGTCCAGAATATGTTGTCGAAGTCATAATGGACAATGCTGCAAATTATGTTGCTGTTGGCAATATGCTTATGAAGAGGCATCCTAGCTTATTTTGGACACCTTGTGCTGCACACTGGATTGATTTGATGTTGGAGGACACAGGAAAATTCCTTTTGTCAAGGATATTGTTGAATTGTCAAAAACATTACAAAATTTATATATAATCATGCATCTGTACTTCATTTGATGAGAACATTCACCAACAACAAGGAGTTGGTGTGCCCTGCCATTACACAGTTTGCCACTAGTTTCATATCTCTTTAATCCCTCTTGAATTCTATGTGGGATGTGAAGAGAATGTTTCTTTTAGAGGAGTGACGTGCTTTGGCATATAGCTGCAAACCAGAGGGAGATGCCATATGTAGGTTAGTGTCATACCAGGAAAGCTTTTGGGTGGGAATACACGAGGTGTGTAGCATGACTGAACCTTTGGTAAAGGTTCTTCGATTAGTTGATGGAGACAAGCCCGCAATGGGCTACTTGTATGAGGCCATGGAGAGGGCCAAAGAATCCATTCAGAGCTACTATGATGATAAGGGGGATGAGGGGTTTGAGAAATGCCAACTCATATGGGAGGTGATTGATGAGTGATGGAACAATAGACTCCATCGTCCATTCATGCTGTAGGGATCTATTTGAACCCCACATTTTTTACTCCTGTGGTTTCTTATTTGATGCTGAGATCTCGATGGATTCTTCACTTGTGTTCAGAGGATGGTGCTTTCTCCAGCAGAACGTGCAAAAATCTCCAAAGAAATGGAGATATACAGGATGGCAGGTGGCACATTTAGCTTTGACATGGCTGTTGTGGTTAGGAAGACTAAAATGCAATCTAAGCTTTAGTTTGGTTCAAATTTCATTGTCTCTTCAAGTTCATACTTTTTTGCTTCAACTTTCAAATTTCATTTTTTATGAGAAAAAGTTTTTCGGCGTAAATCACATGAAAATACATTTGTTGACATGTTTTGATATTTCATTTTTTTTCTTCTGTTTATCTTATTTGTTGTAGATGCATTGTGGAGAAGCTATGGTGCCAAAGTACCCAATCTCTGAAGGCTTGCCAATCGAGTGCTCAACCAAACAGGTAGGTTCTCAAGATACAAGTGTAGCTGGAGTGTATTTGAAAAAATACACACCAAGAAGCACAATAGGTTAAAACATTCAAAATTTCCAATTAATTTTTTGAATTCATTAAATAATAAGTTTTTATAATTATTATTTTATTATTTATAATATATTAATTTATGACCCTTGTACATGTTGGAGTCCCAACGACTTAATGACATGGTCTATGTCTACTACAATCTTCGATTGTGGGTCAGGCAACTTGAGAGGACACTTGATGTGGAGGCCATCTCATTGGAAGGGATTGACACCACTGTTGCATGGAGGGTTGAGGCCGAGAGACCTATCATGGAGTCAACCCCTGATTGGTTAGAGCAGGAGGTAGTGGAGGGGTTAGAGGAGGAGGAGGAGGATGAGGGGGAGGTGTCACCACCTACCACTGTCACCAGTAGAGGACGTGGTCTACCTCGTATAGCTCCTAGTTCTTCAACTTTTAGAGCACAATAGAGTCCACTACTTGCCCCACCGCCTTCTTCATCTAAAGGGAAGCTGTTACATTTTCTCGCAAGAGGGGCAGAGAAAATCTATAGTATTAGTTATTTGGTTCATTTCATTGTATATGACATTATGACTCATGATATGAGATATATTATTATATTTTTTGTTGATATTTTGAGGTTGAGTTGGGACTCAGGACTTGATATTCAGGGCATGATTCATTGTTATGTGTGATGTAGCACTAGACATGATATTACACATCTTATATATTAGTTCATTTTTCATATTCACGTGTCAATGCATTTATTTTATGTTTTGGATGCTTTAGATATTAAAAGAATTGAAAAAAAGAATATTTTTGTATTTGCTGATTTTTAGCAATTTTTTAACAATTTCAGATCCTCGCCGATTTAATCCCGATTGCGATTTTCGCAACATTGGTATCCACTACTATACTTTACATATCACACTCTAACTCCTTGAGCCTCAAGCAGTTAACCAAAGAAAAATCATAAAAGGCAAAAGGCACATGAAGAAGGGTGGAAAAATCAAGGCCGGGGTAACTCATGTACCACGATTGCTCCCTTTTATACATTATATACCAAAGTGTTGGCTTCCCTTTTATTAACTACCCTTGTACCTTGACATGTGACCCAGGATTGCCCCCTCCATCCCTTACTCCGTTCCATCATTTTATCACAAGCCACTGCCATTTGAAGGATGTACCTTGGACATATCATCCCCTTCAAAAGTAGAAACCACTTAATAGGGTACTTAGTTAACCGCCCCTTGGAGCTTGGAGATATTTATTGCTAAACTGCTAAAGCAACATGTGAGGTAGTATGGCTATGGAGGATGCTTTTTGACATGAAAATGTCTCAATCCTAGTCTTCACCCTTCTTTTGTGACACAAGGGATGCTAAAATTGGCCAAGAATCTGGTCTTCCATGAGCCATGCTTTCCTTGATAGAAGTAGAGTATCGCTGACTGCGAAAGCAACATGTGAGGTAGTATGGCTATGGAGGATGCTTTTTGACATGAAAATGTCTCAATCTTGGTCTTCACCCTTGTTTTGTGACACAAGGGATGCTAAAATTGGCCAAGGATCTGGTCTTCCATGAGCCATGCTTTCCTCGATAGAAGTAGAGTATCGCTGAACTGCTAAAGCAACATGTGAGGTAGTATGGCTATGGAGGATGCTTTTTGACATGAAAATGTCTCAAGCATGGCCTTCACCATTGTTTTGTGACACAAGGGATGCTAAAATTGGCCAAGAATCAGGGCTTCCATGAGCGCACCAAACATGTAGAGTTGCATTGTCATTTCATCCAACATCTTGTTGAAGGTGGCACTGTGATCTTGTAGCATGTTCCAACTGAGACCCAGACTACAGATATTCCAACCATGTCTTTGAGATGCATCAGTACATTTGATAAACATTGTTCCCCTAGGACAATTAACCAAGAAATTTAGAGTGGACCTCCCCTTCCAATATTTCCAACCCTTTGACGTAATGGTGCATCTTGTGATCTCCCATGATTCTTTCAACTCAACCAATATCCTTATGCAATTAGCCTTTTCCCCTTGAAGGAGTTTCCATCTCAAGTCATGATAAGAAAGGCCATTCTAGCTTGAACCAACAATGGCAACAACTTCAAACATGGAATGGTAGAATGGGTTATTCTTGGCAATGTTGAATGGGGTGTCACTCCATAAAATACATTTCCACAAATTTTCCAGCCTCTTCCTTCTCATTCAATTTCACCATTGATTGAATCAAAGGATTTTGCCTAGGCACAGATTTTATCACGAAGAGAAGTGAGGACGCTGATGGGCTAGACATTGCAAAATGTGAGCTCGAGGATCAATTTCCCCACTCTTGATAAGCTTGTAGATCTATTTGCAGCTCAAGCATCACTTCTTGCTTTCGATCTCTCTTCTTATGCATTTGAAAAATGGATTGGTTTGTAATGTGGACAATTTATGTGTTGGATGTTGGGTAAAGATCCACTTCATTCCCCGGTATTCTTGCAAGGTGGTATTTCAAACAGTTGATTCCAGCAAACATTTCCATTCCACATAGCTTGCAATTCAACCTCATTTTATTATGACCCTCAGAGGGTAGCCCATACTCCCACATTGGATCCAATGGCTTTGGAATTTTGATTCTTGAAATATGTAGAGTCTAGAACACTGATTAAATTTGTAAACCTATGGGACAAAAGAGAAAAGAAGGGGAACTTAGAATACAAATCCTTAAAAATCATAAAAATGTGCCAATTAAAATACCCTAGTTACATAAGTGTTAAATCCTCCATTGAAAGAGGGAAAAAAGAGGTGTATCTAATGAACATTGCATGCCCTATACTAGATCTTGAAAAGCAAAGAAAAGGAAGGCAAATTCTTTTATATACCTTGAAATATGGATATAATATATTGGAGTAGATTTGTACTCTGTAAGTGCTTACCTAATGGAAAATAAAACCATGTATTTTCCCTTGTTTGGTGGTTAAAAATGGTCACAAGTCTCACACTACCCTCAAAGCTCAATCGCAGTGAAAGAAAAACCTAAAATGACCCCTAAAAACCTGACCCAAATTTTTTATCTTGCCGAATAGAGTAGCACGATGATGAATTCCTGTTGTCTTGCAATAATTAGGGAAATTAATGCAATAATTTCAAGCCTAACAAAATATTGCGATAAATATCAGGGAGCTTGGATTTGACAATAATATCATGACAACTCCAATATTATCATGATATGTGCTACCATGCTCCAATGAGTATATCAAAATGACTGTACATTTTGAGGAGTAACATGCCCTACCTACAAAGAGTTGTAGGACCAATTCTTCAAATGGAAAAGAATGATATTAGTGCTAGATTTGAGGACCTAACGAGGTCGTGAGACACCACAGAATGCATAATGATGTGCAATGCTTGGAGAAATAAGTATTAGTTTTTGTAGCATCGGATGTGTTCTAGCCACGAGATTTGGTGGAGAGGCTAGAATACATTTATTCTCCAATACCCATAAATCGTTTCTGGAAATTCCACTTAGAGACGACTTAATTAGATTTATTAATCAGTTTTTAATATCTCCTAAGTCTAAACTTAGGAAATATGATTAATTAATCAAAATTAATTAAGTCATGGTGTGAATGTTCTAGAAACTCATACGGATCAACAGGGAAATAATCCGAGCCATCGATTATGTTTTAGTCTTGGCCATTGGTGCTCCAGCAAAAGATTATAAGAAGTCGATGTGTAGATGGAGAGCACACCAGTGCAGTTACTTAGTTGCCCATGCAGATCGATTTTCTTAGTGACTGTGATTCAATAGAGGAGATAAAGCCAGAGGGTGAGTAGCAGGTGAGAGGGAGAGGGTAGCAGCATGAGTCTAGAAGGCAAATTTCCGAATTCAAGAAGAGGCAACATGAGAGAGAGCATATTCCATGAGAGCACTATGTAGCCATTGCGCAGAGAATGATGTAGAGGCACCAACGTATGGGCAGAGGGTCCATCTCTTAGTCAGGAAGTTGCTGTGGAGAGTGAGAAATTTCTTATAAAATTTCTCTCAGCATTGTTCTCTGTCTAGATTGCCAGAATTCTTGCACTCAGATTTGCTGCTAAAACTTAATAAAAAAACCCTCATTTGCTGCACTGGTTTTCCCACATTGGGTTTTTCCGGGGACAATTGTGTAAAAATAATTGTGTTAATATTTTCTATGTGTGCACCAGAATTTCTCGATTTCCAGCATTTTATTTTCTATAGTATTTAATTGTGAAAATTGCAGTAGTAAACTTATTCGATGTTTGGCGTAGCAAATAAACTGCATAATCTATTTGACAATTAGAAGAATATTTTTCAGTGATTGCAATAGATGAAATCTTCATATGGTATCAAAGTAGATATGATGGGATGGAGAGCTTAGTAGCAGAGAAAGGAAGAGGTTCACTATTAAGTGGGAGCAACAATTCGAATCCCTAGAGGGCAGTGTAGTCTCTTGGCCAGGAAGCCATAATTCTTGAGGAAAATCAATTTTTTCTGAGAGAGCGACAAAAAAACTTTATTTCTCCAGATCAAGAAAGTCCAGAGGCAGAGGGAGAAGTCCCATACTTTTTGCAGAGAAGATCTCTAGCCGAACGCAGTGTTTTTTGTAGCAGTTTGTTAAGCAAATTCAGCGTCGGGAAGAAAGAGAAATAACATAGAAAATTATGGACATAATTAACAGTCAGGACGATTCAGATTTATCTTCCAGTTTGTAGGATGAATTTGCTTGCCTATTAGGATCAACTTCACCTGGTGTTTGGTATATAGATAGTGGAGCTTCAACTCATATGACAAGAGTTAGAGAATATTTCTCTAGCTATCAAGAAGAGTTGATGGACTTCCAGATCACTATGTACAACAAAACTATATGTACTCTTGTAGGGAGAGGCACCATAGAGTTTCAGAGGGAGTGAGGAGCCAACACCAACGCTACTAATGTATTGCATGTGCCTGGATTAGATATGAACCTAATTTTAGTGTCCTAGTTGCAGATCAAGGGGTATGTTGTACACTTTGTAGGGAAGAAAGTGTATGTCAAACACTCAAGCTAGAAGAAGGTGAAACAAATTGGAGCTCAAAGCAACATGCTATACAAGTTGTAGCTCAATTTTCCAATGGCACTAAGAAATAGTGACAGTAGCAGTGGAAAGGAGTTGAACGAATTATGGCATAGGAGGATGGGATATTGACACAATGGAGCACTCAAAACTATTAGAGAAACTGTAATAGGAGTTCCAGTTCTCAGTACGGAGCACAATGATGTATTCAGAGGATGCGTACTTGGGAAGTACACGAAGGCAACATTCCCAAGAAGTGACAACAGAGCAAATGGCGTGTTAGGACTGATGACCATTCCAGAAAGATCTAGATCTATTTCTTAAAGACCAAAGATGAGGTCTTTGATCGGTTCAAAGAATTTAAGGCACTTGTAAAGAACGCGACAGGTAAGAAGATCAAGGTGCTTCGCTGAGATAATGGTGGGTAATATATTGGTAAAGAATTCACAAATTTTTGCGCAAAGGAAGGCATCAAAAGAGAATGGATAACTCCATATAACCCTCAGCAGAATGGAGTAGTGGAGTGGAAAACCAAAACAATAATTGGGGCTATGAAAGCTATGTTGTATGCTTGGATCTTCCCAGATTTCTATGGGTAGTGGCATGTAACACAACAATGTACAATCATAACAGAACTCCTCATAGAGCATTGGGGAAGAAAACGCCAGAGGGAGATTTCATAGGAAAGAAGCCTAAAGTAAGTCACTAGAGGATTTTTGGGAGTGTGGCTTATTGCCACGTGCCAGATGAAAAACACAGTAAATTGGAGTAGACTACAGAGAAGGGGTTCCTCATTGGGTATAGTGAGACCTTAAAGGCATACATGATCTACATTCCTAGTAGTAGGAAGATTGTACTAAGACAAGGTGTAAAGTTCATGGAGGACAAAGATTTTAGGAGATCTCGAGAGATGCCTACAGGTGATCAAAATCAGTTAGAAGTTTCGTTATTCCAGTTGTAGGCATAGCTAGTGGGACCAACAGGGAAATAGTCACAGGGATCAAGTACAGTGACTAGTACCAATATTTCCTCATGGGTATGAGATCCGCAGAGTTCTTAGCAAACAGAGCAACAAGAACACTTGGAGGAACTGATTGAACCTCCCACCACCAGTGGTAGAGCCAGCAGGGAAGTTCGTCAGACATTAAGAGATGTTGAGGAATTTATCAGAACTTCTAGGACGGACAAGAGACAGTGTAGGAAGCCTCATAGATATCAAGCCTTGGTAGCTCAAGTTACAGAACCCTCCAGCTTTTAGGAAGCCTCACAACATCAGGTGTGGGTGGATACCATGGTAGAAGAGTATAGTTCAATCATGACAAACGATGTTTGGGAGGTAGTGCGAGGCCAGAAAACAAATCAGTTGTAGGTTCCAGATGGATCTCCAAGATCAAGTACATTGCAGGTGGCAGTGTAGAGAAGTACAATGCTAGGTTTGTGGCAAAGGGGTATGCACAGAAAGAAGGAATAGATTACGAGGAGACCTTTGCCCTAGTCGCCAGATATACCTCTATCAGATCTGTGATATCCCTTTCTACTCAGATGGGATGGGAGATTCACCAGATGGACATCAAGACAACATTCTTGAATGGGGTGATAGAAGAAGAGGTGTATATAGAACAACTTGAAGGCTTTGAAACTCATGAGAAGCGTACTCATGTGTGCAAGTTGAAGAAATTCCTATACGGGCTCTAGCAGGGACCCAGGGCGTGGTATGGTCAGATTGACAGTTACTTGTAGCAGTTGGTATTCATCAAGAGGGATGTAGATCCCAATGTCTACTATTTGATGGTAGAGGACGAGCCACTCATTCTGGTTTTGTATGTGGATAATCCCTTTTCGACAGGATCATTAGGGCTCATAAAAGACTGCAAGAGGAATCTTGCAGCAAAATTCAACATGAAGGATTGGAAGCTTGGCAGAAGAATGGGGAGATCTTCCTTGGGCAAGGGAGATATGCTACAGATATTCTGAAGAGGTTCAGAATGCAAGATTGGCGACCCATGACTATGCCCATGATCACCAATTGGAAGAAGATAGATGCATTAGGGGACAAGGAAGTCGACCCCACCTTGTATAGACAACTCATTGGGTCTCTAATGTATTTGGTCAACACTAGGCCAAATATTTGTTTCGCTGTCAATATTCTTAGTCAGTTCATGGTTGAGCCAAAAAGGGTAGATTGGGTGGCAACAAGACACATTCTGAGGTATGTGCGTGACATAGTTGGGTATGGGTTGAACTATACTCAAGGAGATGATGTTAGATTATGTGGATTCACAGATGCAAATTGGGAAGGCAGTTCAGTGGATAGAAAAAATACCTCTAGGTACTGCTTCAACATTGCAGCTTGAAGTTAGTAGCACTGAGCTCAACAAACGCAGAATGTATGGTAGCCAACACAACTACGTGCGAAGCTATATGGATTAGGAAGCTGCTCGTGAGCTTGTTCAGGAAGAGGATGGGAGCAACCAATGTCTACTATGACAACCAGAGCTGCATAAAACTCTTTGAGAATCCATTGTTTCATGACATGTCGAAAGCACATAGATATCAAATGTCATTTCATCAGGGATTGTGTACAGGGTAGGGTAATCCAGTTGCAGTATATTCCCACAACAGATTAGGTAGCAGACATACTCACGAAGACTCTAGGGAGAGGTAAGTTCATCCAGTTTTGGGAACAAATGGGTATGGTGGAAAACCTGTTTCAGTACCAAATACCGGGTACCTCAGATGGTTCTCAGTTGCAGATGTTGCTGTTGTAGTAGCAGCAACTGAGAGGGAGTTTCAGTGCAGATGCAGTGTTGGCAGTAGTTCAATAGGGTCAACAGCAACACATATGCAATGTAAATCAGAGTTGTGCAGTGGTTGGTGGCAGCAATAGCCAGACATCAACAACGTGACAGGTGGTGGTGCAAAGATAGGGTGTTGCTTCAATAGGTTGCAGCACTAGAACACATTCCTTACTAAGAGGGAGTGTTAGTTTTTATAGCATCGGATGATTTCTAACCACGAGATTTGATGGAGAGGCTAGAATACATGTATTCTCCAATACCCTAAAATCATTTCTGGAAATTCCACCTAGAGACGACTTAATTAGATTTATTAATCAATTTTTAATATTTCCTAAGTCTAAACTTAGGAAATATGATTAATTAATCAGAATTAATTAGTCATGGTCTAAATGTGCTAGAAACTCACACGGATTGGTAGAGAAATAATTTGGTGCTTCCAACAAAAGATTATAAGAAGTCAATGGGGAGATGGAGAACACAACAGTGGGGGTAGAGCTAGAGGGTGAGTAGCAGGTGAGAGATAGAGGGTAGAAATAGGAGTCAGATTTCCGAATTTAGGAAGAGGTAGCGTGAGGGAGAGCGTATTCCACGATAGCACTGTGCAGAGAGTGGCGCAGAGGCACTAGCGAATGGGTAGAGGGTCCATCTCTTGGTCAGGAAGTTGCTGTGGAGAGTGAGAAATTCTTATAAAATTTCTCTCAATATTTTTTTGTCTAGATTCCTAGAATTCTTGTACTCAGATTTGCTATTGAAGATTAATAAGAAAACCCTCATCTGTTGTACCAGTTTTCCCACATAGGGTTTTTCCAGGGACATTTGTCCAACAATAACTGTGTTAATATTTTCTATGTGTGTGCCAAAATTTCTGTATTTCCAACATTTTATTTTCTGCAGTAATTTATTATGAAAATTGTAGTAGTAAACTCATTCGATATTTTCCGTAGCAAATAAACTGCATAATCTATTTGACAGTTACAAGAATATTTTTTCAGTTATTGCAATAGATGAAATTTTCACGATAAGAAGGGTAATACCTCCCTTATTTTCATGGTACATTGCCCTAGGGGTACAATGTTTATTGAATCTGTTGTTGATTTTGGGTAGCATCAGATGTGCTCTAGGCATGAAATTTGGTGGAGAGGCTAAGGCACATGAGATCTCCAAGACCTAGAAATTGTTTGGAGAAATTCCACCTGGATGAAGAGTTATTAAAATAATTAATATTTTTAATGAGTTCCTAAGTCTAAACTTAAGAAAATAAAAATATTAATGCGTATTAATAAAATATGGGTGAGAAAGTTCTAAGTAACAAGGATCAAGCTAGTTCTAATCTTAGACATTGATTATGGACTTAATCTCAGCCGTTGAATCGTCAACAAGAAAAGTATAAGAGGAGGCTTGAGGGTCAGTTGGAGATACACCAAGTGATCAAAGAATTCGATTTTTTGGGGCAAGGTTCCTTGAGGAAATCGAGTTAGTGATCAAAGTTGCAGCGAGGGGCAGTTCAGCAAGGGATTTTCATATGAGGCTGAAGAATACATAACAAAGAGGCAGTGTAGTGCCGGGAGAGACAACGCAGGCCCTGGAAGGGTTGACACAAAGGCCAAAGTGCTGACGCAGAGGATGCAGAAGGTTGACACAAAAGTCGTAGAGGCTGACGTTGGGCCTGAGTGGCAACGCTAGGGAGATTCTGTGGGGCAGAATGGGAGCAGATCTGCAGATTCTGAGCCGACAAATGGTGACACAGTTCTTGGAGGAGTGATGCAGTTCTAGAGCAGTGTTTGGTGCAATTTTTGCTGTCCAGCATAGGGTACAATTAGAGTCGCTGTGGGGTTTGATCGTCCGATTGCTGATTTGCTAGAATATTTGTCTCCGAATAGAGGTACCATTGCCGAGGATATTCTCTATTGGGTGAGCCATTTCTGGCACCCTAGTTGTATTCATGAAATCTGCTTAATAATACAAACCCTTTATATGCTACACCGATTTTCCCGAATTGGGTTTTTCCAGGGACGATTGTCCAAAAATAACGGTGCCCCTTGTATTATTGTCTTAGTTTATTTTAGTGCATGATCTGTATTTTTGTGAAGGCTGCAATAGTGTTGACTTCGATGTTTATGCAATTAAATAACTTGTTAATGTAAAGAATAAGTAGGAGACTGTAAACTAGTAATTGCAATAGGGGCTTCTGATGTGTTAGATTCAAGATTTTTCATATCTGTTGATGCATTGGTGCTTGTTAAGGATGTGAAATTGTCGTGTGAATTGTTGGATGGGCTTATCTAAGGTATTATTGTATAACATGTTAGGAAAGTAATAATGTATAATGCAACTAGTTATGTCGTTGTTGGAAAGTTGGTAATGGAGAGACACCACACAATGTTTTGGACTCGATGTGCTGCACATTGCAAGAATTTGATGTTTGAGGATATGGTAAAAAACATTTTTTTCATGGAGGTCATTTATTAAGGAAGGAGCATCACAAAATTGATATTTGACCATGCATTTGTTCTTAACCTTGTGAGGGAATTCACAAGAAATAGGGAGTTCTTGCACCCTACAATCACACATTTTGCTAGTAGCTTTGTTTATCTTCAATATATGTTCCCTTGTCATTTTGAGGTGAAGGAGATGGTCATATACAATGAGTGTTGCAATTGTCCATTTGGCATAGGACAAGATGGGAAAACCATCCTTAAACTAGTGTACATCAGTTACTTTGTGAACGAGTGGAGGAAGTGCAGACAATTAGTGAATCTTTGGTAAAGGTTATTCGCTTCGTTGATGGGGATAAGCCCTCGATTGGCTACTTGTATGAGGCCATGGATAGGGGCAATGAAATTGTCTCTTCTTATTATGGGGCAAGGGTACTTTCAACATGAAAAGTATATGAGGATTGGGGATTTGATTGATGACCATTGGTCTGGAATGCTCCCTCCCTCCCATTTATGGAGCAACGCTCATCCCCAGTCTTTTGTTTCCTTGCTCATGTAATTTTGATTTCGATGGCGTGGTTATGGAATGGTTCCTTGCATGTCTTTAGAGGATGGTGGTACTTGATCAGGGATCTCTCAAAACTGCTAATTGCGAGATGGAGATATAAAGGAATGACAACTAAGTATTTTCCTTTAACATTGCTGTTGAAGAAAGAAATATGTGAAGCCATGTAAACCAATACTATTTAGTATTAATTACGTGTTTTATTTGAATGTTGAATTACATTTTATTATGTCCTATTTTCTTGGAATGAAATGTAATTGAAATCTTCTTTTCTTATTTGTTGTAGATGATTGGTGCAAATGCAGTTGTGCTGTGAAAGCACAACTATTATGGAATTTTTCCAATTAGGTGTGTAACCAAGTTTGTATCACTTTATGTTGTGAGCACAATTGGAGTGTTTGAAAAAATACATGCAAAGAAGCACAAGTTTGAACTTAACAATCATAAGTTGTTAGCTTGGATATGTGTTCTAGTATGAGATCGTGTCTATGAGGCTAAGGAACACATTTTCTCCAATATGCAAAATTTGTTTCGTGAGAAAAGGCCTGCCTTAGATTTAATTAAGCAGTTAATTAAATTTTGCTGAGTCTAACTTAGGGAAACAACTTAATTAATCAATATTTATTGGGTAAACTGATTTTCCTTTAGAGACATCTAAAAAAGTCACTTGATGGAGTTAAGATGATCTTCGTCATTGATTATGATTAGATCATGGTCGTTGATTTGTCAACAAGAGATTATAGAGGAGATCAAGGGTCATTTGGAGAGCATGAAGGAAACACAAATTGTAGTGAAAGCAGGGGCGCAAAGGCAACACAAGAACACTAGCAGAAGGGTTTCAATAGGAAGAATTTGGGACTAGATTTCCAGAGGAGATTTCCACAAAGATTTCCAGTATTCGTAGAGTTAGAGAAAGGCTTAATTTATCTGTAGAAAAGAGGGCCGAGCAAACAATGCAGATAACTAGTTTACCTCGAGCGAATTGTTGGAGCAATAAATTCCATTTCCAGTTGCCAAAATAATTCCTAGAGGAGGTGTGAGTAGCTTCATAAGACAGAGGGAGGCATTATATTCATAGGAACGAATTTCTGAAAGCATTGTTAGTTGCTATTGCGAGTTGCAGGATCCAGTGCAAGCTACAGTTAGAGCGTGTGAATTTGTTGGAGGAGGCCGAGTTGATTTTTGCAGAGGAAGCTTAGTGCTTCTAGTTCGATTTGCTAGTTGGAGTAGTGGAGAAAAATTTTTGGAGCTTTGTCGGTGTCAAGAAAGAAGATTGATGTACTCTCCAATTGCTGAAGAATTTTAATAATAAAAGCCTCATCTGCAGGCCTGTTGTCCCTTTAGGGATTTTCTAGGGACATTTGTCCGAAAATACTGGTGTTCTATATTTGTGTGTGCACATTATTTTCTCAGTTCCTGTGATGTTTATTTTTTGTGAAGTTGCAGTTGTGTTTTATTCAGTGTTTGGCGCAAGTTAATTGCAGTTGACAAATAATCTGAAAAGGTAGGAGAATAATTACCTGTATTTGCAACAATAATCAAAATTTCATATAAGTACTATATTTTTTCACCCTCTTATCATATTTATATCCCTCAAGACTCGTTAATTTATTTTTGGCCCTCTTTCATATTAAATTTTCAAAACCTGATTGACATGGCTTATGTACACAACAATCTTCCACCATGGCTGAGGCAACCTTAGAAATTTTGATGTGGACACCATTTAGTTGGAAAACATTAAATATTGTCTCAATGGAGGTTGGAGTATGAGATGCCTAGTATGGAGGAAGCCTTGAGTGATTAGAGGAGCAACAATAACAACAAGCTAGGATGTAGGGCAGGTGCAAGAGAAATAGGTGTAGAGGGAAGGGGGGTCACAAGAGCAACAAGTGTAGGTGGCAGAGGAGCACTTTGATAGCATAGCAGGTGATGTGGAAACCTTTCCACCAATTTCTACACATATTGAGATTGTTAATTTTTCCTTGGCGCTTCAAAATCAGGCATGTGTAAAACATGATCACAAACATACTGAAATACCCTCAACCTTCTAGCACTTTGCACAACGGAAATGTAACAATAGTGAATCAACAAACTGCACAAATTTGTAGACCCAAAACTTGTTTATATTACAACTTTAATACAACAAACATAGGGCTCCTGTACCAGGGATCATGGACCTTGCAATTAGCACTAATACAAGGAAAACTAGGGCTTGATGTCAACAACACTCTACTATCAAACTGCCCAAGAACACTGTCAAAACTAACATACTTGCTAAAGAATCACCTTATCCAATGATGCTTTCAGTTTTTTTTGTCATTGAACATTTGGCAGGTCCTTTGCCATATATCTCACAAAGATACTGCTCCTCCATAACTCTGCACTCAAGTTCTCACAAGGTCCTCTGCTGCTCCCAATTCACTTGCACACACCAGCTCCACATGCTGCTCCAAAGGTTGCTGTACATGTGCACAAGAAGTATGCCTTCTCAACTATGACTATATTGGTCCAAGGTCATAGTACATTAGGCTTCAACCAAGGTCTTCTCATGTCATGAATTCACCCTTGAATTCACTGTCCAATGCAACGCTAACCAATCAAATTGCTCACAGTTACTTACTCAACAAGGTTGATTGTATATAGCCCTTAATACCCCAACAACTCACAATCACATTGCTTCATTAAGATGACTATATGTAGCGCACAAAATAGGTTGTCCAAACCCTCCTTGTTGGACAAACCTCCATGCATATGCCTCAACACTCAATCTCTAACACCATACCACCCCTAACCACTGTACATCTAACCTCTCCCTTTGTGTAAGACAGTTTCATTGTTCTTTTTCAAGCTCTGAGGCTGATCTCGCCCTCTTCTAGCGCTGAATCATGTCACAGAACTCAAACGCAATTCTTGAAGGCTTGCGACCCTGCACCATAGGCTAGACAGAGGCTAAATGAGCCTCTTTCTTGTGCTTGGCCTCTTCTCATGTACCCGGTGACTGACCCAAAACAAAACAGATTATAACATAGAGAATTTCGGTGCCCTTACCTTCTTGTCTTGGCCTGGACTGAGCCCTAACTAGGGCACAAAATCACAACAAAGTTTGGTGGTGAATACTGTCTTGGAAAAACCCTCTCTAGGGCTTCTAGAAACATAGAATCAACATGCTCTTTTCTCCCAAAACACGGCCTGAACCAAGCCCTTCTAGGGCACACACCTCCATAGGAAGCTTGGCCTTGTGTCTGAGCAGAACTTGACCTTCATCACATAGAAAATAGACCATAAACTTTCACTCCAAGGTTACGACTCCTCCTAAGGTGTGTGGCTCCCTCTTAGGCCGATATGCCATAGGATTGAATGCTCTTGTTGTGCACTTAGACCTGTCCTAGGTCTCTTGTATTTATCCTTTTCTCTTGTTGCCTTTAGGTACCCCTTTAGTCCTTCAAAGAAGCTCTCACACAACAATAAGAATAAACAAATCATTCTTTCAGGTCTTTAGCCCACCAACATGTGCCGAAAGCCCACCACTTGGGTACATTGCCCACAAAACATCTTTTTCGTAGTCAACTCTACACAAACCCAATACCCCAAGGGTTGTGGGAGTACCTGCCAAGCTAGACTTCTCAACAACTACACCTACACCGTCTAGCTGTCATGAGATGTGGATGTTGCAAGATGTTCTAGTGGCAAATGACCCATGACCTTTTCTCATTGAAGGGCGAGAGTGAATTGATAGATATCATTGTTGATGACTCATGACGATGAAATATATTTACATATATTAGATGTTAGTTTGTATTGATTGTCTAGTTTTGAGTCCTTGATTGGATAACTATTAGGGTTTAGTATTGAGTTGGATGTATCATTTGGCATCCACTACATCGTATAGGTTAATATTTAATATTTATGTGTCAATGTGCTTATTTGATGTTGTTGTTGGTTCATATTAAAAAATATTAAGAAAAATGAATTTACTGTGTATTTTTTATGCTTGTTGTAGTTTGCCAATTTTTTACTTGATGCTGATGTTTTCGACAATGCTTAAGACCATCAATACCTTTCCACTTTGTCTTTCAACTAAAGACTTGGAAAAAAATATTTCCTTAAAAAATATCATACTTGTGTTTTGAGGAAATACACGCATGTCTTCCTTGTGTACTATGGATTTATGATGACAAAGTCTTGCTTGTGTTACCACGAATTAATGTTTTAGCCCTGACAATGATCTAAAATGCATCTCAAGGCTGCTTATATAACTTGTTTAGTTACCTTTTTTTTATTGTACATTTTACTAGCTAAGGACCTTTTCAGGTTACGAAACCATTTTCTTGATTGGTGAAAGCTCATTTAGGAAGTCTATATCAAGGTGGCACAAAGTAGGAGCACTTTTTAGTGCAGCAGCATCAGGAGTGCCATTTTTCAAAAAGTCCACTGGAGTGGAGTGTCATAGGGGCATATATATATATATATATATATATATAGATAGATATAGATATATATTAAAAAAACATCTAGAATGCTAAATTAGTTGCAGAATCTATGGAAACATGTATTTTTGTATATCAATGAAGATATAAATGGCATCCATAGTATATTAATGATTAATCATTTGAACACCAAACATCTAGAATCTATATTATATCAATTACAAATATACAATTTTTTAAGCCATATAATGGAGAGCAGACCATTAACATATGGAATGAAATAGGTTATCCGGTAACTGTCAACAATAACATGACCAAAGGAGATTTTATAGTCTTAGAAGCTATTCCAAGATGCCACAAGATAGGAGTATTCTTTGTAGTTATATATAATATATTTTGTCATAATTGAGGGGGTATAATATTTTTATCATCCTTGAAGGTGGAGATTAGTATATAATGAGTTTGATTTTCCTAATATGCAGGTTTATATCTGTTATTTGTTTAATCCAGCTCAAATAGTAATTGTATTTTGACTTATATGGATGTTAATTTTGATACTCCTTTCAATTCTCTTTTTTCAAGAGAAAACAAAAAACAAATGCTTCAAAAGGTAACATAATTGGTTGAAATATAAAGGCTTGAACAATAACAAATACTAATTTTAACTTTATCTACAATGACATGTTTCTTTGGTCTATTCAGGACATGTCAAGGATCATGGAAGAGAATGGAGCAGTTCAAGAGGCAGAGCCATTTATGCTTATAAGCTACAAAAATTATGAGGTGTGTATCCATATTCCAAAAGCTATACATACAATTGATTTCAGGATGAGATATTAGGTTTTGTTTAACAAATATTTGTGGTAAAATAAAATTGAAGAAGATATTTTGTAATGAGATCTATTGTTGAAAAATCATCACATCCAAACTCTATCAAATTGAATGAAATATGCTCTTAGCGAAATTGTCATGGCCATGTTTACATGTACGCTTTGAGAACATTTTATCAGTCCGTTCTAGTTGATAATTTTGCTCTCCTTGGGTAGTACGATAATATTTCAAGTAATATTATATGGCTGCACTAGGGGTTCTTGAGTGGGTTTGATATCTGAACTAATCAAAACTATTTTTTCATGTTTTCATGGAATGATTAGTTGTAGAATGGTTCAAGGGCATGTTATCCTTAGGATAACTCGCAAGAATGGGACATAGATTTTAATCACAAAATCTACCACCCTAGTGCAAAGCCTTCGCAAGTTGTTAAAACTAGAGGAATATTAAACAGTGTGGAAAAAGTCTGCAAAAAGTCACAATTTAATCTTAAAAATGCGATTTTTTGAACTAAACGATTTAATCCCCTGAATTTTTGGTGACTTTTTCACAAAGGAAAAAATTGTGATTTTTTCGTTATACTCCCGATTTAATTGGGAGTCGACCCAAAATGTCGGCCTCCCTTCCCAAGCCATAGATAAAGAGGCCGCAAAGGTGAAAAAACTGTAAATTGAAGCTTCCATCCATGCATTTTCAAGTTATTGCATTGTATGGTTTGTCATACTTCTTGCGAGCATAGCAGTCTCATTTGTAATCTGTTAGTTTTGAGGTTAAGATATGTTTTTGTTTTCCAAGAAAAACAATCTTTATACTTCATATTTCTAGTTAGAAAGCAAAGTATACATTGGCTAAGTCTCCAGGCTTTCAGTGATCCAGACTCTAACAGCCACTGCCCCTTCAAAAGATTACAAAAGTACCAAAAGGACAGGCATACAACAGTCTTCCATAGAAAGAACCCCACACCATCAAAAACATTGTTACAGTTGTTGAATGCTTCAAGAATAAACAACAAAGAGGAGGTCATGAAGATCAAACAGCAACAACCTGTCCAAAAAAACAAAATCAGTGCCTCAAAAAAGAACCCATTTTTCAGACAGGAACAAAGTACTTGTGAAATCTTGTGACAGCAAAGATCCTTCCTGCAATGAGAGCACGTTTTCAAAGGGAATCTTCTTTAGTGGTGAACTCCCTGTAAATGTAGGGAAAGGTTATGTATCAAAAGTGGATTTTACCTCCAAGAGTTTTTGAATAATAGATGCCAAGGCTAGGTTAGTAATCTGACATCTATTGTTTTCTCAGAAAATAAGTAGCTTGGAGTCACCAAGTGTTAATTTTCACATCTACTGTGATACTCACTGCTAATTTTCATTGGACCTACCACCTGACACCTTATTACCCAAGCAGATTACAATCTACTAAATAAATGCATGACTTATTTCTTAATACAATTAGCAGAAACAAAAATTAAAAGGGGAAGAGGATCTCAGTGACTGATTACTTGATGACTTTTAGATGACTCATGATATGCATTTATTATATTTTTTGTTGATATTTTGACTCTTGAGAGTTGAGACTCAGACAGGACTCAAACTTCAGGAGTTGATTCACTATTTTGATATGTGATGTAGCACTAGACTTCATTTACATATTATATATTAGCTTTCTTTACATGTTTATGTGGAAATGCATTTATTTGATGTTGTGGATACTCTAGATGTAAAAATAAATAAAAAGAAATGAATAATTTTGTGTTTTTTTAATTTTGCCAATTTTTTGAAAAAAACTCCCGACTTTGACGAGTTTTTCAACTTTTGGATGCTTGCTGAATTAATCCCGACTTCGACTTTTTCCACATTGATATTAAAAGTGTTGTCTTTGTGACCTAAGCAACAACTTCTCTCATTTTAGTGAAGGACAAGTCTAAGACAAAGGAAGCTTCACTAGTAGGACTTAGGATTCTTAAGGCAATACACAATCAAGTCTAAGGATTCCTATGTTTCTCCCCAATTCACCACAAATGAGATATATCAATCAAGTTATAGATAAGTTGGCGGTGAATCAATATTTCTCTTCAATTAGTATTTTTAGGTTCACATAGCATTAATTAATATTAACATTAGATCAACATAATTCAACATCACATGAACAGTGAAAAACACCATTCAACAATGCACAAACATTAAGACAATAGACAACAGATTTTTAGATGGAAACCTTTTGGGAGAAATACCACCAAACGCTTCTTTATATTTGTTTTCAATAAAACGTAGATCAATATTTTCAGCTCCAATTGAGGGAGGCTCCAACCCCTTGGTTTATAGGCTCCAACTTGAAGGACGCTCCAACGCCCTAATTACCAACTGCAACTGGAAGGACGCTCCAATGCCCTAGTTTACAGGCTCGAATCAGAAGGATGCTCCAATACCCTATATCAATTGCAACCGGAAGTACGCTCCAACACCCTATGCAGGCTCCAACCCGCCCTAGCACCACCCTGCCACCTTGAAATGTTCTCAGGCTCTGGCTTGAAGGAGACTCCACTTTCTTGCATGTCACACAAAAGCGGGAACTGCTAGGAACAGACGGAACTGATGGAACAGCTGGGATAGCTGGTGTAGAGGGCAGAAGAGGTGGTGTAGGGCATACGCAGGGCCAACACAAAAATAGCTGGGGTTAGCCAGTCTTGTGTCGGATCAACTGGAATTTTTCCGGGTGAAGTGAGGTAAAACTCAATCAGATTTTCTGCCAGTGTTTTTCTCTGTAAAGGATTTCTAGATGAGCATCTTAGATTTGTATTGAGATATTTCTCCTGCATAATAATAAACCCTCAGAGCTGCTACACTGGTTTTCCCGCATTGGGTTTTTCAGGGACTATTGTGTCCAAAACTAAGTGTGTCCTATGTATCTTGTTCTTTGCTCTGTGTTTTGTTTCATGAGATCAAATGTTTAATTAGTGTAGGCTACAGAAGTAATTTGGTTTAGTATTCAGAAGAATAACTTGATGAATGTAATTAAAAAATGAAGTAGGTGAACTACATTCAGATTTGCTATAGTAGGGGTTCCTTCAGAGTGTAGGAATTTTCACATGTTATCAGAGCATTGATTTTGAAACAGGGAAGAGCGGATCCAGTGCTGAGCGGTGAGGCTGAAAGTTGCACTTGGCAGCAATTCGAATCCCCTTGGAGGGATTGCGTAGTCCTTGCCGAGTAGATGATTCGAGGAAATCTTTCTCTGAGTGAGACGACAGAGAGGTACGATTTCCGAATCTTGAGTTTGCAAAGGCAGAGAGAGTGATGCAGAGCCTCAACGTAGTGCTAGAAGGGTGTATTTTCCGTCGGGGCAGAAATACGTTGGAAAAGAACCAAGACACGTAGAAGGAGAGTTTTCTCCTCAGAGAACTTTTCCCCAAAAAGTTCGAATTTCTCACTCGTTGGGCAGTTGTCCTAAGAAGTAACTAGAGGAGTTGGTTCAACAGTTGGGTGAGATGGCATTGCATGGGCTCAGAGATCAGGACAGGTTGGATGGAGCCTCCAACTATGTCATATCGAAGACTAGAATCTTCGTTGTTCTGGAGAAATATGATCTCGAGGCCTACGTCAAAAGTGTTGTAGCTGCTCTTGCTAACAACGATCACTTGCAGGGCAAGGATACAACCTGGGAGATGTGGGAAGCCTTTTCTTCTCTGTATGAAGGATCTTTCGAACAACGAAAGATGTATTTAGAGTAGAAGTTGAGCGGACCTTGATGCAGAAAGGAGAAGCGGTGAACCTCTATCTCCTGCGTCTTCAGGACACTAGAGACCAGCTTGCTTCAGTGGGGTCCACTCCTCAGCCAACCGTGATGCGGCGATGGTAAGGATAACCCTGAATGGGGTCTCAGATGAATGAAAAGTTTTCGCCCAAAGCATATTGGGCAGAGAAAAAGTACCTTCATGGGAGGAGATGTGGGCGGCTCTTCAACAAAAGGAGTTAAGGAGGGACCTAGTGAAGGTCAACCTCAGTGGCAGCAGTGGGAGTGGCTCAAAGACGAAGGAGGAGGAGGAAAACGCAGCTCTAGCATCGAAGGGACAACAAAAGCCTAAGTGAAAGGACATTTTGAAGGTGAAATGTTTCAGTTGTGGCAAGATGGGCAACTATGCATCCCAATGTCCTTTGAAGAAAAAGGATAAGGATGAGAAACATGACCCTAAGGCCGCTTCGGCAAAGATTGAGGAGGAAGAGTATGCCATGAGTGCCCAGGCATCTCTCGGAGGGAGATGGGGCAATATTGAGCTGTAGTCGGGAGGACTACATGTGGGTAGGATCCTTGAGGAGTCCATCTCTTGGATCAATTCCTTGCTACAGGAGCCCATGATTCAAGAGTAGCGAGATGGACTTAGTGCTAGATGATGCAGTGGATTGTTTAGAGGATAGATGCAGTAGCTGGAGACGAGAGACTGATCAGTGAAGAGCAAGGTTGGCAGCAATGTAGTTGGCATAGTGCAGGAGTCAGTAGTAGCACAAAAGATTAAAAGGGTTAGAATCAGCAGCAGTCAAATTCCAAAATTCATTGTATTATGTTGAACACAGTTACGTTAAACTAATTTTGGATGCTTTTCAATTGCTTCTCTCAGCAATTGAGTTGCAGTACGAATGTAGTGTTAGCAGTGGCAATGCTAGCAACATAGCAGATGTAGCGTTTGAGAGGGAGATGTAGTACAGATGCCGCAATGGCAGTGGTAGTGTCATGGGCAACAATACATTAGCAACTGTAGCACAGTGTTGGTGGTAGCAACAATGCAGAAAGGAGGTGCTTCAGAGACAGAGCAACATGCAATTGGGTATTGTTGCTAGAGCACTTTCCTCGCTAAGAGGGAGTGTTAGTTTTTGGTAGCATCGGAAATTATCTAGCCTTGAAAATTGGTGGAGAGGCTAAGGCACATGATGTCTAAAGAACCTAGAAACCGTTTGGTGAAATTCCTCTCAGATTGTATTTTATTAAAATAATTAATATTTTTAATGGGGTTCCTACGTTGAAACTCAGGAAAATTAAAATATTAATGGGTATTAATCAAAATATGGGTGAGAATGATCTAGAAGGCAGATCAAGTCATGTTTTAATCTTAGCCGTTGATTAAAGACTTAATCTTGGTTAAAGTTTCAACGGGAAAAGTATAAAATGGAGGTTTGGGGCTCATTTGGAAACACACACGGAGAGAACGAATTGATCTAGAATTCGATTCCTAGGGCAAGGTTTGCTAAGGATTTCAAATTAAGTGATCATTCTGCAGCAGAGGGGCAGTGGGAATTCGGGAGAAGGGCATTTCAGAGAATACTGACAGAGAGGTGGAGAGAGCTAGTAGAGAGGCAACGCAGTAGCCAGGAGAGCTGACGTTGGGCTAGTCTGGGCCCACGCAGCCTTGACGCAGTGCCAAAAGGGCCAGTACAGAGTAGAAAAGTTGCCTGTCGTGTAGAAGCCAGAACAGTCGGGAATAACCAGAACAGCCGGGAGTTGTCGGAATAGCCGGGATAGCTGACGCAGAGGCTAGAAGATGTGATGCAACGCTGATGCAGGGCATACACAAGGGCAACACAGAAATCACCGAGGTTAGCCAGTCTTGTGCCAGATCAACCAGAATTATGACGGGTGAAGTGAGGTAAAACTCACTCAGATTTTTTGCCAGTGTTTTTCTCTATAAATGATTGCTAGATGAGCATCCTAGATTTGTATTGAGATATTTCTCCTGCATAATAATAAACTCTCAGAGCTGCTACATCAGTTTTCTCGCATTCAGTTTTTTCGGGGACTATTGTGTCCAAAAATAAGTGTGTCCTATGTATCTTGTTCTTTGCTCTGTTTTTTGTTTCATGAGATCACATATTTAATTAGTGTAGGTTGCGGAAGTAATTTGGTTAAGTATTCAGAAGAATAACTTAATGAATGTAATTTAAAAATCAAGTAGGTGAAGTAGATTCAGATTTGCTATTGTAGGGATTCCTTCAGAGTGTAGGAAGTTTCACATAAACCAACTGGTTTATGACATAAGCGACCATTTTTCCCAAAAACCAGTGGGTTATGTCATAAACCCGAAAACTGGTCAATTCATTGCGAGGCAGGCCGCAGACCCACCAGACGTATTTTGGGAGGCTTGTGAGGTGGTTCTGAGGGAAAATAAGGGGTGTTTCCCTCCAAAAACAACTCGTCCAAGCCAATAAAAAGATGTCTCCAGTCTCATTTGCGTCATGTTTTCGCCCAAATTGTGTTGATTTGGGGTAGCTCTAGCCATGAAAATTGGTGGAGAGGCTAAAGCGCATGAGATCTCCAAGGCCCAGAAATGGTTTGGGGAAATTCTACCCGGTGAAGGAGATATTAATTTAATTAATATTTGAAATGGGTTCCTAAGTCTAAACTTAGGAAAATAAAAATATTAATGGGTATTAATATAAAATTGGGTTAGAAGGTTCTGAATGACATGGATCATGTCAAATATAATATTAGCCGTTGATTAGAGATGTAATCTCAGTCATTGAAGACTCAACAGAAAAGGTATAAGAGGAGGCTTGAGGGTCAGTTGGAGACACACCAGAGTGATCAGTGAATTCGATTTTCTAGAGCGGGGTTTGCTAAGAGAAATCGAATAGTGATCAGTATTGCAGCGAGGGGCAGTGAGTGCAAAGGCAGAGATAGCGCCAGAAGACCAACATAGAGGCAAAGAGGTAGATGCAGAGCTAGAGAGAGCCACGTAGAGGCCAACAATTACTATGCAAAGGCCAAAAGGGCCTGTGTGATTGACGCAGAGTCTTCAAAAATGACGTAGTGGGCCAGAGAGGCTGTGCAAAGCCTCATAGGGCTGACACAGAGGGTTTCAGGCTGACACAGAGGCACGGAGGGCTGACGCAGTGCTTCAGGGTGGGCTGGAGAGGGTTTCATATTTGCTTTCGAAGAGAGGTATTACTGTCAGATTTTTTTTATCTCTATCAGGTGAGCCAGTTTGGCACCCAATGTACTCAGGAAAAGTTGCTTAATAATAAAACCCTCAGAACTGTTGCACCGGTTTTCCCAAGTTGAGTTTTTCTAGGGACTATTGTCCCAAAATAATTGTCACTTGTGTGTTTGTCTATTTCTTTCAGTTGTTGACCTATAGATGGTTGAGATTGTATTGTGTGTATTTCAATGTTTATATGGTTAAATAACTTGTTAGTAATTAAACAAGTAGGCGAAATAATCCAGAGAATACAAATAAAATTTCTAACGGGTAATACTTAGAAATTTCAACATGGTATTAGAGCGTTGCAGATCACAGGAGAGCTGAAGGCGCCAGCTGAATCAGAGAATTTGCAGTAGAAACAACTGTCCCGAGTGACAGAAGTTGTTCCTAGGCATAAAGCAGTAGAGAAGGGTTGACATAGAGTGCTTGTGTCATCAATTCTAGCCAGAGAGAGGCCAGCGCAGAGGAAGGCAAAAGAGGCTCACGAAGAGCCACACAGAGACCAGGAGGGTTGATGCAGTTGGCCAGGGGAGCAAATCAGCCTTGCCGAGACTACGCAAAGCCTAGAGGCTCATTTCTTCAGTTGCTGGGGCATAGGAAGACGCTGTTGGCAGATTGCGGAGAGTGAAGTTGGTGGGGTGCTGTTGTTTTCAAGGCAGAACAGTACCTAACGGGACAGAACCAAGGTAGAGGGAGTCGCTACCTAGGCAGATTTCTAGCCAAGAAATCCAGATCAATGTTGTAGGAGCATAGGAGATCGGAGAGGTGCGATTCGACGGTTGGAACCAGGATTTCCATGAGAGAAATCGAGACTCAGAGGGAGTCTAGCAAAGAATTTCCAGGAGGGAAGTAGAGACTCAGAGGAGTCGAAAATAAGAGGATAGAGATGGCCATGAATGGACTGAGGGATCTAGATAGGCTGGACAAGGCGTCCAACTTTGTCATCTGGAAGGCCAGGATCCTGTTGGTTCTGGATAGACATCACATCAAGGCCTTCACCTCGAGAACCGTGGCTATCCGAGTCGACCCAGCTGATAACGAAATGTATGAGGATGCGATGGCCAAAGTGAAATGCATAATCCTTGATTGGTTCATGGATCATGTGGTTCAACATATCGCTGAGAAGAATACAACAAAGGAAATGTGGGACACCTTGATGACATTGTATCAGGGCACTTCCGTGCAGAGGAAGATGCTACTGGAGAATCAGCTGCGGTCGTACCAGATGTAGAAGGGGGAGCAGATAGATCACTTCCTCAACAGGTTGTAGGAGATCCAGGACCAACTGACTTCCATAGGGGCCATGCCGGATCAGGAGTTGATGGTGAGGACTGCCCTGAACGCAGTCTCTGAGGAATGGGAGACATTCGTCCAAAGTATTTTGGGCAGAGCGAATCTTCCAGGATGGGAAGAATTGTGGGCAGCTCTTTGTTAAGAAGAGATTAGACGACTGACCAAGATGGGAAGCAACAACAAAGGAGCCCGGGTTAAGAAAGAGGAGGAAGAGGATGCAACTTTGGCATCTACGGGGCAGTAGGGGAAGAGGATGAAAAAGGACCTCTCCAAGATAAATTGCTTCAACTGTGGGGAGCTGGGCCATTATGCAGCCCAGTGCCCGAGGAAGAAGAATAAGGGAGAGGTGTCTGACTCCAGGTAGCGCTAGCGAAGGCGAAGAAGGAGGTAGAGGATGATGACGATTGTGCCATGAGTGCTCATGTACCTCTAGAGAAGAGGTGGGGTGACATCGAGCTATAGTCAGGAGGACTACAGGAGATGAGGGGCAGGATCCTTGAGGTACCCAAACTCTTGGATCATATCAGTCTACGGGAGCCCCGAAGTGATTGTAGCAGGATGGCGAATGTCGGTAGAAGCGGATGCAGATGGAGCGGCATAACAGTGCTAGAGTGGAGTAGCCCCTGGCAGCACACAAAGGGTTGCAGCAGTGCGAGAGGCACAAAGGAGGTTGCAGCAGTGCAAGAAGGCACAAAGATGTTTGCAACAGTGCGAGAGGCACAAAGTTGTTGCAGCGGTGCAGAGACAACAGAGGGAGCACAAGGTAGCAGCAAAGAGAGCTTCAACATTAGGAGGGTTTCTAGCTTGACAAGGATGTCAGTAGTTGGGTAGATCAGTTACCATCGTCTCAGTAACTGAGTTGCATTGTAGCAGCAGCAATGGTAGTGCTATGGGCAACACGATGCAACATGAGGAGAGAGGGTTGTAGTGCAAATGTAGTGTTGGGAGGAAGAACCAACAGCAACATAGATGCAGAGGAACTGCGTTATAGATGCAACAGTGGCAACAGTACAGGATGCAGCAATGCAGAGGATGTTGGGCAGGAAGGCCAAGCTTCAACATAGGTACCGGTGCTGGATGATCAATGTGATGCTCTGTAGTGGAGTATTACTAGAGCACATTCCTCGCTAAGAGGGAGTGTTGATTTCGGGTGGCATTGAATGTGCTCTGGCCATGAAAATTGGTGGAGAGGCTAAAGCGCATGAGATCTCCAAGGCCCATAAATGGTTTGGGGAAATTCTACCCGGTGAAGGAGATACTAAAATAATTAATGTTTTTAATGGGTTCTTAAGTCTAAACTTAGGAAAATAAAAATATTTATGGGTATTAATATAAAACTGGGTTAGAAGGTTCTAAATGACATGGATCAAGCCAAATCTAATCTTATCCCTTGATTAGAGATGTAATCTCGGCCGTTGAAGACTCAATAGAAAAAGTATAAGAGGAGGCTTAAGGGTCAATTGGAGACACACCAGAGTGATCAGTTAGTTCGATTTTCTAGAGCCGGGTTTGCCAAGAGAAATCGAACTAGTGATTAGTATCGCAGCGAGGGGTAGTGAGTGTAGAGGTAGAGATAGTGCCAGAAGACCAGCACAGAGGCAGAGAGGCAGATGCAGAGCTAGAGGGAGCCACGCAGAGGCCACCAGTTACTGCGTAGAGGCCAAAAGGGTCTGCGTGACTGACGCATAGGCTTCAGAAGTGGCGCAGTGGGCTAGAGAGGCTGTGCAGAGCCTTAGAGGGCTGATGCAGAGGGTTTTAGGGTGTTGCATAGGCCAAGAGGGCGACACAATGCTTCAGAGTGGGCTGGAGAGGGTTTCATGGAGTAGACTTTCAGAATATCTGCTTCCAAAGAGAGGTATTATTGCCAGATTTTTTATCTCTGTCGAGTGAGCCATTTTGGCACCTAGTGTACTCAGGAAAAGTTGTTTAATAATAAAACCCTCAGAACTACTGCACCGATTTTCCCAAGTTGGGTTTTTCTGGGGACTATTGTCCAAAAATAACGGTGTCACTTATGTGTTTGTCTATTTCTTTCAATTGTTGATCTGTAGATGGTTGAGACTGTATTGTGTTTATTTCAGTGTTTATATGGTTAAATAACTTGTTAGTAATTAAACAAGTAGGCGAAATAAACCAGAGAATACAGATAAAATTTCTAACTGGTATCACTTAGGAATATGGACAAATTGTACAGGAAAGATGCGACAATGCTCAGGATGGGGGTTGTCACTCTGATCCTTGCCCTCTTTGTTCTAGTGATCTCCCTACAACAAGCTATGGGGTGTAGTCCCTATGAAATGTGAAGATGGGTTAGAAGGTTCTAAATGACATGGATCAAGCCAAATCTAATCTTATCCCTTGATTAGAGATGTAATCTCGGCCGTTGAAGACTCAATAGAAAAAGTATAAGAGGAGGCTTAATGGTCAATTGGAGACACACCAGAGTGATCAGTTAGTTCGATTTTCTAGAGCCAGGTTTGCCAAGAGAAATCGAACTAGTGATTAGTATCGCAGCGAGGGGTAGTGAGTGTAGAGGTAGAGATAGTGCCAGAAAACCAGCACAGAGGCAGAGAGGCAGATGCAGAGCCAGAGGGAGCCACGCAGAGGCCACCAGTTACTGCGTAGAGGCCAAAAGGGTCTGCGTGACTGACGCATAGGCTTCAGAAGTGGCGCAGTGGGCTAGAGAGGCTGTGCAGAGCCTTAGAGGGCTGATGTAGAGGGTTTTAGGGTGTTGCATAGGCCAAGAGGGCGACACAGTGCTTCAGAGTGGGCTGGAGAGGGTTTCATGGAGTAGACTTTCAGAATATCTGCTTCCAAAGAGAGGTATTATTGCCAGATTTTTTATCTCTGTCGAGTGAGCCATTTTGGCACCCAGTGTACTCAGGAAAAGTTGTTTAATAATAAAACCCTCAGAACTACTGCACCGATTTTCCCAAGTTGGGTTTTTCTGGGGACTATTGTCCAAAAATAACGGTGTCACTTATGTGTTTGTCTATTTCTTTCAATTGTTGATCTGTAGATGGTTGAGACTGTATTGTGTTTATTTCAGTGTTTATATGGTTAAATAACTTTTTAGTAATTAAACAAGTAGGCGAAATAAACCAGAGAATACAGATAAAATTTCTAACTGGTATCACTTAGAAATTTGGACAAATTGTACAGGAAAGATGCGACAATGCTCAGGATGGGGGCTGTCACTCTGATCCTTGCCCTCTTTGTTCTAGTGATCTCCCTACAACAAGCTATGGGGTGTAGTCTTTATGAAATGTGAAGATGGAAAGACCCGTCGACAATCGATAAGTCTGAGAGGCACAACTGAATGGCCTAGAAACTTGGTTAATTTAGCAAGTTTAAAGATTAGGTTTGTTTATCTTGAGAGACCAAAGCTTTAATGATGTCAAATACTTGCTTTATAAAAATTATTTACCAAGTAATCAAATGAATAGTTGTTGCCTTAAGATGCTTCACTATCCTATGTGAAATGGAACACCTAAAATCTAAGTGAGATGCAAAATCTTGGTTTATTTTAAATTATATGCCTACTTAGGTGAATCCTTCCTCTCAACTGTTTTGAAGCTAGTCTCTAGAGTAGGTTGTGAGAGAGAAACGTAGGGGAAGATAGTTGAGGCTATATTAACGATACCTCCACTAAGGTTCTAACCACTCTATGCCTTCGACACTACAAAGACTATGACTCTAACGACTATAAGGTCACTGTGTTAACCACTAAAGAGGGTCTAGGCGTTGCAAGTTGGGTGAGAAAGGTGGTCGGGGTCCTATATTTCTATCAACAAAGCTTATGCTTGGAGGTAAATTAATTAGTGCAGGATTATGAATGATTATTCCCAAGGTGAGATTGTTAAGGTTCTTATGTAACGTTCCAAACTAGGAAAAGTAGTGCTATGTAAAGTGAACAATAAAAACAACACCATAAAATTAAATCAAACCATCAAACCACGAAATCGGTAAACAAACTGCGTTGTCTACTCACTTTATTAAATGGGAAGAGGTATACAACAAGGTGCTGGAATGTGTGTCCCTGGGCTTGCTCTAGGCAAGCTAGCAAAAGCCGAAAATGAACAATGCAACAACCTTCTCAAATCCACTGGTAATCCGGTCCAAGAGCTGTGTTGTTACTACCCAAAAAGAGTTGCTGCCTGAAATGATCTATTGCTAGAGCCCTCCTTGTTGCTCGGAAAATTTTGGGAAATTAATCCCAATCTCTACGCAGGAAACCCAGAATAACCCACAAAGGAATTGGCCAAATGTTGACCTCAGAATTTTGGCACAAATTCCCCTTAGCTCCTCTAGTTGCTCACTGAGTTGGGACCCCAAAGTGTCAAAGGACAACAACTAGGTCGCCTGTTCCTGTAAGTGATGTAGAAGAGGGTCAGGCATGTGAGTCCCCACAGATACCATCAAGTATCGCTCATTTGTGTCCCCATCGATCCCGGGTGAAGTACACCCAAAGGTATGCCCGATATCTCCGTCCATGGGTGTCCCTGGAGGCAACACTCCAAGACCTCGCTGTGCAGCACCATACACCTCTGCATACCACCGATCATCCTAGTACTCCTAGACATGCCACTATACACCGCGTCTTACCCCTGTACACTATTGGATACCCTCGGCTACAACTATGCTATCCCACACCATCTTGCTTCACGCCTGTGTCATTGCACCTGTCACTCCTCGCATGTACTCAATGCGATGTGAGGCACTCCCACTCCACAACATAGTCCAACACACCACCATGCATCTACATGCCCACCGGTAGATCACTGCTCAACGCTAGATGCTCCTACACATCCATGGATGTGATGGCTTGGAGCTATGTCTCTATGTGTCAGGCCACACCCGATAAGTATCATCACTTCCACCATCACATCGTTATCCTCGCCGATGAATGGATCTTCCCTCCAAATACCCCTGAGGGATCCGAGAAGTGACTCTCTATATGTGTCAGTAGTGATGCCATTGCTGCTCCGCTCCTCTGCGTCCTTTGTGCCCCACACAAAAGTGAATAGCCCCCAGCTCCATACAAGGCATTATCTGGTGGCCTGCCAATGCTACCTCCTTCAACAAACTCTTGCCAAAGTATGTTGATCACCTAGTGATCCCGTGTACAAATATCATACCAAGAAAACCAAAAGAGTATGTCCATAAACTGGGTGGCCCCTGGTGCTGACCGAGACTCCCCTAGTGAATGTGCACGCTCAACTGAACCATCCTAGTTGTAGTCAATTGGCATACCTGGGAAATGATAGGTAGTCGCACCCGGAACCCAATGCCAGTCTACGCTGATGATTTCCCCAATGCCTAGAATCTCTTGTTGAGCTACAGCCAAGTCGATTACCATCTCCATAGCCCATTCCACAGGGTACCAAGTCAATCTCTCACCATCCAACCCCAAGAGAGGGATCGAATGCATGAACTCTCGCACATAGAACAACCCCTGCATGCAGGTTCTACACCCTGTGCAACTCAGGTCATCTCATCTCGCTACCCTAGTCAACCCATGAAATCTGACTAGGTCGCTCTCTCTCTCTCTCTTTGTCCAACAGCTAAAGGTAATGACACAGTGTTGCAATCCCCATCTAGGTATGCTTGAAGAGGGCTGCTCTCACGTCCGAATGTGAACTCTAGCTGCACCAGTAGGGATTCCAACCGCTCCCCAACGTGAGTCAATTTGACCGTGGACTCTGCACAAACTACTCACATGTCCTCCAGCTCCTCGTTTTGCTGCAGAATAGCCTCTTGCACTAATACCCTTCCTTTTTAATGCTAGAAGGTCGACCTGAAACTGATGGAACCGTGGTGGGCATCTATCAGCTAAAAAGTCAGTCACAACTCCAGATACCTCAGCAATTGTTGGCATCTCGTCCATCAGTGGCACCCCATCAACACACAGCCCTATGTGTGTAGGCTCTATCCTCTCCACCAAGGTGTCAACTGCGGCTATCAAAGAGGTCTCTAATAAAGGTGACTCCTGCGCCACACTGTGTATATGGATGTGCTCCTCACCATCCTGTGGGCTCTCAGCATCATGCTCAGCCTCCTCCTAAGGCTCCTGATATCTAAAGCGAGGTATCCACTAGCAAAAACGCCCCCTGGTCTCACCCTCTAACCGTCTTTGTCTTTCCTGCTCCTTTTCAGGAGATCTGGTGCTCTGATCTCGTCGACTTTCCCCACATGATGTAGATGGCTGTACCCCCACAGCTTGCTCACCTCTAACGTCTCTGTTGTAAGGGTGAGGATGGGTCTGGTTTGTCACCCTCTTCAACTGGGCCAACCTCTCATCGTCCCAATGAATTATGCCTCAGAATTTTTGCATACTAGATTTCCCTTGAGCCATGGGTTTGTCTCTGGTTTCACTCGTCACTGCACAATCATACCCAAAGCTTCCATGATCTTCTGGCTAATTTCCCACAACTGGGCCAAGATCATGCTCTGATATGAATGTAATGTTCCAAACTAGGAAAAGTAGTGCTATGCAAAGTGAACAAAAAAATCAACACCATAAAATTAAATCAAATCGTTAGACAACAAAATTGGCAACCAAACTGTGTTGTCTACTCATTTTATTAAATGGGAAGAAGTGTACAACAAGGTGCTGGAATATGTGCACCTGAGCTTTCTCTAAGCAAGCTAGCAAAAGCCCCAAATGAACAATGAAACACCCTCCTCAAATCTGCTGGTAATCTGGCCCAAAAGCTGCGCTATTACTACCCAGAAAGGTGCTGCTTCCTGAAATGATCTGTTGCTAGAGTCTTCCTTGTTGCTAGAAAATCCTAGGAAATTAATCCCAACCTCTACGCAAGAAACCTAGAATAACTCACGAAGGAATTAGCCAAATGTTGATCTCAAAATTTTGGCCCAAGTTACCCTTATCTCCTATAGTTGTTGGTTGAGTTGGGACCCCTATTTGACCTCTTAGATCTGCCCAAAAAATTCTATAAAATGAGGAGTATGATCCTTGCCCAAAACCCAGAAAAACCTAGAAAGGGTTGCGCTTGGTTCCAACCTTCAAAAAATTGACCTTTCACAGCTTGGCCCTGCTCTAATTTTGAATTTTGTTGTTATCACTGATCCTGTCAATCTATGCTCTCCCAACTCTAGCAATCCTCCTCAAATGGCCCTCCAAATGGTCTCCCAACACCCTAGCTCCAAACTCCCCCGGATGATGACCCCAAAGAGTCTCACTCCAATGGCTACACAGTCATGGAGGAGATGACACAGTCCTGCGTGTGACGAGATGAGAATTGCATGTAGGATGGCCCTCTTGTCTATCGCTGCCCTCTATACTCCTGAAAATGATGAAATGATGCTCATGTCTTACTAATTTCTCGGAGTGCGTCACGCTGTGACTGCGCAATCCTTGCGATGCTGTTAGTTCCCCTGTTGCTCGTACTCGACTTACAAGTGTTGTAACTCGCCCCCTGCTGTAGCTAGGAACTGAGATGAACTCCATCCTAGGGCTGGCACTCGAAGTCCACCGAAGTAAGGGTTGAGATCTCCGCTCAAAGACAATCATGTGCTAAACAACATAGTAACCTAGCTAAGCAGCTTGAGCAACTAAGATTGAGTTCAATATGTCAAAATATAAGATATCCAAATGACGAGAGTTGCCTTCCTTATATAGATTTCGTGGAGCACTTTTCCCTCCATTTTTCCTCCAACGTGGGTCCCTCACCTATTCATCGATTTCCCCTCCATGCAAATCGAACTAGGGAATATGTATTCCCCTAGTATGGGTGGCCCCCACGTATACTTACCCACATCGAAATAACTTCTCCTAAGTCTAACCTCCTAATAAAATTGAATGGGCCCCCATCACCTCCAAAATTGGCCCCAAGATGTAGAAATTAATACTGCTCCAAAATAATTTAGGAAGGGACATGACAATCCTTCCCTCCCAAATGTTGCTTGTCCCAAGCAACTTCAATGTTGAACACTCAAGTACGTTCTAACCCTCCCAAGTAGCATTCTCAACCGAGAAGCTCCTCCAGTGTACCAAAAATCGCTTGCCCTCGAGCAATGCCTGAACGAGCATCCTATCTAACTGCGGCACGCCACTGTCACTGCAACATGAGCTAGGGTCCTAGATGTGCCACTAAATTGTCCCTGACCTCAACACTATTCTAATATGAAAGAATCCTTCACTACCAGGATCCCATGCCATACTGTTCATCATGAAGCTCCCCTCCCTCCACTCATTATCCTACTCGATGCAAGTACCAGAAGTCGCTTGCTCCATCAGTGACTCGCTAAAGACCAATGTAAGATCTCTATGATCCTCTACAGTAGCCGGTGCATCCCTAAAGGTTATTGAGCTGTGAAGAGCTATGATGCCCTAGTTCCCTGCTAGTCCCAGAGTGGTGGCACCATGTTGACATTGTGCTACTCTGACTATGTCATACTCCCCATTGTGCATAGACAGTATCCTCCTCTCCTGGAACTTGTTGGTGGAATATTGAAAGAGGCGAGACACCTCCTGCCTAGGCATGTCCATGGCGGCAAGGCATACCCAACCAAATCTAAGTCCGAATCTGTGCAGCAATAGAAAATGTCCACCTTCCCATATGATGAAACCCTCTGAGAACCCCCATGTGTCATCCCAAGAGCGAACTATAACACTCTCTGCCACGACTCCACTCATCATGAGTGATCTATCGATCAACGAAATCCCTGCATCCCATAGCCAGACTTGCTGTGGCAAAGCCATGGCAATCGATGGAATCCCTCTGGCCCTCATCTCTAGTCCTTGCATGCTACCCATATATAGGCTCCATACATCATATACTAATCTGAGGCATGCTAAACTGTCCCGTGCCTACCACTGTGTAGTACTGACGACCGCTGGAAACTACGTGTACCAAACAGATACCCCTTGAATGCAACCAATAGATGGGTATTTGATACGTGCAATCGACTCAATGTATGCGGATCCATCCTGCTCGTGCCAACCATTGCCACTAGTTCTGCAACCCGCCCCCGAAGAATGTGCCGATACAATGTCGGGAACCCAGATACATATTGGACAACTATCTCAACCGTACATAATATCCTTTGCTCATGCATGGTCTAGACATGCCCTGTGGAAAGAGTGACCCATGTCTCCCCTATGACCAACTCCCCAGGCATAGGATCAGTGATGAATGATATGCCATCCCTGTTGGTGATCACTTAATCCCTCGACCTGTGACTATCAACTCGTGCACCGACTCAATGCCCCCGCTGAGTAGTCTCACCTCTATCGTACCTAGTGTCATCCAAATATCTTGGGTGCGCTGCTTGTCCCCTACTACTCATGCCCAGAGTGTCAAAGGGAAACAACTAGGTCGCCCGTTCCTTTAAGTGTTGTAGAAGAGGGTCAAGCATGTGAGTCCCCGTGGATACCATCAAGTATCTCTCATCTATGTCCCCATCGATCCGGGGTGAACTACACCCAAAGGTATGCCCGATATCTCCATCCATGGGTGTCCCGTAGGCAACACTCCAAGACCTCGTTGTGCAATACCATATGCCTCTGCCTAGCACCGATCATCCCAGTACTCCTGGACATGCCACTGTACTTCGCAGCTTACCCCTGTAAATTGCTAGATACCCTCGGCTTCAACTATGCTATCCCGTATTGTTAATTTTAGGTATGTTCTATGCTTAGAGAAATTTATTTCAATTTTCACAGTTAGCTCAATATCTTTTCCATATTAGCAATCACATCAACATAATAGTAAATTACAGATAGAACATAAACAGAAATCGCAGAAGACAAGCCAAGACAAGACGACACAACATGTGGCGCTAGCCAGGGACAAACACCAATGTGGGGAAACCCTTGATCAATTCTTCTTATATGTTCTTCAATAGTTCAACAGAGAGACAGATAGTACATATACAACAAAAGTCAACACTTTGACTTATCTAAATAAGAGCATACATCATCTTAAGAAGATGATACATGAGGTAGCTGAACTCAGTTGAAGACATGTTGCTTCAACTGATTCCCCAAGGTGACTCCATCACGTTGTTGCACCTAACATTGTGCTACTCCTCATCATCATGCTGCACCACGCTGCACCCATCATCACTATGTTGCATCTCATCATGCTTCGCTAATCATGACTATACCCATCACTGTACTGCAACATGTACCATTGTTGCACACATCATACTGCAACACCTTATGCTACACCTTCGTGTACTGCATCAACTTGTTGTACCTTATCATCTTGCTGCACTCACTAGTGCTGCCTCATACTGTATCTCACTGTACCCATCCTGCTGCATCTCATTAATTATCGTTTTACTATACTTTGCAAGTGTTGCACACAACATGCTACACTTCACTTTGTCACGATGCCCATCATTATGCTGCAACATTTCACATGATTCTGCCCCTTATCACATTGCTGTCACATCTCATACTGTTGTCCCTCCTTGAACTGCATCATCTTGTTGTTTAGAGGATTTTCTATTTGCTGCATTGGATGACATTCTGGGCAGCCTTTATCATGGACAGGTTAGGCCATCAACAATCCTACCTACCGTCACACTTTGGCATGCTACTCCAACACTGCAGCCAGATTGCTCCATGAACAACATTGAGGGTGAGACTAGAAACCTCTCTTTAGGATTGTGGCTCGTTGTAAGTTGATCTCCACTTATTGACTGCGGCTAGGGTCCTTTTAGACCTTCATTGGACATCGTGTAGAGTCTTCCTAAGGCCGTGTATTTAAGCTTCTCATTACTGTGATGAATAGCCTCATTTGTGATAGCATACGATTGTGATATTATCTTCCCATGACTGCGCCTAGGGCACTCTAGAACAGCAAAATAGGACTTGCATTTTAGGCCTCTCCATACAGCGTTATGGAAGCCTCCTTCACAGCATTGAGGCTTCTCCTTCAAGACAGTGTTAGGCCTCTTCTAGGACAACGTTAGGCGTCTTCAACAGGCCTCTATAACCATGCTGTTCAAATCTTCTTTGCTGCAGTTAAGACATAGTTCCCTTGCCTCTAGCATAGGGTTATCTCCTTTATTACATCACTGTTTCTTCTTGGATTAGGGAAGACTGCAACTCAACATCCTTTAGGATTGCGGCTAGGGCATCATCCTCCTAGATTTATCTTCCACTAAAACCCAAAGCGAGTGGAGAGAAATCAAGAGAGAAGTGTGTGTGAAATGACTCTCAAGTCATCTCCTTTTACAGTAAAACGTTGAGAACATGTGGGGGTTATTTGGTTGCTGGCCAACCTTGACGAATTGCCCATAACACAAATAAATTCATATCTCCATGAATACTTATCGAAATCGGATGATCTTTAGATCAATCCTATACCTCTCGATGAGAGGGATCCAAGAAAAATATCAGCGGCCATAAATAAGATGACCCACATGGAGTTTGGCCCTAGTTGCCAATTTTAACACTCCCTCTCAACTAGAGAGAACTCCATCCGTTGATCCATCTGCCAGACTATGCTATCTCTACCAACAGTGCCCTGCATTGCTTGGCTCTATTGAACTATGAAGAAAAATAATTGATCGAGAATGTCTCATACCATTCTCTAATGACCCAAAGTCAGTTGCATATGAAGAGAGTGTGTCATACCACTCTTACAGACCCGAAGTCAGTTTCATTGATCCTAGATCAATATCACAAGAGAGTGTCTCAAACCACTCTTACTAATCCCAGATCAGTACCAAGAGAGATTGAGCTATATCACTCTTACTGACCTGAAGTCAGTTCCAATTGATCACAAATCAGTGGAGGTCATCCTAGCATAGGGAGTACGGTAGATACAATGATGCGTCCATCGATAGTACTATTATGGTCCCTAGCGCCATTTCCTACTCATTGGCCAAATGAGAGGTACTTCCCATGAGCCCCAGACTGCATGGGTAGGATGCCTCGACAAGAGAACCACTCATCCTGTACATAAGTCGCCACGGGGTATCACAGGGGAAGGTTGAACCATTCACCCTATACACAACGCAATTAGGGGAGGGTGAGTCACCCTATGGTCGCTTGTTGCTCCAAGAAGTACCCCAAGCCCCTAGAGCTCCCAGAGCTCAATGCATGCATCATACAGGACTCTCATAAGAGGGTCTCTCAACGACTCCAAGTCGTTCTCAGAAAGTCAAGAATTTGACTTTTCCTCGGGGTTTCGATAGAATGTCTGCGACTTGCACTTCAGTCCCAATGCGATGGAGCCTTCTTGCAAATCGATGTACCATATCCCAGATAAGGTAGTACCTGATGTCTATATGCTGGAGCAATCATAGAATATGGGATTCCTCAATAATCAAACGCCCCTCTGGTTGACACAGAAGATCACGGTGGTATCCATCATGTGTTAAACAACTCACTAAAGAGCTTCTGCAACCAGGCAGCTTCACACGAGGTCATACTCATAGCTATGTATTCGGTCCCAACGATGCTTATTGCAACCGACTTCTGCTTCCTGCTCATCCAGGATATCGAAGCAGAACCCAAAGAGAACCAACACTCAGTAGTGCTCTTGCGATCCTCCATACTGTCTGCCCAGTCAGCATTCGAATAATCATGCAACTTCACATTTCCGACAGTGTATCCCAATCCATGAGAGATTGTGCGCCGAAGATATCTTAGAAGATTCTTGGCACCAATCTAGTGAGGCTCAACCATATATGAGCTCAACATGCTAACTGCAAAACATATATCCGGACGGGAGTTCACCAGGAACATAAATGCTAGAATGAGTTTATGAAACTTAGAGGCAGTTCCCAAATCAGGTCCGACATCCCTACCACATAACTTCTGAAAGTTAAGATCCATCGAGGTAGTCACAGGCTTGCAATTCACCATTCCAAGTCCGGAATCCAACTCCCTCTTACTTTTGTAAATGAGAGGGTCTGCACCTGTCAGAAAGAGGTCGTCCTCATAAGGTGCCAGTATGAGAGGTCTATCATCCACAATCTTCAACCAATGGTTTGGATCGGCTTCACTCCTAGTGAATCTCAGCTTCATTTGACAGCTATCAATCTTCTCAGACTAAACGTAGGGTGTTTTGCTTCAAGCCATAGAGGGCTTTCTTCCCCCTGCCTACATGAAATTCCCTATCATGAATATCAAACCCCTTTGGTTGTTCCGAACCTATGGACCTGCTACATGAGGGGAGTGGTCCCCTTGTGAGATTTTCCTTCAGTACATATCAGACATGTACCTTCATGCTCTTCTTGAATTTAGGCATCCCTGCCACCATCTAACTCACATCGGGTAGGACCCCATAATAAGTAGACCTTCGGTGCTATAGATGAGATTTGTCAACTGACATGGTCCCCAATGGACCATCCTGCAACTTGATACAAATTTCCAATCTTGAACCCATGAGAAAAAGCATCTTTGAAAATTCTATTTTCAAATTCGTACCTTTCCATTGATGAATGCCACCCTGAAACCTTTGATTCCCATTCCCGAAATGGACACCAGGTTCTTCTTGCGATTAGGTACATAAAGAGATTCTTGTAAATGAATTGAGTTACCCTCATTCACTTAAGGGGTAACATTCCCTACACCCTTTCCGGGATAGGTGGCATTGACTCCAAGTATAATCCCATAATTGTTTCCATCTCTACCAAATTAGAGAGTGCACCCTTCTATCCGATGAAGTGCCTTGAAGCACTACAATCAATAAGCCATTTTCCCAAAGAGTATGGAGGAGAGGGCCAATATAAGATACTTCTTCTTTATCTTATCAGAACCAACATTTGATTCTTCATACCTAGGGTTCCTTGCTTTCTTTAAAGATTCAATTATTTCCTTGATGACCTGCATTACCTGTCATTCCTCCGATCATTGAAGATGTCCCTGGAATAATTGTTATCATCATTATGTGATGTGTCCCTACCTCAGACACTCCTTCGCATAATGGCCGAACTTATTACAAACAAAGGCATCTACCTTTCCTTCTACCCTTAGATCCAAACTTCCCATTGAAGTGATCTTTAGGTAGTCCATCAGAAGCTTCCGCTGTGCCATTCTGATAATATTCTCTGCTTCAACTTCACCATTGGTGAATTTGAAGAGGGATGAAAAATCCATTGAGCCTTTTGTCCTTTCCCAACTATCTTCGGTGATTGCTCTTTCACTCTTGCTTGGGCTTTGTCTTCACCTCAGCTCTGATACCACATTAACTTTAGGTATGTTCTATGCTTAGAGCAATTTATTTCAATTTTCACAGTTAGCTCAATATTTTTTCTAGATTAGCAATGACATCAGCATAATAGTAAATCGTAGATAGAACATAAACATAAATCGCAGAAGACAAGCCAAGGCAAGAGGACACAAGATGTGGCGCTAGCCAGGGACAAACCCCAATGTGGGGAAACCCTTGATCAATTCTTCTTATATGTTCTTCAATAGTTCAGCAAAGAGAGAGAGATAGTACATATACAACAGAAGTCAACACTTTGACTTATCGAAATAAGAGCATAGATCATCTTAAGAAGATGATACATGAGGTAGCTGAACTCAGTTGAAGACATGTTGCTTCAACTGATTCTCCAAGATGACTCCATTGCCTTGTTGCACCTAACATTGTGCTGCTCCTCATCATCATGCTCCACCTCACTGTGCTGCACCCATCATCACTATGCTACATCTCATCATGCTTCACTAATCATGACTGTACCCATCACTGTATTGCAACATGTACCATTGTTGCACACATCATACTGCAACACCTTATGCTACACCTTGTACTGCATCGTCTTGCTGTACCTTATCATTTTGCTACACTCACCAATGTTGCCTCATACTTTATCTCACTATACCCATCTTGTCGCATCTCATTTATTATCGCTGTAGTATACTTTGCAAGTGCTGCACACAACATGCTACACTTCACTTTGTCACGATGCCCATCATTATGCTGCAACATTTCACATCATGCTGCCCCTTATCACAATGTTGTCACATCTCATACTATTGTCCCTTCTTGAACTGCATCGTCATGTTGTTTAGAGGATTTTCTGTTTGTTGCATTGGATGACATTCTGGGTAGCCTTTATCATGGACAAGTTAGGCCATCAACAGTCCTACCTACCCTCACACTTTGGCATGCTGCTCCAACACTGTTTGTTAGTGCACATTGTTGTAGCCTTAATGTTATCCCATAGTCAACAAATCAACCCCATAAGGACTGCGGCCAGATTTCTCCATGAACAACATTTAGGGTGAGACTAGAAACCTCTCTTTAGGACTGCGGCTAGCTGTAAGTTGATCTCCACTTATTGACTGCGGCTAGGGTCCTTTTAGACCTTCATTGGACAACGTGTAGAGTCTTCCTAAGGCCGTGTATTTAAGCCTCTCATTGCTGTGATGAATAGCCTCATTTGTGATAGCGTATGATTGTGATCTTATCTTCCCATGACTGCATCTAGGGCACTCTAGAACAACAACATAGGACCTGTGTTTTAGGCCGCTCCATACAGCGCTGTGGAAGCCTCCTTCACAGCATTGAGGCTTCTCCTTCAAGACAACATTAGGCCTCTTCTAGGACAACGTTAGGCCTCTATAACCACGTTGTTCAGCTCTCCTTTACTATGTCTAAGACAGAGCTCCCTTGCCTATAGCTTAGGGCTATCTCCTTTACTACATGACTGCATCTTCTTGGATTAGGGTACGCTGTGGCTAGACATCCTTTAGGACTTCGGCTAGGGCATCCTTTAGGACTGCGGCTAGGGCATCATCCTCCTAGATTTCTCTTCCACTAAAACCCAAAGCAAATGGAGAGAAATCAAGAGAGAAGTGTGTGTGAAATGACTCTCAAGTACTAAAACGTTGAGCACATGTGGGGGTTATTTGGTTACTAGCCGACCTTGACAAATTGTCCCGTAACACAAATAAATTCATATCTCCATGAATACTTATCGGAATCGGATGATCTTTAGATCAATCCTATACCTCTCGATGAGAGGGATCCAAGAAAAATATCAGCTGCCATAAATAAGATGACCCACATGGAGTTTGGCCCTAGGTCCCAATTTTAACACATACCGTCCTAGTTCCCGTCTGTGTCACTGCCCCTGTCACTCCCTGCATGTACTCAATGCGATGTGAGGCACTCCCACTCCACAACGCAGTCCGACACACTGCAGCACACCACCATGCATCTACATGCCCACCAGTAGATCACTGCTCAATGCTAGATGCTCCCACACATCCCTGGATGTGATGGCCTGAAGCTTTGTCTCTACGTGTCAGGCCACACCCGATCAATATGATCACATCCACCATCGCATCATTATCTCCGCCGATGAATGGATCTTCCCTCCAAATCCCCCCTGAGGGATCCGAGAGGTGACTCTCTATTTGTGTCAGCAGTGATGCCACCACTGCTTTGATCCTCTGCATCCTCTATTCCCCACACAAAAGCGAAGAGCCTCCATCTCCATACAAGGCACTGTTTGATGGCCTGCCAATGCCACCTCCTCCGAGAAACTCCTGCCAGAGTATGCTGATCACCCAGTGATCCCGTGTACAAATGTGATACCAAGAAAAATGCAAGAGTTTGTCCATAAACTGGTCGGCCCCTGGTACTGACCGAGACTCCCCTAGCGAATGTGCACGCTCAACTGCTAGGTCAATTGCACCATCTCAGTTGTAGTCAACCGGCATACTTGTGAAATGATAGGTAGTCGCACCCAAAACCCAATGCAAGTCTGCGTTGTCGGTATCCCTAATCCCTGGAAGCTCCTGCTGAGCTACACCCAAGTCCACCACCATCTCCATACCCCACTCCACAGAGTACCAACTCAGAATCTATCGCCATCCAAGCCCAAGAGAGGGATCGAATGCACGAACTCCTGCACAAAACAACCCCAACCTGCAAGTGTTGTACCCTGTGCAACTCAGGTCGTCTCATCTCGCTACCTTGGTCAACACATGAAATCTGACTAGGTCACTCTTTCTCTCTCTGTCTAGTGGGTAAAGGTAACCTCATAGTGCTGCTAATCCCATCTATGTATGCTCGAAGAGGGCTTCTCTCACCCCTGAATGTGCACTCTCGCCTGAATGTGCACTCTGGCTGCACCAGTAGGGAATACAATCACTACCTAACGTGAGTCAGCTGCACCAGTAGGGAATACATTCGTTCCCTAACGTGAGACAATTTGACCGTGGACTCGGTACAAACTGCTCTCATGCCCTGCAGCTCGTCTTTTTGCTACAGAATAGCCTCTCGCACTAGCGCGACCTTCCTTTTTAATGCTAGAAGGTTGGCCTAAAACTGATGGAACCTACGCGGTCATCTATTACTTAAAAACTCAGTCGCGACTTCAGATACCTTTGAAATTGTTGGCATCTCGTCCATGGGTGGCACCTCCTCAACAGATGGCTCTATGTGTGTAGTCTCTATCCTCTCCACCAAGGTGTCAACTGGGGCTATGAAAGAGGTCTCTAATAAAGGTGACTCCTGCGCCACACCATGTATATTGATGTGCTCCTCACCATCCTGTGTGCTCTCAGCATCATGCTCAACCTCCTCCTAAGGCTTCTGATATCTAAAGCGAGGTCTCCACTAGCGAAAGCACCCCCTGGTCTCACCCTCTAACTGTCTTTGTCCTGCCTGCTCCTTTTTAGGAGATCTGGTGCCCTGATCTGGTCGACTTTCCCCACATGATGTAGATGGTTGCACCCCCACGGCTTGCTCACCTCTTACGTCTCTGTTGTAAGGGTGAGGATGGGTTTGGTCTGTCATCCTCTTCAACTGGGCCAACCTCTCATTGTCCCAATGAATTCTACCCCAGAATTTCTGCATACAAGATTTCCCTTGAGCCATGGTTTTGTCTCCAGTTTCACTCGTCACTGCGCTATCATACCCAAAGCTTCCATGATCTTTTGGCTAATTTCCCACAGTTGGGCCAAGATCATGCTCTGATACCACTGTAATGTTCCAAACTAGGAAAAGTAGTGCTGTGCAAAGCAAACAATAAAAGCAACACTATAAAATTAAATCAAACCATCAGACAATGAAATTGGCAACCAATCTAAGTTGTCTACTCATTTTATTAAATGGAAAGAGGTGTACAACAACGGGTTGGAATGTGTGCACCTGGGCTTGCTCTAGGTAAGTTAGCAAAAGCCCAAAATGAACAATAGAACACCCTCCTCAAATATGTTGGTAATCCGGCCCAAGAGTTGCACTGTTACTGCCTAGAAAGGTGTTTCTGCTTGTAATGATCTGTTGCTATAGCCTTCCCTCTGGCTCAGAAAATTTTGGGAAATTAATTCCAACCTCTACGCAAGAAACCCAGAATAACCCATGAAGGAATTGGCCAAATGTTGTCCTCAGAATTTTGGCCCAAATTCCCCTTAGCTCCTCTAGCTGCTAGCTGAGTTGTGTCCCTTGTTTGACCCCTTAGATCTGCCTAGAAAATTCTACAAAATTTGGAGTGTGATCCTTGCCCAAAACCCATAAAAACACAGAAAGGGTTTCCCTTGGTGGTTACAACCTTTTAAAATTGACCCTTCACAGCTTGACCCTCTAATTTTGAATTCTATTGTTGTGACTAATCCAAATGATCTCCCAACACCCGATCTCCAAACTCCCCTGGATGGTGCTGCCCCAAAGAGTCTCACTCCATTGACTGCGCAGTCGTGGAGGAGATGATGCAGTCCTGCGTGTGATAAGATGAGAGCTACGTGTAGGATGGCCTTGTTGTCTGTAGCTGCCCCCTATACTCCTGAAAATGATGAAAGGATGCTCCTGTATCCCCAACTTCCTGGAGTGCCTCACACTGTGATTGCGCAAACCCTGCGATGTTGTTACTCCCCCTGTTGCTAGTACTCAACTTACAACTATTGTAACTCGCCCCTGTGTTGTTGCTACGAATTGAAATGAAGAAGAACTCCCTCCTATGGTTGGAACTCGAAGTCCACCGAAGCTAGGGTTGAGCTCTATGCTCGAAGACACTCATGTGCTAAAAAACACGTTAATTCAGCTAAGCAGCTCGAGCAACTAAGATTGAGTTCAATATGTCAAAAGATAAGATATCCAAATGAGGAGAGCTGCCTTACTTATATAGATTTCGTGGAGTAGCTTTCCTTCCATCTTGGGTCCCTCACCTAACCATTGATTTCCCCTCCATGCAAATCGAACTAGGGAATGTGTATTCCCCTAGTATGGGTTGCCCCCACGTATACTTAACCACATCAAAATAACTTCTCCTAAGTCTAGCCTCCTAATAAAATCGAATGGACCCCCATCACCTCCAAAATTGGCCTCGAAATGTAGAAATTAATACTGATCCAAAATAATTTAGGAAGGTACATGACATCTCAAGTACTTAATGATATTTGAATTTAGAATAATGAAGTACTTAACAATAAATAACGACAATCTTCACAACAAGAGAGTGCTCAAAATAAACGGTGTCAAAAAATGTTCCCAAGGTTACCAAATTTCTCATGAAATAGACATTTAAATCGAAAAGATCAATGCTTCCTTCAACAATTAGATAAGGATGTTTGTGCACAATTAACAAATCTTCAAAATTATAACAATGGAACACCAATATACCAATTAGATACACTAGAGAAATTGAATTCCTTATGGACACAATTAGATTGCTTCAAGATTTCTCTTATCACAAATTATTGATTAGTCTTGATTAAGTGTTTTAAGAGTGACCTAGATCAAGCAAGATTGTAAATTCAGAAGAGATATTTATGTTCTCAATATGAATGAAGAACAGTGTATCCACTTATCCAATAACCAATGATAGCAATGAGAAACTTAAAGCATTAATCCACAATGTTACTTTTTAAGCCAATCTCATGAAACAATTATCAATTCAATTAGAGCACTTCTTTTTGTTAATGCAATTAGGGATATGCTTATGCAAGAGATGCAAAAACGCAATGAAATGCAAGATGGGTCGGCCAAAAGACCAATGATTGCAGCAGTAACAAAGACACCCAATTCCACTAGAAAACAATTATTCAAAATGCACAAGATGCAAGGAACAAGAGGCATGTGAAATTGGAGGACTGTCAACCACTTTTAGCACCACTGTAATGTTTATATCAGACCTCAAATTGTTATGACAACCTTCAAGAAATACCAAATGATACAAGCCTAAACAATGCCAATGATTTGCCAACTAGGTCCCCTGACATGGGGACACGAGACACACAGGACACGAAAATTTGAGTGTCCGACACTGGCACGTAAACCCCCCAGAATAGGACACGTAGGACATGTTATATATTATTTTATTAAAAATATATATGTTAAAAATTAATATTAAATAGATATTTCTTACACAAATTCTCATTCATGATAATTAGCTCTTCCTAGAGCTTTTGTGAGTACGTCTGCTCCCTAATTTCTTGTGGAGACATACTACAACTGTACTGCCCCACATTGAACACAATCTCTAATAAAGTGACATCTGATATCAATGTGTTTCGAGTGATCATGAAATACTGGATTTTCAGAAAGTTTAATACAACTCTGATTATTCCAGAAAATACTGGTCGCTTCCATCCTCTTCTTGAACAAACTCACAAGTAGTTTTCTTAGCCATATAGCTTCAGACGTAGCTGTGCTGGCTGCCATATATTTGGCTCAGGTTGAGATCATAGCCATAGACTTCTGTTTCCTGCTGCACCAAGAGATCATTCCTGATCCAATGCTAAAGCAATACCTGGAGCTACTTTTTTGGTCTACTGAGCTACCTACTCAATCTGCATCTGTGAATCCATGCAATCTGATGTCATCTCCTCAAGTGAATTTCAACCCATATCTGTTATGTCCCTATAATACTAGTGTAACCCCTTATTGTTATTAGTGCAACCCCCTTATTGTATTATTGTGCCCATATAGTCCCCATGTTGTTATTATTATGCCCCATAGAAGTCCACTATTGTTATTGTTGTGCCTCTACAATATTATTGTTATGTAGGCTCTGATTGTATTGGGACCCCTTAGACTCCTATATATAGAAAGGAGGTCTTGTCATTCGTATCATCCAAGAATTGTTTATTTGTAATGTAAAGGAGGTTACCCCCTCGAAGACGTTGATTTTTAAGTCATTGATCTATCTTTTCTACCTTTTTGTGAGTTGGTTTATAACATTTGGTATCAGAGGTTTGGATTCTAGGGTTTCGTTGCTCCAAACAAGTCATCATGGCAATTTCGCTATAACTTTTTCTCTACAATGTTTCAAAAGCTGAAAACAAAACCCATTTGAGCCGAAATCGTTCTGAAACTCAGGACCGAATTTTAGATCTTGTCTCGTTATATTTTGGAGATATGATTTTGAGGAGATAGGGTTTTTTGTCTACGAAGGTTAAGACTCTAAAATTAAAACCCATTTGAGCTGAAATCTTGGTGAAGGATGGGCCCAAATTTCAAATCTTGTTTCGCTATATATTTTGGAGATACGGTCCAAGACATTTAGGGTTTTTGCAGACTACTTGATTACATTCCAAACAGGTGACTTTGGGAAAATCGTCATAACTTTCTCTCTGAGCATCAGATTGAAATTTCGTAAGAAGTTACAAAAAGAAAACAAACTTTACTTTTCTATGTATTTTTTCAGGTCCAAAGGTCGAAACAATGACACATGGTAGGTCATACAAGTTCACTCTCTTGAACCAGTAGATAATCAGGCCATCGTAGGAGATTTGGCATAACTATTTATTGAAGAATCAAATATTGATCAGACTGGTGGCATTGGAAAGAAGACATAGACCTTGGAGATTTGAAATATCAGAGGTACAACATATTCAAGATCGAGATCCTAACAACAAGAAAAATAATGACTCGAATCAAGAAAATAGAAACACCTAGTAAGCAAAATGGATGGATAATTTGAAGAATGCGATTGAAGCCAAGATAAATAGTTTTATCGATGCCATGGAAGCTGATATCGATGGTATGGAAGCATATTGGAAGAAAGACATGGAAGATTTGAAGAAAAACATGGAAGGTTTGAAGGATGGTGGGACAAATATGCTACAAGAAAGGCCTCCTAATGGCAAAAAGGTAGCTAAGGAAACTCATGATGAGAAAAAAAGTAATGTTAATCATGATTTCATAGAATCTAACGTTGGATTGAAGACCCAACATATTCCAAAGATAGATATGAGGAAGTTTGTTGGAAAGGATCTCGTAACATGGATACTATAGATGAAGAAATATTTTGATCTACATAATATGCAAAACACACAAAAGGTACGTATTGCATCTTTATATTTAGAACTGAATCAGTTTGTATGGTATAGAGGGATTTGTTCTCGTGAACAACTTGTCACCTGATCAATTTTCATGGAGGAAATGATAGCACATTATGAGGATACAAAGAGAAACACCTTGTTTAGCCAATTGATAAATCTCAAACAAAAGGGTTCAATGGTAGAGCACATTGAGGACTTCCAAAAATTGAATATAAGGGTAAATGATATTCCAGAGAAAAAGAGGATTGATGTCTTCATAGGGAATTTAAAGGATAATGTTCAACATGAGGTTTTCCTTTGGGAACCTGATTCATTGGAGAAGGCATTCGGGCTGGAAAGAAAAATTGAAAGCAAAATTATGTTAACAAGAAATCCTACCACTCAAAATTGTAAAGATGGAAGTGTTGTTGCTCCTAGCCTTCCACAACCTACAAGGTTGACACCATAACAATTGGAAGAAAAAGGAGAAGAGGATATACACCAGGAACCAACCCCAGAGAAAGAAGAAATGAATCCGACCATATCTTGTAATGCATTGGTAGGAATTACCACTCCTCAAACTCTCAAGATAGAAGGACGTATCAAGAAGAAAAATGATAACCTCACTTTCGCGCACAATCGAATGAAACAACAGGCAAACCAACATCGCAACGAAAGAAGTTTTGATACAGGCGACTTTGTATTTTTACAAATACAACCATACAAACAAATGTCCCTCAAGGAAGCTAAGAAGGATAATAAATTATCACCAAAGTACTATGGTCCTTACAAGGTGCTGCAACAAATTGGGAATATGGCATACAAATTATCACCAAAGTACTATCTTCCCAAGTGCACCTAGTTTTCCATGTTTCATGCTTAAAGAAGGTTATAGGTGAGAAGATACCAGTTCAAACAATATTGCTAGAACTTGATAGGAAGGAAAAATCATATTGGGATCGAAAGTAGTCACAAAAATAAGAAATCGACATCTACGAAATCGATCAATTTTAGAGTATCTCATCAAGTAGAAGAACTTACCGGCCAAAAATTCCACATGGAAGGATGATAATTTTATACAGAAGCATCCGGAACTACTCAAGCGCTGAGGACAACACTTTTTGAAGGAGAGGGGCATGTTAGGTCCCTATACTACTAGTGCAACCCCCTTATTGTATTATTGTGCCCATATAGTCCCCATGTTGTTATTATTATGCCCCATAGAAGCCCACTATTGTTATTGTTGTGCCTCTACAATATTATTGTTATGTAGGCTTTGATTGGATTGGGACCACTTAGACTCCTATATGTAGAAAGGAGGTCTTGTCCTTTGTATCATCCAAGAATTGTTCATTTGTGTAATGTAAAGGAGGTTGCCCCCTCGAAGAGGCTGATTTTTAAGTTGTTGATCTATCTTTTCTACCTTTTGTGAGTTGGTTTCATGACAATATTCGACTGTTCCACACTCATATCTAAGAATGTGCCTAGCTGCTGCCCAATGCAGCCTTTCCAGTTCCACCATGAACTGACTAAGCGTGTTGACAACGAAGCAAATGTCTGGCCTAGTGTTTACCAGATACATGAGTGACACAATGAGTTGTCTGTACAAGGTGGGGGTCACCTCCTTGTCTCCTGATGCATCTATTTTCTTCTAGTCGGTGATCATGGGCATACCCATGGGTCGACAATCCTGCATTCTGAATCTCTGAAAATCTCTGTAGCATATCTTCCTTGCCCAAGGAAGATCTCCCCATTTTTTTGCCAAACTTCCAACCCTAGAAAATAATGTATCAAATCCATATCCTTCATGTCGAATTCTACTTCAAGATTCTTCTTGCAGTCCTTTATGAGCCTAGATGATCCTGTTAGAAACAAGTAATCCACATATACTACTAGAATAAGTGGCTCAATCTCCACGTTTAGATAGTAGAGATTGGGATCAACATCACTCTTGAAAAATCTCAACTGCTGCAAGTAACTATCAATCCGTCCATACCATGCTCTAGGTGTTTGCTTGAGCCCATACTGGGCTTTCTTTAACGTGCAAATATGAGTTCTCTTTTCATGAGTTTCGAAGCCTTCGGGCTATTCTATATACATGTCTTCTTCTATCACCTTGTACAAGAATGTTGTCTTGACATCCATCTGGTGAATCTCCCATCCCATTTGAGTTGCTAGGGATATAACACCTTGTTTGGCTACTAGGGCGAAGGTCTCCTCATAGTCTATTCCTTCCTTTTGTGTGTACCCCTTTGCCACGAACCTAGCTTTATATTTCTCTATATTGCCATCTACAACATACTTGATCTTGTAGATCCACCTTGATTCTACAACCGATCTATCCTCTGGTTTAGGTACCACTTCCCAGACATCATTTGTCATGATAGAACTATACTCTTCTACCATGGCATCCACCCAAACTTGGTGTCGTATGACTTCCGAAAAGCTGGAGGGTTCTTCAGCCTGTGCTACCAAGGCTTGCTACCTGTCAGGCTGTCTGTGCTGCCTCTTCTCGGTTCTAGGAGCTATGACAAACTCCTCTGCGTCCCTCAGTGTCTTCTGTGCTTCCCTACTGGTTCTACCATTGGTGGTGGGAGTCTCAATCAAATCCCCCTCCTTTTCCTGTTGTTCCATCTATTGAGAACTGCCTGTATTTCCTACTTCTGAGGAAATACTGGTGCTGGTCACTATGCTTGATCCAGGTGTCTGTCCTCCTGCTTGATCTCCTTGCCGCCCCTGCTACTGTTGGACTAATGGAATATCTATTGACTAACCTTCTGCTGGCATCTCTCGAGATTTCCTGAAAGCTCTATCCTCAATGAACTTTGCATCCCGTCTTACTACAATTTTCCTGCTGCTAAGAATGTAGATTTTGTATGCCTTCGAGGTCTCGCTTTATCATATGAGGTACCCCTTTTCTGCAATTTGATCTAGTTTACTACGCTTCTCGTTTGGAATGTGACAATATTCCACACTTTTGAATATCCTGAGATGATTCGCCTTTGACTTCTTCACTGTGAAGACACCTTCAAGCGTTTTCTTCCCCAATGCTCTGTGAGGAGTTCTATTCTGGATATACACTACTGTGTTGCAAGCTTCTGCCCATAAGAATCTAGGCAGGTCCTGGTCATATAACATAGCCTTTGCTGCCCCAACAATAGTTCTATTCTTTCGCTCTACTATTCCATTCTGCTCTAGATTATATGGAGTTGTCCATTCTATTTTGATACCCTCCTTTGTGCAGAAATCTATGAAGTCTTTGTCCATATACTCTCCACCATTATCTGAACACAATACCTTAATCTTTTTCCCTGTCATGCTCTCTATGAGAGCCTTAAACTCTCTGAATTGATCAAAGACCTCATCCTTGGTCTTTAAGAAATAGATCCAGGTTTCTCTAGACTGATCATCAATAAAGGTGACGAAGTATTCACCGCCACTAAGAGCTCTTAGGGACATTGGGCCACAAATATCTGAGTGTATCAATTCCAATACGCCTTACGCTTTGTTGTTACTTCTGGAAAAAGTTGCTTTAGCGTACTTCACTAGTACGCATCCTCTGCATACATCATCATGCTCAGTACTAAGGATTGGAACTCCTGTAACAGTCTCTCTGAGCATCCTCAATGCTCTATGGTGTAAGTGCCCCGTTCACTTGTGCCACAGTTCATTTAGTTCCTTTTCACCATTATGATTCCTGCCTATTTGTGCCATTGGAGGCTCAAGCTACAATCTATACAGTCTGTTGCTTCGAGCTCCAATTCGTGTCTTCTTCTTCCCACTTGGATGTTTCACATATATTTTCCTTCCAATGAAGTATATATCGTATCCGTTGTCCTATAACTGGGACATTGAAATCAGATTCGTTCCTAACCTGGGCACATGCAGAACATTGGTGGCTCAGATGCTAGTTCCTGCTTACGTCTGAAATGCTATGGTGCCTCTCCCTACTAGAGTACACTTCGTTCTGTTTCCTATAGTAATCTGTAGGTCCATTTGCTCTTCTTGATAGCTTGAGAAATATTCTCGTAATCTAGTCATATGGGTTGAATCGTCGCTATCAAATACACCAAACATTTGTTGATGCTGAACTTGAGAAGCATAAGAATTCTTCTTCCAATCTGGAAGATAAGTCAAAGACATCTTGATTTTCCATCCTTCTTTGTGCTATTTTTCCTATCAATTTATGATGTTTTTCTGCCCCAGCAACTGCTGTAGACAAACTGCGTCTTTACCTAAAGACTGCTCTGCACTGAAGCTTCTCCTGCGCTACTCCCTCTACCGCTGACAAATCTCGATCTGGAAATCTTACCTCTTGGTCGACTCACTCAGAGAGAGATATTCCATGAGCTATGACAAACTCCTCTGCGTCCCTCAGTGTCTTCTGTGCTTCCCTACTGGTTCTACCATTGGTGGTGGGAGTCTCAATCAAATCCCCCTCCTTTTCCTGTTGTTCCATCTATTGAGAACTGCCTGTATTTCCTACTTCTGAGGAAATACTGGTGCTGGTCACTATGCTTGATCCAGGTGTCTGTCCTCCTGCTTGATCTCCTTGCCGCCCCTGCTACTGTTGGACTAATGGAATATCTATTGACTAACCTTCTGCTGGCATCTCTCGAGATTTCCTGAAAGCTCTATCCTCAATGAACTTTGCATCCCGTTTTCCTGCTGCTAAGAATGTAGATTTTGTATGCCTTCGAGGTCTCGCTTTATCATATGAGGTACCCCTTTTCTGCAATTTGATCTAGTTTACTACGCTTCTCGTTTGGAATGTGACAATATTCCACACTTTCGAATATCCTGAGATGATTCGCCTTTGACTTCTTCACTGTGAAGACACCTTCAAGCGTTTTCTTCCCCAATGCTCTGTGAGGAGTTCTATTCTGGATATACACTACTGTGTTGCAAGCTTCTGCCCATAAGAATCTAGGCAGGTCCTGGTCATATAACATAGCCTTTGCTGCCCCAACAATAGTTCTATTCTTTCGCTCTACTATTCCATTCTACTCTAGATTATATGGAGTTGTCCATTCTATTTTGATACCCTCCTTTGTGCAGAAATCTATGAAGTCTTTGTCCATATACTCTCCACCATTATCTGAACACAATACCTTAATCTTTTTCCCTGTCATGCTCTCTATGAGAGCCTTAAACTCTCTGAATTGATCAAAGACCTCATCCTTGGTCTTTAAGAAATAGATCCAGGTTTCTCTAGACTGATCATCAATAAAGGTGACGAAGTATTCACCGCCACTAAGAGCTCTTAGGGACATTGGGCCACAAATATCTGAGTGTATCAATTCCAATACGCCTTACGCTTTGTTGTTACTTCTGGAAAAAGTTGCTTTAGCGTACTTCACTAGTACGCATCCTCTGCATACATCATCATGCTCAGTACTAAGGATTGGAACTCCTGTAACAGTCTCTCTGAGCATCCTCAATGCTCTATGGTGTAAGTGCCCCGTTCACTTGTGCCACAGTTCATTTAGTTCCTTTTCACCATTATGATTCCTGCCTATTTGTGCCATTGGAGGCTCAAGCTACAATCTATACAGTCTGTTGCTTCGAGCTCCAATTCGCGTCTTCTTCTTCCCACTTGGATGTTTCACATATATTTTCCTTCCAATGAAGTATATATCGTATCCGTTGTCCTATAACTGGGACATTGAAATCAGATTCGTTCCTAACCTGGGCACATGCAGAACATTGGTGGCTCAGATGCTAGTTCCTGCTTACGTCTGAAATGCTATGGTGCCTCTCCCTACTAGAGTACACTTCGTTCTGTTTCCTATAGTAATCTGTAGGTCCATTTGCTCTTCTTGATAGCTTGAGAAATATTCTCGTAATCTAGTCATATGGGTTGAATCGTCGCTATCAAATATACCAAACATTTGTTGATGCTGAACTTGAGAAGCATAAGAATTCTTCTTCCAATCTGGAAGATAAGTCAAAGACATCTTGATTTTCCATCCTTCTTTGTGCTATTTTTCCTATCAATTTATGATGTTTTTCTGCCCCAGCAACTGCTGTAGACAAACTGCGTCTTTACCTAAAGACTGCTCTGCACTGAAGCTTCTCCTGCGCTACTCCCTCTACTGCTGACAAATCTCGATCTGGAAATCTTACCTCTTGGTCGACTCACTCAGAGAGAGATATTCCATGAAAATCTTGCCCTTCTGTCTTTGACTATGCAATCCCTTTGGGGATTCGATTTACTGCCTATGCAATACTTCGACTCCCGTCCTCGTCAACACTGGCTCTTCCGACCTGCACTCCTGCTTAACTTGGATCTGATACCATGTGAAAATTTCTAAATAGAAATCCAACTGCAGTGACTGATATTATTTCTTCTACTTGTTAATTTAGAAATAAGTTATTCACAGTGTTTCTACAAGAAATATCGAAATAAATTATACTGCAGCCTTAACAATTAAAATACTGCGGAATGTAAATGCAAGGAAAAGTACTAGCACAACTATAATAACAATGACAGTTATTTTTGGACAATTGTTCACATAAAAACCAAATGTGGGAAAATTTGTGCAACAAGTAAGTGTTTCTTTATTGACCTTCTACAAAAATCTCATGTAAAAGATACAACCAGCAGAATAGAAGAGCAATTTTTGTGAGAAATTTTACAGAGAATATTCTCACGCTTCTCAGCGACATTCTGACTCTTGAGAGGAATCGCTGCCCCCTCTGCATCTCACTGCGTCAGCTTCTACGTAGGGACTGTGTAGTCCTAGCGTCACAACCTCTGCACTGTCCCTCCTCTGCTTTGCATCTCCTTTCTGCTCTTGCACTCCTGACTGAGACTGTACCCTCTCTCCTTCTGACCTGCAACTCTCTCTGATTCGCTTTCCTCTTGTCGAACTTCGACCAGTGAGAAAATCGATCTTACTTGGGTAACTGAGTATTTGCCTGGTGTGTTTTCCAAACACCCATCAAAGCCTTTATAATCTTCGAGTTGAGTAATCAATGACCCAGATTAGATTCTAATCAATGGATTAGATCATATTGACTTGATCCTCATCTTCTTCTAGAAGTTTCACCCTCAGTTTAATTAATACCCTTTAATTATTTTAATTTCCTATGTTTAGACTTAGGCACTCTTTAAAAATAATTAACTATTTTAATAAAACTATTTCTAGGTGGAATTTCCCAAAACAATTTCTCAGTATTGTGGAATACATGTGTCTAAGCCTCCTTGCAAATTTTGAGTACCAAAAATTAACATCACAGACCTATTACCTGCACATATCAACGATTGAACCCATGAGCAGCTTGTTTTTCACAATGTCTTATGATCACCCATGCTTAGTGTTAGGCGGTAAAATCAATAGAAAAATCAAATATGGAAATTTTACTTTAAATGCATCTAATCTACCATGAGAAATATCATATGAAGTTAATTCTAATGCAAAATCAACATGCGATGCATCCTACTCTAAAATGCATAACATACAATGTCAAGTGCTAGGTATAATCATAGATCCAATGCAATCAACATGTCAATTGATCAATACAAGAACACATGCTTCCATGGTTATTTTTGCAGTGGACCTGACAATACAAATGGGAATAATGATATGAGGGGTTGTGAGGGAGGGAGGTGGAAAAACAAGAGACCCCTATGCCATAGAAAGGAACCCTGGAAGAAGGAAAAGACAACAGTCGAGAGGATTGGATTTGGTCATCCAACTAGGAGATGGAAATGTCAATGACCAAAAATATGAATCTTTGATGAAGAACTATCTTGGGGCTATCATCATTAGGGTAAGGAGTGAAAGACTCAGACATGTTTATGATGATTCTATTTTGGTCATAGGGGAAAGCAACTATTCATCAAGGCTAGAATGAACATCACCACAAACATCTATTTCCAGGGCAGGGCAAGAATGCTCAAACATGAATTAAAACCCTTTATTGGTGGCATGGCCTAGGGAAGCATCTTCCTCAATTTCTTCTATATTAGAATCATCAATATTTCCCACAACCTTGGAAGGCTCTTCTTTGATTGAATCATCTTGGAACATAAAGAAGAGACCTTTCCAACCATTAGGAAGGGCTTTATAAGGACCAACATTGTTATTCAAAAGGGGTGGAGAATTTTCTTCTTCCCTGAGCTCATTCTTATGGACTTGAGAAACCATGGGGTCTTGATTTCCATAATCATACCCAATTCCCCAATCAACAACCCAAAAACCACTCATAGATTCATGATCCTCTTCAAAATCTGCCCATTCTTCGCTATATACTTGGTGTTGGTTAGGATGCCATTCATTCTCTTCTTTAGACAGGAAGGAATTTTCCTCCTTCATTTGTTCCCGAAGAATGATCATTAAGGTATTTACTACATGATTTTGATAAAATGCCTCAAGAAGAAGGTCATCGGTAGAACTCTCTTTATAATCACTCTTCGTGTTATGGAGCCTTTCTTATTGCTCGCAATAGTAGGAGAAAATTTCTTGGAAGTTATATGTGGCTATCAGTTTCCTGCAAGACTCTTCATATTCCATCATCCATTCTTGCAATGTCTAAATCCTCTTGGGATTGAGATCTTCCTCATTATCCTTAGAGGACACGCTTTCTAATTCATGGGGCTCTTCTTTGGCACCATCCTTAAAGTATGCATCAATAAGACACTCTTCCTCAAGCATAAAACCATATTCAATAACTTCCTCCTCTCGAAGGGCCATGTCTAACATTTGGCATATATCTTCATGAGATTGGAAACCCGACCCTTCATGTAACAAGAAGTGTGTAGTCAACATTGGAAGAGAAAGAATGCTTTTAGGTTCACATGACTCAAGCCAATCAGTATTTGGGGCAATGGATAGGACAAATAATTCCATTTGGTCACAAGTTTGAGTTATATTTTGCTTTGAAAGATACCTTATGAACCTTACAATGTGATTGGCTGCGGAATGTGGATCCCCATCGAACATTGGCATATTCTTCATGCATTCCAATGAGGGATACTACGAGATCCCTGTCACTTTTATGGCGGGAATATATGTGGTCAACATGTTGTTTTCTTAATGACATGTCAGTTGCTCGAGTGAATGAAATCGCCTTGACAAATGCTTGCTTCACCCTACAAGCATTGAGTTTAGAGATGAATGAAGAAATAGGGCTTTGTTCTTCCAATGGAGTCGCCGATAATGATATGTCAATATGTCATATGGGAAACAAAACACATGTTTCATGTCCCCGACAATGGCGCCAAAATGTTACCGCTCAAGCTAGCAGGGGGCCTAAAAGAGAGACTCCTTAAGGGACAACTACTAGATCAAGGGCGACAATGGAGACTTAGCCCACTGTCACCTCAGCTAAGACTCCCTACTTTTTATGGACTTTCACCGATGGGAGGACACCCAGTATATGGAAAGTCACTTGTAAATGATGAATCAGCACACAGATATGAAGTGACCTTAACGATCCTTTTCCTAGAAGGGGGTTAAGAATGGAGTTTGCTTGCTCTTCAAGCAAGGTACAAGCTTTCTAGGAGAAAGAGGTGAGGATTTAAGGGCTAGGTTTAAGGAATGTGTCATGCCATCCTTCTGCCAAATTTCTAGCCCTAGAAAAGAATGCATCAACCCTATATCCATGTCGAATTCTGCTTCAAGATTCTTCTTGCAGTCCTTTATGAGCCTAGATGACCCTGTTAGAAACAAGTCATCCACATATAATACCATAATAAGTGGCTCATTCTCCACGATTAGATGGTAGAGATTGGGATCAACATCACTCTTGATGAATCGCAACCGCTGCAAGTAACTATCTATCCGTACATACCATGCTCTAGGTGCTTTCTTGAGCGCATACAAGGCTTTCTTTAACCTGCAAACATGAGTTCTCTTTTCATGAATTTCGAAGCCTTCGAGTTGTTCTATATACACGTCTTCTTCTATCACCTTGTTCAAGAATGTTTTCTTGACATCCTTCTAGTAAATCTCCCATCCCATTTGAGCTGCTAAGGATATAACATATTTGATAGAGGTATGTCTGGTTACTGGGGCGAAGGTCTCCTCATAGTCTATTCCTTCCTTTCGTCTGTACCCCTTTTCCGTGAACCTAACCTTATACTTCTCTATATTGCCATCTGCAGCATACTTGATCTTGTATATCCACCTTGATCCTACAACTGATCTATCCTTCTGGTCTACGTACCACTTCCCAGACATCATTCGTCATGATAGAACTATACTCTTCTACCATTGCATCCACGCAAACTTGGTGTTGTATGACTTCCTGAAAAATGGAGGGTTCTTCAACCTGTGCTACCAAGGCTTGCTACTTATCAAGTTGTTGACGCTACCTCTTCTCGGTTCTAGGAGCTCTGACAAACTCCTCTGTGTCCCTCAGTGTCTTCTGTGCTTCCCTACTGGTTCTACCATTGGTGGTGGGAGGCTCAATCAAATCGCCCACCTTTTCCTGTTGTTCCATCTATTGAGAACTGCCTATATTTCCTACTTCTGAGGAAACACTGGTGCGGGTCACTGTGCTCGATCTAGGTGTCTGTCCTCCTGCTTGTCCTTCTTGCTGCCCCTGCTGCTATTGGAATAATGGAATATCTACTGACTGACCTTCTGCTGGCATCTCTCGAGATTTCCTGAAAGCTCTATCCTCCATGAACTTTGCATCCCGTCTTACTACAATCTTCTTGCTGCTAAGAATGTAGATTCTGTATGCCTTCGAGGTCTTGCTATATGCTTTGAGCTACCCCTTTTCTGCAATCTGATCTAGTTTACTACTCTTCTCTTCACCTCAGACTCATTGTGAAGACACCTTTTGGTGTTTTCTTCCCCAATGCTCTGTGAGGAGTTCTATTTTGGATATACAACACTGTGTTGCAAGCTTCTGCCCATACGAATCTAGGCAGTTCCTGGTCATACAACATAGCCTATGCCGGCCCAACAATAGTTCTATTCCTTCACTCTACTATTCCATTCTGCTCTAGATTATATGGAGCTTACCATTCTCTTTTGATACCCTCCTTTGTGCTGAAATTTGTGAAATCTTTGTCCGTATACTCTCCACCATTATCTGAGTGCAATACTTTTACCTTTTTCCCTGTCATGTTCTCTACGAGAGCCTTAAACTCTCTGAACCGATCAAAGACCTCATCCTTAGTCTTTAAGAAATAGATCTAGGTTTTTCTAAAGTGATCATGAATAAAGGTGACGAAGTATTCACCACCACTAAGAGTTGTTGTGGACATTGGGCCACAAATATCTGAGTGTATCAATTCCAATACGCCTCCCGCTGTGTTGTTACTTCTAGAAAAAGATGCTTTAACGTACTTCACTAGTATGCAACCTTTGCATACATCATCATGCTCAGTACTAAGGACTGGAACTCCTGTAACAGTGTCTCTGAGCAACCTCAATGCTCCATGGTGTAAGTGCCCCATTTGCCTGTGCCACATTCATTTAGTTCCTTTTCACCATTATGATTGCTGCCTATCAATGCCATTGGGGGCTTAAGCTGCAATCTATACAGTCTGTTGCTTCAAGCTCCAATTTGCCTCTTCTTCTTCTAGCTTGGATGTTTGACGTATATTTTCTTTCCAATGAAGTATATATCGTATCCGTTAAATTATGGTATGTTCTATGCTTAGAGAAGTTTACTTCTTTTCTTCTTATTAGCCACAGATTAGCAATCATATATACATAAAGTAAAGTGCAGATAAACCATTAAACGATCAACAAAAAACAAGCCAAGACAAGAGACACAAGATGTGGCGGCTAGCCAGGGACAAACCCCAATGCGGGGAAACACCTTGATCAAATCTTCTTTTATCTTCAATATTTCAGTAGAGAGAAATAGTACAAAATCAGAATTTTGTAATTTTATATCAACAGCAGCAAACCCTAGATCAACAAAGTCAAACTTGGTCAAACGAGTTGAAATTGACCTCCAATATGCTTTTTCAATTTCCGATCAACGAGCCTTCGAATAGCCTGAAGAAACAACCCTTGAACATCCCCAAAAACACAGTCAAATTGCTGCTGACTGAAGTCAACCTGCGGCCCAAAACTAGGGCAGTGAACGCTAGTCAAACCTGTGGACGGATTTCCTTGATTTTGTGCCAAAATCTGTGGCCTTCCTAGGAGAGGCAGCCACACCAAAACCACACCCTTGATGAGTCAACGCTTGGTCAACGCAGGTCAAAGAGACCTTCAGCGGTTTCAGTGTCCTCCTTTCAGCATCACCCTTGCCCCAATGCGTCCTCCTTCTTCCCACGTGTGAGCTGCTCCTTTTATAACCCAAAGCTAAGGAGAGAGAGAGAAGAATGAGTGAGATGAGATGATGAGAAAATGAAGCAACCTCCCTTGTATTTATATGATTCACTGGGCATGTGTGCCACACTTTTAACTGTTGGCCGACCTTGACAATTTGTCAAGTAAATACAAATAAATTCATATCTCCATAAATACTTGTCGTAATCAAATGATCTTTAGATCAATACCACACCTCTCGACAAGAGGAATCTAGGAAAAATATTAGCTGCCATAAATGAGGTGACCCACATGGAGTTTGGCCCTAGTTTCCAATTTTAACACTGCCTCTCAACTAGGGAGAACTCCATCTGCAATCCGTCTTACCGTCACTACTATCACAACCATCAAATGCACTGCCCTGCACTGCTTGGCCCTGCTTTGCTCTGCTTTGCTTTGCTCGAACTATGAAGAAAAAGAAATGATCGAGGATGTATCATACCATCCTCCACTGACCCGAAGTAAGTCTCAGAGTGTGTCATACCACTCTCGCTGATCCCAGATCAATGGAGGTCATCCTATCATAGGGAGTACGGTAGATACAACGATGTGTCCATCAATAGTACTACTAATGGTCCGTAACCCCATTTCCCTACTCATTGATCAGATGAGAGGTACTTCCCATGAGTCCCAGACTGCATGGGTAGGATGCTTCGACAGGAGAACTAATCATCCTCTCCATAGGAGAATGAATCGTCCTGTCCAACAGTCGCCACAGGAGAATTAATCATCCTGGCCCACAGGAGAACTAATCATCCTGTTCCATAGTCGCCACGGAGAACTAATCATCCTGGCCCACAGGAGAACTAATCATCCTGTCCTATAGTCGCCACAGGGTGTCACAGGGGAAGGTTTAACCTTTCACCCTGTACATAGTGCACTACTAGGGGATGGTGAGTCGCCCTATGGTCACATGTCGCTCCAAGAAGTACCCAGCACCCCCCTGGAGCTCCCAGAGCTTAATACATCATACTCAACCCTCATAAGAGGGTCTCTGAACGACACCAAGTCGTTCTCGGAAAGTCAAGAATTTGACCTTTCCCAAGGGCTTCATCAAAATGTCGGCGACCTGTTCATCTGTACCGATATGTTGGAGCCTTATTGCTCCCCACTGCACCATATCCCGAATATAGTGGTACCTAATATCGATATGCTTGGAGCGATCATGAAATATGGGATTGCCTGATAAAGGAATCCCACTCTAGTTGTCACACAGGATCATGGTGGTTCCAATGTAAATCCAAACAGCTCATTGAAGAACTTTTGCAACCACACCGCCTCACAAGAGGCCATACTAGTAGCAATATACTCTGCCTTGACGGTGCTCAAAGTCACCGACTTCTGCTTCCTACTCATTGAGGATATCAAGGCAGATCCCAAAGAGAAACAACACCCAGAAGTGCTCTTTTGGTCCACCACACTGCCTGCCCAATCAACATCGGTATATCCATGTAGTCTCACATCTCCAACAGTGTGTCTCAACCCATGAGTGATTGTGCCACGAAGATATCTCAACAGATTTTTGCCACCAATCCAATGTGAGTGGTGAGGCTCAACCATATGTTGACTCATCGTGTTGACTGCAAAACATATATCCGAATGAGAGTTCACCAAGAACATCAATGCTCCGATGAGTTGACGATACTCGGTAGCATTTCGTAAGACGGGTCCGGCATCACTACTGCTTAACTTCTTGAAGTCAAGCTCCATCGGGGTAGTCACGGGCTTGCAATCCACCATACTAAATTTCTCCAATATCTTCACCACATATTTTCCTTGAGATAGGAAAATCTCCCCTGGCTTCTGCCAGACTTCTAGTCCTAGGAAATAGTGCATCAGTCCTAGGTCCTTCATCTCAAATTCAGAAGCCAACTCCCTCTTACATATGTGAATGAGAGAGTTTGCACCTGCTACAAAGAGGTCGTCAACGTACATCACTAGTATGAAAGGATTGTCATCTTCAACCTTAAAGTAAAGGTTAGGGTCGGCTTCACTCATAGTGAATCCCAACTTCATCAAGTAGTTATTGATCCTCTCATACCACGCTCGGGGTGCTTGCTTCAGCTCATAGAGGGCCTTCTTCAACCTGCACACATGAGATTCTCAGTCATGAATCTCAAATCCTTCGGGTTGCTCCACATAAACCTCCTCTTTGATTGAACCATGCAAGAACACGATCTTGACATCCATTTGATGTAGGTTCCATCCTTGCGAAGCAGCAAGGGCTATGATTGAGCGGATGGTGGTATATTGGGCAACAGGTGCAAATATCTCGTCATAGTCTATACCTTCCCTCTGAGAGAAGCCACGAGCGACAAAACGAGCCTTATACTTTTCCGCACTTCCATCAACTGCATTCTTTATGTTGTAAAGCTAAGTTGCAGGAAACGTGGCCCTAGGGGTCGTTTCCTCCCGAGAAACGAAACGAAACGCGTTTCCACGTACCGTACGGCCTGGAAACGCGTTTCCGGCCGTACGACCACGTTTCCCGAAACGGAAACGTGGCCGTACGGCCGGAAACGCGTTTCCAGGCCGTACAGCCCGCGTTTCCCAATTGAATTGTGTTTTTTTTTTTTTTTTTTTTTTCAAATTTGTTTTTTAATTTTCTAGATGTGCGTCTAAAGTTATAAAAGTGAATTTTTGCCCTAGTGTTGACATGCAGTTCATGGTAATGTTAAATTCTTAAAGTAAAAGTGATATTCTCCTTTATTTTTCATTTTCATCCTTTTACTTAAATTTTTAACATTACCATGAAATGACTCAAGATGTTTGAGAGTGGTTTCGCCCTCATTGGATTTCATATGGAGAAAGTAGAATTTTAGATCTCACTCAAAATCCAGCAGACTTATTTGTTTTTCAGGATTTCAGGATTGAGGGGGTTGCAATGTTTTCATTGGATTTTATCATGTACTAGGGTATGGAACTTCTATTTAATCAAGAGAACCAAGCCCTCTATGCAGGGGAAACTCCCAATAATCAAAATCATGTAGGGTACTAGGGTATGAAACGTGTATTTAATCAAGAGCACTAAGGTCGTTCGACTATGTAGGAGGAGACTCCCAATACAACAGTGGTCCTTCTAAAGAATGGGATGTGGATGCAGAAAATCCTGATTTGGATCTCTCTCTTGCAGCCTTATAGTCTTTATTGTACTTGCAGCCTCATATATTAATATAAATAAAGGCTGATTTTGAGATTTGGATATCTAATAAAGGTTGCTTTTGGATATTCCGATATTTTTATTTTCATTATGTGATCATTCATGAGTAAATGTGATGTAAATTAAATCTTAATGTTTAAGTGTAATAAATTATAATGTATCATTTATGCTTTATGATTGCACACACACACACACACACATATATATATTTAAATATTTAATATATATATATATATATATATATATATATATATATATATTCGCGTTTCCCCGTTTCCAAAATTTGGGGAGGTCGCGTTTCGTATCGCTTCCCGTTTCGGAAACTCGTACCCGTTTCCCCGTTTCGTGCAACTTAGTTGTAAAGCCATTTCGAAGAGACAATTGTTTTGTCTTGGGGTCTGGGGACCACATCCTAGACATCGTTTTTCATGATGGACTCATATTCCTCAGTCATAACATCCTTCCATACTTGATGCTTGACAGCTTCTGCGAATGACGAAGGCTCATTTTGGATGATCATGCTCATGATGGTCAAGTATCCCTGATACCTGGTCGGCTTCTTACTTTCCCAGAAGTTTCCCCTAGGTGCAATGTGCCCTTCAACATCATCAAGTGTCCCCCTAAGCCATGAAGTCCTCTTCCTAGAAGAGAAAGGCTCTTGCGAAGGGGGATCAATAAGATCCATAGGTTCTTCCACATCAGGCATTGTCTCATCTTCCTTTTCCTTTGGTTCTCTGGTGTCAGCTTCTTTAGATCCCCTTTGAGTAGGAAGATTGTCAACTTTGCTAAGAGCCATATATTCGTTAAAGGTGACATCATGTCTATTCTCGATTTCCCTTCGACCAACCACATAGATTCTATAGCCCTTAGTGTTTTCGCTATAGCCCACGAAGACTCTTTTCTTTCCAGATGCACCCAATTTGTTCTTCTTCTCCTTCAGACATGAAAATATACTAGACTTCCAAAAATTATAAAATGAGATACATCAAGTTTCTTACTAGTGAACATCTCTTCAGGAGTCTTGGAACCCAATGCTTGATGAAGGCATCAGTTTTGCACATATACGACGGTATTCGCAGCTTCGGCCCATAAAAACTTTGGAAGTCTTTGATTGTGAAGCATAGCATCGACAGCTTCCACAATCGTACGATTCTTCCTTTCTGCCACACCATTATGCTCAGGAATATATGGTGTTGTAGTCTCCCTCTTAATACCAGCGTCTTTTCAAAAGTCATGGAACAAAAGTCATGGAACTCATTGGATTCATACTCAGTGCCATTATCAGTCCTTCAGATCTTGATATTCTTTTCGGTTTGATTCACGATCAAGGCTTTGAAGTGACGAAACCAAGTGAACACTTCATCCCTCTTTTTCAAGAAGCATATCCAAGTCTTGCGAGAATAATCATCTGTAAAAGTGAGGTAATATAAATATCCTCCCAAAGAGTTCATAGGCATCATACCAAATATGTCTGAGTGAACCAACTACAATATATCGGAGGTCTTACTTTGGCTTGAGGGGAATGGTCCCCTTTTGAGCTTTCCTTCAGCACATCCAGGACATACACCTTCTTGTTCTACTTGAAACTCGGGCATCCCTGTCACCATTTGTCTTGCATTGGATAGAGCTTTCTAATGAAGGTGAGCAAACCTCCGATGCCATAGTTCGGACTGAAGTGATGTGTCACAAGACATGACACCCAGCGGACTTCCTCTGACCTGATATGATGAATCGACTCGAAACCCAAGAGTGAAGGCTTCCTTTAAATTATTTTTCCATACACATACCTTGCCATCAATGAAGGTTACCTTGTAGCCTTTGTCCTCCATTGCCGAAACAGACACCGAGTTCTTTTTGAGATCAGGTACATATAGGACTTCTTTCAAATGAATTGTATTACCCTGATTCAATCGAAGAGTGACATTCCTTACGCCTTTGACGGGATATTTTCCGTTGTCCCCAAGAACAATTTCTAGGTTGGTCTCCTTTTCTATCAGATTGGAGAGAGCTTCTTTGTAACCAGTGAAGTGACTTGAGGCACTACTATCAATAAGCCAATTTCCCAGCGAGTTCGGGGGAGCAGTAGTTGAGAGGGCCACTGGTAGACAATATTCATCTTGCTTATTGTTAACAACATTAGATTCATACCTGGAGTTTCTTGCCTTCTTGAAGGGTTGTCCTCTTCCTTGATTTCTGGAACTCTTTTGCCTATGCTATTGGACCTGCCATTCCTTTGATTTCCTTGAGAGTGATTTTGGTCATTATCATGGTGTGAGTCCCTTTTATCAAGGCACTCTCTCGCATAGTGGCCCATTTTGTTGCAATTGTAACATCGACCTTTTCTTCCACCCTTTGGTCCAGCCTTTACTTTAGATTTAACCCCATAAATGTTTCTTCTTTTAGCATGAGAAGAAAAGGCAGAGGGATGGCCTTTAAGTGCGAGCATTTCTTGCTCTTCCATCCTTGTCTCTTTTTGAATACATCTAGCCATCAATTCCTTAAATCCTGTGATGACATTATTGTTGAGAAGAGTAGTCCTGAATATATACCATTCAGGTGGTAGTCCTCCAAGAGTTATGATAGTCATTTCCCTGTCATGAACTACTTCCCCAATAGATAAGAGATCATTCTTGATCTTGGTGATCCTTAAGAAATATGCTTGCATACTCTCATCTTTTTCCTTCTTAATTTCCTTCAGCTTATTTCCAAGGAACAAAACTTGATTTGCATCATTAACTTTAAATAAACTCACCGGTCTATTGTAGATTTCCTTAGAGGTTGTCAGCTCGGAAACATAGGCCACTAGACGCTTGTCGATAGAGTCCTGGATGATCTTCCTTGCTTTGACTTTTCCCTTGGACCACTTCCTTTTGGCAGTGGCGAATGCATTTGATGGAGGCGCAACAATATTGCCTCTCACATGGTCCAACACTCCCTGATCTTCTAAAGTCAGATTGAGAGACATCTTCCATTGGTGATAGTCAGACTTCTCACGGAGCTTGTCTTCGGAGGGGAACAATGTTGAGGACCCCATGAAGCTTTTAGGATAGCCTTGCCAACCTTCTCTTCGGTGATTGCTCTTGCTTGGGCTTTGTCTTCACCTTAGCTCCGATGCCATGTTAAATTATGGTATGTTCTACGCTTAGAGAAGTTTACTTCTTTTCTTCTTATTAGCCACATATTAGTAATCATATATACATAAAGTAAAGTGCAGATAGAACATTAAACGATCAACAGAAAACAAGCCAAGACAAGAGAGTGGAGACACAAGATGTGGTGGCTAGCCAGGGACAAACCCCAATGCGGGGAAACCCTTTGATCAAATCTTCTTTTATCTTCAATATTTCAGCAGAGAGATGGTACAAAATCAGAATTCTGTAATTTTATATCAGCAGTAGCAAACCCTAGATCAACAAAGACAAACTTGGCCAAACGAGTTGAAATTGACCTCCAATATGCTTGGTCAATTTCTGGTCAACGAGCCCTCAAACAGCCTGAAGAAACAACGCTTGAACAGCCCCAAAAACACAGTCAAACTGCTGTTGACTAAAGTCAACTTGCTGCCCAAAACTAGGGCAGTCAACGCTGGTTAAACCTGTGGACAGATTGCCTCGATTTTTGTGCCAAAATCTGTGGCTTACCTAGGAGAGGAAGCCATGCCAAAACCGCATCCTTGATGAGTCAATGCTTGGTCAAGGCAGGTCAAAGAGACCATCAACAGTGTCATCGTCCTCCTTTCAGCATCCTCCTTGCCCTAATGCGTCCTCCTTCCCACGTGTGAGCTACTCCTTTTATAACCCAAAGCTAAGGAGAGAGAGAAGAATGAGTGAGATGAGATGATGAGAAAATGAATCAACCTCCCTTGTATTTATATGATTCGCTGGTCAACGCAAGTCAAAGAGACCATCAGCAGTTTTAGCATCCTCCTTTCAACGTCCTCCTTGCCCTAATGCATCCTCCTCCTTCCCACATGTGAGCTACTCCTTTTATAATCCAAAGCTAAGGAGAGAGAGAGAAGAATGAGTGAGATGAGATGATGAGAAAATGAATTAACCTCCCTTGTATTTATATGATTCACTGGGCATGTGTGCCACACTTTTAACTACTGGTCGACCTTGACAATTTGTCAAGTAAATACAAATAAATTCATATCTTGATAAATACTTGTTGGAATTGGATGATCTTTAGATCAATCCCAGACCTCTCGACAAGAGGAATCTAGGAAAAATATTAGCTGCCATAAATGAGGTGACCCACATGGAGTTTGGCTCTAGTTGCCAATTTTGACAATATCCCTTGTCCTGTAATTGGGACACTGAAATCAGATTCATTCCTAACTTGGGCATATGCAGAACTTAGATTTGGTTCCTGCTTTCGTCTAAAATGCTATGGTGCCTCTCCCTACTGGAGTACACTTCGTTTTGTTTCCCATAGTAATATGGAAGTCCATTTGCTCTTATTGATAGCTTGAGAAATATTCTCATACTCTAGTCATATGGGCTGAAGCCCCTCTATCAATATACCAAACATTTGCTAATGCTGAACTTGACAAGCATAAGAATTCTTCTTTCAATCTGGAGGATAAGTCAAATACATATTGATTTTCCATCCTTCTTTGTGCTATTTTTCCTATCGATTTCTGACACTTTTCTGCCCCAGCAACTGCTGTAGAAAAATTGTCTTTACCTGAAGACTGCTCTGCACTGAAGCTTCTCCTGCGCTATTCCCTCTACCGTTGACAAATCTCGATCTGGAAATCTTACCTCTCGGTCGACTCACTCAGAGAGATATCTTCCACGAAAATCTTTCCCTTTTGTCTTGGACTATGCAATCCCTCTGGGGATTCGATTTTCTGCCTACGCAACACTTCGACTCCTCTTCTCTTCAACGCTGGCTCTTTCGGCATGCACTCCTACTTAACTTGGCTTTGATACCATGTGAAAATTTCTAAATAGAAATCCAATTGCAGTGACTGATATTATTTCTTCTACTTATTTATTCAGAAATAAGTTATTCACAGTGTTTCTACAACAAATATCGAAATAAATTATACTGCAGGCTTCACAATTAAAATACTGCAGAAAGTAAATGCAAGGAAAAATACTAGCACAAGTATAATCACAATGACAGTTATTTTTGGACAATTGTGCACATAAAAACCCAATGTGGGAAAATTGGTGCAACAGATGAGGATTTCTTTATTAATTTTCAGCAAAAATTTCATGTACAAGATACAACTTGAAGAATAGAAGAGGAATTTCTGTGAGAAATTTTACAAACAATATTCTTAAGCTTCGCAACGAGTTTCTGACTCTTGAGAGGACTTGTTGCCCCTCTGCGTCTCACTGTGTCAACTTCTACGTAGGGATTGCGTAGTCCCAATGTTACAACCTCTGTGCTGCTCCTCCTCTGCTTTGCGTCTCCTTTCTACTCCTGATTGATGTTGTGCCCTCTCTCCCTCACCTGCAACTCTCCCTCTGATTTTCTTTCCTCTTGCCAAACTTTGACCAGTGAGAAAATCAATCTTACTTGGGTAACTGAGTATCTTGATGGTGTGTTTTCCAAATGCCCATCGAAGTCTCTATAATCTTCGAGTTGAGTAATCAACGGCCCATATTAGATTCTAATCAATGGCTCAGATCATATTGACTTGATCCTCGACTTCTTCTAGAAGTTTCACCCTCAGTTTAATTAATACCCTTTAATTATTTTAATTTCCTAAGTTTAGACTTAGGCACCCTTTAAAAATAATTAATTATTTTAATAAAACCGTCTCCAGGTGGAATTTCCCAAAACAATTTCTCGGTATTGTGGAATACATGTGTCTAGGCCTCCCTACAAATTTTGAGGCTTAGAGAACATCCGATGCTACCATAAATCAACATCGCAGACTTGTTACCTGTGCATATCAACGATTGAACCCATAGGCAGCTTGTGTTTCAATGTCATATGATCACCCATGCTTATTGTTAGGCCATAAAAACAATAGAAAAATCAAATATGCAAATTTTACTTTAAATGCATCTAATCTACCATGAGAAATATCATATGAGGTTAATTCTAATGCAAAATCAACATATGATGCATCCTACTCTAACATGCATAACATACAATGTCAAGTGCTAGGTATAATCATAGATTCAACAGCTGGTCCCGGATCTGGCATGGCCCCTATGGAGGTCAGTTGGTCCCGGATTTCCTTCAACTGACGAGGAAGAGATCTATCTGCTCCCCTTCTGCATCTGGTATGACCTTAGCTGATTCTCAAGGAGGATCTTCCTCTGCACGGAAATATGCTGGTACAATGTCTTCAAAGTGTCCCACATCTTCTTTGTCATTTCCTTCTCGGCAAAATGTTGGACCACATGATCCTTCACCCCCATCAAGGATGATGCACTTTGCCTTAGCCATTGCCTCCTCGTACCTTTCATTAGCTACTGAGTCAACTGGGATAGCCATTACTCTCAAGGTGAAGCCCTTGATATGATGTCTATCTAGAATGGAGAAGATCCTGGCCTTCCAGACCACAAAGTTGGACACTCCGTTCAACCTGTCCCGACCTCTCAGCCCATTCACGACCATCTCTCTGCTCTTCTCTGTCGACTCCTCTAAGTCTCTCTACTTCTCGTTTGGAAGTTCTCTTTTGGACTACCTCTAAGAAAAATGCACCCGACAGAGAAAAATGCACGACAACAATACCTCTATATTCGGAAACAGGTATTCAGAAAAACCTGTCCCACAAAACCCTCTCCGATGACTCTGAATCTCAGCGTTGGCCCTTCTAGCCTCTGCGTCAGCCTCCTGCTGACCTACGTCATCCCTAGGAGCCTCTGCGTCAGCCTTCTGAGGCACTGCACAGCCTCTGGGACCCTCTGCGTCACTCGAACAACCTCTGTGTGGATGACACAGTCCCTCTGGCCTCTGCATTGTCTCCGCTGGGCTCTGCATGGCCTGAACCAGCTGCTACTCTCACTCTCTCTGCTTCTCCACTGGTCTCTTAGTACTGTCTTTGCCTCTCTATCTAGTACTCACTGCCCGTCGCTGCTAATCACTGATTTACTTTTGCTTAGCAACCCCGCTCTAGCAAAATGAATCACTGATCAGTTTGGTGTGTTCTCCAACTGAACCTCAAGTCTCTTCTTATACTTTTCTCGTTGGTCCTTCAACGACCGAGATTAAATCTGTAATCAATGGCTAAGATTAGATTTGGCTTGATCCTTGACTTTTGGAACCTTCTAACCCAGTTTTATATTAATACCCATTAATATTTTATTTTTCCTAAGTTTAGACTTAGGAACTCCATTAAAAATATTAATTATTTTAATATCTCCCAAACCGGGTACAATATGTCTAAACTATTTCTGGGTCTTGGAGATTTCATGTGCTTTAGCCTCTCCACCAATTTTCATGGCTAGAGCACATTCGATGCTACCCCAAATCAACATTCATTAGGCTAATTAGACCCATTTGAACTATTGGAGGCTCATATAAATACAAGTGAGGCCACATTTGTAAAGCATCATCACTTGGATTGGATTCTATCTCTTCTTGAGAATTTCGCTATAGTTATTGGAGGACGAATTGGATAATCTTTGATGCATTTTGGCATTTGGAATCTTATCTTGGTCTTGGAGCTTCGGTTTTGTCTCTCTTTGATGATTGGATATATTCGCTATACTTGGAAGTTGTATTTCATGTTTTATTTCTCTGTTTCATGTCACATGTATAACGTATGCAATTTTCGCTCATGGAATCTATGTTTCTGTCCTAATTGAAGTGCGAATTTGATTTTGTGAGGGTTTTGCATATGTTACATGTCTAGTATAGTGAATGAATGTTCCTAGGGGTATATTATCTCTATAATTGCCTTGATAAGCCATCAGATTACAACAATAAGAAGTATAAGTTTCTTTGGTAACCTAGTTGTTGTTTTCAAGGCCATATGAAGTTGTTGGGGAACTCCTTGACTAAAGAAACTCCAAACATCGAAATCTCATTGACTCCATTCTCCCAATAGGCTAGGAAATGGTCTATTCCTTGGTGATCACTTCAACAAACATCATTTCACCTCCCCTCTCTCTCTTTTTCTAAGCCTTAACCCTAGTGTCTCCTAGGGCATGAACCGCAATTTATTGCAGTCGTCCATTCGATGTGCGAGTTGGTCCATAGCCGCGTAGGGTGTCCTGTTGTCCCTCACCAATTTTGAGAGACTTGTCGTGGCTAGATTGAGAATTATCCCAAGCCCTAGCCCCAAATTTGTTCTTGGCCTTAGGCTTCATTGGTCAGTGGCTTCATCAAGGATCATTACATTGAAATCTCAAGTCAAACCTAATTTCTTAGGTCCTTTTCTCCTCCCTTACTTGGTCAAGACCTTTTGTTTGAAGTTTCATCTGAAGCCCTTGTCCTTGTTTGGGTCCACTAGCGTGCCTTTGCGATCCCACACATTTGGTACTCTAACTTCACAAGGATATGTTTAAGAGCCCTATACTCTTGGGATTCTTAGGTCTTCGGTATCCCCTATCAAGATATACCTAATCCCTAGGTATTCCTCTAAAGCCTTTCTTGGAGAGCCCTACACCTTGCTTCTTGAGCAAGTAATCTCTTTCATTTGAGTTTCTCCTATGAATGGGCTTTTGAAATCACTACCTCTCCATAATTGATATACCTTTCATAGTGGTTTTCCTAATACTGGGACTCTTCCCATTGGTGAAAGTCTGTAAAGAGCATGGGACATAGATTGAGGTGACAGTGGGTCTCTGTCACATTGTTGCCACTTAGTCTGGTAGTTGTCCCTTTGGAACCTTTTCTAGGACCCCTGCTAGATTGAGAGGTAACACTACTGACAAGTCGAGCTTGTTGGATTGCCACTCTTCTAGCCAATGTGTGAGGAGACTTAGGTATGAAGGATCTTTACCTATGGCAGACATGTTTGGTAAATTGATCTCCCCAAGTCTGGGATGCATGGTGTTCAACCACGTGATTACTAGGGAACATGTTGGATATGACATAGGGTGTGCAGGATTGTTACAACCTGTGGTAAATTGATCTCCCCTATGGTCGATGAGGATCAACCAGTGGATATAGGGTTTGGAGGATGTTTACCCTAGTGGTAAATTGATCTCCCTTATGGTGATTCTTCTTCTTTAGTTCGGGACACCATTGTTCACTTGAGATGAGCAGGGATGAGATGAGACGAGATAAGATATGATGCAACGATGATGAGACATGTACTTCTGAGATGAGATTGATGATGTAGTTGGAAATTCCTCCCTAGCTGAGAGGGAGTGTTGAACATTGGCAGCTAAGGGAGCAATTTCGCTATTGGAGAAACCCAACAACCCCTAAGGGGGCCCTTCTTCGACTTGAGAAAAAGTTAAATTTGCACATTGAAAAGTATTATTATTATGCTAGTCCAAGATAACATGAAAAAGGTCAAGTCGGCCTAGACAAAGAAATTGACCCTCAAACCCATATAAATATGAGTTCGTTGACCTCATTTGGGAACATCATAATTAAATCACATCATTCATCAAATGATTTGTACACTTCTGAACATTGCAGGGACAAGTTCAGATGTGCGAAGGAGAGAGAAGAGTTATGTTGACTAGCATTGACTATATGTTTTGAGCATTCTTTAACTAGCATTGACTTGAGTTGATTTGACTTGGTTTGACCAAGTTTCTGATCTTTTTTGGGAGGCCGAATTCAAGGAGGCTTTGACTGAACTTCTAGGCATACTTTGATTGGTTTGGTTGTAAATTTGAGCTAGGGTTTTACTGCAAGTTGACTTTAAAGGTTGACCAAATTGTCGGCAAAATTATTGGACTTTTTTTACTAGGTTTGACTGAGGAAGGAAGGTTGAATTCATTGTTGGTTTGACCAAACAATTCTGGGTAGCTGTACTATTGACTGTGATTGGTTAGGGCAGACCATTAACTATTGTTGACTGTACTTTTATAGGGCCGAAAATTGCAGACTGGTACTTTGACCAGATTTGAGTATATCTCTCATCTTTGAATGGCTTTTGGATTGGTTGAGTTGGAATAGTCAAAGCTTGACTTTGACTTTTTGATGGATGTACTATGTATCTCATGTTGAACATTGATTGACAAATTGAAGAAGAATTTGGTTGGTTTTTTTTCCCTAGTCTTTGACCTAAATCTCTGTGTCTCACTGATCTTGGTTGTCTTCTATTGTGCATATTATTTACTGTTCTGTTTACAATTGCTTATTGTTATTGGGTGATTAAATATAAATTGGAAAAGTGAATGCTACTAGAAGAAGAAATTGTTTAGGTGATTGTTATAGCCCAGAACATTGTGAAAAATTAACACATCTTGCCCATTCCATGCATTTTGGAGCTTTTATTTGCCCTAAAAGGGCATGTGTCATGCTAGAGAGGAGTTTCAACCCACGCATGTCGGCTTTTAGTGGCTTATTTTATTACATTGAGCTATTGGTTGGCTTGTAACCCTTTTTCTTCATGTACACTCAAAATTAAACTTGTCATAAGGATTTTAGGTTAATTATTGAGAGATTGACCAATTTTACATTTATCGCTATCAACAATTTATCGTTGCGGGTCCAACATTTAAATTATTAGCAATATAGGGGAAAATATCATAAATTATCATGAAAATACCAAAATAATCATTTTTTTTCAAATTTTTATTCTTTTAAAGCAACATCAACATCAAACAAACACATTGTCATAGAAATATGAAAATAAAACTACAATATAAAATGTATAAGATGTCAAGTGGTACATCAATCATTTATAGTAGATACTAAAATATGATATTTGTCTTGAGTCCTGATATTTTTTCAAATTTTTATTTTTTTAAAGGAAACATCAGCATCAAACAAATATGAAAATAAAAATACAATATAAAATGTATAAGATGTAGACACTGAAGTTTGAAATATGATATTTGTCATTTTGTCTTGACTCCTCAGTCGTAAGTTCTAAAAAGATAATAGCTAAACCTTAATACAAAATCACATTAAAACAAAAATATATATATCTCATGAGATGATCATCATGAGGCATCTAGATTCTTGATACTATAATGATAATCCGATAATAATACTACACTAAGAAAGTGTGGCCAAGGATTAGGTTTCCCTCGCCCTTGAGAAGGTTGTGGTTCTTATGAAATTCCTTTGTTCCTCCCTCTAATCTCTCTTTCTAGTAGTATTAAGAATTGATTTGTTTGCAATAAGGACAATGTATGGGGTAGCTATATGGAAAATATCCACATCATGCTCTGGGACTTTGGTAAAGTGGTATTTCAAGCGGGTGATTATGTGAAACATTTCAATTCCACAAAGCTTGCACCTCAACTTTGTTCTATTATCACCTTCACATAGATCAACATACTCCCACATTTGGTCCAATGGCTCTACCTTTTTGTAGAGCTCTAATCAAATTTTCAAGTTTTGGACCTACGACACAAAGCAAATGTGGAAATTCAAAAGAGGATACGAAGAGGCAAACTCTAAATGTATAGTATATACTAATCTTGGAAACAAAGAAAAGGAAGGCATTTTTTATTTACATATTTGGAACTATGGATATGGTATACTGGAGTAAATCTCCACTCCAAAAATGCTCGGTTGATGGCAAAGAAAATTATGGATTTTCCTTGTTTGCTTGATGAAAAACGGTCACAAGACTCACACTACCCTCAAAGCTCAATCTTAGCACCTTTGAATACCCAAGCCATCACCTATATTCACGTTTTTCATAACTGGTCGACAATTTCCCATTGTCTTGTGATAATTTCAAAATTATCACGATAAATTAAAATGGGAAAATTATCGCGATATTTTCCAGTGATAATATCAGCAGAGGCTTTTCAGTGATGATATCATGATAATTCTAATATTATCACAATATGTGCAACACTGTGATTAACCCCATATAAGTAGAGGATCACTCCTTTTATCTTTTCATCATCACTGATGGATTTCAACCTCCTTTAGAGAGCTCGACTTAGCCTTGTGTAAACCTGCTACTTGTGGAGATGTGATCTTTTTGGTGCTATTGCTATCGGAGGTTGATTTCTGTCTTGGAGATATGTTTTTGGGATTGAAAGAAGACAATTTCATGGAAGAATTGTAAGTTATTATTGCAGATTTTTTTGTTTTTCATGTAATTAATTATTGCTAGGGTTTTCTTTCTTCCATATCTAAATTTGTATTCTTTATGGAAAATCTTGGTTAATTGTTGCATGTTAATTTTATCTTCCTTGAAATCCATAGGGGACCTTCTAGAGAGCTTCCCCTATTTAATTTTTCCGCGCAAAAAACAAAACAGCTTGGGCTTGTCACGAGATAAAGTTTGAGGTCTAAAATTTGCCTCCTAAAGAATATTATAAAATAATAGTGGAAATAATAAAATAATATTAGATTACCACATCAAGTTTTGGAGGGGAAAAACCTACTTTTTCAACTTGTATTTTTAACTTATCTCCCTACAATTTTACTCAAATTTCGAGCGGGAGGATTCGTTGGATGCGGAATTTAATTTTGCATCCAAGGAGTACCCATGTTGCATATTTTGAATGGATGCTTTGTGCAATCACGTTTTTTTCATGTATTTCACATATTTCATGTAGTAGCATTTATCGAAAGTATGCAACATGGGTACTCCTTGTTGGAAAATGTAACTATGTTCGGTCTTCATTACTATACTTGAGTTATCATGCAATGTACTTGTCAAAAGGATAAAGAAAATAATTTTTATTATTATTATTGTGACTTATTAAAGCATGGGTTTCATGCTTGGGTCATCATGTTTTAGGTCAAAGTCCCCATTGAGGACTTATAGGATTTATTCTGAGTGAATAGAGTCATTATTCTTTTAAAGAGACCCTTCTTGGGCTTTTCAATCATGTAAAAGGGTTAAGTATTGAGTCAAATATGAATTATGTAACCTCCACACCATGTCAACCTAGAAGAAGATCAAGTTGGCCTAAGGACCCTATTTGACCTCACATGGAGCCCATAAAAGCAAGCTTATTGAATTCATTTGGAGCATCAATCTCACACACAAGTTCGATTTCTATCGTAGCTGGGAAAAAGTGCGAAATTCTCTTGTAGCTAGGAAAAAGTGTGAAGTTCTCTTGTAGCTGGGAAAAAGGTGTGAAGTTTGTTGCCGAGAAGTCGAAGTGAATGCGAGTTTGGGGAGGTCTAAGGAGAAAAGGAAAATTGAAATTTTGGTGGTTCTTTTCTCTATTTCGTGCTCTAGATTGGGAGATCGAAGTCTTCCAAGTTTGTCTGATGCCGGAAGATGCCAGTTGTCATAAGTTATAACCTACTACCTAGTTGAAGTTGTTGGAAAGAGGTCGAAATTCTAGGAGGCTGACTTGGTGTGGAGAGAAGGTCTTGTCTTGGTCTACGGTGAAGAGTCTCAAAGCATACTATTGAAAGGAAAAATTTCTTGATTGGATTTTCCCCTCGAGGTGGATTTTTCCCTGGCATAGTGTCTACATCTGGTGTCTATTGTTTTATGTGTTGTTGCTTTGGTAATTGCTTGATGAACTAATGGAAAGAAGATATAAGAATCGTAATAATAAGAATTATCACAAGTAATTAATAATTATCAAGAATAAGGAAATCTTTCTGCCTTTATGATTTTCTAACAATCCTTGGATGCAAAATTAAATTTTGCATCCAACAAGTGCTCCCACTCGAAATTCGAGTAAAATTGTAGGGAGATAAGCTGAAAATATGAGTTGAAAAAGTAGTTTTTCTATTTTTTTTTTTTTATTATTTTACCTTTTTACTCCAAAGATGGTGAATAGTCCCCCATGGTTGACATCATCATATTGAATCCTGTTGGTTCTTATAAAGTTGAATTTTGTTGTACATTTTTGTTTTGAGGCCCATTTTTTACCTCAAAAATTCTCTAATGACAAGTGGAAACAAAGAGGTTTTCTCCGCTTACTCCTAGCATTAATTCCCCATTTCTTAAATTTAGCCCTAAGGACTATCAAAATAGGCACTGGCATCTTTGATGTTGGTCAAAAATCCTCAAAACATAAATATTTTCCTTTTCTTTCATTTTCTAAGTCCTTTAGGACTAATTCACAAGGCCAAATTCAATTAGGGCATCCTTAGATGAGTGTTGGAGGTAACTGACCTTGAGTTTAACCATTTTGAGCCATTTAACTCAAAATCTAGCCTTTTTCATGGTCAAATTTTCTCTAAAACGGCTGACATCATCTACTCTAAGTAGAGAAAAACCCTAACCGTTGCTAGGAATTCAACTTAGGGCTTAATTTGAGGGTTTTTCTTCTCCTTTGTTTATTGAATCTTTTGTAACCGCTTTCTTCGATGCATTTATGCCTAGAAATTCCTTTGTTGCTGCAGATATTAAAATCCTAGGTTACACATGGCTCTTTCTAGGCTTGGTGTATGATATGTTGTTCCTTTACAAGAATACTTGTGCCTTTTTCTATTAAAGAGTGTCCTCACCTAGCCCATATTTATATCACCTAAAGCCATATAATCTAGAGAACCCTTTAGGTGATCATTAGGAAACCACCCTTGTGGTGCAATTCCAGCAAAGAGCTGGAGGAAGATTGTTGAGGTAACAGTGGCAATCTCCCTCGTTGTTGCAACAAGGTCTGGCCTTTGCGTTGCGGGACCTCTCACAAGGCCTGCTTGATTTTGAGGCAACACTTTCTATTCTAAAATAAAAGATAGGACTGATTGAATAAAAATCCCTTGCAAGGGAGATGAAATATTGTGTTCATGTATAAATTAATTGATAAGATCATCTCTCTATTAAAAGTGTGTAGCAATGACCAGGTATAACATGAGAAGATTATGATATTTTCCTTAGTTTGATGTTTGTTTTCTATTTGAAAGACTTGGCATATCACCTGCTATATTTTAAACCCTTGAAGCATTCCAACAGGATGACATCTTCCTATTTGCCAGCATCATATGCTTGGAGTTTTTTCTTCTTTTTTTTCTGTTTTTTCTTTTCGTTTATTTATTGTAACTAAAGGCTAATATTGGCTTCGTCCATATTTCTATGAGTTCCTTCTGAACTCTTAACCATTTCATGGGCATCTGCTTTCAGAACTAAATTTTTTGCCCTTAAAGCATTACAACAGGGTGACATCTTGTTGTTTGCCACCATCATATAATTATAGTTCAATTATTTTAGCTTACTAAAAGGTTAACATTGGCTTTCTCAATATTTCTTATGCATTCCCTGTGAACTCTTAGCTAGTTGATGGGCATCCACTTTCAGCACCCGTTTATATTGTATCTCTTTCTTACACATCGTCATATATTTTCTTCTATGCCCAACTTGCTTTCTTCATTCATATTTTATTCGACGCACTCAGACTTGCCACTGCTCAGTGATTGATTCATCTGCCTCCCACTGTTGCTTCTTGTTAATTGTTGCTGATTGTGAACTAATTTTCTGTTCAAGTTATCCAGTGTCTGACACTTGTATTGATCTGATCTCTATTTATTTAATAGTGATGTTTCTAATCAAAATAATGTCTATCAAATATGAAAAATGTTTTGCATACAATTCACTGCACGATATTCAATAACAGGAACTATATGTATACACTTAAAGTATTGCTGCAATTAGGTTGGCTGTGTAGGATTACACTTATGGGCTGTTACATTTTTTTGTGAATCTGTGCATTAAGAATGCAGTTTGTTTTGAGTTGCTTTTTCATTGAATGGCAGCTCTTGTGGCCTAAATAGGGTGAGATACATGAGGAGTTGTCAATACATGAACGAATTGCCTTCCCCATACATTCCACAGTTGAATAGTATAGTGAAGCATTTAGAAGAGTGAAACCAAGTTTTTTATGAAGTCTACACTCTGTAGAAACAAGAAATATGCTCATTGCCTCAGTTTCAGCATTTGAATCTTGCAGAACTTTAAATGAATGTTCCATACACATTGCACCTCTTTGTTTTCAGTAGATGTTGACAATACAAAGAATATGTAAGTAATCTTGCATTAGCTGTGTTCAGAACTGCTATGGATTGTTTAGCAAATGGGCATGCCCGATTGTACTGTAGTGTGTATAGAAGAATTAATTGATAGCCACTCTGATGAACAGATAAAACTAATTGTATTTAGCCTTGTATTTTAGCACTGTGGCAAATTAGTTCATAATATAACCTTCTTTAACTTTTTTGTTCTTTCTATGGAAACTAATTGCCATTTCTATTCTTGCATTTGTATATATAGCTTGCTGCAGAGATGTCTACGAATGGTACAGGCCGGTTTTCTGGATCACCACAGTTTTCAGCCTCTGGATTTTGAAGCCTTCCATTCAAGTGTAGCTTCATATTCAGTTTTGTTCTTCAAAGATTTTTATACACAACGGCTTGAAATATATGTAGAGATCTTGCAGCAACCATGACTATTATAACAAACTTTTTGCAGGTGTCCATTTTTTCTATGTTAATTCTGCTTTATGGGATTGAAACATCTTTTGTAACAATATAGGTGTCAATTCCAACCATTGTATCTTCGCCATTTCCAAAGTTGAAAGAAAACAACGTCCTTCAGAGTTTTGCATGTGAAATAGGAAACATGGGGCTGGGTGCAGGCTTTACTTATGTCTTTTCAGATAACTTTATTCCCAATCACCATTCTCGCCATGCATGCGCAATTGGAAATTCAATATTCATCCTGTAGGTTATTGATTTGAATATGCCAAATCAGATGGATTTTCATATTGTATGCTTTGTTTCTGAGATGATAACGGGGGCTGGATATTTTTCATTGGATCCAGTATCATTGTCTGTTAGTGTTATAAATTGCGAACTGTTGGATTTTAAAAGCCACACATACATGAACATAACACAAATGGAGTCTCAATATATAAGACATTGAATTTTATTAACAATTGTGTATTCATTATACAAGAGGGAATCTTATCTTTCATGCAACATGTTGGCATCTATCCTTCCATATCTAAATTTGAGAGCTGTTAGGTAAAAATCTAGCAGGCCTAGTGCAAAACCTCACTGGGCAACCTAGGTCTTATGGCAACAAAAGATTTGCCACCACTGTCACCTCAGCGGCCTCTCTCCTGTCATTTTGTGGTGGATGTTATCCCTGCAAAGGAGGCTTCTTGGGCAAGGCTTAGAGGTTAGATGACTAGGTTTCCCCACTAACACCAATGGACAAGAAGAAGGCTCTTATAAACTGAGCTTTTTGTGGTATTCATATTTATAGCGTGCAATAGCATATAAAAGCAAGAAAATAGCATTCGAATGATAGATTCAGCAAGGGATCACAAGCTCTCAATAGGTAAGCAAGGGATAAGGAATTTTTTAGGTTTTTATGGGTTCAAATGCGTAAAAAAGAAATAAATATATAGACATCATTGTACTTTTGGGGTGACAAATGCAATTAATGCAATATTTTGCCTATTGGATTTATTAAATGTTGATTTTGTGAACATGACAATAACATATAAATGGGAAGTTACCATAAAATGCAAATTAAAACCAAACCCTAACCCCAGTTACCAAAAAATAAGGAAAAGAGGTTAATTTACAAGTTGATCCCACAACTAAACTTGTGCCTCTATTCAATTGGGATATAATGGAGTCAAAGAGGGAAAGGTCAATGATAGAAGGACTTGGATGAAGTGGGTGGAAGACTTAAGTATCTTCTCTTGGAAACCCTACTGACTTTTTGTAGTAGGAGACTTAAAGTCAAAGAATGCATGCAACAAGTTTCTTTGAAGGATTCCTTAATGGCAAATTTTGCCTAACATATAGAAAAAGGATTTCATTAAAGATTTTGCATTTTTTAATATGGCACAATAGAAACCCTAAATTCATAAAAATTGCATGCAAAATGGAAGAAAAATGACAATAAACTTACACCATTCAATCAAGAAACACTTTGTCAATCTGAAGGTAGTCTCACCATGCAAAAATGTCCCTCCCTAGACAATTCACTCCATTCCACATGGTTCATCTTATTTATGGCAACTAATATTTTTCTTGGATTTCTCTCTCTGAGAATTGTAGGATTGGTCTAAAGGTCATCCGATTATGACATGTTCAAATGAAGTTATGAATTTATTTATGTGTAGGAATTTACAGGGTGAGTTCCTCAGACAGAACACCAAAGGACACCGCTCACAAACAAATCAGAGATCAATACACCAGTATTGTTGATGTGGTTAAAACCCTCTAAAAGGGAAACAGTTCACGGCTTGAGCCAACGCACTTCAGGCAATTTATTAATAAAAGAATGAAAATTTACATAAGCTTCTCTCATGAACGGTTACCCTACAAATGACCCTCCATGCTCTTTAAATAGAGATCATGGATCAATCAGGTGTTAAGCCACGAATCAAGTGTCGGTAATACCAAGGAGAGAATGAACCGTTGGATCACTACATATCGTGACCATCGGATTGTAAGTTACAAAAGTACATAGTAAAAAAACACACTTTACCTAATTCTACACTAGACCAAGTTATACTTAACTATTTCCTATGTGTCGGAATATCCTAACATCCCCCCTTAAGAACAACTTGGGATAGGATTGAAGGATGTACAAATATGACACAATAGAAGGAAGGAGGCACTAGAGCCTATCCCCCCTTAGTGACAACTTCCTGAACTCCAACCATAAATCGAAGTTTAGTAAACTTCGCCTCTGTGAGAGCCTTTGTAAGGATGTCTGCAACTTGATCATTTGTTGAACAATATTGCACTTCAAGAACATGGTCGTGAATGAGCTTTCTGATGAATTACATGTGCAGTTCAATGTGTTTGCTGCACTGATGTTGGACTGGATCTTTGCATAGTTGAATGGCACTTTGATTATCACACCAAAGTGTAGTCGGATGTTGTTGCTAAAAGCCAAACTCTGATAGGATCTAACAAAGCCACAATGCTTCCTTACTAGCTTCTACAACAGCACGATACTCTGCTTCTGCTGAAGAAAGAGAAATGGCACTTTGTTTCTTGCAAGCCCATGTAATAGGTCCTGAACCAAGAGTGAACACATAACCTGTAGTAGACTTCCGATCATCAGGGTCACTAGCCCAATTAGAATCAGTGAAACCAACCAATAGAGGAGATTCTTCTGCACTGTAATGAATCCAAAACTGGATTGTACCTCAAACGTAACGAGGTATTCTTTTCGCTACTTTCCAATGACTTTCATGTGGGTTTTGCATAAACCGAGCAATAAGGCCAACAACAAAGGAAGGTCAAGATGAGTATGGGTCAAATACAAAAGTTTTCCTACAAGTTGATGGTATAAGGTAGCATCAACTTCAGGGGAAGTACAAGTGACTGAAAGTTTGGCTCCAGACTGAAAGGGAGAAGGGGTTGGCTTACAGTCTTCCATGTGAAAATGGCATAGAAGATCACATGCATACTTGGGCTGGGAAAGGGAAATACCTTCCTTGGATTGCAAGACTTGAAGACCAAGAAAATAATGCAAGTGTCCTAAGTCTGTCATTTCAAACTTCTTTTTAAGGTTAGACTTCACATGGTTGATAAGGTTGGGATCACTACCAGTGAGGATAAGATCATCAACATAAAGAACAAGAATGACGAGACTGGCCCACTTTCTTGGTGTAGACAGTATTGTCAGAATGACACCTAGAAAAGCCAGATTCTAAAAGAAAGCTATCCATTTTGGCATACCAAACCTGAGGAGCTTGCTTGAGACCATAAAGGGATTTCTTAAGCCGACATACAAGGCTGGAGTCTGTTTGTATAAATCCAATAGGTTGTTCCATATAGATTTCTTCATGCAAGTCCCCATGCAAGAAGGTAGATTTAACATCCATTTGATGGACTTCCCATTTGAAAGAGGCAGCAAGGGAAAGAACAAGGCGGATAGAGTTCATTTTGGCAACAGGGGAGAAGGTTTTAGTATAGTCAATGCCTTCAACTTGTGAAAATCCCTTAGCAACAAGACGAGCTTTATGTTTATCAACTTTCCCATCTAGTCCACACTTGGTTCTGCAAACCCATTTGCTCTAACTAGTTTTCGTCCCTTTGGTAGAGGAATAAGATCCCATGTATCATTTGCCAATAATGAACGATATTCTTCATTCATAGCTACGTCCCAATCTGGATGGCCTGAAGCTTCTGCAAAGGTGTCAGGATCATAATTTGTTGAAGCTTGAGCCAGTAAAGAAGAGGCTTTATCGAATTGAGAATGTGTACGTTGTTGATCTGTAGGATCATTAACAAGATCACCTGTTGCATTCCGAGTAGCATGGACCCATTTTGGAAGCTGAGGAGCTGAAGGAGGACTTTGAGAAGGTGGGGGGAAGATTGTCATTCTCGCTTTCATCATCTGAAGAAGAAATATTTTCAAAAGTAGAAGAGATAGAGAGAGGTGGCACATCCACCGAATTGGGCTCGTAGGCCGATATATTTTCAGCAAACTTTACATCTCTTCTAATGATAACATTTTTGGACTTAAGTGGAATAAGTCTATATCCTTTGACATCTTCAGAATATCCAACAAAAACACATTTTTCACTCTTAGGTTCTAAAGCTTTATGTTTCTCATCTGAAATATGGGCCCATGCTTCACTTTCAAAAACACGAAAGTGACTTACATCTGGTTTAATTGAGCTCCATGCTTCTTTTCAAGTGATATTCTTTAAAACCTTAGTAGGACTGCGATTTATTATGTAATTTGCACAGAATTGCTTCTGCCCAAAAATTAAGACTAAGTCCTTTAGATTGAAGCATACAATTAGCCATTTCCTTTAAGGTGCAATTCTTCCTTTCAGCTACACCATTTTGTTGTGGAGTATATGGAACAGTATGTTGCATTTGAATTCCATTCTTAGTGCAAAAGTTGATGAATTTGTTGTTAACTATTCTCTGCCATTATCAGATCTTAGCTTAAGAAATGGATGTCCAGATTGTTTTTCAACAAAGGCCTTAAAGGCCAAAAACATGTTAAATACTTCACTCTTGAGTTTTAAGAAGTATACCCAAGTGCATCTGGAGAAATCATCAATGAAAATTAAGAAATACTTGTAGCCAAAGAATGCAACAACTAGAAGTGGACCACATAAATCACTATGCACAAGCTGTAAAGGGGATGAGGTGTGCCAAGAGGCACGTTTTTCAAAACTATCTCGATGATGTTTTCCGAGTACACATCCAAAACAAAGACCATCTCTACAAGATACCGTGGGAAGACTGGTCACCATATTTTCTTTACATAGATTCTGAAGGGAACGATAGTTTAAGTGACCAAATCGCTCATGCCAATGTTTGCTCACTTCACCGTTATGAGCAACAAATACTGAGGGAAGATTTGATGACCCAAAGTTGTTAAACTTATACAACTTTGTAGAATCATCAGCAATGCCAATAGCTAAAATCTATCTAGGATCTCTCAGGTCCTTAATTACAACATTGTGAGGTGAAACTTCAACGATTTTACCTTCACCTGAATGAGTTATTTGATATACAGATAGAAGGTTGCAGGATAAGGTTGGAACACATAATACATCATTACATTGACCATTGTCTATATGAATAGTTCCAGTCCCTACAACACTAAGAGATCTATCATCACCAACATATATATGTTTGGTGTTACAATCATTTAAAGAAGAAAACATGGCTTTGTTTTTTGCCATGTGATAAGAAGCTCCAGAATCAATGAGCCACTCATGAGAATGAGAAGAAGAAGATACATTTAGTGCATAGCCAGACCGAGATGCTTGACAACCATATGCAAAAAGTGCTAGTCCTGAAGATGAAGTTGAAGTTGAAGAGTGCTCCAAATGGATGTTATGCTTTTTTCATTGTTGCTTCCAAGGCTTCCATCTTCTTAAAGCATTTGGATTCTAAGTGGCCATCTTGATTACAAAAGTGGCAATGTCTATCAGTGTTCTTCCCTTTGTTTTTATTTTCCTTATCATTTTGTTGAAATGATTTTTCATTTTGAGACTGGAATTGCTTAGGACCCTTGTTTCGTTTAGGACCATTCCTTTTAAGATACGAATTCGTAGGATTCTTTGGATTTGGTTGCTGCTGAGCGGCTAAGGCTTTCTTAGAAGAATTTCCAAGATTAAGAAAACCAAGATGTAAGAGTTTTTCCTGTTCTCTTATTAAAGAATCACAAAAGGAATCAAAGGAAGGGGACTTGTAGGCTTGTCCTTGAGAAATGAAGGCTTCTTTTATAGAATGGAAGGTGGAAACAAACACAGAGTAGGCTGGTCCTAACTTAGTAAGAATGGAATAAATAAGGTTACTATCTTCTTTCTTAACCTTAATACCTTCCAAGAGAAGTCTAAGGGTCTTGAACTTGAACAAAAAATCTTCAATGGAAGAAAATTTATGGGGGTCCAATGTAAGCAACTCATTTTCGAGTTGATGGGCTCTAAGTTCATTTTTAATTCCAAAAACTTTAGTGATCTATTTCGTTGCTTCATCAGGAGTATCAAGTTCTTCCATATGGAATCTAAGATATGGAGAAATAGACATCTCTATCAACCCACGTGTTTGATCTTGCCTATTTTCCCATTTAACTGCCTTATCTTCATCTTTTTGTTTGGTTTCTTAGCCTAAGGCTATTCTGTAAAGACCTTCTAAGTAAATCCACAATGTAGGACCACAATTGGAAGTAGTCGGTGCTGTCAAGAATAACTTGGCATGTAATTTCCATTTTAACAAAAACTAAAGCTATAGATGTTGAAACTAAGTGTTCCAATGGAAAGATCTCGAAATATTAGGCTGATTAAAAAAAACAGCTTTGAAAACGGCTTCCGGATTAAGAAGTTATGCCTTTTTGAAGAAAAGTTGTTGAAGATGCTAACGAAGTGCGGGAATGTGTGGAAATGAATGATAATGTTATATTAAAAAAAAAATTGTCTCCTTTCCAAACTTAATCTAATAAAGTAGCTTTGGACCAAGAAGAATTTGAACTCAGGTTTTCTATTCTCATAAAGTAGCTTTGGACCAAGTGAGCTAGATTAAAAGGCTAGTAATTTTTGAAAAAAAGGAAGGGGTTTTTTTTTTTTTTTTTGAGTAGTCATTGAAGCTTTGGGTTGCGTGCTTAATTGAGAAAGCTCTTTTTCCCTACAAAACAAAAAGCACAAAACCCAACACGGACAAACAAAAAAAACAAACCTTGCGGCTTGAAGTTAGCTTTCCCCGGAAACTAACTATTTTTCCTCAATGTTTCTGATTTTCCGAGATCACACTAAGGCGCGGCAGAAAAGAGCATAAGCATGAGAAAAATCCTTCCTCTTTGTTTCTAATTTTCCTAGATCGCACAGAGTCGCGGAGCAAAGAGCATACGCAGAAATGAAAGGTATAGATCGAGTAATAAAAAAACACAGACCTAAATAAACCGAAATAAACAGAGAGAAAATAACTAGAAACTGCAAATAAACATTGTATACCTCCAGATCTTAAAAATGACGTAGCTAGGGCTATCAGAAACCTTTTCGCGTGAAACGAAAGGGATTCCTCACTAGAACAGATACTCCTAACACGATAGAGCAGTCCTCTTTGCCCGAAAGCAGTTAGAAACAGTAGATCTAGGAAACGACAGTTGGATGCAGTTCTACCAGCTTCAGAGTTGAATCACCAACGGATGCGACCCTCAAATAGCTCTGATACCATGTAGGAATTTACAGGGTAAGTTCCTTAGACAGAACACCAAAGGACACCGCTCACAAATAGATCAGAGATCAATACACCAGCATTGTTGATGTGGTTAAAACCCTCTAAGAGGGAAACAGTGCACAGCCTGAGCCAACGCGGCCACTTTAGGAAATTTATTAATAAAAGAATGAAAATTTACATAAGCTTTTCTCATAAACGGCTACCCTACAAATGACCCTCCATGCTCTTTAAATAGAGATCATGGACCAATCGGGTGTTAATGAAAATTTACATAAGCTTTTCTCATTAACGGCTACCCTACAAATGACCCTCCATGCTCTTTAAATAGAGATCATGGACCAATCGGGTGTTAAGCCACGGATAAAGTGTCGGTAATACCGAGGAGAGAATGAACCGTTAGATCACTACATATCATGACTGTCGGATTGTAAGTTACAAAAGTACATAGTAAAGAAACACACTTTACCTAACTCTACACTAGACCAAGTTATACTTAACTATTTCCTATGTGTTGGAATATCCTAACATCCCCCCTTAAAAACAACTTGGGATAGGATTGAAGGATGTACAAATATGACACAATAGGAGAAGGAAGGAGGCACTAGAGCCTATCTGGTTAGGGCTCTTTTGCTGGTGTTATAAATTATCATATTTGTAAATTGTACTATCTTTCTCTGCTAAACTATTGAAGATTAAAAGAAGATTTGATCAAGGGTTTCCCCACATTGGGGTTTGTCCTGGCTGGTGCCACATCTTGTGTCCTCTTGTCTTGGCTTGTCTTATACTGTTTATCTTTATGTTCTATCTTCATTTTACTATCATGTTGATGTGATTGCTAATCTGAATATTGATACTAGGCTAATAAAGAAATTGAAGTAAAATTACTCTAAAGCATAAAACATGTCATTCTTGCCTAAAATTAACATGGTATCAGAGGTGAGGTGAAGACAAAGCCCAAGCAAGAGTGAAAGAGCAATCACCAAAGACAGTTGGACAAGGACAAAAGGTTCAATGGGTTCGTCACCCTACTTCCGATTGAAGACAAGCTCCATGATAAATCTGACTATCATGGATGGAAGATGTCTCTTGATTTGACCTTGGAAGAAAAAGAAGTGATGGACTATGTGCAAGCTAAAATCCCTGAACCTCCTTCAAATGCACTAGTTGCTGCGAAGACCAAGTACAATAGGGCTAAAGTCAAAGCAAAGAAGATTATCAGGGATTCCATTGACAAGCATTTGGTGGCCTACATCTCCGAATTGAACACCTCCAAGGAGATCTACAACAGGTTGGTCGGCATGTTCAAGGTTAGTCATGCTAATCAAATTCTATTTCTCAAGAATAAGCTGAAGGATATTAAGAAGGGCACGGACGAGGATATTCAATCCTATTTCTTAAGGATTACTGAGATCAAGAATGATCAACTCTCGATTGGAGAAGTCATTCCTGACGGGGAACTTATTCTCACCACCCTTGAACGAATCCCACCTGAGTCTTATGTATTTAGAACCATCATCCTCAATAATGATCGAATTCCAGTGTTTGAAGAATTGACGTCGAGGTGCATTCAAGAAGAAGTAAGAATGGTGGAGCAAGAAATGCCTTCTAATAGAAGCAACCCCACTGCATTCTTCACTCATGCCAAAAGGAGAAATAATGCAGGGTCTAAAGGTCATTTCCATGGAAAGTTTGGATCTAAGGGAGGAAGGAAGGGCATGTGCTTTGTTTGCAATAAGTTTGGCCACTATGCAAGGGAGTTTCCAAATAGAAGGGACACATCGCATGATGATGATCATAATCATTCTAGAGGCAACTTCAACAACAACGATCAAAGGAATGTCAAGTCCAATGGAAAAGAAAAAAGGAATGTGGGACATCAAGGAAATGGTCGACCCTCTAAGAAATCCAGGAACTCCAGGAATGAAGAATCAACTGTTGTTAACAATAAGCAAAAAGAGTACTATCTTATATCGGCCCTCTCCACTGCCTCTCCTCCGGACACATTGGGAAATTGGCTGGTTGATAGTGGTGCCTCAAGGCACTTCACCGGATACAAGGATGCCCTCTCTAATCTAATAGGAAAGGAGACAAGCTTGGAGATCATCCTTGGGAACGATGCAACCTATCCCGTGAAGGGAGTAGGGAATGTTACCTTTCAATTGAATCAAGGTAACGCTATTCATTTGCAAGAAGTACTATATGTACCTGATCTCAAGAAGAACCTGGTGTCCATTTCAGCCATGGAGGACAAAGGATTCAAGGTGGCATTCATTGATGGAAAGGTACGTGTTTGGAAAAAAAATTAAAGATGCTTTTATTGATGGGTTCAGGGTTGACACTTTGTATCAAGTTGGAGGAAGTCCATTGGGAGCCATGTCTTGCGACACATCTCTACAATTTGAACTATGGCACCGAAGGTTTTCCCATCTTCATTATAAGGCCCTACCCGATGTGAGACAAATGGTGGCAGGTATGTCCGAGTTCAAAGTAGAGCATGAAGGTGTATGTTTGGGATGTGCCGAAGGAAAAATTACAAGGCGACCATTCCCCTCAAGTAATAGCAAGACCATAGATATATTGCAATTGATCCACTCCGACATATCTGGTATGATGCCCGTAAACTCATTGGGAGGATACTTATATTATCTCACCTTTATGGATGATTATTCTCACAAGACCTGGATCTAGGATCTACTTCTTGAAGAAGGATGAAGTGTTCACCTGTTTTTGACACTTCAAAGCCTTGATTGAAAACCATTCCGAGAAGAAAATCAAGATATTGAAGACTGATAATGGGACCAAGTATGAATCCAATGAAGTCCAAGATTATTGTAGAGAAGCTGGCATTAAGAGGGAGACTACAACAACATACACTCCTGAGCAGAATGGTGTGGTTGAAAGGAAGAATCACGCTATTGTAGAAGTAGTATGTGCGATGCTTCATGATCAAGGGCTTCCGAAGTTCCTATGGGTTGAAGCTGCAAATATTGTCGTGTATGTTCAACACTGATGCCCTCATCAAGCATTGGACTCCAAGACTCCTGAAGAAATGTTCACTGGTAAGAAAGCCGATGTCTCTCATTTTAGAATTTTTCGAAGTCCCGTATATTTTCATGTGTCGAAAGAAAAAAGAAGCAATTTGGGTGCATCTAGGAAGAAATGAATCTTTGCGGGCTATAGTGAAAATTCTAAGGGGTTATAGAATTTATGTGGCTGGTCAAAACGAAGTTGAGATAAGTCATGATGTCGCCTTCGACAAAGATATGGCCCTCAGGAAGCTCAACAACCTTCCTATCCTAAGGAAGGACAAAGAAGCTGACACTAGAAATCATGGTTCAAAGGAAGACGAAACGATGTCAGATGTTGATGAACCTATGGATTCTATTGATCCTCCTCCTCATGAGCCCTCCTCCAAAAGGAGGCCCTCATGGCTTAGGGAGACTCTCGAAATGTCGAGAGACACATTGCACCAAGGGAGACTTTCCATGAAAGCAGGAAGCCAAACAGGAATCAAGGAGACTCTCGAAGATGCCGAGAGACACATTGCGCCAAGGGGGACATTCCGTGAAAGCAAGAAGCCGAACAAGAATCAAGGATATTTGACCGGCATGAGAACTATCATTCAAAATGAGCCTTCATCATTTGAAGAAGCCATGAAGAAGTATGGAAGGATGTTATGAATGAAGAATACGAGTCAATTATGAAGAATGATGTTTGGGATGTGGTCCCTAGAATCCAACAAAAATCAGTTGTCACCTCTAAGTGGCTCTACAAGATCAAGCATGGAGCTGATGGAAGTGCATAAAAGTTCAAGGCTTGCTTTGTTACTTGAGGGTTCTTTCAAAAAGGTGTAGATTATGATGAGATATTTTCACCTGTTGCTCGATACACCACCATCCGCTCAATCATAACCCTTCCTGCCTCACAAGGATGGAACCTACATCAAATGGATGTCAAGACCGCTTTCTTGCATGGTTCAATCAAAGAGGAATTCTATGTGGAACAACCCAAGGGATTTAAGGTTCATGATTTAGAATCTCATGTATATAGGTTGAAGAAATCTCTCTATGGGTTGAAGCAAGCACCTCGGGCTTGGTATAAGAGGATCGATAGCTATCCGATGAAGTTGGGATTCACTAGAAGTGAAGCCGATTTGAATCTTTACTTTAAGGTTGGAAATGATGAACCTCTCATTTTGGTACTTTATGTGGATGACCTCTTTCTGACAGGTGCAAACCCTCTTGTTGTCGTGCAAAGTGTCTAGGCATCGCGACAATGCTCAGATCGGGGGCTGTCACCCTGATCCCTGATCTCTCTGTTTAAGTCACCTCCGTACAACAAGCTAAGGGGGGTAGGCCCTATGGGACAAAGGAGAATTAGTTGGGAATCAGCCGGTTCAGGAGACACATTGAAGCAATCAAATACTTGGCTAAAGCTAAGCAAGACTCAAGATTTAATTAGATTTTAAATGATAAACACCAGTGCCTCAAGGAGTCAATGATCCAAGTAAATGATTATCCACTATTGCTTAGGAAATAATTAACATTTGCCTGAAAATATTTGCCAAACATTTAACATGTAATGAGCATAAAAAAATATTCAAGCAATGATTAATTTCACTAGATGCACAATGTTCTAGCAAATTAAATTTCAAGAGATACAAATACTTTAAATAACCACAAAATTTAAGTGCTAACCAGTTTAGATCTTAGAATTTAAATGATTATGCTTAGAAATCCCAAGTCTAGGAAATTTATCATTTTCAAATAGTAATCTTCAAATATGAAATTTAAGGACATTTAACTATATTAATATTTGTCATTTTTCTATAATTAAATGTCCTTAAATTTTTGTATTTGAAGATTAACTATTTGAAAATGGTAAATTTCCTAGATTTGAGATTTTTAAGCATAATCATTTAAATTCTAGGATCTAAACTGATTAGCACTTAAATTTCGTGGTTATTTAAAGTATGTGTATCTATTGAAATTTAATTTGCTAGAACATTGTGCATTTAGTGAAATTAATCATTGCTTGAATATTTTTTTATGCTAGTTACATGTTAGATGTTTGGAAAATATTTTTAGGCAATCGTTAATTATTTCCTAAGCAACAATGGATAATCATTTACTCGGATCATTGACTCCTTGAGGCACTGGTGTTTATCATTTAAAATCTAATTAAATTTTGAGTCTTTCTTAGCTTTAGCCAAGTATTTGATTGCTTCATTGTGTCTCCCGAACCGGTTGATTCCCAACTTATTCTCCTTTGTCCCATAGGGTCTACCCCCCTTAGCTTGTTGTATGGAGGCAACTTAAACAAAGAGATCGGGGATCAGGGTGACAACCCCCGATCTAAGCGTTGTCGCGGTGCCTAGACACTTTGCGTGACAACATTTTTTGGCGTCGTTGTCTGGGATAGAGATTTTCCTGTCCTTGGTTTCCTTGACATTCATCTCATTCCTTTCTTCCCATCCTTTCATCGCTTGCCAGGATAAGTTTCTTGTCCTTGGCACCCTCCTTTCGAGTTTTTCTGAGCTACCCTTTTTGTCCGAGTGGCGACTCCACTTCATCTATCCTCTGCAAGAGTGTATACTAGAATACATCCAAGCAATTTGGTTAATCAGAAAGGGCTCTCAGAGTACGATTGCACAAACTCTCCTCTCATGCACTTCTTGTTAATCTTGGACAAGAAGACCTCTCTGATATCCGCTTGTTTTTTACTAGCCCGATCGAACACGACGTCATGGACATATTCGCCCCTTGCTATTTTTCTAACGTTCAAGGTTATTCCAATGATATTCCAAAGCATGGGATGGATAAATTGCTTATCTTTCAGGGAAATAATGCATTTAGTGCTAACTCTCGTCTGAAATCTTTTAGTTCATGGCTGGGTAAGTATGCAAGGGCTACTGATTTTAATCATGAAGACGTAAAAATGACCCTTTTTGTTCTTACCTTGGAGGGGGATGCTTTAGATTGGTTTACGGAAAAGCCTCAAGATTCATTTGATTCTTTGCAATCAATTGTTAATGCTTTTAAGGAAAAGTATGGAGATAAGAGAGAAGGAAGGCATCTCGTAAAAGCTATCAATATCATTAAAAAGAGAGAGAATGAGACCGCAAAAGAATTTAACAAGAGGTTTAATGATATTATTAAGGAATTACCTCAAGATTATAAACCTACTGACAAATCTCTTCAAGACTTTTATATTGATGCCTTTAGCCTTGAGCCCTCTTACGAGATAAAACGTGCTAAACTTCTTGATTATAGGGATTGTCAAGCTTTAGCAGTAGAAGTTGAGAAAGATAAGGCAACGTCTGGGAATTCTAAAATCCCAGATTTTGATAGGCATTCAACAAAATTGAAAGAAACCAAAGGAAAAGAGGTTCAAGAACCTGATAACGACCTTGTTTAGAAATTGCTGCAAAAGATTGAAAGCATGGAGATTAACCAAGAGAAATTAACCTCTAACCATGCTAAGGAAATAGCTAGTTTGCAGAATAGGTTGGTCCAAATGGAAAGAACTCAAACACAAAATTTCCATCCTCGAAATAATAATAATAATCAAAATAATAATTGGCAGAAGAAGGGTCAATCTAGTGAGCAGAGACCACCTAATCCGATTGAACATACTAATTTGGTTGATGATGCTCCGCCTTACTATCGGGCTTGTGATGCTCTTCATGAGGAGACTACTTGCCCCATCGTTAGAAGAATTTTGGATAATGGAATGTTTGGGGTAGGTAATCAAATAAATGTAGTGGGTAAAAAGTTTCCTTTGTCTATGAAAGATTGGATGGAAGTTAAGGAAAACAACCGAGATGTTATGCGTCGCGCATCAGCTTTTAGTATAAATAATTTTGAGAATGAAGATGATATCATGGTTCAATTATATGGTGAAAAACCTTCTCCAGAGCAAATCATGGAAATTGCTAAAGGTAAGGGTTTAACTTATCAAAGAAGGGATAAAGATCAAAGTGGGAATTATATTCCCCCTCGAATTTTTAACCCGGGTTCAAACTCTGGATTAGATGTCGATTTGGGAAGTTGGTTTAATAATGCAAAAATCTGGGTTCCTATCTCCAAGATTGTGAAAACTCCTTCCCAAAGAGCTAAATTACTAAAAGTTATTGAAGGTCCTCAAGTAAATGTTTCTCAATAGAAAGCCCCGGAGGTTGATTATCAGGATGCTCCTATATATTTGCAAAGTTTAGATTCGGATAACAAGGATCATCAGCCTTTCTTTATCACTTTGATGGTCAATGGATATAAATTGAATAATTGCATGCTGGACTCTGGTGCATCAGCCTGCGTCATGACCAAGAGGGTCATGGAACAACTTAATTTAAGAGTTTCTAGGTCGTACTACAATATATGTGCCATGGATTCTAAGAAGATTGAAGTTCACGGTCTGATCAAGGATTTACAGGTTCATTTATCAGTTTACCCTGACATTATGATTGTTATGGACCTTGTTGTTGTTGATATGCCTGATGCTTGGGGTATGCTTTTATCTAGAAAACGGGCCTCTGATATAGGAGGGAGTATTCAAATGAATTGGTCATATGCTATGATTCCTCCTAGAGGTGATGGATTTGTGAGACTTAATAGAGAGCCCGAGAGAAGGTTCCATGTTGAAGACCCTAAGAGACCTCATAATGAGATAATTAAGGAACAATTTGACATTGGGAATTATGTTGTCATGTCTAATTTCATGGTTCTTCCTGATAACAAGGTTGATGAAAAGATTGGGGATCTCAAGGATAAAGTTTGGTACATGTATTTTGATGGTGCATCGTCTAGGCATGGTAAAGGTGCAGGAATAGTATTAAAATCTCCCCTTGGTCATATTTGTAAGTTTGCCTATCGATTGGAATTCGAAGCAACCAGCAACGTTGTTGAATATGAAGCCTTGTTGTTGGGTCTTGAGTTGGCAAAGGCTTTAAGAATTAAGTTGCTTAGAAATAAGGGGGATTCTGACTTAATTATCATGCAGTTTAAAAATAAATTTACATGTAAAAATCAAAGGTTAAGGAATTATCAGAATATTGTATGGGATACTATGGAATACTTTGATGCCCTCGACTTGGAGGCTATCCCAAGAGAGCAGAATAATTCGACAGATGAGCTTGTTGTAGCTGCTTCTACTTTGTAGTTATCTAAAGGGCTGATTAAGGATAAGATAAAAATGGAAGTTATATTTAGGCCTTCTATTCCAGATAACTCAAAGCATTGGCAAGTTTTTGATGATGAGAAACAAGTGATTTGTTTTCTTGACAATTTGGATGAGTTTGAAAATTTTCGGATGGATTTTAAGGAGGATGGATCTGATGATCATGAGGATATCATAAATCCTACTCCTAGGAATGTGGTTGCCTTAGAACAACACTTTGATCGGCATGATGCCACAAAGTTGAAAGAGGAAAATAAAATGGATCCAGGCGAATACATTTAGGTAAACATCGGTACTGCTAGAGATCCAAAGATCATTAAAATTGGTAAGGGTACTAACATTGAAGAAAGAAAAAAGTTAACCAATTTACTCCGTGAATATCGGGATGTTTTAGCATTTTCTTATGATGAATTAAAAGGTTATAGGGAAGATGTCATGGAGCATACAATCCCTTTGAAAGATGAAAATGCTAAACCCTTTCGTCAAAAGCTTAGGAAAATAAATCCTAAGTTAGCCCCTTTGGTTCAAAAGGAGCTTTCAAAGATGCTTGCAGCAGGGATTATTGCTCAGACGAGGCATTCAACATGGTGTTCCAACTTGGTGATTGTTAGGAAAAATAATGGTACAATAAGACATTGTGCCAATTTTCGAAACCTTAATTTAGCATGTAAGAAAGATAATTACCCTTTACCAAACATGGAGACTATATTGCAAAGAGTAACTGGTTCTAGAATGATGTCATTGCTAGATGTTTTTTTGGATATAATCAGGTATGGGTTAAGAAAGAGGATCGTCACAAAACTACATTCACCACACCATGGGGTACTTTCGAATATACTATAATGCCATTTGGATTAACCAATGCTTGGGCTACATTTCAAAGGGCTATGGATTATGCCTTCAAAGGTTTAATTGGGAAATTTATTGAAATCTATCAGGATGATCTTACTGTTTTTTCTAAGGACGGGATTATTCATATAAGTCATCTTAAGAAAGTTTTTGATAGATGTAGAGAGTACGTGATTTCTTTAAATCCGGCTAAGTCTTTTTTTGGAGTAACTGAAGGGAAATTACTTGGTCACATCATTTCTAAAGATGGAATCAAGATTGATCCTGAAAGAGTTGAGGCGATCCAAAAGATTCCTCTTCCCCATAATCTTAAGTCCCTTCAGTCTTTTCTTGGAAAAACAATTTTTCTTAGAAGGTTTATTCCAAATTACGCAGAAGTAGCTAAGCCTATTCAAAGTCTTCTGAAGAAAGATGTAAAATTTGTTTGGCAAGAAGACGGCAAAAAGGCTTTTCAGGAAATCAAAGGCAATATTGCAAGAGCCCCTGTTTTAGTTAGTCCCGATTACTCTAAGGATTTCATGATTTTCTCTTTCGCTTCCGAGGATACCATTGTTGGTGTCTTATTGCAGAAAAATAAAGATGGTCACGAGTAGCCTATTTCTTTCATGAGTAGAGCGCTTCAAAATTCTGAATTAAAGTACAATACCATGGAAAAGCAAGCCTATGCCTTAGCCAAATCTCTTAAGCATTTCAAAACTTATGTGGGTTATTCTAAAATCATTGCTTTTGTCCCACATTTTGTTGTTAAGGATATATTAACTCAAACTGATTGCTTAGGGACTCATGCTAGGTGGGTTACTAAAATACAAGAATATGATTTAGAGATTAAACCCACCAAATTAGTCAAAGGCCAAGGTTTGGCTCAAATGATGACAGAAGGTAATGAAAAAGCTCTTGGTTTGATTTGTCTTAACGATTCATCTTCGCCTGAGCTGCAAAGATTAGGAGAGCATGAATGGTACAAGGACAATGTCTATTACTTGATAAATCTTACATGTCCTAACCATTTAGTCGCTCATAAGAGAAGGGCTCTTAGATTAAAAGCCACTAAGTATTGCCTCATGAAGGATGGTCTTGGATGGAGAAATCCTGAGGGCATAGTACTTAGATGTGTTGATAAAATTGAGTCCAAGAAGTTAGCTTCTGAGTTTCATTCAGGATTTTGTGGTGGTCATTATGTTTCTAGAACTACTGCCCACAAAATTCTGAGAGCTGGTTATTATTGGCCTTCGATTTTCTCTGATGTGCATAAGTTTGTTAGAATTTGTCAAGCCTGCCAACTTTTCACTGGGAAATAGAAGCTCGCTGCCCTGCCCTTACAACCTGTCGTGGTGGAGGCACCTTTTCAGCATTGGGGTCTGGACTTCATCGGGAAGTTTCATGAAAATTCTAGCAATGGCTACTTATGGATTTTGACTGCTATCGACTATTTCACTAAATGGGTTGAATCCATCCCTGCTAAGAATGCCATTGAAAAGGTCATAATGGATTTCATTGAAAATAATATCATTACTAGATTTGGTGTTCCTGCCAAGATCACTACTGATAATGCCAAGGCTTTTAGTTCTTTAGAATTTTCGTCTTTTTGTTTCAAGTATGGCATTGTCTTATCTCATTCATCAAATTACTATCCTTAGGATAATGGTCTTGCTGAATCAAGTAATAAAAATCTCATAACCATTATCAAGAAGATAGTAGGAGATAATAAAAGATCTTGGGATAGAAAAATCAAGTATGCTTTATGGGCAGATAGGATTACTAAAAAGAAAGCTACTGGTAAAAGTCCCTTTGAATTAGTTTATGGCTTGGATGTAACTTTACGTGTGCACCTGAAATTGCCAGCTTATCAGCTCCTTCAACATTTTTCCACTAATAAAGATGTTGTTCAAAATAGAATTGATCAAATTGTGGAGTTGGATGAAGCTCGTAGGACAGCTTTTGATAATATATGTAAAATTCAATCTAACATTAAGAAAAGCTTTGATAAATTATCTCGATCTAGATCTTTGCAGGTTGGAGATATGGTACTCCTTTGGGATCGCAAGAATGAAAAACCGGCAAAACATAAGAAATTCGACAGTTTGTAACTGGGATCATACATTATTCGAGACATTGCTGGACCAAACTCATTCCACTTGAGCAGATTGGATAGCGAACCACTTGACTTACCTGCAAATGGCCAAATGCTCAAGCTATTCTTCAAAGACGACATCTGATGCCATGGGGCATTCTCTGTATTGTATTTCTAAGCCTACTCCTTGTCTTTTCAACATTTCATTTCTGTTTTAGGATTAGATTTACTTTTCATGTTACTACATAGTTAATAGATGAAGAGCTTATATATTTCTTGTGCTTAACGTTATATGCTGATTTTTGGATGGGCACTACTTATGTTGTGTGTTGCGTGGATGTAGATTCTAGATTCTCACATTCCTACAGTACATCAACGTGTCCCCAAGTAGAGCCAGATGTTGACCACTACGTGTCAACGACCCATAATAGTACACCCCAATTTATTTTTAAAAGGGATAGCTTTTGATCAATGTGTCTGTGTTGTTTGACTATCATCATTAGTCTGATCATGTTTTATTGTAAACCCAGTCTACATGTGTGAGTTGTAAATAATATCAGCAGATATGTGTCATGTATGTAATTTCCTAGATAAACCTAATTTTCTGGTGATGATCTACATTCCGAAGATTTTTTGTCTCACCAATCTATGATCGACAGAGTTTTCCTTCAGCCTTACCCCAAAGCCGAAATGGATTTTGTCATTAGAATCTTTGGAGAGTCTTAGTGTGTTAGATCGATTCTATGTAAAAGTGATTTTGGAATAATCTTAACTATTTGGTCAGGTTATTTTATTACAAATTGTTTGATTTGCTAAATTATGTTTGTGTCGCAGAATTGGATAGTCTATGAGGGTCTATATCAAATGGGTTTTCCCCCTTGAGATGTAAAAATGTAAAAATCATGATGTAAAATGTCTTGAGGGTTAGAAAAATAATTTATCCCCTCATAAGTCCCAGGTCCTAGGTAAATTTAAATTTTCCAAAGGCTAAATTCGAGAGTCATTTAAAAAATTAAATTTTAGAAGGTCCAGGGACTAAGGTTAATTGATTATTTTTCTAAATTTTATGTCCTTGGTCCCTAGGGTTAAGTCAAAGTCAAATTTTTGAGGAAATTAATTCAAAAATTTAATTTTTGAATTAATTAAAATGCACTTAATTGATAATTTCAAATTTCCTTAATAATTTAAAATTTCGACGGAGGATATTAAAAGAAATTTTGATCCTCATCAACGGTTGAGATCACTTTGACAAAAATCACTCAAACTAGCCGTTGGAAGTTTTGTCTTTAAATGGGAGGTCTGTTGTCAGTTGAGATCATTCGATCTTGGAGTAGTGTGCTAAGTGAAAGCTCTCTTGTAATCGTTTTTCATGTGCAATAAAGAATGACTTTGGGGTTAATCTCTGTTGGTGTTATTCTCGTGGAAATGTTGTAAGATGTTTTAGTTTCATGCATAGATTTCATTTTCAGCCATTGATAGTAGCTTCCTAAAGAGTGGTTTAAGCACAAGTATCTTGCTTGATCACTAGGATTTGAATGGTAGTTTAAGTTTTGAATATAATGGCAGGTATTTCCATTGACTCTGAATTTTATTATCGTTTTCTCTCTCTACGTTAATGGTTGAATTGAGTTGTGCAAGAAATTCTTGATTTTGAGATCGTCGGACATTTGGGGAAGTTTTCAGTTGGACCAGCCAACTCCCGATCAACATTTTCTGAAGGGCCCAGCTTGATTGAATCTCAAGCTTGTCATTAGAACTTCCATTGTTAATACATGAAGGGTTTTCTTTGAAGCACTTCACTTTAAACTTATAATTTTAAAAAATAAGTGTAGCATAATGATAGATCTGGCTACTTAGAGCTTTCAGCTTGTAATTACTGTAATTTTTTAACTGAATTTTTTTTGGGGTTTTAATTTCATCATTGTATATTTTGTTTCTGGGTGTTTTCTTTTTGTCATCACAGGTTGCAGATATAAAGGGGAATTCTTGTTTAAAGCTAGATCTAGGCCCTAGAGGGTAAGATCTGGCCTCAGAATCAGCTCTTGCAGGGGTATTTATTTCAAATCTGGAAAAAAAATTATGGGGTTTTCATAAGGAAAATATGAAGCAGGACGATTTAAAATCTTATTAAGATTTCTGGAAAATCTCGAACGTTTCTGGGCCACTTGTTTGTTACTGCATGGGGTTCCATTTTTACAGGGAAATTTCGAAAAAAAAAATAGGCAAACTGTTTAGAACCCTTCACTGCCATTACCTATTGCTCCAACCATCCCTTTCTCCCTCCATGCAAACCTCTCCCATCGTTCATCCTCTCTCTGCTGTGTATTTTCTTTCCATAGCCGCCTACTCTCCCTCGTTCCTTCATGGCCATCGTTTCTCATTGCTCATACTCAACGCGTCCCTCTTCCCTCTGCGCGTTCCTTCCATTCTTCCTCTTCAAACCCTCATTCATCAAACTCCCAACGGCTATAGTTCCACTTCTCCTTCCACGTTGCCCTGGACCTACAACAAACTCTTCAACCATTTCACGCATTCCCTTACTGTCCTACGCTGCAACCTTCCTCACCTACGTGCTACCTGGTCTGAGCTCCATCGACCCCTCCGCTTATAACCCTCGCAGCCATTTCATCATTCGCCCAGTTTTGCCTCCATTCCCTCATCCATCTACTTGTATCATCCCTTTCCCTCACTCATCGTGGCAACTCCCTCCGTCCTCAAACCTCTGAGCTCCTGTATTGTTGCCCTTCCATTACCTCGCCGCTCCTCGCCCTCCTATTGACCTGCAATATCCCTATGCGAGAAATCCTCATACCCCTCATGCAACAAATTCGTCGTCCCTTCACCTTACCCACAACTCATCATCGCCTCTCTGCTTGCATCAAACCCTTTCCCGCAGACATCTCCATGCTATCCATTGACTGGCCATCGAACTCTTCTACCTCCGTCCAGCAAACCCTCAAATTCGTGAGTGCCCAGCCGTTGCCCTTCTCACTGTCTGCGTGGGTTTCTCCCTTATCGAACCCTCTCCACGCTGCCATCAACCAAATCTGCAAACACCAAACACAAACAAAATATCTTTTTTTTTTTTTTTTGGTTCTCTCTACGTTGTGTAGGTTTTAGGTTAGATTCTTTTAGTTTATGTCTATATGTAAGTGTAGGATAGTTAGTGTTTTAGATTCATTTTATTTTGTTTTATGATTTTAATTGTGTTTCAAAGAAAATTCTAAAAATATAAAACATTTAAATTTGTTTAAAAGAACAATTTGATTTTATTTTCATTTCATTTACATTAAATAATATATATATATATATATATATATATATATATATATAAGAAAGAAAAGAATCATTTTGATTTAAAATATATAAAAGAAAAAGTTTAAAAATAAATAAATAAATAAAAATTGATATACTATGGTCACATTAAATCCAGTTTCCTAAAACTTAGCATATCGCGAAATTCACCTAAGTAATCAAAATTGTCAAATTTAAAATATATATATATATATTTGTAAAATTTTTGGGTTATTTTTCAATTCTCTATAGTTAAATGCGCTTAAATTTTTATATCTGAAAATTAACTATTTGAAAGTAGTGAATCATTTTTTGAAGTTGGTTGGCTTTCAAATTTCGTGGTTGATTAAAGCATTTGCATCTCTTGAAAATTAATTGCTAAGACATTGTTTATCTATCTAAAATCTATCGTCATTGCTTGGATTATTTAATGCTCATTACATGATTCTTCGCAAATATTTAACTCCATAAGGCACTGGTATTAATATTTAAAATCTAATCAATATTAAGTATTGCTAAGTCTTAATCAAGTATTTGATTGCCTCACTATGTCTCTCGAGCCGGTTGATTTCCAGTTGGTTCTCCTTTATTCCATTTCTCCATAGGGTCTACCCCCCTTAGCTTGTTGTAGGGAGACAACTTAAACAAGAGATCGGGGATCAGGGTGATAGCCCTCGATCTGAGCGTTGTCGTGGTCCTAAAACACTATGTGCGACAACACCTCTCATTCACAAATGTAAGAGGGAGTTGGCTTCTGAATTTGAGATGAAGGACCTAGGAGTGATGCACTATTTCCCAGGGTTAGAGGTCTAGCAAAAGTCAGGTGAAATTTTCCTCTCTCAAAGAACATATGTTGTGAAGATATTGGAAAGATTTGAGATGGACTGCAAGCCTATGACTACTCTGATGGAACTTAACTTTAAGAAGTTATGTGGTAGTGCCGCTGGATCTGAATTGGGAAATGCTTTTGAGTATCGTCAACTCATGGGAGCATTGATGTTCTTGGTGAACTCTTGTCCGGACATATGTCTTGCAGTTAACACATTGAACTAATATATAGTTGAGCATCATCATATACATTGGATTGGTGCCAAGAATCTTCTGAGATATATTCGGGGCACAATCACTCATGGACTGAGATACACTGCCAGAGATGTGACGCTGCATGGTTATTCTGATGCTGATTGGGCTAGCAGTGTGGTGGATCGCAAGAGAACTTCTCGATGTTGTTTTTCTTTGGGTTTTGCTTCGATATCCTAGATGAGTAGGAAGCAGAAATCGATTGCCTTCAGCACCACCGAGGCCGAACACATAGCTGCTAGTATGGCCTCCTGTGAAGCTATCTGGTTGAAGAAGCTCTTCAGTGAGCTGTTTGGACATGTGTTGGATACCACCGTGATCCTCTACGACAACCATAGTGGGATCTGATTATCAAAGAATCTTGTGTTTCATGATAATTCCAAACATATAGATATCAGGTAGCACTTTATCTGGGATATGGTACAACAAGGAGCAATAAGGTTCCATCACATTGGGATTGATGAGCAGGTCGCCGGTATTTTGACAAAGCCCTTGTGGCAGGTCAAGTTCTTGGCCTTCCAAGAACGACTTGGAGTCATGGACAAACCCTCTTGTGAGGGTCTTGTACGAGATGGACATTGAGCTTTGGGAGCTCCGAGGGGCTTGGGGTACTTCTTGGAGCGATAAGAAACCATAGGGTGAGTGGTTCAACCTTTCCCTAGTGGTTTGCTATGTACAGGGTGAGTGGTTCAACCTTCCCCTGTAATACCCCTTGGCGACATGTAGACAGGATGAGTGATTCATCCTTCTCCTGCTGAGACACCCTACCCATTCAGTGTGGGACTCATGGGAAGTACCTCTCACTTGGCCAATGAGTAGGGAAATGAGGATTGGGACCATAGTACTACCGATGGACGCATCGTGTACTACCATACTCCCTATGCTAGGATGATCGATATTGATATGGGATCAACTGGAACAGACTTCGGGTCAGTAAGAGTGGTATGAGACACTCTCTTTTGATTGGAACTGACTTCAGGTCAGCAAGAGTGGTATGACACACTCTCCTTTGATTGGGACTGACTTTGGGTTAGTAGAGAATGGTATGATAAATTCTCGATCACTTCTTCTTCATAGTTCAACAGAGTAGAGCAGTGCATTGATGGCTAAGATAGTACAGATTGAAAAATGGATTAGTAGATGGAGTTCTCCCTAGTTGAGAGAGAGTGTTAAAATTGGAAACTAGGGCCGAACTCCACATGGGTCATCTTATTTATGATAGCTAATATTTTTCTTGGATTCCTCTCTCCGAGAGGTGTAGGATTGATCTAAATATCATTTGATTCTGACATGTACAAATGAAGTTATGAATTTATTTTGATTATGGTCAAATTGTCAAGGTCAACCAACAAACTTATGTAGGCTCAGAAGCCCAGTAGTAACATCTATTTATCCTTAACGTTGCATATAAATAGAAAGCGACGTAGCCTCATTTGGACACACTCATCTTCACACTTCTCTCTCTCTCTTCTCATTGTTTGGGTACGGATTTCTGGGCCTCTCTCTACACGCGTCTAAAATTTCAGGAGACCGAATTTCTTGATAGTTTGAACTATCGTTGACCAACATGCGTTGACCTCCTTTTATTGCATTTTTGTGAGGGCTATCTCTATTTGGGCAGCACGCATTTTTGGGCACAAAAATCAAGGTTAAATGTTAACTATTGACTAGCGTTTACTAAAGATAGTGCTGACCGCAGGTGGGTTGTTTGACTAGACTTTGACTGGGCTGGATTTGACTGTTTTGAGGGTTGTTTTATCTTGTTGTTTGGAGGCCAAAGTTGATTGATTGAGGGTCAAATCTGTCATGTTGACCAGCGTTGAATTTTCTAGTTATGGTTGTTTTGTTGCTATTATAAATTATCAAATTTGTAAATTGTACTATCTCTCTCTGTTGAACTATGGAAGACTAACATAAGATTTGATCAAGGGTTTCCCCACATTGGGATTTGTCCTTGGTTGGTGCCACATATTATGTCCTCTTGTCGTGGCTTATCTTCTACTGTTTATGTTTATGTTCTATCTGCATTTTACTATCATGTTGATGTCATTGCTAATCTAAATATTGATACTGGGCTAATAAAGAAATTGAAATAAAAATGCTCTAAAGCACAGAACATGCCATTGTTGCCTAAAATTAACAAAAGGACTAGTGTGTAGTTGTTGAAGAGAGAAGAGAGAAGTTTGTGTGGTGATGAATGAGTGAAGGTGACTTCCCTCTATTTATATGAGGGAAACCATGTTGCTTTTCACAAATTTACAACAAATACCTTAAATGTGTATTTGCAACTTCAACTATCAGTAAAGGCCACAAGTTTCCCTTAGGATAGCTTTACAAAATGGTAAAACATAAGAAATACATCATAAATACTCCATGTGTGGGAGGAAAAGCTTTCCAACATGACATCATCCTCCAAAAATGGACATCTCCTTCAAGCAAGTGACAAAGTGGTTTGAAAAGTGCTCCTCACCCCAAGGGACATCACCAAAGTGCATAGATACATTTCCAAGTAACATGTACTCCACTAGGACATCATCATCAAGAGGGCTCACATCACTCTTATAAGGCACGGATGGGTGACATGGCATCCCTAGGATCAAGCATTGGTATCAATGCGTTGTGTGCTTGTTAAATTTTCAATACAATATCTTATTTAATATTTTGAGTAATTTATTTTATACCAAGAAAAAAAAATATTCACCCTAGCAAATTATTTTTTTTGAAAACTACTAAATGAAAAATACATTGGCAATATAACTTAAATAATTTGTAATGAAATTTAATAAAAACATTAGTCACGAAACATAGTTTAAATTTTCCCAACAAATGCTCATTCACTTTTTTATTTCTCAGAAAAATTAGGGCTCCCCTAATAGGGAAAATGACCCTTAGATAATACACCAAAAATACAACACAGTAGAACCTAGATTTTTGGCCCCATAGCAATTTTTTACTCATGGAGAATTCAACCCATTAGAAATTTTCAAACCTAGAGAATCTCGACTTCTCCACTTGCAAATCAACCTCCTCAATCTATATGCCCCCTTGTGCACTAGAGAAATTTGTCCTCTTTCCCTTGCTCAAACTTGGCTGGAAAAACTAGGCCCCTCACAACTTTTGGCCACTCCAAGTTCCATACTCCTCTATTCCTTCTCTTGAAATTACCTCCTTGCACACCTTTCTCTTCTCTTTAGACTCTCTTGAGAAATTCTATCTCAAGCATTTGATGTGACTCCCTCCTCTCCTTTAGGCTTATTTTATAATTCTCACTCAACCAAATCTCTAATCCTAATCTCCAAAGTGATGAGTGGCTAGGATTAGACCCTAAATCTTCCTTGAGATCAACAATATGGATTCGATCTAATTCACTAAAATGAATTAATTTCATTTTTTGTTAAAAACCTTCTAATAGACAAGTTTAATTAATTAACTAATTAATGTGTTTGTCTAAGTTAAACTTAGGAAAGCAATCATAATATTCATTTTCTTAGCATAAGTACCTAAAGAGGCTTTCTGGACATCTTCTACAAGCTTGACACCTAGCTTATGTAAGAGCACTTATTCAAGCTATCAACGTTAAAACACCCTCTTAGTGAGAAAGGTATTATGCACCACTCCCATCTTATCTTTGTAGAAGATAAACTTCGCCTTCAAAAGGGGTGTGGTGAGAATATTTGAAACCTATTCATCTATAGAGATGTACTAAAGCTTTGTAGCTCCCCTCTGGACCCTGTATTTGATGAAGTGATAGATGGTTTGCCTTTGCTTGGGCTTGTCATGAAACATTGTTTTCCCCAAGAGTTTGATGCAAATATGATTATCACATTGAATCATCATGGGATCCAACTCAAGACCAAACAACCGCATGAACATCTTGCAAAGCCAAATGGCTTCACAACTTGCCAAAATCATTGTCCACTTCACTCCCAACCCAATATGGGTTTGTGCAACCCTGCAACTGCACTCTACCACTCTTAATATATCTCAGCCCACACTCCACTATACCTCGTAGATATCTAAGCACATGCTTTGTTGCCACCCAATGCAACCTCGTTAGCTCCACCATAAATTGACTCTAGGTATTCACATCAAAACATATATATTGCTTAATGTTGATTGTATACATCAAGGAACCTATCAATTGCTTGTACAAAGTGGGATCCACTATTTCTAACTCTGAAGTATTAAGCTTTCTCATATTGGTGATTATATGTGTAGACACAAGCCTGTAATCCACCATACTGAATCTCCCTAAGATATCAACTGCATATTTTCCCCGTCACAGGAAAATATTTCCTGTTTGCTACCACACTTCCAATCCCAAAATTTACTTCATCAAGCTGATGTCCTTCATCTTCAACTCTATAGAAAGATATTGATTGCACATCTCATGAGCTTCTATGACCTTGTGAGAAATATATTATCAACATATAGCACCAAGATGAGTGGATCATATCTAACAAGTGTGTAATACAAGTTGGGGGTTTTTTCTCACTTTTGGTGAAGCCCATACTATGATGTCCCCTCTACTTAAATTCACCTAGCAACTACACCAATTTTGCAATTTTGTCTAAGTAATATTAAATTTTGGCTCAACTTAGGATAAGTGGGTGGAAAAGGGAGAATTACTTCATTTTGTGGGAGAAAGCATAGCCAAACATTAGAAAAAGGGAAAGATTAAAATGCTAGTGGGAAGTGGGGGCCACCCAAAGGGGAATTCACACCCCTTAAGCTAGTACACATTTGTGGGAGGAGAAGAAAAGGGAGGCAAAGCGAATTGGAGGAGAGAGAAGGAAGGTGGGGCCAACAAGTATAAGTATGAGGAGAGAGCCTCCATTTGGGACTTTTTGATCATTTTACATTGTCTCTATTGTTCTCTTGAGTTGTTTAGCCAAGACTACATAGTGTTGCTTAGCACACGAGGTTTTCATGCGAAAATGTCACCCTACCTTCAGTGGACTTCGAGTGCCAACCCTAGGAGGTCATCTACACTACATTGGGGAGTTGTTCAGGGAGGTTTTTCAGGTGTTTTTGTGAGTTTCCGCAGCAGACTAGGCGCATTATGAGAATTCGCACTTCTTGGGGGAGCTAGTTGTGGAGCAGATCTTTTGTCGGGCTCCCAGGGAGAGATTTAGATTATTATTTGTTGGAGATTTGGGGTACTAGTCAGGCTTATTATGTGGGGATTTTGTAGTGATTTTGGCACTTTTCCAAGGCCTGCACAGGCTTGCGCAGAGGCATTTCTTGAGTAGTTTGTGGGAGCTAGGAGGATAAGCATATGGGGCTTATTTGAGTTGGGATTTTGCATAGGCATCTAGTGGGGTGTTTGGTGGGATTTTGCTAGCATTTTGGAGGGATTACTAGTATTATTCCATGCAATGCATGTAGCCAGTCTCTCTGGGCAACTCACACCATTTTGACGGTTTTCGTCAGTCCATTCAGGTGGCCAAATCCTTTATGGGTTTGGTGGAGTAGGTTGAGATGGGGGGTTTGCCGGAGTTTCAACTATTTTGGAGCAACTTGGAGCATTACACAACCATTTTTAATTAGCCAACAACAGCAAACTTATTGGGCCAGCACATGCATTCAAAGGGAGCTTGTGCTTGCACTTTGGCAACCATTCTACACCTAGGTTTTTGACTAGCTTGCAGTAGAAAGCCTAGGTTCCTCATTTTATCCATTGTTCTCTCATAATTTGTTAATAAAATGGCTCAACTCATATTCTGCTATCTTTTTTAGTCCAGTTTGGGTTTATTTGAGTTGCATGGCATGCATGTTGTGGTTTATCATTATATTTTCATAATTAGAATATTACAGTGGTATCAAAACCATATTAATGGCTCAACCTAGGGGAAACCCTTCATTCTATGACACCTATCACTGACAAGAGACAGAGGTACAAAAGAAAGAAAAGAAAGCTACAAATTACCCCTGACCCAGATACCCTTGAGCGGGAGGTTGAGAAACCAGACATGGAGGATAATCCTAATGAAAGAGATAGGAAAGAGGAGGACTTTGGATAGCTTCTTGAAGGCTACAATGATCTGGCCATGGGTATTGATGAGTTGAAACAACATAATAGTAGTAATAACAAGGGTAAGGGAAGCCAAGAAGACATCCATTTGGGAGAGGGTTCAACCACCTCACACCACCAAGGACACTTGAACCATCAGGCCACAAACCCACACAATACGTCCTACATCTATAACGCACCACCTAGGTCGACTATCCCTACATTTCTAGCATCTGGTACTGGACAACAGCGGGGACAGGAGGATATGCCCATGGGAGACTACTTCTTGGAGTAGCAGTCATATGGGATTGATTTTAGAGATGTCATCACCTTCAAATACTTCTACCAGCTCAAGAATAACAACAAGAATAAGGGTCCGAGTGGGTCAATTTATGTGCATGTCACTAATTTGCAATGCATGGTGGGAAGGTTATTCCTTCCAACTTTTAACGACTCTTCTAAGAGCTCAGCAAGGGCATGGGTTGAGAAGCTGACTGTCTATTTCCATCTTAACCAGATGACAGAGATGGAGGCAATCAAGATTGCCACTTTGCACTTGGAGGGAGAGGCTCATGATTGGTGGTTCCATGGATAGGCTACTTTGGGGCATGCAGGTAATATTTCCTATGAGGAGTTCACATAGAGGGCGTTGGAGCGTTACGAGAGGAGAGACCCTGAGGAGCACTTCGGAGAGCTAACACATCTCAAGCAAACCAGTGGTGTCGAGACTTATATCTCTGAGTTTATGAGGATATCAGTGAACGTGCCATATTTATCAGAGGCCAAGGGAGTTTTCTTGTTTGTGGAGGGGTTAGCATAGCCACTGAGGGCTTGGTGAGATCCAATAGGCCCACCACTTTGCAGGATGTTGTAGGTAGAGCTCGCTATTTTCAGGATGTGCTTCCTATGACCAGAGCGCAGGTACCCACCAGATTTGTATTCTAGTAGAGGGGCAAAGACACTAGGACTCCACCACAACATGAGGTACCAACACATGGGGGGTTGGATGAGGAGACTAGGAGGGACCTCTGGAGGAGGAAGCTATGCTTCACCTACCAGGAGCCTTGGGCCCCAGGGCACAGATGCACCATGGGAAATGCCCATTATATTGAGGTCTTCTTTGATAGTGACCATGAGGATGATGTAGAATAAGAGGCAGATGGAGGTGGCAGTGAGCTGCATGCAGCAGAAGGACCACCTCCACCTCCACCACCTCCATCTAGGGGAGAACCTTTCGCACTTGTTGGGGGAGTTCTTGCTTCATTGTGAGGGGTTCCCAAATATTTGACCTTGAGGATCAGAGGCACAATGTAGGGGCATCATGTCTCAGTATTGTTGGACAGTGGGGCTACCCACAATTTTTTTGATGCATATATGGTATAGAGGAGGGCATTCTCACATAGACTTTTGAGGGCTTCTCAGTCCTTGTGCCATGGGATAAGACCATGCAGTGTAAACCAGATATGTTCCCTCTTTGACGGTGATCATGGGGAACTATTCATTGATTGACCACTTCTTTGTGGTTGATGTTCTGGACACCAATGTGGTGATGGGTGCCTAGTGGCTCTATTCTCTTGAGTGAGTTACCACAGATTGGCAGAGATTGGAGATGGACTTCACGGGGCTAGATGGGAAGTTAATTATGATGAGGGGCATGCGCTCGTATCCGCCACAGAAGATTTCAACACTCTAGATGGAAGCAGACCCGAGGCATGGAGACATTGAATGGGCAGTGGAGTTGAGGATTTAAAAGGTAGGGGATCAATGCCAACCACCACATCCCGATGTTTAGGCCATCCTAGACAGATATCTAACAATATTTGGAGACATCCCACTAGAGTGACCACCTGACAGGGGGTTCAAGCACAATATTGAGCGAGAGCCAAGGGTATAGGCAATCATCACGACCCCATACAGACATCCAAAGTCTTATTAGGGTGAGATTGAGTGAGCTATTCAGGAGTTTCTAGAATTGGGGTACATTAGACCCATCTCTAGTCCCTTTGCTTCATCAATTATATTGGTGAAGAAGAAGGATGATACGTTGCAGATGTGCATTGACTATAGGGCTCTTAATAAGAAGACTTTGAAGAAGCAATGCCCCATCCCCTGCTTAAATGAGCTTAAATGAGCAAAGTACTTCTCTAAGATAGATTTACATTCGGGGTACCATCAAATTCGGGTGAGGGATCAAGATATCCCTAAGAAAACTTTCAGGTGTCACTACGATCACTTTGAATTTTTTATTATGCCCTTTGGGTTGACCAATGAACCTTCTACTTTCCAGTGTTACATAAACCATGTGTTTTGCAAGCATTTGCGTAGGTTTTTGCTGGTGTTCTTTAACGACATATTGATTTACAACATGACATGGGAGGAGAATCTACAACATACAAGGAGGTGCTTCATATTTTGGAGGGGCAACAATTTTATGCAAAGTTGTCCAAGTGTGAGTTTGGGTTGATTGAGATGCGCTACTTGGGGCATATTATTGGAGAGGATGGAGTGTGGGTACATGAGGAGAAGATTAGAGCCATACAAGATTGGCCAATTCCCCAAATGTGACTGAGTTGAGGGGATTTGTGGCCATTTTCACATATTAAAGGAAGTCCATAAAGGGCTTCTCAAAACTAGTGACACCCCTCACATATTTGACTAAGAAGGGGCCATTCACATGGACAGACAAGGCACAGACAACATTTGAGCACCCCAAGAAGGTGATGAGAAGTTGTCTGGTGTTGAATTTTCTTGATTTTACATAGCCATTCACCTTGGAGTGTGATGCATCAGGTGAGGGCATTGGTGCAATATTCTCACAGGGAAGCCACTTGATAGCTTTTAAGAGTCGAAATCTCCTTAGTCATGAGAGGTTGTACTCTATCTATGACAAGGAGATGTTGGCCATTATGTATGCATTGGGGAAATTCCTACAGTACTTGATATGCAGCAGGTTCATAGTGAATAATGATCATAACAGTCTTTGCCACTTTTTGGAGCAGAAGGGACTGAATGAGAGGCAAAAAAAGTGGGTCAGCAAGATTCAAGCCTATGATTTTAACATAGAGTATGTCAAGGGAAAGCTAAACACAGTGGAATATGCCCTATCTAATAGGCTCACGATACTTTCACTCATGAGCATCTACCATGATTGGAAGACACAAATTTTGGTGTATTCCAAGGATTGATAGGCGTGTGAGATCTTGGATGGTACTCATGGGGACAAGTGCTACCGGGTGGTGGATGATGTCATTTACTATAAGGGGCGCATATATCTGGTACTTGGTTCACAATTGAGGGGAAAGATTCTCCATGCAACACATGATTTGCCATATTAGGACATCAGGGGTTCCTAAAGACTTATAGGACAGTTAGGGAGTGCTTCACTTGGAGGGGCCTTAAGGGGGATGTGTTGAGGCATATGCAAGAGTGTGAGGCTTGCTAGAGGAACAAGGGAGAGTTGACTCATCTTGTTGGGCTACCACAGCTACATCCCATTCCTGAGGGGAAGTGGGAGAGAATTTCGATGTACTTCATCACAAAACTTCCTTTGGTGCAGGTCATGACTGTATATATGTAGTGGTGGACCGGTTGACAAAGTATGCCCACTTCTTTGCTATCCCCACCAAGTACATTTCTTCACAAGTTGTAGAGTTATTCTTCAGAGAGATTTTTAGGTTGAACGGTCTCCCCAAGACCATAGTGAGTGACAATGATAATTGCTTCATGGGGGCATTTTGGTAGGAGCTCTTAAGGTTGGTGGGCACAAAGCTCACTCCCAGTACCAGCTACCACCCTCAGACAGATGGGAATAATGAGATAGTTAATAAGTCGTTAGAGGGATACTTGTGGAACTATGTGACAATGAAACAACGAGCTTGGATGAGGTGGTTGTACTTGGGAGAGTATTGCTACAATTCTACATACCATATTTCTATTGGTATGTCACATTTTTGTGCTTTATATGGATATGAAGTTTTATCTTTTGTTGACCTTTTTTTTTGGAGATAGCAAGGCCCCAAGGGTCAAAGATTAAATACAGGGGAGCCAAGGCATCCTTAAGGCTCTTTGCAGACCGCCCAAAATCAACAAAAAATGTATGCAGACAGGCACATGGTTGAGATACATTTTAACGTGAGATATTTGGTTTTCTTATGTCTCCAACCATACAAATAGTCCACTCTAAAACAGAAGGGGGCAGAGAAGCTACAACCATGTTTTTATGGGCCCTACAAGGTGATCAAGAGGATTGGTGAGGTGGCATATGAGTTGGAGCTTCCACCTGGAAGCAAGGTACACAATGTCTTTCATGTCTCATGCCTCAAGAAGGTATTGGGACATGTGACAACAACTACTGAGCTACCCCCGTTGGATGATGAGGGGCATTTGGTTCTTGAGCCTGAGGCTATTTTGGAGACCAGGGAGAGGAGATTGAGGAGTAGGACTATCAGGGAGTATTTGGTGTAGTGGAGGAATTTGCTAGATGAGGATGCCACATGGGAGGGTGAGCATATTCTACAACACCCCGCATTACAGTTGCTTGGGGACAAGCAACATTTGGGAGGGGAGGACTGTGATGTCCCCTCTACCTAAATTCACATAGAAACTACACCAATTTTATAATTTTGTTCAAGTAATATTAATTTTTGGCTCAACTTAGGAAAAGTGGGTGGAAAAGGGAAAATTACTTCATTTTGTGGGAGAAAGCATAGCCAAACATTAGAAAAGGGGAAATATTAATATGCTAGTGGGAAGTGGGGGCCACCTAAAGGGGAATTCACACCGCTTAAGCTAGTACGCATTTGTGGAAGGAGAAGAAAAGTGAGGCAAAGCGAATTGGAGGAGAGAGAAGGAAGGTGGAGCCAACAAGTATAAGTGTGAGGAGAGTGCCTCCATTTGGGACTTTTTGATAATTTTACATTGTCTCTATTGTTCTCTTGAGATGTTCAACCAAGACTACATAATGTTGCTTAGTACACAAGGTTTTCATGTGAAAATATCACGCTACCTTTGGTGGACTTCAAGTGCCATCCCTAGGAGGTCATATACACTACATTGCGGAGTTGTTCAGGGAGGTTTTTCAGGTGTTTTCATGGAGTTGCCTCAGCAGATTAGGTGCAATAGGAAAATTCACACTTCTTGGGGGAGCTAGTTGTGGAGCAGATCTTTTGTTGGGCTTCCAGGGAGAGATTTGGATTAATATTTGTTGGAGATTTGGGGTACTAGCTAAGCTTATTTTTGTGGGAATTTTGCAGTGATTTTGGCACATGCGCAAAGGCATTTCTTCAACAATTCATGGGAGCTAGGAGGATAAGCATTTGGGGCTAATTTGAGTTGGGATTTTGCAGAGGCATCCAAAGGAGCATTTGGCTGGTTTTTTCTAGCATTTTGGACGGCTTGTTAGCATTATTCCATGCAGTGCGTGTAGCTAGTCTCTTTGGGTAACTCACACCATTTTGTGGGTTTTCGGGAGTCCATTCGAGTGGCCAAATCCTTTCTGGGTTTGGTGGAGCAGGTTCAGATAAGGGGGTTTGTCGGAGTTTCAGCTATTTTGGAGTGGCTTGGAGCATTACACAACCATTTTTAATCAACCAACAAGAGTAGACTTATTGCGCCAGCGCACACTTTTAGAGGAAGCTTGTAATTGCACTTTGGCAGCCATTCTACACTTGAATTTTTGACCAGCTTGCAGTAGCAAGCCCAGGTTCCTCATTTTATCTATTGTTCTTTTGTATTTTGTTAATAAATTGGCTCAACTCTTATTATGTTATCTTGTGTACTCCAGTTAAGGTTTATTTTGAGTTGAATGACATGCATGTTGTGGTTTATCATTATATTTTCATAGTCAAAATATTACACATACATAGTAGATACCCATCAATACCCATCAATCATTGAGTACCATGCTTTAGGTGTCTAGTTGAGCCCATGTAGTGCCTTCTTCAACTTGCATATGTGAGACTTTCTCCCATGCACCTAAAATCTTTGCATCTATTCAAAGTACACCTCTTCCTCAACAACCCTATTGAGGAAGGTTTTCTTCACATCCATCTGATGTAACCTACACCCCATGTATGAAGCAGTAGATATAACAGCTCTAGTAGAAGTATACCTAGTGACTAGAGCAAATATCTCGTCATAATCCACTCCCTCCTTCTGGAGGAGCTCTCTCGCCTTTTGGAAGAGCCCTCGTTTTGCTTCTCAATATTTCCATCTGCATCATTCTTGATCTTGTAGATCCACCTAAATCTAACCATTGATTTCCCCTTTGACCTCAACACAATATCTCATACATCATTTGTCATGATGGAAGCATACTCTTCCACCATGGCATCTCTCCAAACCTGTTGACCTGTTGGCCTATTGCCTCTTTATAACTACTAGGCTCAGAATTAATGATTTCACTCATGAACAACTTGTAACTAGCAAATTATCTTGACAATTTTCTCTCCCTAAAAGTATTGCTAGGAGCCTCCATGTGCTCCTAAACATCTTCTAATGTCTACTCAAGCCATTTGGCCTCCTAACAGAAGTTGAAGAAGCCTTTAACTCCTCTTGATCTGAATATTGAGTCCTTGTTGTTGGCATTGTTGGTCTCTCCTCAATCTTCAGAGCCTCTCACTTTGCATCCTCTTCCACTATTGGAAAGGGTTCATGTGACTTCCTAAAGGCTTGACCCTCCTCAAATTTGACATCCTTGCTCACCACAGTCTTCCCCTGTGATGGAACATACATATTATATGCCTCTAAAGTGTCACTGTAACCCACAAAGATGTCTTTCTATGATGAGGGCTCGAACTTCGTCCTCTTCTCAAAAGGTACATGGATATGTATTAAACACCTAAGGATACAAAAAATGACCAAGTTTCAGTCTCACCCCTTTTAATTCCTCGTTGGGAGTTTTGTCCTCGAAGACCTTGTGAGGACTCTTGTTCTAAATGTACACTCTGTTGAAATTGTAACTCGAGTTAGTCTTCATAATTGTCATTGTAATAATGTGTATTCTATGTAAAAACAGAAGAAAAATTATTATTATTCTCTAGCATGTTCTTCATGCTTTTTTTAGCCAAAAGAAAGTGTAAAATGGCATGTTCTTCGTGACCCTTGTAAAAGAAGCAAAATTTGAATTTTTGTCAAGTGTCATTTGTCTCACCAATAAGCTAAGTCGACCCTCCTACCACTCAAGTCGGCTCAACTACATGTGGCACCCATGTGGTTGTTGAAAATATTAGCGAGAAAAGGGTTACTTGATTTGTCCCTTAACCATAGGAGTCAGAACGAGTTCCTTCTTTTTTATGACTCAAGTTCCTATAATTTAGGAATCGGTCCCTTAAAATTAATACAAGCTAGGTTGCAATTAACTGATGTGTTGAAATTGAAAGTCAAGTTCTTGATTTTCTAGTGTGAGTTAATTGAGGAAAAACACAAGCGATTGAGTTTCAAGTGGTTGACTTGAAATAGGACGAGTTGCATGAGAATTTAACTCACGCTAACTCAATCAATCACAAAACCATCCCTTGATTAGAAAACTCACTAATTTTAACCATTTGATTTGCCTTTAAAATAAGGAACAAAGGCATAAATTTAATGATTGTTTTGGTGTACACAAGTTGATGAGACCAAGCAATAGGAAGCATGAGTTTGTGCGTGGAGCTTGTGTGAGGAAGAGTGTGCAAGATAAACTTGTGCACAAGTTGGTAGAGGGCACCAAAGATCAACACTCTTGCACAGGTTTAAAGCTTAGATCAAACAGGGAAGACAAGTGTGTATTTGATATTAAAACAATTGTATTTTGTAAGACACCAATTGCTCAGTTTTTGCTATCAATAAAATTCTCATTAAGCATAGGGTTTTCCTAGTTGGGTTCCCTAGACAATTATATGGTTTTGAATTATGTAATTGTTCTTTTAATTTTGTTCCTATTCTGGTGCATCTAGTAGAGAAATTATGTGTTTATGTGAGAATAAATTTTATTTCAGATTGCTCATATTAGCATATCAGAATTTCGTGGACTTTCTACATGGTCTCAAATCTCTTGGAACAGATTTAAGAACAACACTAGTGAAAATATTCAAGAGGAAAGACGTTTGAGTTAGGAGAGTCGCAACCTCTATAGGAGTTTGTACAATGGGAGAAAGACAAGTTTTCTTGAGTGTTATTTATGTGTTGGAGTAGGCCTAGTTAGAGGAACTCACTGGCAGATTCAATGGTAGTTTTTTTCATGTTCTAAGAGTGGTAATTCTCTATGGAAGAGGTTTCGTATCTGTTAATCAAGGTTGTCATTGATGTCAATATGGCATTGTTGGAGATGGCAAATATTCTTGTGATGCATGATGTTTCCCAAGATGCCCATGAAACCCTAGCTCTTGATTATTGATCATAAACCCCTTGCTAAATGCCCCATGAATGATTCCTAATCTAGCATTGGTTGAATGATGCCCTAAGTACTTCTATTTGATCTAGTCCTAGTTAATGCTTGCCTTAGCACTTCTATTGAAGGCACCATCCTATGCAAACTTTGACCTTTGGGTTACCTAGAATGATGTCCTATGAATAAAAAACATGTATGTTAATGAAAACGCTAAAGTCTTGTAAAAAGATGAAACCCTAGATGTAACCTTAGGTGTTAATTGCAAACAGTAGCCCTAGATGGTTATACTTAAATAAATGCCAAGAAACACTAGAATTTACTTTGTAGAAGTGAAACCCCTAATTATTAATGTATCCCTTAACCCTCCAAGACCTTGTCACAAGTATCCCTTGAAGTCAACCTACAAAAGGAAATTAAGATGACTCCATAATGGCATGTAGGCCTAGGCATAAGGTCAATCCATCCTATATCACGTGGACATACCACTATATCGGATCACTCAACATCACTTGGAAGAAAATTTGGAAAAAGCAATCTGAAACAAGAAGTGTGAAAAACACAAGGAGAATAACTTCATAAGCAACAAGAAACAAAGGAATAAGAGAAGAGGAATTTGGGACTATTTTTGGGTCATCTTCCTCGCACATGTGACATAAACTAGGGTTTCTACAATAGGGTTACACCGTCCCTTATAAAAGTCAAGTAAAAGGTCAGTATACCATCAATTTTGCTAGACGAAATTATAAGAAGAAGTAGTGAAGAAGGAAAACATCATCAAGAACCTTAATTTAGCCCACACGTGGGATTTTTTAGAAGTTTCAGGTAGCTGAGAATTGTAGATTTGTGGAGGAAGGCCGAAATACTAGTGTAGCTGAAATTTGTAGTGATAGAAGTCAATTTGACTAGTGTTGACTTGGGCAAGAAGAAGAAGCAGTGAAGAAGGGTCTTGTGACTTGGCCTTGGAGAGGTTGTTGTGTCAAAGGTCTTGGTCTTGGTATTCGTAACTTGAAGTTTCTATAAGAAAAATAATTCATTTGGGTTTTCCTTTCAAATTGGAGAGTTTTTTGCTATGATTGATTGCCTACATTTTGTATCTCTTGTCTCCTAATTGTTTATGATTTGGTAGTTGTTTGATGAAAGGGAACACTATAATAATCGAAGTCAAGAAAAAAATCTCATCTAAAGAAGTAAAAAAAATTCACAAGTAGTTATCATTACAAGAGAAATCACTTAATCCTAATGCCCTAGATTTCTCAACATGGTATCAAAGCTAAGGTAACAAATCAAGGAAGGGCAACTCATCAAGAGACGTAGAAGAATTCAAGGATTGGAACTCTAGAATGGCATCAAAGTAGATCTAAAATATCATCTCATCCTAAAAGCATCTTGAAGCCAAGATCTACAAGGATGTGTTAAAACCCTAGATCGAAGAAGAAGTCTACACCAGAAGAAGTCTTAGGATCCTCAAGAAATCATCAAATAAAAGGACCACAAAGACCCTACTTCCACTCAAGTTGAAAGGATATAAAATCAAAGTAACTTGAAGTCTACTCATCCAAGAGAAGCAAGATCAAGGACGATGTCATCATCATCAACAAGGACGTTGTCATCATCATCAAAAGTTCTAAAGTGATCTCCCTCTCTTTGGAGCCATGGATCACTCTTGAATAAAGATTGTCCTCATCAAGGATAAGTTCTCTATTATCTATATCATCATCAAATTCAAGGAAACATCAAGTGGAAGAAGCATCTTCACAAGTAAGTATATTTATGTCTGCATCTGAATCTTTCAAAATTTCTTTTTGCAAGGAAAGAGAAAAGTTGGTTGGGGCTTCAAACTTTCTTGCATGGAAGAAGAGGACATATTCAAATCTCATTGAAAATGAGTTCATGGAACATGTTAAGGGCTCAATATCCAAACCTCCAAAAGAAGATGATAAAGCATTTGCAAGGTTCATGAAGGGGGAAGTAAGGGCTCAAAGGATTCCCATAGAATCCATCAAGGATCCCATCATTCCATATGTATCTAAACTCGAAACTTCGAAAGAAATATATGACAAACTGGTAGAGTTGTTTTCCATAAGAACGGTAAGAGAAGTGATCTCATTAAAGAAAGAACTCTACAAGCTAAGGATATCAAAAGAAGGAATAGTCTCATACTCTATGAAGATATATGAAATAAGGGATCAACTTCAAGATCTGGGAGAAATAATGTCTGAAAAAGAGATGACCATCGTAGTACTAAATGCACCAGAGGAATGGGGTAACTTAACATCACACATTTATGGGAAGAAGGAAGCTACTCCATTCAAGGATCTATGGTCACTATGAAATATTGAAGAAGCGGGGTTGAAGGAAAAAACTAATGTAGGATCAAGTGAACAAAATCAAGCATATGCTACAATGACAAAAAGAAAAGGGAAATTTGGAAAGTTTGGTCCTCGTAAAAGGAAGAAGAATATGGCCAAGGTTCAATGCTATGGATGTTAAGAATATGGGCATTACAAGACAAATTGTCTTAAGCTCAAGAAGGACAATAATAAAAGAGGAAGAGAAGAAGCCCATATCATTGAAGAAGTGGAGGAAGTTGAAAAGAAGAAATCTAAGAAAGAGGAGGTAAAAGATATCTACTATGATTGGGATAGTCTTTCTCACCTAGTTCTTTTCAAGTTTCTGTTTTTCTTTTCAAGATTTTTTGTTCTAAGATATGACCATCATGAGTCCTAATGAGCATGATAGGATGCATCATGGCATCATAGAAGCATTGAAAGAAAGAGCTCGTGAAATCATCATCGAGAAAAATGAAAGATAGAAGTCTATGGCAGTCACCTATGGAAGGATGTAGCTCTTGTAAACCTCATTAGAATCATAAATGGTACTTATGAGCAAAGGGAAAAGTCATCTGACATCAATCAAAAGGAAAACATTTTTTGAATGAGGATACACAAGATCCTTTGTTGGAATCTTCATTGGAAGGTTCACTAATTAAACAAAAGCAAGTGTTTTATCAAGAATTCTAACTTGTGGGAATTCATGGGATGGTGGAATGATGTCAAAAGAAGTGAAGAAAATCAAGGAATTGAAATTCTTTAAATCAAGGAAGTTGTCGAAGGAAGTCTAGATGACCTAAAGTAAAATGAGGTATGTATGCTTGTATTTGATAAAATAGAGTCATGGCATATGGTTGCAGGTAACATGGATAAATGCTCTATACCGAGAGCATGATGAAAAGAATGGAGCTCGTCCTTTGAAAGGATGTAGGAAGGCATGGGTCACACATTGACTAGATAAAATCAACATAATATGTCCTCATATAAAATATGAGGTTGTTGAAAAAAAATGGAGGAAATCTGATTTGAAGTTCCTGGAAAGGAAATATGTGAATAAAGAAGGAAGAGATCATGAAATATGCAACTATGGAAGAGGCAATCAACATCCCAGGGCTGAAATATTTGACTATGATATCTCCATGAAAGATATGAAGGCCCCAATGAAGTCTGAAAAAGAAAGAGACCCTTGGTAGTATATATATCTTTTGGAGATGTGTCAATATGTATGTAGGATTTTGATGCAAACAAGGACATGTCATGATGAAAGACCATCACAAAGGTATTTTTTTATTTAAATCATCATTTTCTATTTTTGAACAATATGTGGATGGGCTAATGTAGGGCTACCAAAGGAAGAGTTTTAGATGTCATCTATAACTGACACTAATTTGGTAGGATGTAATATCCTGAAGGAAACATGATGTGAAGAAGGTAGCAAGGTATGAAGGAAAGGCCATATATGGACTAATGGATCACTTTCCAATGAAAGAAAAGATGACATGACTAACATAATTCATGAATGAAAATGATGGATGGTCAATGCCCTACGAAGAAGTCCCAAAAGGATGAAGACTCCTGAATAAATAAAAATAAGTTCATGACATGGAAAGGAGGAGCTCTTCAAGTAGTTGGTTGTCCCATGATCTCCACCTAAAGAGCTATTGGAATCAATTCCCTAGTCAAGAGGGAGCTTGGTCAATTCCCTGATTAAGAGGGAACTTGGGTACATTCCTTTTATAGGAATAGGTACATTCTTTCAATGGAATGGGTATGTGGTCCCTAAGTTGAGAACGAGAGATAGACACATCATTCTTGTCTTCATTTGGGAAGATATAATGGAGAATTGGGTAAGCATCTAACATAAGATACTCTTTGAGGATGTGGTAGGGCATCCAATATGTAAAGGACTGATATTCTTTGAGGACTGGGAATCCAAGATAAAAATATTCTTGGCGGAATATATTTTGAGAGAACCAAGGTAGGGTATGTTCCGAGAGAGACAATGATGAGGGTGTCCATAAATCATTGGTCTTGCTAACATGGTACTCTAATGTTGTGGAGAGATAGTGTTGTTAGTCAAGGCCTTGCTATGTGAACATGTTGGAGGATATGATGATAAATAGATGTGTTACTAATCCGACTCCCCTTATGAGAATTCTTCAGATTGAGAATGTCTAACTACCTTGTATAGGTTATGAATACCTCCCTAGTTAAGAGGGGGTGTTGAAATATGTAACTAGGTTCGGTCTTCATAATGACATGTGTAATCATGACTTTATGTAATTGATGAAAAGAAGAAAACTAAAATTATTTTGTAATGCTTGAGTCATGGGTTTCATGCTCAATGAATTTTATTTTTAGTTGAAGCTCCCATTGTGAACCATTAGGTTTGTTCATCAAGTCATAAAGTCTAGTGAGTCAATGTCAAGAAATGAAGACCCAATTTAGGCATGTTATACATTTTAAAAAGAAAATTTGTTTGAGTCATTAATCCTCCAAGACCTTGTCACAAGAACCCCTTGAATTCAACCTACAAAAGGAAATTAAGATGACTCCAGAATGGCATGTCGGCCTAGGCACAAGATCAAGTCGGCCTATATCACATGGACAAACCACTATACATAGGAGCACTCAACATCTCTTGAAGGAAATTTTAGAAAAAGAAATATGAAACAAGAAGAAGTGTAAAAACACAAGGAGAATAGCTTCATAACCAGTGAGAAGCAAAGGAAGAAGAGCGAAGGGAATTTTGGATTTTTTGGGTCGTCTTCCTCACATGTGTGACAAAAAATAGGGTTTCTGTAGTCGGGTTACACCAATCCTTATAGTATCCAAGTAAAAGGTCATTATGCCATCAATTGTGTTGGACGAGTTTATAAGAAGAAGCTCTCAAGCCAAGAGAAGGAAAACATCATCAAGAACATTAATTCAGCCCACACATGTGATTTTGCAAAAGTTTTAGGTAGCCGAGAATTGCATATCTGTGGAGGAAGGGTGAAATATCAATGTAACCAAAATTTGCATGAATAAAATTCAATTTGACTAATGTTGACTTGGGAAAGAAGAAGAAGCGGTGAAGAAGGGTCTTTTTACTTGGTCTTGGAGAGTTTGTGTGTCAACGGTCTTGGTCCTGGTATTCGTCACTTGAAGTTTCTATAAGAAGAAGAATTCATTTGGGTTTTCCTCTCAAATTGGAGAGGTTTTAGCCCTTGCTGATCGCCTACATTCTTTGTCTCTTGTCTTCTCATTGTTTATGATTTGGTAGTCGTTTGATGAAAAGGAACACTATAATAATCTAAGTCAACAAAATAACCTAATCTAAAGAAGTAAAAAGCATTCACAAGCAATTATCATTACAAGAGAAATCACTTAATCCTAATGCCCTAGATTTCTCAACACTTATGTAGCTAATGATTTTGCTAGGTGTTTGAGTCTAGATTTAAGACAATTTTGGTGGACATCTTATGTATTGTTTGGAGGGAAGTTACAAGGTGTCTTTGGTGTTGAAGAATGTAACTAGTCAATCATCATAATTGTATTTGAGTCACAATGTAATGTATTTGTCAAGAAAAGGGAAATTATTATAATAAAAAAATTGATTTTATGAGCATGGGTTTCATGCTTCTAGGTCAAACTTCTATTGTAGACTTCTAGGCTTGTGTCAAAATTCAAAGTCATATCCATTTTGTAAAGGACCTTGCTTGGGTTCCTCATGTTGAATAAGAAAACATATTTTTATGTCAATAAGCCTCCATCTACCAAGTCGGCTCCATCTTCTCCTAGTCGGCCTCATTGAAGGGACAATGTTATTCGACCTATTGGAGGAGAGACACATGAGGTGGATATTCAATTCAAGTGAAGAAGGAGATGAGAAAATTTTCAAGGAAGAAGTATTTCATCATTACAAGGAAAGGAATTGTCATAGCAATGGAAATCTTTGGAAACCGAAATTTCTGCCTCAAGTATAAGGGAAGTCAAGTGTTATGCTCTTGACCTGCAAGAAGATACCCGAATACCAAATATGTGAAAAATATACCCAGAACACAGAACAATAAGAAATAACAGCAAGTATTTTATTATTCAGAAAGGAAAGCAATGTTCACTTGCCTCTTTGAGGGGGCAACCTCCAATAGCGCTGGGCTCAATTACAAAATAAGAAACAATGCTCCTCGAGGGGAGTCTCTATCCTTTATATAGGATTCATACATGCAATACCATGGTTCTTATTAATACCATCTATCTAACACCATGGCCCATTTGCAACTAACTGTGGTCCCTTCTTTAAATGTCGGTCAACCACTTACAATTATTAATATGGGTTTTATTGACTCTTTACTTAACTTTAACTATGACTCGATCCTATTACATAAATAAGGGGGTTAGGATTGGACCCTAACATGCCCTCCCCCATAAGAATAGCCTTGTCCTCAAGGCTGAAGCTGCGGAAACTGCTGAAGGATAGTGGCTAGTTCCCAGGTTGCATCTTCCGGAGAGGTGTCTTTCCACTTTACGAGGAATTCCTTGATCGTGCGGTCGTGCAGGTGCCTTTCTCGTGTGTCAAGAACCTGTTCAGGTTGGAGCCAGATTGATCCTTCTTCATTCAATTCAAGTAGACTGGTTTGAATTCGGCAATGGTTCCCAATCACTTTCTTGAGGCATGAGACATGGAACACTGGATGGATTTTTGCAGTGGGTGGCGACTTCTCCAATGCGTTGAAGTACTTGACACAGTCCGTAGAATTTTGGAGATAATTTCTTAAAACCCTTTTCTTTGAGTGATGTTTGCTTATATGGTTGCAGCCTCAAAAATACCTGATCCCCTTCTTGAAATTGGCGTTCTGATGATGTTGATCTGCCTGTTGCTTCATGCAGTTTTGAGCTTGATGAAGATTCTCTTTGAGGTGGGCCAGCATGGTTGTGCGGTTTTGTAGGAGTTGATCCACTGCTTGTACCTTCAAGCATCCTTTGATATAAGAAGTAGGTGAAGGAGGGAGTTGACCATAAACTGCTTCATATGGAGTCATTTTGGTGGTGGCATGATAGTTGGCGTTATACCACCATTCGGCTATACGTAACCACTGTACCCATAGATGTTGCTTTTTTGAAGTGAAACACCTAAGGTAGGTCTCTAGACATTTGTTGACTGCTTCAATTTGACCATCAGTTTGGGGATGATAGGAAGTACTGATTTGTAGTTGGGTACCTTGTAGCCTGAAGAGTTCCTGCCAAAAGTTACTGGTGAAGATCGGGTCACGATCAGACAAATGGAAGTGGGCATGCCATGCAATTTGAAGATCTCATCCATGAAAGATTGAGCGACCAAAGCCGGTGTAAAAGGGTGGGGTAGGGTGAAAAAATGAGCATACTTAGAAAGTGTGTCCACAACCACCATGATGACTGACTTGTTTCCTGACGTCGGAAGACCCATAATGAAATCCATAGAAACCTCCGTCTAGATTGAGGCCGGGATGGGAAATGGCTGTAATATACCTAGGGATTTGGTTGTTTCTTCTTTGTGGCGCTGACATACGTCGCACTCAGTTACAAAAGTAAGAATGTCCATTTTCATGCCTGTCCAAAAGAATGAACGTCGAGTGCAAGCATAAGTCTTCTGAAAGCCTGAATGGCCTACAGTGGGAGATGAGTGCAACTCTGCCAAAATGCGGCTTTTGAGGGTGGATGTTGGTGATAACATGACTCTGTCCTTGTAGCAAAGAATCTCATCCTGCCAAGAGTAGCCCGCTGTGGAATTTGGATTTTCTTGCAATTGATTAATGAGTTGGGAGAGCAAGGGATGTGAAAATCATTCCTTGTGAGCCTCTTCAATCCATTCTGGAATGGGCAGGGAGATTGCAAGCAGGGTGCTTTCCTCCCCAAATTGGCGTGATAATGCATCTGCTACGACATTTTCGCGCCCTTTCTTGTAAATTATCTCATAATCATATCCCAGCATTTTGGCGAGACATTTATTTTGTTGTGGCGAGGATAGGTGTTGCTCCAAAAAATATTTAAGGTTTTGATGGTCTATGCGGATTTGGAAATGCCGCCCCAATAAGTATGGTCGTCAGGTATCTACTGCATATAAGATGGCCATCATCTCCTTCTCATAGGTAGATTGTCCCAGATTTTTCCCACTTAGTTGTTGGCTAGTGAAGGCCAAGGGTCGACCTTCCTACATTAAGACCGCCCCAATACCCATACCTGAAGCATCACATTCAATCACAAAAGATTTGGTGAAGTTGGGTAGTGCTAATACGGGAGTGGAACACATGGCATGTTTGAGAGCTATAAATGCCTGTTGCACTTCACCATTCCAGAGAAATAAATTTTTCTTAAGGAGGTGAGTGAGGGGTCTAGCAATGCGATCATAATTGTGAAAAAAATTGTGATAGTAGCCTGTGAGACCCAAAAATCCTCTCAAGCTCTTCAAGGTCTTTGGTTGAAGCTAATCCTGCATTGCCTGGATCTTTTTGGGGTCCACCCTGACACCTTCATGCCCCACAATGTGGCCCAAATACTCAACTTCCATGCCAAAAGAGCACTTGGACATCTTGACAAATAATTTATGCTTCCGGAGCAGTTGCAAGAGCAGATCTACATGTTGAAGATGTGTGGCCCAGGTGCGGCTGTAGATGAGGATGTCATCAAAGAAAACAAGGACAAATTTTCTGAGATATAGTTTGAGTAGGTGGTTCATAAGGCTATAAAAAGTGGATGGGGCATTACAAAGACCAAATAGCATGACCAAGAACTCATAATGGCCTTCATGAGTTGGAAAGCAGTCTTTGGAATGTCTACTTCTTTCATGCGAATTTGGTGATAGCCCGAGCGAAGGTCGAGCTTAGTAAAGAATTGAGCCCCATTTAGTTCATCTAGAAAATCATCGCCAACTGGGATGGGAAATTTATCTTTGACTGTCAACTTGTTGAGGCCCCTGAAGTCTGGACACATACACCATTTCCCATATTTCTTGAGCATCATGACCACAGGCAATGAATAAGGACTAATGCTAGGATGAATGACGCCTGCTTCCAAGAGTTCCTTGATGATTTTTTCAATTTCATTCTTTTGGGTGAATGGATATCTATATGGGCGCACATTTGGTGGTTGGGCCCCTGGGACCAAAGTAATGCTATGATCATGTTCCCCTCTCGAAGGTGGAATCTCATGAGGCTTGTCAAAGACTGGCAGATGGTTGTTAAAGATCTGTTGCATCTCAGGATGAATATGAAGAGAAGTGGGTTTGAAGGCCTAGATGGCATTAAATTGGGCTATAACTCCATGGTGGTCATTTTTTAACAATTTTTCCATCCTATGTGAGCTGATGATAAAGAGATCACCAGCCTAGAGTCCGCAGAGGGTATGTGTGTGGTTGTTCTGCTTAAAGCTCATATATAACTCCTAGAAATCCGCCGTGATTGGGCCAAGTGCGCGAAGCCATTCAGCACCCAGGACAATGTCACACCCTCCCATGTGTATGGCAAACATGTGGGTCTTTAACTGATAATCCCCCATTTGAAGTTTGAAATTTTCATAGCGGCCTTCACATTTCAATGTCCCCCCATCAGCAATTTGGACCTGGAAGTTAGAGACTGCTCTGACAAAACAATGCCTGCTTCCGCGACTCTTTAATGGATAAAGTTATGCGTACTGCCACTATCAATCAAGACTACTACCGGGCGATGCTTAATAAAACCTCTAATTTTGAGATTTTGGGGAGAAGAAATCCCTGCCAAAGCATGAAGTGAGATAACTGGTTCTTCATGTACATTGTCCGACTGGTTGTCCAATCTTCCTCCTCTGGTTCCTCAAGTGGTGGGGCTTCCTCCGATGAACTATGATCAGTAGCATCAATTTGAAAGAATTTGGGCTCCTTGCATTTATGCTCGAGGGAGTATTTCTCATACAGTAGTAACAAAATCCTTGCTTTCTTCTTTCCACCATTTCCGTTGGTTACACCTTTTGAACCTTGAGTGTTTGGGTAATTCTTTGAGCTTGGGTGGGGCAACCCTTGGCTATGAAATTTGGGCGATTAGACTGGGCCGCTAACGCATGTTCTAATTCACGAGCTATCTTGCAAGCATCCAGCCATGAGGTAGGGTGTTGCAGTCAGAGGTGGGCTTGTATGGCTTCTTTGAGACCACTAATAAAACATTCCAAGTAGAACTAATCGTGTAGACCTCCTGTGCGGAAAGCTAAGGCTTCAAAGGCTGTAATATATTTTTTCATTGTTCCTGTCTGTCGGAGCTTAGTGAGACAACCCAAAAATTTAGATTCATGGTCAAAACGATCCGTAAGAGCTTTTGCAAATGTCTACCAAGTCACGGGCCTTCCATAGCAACGCTGATCCCACTGCCACCATTGTTGTCTTTCATTTTCCTAGTACATGCTACCCACACTAAGCTGAGTCGCATCATCTCTGATGTGATTTAGTGTGAAATATTGCTCCATTTGTGCTAGCCATGTGGCCGGATGAGAGCCATCAAATTTATACATGTCCAGCTTGGGTGGTCATGTCTGGGACTATTGGTGGTTGCTAAAGAGGTGAAGAGAATGGCTAGACACGCCCTCCATGTTCTCATGGAAAACATATGCCTCCGCGTGTTCCTTTGACTTGCCCTTTGCAAGTGTGTCAGCTAAGGTCTTGAGCAACGATAGTACTTCTTCCAACTTTGTTTCAAGGTTGTCGATCTTCTCATTGGCCATAGCTTGAGCTCTAGTTTGTACCATGCACCGATCCAGTGCACTTATAATTTGGGACCGCCCAAAATTTTTGACGCTAACAATTGAATGCTACCACCTTGCTCAGCTCGTCGACCTGATTCTTATGGGCTAAGTCTCCTATAAGCATCTTGGGAGGGTCTCAGACTTAGGAATACTGTAGTAACCGAATTCGAGAAAAGTCAATGTTGCCCAATGTCCTGCGAGAATCACACCCAGGTATAGGAGCCCACACAAATAGTCAAATATGTTGGTGAATCCTCAACTGCAGCGTATGAGTAGGAATATGGTAGTGATCGAACCCTTGCTGCTAGATCTGAATTGTGGATTTGATCGTTGTGACTGCTACATAACCCAAACTGCTAGATCTGGATGGCAGATCTGATAGATCTGATTGGCAGATATGATAGATCTGAATGGCGGAACTGATTGTTGCTGCTGCGACAAAACCACACCTGCTAGACCTGATCTGGCAAAGATGATGCGTGATCCAAAGAGAGACACGGGAACTAGGGTCTCAAGGAGTGTCAGGTGCTACAGATTGCAATATACATAAGGGTCTGACAGTAGTACTCAGCCCAATCTCTCAGGGCACTGACCAAGGAGGATCAACTGTACCCTTATTCATACAACTCGACTACCCTATCGTACGCACGAGTAATCACCCCGAGTGTTGTTCTTGGTGTACTATAGTAGCAAGACGGCCGATGGTTTATCTATGTCGAGGTTTCAAGAGAGCCTAGGGGGCTTCCTATATACCAAGAGGGTACTTGGAAGACAGTCCGTGTGCAGTTCTGTCTAATGTGCTACTACTCGAAGGGGTACCCACAGGGGTTACAAGGGAGTCCAACAAGAGAGTCCAACAAGCGTTACGACCTCTTGTATTTTTTGCATGCATGCCTCCCCAAATCCGCAAGGTTATGCGCTCAATGACAGATCCCGTGGTTTAAAGACGCTGAAACATGTCTCTAGCCAAAATTTGTTTTCGCTAAAAATGGAGATCCCACCGGCCCTGGAAAGTGCTCTGATACCAATTGTTATGCTCTTGACCTGCAAGAAGATACCCGAATACCAAATATGCGAAAAATATACCCAAAACATAGAACAATAAGAAATAACAGCAAGTATTTTATTATTCATAAAGGAAAGGAATATTCACTTGCCTCTTCGAGGGGGCAACCTCCAATAGAGCTGGGCTCAATTACAAAATAAGACACAATGCTCCTCGAGGGGAGTCTTTATCCTTTATGTAGGATTCATAAATGCAATACCATGGGTCAATACCATGGTTCTTATTAATACCATCTATCTAATACCATGGCTCATTTGCAACTAACTGTGGTCCCTTTTTAAATGCGGGTCAACCACTTACAATTATTAATATGGGCTTTATTGACTCTTTACTTAATATGGGCTTTATTGACTCGATTCTATTACATAAATAAGGGGGTTAGGGTTGGACCCTAACATCAAGACATGTTTCAGGAACGAAGGTACAAATCAAGCCTCATGAATACAAAGTAGACCAAAATTGTTTTTAAGGCATAGATCAAAATTATTGTTAAGGAGCAAGCCAAAATTCTTGTTAAGGAGCAAGTCAAAATTCTCGTTGAGGAGAAGAATTACATTGACAAGTGAAGGAAGGAACAAGAAAATTGATTTGGTTAGCATGGAAGCTAACTCGGTGGACGGAGGGAGTCTATGGTCATGGTTGTCTCAATCTGATTTGAATCTACTAATGAAAGAGTTTTGACTAGGTTTTCCCCTTCATAGGGGTTTTTCCCTGGCAAAGTGCCTACATATGGTGTCTTTGTGATCTTTGTGTTTGGCATATATCTCTTAGTTAAAAAGGAGGACACAATGTGTCAACTATAGTAAAGTTCTTGATGAAAGAATGAATATCAGAGACAGCTAAAACACTACAAATGATTGTTCTTGATTTATGAAGTTGCGAACAAAGACCCAAATGTGTTGAAAAATGTTGAAGTTGAATTTGGTGCTGAAAAAGTTGAAGAACAAAGCTTCTAACAAAATGTGTTTGATAATGATCTAATCAACACCAAAATGATTAAATACCCCAAACGTGTGTGCTAAACATTATATATATATATATAGAGAGAGAGAGAGAGAGAGAGAGTTTATTACTAATTCGAGTTGTGATTGTGTAGGATTTCTCCATAAAAAGTTTGAATATTTGGAAGCATGCTTGGACTAGTAGATATATTTGATTTAGTTTATAGGGAGAGATGAAGCATATTGGGGGTGGGGGGGGGAAATATGCTTGGGAGGACATCTGGCCTGCCTTTGATGATGTCTAGATACTGAAGTAGGGAGGGTATTGTTGGTCTTGTGGAGCTTCGACCTAGGATATGATGCCTAGATCCCTAGATTGGTGTTAGAGTTGAAGCCTGAAGGTACCTATAGTGGAAAATCTTGGAACACACCTTAGTCCCACTCGATTAGGTACCTTGGTCAAGTATCTAATCTGTAGCATTGCATATTCTATGAAACTTCATAGAACAAATCATTTTGAGCTCGAACTTGTACCTATTTATATATGTATAATTATGAATACCTCCCTAATTAAGAGGGAATGCTGAAGAATGTAACTAGTGTCGATCTTCATAATTGTATTTGAGTCATGATGTAATGTATTTGTCAAGAAAAAGGAAATTGTTATAAAAGAAAATTTATTTTATGAGCATGGGTTTCATACTTCTAGGTCAAGCATCCATTGTATTCTTTTAGGTTTTTGTCAAAAGTCAAAATCATATCCATTTTGTAAAGGACCTTTCATGGGTTCCTCGTGTTGAAGAAGAAAATATTATTTTTTATTTTATTTTATTTTATTTTATTTTATTGTTTTGTTAATAAGCCTCCATCTACCAAGTCAGCTCCATCTTCTACTAGTCAACCTCATTGAAGGGACATGTCTTCACACTAGAAGAATATCTGTATATATATATATAGAAGTTTTATTCGACCTATTGGAGGAGAGGCACATGAAGTGGATCTGCAATTCAAGTGAAGGAGATGCGAAAATGTCTAAGAAATAAATCTTTCATCATCACAAGGAAAGGAATCAGCATAGCAATAGAAATCTTTGGAAACCAAAATTTATGCCTCAAGTATAAGGGAAGTCAAGACATGCTGCAGGACTGAAGGTACAAACCAAGCCTCAAGAATTCAAAGCAGACCGAAATTCATGTTAAGGAATAGACAATTCTTGTTAAGGAGCAAAACGAAATTCTTGTTAAAAAGCAAGCCAAAATTCTTGTTGAGGCGCAGACTTATGTTGAAAAGTGAAGGAAGGAACTAGAAAGTTGATTTGGTTCACATGGAAGCTGACTTGGTGGATGGAGGGAGTCTATGGTCATCATTGTCTCAATCTGATTTGAATCTTCTAGTTAAAGAGTTTTGACTGGGTTTTCCCCTTCATAGAGGATTTTCCCTGACTGAGTGCCTATCTATGGTGTCTTTGTGATCTTCTTGTTTGGAATTTGTCTAGATGATGAAAAGAACATAATAACAATAATGAAGAAAAAATTTAATAATCACAAGAAATTGTCAAGGTATAAGAGAAATTGAGCTAAATAACCTAGTCTATATGTTGCCCTAGATTTTTCAACATGGTGTCAAAGCTTGCTTCACTTGTATAAGGGAAGTAAGAAGGTCATGTGGGCTTAAAAACAAGTAAGAAAGGTTATTTGTCTAGGACCGAGCTTCTAGGAGAAGAAAATTAGAATTCTGGGCACATTCATAAGCACTATACATAAAGAAAGAAAGGTTTTTGTGGAACATAAAAGACCTATTCGAGAAATCCGAAAAGGCTAATAGCCCATTCATGGCGAAGCACTTTCATAAGGAGAGAGAAGCACTGTACTTAGTCTACAAGATCTGTATTTACCATTAAGGAACCTGAATTCTCCATGCCTCCTCAGAGATCTAAAAATTCAGAATATTGTGGATTGAATTCCATCTCAGAGCATCTTGTGAAGTCTTGGCAACCAACGAAGTATCTCTACTTGAAAAGAGACCAAGAACGAATTGTGGAAAATCCTTATAGGCCTAGTTGGAAAGCCTAAAGTAAAGTTACAATCACCATTAAAACACAGACATGTATTATGCATAGAAGTCGAAACCAATGTTTTAAAACTCTGACTCAGGTTCGGAACTAATCGAGGGTTGTCTCCAACTCCGACTCGGTATCCACTCAGCCAGTTTGATTTCAATGAATCAGTCATCGTAAAAAATACATTAAATATTATTTTTCTATGAAAAAACATAATTTTAAATATTTTCATTCATGTTTCCAAACATAAATCATTAGAATATAGAGAGTAGAGAACATATGATCAAAGTAGGGTCATGAATATATCCATTATATAAAAATGGAACCCAGTGTACTATCTAATACATACATGATATAGAGATCAAAACAAAAACACATAACCAAGGAGGCTCTAAATGGCCTCTTGTTAAATTTTCAACTAGGGCCAAACTTCATGTGGGTCATATTATTCATGGCTAATAATATGTTCATTAGATTCCTCTCATCGAGAGGTGTACGATTGATATAAAGATCATCCGATTCCGATAAGTATTCATGGAGATATTAATTTATTTTGATTATGGAATTATTATCAAGCCGGCATACAATTCATGTAGGCTCCGAAGCCCAACAGTCGCATCTATTCAAACATCAAAAGTTGTGTATAAATATAGGAGGACTTTTCCTCATTTACACTCACTCATCTCATCACATCTCTCTCTCTACTGCGTAGAAAAGAGTCTCTTCTCTACTGCGCAGAAAAGGGTCTCTCTCTCTCACATGTGAAGCCGGAAGCCGCTGAAACTAAAGCTGAAACTACATATCCAAACTTTGACCAGCGTGGACCATCAAACCTCCTCTTCTAAACTGCGTTGTAGGTTCATCTGAACCTCCTCTAAAGGCTGCAACTATTGGTGGTGGAATCAAGCCGATCCGACGGTCAGTTTGTGAGATATCGACTACCCTAGTTTTGATGATGAAGCCGCTAATGCTAATGCTGTTAATCTAGGGTTTTGTACTATTGGTATAAATCAGATTTATTGTACTATTTCTCTCTGTTGAATTATTGAAGATAAAATAAAGTTTGATCAAAGGGTTTCCCCACACATTGTGGGGTTTGTCCCTGGCTAGCCACCACATCTTGTGTCTCTTGTCTTGGCTTGTTTTATGTCGATCGTTTAATATTCTATCTACACTTTACTTTATGTACATGTGATTGCTAATCTATGGAATATAATAAGAAAAAGAAGTAAATTGTTATAGGCACAGAACATACCATAATTGAACATGGGATTGGAGCTGAGGTGAAGACAAAGCCCGAGCAAAAGCAAGAGCAATCACCGAAGAGAATATTGGCAAATAACTATGGGGTCCTCAACACTCTTTCTTGCCGAAGACAAGCTCCATGAGAAAGCTGACTATCACGGATGGAAGATGTCTATTGATCTAGCCCTAGAAGATCAAGGAGTGCTGGACCATGTAAGAGGCAATATTGTTGAGTCTCCATCAAATGCATCCGTTGTTGCCTGGAACGAATGTAAAAATGGAGAAGTCAAAACAAATAAAATCATATGGGACTCTATCGACAAGCACTTGGTGGCCTACATCTCTGAACTCGACACCTGCAAGGAAATCTACGATAGATTGGTGAGTTTATTTAAATTCAATGATGCAAATCAAGTTTTGTTTCTTATAAATAAGTTGAGGGAAATCATGAAGGGTAAAGATGAGAGTATGCAAGCATACTTCTTAAGAATCACCGAGATCAAGAATGATCTCCTATCTATTGGGGAAATTATTACTGACAAATAAATGGCGCTCACAACTCTTGGAGGATTACCATCCAAATGGTACGTGTTCAGGACTTCTCTTCTGAACAATAATGTAATTCCTGGTTTCGAAGAATTAATGGCTAGATGCATTCAAGAATAAACAAGGGTAGAAGAGCAAGAAATGCCCTTACCTAAAGGTCCTCCTACTGCTTTTTCTTCTCATGCTAAGAAAAGAAAGAATTCCAGGTCTAAATCAAAAGGAAAGGTTGGACCTAAGGGTGGAAGGAAAGGACGATGTTATATTTGCAATAAAGCAGGTCACTATGCAAGGGAGTGCCCTGACAGAAAGGACTCACACTGGGACGATGATCAAAATCCCTCTCACGGCAATCAAAGGAGTGGAAAATTCAATGGCAAAGGTAAAAGGAGCGCCAGAAATCAAGGAAGATGTCAACCATTCAAGAGGGCAAGAAATTCCAGCTATGAATCTAATACTGTAGATAATAAGCAGGATGAATATTATCTACCAGTTTCTCTATCTACCTCTGCTCCTACGAACTCAATGGGAATATGGCTCATTGATAGTGGTGCCTCAAGGCACTTCACTGGTTACAAAGAAGTTCTCTATAATCTGATAGAGAAAGAAACGAACCTGGAAATTGTCCTTGGAGACAATATGAAATATCCCATAAGATGTGTAGGAAATGTCTCTCTCAAATTGAATTAAAGAAATACGATCCACCTACAGGATGCATTATATGTACCTGACCTCAAAAAGAACCTGGTGTCCATCTCCACAATGGAAGACAAAGGCTACAAGGTAACCTTCAGCAATGGAAAGGTACGTATATGGAAAAATAATGTTAAATATGCCTTCACTCTTGGGTTTCGAGTTGATTCATTATATCAGGTTGGTGGAAGTCCGCTAGGTGTCATGTCTTGTGACACAACTCTTCAGTGTGAACTTTGGCATCATAGGTTTTCCCACCTTCATTATAAAGCTCTACCCAATGTAAGACAAATGGTAACAGGGATGCTCAAATTCCGAGTAGAGAAAGAAGGTGTATGTCTAGGATGTGCTGAAGGAAAGCTCAAAAGGGGACCATTCCCGTCAAGCCAAAGCAAGACCTCCGATATATTACAGTTGGTTCACTCCGATATGAAGTTAGGATAAGTGGGTGGAAAAGGGAGAATTACTTCATTTTGTGGGAGAAAGTATAGCCAAACATTAGAAAAAGGGAAAGATTAAAATGCTAGTGTGAAGTGGGGGCCACCCGAAGGAGAATTCACACCCCTTAAGCTAGTACACATTTGTGGGAGGAGAAGAAAAGGGAGGCAAAGAAAATTGGAGAAGAGAGAAGGAAGGTGTGGCCAACAAGTATAAGTATGTGGAGGGAGCCTCCATTTGGGACTTTTTGATCATTTTACATTGTCTCTATTGTTCTCTTGAGTTGTTTAGCCAACATTACATGGTGTTGCTTAGCACACGAGGTTTTCATGCCAAAATTTCACTCTACTTTCAGTGGACTTTGAGTGCCAACCCTAGGAGGTCATCTACATTACATTGGGTAGTTGTTCAGGGAGGTTTTTCAGGTGTTTTTGTGGAGTTTCCGCAGCAGACTAGGCGCATTATGAGAATTCGCACTTGTTGGGGGAGCTAGTTGTGGAGCAGATCTTTTGTCGGGCTCCCAGGGAGAGATTTAGATTATTATTTGTTGGATATTTGGGGTACTAGTCAGGCTTATTATGTGGGGATTTTGTAGTGATTTTGGCACTTTTCCAAGGCCTGCACAGGCTTGCGCAGAGGCATTTCTTGAGTAGTTTGTGGGAGCTAGGAGGATAAGCATATGGGGCTTATTTGAGTTGGGATTTTGCATAGGCATCTAGTGGGGTGTTTGGTGGGATTTTGCTAGCATTTTGGAGGGATTACTAGTATTATTCCATGCAATGCATGTAGCCAGTCTCTCTGGGCAACTCACACCATTTTGACGGTTTTCGTCAGTCCATTCAGGTGGCCAAATCCTTTATGGGTTTGGTGGAGTAGGTTGAGATGGGGGGTTTGCCGGAGTTTCAACTATTTTGGAGCAACTTGGAGCATTACACAACCATTTTTAATTAGCCAACAACAGCAAACTTATTGGGCCAGCACATGCATTCAAAGGGAGCTTGTGCTTGCACTTTGGCAACCATTCTACACCTAGGTTTTTGACTAGCTTGCAGTAGAAAGCCTAGGTTCCTCATTTTATCCATTGTTCTCTCATAATTTGTTAATAAAATGGCTCAACTCATATTCTGCTATCTTTTTTAGTCCAGTTTGGGTTTATTTGAGTTGCATGGCATGCATGTTGTGGTTTATCATTATATTTTCATAATTAGAATATTACAGTGGTATAAAAACCATATTAATGGCTCAACCTATGGGAAACCCTTCATTCTATGACACCTATCACTGACAAGAGACGGAGGTACAAAAGAAAGAAAAGAAAGCTACAAATTACCCCTGACCCAGAAACCCTTGAGCAGGAGGTTGAGAAACCAGACATGGAGGATAATCCTAATGACAGAGATAGGAAAGAGGAGGACTTTGGCCATAGCCTCTTGAAGGCTATCAATGATTTGGCCAAGGGTATTGATGAGTTGAGACAACATAATAGCAGTAATAACAAGGGTAAGGGCAGCCAAGGAGACATCCATTTGGGAGAGGGTTCAAGCACCTCACACCACCAAGGACACTTGAACCATCAGGCCACAAACCCACACAATACGCCCCACATCTATAACGCACCACCTAGGTCGACTATCCCTACATTTCTAGCATCTGGTACTGGACAACAGCGGGGGCAGGAGGATATGCCCATGGGAGACTACTTCTTGGAGTACCAGTCATATGGGGTTGATTTTAGAGATGCCATCACCTTCAAAGATTTCTACCAGCTCAAGAATAACAACAAGAACAAGGGGCCGAGTGGGGGAGCTTATGTGCATGGCACTGATTTGCAATGCATGGTGGGAAGGTTATTCCTTCCAACTTTTGACGGCTCTTCTAAGAGCTCAGCCAGGGCATGGGTTGAGAAGCTGGATGTCTATTTCCAGCTTAACCAAATGACAGAGATGGAGGCAATCAAGATTGCCACTTTGCACTTGGAGGGAGAGGCTCATGATTGGTGGTTCCATGGATTGGCTACTTTGGGGCATGCAGGTATTACTGCCTATGAGGAGTTCACATAGAGGGTGTTGGAGCGTTTTGAGAGGAGAGACCCTGAGGAGCACTTCGGAGAGCTAACACATCTCAAGCAAACCAGTAGTGTCGAGACATATATCTCTGAGTTTATGAGGATATCAGTGAACGTGCCATATTTATCAGAGGCCAAGGGAGTTTTCTTGTTTGTGGATGGGTTAGCAGAGCCACTGAGGGCTTGGTGAGATCCAATAGGCCCACCACTTTGCAGGATGTTGTAGGTAGAGCTCGCTATTTTCAGGATGTGCTTCCTATGACCAGAGCGCAGGTACCTTCCAGATTTATATTCTAGTAGAAGGGCAAAGACACTAGGACTCCACCACAACATGAGGTACCAACACATGGGGGGTTGGATGAGGAGACTAGGAGGGACCTCTGGAGGAGGAAGCTATGCTTCACCTACCAGGAGCCTTGGGCCCCAGGGCACAGATGCACCATGGGAAATGCCCATTATATTGAGGTCTTCTTTGATAGCGACCATGAGGATGATGTAGAATAAGAGGCAGATGGAGGTGGCAGTGAGCTGCATGCAGCAGAAGGACCACCTCCACCTCCACCACCTCCATCTGGGGGAGAACCTTTCGCACTTGTTGGGGGAGTTCTTGCTTCATTGTGATGGGTTCCCAAATATTTGACCTTGAGGATCAGAGGCACAATGTAGGGGCATCATGTCTCAGTATTGTTGGACAGTGGGGCTACCCACAATTTTTTTGATGCATATATGGTATAGAGGAGGGCATTCTCACATAGACTTTTGAGGGCTTCTCAGTCCTTGTGCCATGGGATAAGACCATGCAGTGTAAACCAGATATGTTCCCTCTTTGACGGTAATCATGGGGAACTATTCATTGATTGACCACTTCTTTGTGGTTGATGTTCTGGACACCAATGTGGTGATGGGTGCCTAGTGGCTCTATTCTCTTGAGTGAGTTACCACATATTGGCAGAGATTGGAGATGGACTTCACGGGGCTAGATGGGAAGTTAATTATGATGAGGGGCATGCGCTCATATCTGCCACAGAAGATTTCAACACTCTAGATGGAAGCAGACCCGAGGCATGGAGACATTGAATGGGCAGTGGAGTTGAGGATTTAAAAGGTAGGGGATCAATGCCAACCACCACATCCCGATGTTTAGGCCATCCTAGACAGATATCTAACAATATTTGGAGACATCCCACTAGAGTGACCACCTGACAGGGGGTTCAAGCACAATATTGAGCGAGAGCCAAGGGTATAGGCAATCATCACGACCCCATACAGACATCCAAAGTCTTATTAGGGTGAGATTGAGTGAGCTATTCAGGAGTTTCTAGAATTGGGGTACATTAGACCCATCTCTAGTCCCTTTGCTTCATCAATTATATTGGTGAAGAAGAAGGATGATACGTTGCAGATGTGCATTGACTATAGGGCTCTTAATAAGAAGACTTTGAAGAAGCAATGCCCCATCCCCTGCTTAAATGAGCTTAAATGAGCAAAGTACTTCTCTAAGATAGATTTACATTCGGGGTACCATCAAATTCGGGTGAGGGATCAAGATATCCCTAAGAAAACTTTCAGGTGTCACTACGATCACTTTGAATTTTTTATTATGCCCTTTGGGTTGACCAATGAACCTTCTACTTTCCAGTGTTACATAAACCATGTGTTTTGCAAGCATTTGCGTAGGCTTTTGCTGGTGTTCTTTAACGACATATTGATTTACAACATGACATGGGAGGAGAATCTACAACATACAAGGAGGTGCTTCATATTTTGGAGGGGCAACAATTTTATGCAAAGTTGTCCAAGTGTGAGTTTGGGTTGATTGAGATGCGCTACTTGGGGCATATTATTGGAGAGGATGGAGTGTGGGTACATGAGGAGAAGATTAGAGCCATACAAGATTGGCCAATTCCCCAAATGTGACTGAGTTGAGGGGATTTGTGGGCATTTTCACATATTAAAGGAAGTCCATAAAGGGCTTCTCAAAACTAGTGACACCCCTCACATATTTGACTAAGAAGGGGGCATTCACATGGACAGACAAGGCACAGACAACATTTGAGCACCCCAAGAAGGTGATGAGAAGTTGTCTGGTGTTGAATTTTCTTGATTTTACATAGCCATTCACCTTGGAGTGTGATGCATCAGGTGAGGGCATTGGTGCAATATTCTCACAGGGAAGCCACTTGATAGCTTTTAAGAGTCGAAATCTCCTTAGTCATGAGAGGTTGTACTCTATCTATGACAAGGAGATGTTGGCCATTATGTATGCATTGGGGAAATTCCTACAATACTTGATATGCAGCAGGTTCATAGTGAATAATGATCATAACAGTCTTTGCCACTTTTTGGAGCAGAAGGGACTGAATGAGAGGCAAAAAAAGTGGGTCAGCAAGATTCAAGCCTATGATTTTAACATAGAGTATGTCAAGGGAAAGCTAAACACAGTGGAATATGCCCTATCTAACAGGCTCACGATACTTTCACTCATGAGCATCTACCATGATTGGAAGACACAACTTTTGCTGTATTCCAAGGATTGATAGGCGTGTGAGATCTTGGATGGTACTCATGGGGACAAGTGCTACCGGGTGGTGGATGATGTCATTTACTATAAGGGGCGCATATATCTGGTACTTGGTTTACAATTGAGGGGAAAGATTCTCCATGCAACACATGATTTGCCATATTAGGACATCAGGGGTTCCTAAAGACTTATAGGACAGTTAGGGAGTGCTTCACTTGGAGGGGCCTTAAGGGGGATGTGTTGAGGCATATGCAAGAGTGTGAGGCTTGCTAGAGGAACAAGGGAGAGTTGACTCATCTTGTTGGGCTACCACAGCTACATCCCATTCCTGAGGGGAAGTGGGAGAGAATTTCGATGGACTTCATCACAAAACTTCCTTTGGTGCAGGGTCATGACTGTATATATGTAGTGGTGGACCGGTTGACAAAGTATGCCCACTTCTTTGCTATCCCCACCAAGTACATTTCTTCACAAGTTGTAGAGTTATTCTTCAGAGAGATTTTTAGGTTGAACGGTCTCCCCAAGACCATAGTGAGTGACAATGATAATTGCTTCATGGGGGAATTTTGGTAGGAGCTCTTAAGGTTGGTGGGCACAAAGCTCACTCCCAGTACCAGCTACCACCCTCAGACAGATGGGAATAATGAGATAGTTAATAAGTCGTTAGAGGGATACTTGTGGAACTATGTGACAATGAAACAACGAGCTTGGATGAGGTGGTTGTACTTGGGAGAGTATTGCTACAATTCTACATACCATATTTCTATTGGTATGTCACATTTTCGTGCTTTATATGGATATGAAGTTTTATCTTTTGTTGACCTTTTTTTTTGGAGATAGCAAGGCCCCAAGGGTCAAAGATTAAATACAGGGGAGCCAAGGCATCCTTAAGGCTCTTTGCAGACCGCCCAAAATCAACAAAAAATGTATGCAGACAGGCACATGGTTGAGATACATTTTAACGTGAGATATTTGGTTTTCTTATGTCTCCAACCATACAAATAGTCCACTCTAAAACAGAAGGGGGCAGAGAAGCTACAACCATGATTTTATGGGCCCTACAAGGTGATCAAGAGGATTGGTGAGGTGGCATATGGGTTGGAGCTTCCACCTGGAAGCAAGGTACACAATGTCTTTCATGTCTCATGCCTCAAGAAGGTATTGGGACATGTGACAAAAACTACTGAGCTACCCCCGTTTGATGATGAGGGGCATTTGGTTCTTGAGCCTGAGGCTATTTTGGAGATCAGAGAGAGGAGATTGAGGAGTAGGACTATCAGGGAGTATTTGGTGTAGTGGAGGAATTTGATAGATGAGGATGCCGCATGGGAGGGTGATCATATTCTACAACTCCCTGCATTACAGTTGCTTAGGGACAAGCAACATTTGGGAGGGGAGGACTGTGATGCCCCCTCTACCTAAATTCACATAGAAACTACACCAATTTTGTAATTTTGTTCAAGTAATATTAATTTTTGGCTCAACTTAGGAAAAGTGGGTGGAAAAGGGAAAATTACTTCATTTTGTGGGAGAAAGCATAGCCAAACATTAGAAAAGGGGAAATATTAATATGCTAGTGGGAAGTGGGGGCCACCTAAAGGGGAATTCACACCGCTTAAGCTAGTACGCATTTGTGGGAGGCAAAGCGAATTGGAGGAGAGAGAAGGAAGGTGGGGCCAACAAGTATAAGTATGAGGAGAGAGCCTCCATTTGGGACTTTTTGATAATTTTACATTGTCTCTATTGTTCTCTTGAGTTGTTCAACCAAGACTACATAATGTTGCTTAGTACACAAGGTTTTCATGTGAAAATATCACCCTACCTTTGGTGGACTTCAAGTGCCAGCCCTAGGAGGTCATCTACACTACATTGCGGAGTTGTTCAGGGAGGTTTTTCAGGTGTTTTCATGGAGTTGCCTCAGCAGATTAGGTGCAATAGGAAAATTCACACTTCTTGGGGGAGCTAGTTGTGGAGCAGATCTTTTGTTGGGCTTCCAGGGAGAGATTTGGATTAATATTTGTTGGAGATTTGGGGTACTAGCTAAGCTTATTTTTGTGGGAATTTTGCAGTGATTTTGGCACATGCGCAAAGGCATTTCTTCAACAATTCATGGGAGCTAGGAGGATAAGCATTTGGGGCTAATTTGAGTTGGGATTTTGCAGAGGCATCCAAAGGAGCGTTTGGCTGGTTTTTTCTAGCATTTTGGACGGCTTGTTAGCATTATTCCATGCAGTGCGTGTAGCTAGTCTCTTTGGGTAACTCACACCATTTTGTGGGTTTTCGGGAGTCCATTCGAGTGGCCAAATCCTTTCTGGGTTTGGTGGAGCAGGTTCAGATAAGGGGGTTTGTCGGAGTTTCAGCTATTTTAGAGTGGCTTGGAGCATTACACAACCATTTTTAATCAACCAACAAGAGTAGACTTATTGCGCCAGCGCACACTTTTAGAGGAAGCTTGTAATTGCACTTTGGCAGCCATTCTACACTTGAATTTTTGACCAGCTTGCAGTAGCAAGCCCAGGTTCCTCATTTTATCTATTGTTCTTTTGTATTTTGTTAATAAATTGGCTCAACTCTTATTATGTTATCTTGTGTACTCCAGTTAAGGTTTATTTTGAGTTGAATGACATGCATGTTGTGGTTTATCATTATATTTTCATAGTCAAAATATTACACATACATAGTAGATACCCATCAATACCCATCAATCATTGAGTACCATGCTTTAGGTGTCTAGTTGAGCCCATGTAGTGCCTTCTTCAACTTGCATATGTGAGACTTTCTCCCATGCACCTCAAATCTTTGCATCTATTCAAAGTACACCTCTTCCTCAACAACCCTATTGAGGAAGGTTTTCTTCACATCCATCTGATGTAACCTACACCCCATGTATGAAGAAGTAGATATAACAGCTCTAGTAGAAGTATACCTAGTGACTAGAGCAAATATCTCGTCATAATCCACTCCCTCCTTCTGGAGGAGCTCTCTCGCCTTTTGGAAGAGCCCTCGTTTTGCTTCTCAATATTTCCATCTGCATCATTCTTGATCTTGTAGATCCACCTAAATCTAACCATTGATTTCCCCTTTGACCTCAACACAATATCTCATACATCATTTGTCATGATGGAAGCATACTCTTCCACCATGGCATCTCTCCAAACCTGTTGACCTGTTGGCCTATTGCCTCTTTATAACTACTAGGCTCAGAATTAATGATTTCACTCATGAACAACTTGTAACTAGCAAATTATCTTGACAATTTTCTCTCCCTAAAAGTATTGCTAGGAGCCTCCATGTGCTCCTAAACATCTTCTAATGTCTACTCAAGCCATTTGGCCTCCTAACAGAAGTTGAAGAAGCCTTTAACTCCTCTTGATCTAAATATTGAGTCCTTGTTGTTGGCATTGTTGGTCTCTCCTCAATCTTCAGAGCCTCTCACTTTGCATCCTCTTCCACTATTGGAAAGGGTTCATGTGACTTCCTAAAGGCTCGACCCTCCTCAAATTTGACATCCTTGCTCACCACAGTCTTCCCCTGTGATGGAACATACATATTATATGCCTCTAAAGTGTCACTGTAACCCACAAAGATGTCTTTCTATGATGAGGGCTCGAACTTCGTCCTCTTCTCAAAAGGTACATGGATATGTATTAAACACCTAAGGATACAAAAAATGACCAAGTTTCAGTCTCACCCCTTTTAATTCCTCGTTGGGAGTTTTGTCCTCGAAGACCTTGTGAGGACTCTTGTTCTAAATGTACACTCTGTTGAAATTGTAACTCGAGTTAGTCTTCATAATTGTCATTGTAATAATGTGTATTCTATGTAAAAACAGAAGAAAAATTATTATTATTCTCTAGCATGTTCTTCATGCTTTTTTTAGCCAAAAGAAAGTGTAAAATGGCATGTTCTTCGTGACCCTTGTAAAAGAAGCAAAATTTGAATTTTTGTCAAGTGTCATTTGTCTCACCAATAAGCTAAGTCGACCCTCCTACCACTCAAGTCGGCTCAACTACATGTGGCACCCATGTGGTTGTTGAAAATATTAGCGAGAAAAGGGTTACTTGATTTGTCCCTTAACCATAGGAGTCAGAACGAGTTCCTTCTTTTTTATGACTCAAGTTCCTATAATTTAGGAATCGGTCCCTTAAAATTAATACAAGCTAGGTTGCAATTAACTGATGTGTTGAAATTGAAAGTCAAGTTCTTGATTTTCTAGTGTGAGTTAATTGAGCAAAAACACAAGCGATTGAGTTTCAAGTGGTTGACTTGAAATAGGACGAATTGCATGAGAATTTAACTCACGCTAACTCAATCAATCACAAAACCATCCCTTGATTAGAAAACTCACTAATTTTAACCATTTGATTTGCCTTTAAAATAAGGAACAAAGGCATAAATTTAATGATTGTTTTGGTGTACACAAGTTGATGAGACCAAGCAATAGGAAGCATGAGTTTGTGCATGGAGCTTGTGTGAGGAAGAGTGTGCAAGATAAACTTGTGCACAAGTTGGTAGAGGGCACCAAAGATCAACACTCTTGCACAGGTTTAAAGCTTAGATCAAACAGGGAAGACAAGTGTGTATTTGATATTAAAACAATTGTATTTTGTAAGACACCAATTGCTCAGTTTTTGCTATCAATAAAATTCTCATGAAGCATAGGGTTTTCCTAGTTGGGTTCCCTAGACAATTATATGGTTTTGAATTATGTAATTGTTCTTTTAATTTTGTTCCTATTCTGGTGCATCTAGTAGAGAAATTATGTGTCTATGTGAGAATAAATTTTATTTCAGATTGCTCATATTAGCATATCAGAATTTCGTGGACTTTCTACATGGTCTCAAATCTCTTGGAACAGATTTAAGAACAACACTAGTGAAAATATTCAAGAGGACAGACGTTTGAGTTAGGAGAGTCGCAACCTCTATAGGAGTTTGTACAATGGGAGAAAGACAAGTTTTCTTGAGTGTTATTTATGTGTTGGAGTAGGCCTAGTTAGAGGAACTCACTGGCAGATTCAATGGTAGTTTTTTGCATGTTCTAAGAGTGGTAATTCTCTATGGAAGAGGTTTCGTATCTGTTAATCAAGGTTTTCATTGATGTCAATATGGCATTGTTGGAGATGGCAAATATTCTTGTGATGCATGATGTTGCCCAAGATGCCCATGAAACCCTAGCTCTTGATTATTGATCATAAACCCCTTGCTAAATGCCCCATGAATGATTCCTAATCTAGCATTGGTTGAATGATGCCCTAAGTACTTCTATTTGATCTAGTCCTAGTTAATGCTTGCCTTAGCACTTCTATTGAAGGCACCATCCTATGCAAACTTTGACCTTTGGGTTACCTAGAATGATGTCCTATGAATAAAAAACATGTATGTTAATGAAAACGCTAAAGTCTTGTAAAAAGATGAAACCCTAGATGTAACCTTAGGTGTTAATTGCAAACAGTAGCCCTAGATGGTTATACTTAAATAAATGCCAAGAAACACTAGAATTTACTTTGTAGAAGTGAAACTCCTAATTATTAATGTATCCCTTAACCCTCCAAGACCTTGTCACAAGTATCCCTTGAAGTCAACCTACAAAAGGAAATTAAGATGACTCCATAATGGCATGTAGGCTTAGGCATAAGGTCAATCCATCCTATATCACTTGGACATACCACTATATCGGATCACTCAACATCACTTGGAAGAAAATTTGGAAAAAGCAATCTGAAACAAGAAGTGTGAAAAACACAAGGAGAATAACTTCATAAGCAACAAGAAACAAAGGAATAAGAGAAGAGGAATTTGGGACTATTTTTGGGTCATCTTCCTCGCACATGTGACATAAACTAGGGTTTCTACAATAGGGTTACACCGTCCCTTATAAAAGTCAAGTAAAAGGTCAGTATACCATCAATTCTGCTAGACGAAATTATAAGAAGAAGTAGTGAAGAAGGAAAACATCATCAAGAACCTTAATTTAGCCCACACGTGGGATTTTTTAGAAGTTTCAGGTAGCTGAGAATTGTAGATTTGTGGAGGAAGTCCGAAATACTAGTGTAGCTGAAATTTGTGGTAATAGAAGTCAATTTGACTAGTGTTGAATTGGGCAAGAAGAAGAAGCAGTGAAGCAGGGACTTGTGACTTGGCCTTGGAGAGGTTGTTGTGTCAAAGGTCTTGGTCTTGGTATTCGTAACTTGAAGTTTCTATAAGAAAAATAATTCATTTGGGTTTTCCTTTCAAATTGGAGAGTTTTTTGCTATGATTGATTGCCTACATTTTGTATCTCTTGTCTCCTAATTGTTTATGATTTGGTAGTTGTTTGATGAAAGGGAACACTATAATAATCGAAGTCAAGAAAAAAATCTCATCTAAAGAAGTAAAAAAAATTCACAAGTAGTTATCATTACAAGAGAAATCACTTAATCCTAATGCCCTAGATTTCTCAACATGGTATCAAAGCTAAGGTAACAAATCAAGGAAGGGCAACTCATCAAGAGACGTAGAAGAATTCAAGGATTGGAACTCTAGAATGGCATCAAAGTAGATCTAAAATATCATCTCATCCTAAAAGCATCTTGAAGCCAAGATCTACAAGGATGTGTTAAAACCCTAGATCGAAGAAGAAGTCTACACCAGAAGAAGTCTTAGGATCCTCAAGAAATCATCAAATAAAAGGACCACAAAGACCCTACTTCCACTCAAGTTGAAAGGATATAAAATCAAAGTAACTTGAAGTCTACTCATCCAAGAGAAGCAAGATCAAGGACGATGTCATCATCATCAACAAGGACGTTGTCATCATCATCAAAAGTTCTAAAGTGATCTCCCTCTCTTTGGAGCCATGGATCACTCTTGAATAAAGATTGTCCTCATCAAGGATAAGTTCTCTATTATCTATATCATCATCAAATTCAAGGAAACATCAAGCGGAAGAAGCATCTTCACAAGTAAGTATATTTATGTCTGCATCTGAATCTTTCAAAATTTCTTTTTGCAAGGAAAGAGAAAAGTTGGTTGGGGCTTCAAACTTTCTTGCATGGAAGAAGAGGACATATTCAAATCTCATTGAAAATGAGTTCATGGAACATGTTAAGGGCTCAATATCCAAACCTCCAAAAGAAGATGATAAAGCATTTGCAAGGTTCATGAAGGGGGAAGTAAGGGCTCAAAGGATTCCCATAGAATCCATCAAGGATCCCCTCATTCCATATGTATCTAAACTCGAAACTTCGAAAGAAATATATGACAAACTGGTAGAGTTGTTTTCCATAAGAACGGTAAGAGAAGTGATCTCATTAAAGAAAGAACTCTACAAGCTAAGGATATCAAAAGAAGGAATAGTCTCATACTCTATGAAGATATATGAAATAAGGGATCAACTTCAAGATCTGGGAGAAATAATGTCTGAAAAAGAGATGACCATCGTAGTACTAAATGCACCAGAGGAATGGGGTAACTTAACATCACACATTTATGGGAAGAAGGAAGCTACTCCATTCAAGGATCTATGGTCACTATGAAATATTGAAGAAGCGGGGTTGAAGGAAAAAACTAATGTAGGATCAAGTGAACAAAATCAAGCATATGCTACAATGACAAAAAGAAAAGGGAAATTTGGAAAGTTTGGTCCTCGTAAAAGGAAGAAGAATATGGCCAAGGTTCAATGCTATGGATGTTAAGAATATGGGCATTACAAGACAAATTGTCTTAAGCTCAAGAAGGGCAATAATAAAAGAGGAAGAGAAGAAGCCCATATCATTGAAGAAGTGGAGGAAGTTGAAAAGAAGAAATCTAAGAAAGAGGAGGTAAAAGATATCTACTATGATTGGGATAGTCTTTCTCACCTAGTTCTTTTCAAGTTTCTGTTTTTCTTTTCAAGATTTTTTGTTCTAAGATATGACCATCATGAGTCCTAATGAGCATGATAGGATGCATCATGGCATCATAGAAGCATTGAAAGCAAGAGCTCGTGAAATCATCATCGAGAAAAATGAAAGATAGAAGTCTATGGAAGTCACCTATGGAAGGATGTAGCTCTTGTAAACCTCATTAGAATCACAAATAGTACTTATGAGCAAAGGGAAAAGTCATCTGACATCAATCAAAAGGAAAACATTTTTTGAATGAGGATACACAAGATCCTTTGTTGGAATCTTCATTGGAAGGTTCACTAATTAAACAGAAGCAAGTGTTTTATCAAGAATTCTAACTTGTGGGAATTCATGGGATGGTGGAATGATGTCAAAAGAAGTGAAGAAAATCAAGGAATTGAAATTCTTTAAATCAAGGAAGTTGTCGAAGGAAGTCTAGATGACCTAAAGTAAAATGAGGTATGTATGCTTGTATTTGATAAAATAGAGTCATGGCATATGGTTGCAGGTAACATGGATAAATGCTCTATATCGAGAGCATGATGAAAAGAATGGAGCTCGTCCTTTGAAAGGATGTAGGAAGGCATGGGTCACACATTGACTAGATAAAATCAACATAATATGTCCTCATATAAAATATGAGGTTGTTGAAAAAAAATGGAGGAAATCTGATTTGAAGTTCCTGGAAAGGAAATATGTGAATAAAGAAGGAAGAGATCATGAAATATGCAACTATGGAAGAGGCAATCAACATCCCAGGGCTGAAATATTTGACTATGATATCTCCATGAAAGATATGAAGGCCCCAATGAAGTCTGAAAAAGAAAGAGACCCTTGGTAGTATATATATCTTTTGGAGATGTGTCAATATGTATGTAGGATTTTGATGCAAACAAGGACATGTCATGATGAAAGACCATCACAAAGGTATTTTTTTATTTAAATCATCATTTTCTATTTTTGAACAATATGTGGATGGGCTAATGTAGGGCTACCAAAGGAAGAGTTTTAGATGTCATCTATAACTGACACTAATTTGGTAGGATGTAATATCCTGAAGGAAACATGATGTGAAGAAGGTAGCAAGGTATGAAGGAAAGGCCATATATGGACTAATGGATCACTTTCCAATGAAAGAAAAGATGACATGACTAACATAATTCATGAATGAAAATGATGGATGGTCAATGCCCTACGAAGAAGTCCCAAAAGGATGAAGACTCCTGAATAAATAAAAATAAGTTCATGACATGGAAAGGAGGAGCTCTTCAAGTAGTTGGTTGTCCCATGATCTCCACCTAAAGAGCTATTGGAATCAATTCCCTAGTCAAGAGGGAGCTTGGTCAATTCCCTGATTAAGAGGGAACTTGGGTACATTCCTTTTATAGGAATAGGTACATTCTTTCAATGGAATGGGTATGTGGTCCCTAAGTTGAGAACGAGAGATAGACACATCATTCTTGTCTTCATTTGGGAAGATATAATGGATAATTGGGTAAGCATCTAACATAAGATACTCTTTGAGGATGTGGTAGGGCATCCAATATGTAAAGGACTGATATTCTTTGAGGACTGGGAATCCAAGATAAAAATATTCTTGGCGGAATATATTTTGAGAGAACCAAGGTAGGGTATGTTCCGAGAGAGACAATGATGAGGGTGTCCATAAATCATTGGTCTTGCTAACATGGTACTCTAATGTTGTGGAGAGATAGTGTTGTTAGTCAAGGCCTTACTATGTGAACATGTTGGAGGATATGATGATAAATAGATGTGTTACTAATCCGACTCCCCTTATGAGAATTCTTCAGATTGAGAATGTCTAACTACCTTGTATAGGTTATGAATACCTCCCTAGTTAAGAGGGAGTGTTGAAATATGTAACTAGGTTCGGTCTTCATAATGACATGTGTAATCATGACTTTATGTAATTGATGAAAAGAAGAAAACTAAAATTATTTTGTAATGCTTGAGTCATGGGTTTCATGCTCAATGAATTTTATTTTTAGTTGAAGCTCCCATTGTGAACCATTAGGTTTGTTCATCAAGTCATAAAGTCTAGTGAGTCAATGTCAAGAAATGAAGACCCAATTTAGGCATGTTATACATTTTAAAAAGAAAATTTGTTTGAGTCATTAATCCTCCAAGACCTTGTCACAAGAACCCCTTGAATTCAACCTACAAAAGGAAATTAAGATGACTCCAGAATGGCATGTTGGCCTAGGCACAAGATCAAGTCGGCCTATATCACATGGACAAACCACTATACATAGGAGCACTCAACATCTCTTGAAGGAAATTTTAGAAAAAGAAATATGAAACAAGAAGAAGTGTAAAAACACAAGGAGAATATCTTCATAACCAGTGAGAAGCAAAGGAAGAAGAGCGAAGGGAATTTTGGATTTTTTGGGTCGTCTTCCTCACATGTGTGACAAAAAATAGGGTTTCTGTAGTCGGGTTACACCAATCCTTATAGTAGCCAAGTAAAAGGTCATTATGCCATCAATTGTGTTGGACGAGTTTATAAGAAGAAGCTCTCAAGCCAAGAGAAGGAAAACATCATCAAGAACATTAATTCAGCCCACACATGTGATTTTGCAAAAGTTTTAGGTAGCCGAGAATTGCATATCTGTGGAGGAAGGGTGAAATATCAATGTAACCAAAATTTGCATGAATAAAATTCAATTTGACTAATGTTGACTTGGGAAAGAAGAAGAAGCGGTGAAGAAGGGTCTTGTTACTTGGTCTTGGAGAGTTTGTGTGTCAACGGTCTTGGTCCTGGTATTCGTCACTTGAAGTTTCTATAAGAAGAAGAATTCATTTGGGTTTTCCTCTCAAATTGGAGAGGTTTTAGCCCTTGCTGATCGCCTACATTCTTTGTCTCTTGTCTTCTCATTGTTTATCATTTGGTAGTCGTTTGATGAAAAGGAACACTATAATAATCTAAGTCAACAAAATAACCTAATCTAAAGAAGTAAAAAGCATTCACAAGCAATTATCATTACAAGAGAAATCACTTAATCCTAATGCCCTAGATTTCTCAACACTTATGTAGCTAATGATTTTGCTAGGTGTTTGAGTCTAGATTTAAGACAATTTTGGTGGACATCTTATGTATTGTTTGGAGGGAAGTTACAAGGTGTCTTTGGTGTTGAAGAATGTAACTAGTCAATCATCATAATTGTATTTGAGTCACAATGTAATGTATTTGTCAAGAAAAGGGAAATTATTATAATAAAAAAATTGATTTTATGAGCATGGGTTTCATGCTTCTAGGTCAAGCTTCTATTGTAGACTTCTAGGCTTGTGTCAAAATTCAAAGTCATATCCATTTTGTAAAGGACCTTGCTTGGGTTCCTCATGTTGAATAAGAAAACATATTTTTATGTCAATAAGCCTCCATCTACCAAGTCGGCTCCATCTTCTCCTAGTCGGCCTCATTGAAGGGACAATGTTATTCGACCTATTGGAGGAGAGACACATGAGGTGGATATTCAATTCAAGTGAAGAAGGAGATGAGAAAATTTCCAAGGAAGAAGTATTTCATCATTACAAGGAAAGGAATTGTCATAGCAATGGAAATCTTTGGAAACCGAAATTTCTGCCTCAAGTATAAGGGAAGTCAAGTGTTATGCTCTTGACCTGCAAGAAGATACCCGAATACCAAATATGTGAAAAATATACCCAGAACATAGAACAATAAGAAATAACAGCAAGTATTTTATTATTCAGAAAGGAAAGCAATGTTCACTTGCCTCTTTGAGGGGGCAACCTCCAATAGCGCTGGGCTCAATTACAAAATAAGAAACAATGCTCCTCGAGGGGAGTCTCTATCCTTTATATAGGATTCATACATGCAATACCTTGGTTCTTATTAATACCATCTATCTAACACCATGGCCCATTTGCAACTAACTGTGGTCCCTTCTTTAAATGCCGGTCAACCACTTACAATTATTAATATGGGTTTTATTGACTCTTTACTTAACTATAACTATGACTCGATCCTATTACATAAATAAGGGGGTTAGGATTGGACCCTAACATGCCCTCCCCCATAAGAATAGCCTTGTCCTCAAGGCTGAAGCTGCGGAAACTGCTGAAGGATAGTGGCTAGTTCCCAGGTTGCATCTTCCGGAGAGGTGTCTTTCCACTTTACGAGGAATTCCTTGATCGTGCGGCCGTGCAGGTGCCTTTCTCGTGTGTCAAGAACCTGTTCAGGTTGGAGCCAGATTGATCCTTCTTCATTCAATTCAAGTAGACTGGTTTGAATTCGGCAATGGTTCCCAATCACTTTCTTGAGGCATGAGACATGGAACACTGGATGGATTTTTGCAGTGGGTGGCGACTTCTCCAATGCGTTGAAGTACTTGACACAATCCGTAGAATTTTGGAGATAATTTCTTAAAACCCTTTTCTTTGAGTGATGTTTGCTTATATGGTTGCAGCCTCAAAAATACCTGATCCCCTTCTTGAAATTGGCGTTCTGATGATGTTGATCTGCCTGTTACTTCATGCAGTTTTGAGCTTGATGAAGATTCTCTTTGAGGTGGGCCAGCATGGTTGTGCGGTTTTGTAGGATTTGATCCACTGCTTGTACCTTCAAGCATCCTTTGATATAAGAAGTAGGTGAAGGAGGGAGTTGACCATAAACTGCTTCATATGGAGTCATTTTGGTGGTGGCATGATAGTTGGTGTTATACCACCATTCGGCTATAGGTAACCACTGTACCCATAGATGTTGCTTTTTTGAAGTGAAACACCTAAGGTAGGTCTCTAGACATTTGTTGACTGCTTCAATTTGACCATCAGTTTGGGGATGATAGGAAGTACTGATTTGTAGTTGGGTACCTTGTAGCCTGAAGAGTTCCTGCCAAAAGTTACTGGTGAAGATCGGGTCACGATCAGACACAATGGAAGTGGGCATGCCATGCAATTTGAAGATCTCTTCCATGAAAGATTGAGCGACCAAAGCCGGTGTAAAAGGGTGGGGTAGGGTGCAAAAATGAGCATACTTAGAAAGTGTGTCCACAACCACCATGATGACTGACTTGTTTCCTGACGTCGGAAGACCCATAATGAAATCCATAGAAACCTCCGTCTAGATTGAGGCCGGGATGGGAAATGGTTGTAATATACCTAGGGATTTGGTTGTTTCTTCTTTGTGGCGCTGACATGCGTCGCACTCAGTTACAAAAGTAAGAATGTCCATTTTCATGCCTGTCCAAAAGAATGAACGTCGAGTGCAAGCATAAGTCTTCTGAAAGCCTGAAGAGCAAGAAATGCCCTTAACTAAAGGTCCTCCTGCTGCTTTTTCTTCTCATGCTAAGAAAAGAAAGAATTCCAGGTCTAAATCAAAAGGAAAGGTTGGACCTAAGGGTGGAAGGAAAGGACGATGTTATATTTGCAATAAAGCAGGTCACTATGCAAGGGAGTGCCCTGACAGAAAGGACTCACACTGGGACGATGATCAAAATCCCTCTCACGGCAATCAAAGGAGTGGAAAATTCAATGGCAAAGGTTAAAGGAGCGCCAGAAATCAAGGAAGATGTCAACCATTCAAGAGGGCAAGAAATTCCAGCTATGAATCTAATACTGTAGATAATAAGCAGGATGAATATTATCTACCAGTTTCTCTATCTACCTCTGCTCCTACGAACTCAATGGGAATATGGCTCATTGATAGTGGTGCCTCAAGGCACTTCACTGGTTACAAAGAAGTTCTCTATAATCTGATAGAGAGAAACGAACCTGGAAATTGTCCTTGGAGACAATATGAAATATCCCATAAGATGTGTAGGAAATGTCTCTCTCAAATTGAATTAAAGAAATACGATCCACCTACAGGATGCATTATATGTACCTGACCTCAAAAAGAACCTGGTGTCCATCTCCACAATGGAAGACAAAGGCTACAAGGTAACCTTCAGCAATGGAAAGGTACGTATATGGAAAAATAATGTTAAATATGCCTTCACTCTTGGGTTTCGAGTTGATTCATTATATCAGGTTGGTGGAAGTCCGCTAGGTGTCATGTCTTGTGACACAACTCTTCAGTCTGAACTTTGGCATCATAGGTTTTCCCACCTTCATTATAAAGCTCTACCCGATGTAAGACAAATGGTAACAGGGATGCTCAAATTCCGAGTAGAGAAAGAAGGTGTATGTCTAAGATGTGCTGAAGGAAAGCTCAAAAGGGGACCATTCCCGTCAAGCCAAAGCAAGACCTCCGATATATTACAGTTGGTTCACTCAGGCATATCTGAGGCTGGCATTAAGAGGGAGACTACTACACAACATACTCCTGAGTAGAATGGTGTGGCGAAAAGGAAGAATTGTACGATTGTGGAAGCTGTCATTATGGGTAGATGATGTAACAATGCCTGATGTGGAGGAACCCATGGATCCTATTTATCCACCTGAGCCTTCCTCTTCTAGAAAGAGGCCTTTATGGCTTAGGGGGCTACTTGATGATGCTGAAGGACATGCTGCACCCCAAGGAACCTTTCGTGAAAGTAAGAAACCTAACAGGTATCATGGATACCTCACTATCATGAGCACGATCATACAAAATGAGCCTTCATCATTCTCAGATGTCGTCAAGCATCAAGTATGGAAGGATGCTATGACCGAAGAATATGAGTCTATTATGAAGAATGATGTTTGGGAAGTAGTTCCCAAACCCCAGGACAAGACTATTGTTACTTCCAAATGGCTTTACAAGATAAATCATGCAGCAGATGGAAGTACAGAAAAGTATAAGGCTTGTTTTGTTGCTCATGGCTTCTCCCATAAGGAAGTTATAGACTATGATGTGATATTTGCACTTGTTGCTAGATATACGACCATTCGCTTGATCATGGCCCTTGTGGCTTCACAAGGATGGAACCTACATCAAATGGATGTCAAGACCACGTTCTTGCACGGTTCGATCAAAGAAGAGATTTATGTGGAGCAACCCGAAGGATTTGAGATTTATGATTGAAAATCTCATGTATGCGGGTTAAAGAAGGCTCTCTATGGGCTAAAGCAAGCACTCCAAGCATGGTATGATAGGATCGATAACTACTTGATGAAGCTGGGATTCACTAGAAGTGAAGCTGATCCTAACCTTTACCTTAAGGTTGAAGATGACAAACCTCTCATACTAATGTGGTATGTGGATGACCTCTTTCTAACAGGTGCAGAACCTCTCTCATTCACAAATATAAGAGGTAGTTGGCTTTTGAATTTGAAATGAAGGACCTAGGACAGATGCACTATTTCCTAGGACTTGAAGTGTGGCAGAAGCCAGGGGAAATTTTCCTATCTCAAAGAAAATAAGTGGTAAAGAAATTGGAAAGATTCGGTATGATGGGTTGCAAGCCTGTGACTACCTCGAGGATCTTAACTTTTAGAAGTTATATGGTGGTGATGTCGGACCAGATTTGGGAAATGCCTCTGAGTTTCATAAACTCATTCGCATTGATGTTCTTGGTGAACCTCTGTTCGAACATATGTTTTGCAAATAGCATTGTGAGCTCATATTTGGTTGAGCCTCACTGGATTGATGCTAAGAATATTCCAAGATATCTTCGTGGCACAATTACTAATGGGTTAAGATACACTGTCAGAGATGTGAGACCACTTGGATATACTGATGTTGATTGGGCAGGCAGTCGGTGGACCGTAAGAGCACTTCCGGGTGTTGTTTCACCTTGGGATCTACTTCGATATCCTGGATGAGTTGGAAGCAAAAGTCAGTGGCTTTGAGCACCACCGAAGCAGAGTATATTGTTGCTAGCATGGCCTCCTGCGAGGCAGTCTGGTTGCGAAAGCTCTTCAGTGAGATGTTTGGATTTACATTGTATACCACTGTGATTCTCTGTAACAACCAGAGGTGGGATTTGATTATTGAGGAATCTTGTATTCATCGATTGCTCCAGCAAATAGACATCATATGGGATATGGTAAGTCGATGAGCAAGGAGGCTCGATCGCATTAAGATGATGTATAGGTCGATACACCTTGTCAAAGCCCCGAGGAAAGATCTAATCTGTGATTTTCCCAAATGACTTGGAGTCTTCAAGAAACCCTTGTACAAGGGTCCTGCATGATGCATACATTGAGCTCTGGGAGCTCTGAGGGCTTGTTGTTCTTACTAGAGCAACATACGACCATAGGGTGACTCACCCTCCCCTGGTGGTGCGCACTGGAACAAGATGATTCACTCTCTTGTGGGACAAGATGATTCGCTCTCTTGTGGAACAGGATGATTTTCTCTCCTATGTAGTAGCATGATTAGTTCTCCTGTGAGGCCTGGATTGATGTGTTCTCCATGGTGATTGTAGCAGGATTGATGTGTTCTCCTGTGAGGCCTGGATTGATGTGTTCTCCATGGCGATTGTAGCAGGATTGATGTGTTCTCCTGTGAGGTCTGATTGATGTGTTCTCCATGGCGATTGTAGCAGGATTGATGTGTTCTCCTGTGAGACCTAGATTGATGTGTTCTCCATGGAGATTGTAGCAGGATTGATGTGTTCTCCTGTGAGGACAGGATTGATTAGTTCTCCTGTCGAGGAATCCTACCCATGTATTCTGGGACTCATGGGAAGTACCTCTCATCTGATCAATGAGCAGGGAAATGAAGTTAGGGACCATAGTAGTACCGATGGATGCATCATTGTATCTATTGTACTCCCTACGCTAGGATGACCTCCATTGATCTGGGATCAATGATACTGATCTAGGACCAGTGGTAGGAGTGGTATATTCTATGACACTGACTTCGGGTCAGTTGAGATTGGTCTGGGACTAGTGGTACGCACTTTGAGATTGACTTTGAGTCAGTGGAGGATGTTACTAGTCTGGGACCAATGGTAGGAGTTGTACTCACTATGACGCTGACTTCGGATTGGTTGAGACTGGTCTGAGACCAGTGGTACATACTCTAAGAATGACTTTGAGTCAGTATGATACACCCTCGATCATTTATTCTTCTTCATAATTAGAACAAAAGAAGAGCAGAACAGAACAAAGCAAAGCAGAGTAGAATAGAGTAGAGCAGTACAAATTAGTACAGGGCAGAACAAGACAAAGAAGCACAGGCAGAATAGAGCAGAGCAAGGCAAGGGTCAGGCTGTACAGGGCAGTGCATTTGATGGATGAATAGTAGCGATCGACAGACAGATTGCAGATGAAGTTCTCCCTAGTTGAGAGGGAGTGTTAAATTTGCAACTAGGGCCAAACTTCATGTGGGTCATCTTATTCATGGTTGATAATATGTTCATTAGATTCCTCTCATCGAGAGGTGTAGGATTGATCTAAATATCATTCAATTCTGATAAGTATTCATGGAGATATGAATTTATTTTGATTATGGAATTAGTATCAAGCCGACTTACAACTCATGTAGGCTCAGAAGCCCAACAGTCGCATCTATTCAAACATCAACAGTTGTGTATAAATACAGGAGGACTTTTCCTCATTTTCACTCACTCATCTCATCACATCTCTCTCTCTCTAATGCACAGAAAAGAGTCTCTTCTCTACTGCGCAGAAAAGGGTCTCTCTCTCACACATGTGACGCCGGAAGCTGCTGAAAATGAAGCTACAACTGCAGATCCAAACTTTGACCAGCATGGACCATCAAACCTCCTCTTCTAAACTGTGTTGTAGGTTCATCTGAACCTCCTCTGAAGGCTGCAAATTTTGGTGGTGGAATCAAGTTGATCCGACGGTCGGTTTGTGAGATATCGATTGCCCTAGTTTTGATGATGAATCCGCTAATGTTGATGCTGCTGATCTAGGATTTGCTAGTGTTGATATAAATCAGATTTATTGTACTATTTCTCTCTGCTGAATTATTGAAGATAAAATAAGATTTGATCAAAGGGTTTCCCCACACATTGTGGGGTTTGTCCCTGGCTAGCCACCACATCTTGTGTCTCTTGTCTTAGCTTGTTTTCTGTCGATCGTTTAATTTTCTATCTGCACTTTACTTTATGTACATGTGATTGCTAATCTGTGGAATATAATAAGAAAAAGAAATAAATTGTTATAAGCATATAACATACCATAATTCAACATCTATACAACAAAAGTAAATTGTAAAACATCACTAGTCACTGGTACTACTGGCTACTACTAGAGAAGCGAACATCATCTGGCTTAGAAACTAAATTAGAGTCAGACGGGGAAATCCATGGCTCCTCCTCGACATAACCATCTCCAACTACAACTGTAAAAGTAGTAGCACTAGCAGGCGCAACAGTTGGACGCTGAGATAGATGATATATGTGCTTCTGTCGTGGCAGAGTAGAGGAAGTGCCTGCAACTGGAGGAGTTGGGGTTGGGCTTGGTACAAATGGATCTGCATTCAATTAAACATTATGTTCAACAGCAACTTCAACTAATGCCTCTTCCTGTAAATCCAAATCAATACCAAAATCCTTGTCAGAATCAAACTTTGTTGGATGACTCTACACTACCCAATCTGATGTTGGATCAATATCTTCCAACACAATGGGATCTGTATCAGGTCTTTTGTTCAACATATGGTTGCGTCTTAGTCAGAGGTTGTGTTGTAAATAGACTAGATCATTTTACCGTTTTTGTTTAAAATGGTTCCTCTTCTTCGTGTGAATCCTCTCAAAGATATACCAATTGCGCTCACACCCAGTAGCACTGCAAGTTTGACTAAAAATATGGATTGCAAACTTCTGCAATTGAGGACAATGGCTACCAAATGCCTCCCACCATTGGGCTGCAAAAAACATAGTTGTGTAATGAGTTAGCTCAACAAATTATATCCAACTTTAAAATTATAAACAATTTAACAAAATAAGAATTTGAAAATTGAAATTGTTTGTTTATCTGGCTCATTTGCTTCCCTTTCAATCCTTGCTAGGTTCTTACTAAAGGTACTTGTGGCTCTACTGAAACAAGTGATCGGTTGGTGTATCTCTAGTTGATCACTCTCCTTAGGGATCATGCGGTCAATGTAGTCAATCAATCCATCTCTAACCTCCCCAGTCAAAGCTTCTACCTCCAGAGCTTTATAATGATACCTTGGATTGAGAAAAAACCCAATTGCATGTATAGGGCGATGGAGTTGATTTTTCCATCTTTCATTAATGATTGCCCAAATGGGCCCATACTTAGCCACTCTATCCTTGTATACTTCCTTTGTTTTCTCCTTTCCTTGATCCATAGCCTCATAAATGAAGCCCATAGCCAATCTTCCCAATCCACCAACTGCAACACTTTAACTAGTGGCTCAACAACCTTCACAATCTCTGCTTCCTTTTTCCAAAATATTTCTTCATTAACTTTATTTTAAACATATTTTCCATCTTATTTGCGAGACCATTGACATTCATTCCATTCATCATTGGAATGAATGTCAATGGAATGAGTTGCAAATCTAGTGATGACAGACCTAATAATATCCTTGCCCCCTGTGTGTTTCCTAATTAGGCTCAAAAGACATGAGTGATTGTAGATATATTTTGTTATGCTTTTGGCATGCTCTACAGTGTTCTTGACCTAATATATTTTTCCAATATCCTCTAGCATGAGGTCTATGCAATGTGCAACACATGGGGTCCAAAAGATGGTTTTGTGTTTTTCCTCTATCATTTTACTAGCAAGAACATAGTTAGAGGCATTATCTGTGATTATTTGGACAACATTAGCCACCCCCACCTCTTCAACAACCTCATCCAAAAGTTGAAACAATAAGTGTGCATCTTTCACCCTATCAGATGCATCAACTGATTTTAGAAACATGGTTCCCTATGGGAAAAATATAAGAAAGTTTATGATGGTACAGTTCCTTTCATTAGTCCACCCATCTGACTTGATGGTACATCCTATTTTTCCCCGTGAGCTTTTGAAATCTTTCAAATATTCATCAATGGAGGAAACTTCTTTTCACAAAAGAGATCCCCTTAACACATGCATTGTAGGGCCTTTGAATCCATTTCCAACAGCAAATATGGCATCAAACATAGGTTCATAATATGGTGAACGAGAAGCATTGAAGGGGATATCATAATCATACCACCATCTAGCTATGTAATCACAATAAATCTCTCTCAATTATTTCTTCCAATGGTTATCTAAAGTGGGTTGCATGTGACTTCTACTAGCTTGAGGACCATGTGCATCTAACGGAGAGGAGGGTGTGAAATCACCCCTCTTTTTCATTTTACCCTTAACCTTTTCTTGAATAGACTCCAAAGAGGGAGGAACATAGTGAAAGGGGTTGGATGCATCAGTGCAAGGGATAAATGAAGAGCCCTCATAATCAAAATTGGGGTTGGAGACCATCATTTGTTGTATACTCCTCTTCCTCCCAATTTCAACGTTTATTTCTTTATTCCTAGATTTTTCTTGCTCAAACTTCTCAAAGTTATCTAGAGACTCCTACCTAATCTCCCCAATTTGTTCTAACGGTGCTTCACATGGAGTAATTTGGCTTCTAATACCAGCCAAGTGTTGTTTCAGCCTATGAATACCCCCTCCACCCTCCTTAATTTTTCTATGACAAAATTTTCAATGCATTTGATTATCAATCATTTTAACATATGCCCAAGCAGCGTCTTTCACTATAGGAGCCATGAAATGAAAGGAAAAAATAAGAAAATGAAAAAAAAATAAACATTGCTTCAATGTTAATTTCTTTTACAAAAAAGACTCTTTTCAATTTCTAGATTTGCACCAAAAAAAGAAAAGCTAAAACCGATTTTAGAAGTGCAAAAAAAAAAAAAATACCTTTAGGCACAAACCGCCTCCTCAATTTTGCTCCAAAAAACCAAATCCTAAAATGCTACTCCAATGGTTACCATAGAAGCTCCTCACTGTTGCTCCAATGATTGCCTAAGACTCCTCACTACTGCTCCAAAAACAAACTCCACAACTCTTCACAAACTCCTTACAAATTCTCACACAAATGCAATGAGATAGCTGCGAGGAAACGTGAGGGGGTTGGGTAGGTTTTATAGGCTCAGGAGAGTTAAATGGACATCAAAAATTCCTAAAAACCAATTACAATCAACTTAGGGGTTCGTTTCTCCCCCCAAAACTATTCATTAGGCGTAGCTGAACGAATAAGGTAGTTTAACTCGGGCTCAGTCAAGCCGGACAGTTTGTTACTGAAGCAACCGATTCGGTGACCGGCTCAGCCGATTCAATAGCAAACTAGCCATCGGGCCATTTTTTCTGCCCAACTGGGGGTCTGTCTTGGTCGACTTATTCGATTCGGAGCTGGTTTGGTCGTTTCTAAAAACGTTGTCCAAAATACATGGAATAAAGGTCACAAATCTATGGATTATTTATATAAGAAGTACAAACCTAAAACAGAGATGTAAAAGTTGATTTCTTGATAAACATTCAAGTCTCCCTTCAGTGACAATAGATAACTTCCAATGTAGTCCTTTTCGGGTCATTCTGAACACACTGATAAAATTAGAAACATATTATTTGTAAATATATGACAAGTATATGGTCAGTAAGAGTCAAATTCTGAATTTTGTTGAAAGTGAACCTAGTCTACAAGAGAAAGAAACAATAAAAGTCAAGAAGAATCTTCAAGAGTAAGGAGAACTTGTTGTCTTGCACCAACATATGAAAAAAGGCCTCATCAAAGTCAAGTGTTGTTTTTTGTACCTCAATATTTTGATAATATGTCTTCAGTTCTCAAGGAAAGCAATAAGCTCAATGGATCATAAAAGACAAAGGTATGTGAGCTTGAGGTATGTATAGAATGTTCATTTATTAAGTATCTAGAGTTGGTAGGTTTTCATTGTGATAAATAACTAGGAATTATAGATAGAACATTATCCTGATTTTCTTGCTCCCTCTTATGATAGCTAGGGTTTGACAATTCTTTGCAAGAATGGAATTAAATAACGTCTAGTTTTTGTATTCAAAACCCTATGAATTCATCTTCTAAAGTTTAATGGAAACCCTAGTCTTGTAATTGATGATACTTTTCAAGAAAGTGTTGTTGGTATATTATAAAAGGATTGTGGCAAGATTCAGAGGGAGACATTCAATAAGGTAACCCGGAAAGGCTTGTAAAGGAAAAATCACAAGGTATGTATAAATATTTGTAGCTAAACTTCTTCATTAAAAGGTACGATCATTTTGAGATTTGCCTTGTATTACTAACTTTCTTATGTTTAAGGTTTTGAATCATAAATATTATTGTTAGGGTGATTAATCACTAGATTAAATCTACCCTTGTCATACTATCTCTTAACATTTTTTCATTTTGGTGATAGCCTAACGTTTAGGTTTCACTGTAAAACCCTAACCTTTTGATGCTTAGGGTATGTTGACAATAATATTGAGACCCTAGTCTCGTTAGGGTTTGTTTATAAAGTCTAGAACATATAACGATATCATTATCTCTTGATGTTTAGGATTTTGTTAATTTTATGAAGAAACCCTAACCTTTTAGGGTTTGTCTATGATATCTAGGTTATATGATGAAACCCTAGATTTTTACGGTTTGATTAATTATGTTTTATGACAAAACTCTTGCAATAGTCAATATAATTCGTAGGAATGAAACCCTTGATGTATGAGCTTCCACATAATTGAAACCCTAGTCTGGTCAAAATTGTTGTATATCTAATTTTGAAGATTGATGTTTGTATCTAGGGTTTAGAATAAAAGCCCAAGTAAGAGATTGATATAAGGAAATAATATTGAAACCCAAGTTATGGAATTCTATAATGCTAACTTGATTGTTGATATACATGATTTAGTTTTATTGATGAAACCTAGGGTTTGTAACAAATCCCTAGTAGAGTTTGACATGAAATTCTAGGGCATAGTATTGAAACACCTGATGTAAAATGCTATGATTGGATTGGTTATTTATTTCTAAGGCTTTAAGTCTCGAAGATGGAATCTATGGTTTGTGACAAATTGTCGAATTCTAGGATATAAAAGATGTAAGCCTTGTTGATTGTGAGCCTATCTAGGTTTAGATATCTAAAGCTTGATTATTTTTATGATTCCATTGTATTGACATGCTAAACTTATTTTGATAAAGATAAATTCATGCTCATACTTGATTGTACTTGTTGTTGAAGGTTTACAGGTACATAGTCTGCAAAATGTTAAAAATGCTTTCCTACTTGAAAATGACTTGATAATACACATGATGGAAAGAGGGAGTTGTAAGAATTTTGGTAACATTGAAGTATCCATTGTTGATTACCTTGTTAGGTAAGGATAAAAGAAATGATGTTTCGAAGATTTAATTTCTCTGATGATATATGAAAGGAAAGGCCTATGTGGCTGAGTTGTTGATAGACCCGTTGTTGAGAAATCTAGGGCATAGGAATTTATGTGATTTCTCTTTGATGATAAATACTTGTGAATATTTTTTAGTTCTTTAGATTAGGTTCTTATTTTACTTAGATTATTATAGTGATGTTCTTCATCAAATAGCTACCAAACTATAAAAAATAATGATACAAGAGACACAAGATGTAGATGATCAGCTAGGGCCGAAACCTCTCCAACTTGAGAGGAAAACCCAAACATATTCTTCTTCTTATAAAATCTTCAAGGGACGAATTCAAAGACCTTTACCAAGACCCTTGACTTACAAACCACTCTAAGACCAAGTCACAAGGCTTCTATAATCAACATCTTCTTTCTTGAATAAATGCTAGTCAAACTACTTGCTTTCCTTTGGATCTTGGCTATGCTTCATATTTCAACCTCTTGTTTCAGACCTACAACCCTCAGCCTCTTTAGAAACCCTAGTTGCAACACATGTAATGTATTTTCACCTTATTTTTCACTTTGGTTCCCTTCACTTGGATATTATGACTTCCTTTTTCAATTCGATCTAAGGACTAGCTTGATTTCTCCTTGATTTGACCCCCAAGCCAATATTGATAACTTCATATTCTTTTACAACATATGGCACTCCTCTTTCTTCACACGTGTGGAGGTATTTTTACACTAAATAGACCCAAAATACTTCGAATTCCTTTCCTCCTTCCTTCGCTGGATGAGATGCTTCTATTTCTCCCTTCTTCGCACTTCTTCCTTGTATTTCATATTCTTGGGATGATATCATAAGTGAGGCCAAGCTCCTACTATATATAGTGGTCTTGTCTTTGAAATAGGCCAACTTGTGTAAGGGAGTAGGATGACATGCTCTTTAGAATGGTTTCTAGTTCCTTTGGAAGGTTGACTTGATGGGATCTCCTGCCCCCTCGTCTTTCTTCTCGTCCGCCATGGGAGGCCGTCGGGATTTGCGAGGCTGGTCTTGCAAAGGTTCAACCAGTTCAAGCCCTAACTCCTTATATCCCGACCTTGTTGGGGACATGCAAAGAAAAACAGAGAAAAAGCAGACCGCTCTGATACCACTGATCCGGATTTAAACAGGAACGCAACAAATTACAGAGATAACCATATACACAAAGATGCAGTGGAAATCATACTTTATTTCATTAATGGAAAATACTGAAATATGCTTACAATCAGAAATGGAAATAAACCAGCTAGGGCAATGGTAGCTTATCTCTGAGAAGAGATGTGATGGCTACATGCCTCTGAACTGTGTTACAATGAGGCTCAAAGGCCTATTTATTGTTGAGAAACAATGGAAAACCCTTAACATTCCAAAACCTAACCCTAGGAGATGAAACGCCAAACTATGGGCCCCGTTTGGGGGTAAGTTGGTACATCAACTTCCCGGGGTCGTAACGTTGGCACATGATCTCCGTTTGACGCGTACAATAGCTCATTAGAAAGATCTATCCGAGCACTATCATTCCATGGACCCATGTTTCCCTCGGATTCCCCAAAAAACGTCGTTTAGGGCCTCAAAACAGCTCCGGAAGTTCAGGACCCGAAAAACTGCTAAAAATAGTAAGTTGTGCTACAATTAAGAAAACTGAAAATGCTGAGAAAGACAATGGTGGGGGTCCAGGTGGGCTTGGTAGGTGGCCACCAATATCCACCTGGATCACTTGTTAGGGTTGAATGGTGATGTCTGAAATCCCAAACCTTTGAAGTATTGTTAAATTAGGGTTTTTTGTTGAAACCCTTAATCTTTGGTAGGGTTTATGAGCAAGACCCTTATTTTACATAATGTCCTGGGAATGAAACCCTAGGCATATGTTTCTCCATCTAATCAAATATGTTAGATGGTATTTGTATCATTGGGTTTGACTAACATATGTTGTTATGATATGCTTGTGCATGATGATGGAATCCTAGATATATGTGTTGACCTAATTATTGATGGTCATATGTCCCAGGGTTTGGAACTAAGCTCTAGTCGAAGTTTGATATTCTAGGATGATAGTGTTTGTGAATTCTAGGTTTTTGTAACTAAACCTTGGTATAAGTTAAATTCTCTAATATATGATGATATTGTGATAATCTGAGATTTATGAAAGATTGTTGAAATCTGAAATTAAGTTGTGATTGGTTTTGATTGTTGAAGCTTAATGGATCATGTATGAAATCTAGGATCTTGCACTAAATCCTAGTATAAATCTAACATATGAATTCAGAGATTTGATAGATGTAGTGTTGAATTATACTTGTTTGAATTGTTTCTAGGGTTCACTATATAATAATTTGTCATGTCATTGAAAAGTATATCGCGGCCCTAGATATAATGAGATTGATATATTGTCAAAGTTGTTGATGTGATTTAGGGTTTGTAACAAAACCCGAGAAAGAAGTTGAAGTATGTGTATCATGTTGATTATGAACCTAACTAAGGTTAGGTATCTAGTGTCTAAATTCTAATTCTTCCATTATTATATGATTCTAATACAATTAACCTCTTGCTTCTATGGATTTGGTTGTAGTTGCTATCTAAGTTGTGCAGATACATAATTTTCAAGATAATGAAGATGTTTGTAAGTAAAGTTGATAGACATGATGAAGAAAGTTATATGAATGATGAGGGTCATGATGAATTTGATAATAAGGTTGGAAGCCATGAAAGATTCTCTGATGTTATAGATAGAAGTTGATCTTCCTAAGTTAAGAGGGAGCCTATATAGAAGAAATCTTCCCAAGTTGAGAGGGATGGAATATTTTGGTCATAACTTCAAAGAAGAAATTGTAGAATTCCCTTTGACGTATTATTGAAAGAAGGAAAGCGGGTTCTAGTTGTAGAATATGTTGATGCATGTGAAGTAGGAAAGGAGGTTGTATGGTTGAGGAAACTTTTGAAAAATTTGTTCGAGAAGCCTCTGGGTCCTACTGTGATAATCAAAGTTGCATCAAGACGTCTGAAGATCCTGTGTCTCATGCTAGGACGAAGCATATCAATAATAAGTTCCACTACGTTAGGAACTTGGTGCAGTATGGGATCCTGAAGCTACAGTATGTCTTGACCGACGATCAAGTAGTTGATATACTAACAAAGTCTCTTCCTAATAAGAAATTTGAATATCGTGGAAACAAGCGTGGTTTAGTATATATTGGTGATCTTGTTTATGATGATAAAAGTTTGGGAGAGATTTGTTGAGGCTTTTTGTGTGAGACACATTGCCTAGAGGACCTCAAGTCGACACTATGTGTTGATGTCTAGATACCAAATTAGGGAGGGTGGCATTGGTCATAGAGCTATGACCTCGAATATGCACCTGGATCCCTAGGTTGGTGGTTATCAAGAAAGCCTGATGGTATATAGAGAGGTTGAAATCTTTATTCCATAGTAGTCCCACCTGGATAGATTTCCCTGGTTAGGAATCTAGTTTGTGGCACTGTGGGTGCCCAAACTGTTGGAGGACCTTGGATAGATTTCCCTGGTCAAGAATCTAGTCCATGGCATTGAGGTGCATAAACTCTTCATAGTTCATATGCTTTGAGGTCTGCCTTGTACTTGTTATTATGAATACCTCCCTAATTAAGAGGGAGTGTTGAAGCATGTAACTAGGTTCGTTCTTGATAATTATATTTGAGTCACAATGAAATGTACTTATGAAAAAGAATTTTATTATTATTATTATTATGACTTATTAAAGCATGGGTTTCATGCTTGGGTCATCATGTTTTATGTCAAAGTCCCCATTGAGGACTTCTAGGATTTAGACCGAATCATTAGAGTCATTGTACATTTAATCAGATCCTTCTTGTGGTTTTGAATCATGTAAAAAGAAGTAATATTGAGTCAAATAAGTTATTTGTCACCTCCACACGGAGTCAGCCTTAATGAGATCAAGTCGGCCTCAAACTGGGTAATTCAACCTCACCAAAAGCCTATATATTGGAGTTGTTCGAATTCATTTGGAGCACACACACTCACTCACTCAAGTTCTATATTTAGAAGAAAGAGCTGGAAAAGTGAGAAGTAAGAAAACAAGCTAAAAGGAGTGTGAATTTGGAGGAGAAGGACGAAAATATCAAGATCGAAATTTTGAGCTATCTATCTCTCTCTTGTGAGGATTCCTCTAGGAGATTGAAGTATTATCTTTTGTCATGTTGAAGTTGCTATTGTTGCTACTACTTTCAGTAGTTGGGTGGAAATTGTTGTTGGAAGTTGTTGCTGCTAGGATGATGTTTTGTTGAAGGGTTATCATTTGCAAGAAGGAAGAAATGGCTGACTTGGTGTGAAGTCTATGTCTAGCTCAAAAGTATTGGATTATCTCAAGAAGTTATTAAGGAAGAGTTGTTGATTGGGTTTTCCCCTAGATAGGGGTTTTTCCCTGGTTGTCTGCCTATATATGATGTATGTGATCTTTATGCTATTGTTTTGGTAATTGCTTGATGAACTAAAATATTAAAGAAGAACATAAACATAAAAAATCACAAGTAATTATCTATATAAAGAAAATATTTCTTCCTTTATGATTTTCTAACATTCCTTTCTAGGAACTTCCAATCATATTTCCTCCAATCTTTTTTAACTACCTCATATTTCACATGAGGATGTATTATGTTGATTTCATCTAGTCAATGTGTGACCCATGCCTTCACGTGTCCTTCCAAAGGAGGGGATCCTCTCTTTTGATCATGCTCTCAAAGTAGAGCATTCATATATCTATAGCCATATGACATGACTTAATTTTATCAAATAAAAGTATACCTCATTTTCCTTTAGGTCATCTATACTTCCTTTTGCAACTTCCTTGATTGAAGGAACTTCAATCCCTTGACTTGCTTTACTTTTTCTTGACATCATACCATCATCCCATGAATTCCTACAAGTTGGAATTCTTGATGAAACACTTGCTTCCTTTTAATCAATGAATCTTTCAATGCAGACTCCAACAAAGGATCTTTAGTATCCTCATCCAACAAATGTTTCTTTTTGACTGATGTATTATGAGCTTTGTACTAGAGGAAATTTTCTTCTTCTCATAAGTACCACTTATGCTTCTAATAAGGTTACCAAGAGCTATATCCTTCTATAGGTGACTTCCATAGAATTATGTTTTAGCTATCTTTCATGCTTCTCAATGATGATGTCACAAGCTCTTTCTTTAAATACTTTTATGATGCCATGATGCATCCTATCATGCTCCTTAGTGACTCATGCTAGCCATATATTACAACATAAAACTTGAAAAACATAAAGTTGAAAAGAACTAGGTGAGGAAGACTATCTCAATCATAGTAATGATCTTTTACTTCCTCTTTCTTGGATTTCTTCTTTTCAGCGTCCTCCACTTCTTCGGTGATATGGACTTCTTCTCTTCCCCCTTTTTTATTGTCCTTCTTGAGCTTAGTGTTAAAAATCAGAAAGGAAGGAATATTTTCTTTATGTTGATAATCACTTGTGATATTATTATGTTCTTATTAACTTTCTTGAGTTCTTATTTTATCTTAGTTCATAATAACAATGACAAGAAGATCAAAGACACCAGATGTAGGTAGACAACTAGGGAAAATCCCATATCTAGGGAAAAACCCAGTAAAAAAAACTCTTCCTTAATAATTTCATGAGATGATCCAAGATTCCTTTGAACTAGACACAAACTTCCTCCGACCACCAAGTCATCCCTTCCCTTCTTATGTAGATGATAACCTTCCAACAACAACCTCGACCTAGATGCAACAACAAGACTTCGAACCAACAGAACTTCGACCTAGTAATAGCCTAGAAAAACTTTGACCCAACAGAACTTTGACCCAGTAATAGCCTAGAAAAATTTCAACCCAACAGAAACTTTGATCCAATAGAATCTTCGACCCAATAGAATATTTGACCTAGTAGAAACTTCGACCCAGTAGTAGTCCAGTAAAACTTCAACCCAACAGTAACTTCGACCTTCCAACAAATAGCCCAGTAAATCCATAGACGATAGAGAGTGAGAGAGAGAGAAAGAGAACCCAGAAACTTTGATTTCCCTTCTCCATCAAATCTCCTCCTCCTTTTGGAATTTCACACATTTTCTGCCTCCTTTTGGATATTTAACTTGTGTGAGATGTGTCTTCCAAATGAATCAAACTGCTTGTATATATGCCCTTTTCTGGAGGTCGAATTACCCTCATGTATGCCAACTTGATCAGGTAAGGTCCAACTTGGTGTGGAGGTGACAAATGACTTATTTTACTCAATATTAATTCTTTTTACATGATTCAAAATCCCAACAAGGGTCTCATTAAATGGACAATGACTCTAATGACTCAAGACAAAACCTAGCAGTCCTCAATGGGGATTTTGACCTAAAACATGATGACCCAAGCATGAAACCCATGCTTTAACCAGTCATAATAATAATAATAATTTCTTTTTCTTTCTTTTGATAAATACATTCATTATGACTCAAATACAATTATGAATACTGAACCTAGTTACATTATTCAACACTCCCTCTTAACTACGGAGGTATTCATACATACATATACAAGTACATGGAAGATCTCAAAACACATGAACCATGAAGAGTTTAGGAACTTACGGTGCCACGAATTAGATTCTTCACCAGGGACATCTATCCGGGTGGGACTAAGATGGACTAAATCTTTTAGCCTCTCTAGGTACCATTAGGCTTACTTACTAACCATCAACCCAGGGAACTAGGTGTGTAATGCAAGGTCATAGCTCTACCAACACCACCCTCCCTACCACTTTTGGAACTAGACATCAACACATATGTCAACCATATGTCCTCCCAGGAATTTTACACACAATGCGTCAATACATCAAATATCTCTTGATCAAACAGATCATTAACATCAAGCATGCTTTTCAAAAACTTTGAGAGATTTCCCTGAATAGTCACAACCCCAATCAATAACAAACTTTCAAATACTCATGAGTAAACACAAACCTTCGTGGTCTTCAGACATCTTGATGTTGTTTCACAATTCATCATGGTAGGACTTAGATGCGTCCCAAACAAATCTTGACAAAGGTTTCCTCAAACATTCAGCTTCCTTTCCTACTTCACATGCAACAACAAAATCTTGCTTTCCATCTTTCAGCAACACCTCAATATGCATTCTCCAATTTCTTCAAGATATCCATCATGACTATAATATGCCCTCCCTCTCAAGTTTTGGATTTATACTCTTTCCTTTATCCAGGTTCCCTCTTAACTTAGGGAGATCAACTTATTTCTATGACATCAGAGAATATTTCATGGCTTCCATTCTTCATATCAAAGTCATATTGATCATCATTATTCATATAAATTCCTTCTTCATGTTTATCAACCAAATAAACTTTCCTTACAAATATCTTCAGCATCTTGAAGATTATGTACCTGCACAAATTAGATAGCAAGTACAACCAGATACATATATAGAACCATGAGCTTAACTATATCAGAATCATGGAAGCATTAGACTTTAGATATCAAATACCTAAACTTAGTTAGGTTCATAATCAACAAGAGACACATACTTTTATACTTCAACTTCTTGTTGGGGTTTTGTCATAAAGCCTAGACTTTATCATCAAGACTTCGAGTAACTCAATCAAGATAGCATTCTTCATTATATCTAGGGTCTCAACACTTATTTAAGAGATACGACACACTCTGCTATAATATATTGCAAACACTAGAAGCGATTCAAGTAAGTACATTTCTACAATGCATCCAACAAATTTAGAATTCATATGTTAGACTTCTACTAGGATTTAATGCAAACCCTAGATTTCATCTTTGATATACTACAAAACAATCAAAGTTTTCAACTAAATTACCAAATTCTACTAGTGTTTGTTGTAATCCATAGATTTTATCATCATAATGGAAACAATATCATAACATCATATCCTAGAATATCAAACTTCTACTAGGGCTTAGTTGAAAACCCTAGGCTTTGCACACTATAAGCATCAACAATTTGGTTAGCACATATACATATCTAGGATAATCATGCACAAGCATATCATAACATATATAGGACCCAACACACAAATATCAATACATACATATAATGATCTTGATTAGGCTAGGGTTTTGATCAAACAAACAAACATAAACCTATGGTTTCATTCCAATGAGCTTACTCTCAATACATAGGGTTTTACTCATAAACCCTAATTTAACAAAACCATTACCATCCAACCCTAAAGGACTAGGGTTTCCATAATAATACTAAAACTCCAAACATGACAAAACCATCAAAACCCCAAACATCAAAAGAATAGTATTTTCTAGATTTCATCAGTAACATAAAGTAGACTAGGATTTTTCACATTAGCATACCCTTAGGGTTTTACAGAGAACCTTTTTGGGTTCCACACACATAATGATTTTAATGAGGGTAGATTCAATCTAATAATAATTACCAAACAAGAATATCTATGATTCAAAGGTCCTATACATAACACTTGTTAGTAATGTCAAGCAGATGAATATACCTTTATCACGAAGAGAAAAAAACTTATGATTTAAAACATACTTTTGAGTTGTTTTCTAGAAAAACCTTACAGGACATCAATTCCAATGCTTTGTTTTGTGAGATCTTCTCCATTTCCTTTTAGCATATCAACAAGCTTTTCCTAACCAAGGAAAATATTAAAAGAAATGTTATTAGCATCTAATATAAACACATATAGATAAAAAAAGGAAAGCCAAATATGAAAGATAATACAAGGAGTAAGATACTTATCTTTGGAAAAATGGTGAGGGCTCCCTCTTAATCCAATCTCTAGGGATACCTATCACTTTAACAAAACAATTCAACAATGTTTTTCCAAAGCATGTTAAACCTATAAGTACTAAAAATCAAAATACAAAACAATTCTAAAACTTATATTAGAGGGATAGAGTCTCTAAGAGTCCCTAGAAAATAAGCCTTGAATTTAGATTCTTCCTTCTTGTTCTTCTTTGGTGGTCCTTCATGATCAGCAGCCGCTTGATCCCTATTTCTCTTTATATTCCCCATATTCGTAGGACAATCGCTTCTATGGTGACCCATCTTGTGATAATTGTAACATTCGATTTTGGATAGGTCTATTTTCCTTCTAGGCCCTTTAAACTTCTTGAAGGTTCCTTTGTTCTTGTGATGAGAGAAATAGGAATTTGAAACTTTCTCCTCTTCATTCTCTTTGTTTCTCACTAATGATATTTTGACTTCTTCTTGACTACATGTATTCCATAATTGTTCAAATGTAGGAGTTTCCTTCCAACCGTTGAGACCTAATGAAAAGGCACTCCAATATGTTGGTAGTCCTAGAAGTGCAGTGGTTACATGATCCTTTTCTGGTACTATCTCATCTATTTCCTAGAGTTCATCTCTGATTCTAGCTATCCTTAGCTATCCTTTGTCATCTTTATAGATCTTAGTTCATTCTTAAGACTTGCAATTTGACCAAGATTATTGATTGTGAATAATTTGAATAATGCCTCATACATCTCTTGAGTATAATATATGTTGGATATATATGGGATGAGGTTATCCTTTATTCCATCCACCATTAGTGTCATGGAAAATATCTTTGTTTCTCTGAACTTTGCCTTTTCCGCATCACTTGACTCATTTGTAGGCTTCTTTAGTTTTCCTTTAACTGAATCTTATTCTTCTCGAAGATGAAATCTATCCTCTTTTTCCATGCCCTGTAATTTGATGCTCCTTCTAATTTGTTTTCTCCCTTCATTGAGTTAGACATTGTTTTTGAAGATTATAGGCTTGGCTGCCTATATGAACCTTTTCCTTGATGACCTTTTATTCAAGCTTTTTAAAACTCCTTATTCTCCTTTTAATAAATCTTCAAGCTACATTTTTCCTTCTTCTTCACCTTAGCTATGATACCATATTAGAAAATTAGAAAGACAAAAATATTTTCTTTATGTTGATAATAATTTGTGATATTCTCATGTTATTAAATTTCTTGAGTTCTTCTTTTATCTTTGTTCATAATAACAATGACACAAAGATCAAAGACACCATATGTAAGTGGATAACTAGGGAAAAATCCCTATCTAGGGGAAAACCCAATCAAAAACTCTTCCTTAACAATTTCACAAGATGATTTAAGACTCCTTGAACTAGACACAGACTTGCTCTGACCACCAACTTAGCCCATCCCTTCTTCTACAGAGGATAACCTTCTAGCAACAACTTTGTTAAAATTGGCAACCAGGGAAAAACTTCATGTGGGTCATCTTATTCATGGCTAATAATATTTTTATTAGATTCCTCTCGTCGAGAGGTGTAGGATTGATATAAATATCATCCAATTCTGATAAGTATTCATGGAGATATGAATTTATTTTGATTATGGAATTATTATCAAGCCGACCTACAACTCATGTAGGCTCAGAAGCCCAACAGTCGCATCTATTCACCCACCAAAGTTGTGTATAAATATAAGAGGACTTTTCCTCATTTGGACTCACTCATCTCATCACATCTCTCTCTCTCTACTGCGCAGATATGAGTCTCTTCTCTAGTGCGCTGAAATGGGTTTCTCTCTCTCACACATGTGAAGCCGGAAGTTGTTAAATTTGAAGCTGCAACTGCAGAAGTAAAGATTGACTTGCGTGGCCTAGAAGATCTCCTCTTTGGAACTACACTGTAGGTTCATCTGAACCTCCTTTGAAAGCCGCAACTTTTGGTGGTGGAATGAAGTCAATCCGACGAACGGTTTGCAAGATATCGACTACCCTAGTTTGAAGCCGGAAACTGCTGAAACTGAAGCTACAACTGCAGAAGTAAAGATTGACTTGTGTGGCCTAGAAGATATCCTCTTTGGAACTGTGCTGTAGGTTCATCTGCACCTCCTTTGAAAGCCGAAACTTTTGGTGGTGGAATGAAGTCAATCCGACTGTCGGTTTGTGAGATATGGTCTGCCCTAGTTTGATAATGAAGCCGCTAATGCTGATGCTACTGATCTAGGGTTTGCTACTGCTGATATGAATCAGATTTATTGTACTATTTCTCTCTGCTGAATTATTGAAGATAAAAGAAGATTTGATTAAAGGGTTTCCCCACACATTGTGGGGTTTGTCCCTGGCTAGCCGCCACATCTTGTGTCTCTTGTCTTGGCTTGTTTTCTGTCGATCGTTTAATGTTCTATCTGCACTTTACTTTATGTACATGTGATTGCTAATCGGTGGAATATAATAAGAAAAAGAAGTAAACTGTTATAAGCATAGAACATACCATAACTTAACATGGTATCAGAGCTCAGGTGAAGACAAAACCCGAGCAAGAGCAAGAGCAATCATTGAAGAGAAGATTGGCAAGGCTATCCTAAAATAACTATGGGGTCCTCAACACTCTTTCCTGCCGAAGACAAGCTCCGTGAGAAAGCTGACTATCACGGATGGAAGATGTCTATCGATCTAACCCTTGAAGATCAAGGAGTGTTGGACCATGTAAGAGGCAATATTGTTGAGCCTTCATCAAATGCATCTGCTGCTGCCGGGAACAAATGGAAAAATGGAAAAGTCAAAACAAAGAAGATCATCCGGGACTCTATCGACAAGCGCTTGGTGGCCTACATCTCTGATCTAGACACCTCCAAGGAAATCTACAATAGACTGGTGAGTTTATTTAAAGTTAATGATGCAAATCATGTTTTGTTTCTTAGAAATAAGTTGAGGGAAATCAAGAAGGGTAAAGATGAAAGTATGCAAGCATACTTCTTAAGAATCACCGAGATCAAGAACGATCTCCTATCTATTGGGGAAACCATTACTAACAGAGAAATGGCACTCACAACTCTCGGAGGATTACCATCTGAATGGTATGTGTTCAGGACTACTCTTCTGAACAATAATGTAATTCCTAGTTTCGAGGAATTAATGGCTAGATGCATTCAAGAAGAAACAAGGGAAGAAGTGCAAGAAATGCCCATACCTAAAGGTCCTCCTGTTGTCTTTTCTTCTCATGCAAAGAGAAGAAAGGACTCACACCGGGACGATGATCAAAATCCCTCTTATGGCAAATCAAAGGAATGACAAATTCAACAGCAAAGGTAAGAGGAGAGCTGGAGATCGAGGAAGAGGACAACCATTCAAGAAGGCTAGAAAGTCCAGGATGTATTAAATGCACCTGACCTCAAAAGGAACTTAGTGTCCATCTTGGCAATGGAAGACAAAGGCTTCAAGGTAACCTTCAGCAATGGCAAGGTATGTATATGGAAAAATAATGTTAAAGATGTCTTTACTCTTGGGTTTAGTGTTGATTCATTATATCAAGAAGTCCGCTAGGTGTCATGTCTTGTGACACAACTCTTTAGTCCGAACTTTGGCATCGGAGGTTTGCCCACCTTCATTACAAAGCTCTACCCGATGTAAGACAGATGGTAACAGGGATGCCCGAATTCCAAGTAGAGAAAGAAGGTGTATGTCCGGGATGTGCCAAAGGAAAGCTCAAAAGGGGACCATTCCCCTCAAGCCAAAGCAAGACCTTCGATATATTACAGTTGGTTCACTCAGGCATACCTGAGGTTGGCATTAAGAGGGAGACTACTACACCACATACTCTTGAGCAGAATGGTGTGGTGGGAAGGAAGAACCGCACGATGATGGAAGCTGTCTGGGCCATGCTACATGATCAAAGACTTCTGATGTTTCTATGGGCTGAAACTACAATCACCGTCGTATATGTACAAAATTGATTCCCTTATCAAGCATTGGGTTCCAAGACTCCTGAAGAAAAATTCACCGGTAAGAAACCTGATGTTTCTCATTTTAAAATTTTTGGAAGCCCTGTATACTTTCATGTGCCGAAAGAGAAAAGAAATAAATTGGGAGCATCTGGAAAGAAGGGAATTTTCGTGGGCTATGGTGAAAATACTAAAGGCTATAGAATCTATGTAGCCGGTCAAAGGGAAGTCATAATTAGTCATGATGTCAACTTTGACGAAGATATGGCTCTCAACAAGGTGATCAATCTTCCGACTTTGAGGAGCTCTCAAGAAGCCGACACCAGGGAACCGAAAGAAAAGGATGATAAATCAATGCCTGATGTAGAAGAACCCATGGATCCGATTGATCCTCCTCCATATGAGCCTTCCTCTTCTAGAAAGAGGCCTTCATGGCTTAAGGGGTTACTTGATGATGCTGAAGGACATGCTGCACCCCGAGGAACCTTTCGTGAAAGTAAGAAACCTAATAGGTATCAAGGATACCTGACCATCATGAGCATGATCATACAAAATGAGCCTTCGTCATTCTCAGATGCCGTCAAGCATCAAGTATGGAAGGATGCTATGACCGAAGAATATGAGTGTATCATAAAGAATGATGTTTGGGAAGTAGTTCCCAAACCTTAGGACAAGACTGTTGTTACTTCCAAATGGCTTTACAAGATAAAGCATGCAGCAGATGGAAGCACGGAAAAGTATAAGGCTCGTTTTGTTGCTCGAGGTTTCTCCCAAAAGGAAGGTATAGACTATGATGAGATATTTGCACCTGTTGCCAGATATACAACCATCCACTCGATCATAGCCCTTGCCGCTTCACAAGGATGGAACCTACATCAGATGGATGTCAAGACTGCATTCTTGCATGGCTCGATCAAAGAAGAGGTCTACGTGGAGCAACCCGAAGGATTTGAGATTTATGATCGAAAATCTCATGTATGCAGGTTGAAGAAAGCTCTCTATGGGCTGAAGCAAGCACCCCGAGCATGGTATGAGAGGATCGATAGCTACTTGATGAAGCTGGGATTCACTAGGAGTGAAGCCGATCCTAACCTTTACTTTAAGGTTGAAGATGACAAGCCTCTCATACTGGTGTTATATGTGGATTACCTCTTTCTAACAGGTGCAGACCCTCTCATTCACAAATGTAAGAGGGAGCTGGCCTCTGAATTTGAAATGAAAGACCTAGGACTGATGCACTACTTCCAAGGACTTGAAGTGTGGCAGAAGCCAAGGGAAATTTTCCTATCTCAAGGAAAATATGTGGTAAATATATTGGAAAGATTCGATATGATGGACTGCAAGCCTGTGACTACCTCGAGGATCTTAACTTTTAGAAGTTATATGGTAGTGATGTCGGACCAGACTTGGGAAATGCCTCTGAGTTTCAAAACCTCATTTGCATTGATGTTCTTGGTGAACCTCCGTCCGAACATATGTTTTGCAGTTAGCATTGTGAGCTCATATTTGTTTGAGCCTCACTGGATTGATGCCAGGAATCTTTTGAGATGTCTTCAGGACACAATCTCTCATGGATTAAGATACACTACCAGAGATGTGAGACTACTTGGATATACTTATGTTGATTAGGCAGGCAGTGCGGTGGACTGTAAGAGCACTTTCGGGTACTGTTTCACCTTGGCATCTGCTTCGATATCCTGGATGAGCAGGAAGCAGAAATCGGTGGCCTTGAGCGCCGCTGAAGCAGGATATATTGTTGCTAGCATAACCTCGTGTGAGGCACTCTGGTTGCGAAAGCTCTTCAGTGAGCTATTTGGATTTACATTGGATATCACTGTGATTCTCTGTAACAACCAAAGGTGGGATTCGATTATTGAGGAATCCCGTATTGTCAATTGCTCCAATAGATAGACATCATCTCGGATATGGTAAGTTGATGAGCAAGGAAGCTCCATCACATTAAGATGATGTACAGGTTGATACACCTTGTCAAAGCCCCGAGGAAAGATCTAATCTATGATTTTCCCAAACGACTTGGAGTCGGCAAGAAACCTTTGTACAAGGGTCCTGCATGTTGCATACATTGAGCTCTGGGAGCTCTGAGGGCTTGCGGTTCCTACTGGAGCAACATATGACCACAGGGTGACTCACCCTCCCCTGGTGGTGCACACTGGAACAAGATGATTCGCTCTCTTGTGGGACAAGATGATTCGCTCTCTTGTGGAACAGGATGATTCGCTCTCCTGTGTAGCAGGATGATTAGTTCTCCTGTGAGGCCTGGATTGATGTGTTCTCCATGGCAGCCTGGATTGATGTGTTCTCCACGACGATTGTAGCAGGATTGATGTGTTCTCCTGTGAGGACAGGATTGATTAGTTCTCCTGTCGAGGCATCCTACCCATGCAGTCTGGGACTCATGGGAAGTACCTCTCATCTGATCAATGAGCAGGGAAATGAAGTTAGGGACCATAGTAGTACCGATGGACGCATCGTTGTATCTACCGTACTCCCTACGCTAGGATGACCTCCATTGCTCTGGGATCAATGATACTGGTTTGGGACCAGTGGTAGGAGTTGTACCATACTATGACGCTGACTTCGGGTCGGTTGAGACTGGTCTGGGATCAGTGGTACATACTCTGAGACTGACTTTGAGTCAGTGGAAGATGATATTGGTCTGGGACCATTGGAGTTGTACTCACTATGACGCTGACTTTGGGTTGGTTGAGACTGGTCTGGGACCAGTGGTACATACTCTGAGACTAACTTTGAGTCAGTATGATACATCCTCGATCATTTCTTCTTCTTCATAATTCGGACAAAAGCAGAGTAGAACAGAACAATGCAAGAGAAGAGCAGAACAGAGCAAAACAGTACATATCAGTGCAGTGCAGAACAAGACAAAGCAGAACAGGCAAAATAGAGCAGAGCAGGGCAAGGGTCAGGCTGTACAAGGCAGTGTATTTGATGGATGAATAGTAACGACCGATAGACAGATTGCAGATGAAGTTCTCCATGGTTGAGAGGCAGTGTTAAAATTGGCAACCAGGGAAAAACTTCATGTGGGTCATCTTATTCATGGCTAATAATATTTTTATTAGATTCCTCTCATCGAGAGGTGTAGGATTGATATAAAGATCATCCAATTCCGATAAGTATTCATGGAGATATGAATTTATTTTGATTATGGAATTATTATCAAGCCGACCTACAACTCATATAGGCTCAGAAGCCCAACAGTCGCATCTATTCACCCACCAACGTTGTGTATAAATATAAGAGGACTTTTCCTCATTTGGACTCACTCATCTCATCACATCTCTCTCTCTCTACTGCGCAGATATGAGTCTCTTCTCTACTGCGCTGAAATGGATTTCTCTCTCTCACACATGTGAAGCCGGAAGCTGTTGAATTTGAAGTTGCAACTGCAGAAGTAAAGATTGACTTGCGTGGCCTAGAAGATCTCCTCTTTGGAACTGCGTTGTAGGTTCATCTGAACCTCATTTGAAAGCCACAACTTTTGGTGGTGGAATGAAGTCAATCCGACAAACGGTTTGCAAGATATCGACTGCCCTAGTTTGAAGTCAGAAACTGCTGAAACTGAAGCTGCAACTGCAGAAGTAAAGATTGATTTGCATGGCCTAGAAGATCTCCTCTTTGGAACTGTGTTGTAGGTTCATCTGAACCTCCTTTGAAAGCCGAAACTTTTGGTGGTGGAATGAAGTCAATCCGACTGTCGGTTTGTGAGATATGGTCTGCCCTAGTTTGATAATGAAGCCGCTAATGCTGATTCTACTGATCTAGGGTTTGCTACTGCTGATATGAATCATATTTATTGTACTATTTCTCTCTGCTGAATTATTGAAGATAAAAGAAGATTTGATCAAAGGGTTTCCCCACACATTGTGGGGTTTGTCCCTAGCTAGCCGCCACATCTTGTGTCTCTTGTCTTGGCTTGTTTTTTGTCGATCATTTAATGTTCTATCTGCACTTTACTTTATGTACATGTGATTGCTAATCGGTGGAATATAATAAGAAAAAGAAGTAAACTGTTATAAGCATAGAACATACCATAACTTAACAAACTTCGACCTAGATGCAACAACATGACTCTGACCTAGCAGAACTTCAACCCAATAGTAGCCTAGAAAAAATTCGATTGAGTAGTAGCCCAACAAAAAATTCGACCTAACAGAAACTTCTATCAAGTTGAATCTTCGACTCAGTAGAATATTCAACCTAGTAGAAATTTCGACCCAACAATAGCCCAACAAAACTTCAATCCAATAGTAACTTCAACCTTCCAGCAAATAGCCTAGTAAATCCACATGTGCGAGAGAGAGAGACAATCCATAGACTTTGATTTGTTGATTTTTGGTAGCATCGGATGTCCTCTAGCCATGAAAATTGGTTGAGAGGCAAAGTCACATAAAATCTCCAAGACCCACAAATCATTTTGGAAAATTCAACTTGGTTGGAGAGATATTAAGATAATTACTATTTTTAATGGGGTTCCTAAGTCTAAACTTAGGAAAATTAAAATATTAATGGATAATAATATAAAACTGGTTGAGAATGTTCTAAATGACATGGATCAAGACAAATATAATATTAGTCATTGATTAAAGACTTAATCTCGCCTGTTGAAGACTCAACATGAAAAGTATAAGAGGAGGCTTGAGGGTCAGTTGGAGATACACCAAATTGATCATCTAGTTCAATTTTTTGGAGTGGGGTTTGCTGAGAGAATCAAGCTAGTGATTTGTTGCTGCAAGGGGAAATTTGGCACAAGGTCAAGAATACATAGTAGAGAAGCAGAGATAGTGTTAGAGAGACAATGCAGAGCCTAGAAAGGCTAACGCAGAGGAAACTGGGACTTACATAGAGGCTGAGGAGGCCAACGTGAGTGACATAGGGCGCCGTAGGGCTATCGTAGAGAGCCAAGGGGTTGACGCATAGGCATCAGTAGTTGCGTAGAGGATAGCAGATCTAACATAGGGCCAAGAGGCAATGCTGGGTGATTTTTGTGGGGCAGGATGAGTGCTGGTGAGCTAAGAGGGTGACGCAGTCCATAGCATAGTAACATAAAGTAGTGGAGAAGCTTAGAGAAGATTTCATTGTCCAGCTAAGGAGCTACAATTGTTGTTATGGGATTGTTCATCTGTTGATTAATCAGCCATAATATTTGTCTCCGAGGAGAGGTACTAATGCCTAGGGAATTCTCTGTTGGGTGAGCCATTTCTGACACCCTAGATGTATTCAGAAACTGCATAATAATAAAACCCTCATATCTGCTGCACCGGTTTTCCTGCATCGGGTTTTTCCGGGGATGATTGTCCAAAAATAACGGTGTCCCTTATGTGTTTGTATTAGTTATTTTAGTTGTTGATCTGTATATGAGTTAAGGTTGCATTTGTGTTTATTTCAGTATTTATATTTATAAATAACTTGTCAATGGAATAAACAAGTAGGAGAAATTAAACTAGATAATGCAGTAGGGATTTCTAATGTGTCAAACTTAGAAATTTCAACATGGTATCAGAGAATTACAGATCACAGAAGAACTGAAGGAACTAGCAGTAATATGAAGAATTTGCAGCAGTAGCAACTGTCTCGAGAGACAGCATTGTTCCATAGCAGAAGCAGTAGAGGAGTGACATAGAGGGCCTACATCATCATTTTGAGACATAAGGAGGGTGACTGCAGAGGCAGAGAGGGGAAGATCAGACCTACATACTGCTTGATCATCTTTCTTAGCCAGGAAGGATTGATGTTGTGGCCAGGAGGAGAAAATTCTGCCATTGTCGGGATTGCGTAGAGCCTGAAAGTCTTAGTTTCTTCAATTGCCAGGGCTTGCGGAGCTGTGGGCAGATTGTGATTGAGAAGCTGGTGGGGTGTTGTTTCTGTCAATGCAGAATAGTACCTAAGGGGACAGAACCAAGGTAGAGGGAGTCGCTACCTTGATGGATTTATAGCCAAGAAATCCAAATCCAAGTTGTAGTTGCAAGGAGGATTGGAGAGGAGTGGTTCGACATTTGGAGGGAGGATTTCTAGTAGGGAAATCAGGACTTAGAGGGATATTTCCAGGAGGGGAATCAAAACTCAGAGGGAGTCCAGAAGAGGAGCTGAAATCGCAGTGAACGGACTGAGGGATTAGGACATGTTGTATTAGGCTTCCAAACTTTTCATCTGGAAGGCTAGGAACCTGGCAGTCCTGGATCAACATCGCATCAAGGACTTTGCCTTGAGAACCATGGCTATCCCGGTCGACCTAGATGAGAATGAAAAGTATGAGGATGAAATGGTGAGGGCAAAGTGCATGATCCTTGACGGGGTTAAAGATCATGTCCTACCACATATTGCAGAAAAGAACATTGCAAAGGAGACATGGGATACTTTGAAGACCTTATATTAGGGCCCTTCTGTGCAGCAGAAGATGCTATTGGAGAATCAGCTACAGTTGTATCAGATGTAGAAGGGAGAGAAGATAGATCCATTCCTTCTCAGGTTGCAGGAGATTTGCGATCAGCTCACTTTCGTGGGATCTACACTAGATGCTGAATTTATGGTTAGGATTTCCCTGAATGCAGTCTTTGACGAGTGGGAGACATTTTTCCAAGGTACTTTGGGCAGAGCTACTCTTCTAGGATGGGAGGAGATGTGGGAAGCTCTTTGCCAAGAAGAGATCAGGTGGATGACCAAGGTAGGTAGTAGCAGTAAGGGAAGTCGAATCAAGAAAGAGGAGGAGGATGTGACTCTCACATCTGCGGGAGGAAGAAGAAGGACATCTCCAAGGTGAAGTGCTTCCATTGTGGGGAGCTGGGACATTATGCATCCCAGTATCCCAGGAAGAAAAACAAGGGAGAGGCTTCCGATTCGAAGGCAGCTCCGGCTAAGGTAGAGAAATAAGTCGAGACTGATGATGATCTTTCCATGAGTGCTCATGCACCTCTAGAGAAGAGGTGGGAAGACATCGAGTTGTAGTCAAGAGGACTACATACTAAGGGCAGGATACTTGAGGTGCTCAAACTCTTGGATCATATCCGGCTACGGGATCCCTTAACGGCAGTAGCAGAATGGCAGAGGTCGAGTGGAGCAAAGTGTAGTGGAGCAACAAATTCATGCTTGGGTGTAGAAATCTGAGGTAGCACAATGGAGATTGCAGTAGTGCGAGAGGCATAGAGGTGTATGCAGCAGTGGAGTAGCAGCAGAGGGAGCACAGGATAGTAGCAGAGGCAACTTCAGTTTCATAAGGCTTCCAGACTGACTGGGAGGTCAATATTTGGTAGAAGTCAGTTACCTACTTCTCGATAACTGAGTTGCAGTGCAATAGATAGTAGTGGTAGTGCTAGGGGTAGCATGAGTAACATATTGAGAGGGAGCTGCAGTGTAGATGTAGCAATGGCAGTGGCATGGGCAACAATACAGGAAGCAATAGTGCAGGGGATGTGAGGTAGTAGGCCAAGCATCAGCACAAGTACCGATGTGGAGGATCAGTGTGATGTTTCAATGTTGAAGCATTACTAGAGCACATTCCTCACTAAGGAGTGTTGATTTTTGGTAGCATCATATGTGCTCTAGCCATGAAAATTGGCGGAGAGGCTAAGACACATAGGATCTCCAAGACCTAGAAATCGTTTAGGGAAATTCCACCCAGTTGGAGAGATATTAAAAAAATTAATATTTTGTCATGGGCAACAATACAGGAAGAAACAGTGCAGGGGATGTGAGGCAGTAGGCCAAGCATCAGCACAGGAACCGATGCGGAGGATCAGTGTGATGTTTCAATGTTGAAGCATTACTAGATTCCTCGCTAAGAGGGAGTGTTTATTTTTGGTGGCATCAAATGTGCTCTAGACATGAAAATTAATGGAGAGGCTAAGGCACATAGGATCTCCAAGACCCAGAAATTATTTGGGGAAATTCCACTAGGTTGGAGAGATATTAAAATAATTAATATTTTTAATGGGGTTTCTAAGTCTAAACTTAGGAAAATTAAAATATTAATGGGTATTAATATAAAACTGGGTGAGAATGTTCTAGATGACATGGATCAAGCCAAATATAATGTTATTCATTGATTAGGGACTTAATCTCATCCGTTGAAGACTCAACAGGAAAATTATAAGAGGAGGCTTGAGGGTCAATTGGAGATACACCAAATTGATCGTCCAGTTCAATTTTTTGGAGCAGGGTTTTCTGAGAGAATCGAGCTAGTGATCTGTTGCAGCAAGGGGCAGTTCATCACGAGGCCGATAATACATAGCAAAGAGGCACAGATAATTCCAGAGAGACAGCACAAATCCTAGGCTAACGCAGAGGCAACTGGGACTTATGCAGAGGCTGAGGAGGCTAGCGTGAGTGATTCAGAGGGCTAGAGGACTAACTCAGAGAGCCAAGGGGCTGATGCAGAGGCATCAGTAGTTGCATAGAGGTTAGCAGAGTTGACACAAGGACAAGAGGCCATGCTGGGTGATTTTCGTGGGGCAGACTGAGTGCTAGTGAGTTGAGAGGGTGATGCAGTCCCTAACAGAGTGACGGAGAGCAATGGAGAAGCTTGAACCAGCTTTCACTATCCTACTAAGGAGTTGCAATTGTTGTTGTGGGATCATTCATATAGTGATTGATCAGCCATAATATCTGTCTCCGAGGAGAGGTACTATTACTGAGGGAATTATCTGTTGGGTGAGTCATTTCTGGCACCCTAGATGTATTCAAAAACTGCATAATAATAAAATACTCATATTTGTTGCATTGGGTTTTTCCAGGGACGATTGTCCAAAAATAACGGTGTCCCTTGTGTGTTTGTCTTAGTTATTTCAGTTTTTTATTTGTATATGAGTTAAGGCTACATTTGTGTTTATTTCAACATTTATATTTATAAATAACTTGTTAATGGAATAAACAAGTAAGAAAAAATAAACCAGATAATGCAGTCAGGATTTCTAACATGTAAGACATAGAAATTTCAACATGATTTTCCTTCTCCAGCAAATCTCCTCCTTCTCTTGGAATTTCACACTTTTTCTGCCTCCTTTTGGATATCGAACTTGTGTGAGACGTGTCTTCCAAATGAATCGGTCTGCTTGTATATATACCCTTTTCTTGAGGTCAAATTACCCTCATGTAGGCCGACCTGATCAAGTAAAGGCCGACTTGGTGTGGAGGTGACAAATGAATTATTTTACTCAATATTAATTCTTTTTACATTATTCAAAATTCCAAGAAGGGTCTCATTAAATTGGAAATGACTCTAACGAATCAATACAAAACCTAGAAGTCCTCAATGGGTACTTTGACCTAAAACATGATGACCCAAGCATGAAACCTATGCTTTAACAAGTCATAATAATAATAATAATAATAATAATATTTTTTTTTCTTTCTTTTGATAAATGCATTTCATTATGACTGAAATACAATTATGAACACTGAACCTAGTTACATTCTTCAACATTCAGAACAATCTCTCTTGTAACGCCCATATTCTTGACATCCATAGCATTGAACGTTAGCCATATTCTTCTTCTTTTTCTGAGGACCAGTCAACTAGAGCGGGGCACTACATACACCCCCTCTTAATAATAGACTTCATCTCGAAGTCCTTGGAATAGATAAGGAAAATGTGACGCATCTCCTTAGCATCCACCCAAGTAGCTGAACTAGACTATAATTGTCCCACTAGACCTTAACCTGGTCCACTAATCATCATCTAAGAGACAAAGTTCGATGGTCCAGTATGTGAACTGGTTCGGCCATTATTGTTCCCTCATCTGAAACCTACAAATGACCAAAGTCAATAACATATGAAGGATCTGAAATATAATGACGCAAAACAGAAATATGAAACACATCATGCATACGCGCTAAAGATGGAGGTAAGGCAAGCCTATATGCCACCAATGTTAAAATTGGCAACTAAGGCCAAACTCCATGTGGGTCATCTTAATCATGGCTAATAATATTTTTATTAGATTCCTCTCATCGAGAGGTGTAGGATTGATCTAAAGATCATCCGATTCTGATAAGTATTTATGGAGATATGAATTTATTTTGATTGTGGAATAATTATCAAGCCGACCAGTAACTCATGTAGGCTCAGAAGCCAACCAATTGCATCTATTCAATCATCAACATTTATGTATAAATATAAGAGGTCTTTTCCTCATTTGGACACACTCATCTCATCACATCTCTCTCTCTCTCTCCTGCACAGAAAAGAGGCTCTTCTCCTACTGGGCAGAAAGAGACTCTTTTCTCACATGTGTGGAAGGAAGGACACAGATTTAGAGCTGCAACTACAGATCAGAAGTTTGACTAGCATTGACCATCTTTCTCTCTCTATGAACTGCACTGTAGGTGGATCTGAATCTCCTCTGAAGGCCACATTTTTTGTTGGTGGAATCAAGCCGATCCAACGGTCGGTTTGCAAGATATTGTCTGCCCTAGTTTGGCTGATCTAGGGTTTGCTGCTACTGATGTAAATCAGATTTATGTACTATTTCTCTCTGCTGAATTATTGAAGATAAAGGAAGATTTGATCAAATGGTTTCCCCACATTGGGGTTTGTCCCTGGCTAGCTGCCACATCTTGTGTCTCTTGTCTTGGCTTGTTTTTTGTCGATCGTTTAATGTTCTATCTGCACTTTACTTTATGTACATGTGATTGCTAATATGTGGATAATAATAAGAAAGATAAGTAAACTGCTATAAGCATAGAACATACCATAACTTAACATGGTATCAGAGTTGAGGTGAAGACAAATCCCGAGAAAGAGCAAGAGCAATCACCGAAGAGAAGGCTATCCTAAAAGAACTATGGGGTCCTCAACACTCTTCCCTGCCGAAGACAAGCTCCGTGAGAAAGCTGACTATCATGGATGGAAGATGTCTATCGATCTAACCTTAGAAGATCGAGTGTTGTACCATGTGAGAGGCAATATTGTTGAGCCTCCATCAAATGCACCCATTTCTACTAGGAACAAATGGAAAACTGGCGAAGTCAAAACAAAGAAGATCATCTAGGACTCTATCGACAAGTGCTTGGTGGCCTACATCTCCGACCTAAACACCTCCAAGGAAATCTACGATAGACTGGTGAGTTTATTTAAAGTTAATGATGCAAATCAAGTTTTATTTCTTAGAAATAAGTTGAAGGAAATTAAGAAGGGAAAAGATGAGAGTATGCAAGCATACTTCTTAAGAATCGCCGAGATTAGGAATGATCTCTTATCTATTGGGGAGACTATTACTGATAGGGAAATGGCACTCACAACTCTTGGAGGATTACCATCTGAAGGGTACGTGTTCAGGACTGCTCTTCTGAACAATAATGTAATTCTTGGTTTCAAGGAATTAATGGCTAGATGCATTCAAGAAGAAACAAGGGTAGAAAAGCAAGAAATGCCCATGCCTAAAGGTCCTCCTGCTGCCTTTTCTTCTCATTCTAAGAAAAGTAATAATTCCGGGACTAAATCAAAAAGAAATGTTGGACCGAAGGGTGGAAGAAAAGGACGATGTTACATTTGCGATAAAGCAGGTCACTATGTGAGGGAGTGCCCTGATAGAAAGGACTCACACCGGGACAATGATCAAAATCCCTCTCATGGCTATCAAAGGAATGACAAATCTAATAGCAGAGGTAAAAGGAGTGCTGGAAGTCAAGGAAGAGGACAATCATTCAAGAAGGCTAGAAATTCTAGGTATGAATCTAATACTGTTGACAATAAGTAGGATGAATATTATCTAGCAGCTGCTCTATCTCTCTCTGCTCCTTCAGACTCAATGGGAATTTGGCTCATTGATAGTGGTGCCTCAAGGCACTTCATTGGTTACAAAGAAGTTCTCCATAATCTGATAAAGAAAGAAACTAACCTAGAAATTGTCCTTGGAGATAATATGAAATATCCCATGAAAGGTGTAGGCAATGTCTCTCTTAAATTAAATCAAGGTAATACGATCCATTTACAGGATGTATTATATGTACCTAACCTGAAAAAGAACATGGTGTCCATTTCAGCAATGGAAGACAAAGGATTTCATCAATGGCAAGGTACGTGCATGGAAAAACAATAATAAAGATGCCTTCACTCTTGGGTTTCGAGTTGATTCATTATATCAGGTCAGAGGAAGTCCGCTAGGTGTCCTATCTTGTGACACATCTCAAGCCTTGATCGAGAATCAAAGGACTGAAAATGGAACTGAATATGAATCTAACAAGTTTCATGACTTTTGTAAAGAGGTTGGCATTAAGAGGGAGACTACTACACCATATACTCCTGAATAGAATGGTGTGGTGGAAAGGAAGAACCGTATGATTATGGAAGTTGTCCGTGCCATGCTCCATGATCAAAGACTTCTGAAGTTTCTATGGGCCGAAGCTGCAAACACCACCATATATGTACAAAACCAATGCCCTCATCAAGCATTGGGTACCAAGACCCCTGAAGAAATGTTCACCAGTAAGAAACCTGACGTATCTCATTTTCAAATTTTTGGAAGCCCTGTATATTTTCATGTGCCGAAAGAGAAAAGGAATAAATTGGGTGCATCTCGAAAGAAAGGAATCTTCGTGGACTATGGTGAAAATACTAAGGGCTATAGAATCCATGTATTCGATCAAAGGGAAGTTGTGATTAGTCATGATGTCACCTTTGATGAAGATATGGCTCTCAAGAAGCTGACACCAGGGAACCAAAAGAAAAAGAGTATGACGAGATATTTGCACCTGTTGCCAAATATACCACCATCTGCTTGATCATAGCCCTTGCAGCTTCACAAGGATAGAAACTACATCAGATGGATGTTAAGACCGTGTTCTTGCATGGTTCGATCAAAGAAGAAGTCTATGTGGAGCAATGCGAAGGATTTGAGATTTATGATCGAAAATCTCATGTATGTAGGTTGAAGAAGGCTCTCTATGGGTTGAAGCAAGCACCCTGAGCATGGTATGAGAGGATTGATAGCTACTTGAAGTTGGGTTTCACTAGGATTGAAGCCAATCCTAACCTTTACTTTAAGGTTGAAGATGACAAACCTCTCATACTGATGTTGTATGTGGATGACCTCTTTCTAACAGGTGCAAACCCTCTCATTCACAAATGTAAGAGGGAGTTGGCTTATGAATTTGAAATGAAAGACCTAGGACTGATGCACTATTTCCTAGGACTTGAAGTCTGGCAGAAGCCAAGGGAAATTTTCCTATCTCAAGGAAAATATGTGGTGAAGATATTGGAAAGATTCAGTATGGGGGACTGAAAGCCTGTAACTACCCCGATGGAGCTTGACTTTAAGAAGTTAAGCGGTAGCGATGTTGGACCTGTTTTACGAAATGCCACCGAGTATCTTCAACTTGTCGGAGCATTAATGTTCTTAGTGAACTCCCGTCCAGATATATGTTTTGCAGTCAACACATTAAGTCAACATATGGTTGAACCTCACCACATACATTGGATTGGTGCCAAGAATCTGTTAAGATATCTTCGTAGCACAATTACTTATGGGTTAAGATACATTGTCGGAGATGTGAGACTACTTAGGTATACTGATGTTGATTGTGCAGGCAGTGTGGTGGACCGAAAGAGAACTTTCGGGTGTTGTTTCTCTTTGGTATCTACTTTGATATCCTGGATGAGCAAGAAGCAAAATTTAGTGGCTTTGAGCACCGCCAAGGCAGATTATATTGCTACTATCATGGCCACCTGTGAGGCAATCTGGTTACAAAAGCTCTTCAGTGAGCTGTTTGGATTTACATTGGATACCACTATGATCCTGTGTGACAACCAGAGTGGGATTCGTTTATCAGAGAATCTGTATTTCATGAATCGCTCCAAGCATATCAATATCAGGTACCACTATATTCGAGATATGGTGCAGCGAGGAGCAATAAGGCTTCAACATATCGGTACAGATGAACAGGTCACCGACATTCTGACAAAGCCCCTAGGAAAGGTCAAATATTTTAGTTTCTGAGAATGACTTGGTGTCGTTCAGAACCTTTTGATGAGGGTCTTGTATGATGTATGGAGCTCTTGTAGCTCCAAGGGGGGGGTGTGGGGTACTTCTTGGAGTGACATATGACCACAGGGTAAAAGAATCAAAAATTTCCATGTAACACCCTGTGGTGACTATGTAGCAGGATGATTAGTTCCCCTGTGAGGTCTGGATGATGTCTTCTCCATGACGATTATGTAGCAGGATGATTAGTTCTCTTGTGAGGTCTGGATGATGTGTTCTCCATGATGATTGTGTAGCATGATGATTAGTTCTCCTGTGAGATCTGGATGATGTGTTCTCCATGACGATTGTGTAGAAAGATGATTAGTTCTCTTGTGAAGCCTAGATGATGTGTTCTCCATGGCGATTGTGGATAGGATGATTCACTCTCTTGTGGATAGGATGATTCGCTCTCCTATGGACAAGATGATTCGCTCTCTTGTGGGACAAGATGATTCACTCTCTTGTGGGACAGGATGATTCGCTCTCCTATGGACAGGATTGATTAGTTCTTCTGTCAAGGCATCCTACCCAAGCAGTATGGGAATCATGGGAAGTACCTCTCATCTGATCAATGAGTAGGGAAATGAGGATAGGGACCATAGTAGTACCGATGAACGCATCGTTGTATCTACCGTACTCCCTATGTTGGGATGACCTTCATTGATCTGGGATCAATGATACTGGTCTGGGACTAGTGGTAGGAGTTGTACCCACTATGATGCTGACTTTGGGTTGGTTGACACTGGTTTGGGACGAGTGGTACATACTCTGAGATTGACTTCGGGTCAATGGAGGACTGGTCTAGGACTAGTAGTAGGAGTTGTACCCACTATGACGCTGACTTCGTGTCAGTTGAGACTGGTCTGGGACCAGTGGTACATACTTTGAGACTGACTTCGGGTCATTGAAGGACTGGTCTGGGACAAGTAGTAGGAGTGGTACCTACTGTGACGTTGACTTTGGGTCGGCTAAGACTGGTTTAGGACCAGTGGTACATACTCTAAGACTGACTTCGGGTCAGTCGAGGACTGGTCTGCGACTAGTAGTAGGAGTGGTACCTACTATGACGCTAACTTCGGGTCGGTTGAGACTGGTCTAGGACTAGTGGTATAGACTCTAAGACTGACTTTGAGTCAGTGGAGGATGATACTAGTCTGGGATCAGTGGTAGGAGTTGTACCCACTATGACACTGACTTCAGGTCGGTTGAGACTGGTCTGGGACCAGTGGTACACACTCTGAGACTGACTTTGAGTCAGTATGATACATCCTCGATCATTTCTTCTTCTTCATAATTTGGACAAAGCAGAGCAAAGAAGAACGGCGCAGAGTAGAGAAGATCAGAACAGGGTAGAACAGAATAAAGAAGAGAAAAGCATATTAGAACAGGGCATAACAGAATAGAGCAGAGCAGGCAGGATAGAGCAGAGTAGAGCAGGGATCAAGTTGTAAAAGGCAGTGCATTTGATGGATGAATAGTAGCAACTGACAGAAAAATTGTGATGGAGTTCTCCCTAGTTGAGAGGGAGTGTTAAAATTGGCGACTAGAGCCAAACTCCATGTGGGTCATCTTATTCATGGCTGATAATATTTTTATTAGATTCCTCTCATCGAGAGGTGTAGGATTGATCTAAATACCATCCGATTCTGATAAGTATTTATGGAGATATGAATTTATTTTTATTATGGAATAATTATCAAGCCGACTAGCAACTCATGTAGGCTTAGAAGCCCAACAGTCGCATCTATTCAATCATCAACATTTTTGTATAAATACAGGAGGTCTTTTCCTCATTTGGACACACTCATCTCATCACATCTCTCTCTCTCTCTCTTGGGCAGAAAGGAGGCTCTTCTCCTACTGCACAGATAGAGACTCTTTTCTCACATGTGTGGAAGGAAGGACACAGATTTAGGGCTGCAACTGCAGATTGGAAGTTTGACCAGCATTGACCATATTTCTCTCTCTCTGAACTACGCTATAGGTGGATCTGACTCTCCTATGAAGGCCACATTTTTTGGTGGTGGAATCAAGTTGATCCGACGGTCGGTTTGCAAGATATTGTCTGCCCTAGTTTGGCTGATCTAGGGTTTGTTGCTGCTGATGTAAATCAGATTTATGTACTATTTCTCTCTGCTGAATTATTGAAGATAAAGGAAGATTTGACCAAAGGGTTTCCCCACATTGGGGTTTGTCCCTAGCTAACTACCACATCTTGTGTCTCTTGTCTTGGCTTGTTTTCTGTCGATCGTTTAATGTTCTATCTACACTTTACTTTATATACATGTGATTGCTAATCTGTGGATAATAATAAGAAAGATAAGTAAATTGCTATAAGCATAGAACATACCATAACTTAACAACCAACCCTTTCCTTTCTAAGATTTCAAAAGTTCCCACAAACCTTGGAGACAATTTTTCTCTCTTTCCAAATCTTATAGATATTTTTTGGGGCCTTACTCTTAGGAACACCCTATCTCCCACTTCATAACTTTGGTCTACCCGATGAGCATCAGCATAGCTCTTTTGTCGATCTTGTGCTTATTTTAGCCTTCCCCTAATCATAGTTATATGTTCTTCCATCTCTTGCACCACTTCTGGTCCTATTAATACTCGGTCCTCTAGTCGGTCCCAACTAAGAGGTGTTCTGCAAGGTCTTCCGTATAAGAACTCAAATGACGCCATCTTGATGGAACTCTGATAATTATTATTGTGAGAAAATTCCACGAGGGGTAAAAACTCCTCCCATCTCTTTTGTTGGTCCATCACATACATCCGAAGCATGTCTTCGAGGATTTGATTAGTCCTCTATGTTTGCCCATCTGTCTCAAGGTGATAAGTGGTGCTACAATTCAATTGGGTTCCCAAGGAATCCTAGAAACTGGTCCAAAACCTTCTTATAAACACTGCTCCCCTATCAAATATGATCTTCCTAGGCACTCCATGCAATCTCATAATCTCATTAATAAAAACTCTGGCTATTTTTGGTGCCTTATATGTAGTCTTAACTGGTATGAAATGGGCGCTCTTGGTCAACGTGTCCACTACTACAAATATGGAATCATGTCTTCTTGAGGTCATTAGTAGTCCCACAATGAATTCCATTGATATAACTTTCCATCTTATATTTTGGTATCTCATGGGGTTGCAATAACCCTGTTGGATGTCTGTGTTCAGATTTTACTCATTGACACTATAAGCATCTTGCTACCAAGTTTATGATGTCCTTCTTCATCCATTTCCAAAAGAAGAGTGGTTTCAGGTCCACACTCATCTTGTTAACACCAGGGTGTCCCATGTATACTGCGTGATGTGCTTCATTCAATATTAACTGACGTATATCTTCATTTGGTGGTACATATATCCTTCCCCGAAATCGTAGTATTCCATCATTGTCAAGGTAGTATTCTTCATATTTTGGGACCCTCATTTCATCCTCCCTCAAACTTTTGCTAACCTCCTGGTACCAGGTGTCTTTAAATTGTAAATCAAGTAGGTTCTCCCTCAAATCTGTCTTTAAGGGAATCACTGAAAATATCTGAGGTCTCCTACTTAAAGCATCAACCACCCTATTTACTGTTCCTTTTATGTAAGTGATATCAAAATCATTTTCATTAATTAGCTCAGGCCATCGTCTTTGTCTTGCATTTAAGTGGTCTTGAGTGAATATGTGTTGTAGCCCATAATGGTTAGTCCTAAGATCAAACTTTCTTCCTAGAAGGTAGTGTCTCCAAATTTTTTGTGCATAAACAATTTCTACCATTTCTAGATCATTGGAGCTTGGTAATGGGGCTTGCTATCTTCGAAAACCCTTCAACAAATCTATGATAATACCCTGCCATGCTCATGAAACTTTGTATTTCATGAACAATGGTTGGTGTTGGCAATTCCATGATGGCCTCGATCTTTACTAGGTCTATTGTGATACCATCCCCAGAGATAATGTTCCCAAGATAATGAATCTTGGTTTGGTAAAAGGAACACTTTGACAACTTCCCGTATAATTGGTTTTCTCTAAGACATTGTAGAACTATCCTTAAGTGTTTGTCATGCTCTTCGAGGGTCTTTGAGTAGATAAAAAAATCATCGATAAAGACTTGTACGGACTTGTCTAAGTAATCCCGAAATATTATGTTCATCAAACTCATGAAAACACCTAGGGCATTTGTCAGTCCAAAGGGTAAAAATAAAAATTCATAATGCCCAAATCTTGTCTTAAAGGTTGTCTTCACGATATATTATTCCTTGATTCTCAACTGATGATATCCCGACCTCAAATCTATCCTTGAAAACATAGTCACCCCCCTCATTTGATCAAACAAGTCATCTATCCTTGGCAGAGGGTATTGATTTTTTATCGTCACTTTGTTCAACTGGTGGTAGTCAATGCACAATCGCCAAGACCCATGGAGATATTCTAGGTCATATGAACCCCAAGTCCAACAATTCCTTTAATTGGATCTGCACTTCCTTTGGCTCTGGAGCCGACATACGATAGGGTGCTTTTGCAATAGGCTCAGTGCATGGTTTAAGGATGATGGTGAAATCAATTTCCCTTTTTGGGGGTAGTCTGGGTAGTTCTTCGGGAAATACATCCTTAAATTCAACAAGAAATGGATGTTTATCAAGGTTTTCAGAATCACCCTTATCATTTAGAGCTAACAGCGAGAACATTTAACATCCCTTTCACCTATATTTCATTAGTTTCATGGAGGAGATGAACCTCAAGGACACCCCTCGGTTCTTTCCCCTTAATGATTTTCTTTGGCCTTCATCGCTTGTGAAATGTAGAATCTTTTCTTTACAGTCTATGAGTGCCTCATGTTGTTCCAAGCAATCCATTCGTATAACTACATCATAGACTCCTAAAATTGTAGAGTACAAGGATACGTTGGTCTTATATACACCCAGCTCCACCTCACAATCCTTTACCATCCTTCCTACATTTCTTTTCATAGCACATGCCATTTCTACATGTCTAAATTCATATTGTGCAATTGCTTTATGTTTAATCCTTGATAATGCATTTAGAGAAATAAAGGAATTAGTAGCTCCTAGATCTATTAAAATGACAAAACTCATACCATCAATATTACCCGAGCTTTCCAACACAGTGGATTGGTGTTTGACTTGGTGATTGTTCATCGTTGCATGGATGTGATGAGCCTTCCCTAGATACCCCACCGTAGTTGCATTCTTAGTTGAGTTGGCATTACTTTTATTTTGAGGGAAATCCCTCTCGTAGTGAGGACCTCCACAAGTCCAATAGCCCTCTTAGGGGCTTGTCTCCTACTACCAACTAAACCGGGAGTTGGCCTGGAACTCTGCTAGAAGGAGCCAGACTATTGGGATCGGTGTTGAGGTGGTGTGACTTGGTGCTATCGCATAGGTCAGTGTTTTTGTGGTTGACGAGTTTGTTTAGGTACCTTATGCATATGCTAAGCTAGATGCCTATATGTTGTTCTTTGATTTCCTGCTGACCACTTTTGATGATTGAGCACAACACCCCCTTGCAGATTCCTATGTTCCATATTGTTTCCATTTGGTACTCCTGATCCTGTGGGCCTTGTTGACTTACTAGGTCCACTGCTCATGATCTCCTCCTCTGCAATGATTGTCCGCTGAACTACCTCGTGCAAGGTGTGAGGCATTAAGATTCTAACCTTGGCCTAAATGTTAACATTTAGTCCATACACAAATTTTTTCACCTTGAGCTTTTATGTGTTTAAGTGAGGGGCATAACAGAGTAATTCCATGAAATGAGCCACATACTCTGGTAGTAAGCAACTCCCTTGCTTTAATGCATCGAATTCATTTAGTTGCCTCTCAAGGAACTCCTCTGATAGGTAACGTTCTCTAAACTTTTCTTCAAATAGTTCCCAAGTTACTTCTGATATATCCATCCCTAATTGGGTTAACAATGTCTTCCACCAAAGTAGTGTGTTTCCCTTTAGCTGGAATACACCCATCTTGGCCTTCATATTTGCGGAGTAATCTCTCATGGTAAAGCACATAGCCATGTTTTCTAACCATGCCTCTGCAGATTGACCATCTGTGGACCTCCAAAACTCTGCAAATTTTACTTTTTCCAAAACTCAACGTACATCATTCCTTGTAGTGTTTTGTGGTACTTCGTTTTGTATGATAGGTCCTCCATGCTCTCGTTCCAAACGATTTATTAATTCCTCGGACATGTGTTGGAACGATCTCATTAAGTTCAACACTTCTCCAACTGGTATTTGTTCTGGTGTTGTGATGTTTTCCCCATTATTGGGTGGAGAGGTAGGATTTGGTTTTTGTGGTGGTGCCATGTTGCGCCCTTTAGTTGCCCCACTTCTTCTTTTACCTCTTCTACCATGGTTTACCAATGAATCCTATCACAATTTAACATGATTTTTCCTTATAAGATATAAATGAATAAATAAAAATTAGATAAAATCATAACAAACCTGGGTGGTTTTATAATTTACTATTATTTTTATATGCTTCCAAAGGAACAATTTATGCATTTATAAGTTCTTGATTATATAATTTGCCCATCAATTTCAAACATTCCTATAACATTTAATCAAAAGAATACCATCAATATACTCAATTAGTATGCTTAAATTACATTATGTCATGTAAATGGTAGAGGTGGTTGGTAGCATTATCATAACATAAACTGAGAATGTCCTTAGTAAAAAGAGAGAACATAGGTTTCTAATGTTTTTTATTTTATGAGCTTAGGTAGCAACAAACAAAAAATATTGGATGTTGAAATTTTCTATCCGTTGTGAAATCTTGCTTATATTAGCCATATTGAATGGTGGCGACATATGAAACCACTTCGCATTCAAATAGAATAAGTTGGAACACCCTTTTAGTTGAGAGGAGTTAAGTCCTATCATATCTACACTGTGTCATATCACCATTTATTTTTGCATGGCACCATTGATCTCATACTTCCATTTAGCATGAAAATTTTTAGATGCCCATAAATTATAAAACTATAAGATTAGAGTTGTTAAGATCCCACATTTGATTCAATTTTTACAAATATTTGTGAGTATCAACATTTATCATTTTGGTCTATACTCAATATGTGATAATATTCATTAAAAAGTGTTTTTTTAATTCAAAACATATTATTAGAAAAATTAAATATATCTTATTATAATAATAAAAATCAATAAAATTTATTCAATTTAACATAAATACTAACAATTAAATCAAATCTTATTTAAAACATATTATTAGAAAAATTAATTAAATTTTATTATAATAATAGGAATTAATAAAATCTATTTAATTTAAGATAAATAATAGCAATTCAATCAAATCTTATTGACATTAAAAATCACAGAGAAAAATAAAATAAAAATAAAAAATCAAAGAGATCGAAAAAAAAGCACACTAGCATCAACCATATGTCATTATCAAGCACAACTCCATTATGCTTGAGTCAAGTGAAGATAAATTCACAAACACTAACTAGAGTTAGGTAAGGCCAACAACAAAAACATCGAGTGGGACATAACCATACCATAGTCAGGTAACATTTATCGCCCACAAAACAAATATCTATCCAACTCTAACCGCATCGTTTCTGGCCTAGATTTTTTTTAAAAAGAGATAATATTAAATGTGATAAATGATGTTGACTTTCCTTGAGCTTCGATATTTCTAACACTATGGATTTTTAAATATCGGTAATATTTTTTTTCATAAATAGTGTTGCATGCCTGACTTTTCTAGCGGATGGTAGACCAGGCAACAACTCGAAGAGAGACCGAAACCTGACGTGGTTTCAAGAACAAGTCGTCAGAGATGTTGTCACACCATGAATTCGGTGAAATTTATTAATGAGATGAAGATACAAACCCTAAAGTCTAAAAAATTATTTCACCCTGTAAATTCAAGATGAAAATAAATTCCAAAGAGAGACACTGTGACATTTTATTATTATTATTATTGGGATTATTATTATTATTGGATCTTCTGAAAAATTCATTATTTTTGGACACATATGGTAAAGATTATTTTATAAAATGCCATGAATAGCATAAGAGTTTTGATTCTTCACGGGCTTACTGCGTTGTATCATGTGTTTCATTACAATAAGATAATAGGCGTTAACCATAGAATGGTATTATGTAGTAGTGCCTACAGTTGTTACTAGTAATATCCATTAACTTAGCACCTTTTACCCGGATACGTCTAGATAGTTATAGCCGTCTTGGAAGTATAAGTTTTTTTTTTTTTTTACTATTTCTGTGGTAGAAATTACGTAATTGGTATTCAGTACAATGTCTTTCAATGAGCAAGTGGTCCTCCTATAACTAAAAGGGATGTTGGGACTGGAATTGCTCATGTTGCCTCATCTGGACCTGGTACTGTGGAACCGAATGTTGAACCAATAGAAGGATTAATAGAATGAATGGCCAGCCAGATTCTCTTATTCATGCTAGTCAGAATATAATTGATTGAGCCACTGAGAGATTGAACATGAGTGGATAACTCATAATACTATATGGGATTTATACTAGTAGTTACAACTTGTTTCATGGTTACAGTAAGCATATAGTAATTACATATCAATACTCTTGAGCTATTACCATATCTAATTGATGTGATAATAAAGCACCTTCTTGTAATACCAATACTAGTATGTTAACGTTATAACCATATCTATTAGATTATCATGATTTAATTATTTTATAAGCTTACGCAAATTTAATACCATTTACGAATTTAGGATGCAGACAATTGAGGATTCAAAATTCAGGAGAGTCGAGGATTCAACGTTTTGAAATTGAATACATTCATTTTTTTTCTTCTTTTGGATCAAATATAGTAATTTCCTACCAATCTACTACAGGAAATTCACCCAACCAACTTTTTAATTTTTATAGGAAATATCGATTAGAATGCTAATACTATGATTCAAATTGACAAGTGAAAAGGACTAGATTCTTAATAGTTGAATCTAGAGGCATGATTATACTTTTAGGTATCAAAAGGCGATACAGTCATTAAATCTGGCAGATATGAGGAAGATGAGGAAGAGCACACTAGACAATGGAAAAAAAATGCACACTTCTAGTGAGAATGTAGGAATTGCATATTTGAGTACTAAGAACCTAAAAATAATGCTATCATTGGTCCTGAACATATTGTAAATATCGCAGGAATGAAACACATGGTGAATAGGGAGGCCGGTGTTAACAATGATACTAGAATGGTTAGTAGAAATAGCGATAATGACAGTGGAAGCGTAAAATGCAAATCCAAGAGGGAAATCTCTCATTACAAATTAGGTAAGGCGTGTAAGGTCCAAAGAGTTGAACCAACAACTCTGATACCAAAATGTAGGAACCAACCCTATCATTTTTTTAAGTACTAAAAATACAACCATAAGAACATAGCATTGGGAACTAAAAAATTATTAAGCATTATATAAAAATTTCCTAAATTTCACTGCACTGAACGTATCATCTAATTTACATGTTATTAACTAAATCCATAATGAACTCATACAAAAGAATATTATATTAACATAGATATCGTTCACCAGAAGATGAGATTCAAACGTTAATTGCCGCTATTTGCTCTCATTTGTTGTTGGTCGCCTACAAGTGTGAATGTCAACGTGCTTAATCCAAATGCAATGATCCACCGGTTGACCTCCTAGCCTACTCCTTGGGTACTCTCCTTCCCCACGGACCCCTGAGCTGCAATGGGGTTGTACAATGGAGGAATGTATTAGTTGGTAGAGTAGAGCACTCTTTGTCTCAAGAATCCCCTCTCTAAAATCCTCTACCTCACCAAACTCATTATAGCTTGTAATCACTACTCTAACATAGTCTCATCCATCCAACAATAGGGTAAAGAAAAAGTCATTTCTCCCATGGCCTGCCCTTTCTTTTATAGGAGTTCTCATAGGTGACACTTGGCATTTCAAGCATAATTAATTATTTTTGGTAATCCAATAGTTTGATTATTCACCCACCCATGTGTCACTCTCTCATCAAGGATCTCCAAAATTATTTATTTATATTTTAATTTTAAAATAATATTTTTCCTCACCTCAATAAAATTCCTATTTCTTCTCCTAGTTGTCTCTTGATCCCCTTTTTACTCCTTAATTTGTGTTCATTACTAAAATCAATTGATAAGTCAAGATTTGATCCCCTATATACTCCCTAATTTAATACAAGTTATCTCTTAAATAGATATTCTTATGTTGGTTGTTGCCACATGGAGGTTCTCTAAATTTCTCTAAATTTAATTTATTAATATTATTTTAATTCACCATCTTCTTCTCTTAATTAGGTTTAACTATTTTAGAATTAATATTTATCCTTACATTTATTTCTCTCTTTTCCCTTTTTACCTAATTAACATACATTATCTACCTAATATTTTCCAACATGGGAAGGGTAGAGTTTTTAAGGTAAAATATCTTATTTCTTCCTATGATTCTCTTAATCCAAGTTTTAGTCTTGATTTAATTACCTTGGTTTCTAACATCATTTACCCTTGATGTGAATTTACGTGGTTTCCATATATTGATTATATTTATTAATTTATTTATTCTTAATGATTCCAAGGGTACCAAGTTTGGTCATGCCCTTCAAGAACTTCCCTTGAAGTTCCAAGGGTGTCATGCCTAACAGTTTATTTGTGATGCCAAGGGTGCCAAGTTGGTCGCGCCCTTCAAGAAATTCCCTTGAATTTCCAAGGGTGCCACACCACTTGCCCTTCAAGCATTCAGTGTCTACGAGGGGAAAGTATAGGTACAACGACAAATACCACTATCATCTCTTATGTTGCCTACTATAGTGATACTAATAGTGTCGGGGATCAAGGAATTTGCCTTGATGCGCGCTCCCCAGTAAAATCCTCATGAGTGACCCAATTTTGGGACCTGCCCCCATGGCATCGTGATCTTCAAGGCAAAGGTGTTTCAACCTTTCCAGCCCAGGTCACGACAGGAGTGCTAGTGGGTGAGATCTAGGACACTGTCCCACCCCTCCCATGCAGTTCCATCCAATTGTACAATCCCATCACCCATATGTGATTAATTCGACCAAGCAACTAATATGTGTCTACGACCACTAACATATCATCAAAATATAGATAAACATATATAGCAGGTTTCAAAATTAACTTAGAATTTCAAAGACAAAATATAAATTTTCATCAAACCAGGTGTCGTCAACTCGTATATGCGAGTGCCTCTGGTGGTTTTATGCCATACTTAGTAATCATCAGTAACAAGGTTTCTCAGTGTTAGTCATTGTCATAATAGCATCATTAGCATCACCTAGTCATTCACATCATTGTTCATTGTGAACCAAAACTAATGCAAGTAGGTAACATAGGGGACACATCCATCATGGTTATCATCATCATAACATCAATAGAAGCATGCATATCCATCAAAGCTATCAACATCGTAACATCAATAGAAAACATATTTATCCATCAAAGATATCATCATCATGATATCAATATAGAGCATACATATCCTTTACTGCTATCATCATCATAAATTCAGTAGAGACCAAACATAACCATTTATGCTACAGTCATCATAATATCAATAGAGAACATGTATAACCATTAATGCTACAATCATCATAATACCAATAAATAACATACGTAACCATTAATGTTATCTTCATCATAATATCAATGGAGAACATACATAAACATCACAACCACTAATAATAGAGTCATGTGTCTGGATCTTCAACCTGTGGTCCTCAAAGAATAATCTATAGGCCTTAGGGCCAAATAAATTTTAATTTCATATCACTATTAGTCAACTAGAGTGAGGCACTACAATCTCAGCCGCAGGTCTAATCTAGCTAATCAGGCGACTGAGATACTTTAGAATGTCAGGGTAAAAATGTGAAGTTGGATTACACTTTTTGCCCTTTTTGAGAAAAAAAAAATATCATTCTTAGAAGCTTTTCAAATTTCGGCAAGCCAAAGCGATTTTTCTATTTAGAATTTCATTTTACAGTTAAAAGAAAACTTGTCATAAAGTTTACTAGCTTTCTATTGTTTATTTTTTAGAATTTTTTTATTCACATTTGATATGTCAACTTAGCAATTGTTTGACTATGTGCTCTCTAAAAATCAAGAGATTCATAAAAGTTCATTTTTTTTGGCACTAGTGTATTCTTTGTTAATCTTGTGTTTTTGAAAGAAAAAAAATGTGTTGCAACAATCTAGACAAACTCTACTTAGATATCGCTATGTTTATGAAACCAATAGATGCACATCATAATTACTAGAATTTTTTAAATTGAATCAATATGAAAAAACTGCAAATTTTGAAGATGTTTAACATAGCGCCATGTTTCTCAACATATTAGTTAAAAACTAAAAATCTAAAAACTACCCATTAAATAAGATGGACCAACGTAATGCACCATAAATTTTCCATATTTTTTTACAATGTATTTTGGAAGATACATAATTTTGATTTCACTAAATTATAATGAACTTCAAAAAAAAAATTGCACACATTTTACTAGAAAATTAGTTAAAATTAACAAATATCTATGAAATTCCATAAACTTTATATATGCTAAAAGTAGATTCAATTCTGCAAATGTTAGTATTGGTTCTGTAGTGCCCCGCTCTAGTTGACTGACAGTGATATGACACAAGCATTTATTTAGCCATAAGGCCCACACTTTATTCTAGGAGGACCTGAGGTTGAGGATCCGGGCACATGACACTATTATTAGCGATTGAGATATTCATGGGTGTGATGTTTATGAATGCTTTCCATTGATATTATGATAGCATGAATGGTTATGTATCTTATCTATCGGTATTCTGATGATTGCAACATTAATTAGTTAAGTTTGGTCTCTATTTGAATTTATGATGATGAGGGTAGTAAAGAATATGTATGCTCTCTACTAAAAGCATGATGATGATAAATTTGATGAATAGGTATATTTCTATTGATGTTACGATGTTGATAGCTTAATGAACATGTATGTTTCCATTGATGTTTAATGATGATAGCCATGATGGATGTGTCCCCTATGTTGACTACTTTCCTTAGTTCAGGCTTACAATGGACAATGATGTGAATAACTAGGAATTGTTAATGATGCTATTATGACAATGACTAACATTGAAAAACCTTGTTACTAATGATTATTGAGTATGGCAGGAAACCATCAGAGGCACTCGCATATGACGAGTTGATGACACCTAGTTTGATGAAAATTCATATTATTTTATCTTTGAAAGTCTAAGTCGATCTTGGAATCTGCCATATATGTTTAACTATATTCTGATGATATGTTAATGGTTGTAGGCACAGATTAGTTGCTTGACCGAATGACTCACATATGGGTGATGGGGTTGTACAAGTGGATGGAACTACATGGGAGGGGTGGGACAGTGTCCCTGATCTCACCCACTAGCACTCCCGCTGTGACTTGGGCTGGAAGGGTTGAAACACCTTCGCCTTGAAGATCACGATGCCATGAGGGCAGGTCCCCAAGTTGGGTCGCTCATGAGGATTTTACCAGGGGGCGCGCATCAAGGCGGATTCCTTGATCCCCAACACCATTAGTCTCACTATAGCAGGCAACATAAGAGATGATAGCGGTCTATGATGTTGCACCTATATTTTCCCCTCGTAGTCACTGAATGCTTGAAGGGCAAGTGGCGTGGCACCCTTGGAACTTCAAGGGAATTTCTTGAAGGGCACGACCAACTTGGCACCCTTGGCATCACAAATAAAATGTTAGGCGTGGCACCCTTGGAACTTCAAGGGACTTTCTTGAAGGGCACGACCAACTTTGCACCCTTGACATCACAAATAAATTGTTAGGCGTGGCACCCTTGGAGCTTCAAGGGAAGTTCTTGAAGGGCACGACCCAAACTTGGCACCTTGGAATCATTAAAAATAAATTAATTAATAAATATAACCAAGAAATGAAAACTAGGGTAAATTATGTTAGAAACCGAGGTAATTATATCAAAAATAAAACTTGGGTTAAGAGGATCATAGGAAGAAATAAAATAGATTACCTTAAAAATTCTACCCTTCCCATGTTGGAAAATACTAGGTAGATTATGTGGTTTAATTAGGTAAAAGGAGAAAGAGGGATATAATTGTAAGGATAAAGATTAATCCTAAACTAATTAAACCTAATTAAGAAAATAAGAAGGTGAATTAAAATAAGAATAATAAATTAAATTTAGAGAAATGTAGAGACCCTTCATGTGGCAACAACCAACATAAGAATATCCATCTAAGAGATAACTTGAGTTAAATTAGGGGGGTAGATAGGGGATCAAATCTTGACTCATTAATTGACTTTAGTAATAAACCCAAATCAAGGAATAAAAAGGGGGATAAAGAGGCAACTAGGAGAAGAAATAGGAATCTTGTTGAGGTGAGGAAAATATTAATTCTAAATTAAAATTTAACTAAATAATTTTTGGAGACCCTTGATGAGAGAGTGACACTTGGGTGGGTGAATAATCAAGCTATTGAATTATAAAAAAAAAACTAATTATGCATGACATGCCAAGTGTCACCTATGAGGACTCCTATAAAAGAAGGGGCAAGCCATGAGAGAAGGGACTTTTTGGGGAATCCTATTGTTGGATGGATGAGATGATGTTAGAGCAGTGATTACGAAGCTATAGTGAGTTTGGTGAGGTAGAGGATTTTAGAGAGGGGACTCTTGAGCCAAGGTGTGCTCTCCTCTACCAGCTAGTGCTTTCCTCCATTGTACAACCCCATTGCAACTCGGGGGTCCGCGGGGAAGAAGAATACCCAAGGAGTAGGCTGGGAGGTTAACCAGTGGGTCATCACATTCGGATCAAGTACATCGCCTTTCATTCACGGAGGTGACCGACAACAAGGGAATACTAGCAACAGCAAAGCAAACGGAGTCTCGTCTTCTGGTGAACGGTACATATGTGTTGCAATATTATTTTGGTCTTAGTTATATGTATGTAAATGTTACAATATGTTTCTTGAAATGAATTCCTAATGTGTTTCTCTTCTAGTTGCATTTTGCTGTGATTTAAAAAAAAAAAAAAAGATATGTTTATAGTCTGGATGTGGTCCTTACAGGTTCTGAATGTAAATTCATCATATTTGATGGAGTTTAACCATTCCAAACTTGGAGAAAGACGATCAGAGCCGAGTTGTTGTAAAGTTGCAGTTTTTGGCCGAAAAAGCTAGTTCAGCCAAACAAAAAAAAAGGTCGAATTTTTATTCACCGCAAATGGACATTAAAATAAACAGGAAAATTTTTCAATCAAACAATTTTAAAAGTTTGATTGAAAACCCTGTCCATATTTTTCATCAGTCGCAAAATTAAAATGGTGCGACCCTCTGATACAACTGTTTCTGACAAATGTTATAAATAAACTCAATTGAAACATTATTTTTTCACTCACATTCCTCACGTGCAACTTCTGAATTCCAAAATTCTTTGCATCTAATTTTTGGATAAAAAATAATATTTTCGCTAAATTTTTAAAGTGAGTTTTTTGGGCTGAATTTTGAAAGTAAACCTTTTGGGTTAAATTTTGAAAGTGAGTAAGAAAGTGAATTTTTTTTGCTGGATTTTGAAAGTGAGTTTCTTTGGCTAGATTTTTGAAATTGATTTTTTGGGGTTTGATTTTAAAAATATACATAGATTTAATTATCACGGGAAATAAAATAAATTGCAAGAGAAAATATGATCGAATAAAAGACATTGAGGCTCGTAGAGAATATTTGAGAAACTACTATAAAATAATAGTAAAAAAAAGGCTTAAATATTGAAAGGGAAAATCAATCTCAACAAGAGGTTGAACCAAGTATGTAAATGTAAATATTATAAAAGATAGTTAAAATTTAATAGTTTATTGTGGAATTTAAGTTTTTACTTGATGAACTAATTTGAAAAATATTTTGCAATGTAAACAGAGAGAGATTTCCTCATAACAATGATGATGAGATTGAAAATGTTGAAAGAAAAAATGAAAAAGAGAATGAAAGAATGCTTGATGATCTTGTTGAAGATGTTGAAAACGATTCAAGTGAAGAAGTTGAATCACCCTTAGGTAAGTATATATATGTCATGAATTATTGAAATTATACATATTTATTAGTTTTAATATCATGAACTCTATTTTTTAGTTTAATCATTTAATATATGTTTATACTCATTTATATTAGATTCTCATATGTACAGATGAAATCAATATCGATGATGGGATGTTAGAAAATGTCAACACTAACACATATGAAGATAAAAAAGTTGACCATGTTATACGATATTGCGTTAAGCTCACTATTGATAAGTTCTTCAAAGATGAAAATGTGACAGTTCAAGCTCAAATTTTCAGAAGTCCCTTAACATCAAAGAAATTAAAATATCCTACAACACTATTAGGTATTCGAAAATCAATGAAAGATAAAAAGGTTAGGAAAATGTGAATCAAAATATAAATAGTTCTCTAAAATCAATTAGAAGATCTAGAAATGATCTAGATGCACGAAGAACAATACAAATGGAAGTGGTTTCATCAAGTACTAAAGAAAATCATTTGGTAAAATCTATGGCAAAAGCATTAAGGACCTCACAAAAAACAATGCACAAGCATAGGAAATTTCGATTGTAAATAGATGCAAATGATGAGCTTGTTTATTGGATAGTTATTTGTAGGCAAACATACAAAGAAACACTTGGAGAATGTGCTAAAAAAATAATAAATGAATATTGTAGGAAAAATTCACGTGTTTCACCAAAAATAAGGGATGTGATGTGAAAAAGAATAACATGAAATCAATATGAAGAACATGCAAAACATATCTTGGACACCACTCAGTGTTATGAAACCAGCTAAAAAAAAAGATAGAATGGATAGATCAACGCCTTAGAATTCAGCCTCTTCGAGGGGGAAACCTCCTTTACATTACATAAATGAACAATTCTTCAATGATTCAAATGACAAAACTTCATTTCTATATATAGGAGTGTAAGGAGTCACAATATAACCCAGCCAACCTAACAATAATAATAGAGAGATTCTATGGGGCACAGTAATAACAATATGGGGACAAAAGGGGCACAACAATATTAATAAGGGATACAACTACAATAGTAATGGGGTAATCGCTATTATTATAGGGACCTAGCATGCCCCTCTCCTTAAAAAAGGTGTTGTCCTCAACGTTTGAGTAGTTCTGGATGCTTCTGTATAAAATTTTCATCCTCCCACGTGGAATCTTCAGCGGATAAGTTCTTCCACGATAAGATACTCCGAAATTGATCGATTTCATAGCTGTTGAGTTCTTGTTTCTGTGACTGCTTCCTGTTCCAATATAATTTTTCCTTCCTCGTCAAGTTCTGGCAATATTGTTTGAACTGGGAGCTTGTCGCCTATAACCTTCTTTAAACATGAAACATGGAAAACTGGGTGCAATTGAGAAGTTGCAGGAAGCTCCAATTTGTAAGCCATAGTACCAATCTTTTGCAACACCTTGTACGGACCATAATACTTTGGTGATAATTTATTATCCTTCTTAGCTTGCTTGAGGGAAATTTGCTTATATGGTTGTAGCCGTAGGAATACCCAATCACCTACATCAAAACTTCTTTCGCTACGATGTTGATATGTCTGTTGTTTCATTCTATTTTGTGCCAACACGAGGTTATCCTTTAAGAGTTGGAGGACTTGTTGTTGATATTCGATGTGATGTTCCACTGCTTGAACCATAGAATTTTCTCTTAAATATGATGTGATGGATGGTGGCTGATATCCATAAAGTGTCATAAATGGGGTCATTTTTGTTGTTGTATGGAAGGAAGTGTTATACCACCATTCAGCCAGAGGCAACCATTTGACCCAATGTGTCTGTTTATCAGATAAAAAGCAACGAAGATATCCTTCCCAACATTTGTTTACTATCTCAGTTTGCCCATCAGATTGAGAATGATAAGATGAACTATGAGCTAACTGAGTACCAAGACAAGAAAATAATTATGTCCAAAAATTTCCAGTGAAAATGGGATCTCTGTCACTTACAATAATCTTTGGGTTTCCATGTAGCTTTTGAATTGTTTCCATAAATGCAATAGAAACTGTACTGGCTTTAAATGGATGTGATAATGCACAAAAGTGTGCATACTTGGTAAGTCTGTCAACTACCACCATGAAGACACTCTTTCCCTCAAACTTGGGTAAACCTGTGATAAAATCCATTGAAACCTCCTCCCAACATTGGCTTGGAATGGATAAAGGTTGTAATAGACCTGGTGTCTTAATTGTTTCAACTTTATTTTGTTGGCAAACCAAACATTCCACCACAAATTTTGAAGGCCATCCCAAAAAAATTCCTTCTTAACCCTGTGGTAAGTTTTTAAAAATCCTGAGTGCCCTCCTATGGGAGAAGTGTGCAATTCCATAAGAATCTTTTGTTTTAGTTGGGAATTCTTACAGAGGTATAAGTGATCTTTGTACCATAGCGAATCATTTTTCCAGCTAAATGTATCAGATGTATTGGAATCTTGTTGTAACTTTCGAATAAGTGCCCACACTTCTTCATCATTCTTCCATTCCTCCCTTGCTTCATTTATCCAACCTGGTTGGATAATAGAAATGGCGCACAACAATGCTTCCACATCCTCATCCTTTCTTGAGAGTGCATCTGCCACCACATTTTGCTTCCCTTTTTTGTAGATGATTTCAAAGTCATAACCCAACATCTTTGTGACCCACTTTTGTTGCTCTTCAGAGGATAATCTTTGTTCTAAAAAGTATTTAAGGCTATCATGATCTATTTTTACCTTGAAGTTTCTTCCCATTAGGTAGGGTCGCCATTTCTTAAGTGCATGGAGTATTGCCAACATTTCCTTCTCATAAATAGCTTTGTGTAAAAACTTTCCCTTGATTGGACGACTTTCAAAAGAAATGGGTCTTTCATCTTGCATTAAAACAGCACCAATTCCATTTCCTGAAGCATCACATTCCACAATAAAGGTTTTTGTGAAGTCTGGTGTAGCTAAGACTGGTGCTTGGCACATTTCCTCTTTAAGATGTTCGAAGGCCTTTGTTGCTTCTGGAGTCCATGAAAATGCATCTTTCTTCAATAATGTTGTTAGAGGTGCTACTATTCTCCCATAATTCTTAACAAACTTTCAGTAATACCCTATCAACCCTATCATTTTTGCATGAGAAATTCACTGAAAAACCATAATTGAAGATATCTTTCGCATGACTTGATTTTTCAAAACAAATATATAAGTAAAATGGTGTACTTACTTGTCCCTTAGCTTAGGATGCAATGAAATCAGGTAAGCAAGCTTAAAAAATTGATTTTGGGAGAGTTTCGGGCGATTTATGGCTACTCTGGCCCAAGCGCGGCACGGTTAGCCTGAGCGTAGCGCCCAAGCGCAGCGCAGTGTTCCTGACCACAGCGTCAGGCCTCCAAGCGTAGTGTAGTCTTCCTAAGTGCACCGCTTTGAGGTTTTTGCCAATTTTGCCCATGGAATCAAGTTTCTCTTACTTTTGGGAAGGAGAGCTCGATGCACAAGAGTGAATGAGAGGTAAATAAGACAAGTTTGGGGCTTTTTAGTTTATATAGGAAAATTAATTTCTCCTTTTGAAAAGAAATGGGACCCACAAACCTTTGAAAAACTGATTTTTCACTTTTGAAAACAGAGTCACCTTTAAGGTTGAAACCTGAGTTGTCTTTTCACTTTCCTGAGCACTAGAACTTCTTCTTCTGGAGCTTTCAAACTGAAAACATGATGAATTTGTGATAACTCAACAAATCAATGTCAAAGAGTTGCTTGTCATGCTCTATTCACTGCTGGATTTATACATGGTAATGGTGGACCTTAAAAACCTTAATGACCTAATGGAAGACCTGAAATTGAACGGAATGATGATGATGACTGACTTGCTTTTATTATGACACCTTCATAGAAACGAGATAGGTGACCAGCATAGGTGAATTTTCCAAAAGACAAAAATCATTCCTAGATTGACTAAACAATGACCAAATTTTACTGTGTAAACTTAGTGACATGACAAAATTTGATTTTGAGAGTCCTGACAAGCCTAGTAAAAGCACATTTGATCCTGGTGACAAGAAAACAAGACTGACACTAACAAAATCCACTCATGACAAGACGACATCAGTCTAATAAACCCCTAGTCTATTATGCTACATGATAATCCATTGACTGAGTTAGAACTGGTAGTAGGTCAAGGGGGAAGGCCCATTGACTGGGTTGGACTAAGGGATAAGATTATGCAATGCTCGCTAAGGGAAAAAAAACGTGCAGTGCCCTCTAAGGGAAAAAAATTGCACAGTTTAAGCAGGTAGTGGAGGCTATGGGATGGGGTCCTGGGAGGAAAAACTACACATATTTAGGAGGCAAAGGGACTGGGAAACTGAGATTACGCAATGCACGTCTCAAGGAGGATTCAAGGACAGAACTATGTAGTTTTTGGAGGTAGTGAGATCCCTCTGAGGGAAAGGACACTAGGAGAAGCATCTATGCAGTTTTGGGTGCCAAGGGAGGCTAGGATTTTGCACATTAAGGTTGTGAAATGTGTAGCTCTAGTAGACAGAGACTGAGCATTGCACAGTGACAAGGAACAAGATTGTTGCTTGCTGGCTAAGACTGCAAAGTGCGTAGTTTGGGAAGGCTGGATGAGGCTAGGTTGCTAGGAATCCTCCGGAATTTGGTTAATGTGTGGGATCAGTGAAATCGATGTGAACAATGATAGAACTTGATTGTGACCACACACTTGGACACTTGGTGACACAACATAGATCATCCAGAACATATGAAAACATACTTCCCTTAATGCAACAACCTTTGTGGAAACTTACGACAAGTGTGGCATCAAAGATAGACTTTGTGATGATAATGACAACACTTGTGTAATAGTGTGTGAAACTTTGGAAATAAGTGTGAAACATGTATATATGGTGAGAAAAACTCATTTTTACAATGATTTCCCCTTGAAGAAAACTAGAACTCCCCTTTGAATGATAAGTGATAATTCGCATGCCTGAAGATGACACTTGTTATATAAAGATAAAAATGTGAATGACACTTGAGATCCAAGAAGGGAGCTTGAAATCATCAACTGACCAATAAGCGACTAAGGAACAACCTATCACAGAATCCACAGTAGGCTCCAAAATTTGAGTGTAGGCCAAAATTTTGGAGGGTGTTGCACTATATATGCTAGGATGTTTATTTTTTAAATTTTCAAATCAAGGTTCATGTACTTGTGAAGTGTGTGTGCACTATATATATTAGGATGTTTATTTTTTGTTAAGAAATTAAATTTTAGTCTATCAAATTCAAATGTAGATTATAAATCTAATCTATTCAATATTTTCCCTCATCGGGTATACAGATATGTTCTTTCTCTAGGACTTGTTCAAATTGAAAGGCAATGAACTAAAAATTTAATCTAAGAACAAGAATTGTGAATCTACTCTATCTTTCATAATGAAAATATTATGCTACTAAACTGAATTGAAAAGACTATTTTAAGTAACACAATTGAAACCAAATCAAAAGTCTGTGCTACTTGACTTGAAATAAATATATTCTACTCTTGACTGAAAATGAAATTATTCTAAGTGCTTTTGGAATTGACTCTATTCTAGGAATGTAATGAAGAAATATAACTAGAAAGAAGAATTGAAATGAACTTTAAATAATTGATTCAAATCTAGGCTATAAATTTTGTAGATTACTAATTTTCACTTGTTGTGATCAGAGATAATCTGAATATTAAATTAAATATGAGACTAAGCAAAAATTGCAAGGCAATAAACTTAATTAAGGAAATGTTTTTGTATTTTTAATTCTAATTGTGAGCACTCAACCTGTGCAACCAAACCAATAGTAAGTGAATTAAAATAAAAATAGAACATTAACAAATCACAAGATATATGCAAGTTAAATGAAAACAAATTCTAACAAAAATAACAAAATTAAATAATCAAGCTATCTTACGACTCTTTAGGGGGGCCTCCTATTGAGCACAAGGTATGTATGAAATCAAATTAAACTATTCACCAACGCATTTATAACTCAATTCCGGAACAAATTATAGCATTAAAAGATTTTCGGATCTCAAATGAGTAAAAACTTAGAATTATTGATTTTCCTAATCTTTAAAAACCAAAGAAATAAACGTCGAAAGGCGAGTTTACCAAGTGACATCTAAGTGTTTTAATTCAAAGAGAAATCGATTTCTCATGATTTTGTCTTTACGTAGAAAATCATGAGAAGGATACTTGTCTACACATCAGCAAATTGAAATCAAGTTCTCTTTCAATTGATGTCATGCTTTTCCATGCTCGTTTGTTGTTGAAATTTTTTCCTCAAAACTATGCATGCGAATAGACAAGAGTTGACTTGTCCTTTGTTTGGTCAAATTCTCAAGCTTTATGATCTTTTGAGTAAGTCTAATAGGTGGGTGTCCTTGTCTTTGAAATTTGGCATCTATCCATGTCCTTTTTTCTTCTTCAAAGTATATAGACCCAGTCTAATCATAGACTCAGATGCATAAATTATCATTATCTACAAAAATTGAATAATTTGGTAGCCATAAAGTTATTTCAGTGATTTTCACACACAAAATTATTATGAGCTGCAAATATTTGATACCTTACGTTATAACTGAGGATGACCAAAATGATCTTCTAACTTGTAAAGATGTCAAAAACAAGTATGGAATGGATGAAAAGAAGGGAAAAGATTTCAAAATTTAGGACAATTTGAGGCTTCAACATTCCCTCACACTAAGGATGTTGCATGTCCTCATGCACAAAAACTCAAAATTGAAGAAATCTCCTTTCATTGGACTGTTTCTTAAGCTTGGATTAAGACATCCAAGTTTGATACTCCCTTATTTTTTACATTAATTGACCATCTAGGTTTTCTCATGAGAAGTTTTCCTTGTAGCTCTTTGATCTTACTTCTAAGAACTTTGTTGTCTACTTTGATTTCTTTGTTCTTCTTGTACCAGTAACATATCTTTAACAACATAGTCTCATTTTGTTCATTCAAAAGTTCATTTCGTGCCTTAACCATTTCATTTTATCCTTTTATAAGTTTGTTTAATATATCTAAATGATAAATGTCTTGTTTGAGAGTATGAGCAGTATCTTGTTCTTGTTGAAAAGTAGTAGTATGGGCCCCAGAATTAGCTGTAGGAACATCATTATATGCAACTTATTCTTGAGTTTCCTCGAGATATTTTTCCTTCTTCTACGCTCTTCATTCTAAAGTATCCAAGTATTCGTAGACTTCTTGTTGGGAAATTGTTCTTTGACTCTTGGATAAGCACTGAGGAAATTGATTCCATCTGGTTCAAACCTAACAATAACACCCATGGTGATAGATAATTCTTGCCCTCTAATTGCCTCTTTTGATGGAGATGGATGAAAATGGATGAAGAGGTGAGTGGTGAGATAGGTTGATGATGGCAAGGTATGAATGAAAGATATAAATGATTGAATTTGAATATAACTTTTCTTCTTTTGATAATCTCCCACAAGTTGATTTCATCCAGTTTTGTAGGACCATTAGGATTTAGGAGATTTTTAAATCATTTTAATGTGATGGAGGGTTTTTGTAATTATGAAACAAGTTATGGAAAGGATAATAGGTCAAAGTTATAAGTGTGGTCATCATTTCAAAAGGTGTATCAAAATCATTATATAAACTCCTAAATCTATCATCTCTTTAATGAAAATTAAATTAATAATATATGTGCATACATTTTGCAGGTCCGTGATGCTTTTTCGATGCTTATTTGTCGAATAATGTTGCAATTTTGTCATTAGTTGTAGAATTTGGACTGAGCTACAGAATATTGACAATTTTGCAACTACTTCCTCAATTTATTTAGTTTCTTAGAAACTTGTTGATGTTGATGTGGTTTCTCTTTATTGATATTGTAGACCTCTGAAAGTGTTGCAACTTATTGGAGATTTCTCTTTAAAAAAAATAGTGTCTTCAAAAACATTTATTAGATATGAAATTTTGTCTTCAAAGAAAAATTGGGATAAAATAAAATGGGAAAAGAAGAAGGGAAATGTGAAAATCGAAGCTACCAAGGACCCCTTGGTTTTCAGCTAAGATTTTCTGCATAGAAATGCCAACAATGCTAGTTTTTGTACCTATTCTTTTATTTATTTTTATTTTTATTATTATATATTTCTCTTTTTTTCTTCCTTTTTTTATTTCTTTTTCTTTAAGAAGAGAAAGGAATTAAATTTTTCAATGATAAGGAAGAAAAATATTCCTTTCTTGCTAACTTCAAATCAGAATTCTCTTGCAAATTTTTGATAAATTCTTCTCTTCTCAAGGGCTTATGATATAACCTTAACCTATGCCCATTAACAAGGAAGGCAACCATTTCTTAATCAATAATCCTGACTCTAACTGCTCCATTATCAAAATAAGTATCTATTTCATAGGGACCGAGCCAGTGTGTCTAAAATTTTTCATGTAAAGGCTTAAACTTAGAATATATAAAAAAAAAGCCTAGTCACCTGGCTTGAATTTCTTGACTTTTATGAATTCTTCTTTCCACCTAGTTCTTTATTGTTGTATTATGTTTTTTATTTGTATGGCATCTTATTGGATCTCATCTAGCTCATTCAATTGTGCCAATCTTTGTTTTTGAGCTTCAGATAGATCAAACCCCAACTTTGCTATTGTTCTAAAAGTCTCCACCTAGAATTCAATTGGAAGCAATACTTGATTCCAATAAACAAGCTCATCAGAAGTATGACAAGTAGTGTTTCTCCATGTGGTGTGTTATGCCCAAAGTGCATCCGGAAGCCTTTCTTCCCAATCTCTTTTGTGCAAGTGTACAGTCTTGGTCAGGATTGCTTCAAGTACCTTACTAGTAGATTCCACCTGCCCATTAGCTTGTGGATGATATGGAGTGGACTTTCGATGTTTGATCTTACATTTATCCATAATATTTTGCATCAACTTGGATTTAAATTGAGCACCTTGATCTATCACAATTTCCCTTGGGACACCGAAATGAGTGAAATGTCCTCAAAAAGAAATGTAACTACAACATTTTTAGTAGCAAAAGGAACTGGCTTAGCTTCTACCCATTTTGTAACATAATATGTACAAACAACAATATACCTATTTTGTTTAGATGGAGGGTTGATTGGACCAATAAAATCTAGAGCCCATTTTCAAAAGGATTTATTAGTACCTGAGTTTGTAGAGGCATTTCATCTTATGGAATGAGTTTTCCCATTCTCTAGTAGTTGTCACATCTATTGACATATTCCTTGGCATCTATGAAAAGAGAAGGTCAATAACAACCAAAAGAATTACCTCTTATGTAGTTCTTTTATTAGAGAAGTGTCCTCCACATGATTCAACATGGAAATATTTTAAGATATCTAGTACTTCATCTTCTCAAATACATCTTTGAATAATCAAATTAAGTCCAATTCAATACAATTCTCCCTCTATCCATGAGTAAGGTGCACTAGTTTTGATGTCTTTCTATCTTTCTTTAGATGATATTTATGGGGGCAACTTTCCTGTAGCCAAATAGTTAGAAATAAATTCAAACCAAGGAGTTTTAGTCAATACTACAAAAATATATTCATCAAGAAAATTATCCTTTACAGGGGTATCAATATTATCATTCTACATCCTAGAAAAGAAATTAGTAACTGTGTTTTCCTTTCTTGGACTATCTAGAATGGTAATGTTAAATTCTTGTAATAATAACAACCATATAGTAATTCTACCATTATTATTTGGTTTGTTCATTAAATATTTAATAAAAAAAATGATTCGTATGAATGAATGTTTCATAACTAGTAATATACTGTCAAAACTTATTGATGGCATGAACAACAACTAAAAACTCCTTATTTGTTACTGTATAATTTAACTCTGTAGGAGTCAAATTTTTAATTGTATAATAAATAACATAAGGAGTTAATTCTTTCTATCCTGAAACAGCTCTAAAGGTTGTATCTGAAGCATCAGTTGAAATATGAAAAGGGAGAGACTAGTTAGGCCCTCTTAAGATTGGTGCTTCAACGATTTCCAGTTTCAATGATTCAAATTCCTTATAGCAGATAGAATTCCAAAAAAAACAAACAAACAAAAAACAAAACAAAACAAAAAACAAAACAAAACAAAAACAAAACAAAACAAAAACAAAAAACAAAACAACAAAAAAAAAACAAAAAAACAAAAACAAAAAAACAAAAACAAAAAAACAAAACAAAACAAAACAAAACAAACAAACAAACAAAAAACAAAAAAACAAAAGAAAAACCACTATCCTTTGTAATAAGTTTAAATAGTGGAGAATTTATTTTTGTGAATTATTCTATGAATCTTCTGTAATATCTTGTAAAACCAAGGGAACTTATAACATCTCTTTGACAAGTAGGAACTGAAATTTTAGAAATTACCTCTACCTTAGATGCATCCACCTTGATTCCATCCCCTGAAATACAGTGACCCAAAACAATTCCCTCATTAAACATCATAAAACATTTTTCATGACTCAATGAAATATTTGCTTCTTTGCATCTAATGAAAAAAAAATCTTATTTTTCAAGAGATTCTTCAAAAGTGTAAATCATCCATGTAAACTTCTACACAATCATGAATCAAGTTAGAAAATATATCTAATACTGCTCTTTGGAATGTTGCAGGTGCATTGCATACCCAAAAAGAAAGTACCATGTAAGCATATGTACCTCGTGGACATGAAAAGTTATTTTATCTTGATATTCTGGTGTCAGTTGAATTTGGTTATATCCATTGAAACCATCAAGAAATGAAAAATATTTCTTCCCTGCTAAAGTATCGAATATTTGATCAATGAAAGGCATCGGAAAATGGTCTTTTAAAGTAGCCTTATTAATTTCTCTATAATCAATGCACACTCACCACTTTCTATTCTTCTTAGGAATAATCACTAAAGGTGAGACCCATTGACTATCTGATATCGGGAAAATGAAATTCACATCAAGTAATCTTCTATTTCTTCCTCAACAATTTCTCTTAGATTGGTATTCATCTTTCTCTAAGGTTGTCTCATGAATGTAATATGATGCATAGTATATTAGGGTCAATTCCCTTCATGTCAGTATATTCTCATGCATATGTAGAGGAATTTTTTTGTAACAGCATTATCAATTGTTTCTTTTTAAATTTTTCCAAATTATTATTTATGTTTAATGTTTTGCCTGGAAAAAAATCTACTAAAGAATTACCAAAGTTTTCAATAGAATGTAGAGCTACTTTATATTGTCGAGATGATAAATATTCAATATCACATTGCTTTTGAAAAATATTGATCTTGTTCACAATATGAAGAAAAATCATTATTATTTATCAAATTTATTAATTGATCTTCCTGATTAATTTTTGAAAGAATAAATATAGGTTGTATATCTTCAAATTCTTCACTATCAACATCAATAAAAACTTCACTTTCTATGTTAGTTATTGTTTTTGTAGGTGGATATATTGTGAATCTCTTAGTAGAACTGCCATCAGAAATGTACATATCACCAGATCTACAAAATTATAAATGAATCAACTATAGCTGGTCAAGGTCTACTAACGATCAATAGATGGCCTCCTAGATTGTTCTTTGGATTTAAAACCATAAAATCAATAGGATACTCCCATGAATCTAAAGACACGTATACATCTTCTAATATACCATCAAGTTTGATAACAAATCTATCTTCTAACTATAATAAATTTGGAGTATGTTGAAGATTAGGAAGCTTTAATTGATCCATAGTTTGCTTACTCGTGATATTAATGGTTGCTCTTAAATCAATCAAAGTATTTGGGATCTCAACAACATTGATGTGAATTTTTATAATAGGGCTACCTAGATCTAAATATTTTTGAACAATTTGTTTTTGCATCATAATATTTTCAAACTTTCCTACCAATTGAATCTTTTTAATGTCTTTCATTTTTCTTCCTAGATTTTAAATGCAAAACTCCTTTATTGATTTTTCAAATATGGGTACTTACTTTATAGATTGAAGTTAAGGAATTTTAATGCAAATATTTTTCAATTCATCTAGCACATTATATTCAGGTAAAATGATTTTATTTTCTATTCTCTTATCAATTTGAAGCATTTCAAGAAAAGGGGGACTTTGTAAGGAAACAGAAGGTTGCTATACCAGAGGAATTGTAGGAGTTGATTTTATTTGGTTGTCACATAATTGTGTAAGAACATATCCATTGGATGAGTCTTTTCTTGGTTAAAAGATGCCACTTTTTAGTAGTTTTATCTTCCTTATATTCTTGGATGAATGGTGGTGACTTATTTTGAAAAACCCTACCAGATCTAAGTTAGACATTATTTATACCTAGAGGGGCTATCATACAAGCTTGAAAGTTTTGACCCTCAATATTATAGATGGGTTGTTAAGGAACTTTATTATTTGGATTCGGGATTGGTTAAGTAGGTAGTTGAATGGATTTTTGAGGAAATGGAGTGGATGGAAAGGGAAGTGGTTGGCTTGAAGTTAATTGGGGTTGGAATTATAGTTGAGTGGGTTGTGAATATTGAGGAGGATAGTACTGAGGTTGGTATTGAGGGTATGGTTGTTGGAATTTAGGATAGTGAGGATTCCTACCGTAATAATTTTTCCAACCCTATGACCAGCATAGGTGCATTTCAATTACTTTTTGGTTGTGCATATGATTGATATTGTGCATTCGAATCCTGTACCATACCTATTTTATTAGGCTTCCAAATTCTCTTCGGAGAAACAAAGCAAAGCAATTCAGCTTGACTTGTTTTAGCTTCATCTTGGAAAATAGCCTTAAGCACATGTATTCAGGGACATTCTTTTGTATCATAATTTTCTGCACATATAACACATATTTCAACACTATCAAGAGGACATTCTCATAAAGCATGTTTTTTCCAACATCTAGGATCGAAAATTGATAATGCAACATTCTTGGGTTTTTACTTGTTTTGTATCCTTAAAGTATCCAATTGTTCACTAATATTTCTGAGGGTATTTGTTTTAAAGTTGTCAAGAAAATTTCTTAATTCTTGTCTACTTAATATTCTAGATGCAGATTTGCTTACTCTTGACATGACTAGGTGTCTTGGGTTCTTACCATATTTTGTGTTACCTCTCACAATGTTTTTACACAAATCACAAATTTCATCAAATGAAAATTGGGGGACATCTCCTTTTCCCATTAAATTAAGAAGATCAATCCACTCATCCCTTATGGTTTTTAGCAAAAGAATTTTTAATGTATCCTCATCTAAATTGTGCATTTTATCCCTTTTGATATTGTAGGTAAACCTTTCCACCAGATCTTCAAGGTTTTCATCCTCTTTTTGAACCATCTTAAAGACTCCATCCTTAAGTTAACAGTGCATACAATAATCCTTATACTTTTCTAGGAATATTATTTTCATATCATCCCAAGTTTTGATAGAATGTGTTCCTAGAACCATGAACCATTTAAACCTGATCCATCTTTTAGAGTGGCTGAAAATAATTTCAATTTTTGAGTATCAAGTAAATAATAATATGGTCTACATAATACTTCAAACTCAAAAAGGAATGTTTTTGGATCCTCATCTCTTAATCCATGAAAGTTAGGAAGGTTAAATGGTGAGATTTTTTTCATGGTAGTAGTGGTATCCATATCTAAAATAGGAAACCCATAAGGATCCTCTTCATGAAAGTATCCATCATCTCTCCTTCCACCTCTACCACATTGACCTCCTCTACCTCTTCCTCCACTAATCGTTAATCCACCCTCTCCATTATGTACTTATCCTTCTCCTTCTCCTGCAAATGTAAATTCCTCAGAGTTGATATAAGGTTCAACAATAGGGTTGTCTACTTCTTCATTTGGTTCTTCTACTAATGGTATATCAAATAAAATTTCCTCTTCTTATTCACTAGGTACTTCTAACTCTTGTCCTAATATTTTTTCACCTATTGGGGAAAGAAATATGACTCCTTCAGTATGGGATGTAGGTTCTTCAACTATAGCTTCTGTAAATGAGTTCGGTGAATCCCTAGGCTGAATTTCAAACTTATGTACTTCAAGGAGTCTAGGTCTACCTGGTATGGATGGAATGCGAGTGTTGGTGGATGGTATGGTGCTACGTGGTCTAGTGGGGGTGTTTGGTGATGTTGGTATTTAACTACATCCTCTACCTCTAATTACAAATCTACCCCTATATTCTCGTTTGCTATACATTATGCATTTGAAGATGTATGCATCTAGTATGATATTCAAATAAAAAATAAAGTCCTATATACATTTCCCCAGAACCAGTGCCAAAAATGTTGGGTAGCTTAATTGATAGTTAAATTACGTCATTAATTTTTCAAACCAAGGTTTGTGTACTTTTGAAGTGTATGTGCACTATATATGTTAGGATGTTTATTTTTTATTAATAAATGAAATTCTAGTCTGTGAAATTCAAATGCATATTATAAATCTAATCTATTCAAGATCTTCCCTCATTAAGTATACCTATGAGTTCCTTATATAAGACTTGTTTAAATCAAAAGGAAATGAACTAAAAATTTAATCTAAGGACAAGAATTTTAAATCTATTCTATCTTGTAGAATGAAAAGATTATGCTACTAAACTAAATTACAAGACTATTTTAATTAACAAAATTGAAACCAAATCAAAAGTCCATGCTACTTGACTTGAAATAAATATATTCTATTCTTGACTGAAAATGAAACTATTTTAAGTGCTTTTGGAATTAACTCTATTCTAGGAACATACTAAAGAAATCTAACTAGAAAGCAGAATTAAAATGAACTTGAAAGCAGTGATTCAAATCTAGACTACAAATCTTGTAGATTACTAACGTGTGCTTGCTATGATTAGAGCTGATTTTAATATTAAATTAAATGTGAGACTAAGTAGAAACTGCAAGTCAAAAAACTTAATTAAGGAAATGTTTTTGTGTTTTTAATTCTAATTCTTAGCACTCAACTTGTGCAACCAAACCAATAGTAAGTGCACTAAAAAAATACAACATTAACAAATCACAAGATATTTGCAAATTAAATAAAAACAACTTCTAAGAAAAGAAAAAAATTGAATAACTAATCTATCTTACAACTCTTCATGGGTCCCTCTTGTTGAGTGCAAGGTAAGTATGAACTCAAATTAAACTAGTCACCAACTCATTTATAACTCAAGTCTAGAACAGAGATCTCGAATGAGTACAAACTTAGAATTCTTGGTTGTCCTCATCTTCCAGATTGAGAAAATATTTATAATGTTCCTAATATTAAACAACCAAATAAATAAATGTCAAAAGGCAAGTTTACTAAGTGACAGCGAAGTGTTTGAATTCAAATAGAAATCGATTTCTCAAGATTCTCTCTTTTTGTAGAAAATAATGAGAAGGATAGTTGTCTACACATAAGAAAATTGAAACAGGTGCTCATTCAATTGATGCCACACTTTTCCACGATCGCTTGTTTTTTAAATTATTTTCCTCAAAACCCTACATGCAAACAGACTAGCGTTAAATTGTATTTTGACCGAGAAAATCCTCGAGTGTTATGAACTTTTTAGTAAGCCCGATATGGGTGTCCTTGTATTTGACATTTGGCATATATCCATTTCTTTTTTTCTTTTTCAAAGCCTCTAGAACCTTTCTAACAATGGACTGAGCTGCATAAATTATCATTAGCTATGGAGATTGCACAATTTTGTATCCATAGCAATATTTCAATCATTTTCATAAAGAAAATATAGATTATGAGCTACAAATGTTTGATACCTTATGTTATAACTGAGGATGGCCAAAATTATCTTATAACCTTTCAAGGTGTTAAGAAAAAGTATGGAATTGGGTAAAAAGAAGGGAAAATATGTCAAAATTGAGGACAATTTGAAGCTTTAACAGCAGAAAACAAGTTTGTTAAGGAGACAATCACAAGACATCTGATAGGGTTGCATCCATATCACTGTAAGTAGCATACATATGTGTATCAAGTAGCATACAAGTAACTTCCATAGGATCACATATCACTATCATGGTCATATCACTGTCAAATATTGTTTTTATTGCTGGAAAATGTAACTAGGTTTAGTCTTCATAATATTCTATGTATTAGATTTAAAAAAGAAAAAAAATTATTATTGTCATTTTGTAAAGCATGGGATTTCATGCTCAAAGTCAATTTGTTTTGGGTAAAACACCCTTTGTGTGCTTCTAGGGTTTTGTGATAGAGTCTATGAGTCAAAAGAATTATTGTCATATGCAATATGCCCAATTAGGCATCTTGTAGCAAGTCAAAAGAATTTATTTGAGTCAAATTTGTGTCAAAAATCCCTCCAAGACCAAGTCGGCCTACACGAGAATAAGTCGTCCTCACAAAGGGTAATTCAACCTCCTAAGAAGCCTATTTATAAGAAGAACTCAACCTCATTTGAAGAACCATTCAAGCAACTTTGATAATAAGGAGAAGAATAAGAAATAAGAGTGAAGATCAAGTCAAAGACTAGAAGACAACAAAATCAAATTTTTTGGGTCAATCTCTCTCACACATGCGAAGGGGGAGCTAGGGTTTCTGCAGCATTAAGGACAAAATTTCAAATCTCCATGGAAGGTCGAAATTTGTGATAAAAAGGCAAGACACTTCACCTATTTGTTAAGGAAATAAGAAGCAATCCAAGTGAAGAAGAAAGAAGGTCAAAACTAGACCTTTCTCCCACACGTGTCAAGCTACAACTATTGTAGGAGGGGCCAAAAATTGTAGACATGCACTGAAGTCTAAAATTGTTGTTGGGGGTCGAAGTTGTTAGAGAAATTGTTGAAAGGTCGAAGTTTGGTGCTGGAAGTTGTGCAAGAAAATCTCATCAAGAAGGAAGGACGTTGACTTGGTATTGGAGGGATCATTTTCCTGGGTCTAAAAGATCTTGGAATTCATCATTTGAATATTTTATAAGAAGAGAAGAATTTCTTATGGGTTTTTCTCTCTAGGAGAGGTTTTGGTCCTAGCTTACAACCTACATTTTGTGTCCACTTGTACTACTTGATCTTCATGTTTTTGGTTATTTGATGATAAGAACACAATAATAATCAAGATAAGAAGAATTTAACTATAAATTCTACAGGTTGAAGTAAAATAACATCATAAACAGTTATCAAATGAAGAGAAATCACCCTAATCTAGTTGCCCTAGATTTCTCAACATAGTTTCAGAGCTAAGGTGACAAAGAAAGGAAACTTGAAGATCACTCAATTGAAATAAGATACATAAGGTATAGATATAAGAGGAAGAGCATCAAGGAGAACTAGTCATCACTTCACAAAAACTCCATTATCTTTAAGGAAGAAATTTTTGAAAGAAGAAAAGAAGACCTCAAGGACCCTACCTCCATCTTCAAGGAAGGACTCTACACATTTGAAGCATTTTTGGAATCCTCTATATTCTACATCATCATCCAAAGGAATCAAGAAAAGAAATTCATTATCATTAAAGGAATCAAATTAATCTCCCTCATATTGAAGAAAAGGAGTAGACCTCAAGCATTTTGAAGGAAGAATATCATCTCTCATTATAAAGCTCACTAGAAAACATCATCATCAAGGAAGCATCTAGTAGAAGACATCATCTTCAAGGAGACATCTTATTTGTTAAGTAATTTATATTTATGTCTCATCCTACAAATAAAATTACTACTTTCTGCAAGGGGGGCATTAAAATTTTTGTTACATCAAATTATCTTGCATGGAAGAAGATAATAGATTTGATTCTCATAGAAAATGAAGTTTTTGAGTATGTCAAGGGCTATGTCACAAAGCCTCCTCAAGAACAGTATCAAGCATTGTCAAATTATATGAAATTATAAATAAGGGCTCAAATAATCATCATTGAATCTATCAAGGATTCCCTCATTCCCTTTGTAGCGAAATTGAAGACATCAAAAGAGATCTATGGCAAGCTGGTAGCGTTGTACTCTATAAGTACAGCTGGGTAAACAATATCTTTAAGAAATGAATCATAAAGATGAAAGTATCAAAGGAAGAAGGGATAGATTCATGTCTCATGAAGGTATCTCAAATCAGATATCAACTACAAGAGCTAGGAGAAACTATGTCAGATTAAAAGATGGCCACTTGTGTACTCAATGCACTACTAGATGAATGGGGAAACGTTGTACCGAGAATCTATGGAAAGAAGGAAGCTACACAATTCAATGATATATGGTAATTATGTAATATTGAAGAACTCAGATTAAAAGCAAAGAATGGCATTGGATCAAATGAGCAAACACAAGCATTTGTTGTTATGACAAGGAAGAAAGGAAAGTTTGGAAAATTTGAGCCTCGAAACAAATTTCAAAAGAAAATTGACATGTCTAAAATTAAGTGTTATGAATGTAATGAATATGGGTACTTCAAAAGGAATTTTCCTAAACTCAAGAATGGAAATAAGAAAAGGAAAGAAAGAAGTGAATCCCATGTGACCGAAGAAGTAGAAGAATTAGAAGAGAAGAAAACAAAGAAGGAAGAAGTGAAAGACCTCTACTATTAAAGTTGTCTCATACTTTGAGTTTATTTTCAAGTCAACAGTCGTGATAGAAGAATTATAGTTATGGTAGGATGCATTGTAGTGGTGAGTGAGACGACATCATTATTAGAAGCGTAGAAGAATAATAGAAGTAGCAGTTTGTACAGTTGAAGTAAGTTATCTAGAAATATTAAAAGAAAGAATTTCATCACACCTCATCATCATTAGAAAGAACCATTTGCAGAATAAGGATCATCAAGATCCTCCACCTGAATATTTTTTTAAAATGTTCACCTATACTTGGAAGAACCAAGTGTCACATAAATGGTCAACATTCCACCTAGTGTGGGATCCACAATTTGGAATGATTAAGGTAAGATGATATAAATATGCAGCATGAAAATCTAGTTGAAGCATCTCCATCGTCAAGCGAGGGAAAGGAAGTTTCTAAAGGAAGTATAGATGACCATATGAAAGAAAATGTATGCATGAATTTAGTAATTTTAATAGATAGATTCATCACTCGGTTTCATATGGAATGGTTGGAATACTTTATCTCATGAGCATGGTTGAAGAAGAAGGAACTCTTCCTTATTAATAACACATAAAGGTGTAAATCAATATGCCTTAAAATATTCTACATTATAAAAATGATAGAATAGACATCATATGAGGTGGTAGACAACAAGATTATCTCTATAAAAAATAATTATGTATATAGATCTCAAAGAAGCGGTATGTGAAGAAGGTGAAAGAAGAGGTTTTGAAGCTACTTAATCAACATCTTATATTAAAAGGATTGGCTATGAAATCTCCATAAATAAGTTATGAAATCCTCCTACATAATATAAGGAGGTGGGCCATAAGGTTTATAATAAGAAGAAACTATGTATATAGATGTTGAAGAGAGGAGTATGTGAAGAAGTGATGAAGATCTTGATAAATTTGACGAAGAAGCAAAACCACTGTAATGAAAGCCTTGGAGATCGATTTGTAAAGAATAGATGATCATGTTATAGAAGTAGATGTCATGATGAAAGGCCAACATGAAGAGGTAATTCTATTTTTTTATGTTCATTTTTTATTATTGAAAGCATCTAGTTGGATTGGAACAAGGCTACCTACAGAAGTTTGTAGAAATTAACCTACAACTAGTACAAAAATTTGGATGGATTATCCTAAGAAGAACATGACTTGGAAGAGGTAGCAATATGAAGTATATCCATATGTTGAAAAGGATGGTCACTTTCTGAAGGATGACATGTTTATCATTAATTGTTTCATCACTATGTTTAATTGAAGGGAAGTGATGTAGAAGATGGTTTAATCCCTGCAAATATGTTAAGGAAGAATATGGATCCATGATGAAGAAGTTGAAGTCTATTCATGACATGATGATGCAGAAAGAGGATCCCTACAAGTAGTTGGTAGCACCATGATCTCCACAGAAGAATAGATAGTTGTTGTTGTCCCTGGTTAAAATGGATCTTGGGTATATTCCTTTTATGTAAAGGAATGAGTAGATCATCCCTAGTTGAGAGGGAGATATAGACACATCATTCTTGTATTCACATTGTTAGTGTCGGTCTTGAAGCCCTCCATCAGTGATCAAAGCTCTTTGCATTTGCATAGGTAGGTGTCTCATCAGTGCTAAGTTTTGCATCACGTTAGGCATGCCATAACCCTGCTGGAGGAGCTGGTTTATTTATACCCCTCTTGGTCTTGCTGGATCAGGTCATATCAGTCATTAAGCTCTTTCAAGCTTGTCTTGTTTTGTCTTGAGGTCAAAGGTCCTAGGTCTAGGGTTTTGGTCATTTATCTCTGCAAGGTCATGTCTTTGAAAGTCCTTGAGTGCCCAGCGAGCCAGAGGGAGGATTGTAAACATGTTTCTTTGATATTTTCATCATGTACAGTTCATTTTTAACCTTGGATTTAAAAACTCTGTTTTTAAAGCCAAGGTCATGTTAAATTTTTGTAAAAAGAATGAAATTCAAAAAAGTCTTCAAAAGGGCAGCAGTAACCCTGGTCCCCTTGCCAAAGTCCCTCAGATGATCTACCTGCAAAAAGAATCAAGCCAAAGCACTCAATGAGTCAAATTCAGGATAAAGGAAACCAAAAATCAGTGTTATAAAGTGTCAAAAGAAAAAACATTAGAAAGTGGGTTTGTAAATGAAATTTTTTCAAATGAGACTTATAAAAGCCCAAATTCCCTCCTTTCACTCTCATTGTGCATTTTAACGCTTGCAAGAGAGATAAAGAGAGTGATTGAGAGAAAGGAGCGAAAGAGAAGCAATTTCGGGCAGCAAAGAGGGGCGCGACCCGTCGAACCAAGTGCGCGACCCGTTGGGTGGTGCGCGACCCGTTGAGAGCTCTTCCGCAGTTCAGAAAAGCAACATGCGTGACCCGTTGGGAGGGGCGCGACCCGTTGGGCGGCCTGCGCGACCCATTGAACTGTTTTGCTACAAACTTCAAACAAATTACCTCAAACTCTTTCCAAGCTATCAATTTGCTCGAGGTAGGTGCTCTAAACATGGATTAATTGCTGGTTATGATGGTGGGTGTCATGGACATGTTAAAATGATTAAAATTTTGCAAGTGGAACTCCTTATATGGCTGCAATGTTAATTAGCAAATAGTGCTAAGGTTTATGTTGTTTCAAGTTATTTTTCCCTTTGGTTTGTTTCCCTCATTTCCCTTTCACTCACCCTTATATGTTCATCTCCTTTCCCATATTATTTTACAAATGAAATGCAAATCTTTCCCCATCCCCAATGACTAAAAATGTAAACCCCACCCCTTTCCCAAAGCATACAAAACCCTAATTTCCCTCTACCATATACATGTGTAAACAAAGGAAAAATTCATGTGAAAACAAAAGAAAATGTTGATGAATATATCAGCAGGTTTTGTGTATGGTTTCCCTATTTCCCCTATTATACATGTATGCATATTCCCATGTTCACTTTCATACATGTTTTTTCCCATATGTAATGATCTTTGCAAATGATTTCCCAATTATAAATATGTATTCCTATATGAATAATGATTTGCAACATTTCCCTTAAAAATTCCCTGTTATATTTATATATTCCCATTCCTTGTTAAAGAATCCCTCCCCTAACATTTCCCTCATGTCTTTTTCCCCTTGAAATAGCATAGAGTTCAGCACTTTTTGCAGGCAGAGACAGCAGTTCAGTTTGTCCACTTTGCTCCTAAACCATGTCAGAAACTGAAACTTATGAGCAAAGTGATGACCATTCATCATCTACAGAGGTTGAGGTACAGAGAAGGCCTCGTAGGGGAGGTAAGGGTGGACATCATAAGCGAGAGGAGCCCACCTCTTTGGCAGAATTACAGGCTTGTCCCATGGCAGTGACTTGTTTTCAGTACATGTCTTGTTATCAGTTTTGTGAGAGGATCTCCCGGATTCAACATCACAGAGAGTTGGCCCGCCTCTTTGTTTTACATTTGCATGATGGACATGTCAATCTAGCAGGGGTAGATTTTACATTGACACCCGTGGTGATCTCACATGCTACAGGGATACCTAATGTTGGTGAGGTGTGGCCTAAACGCAGGTTGCTAGATTTTGTTCACTTTGAGCCCTATGTCCGGCCACCATTCGTGAGACATTTGGCGGGTGTTTTTCCATTCAGATTTCTCCGAAGTGAGTATGCTCCCATCATGAGGCTTATTATGCATTATTTTACCTGTGAGGGCAGATTTTCACAGGTGTACTCATATAACATTCGCCTTTTGATGCATTTCACCCGAGTGAGGATGATGAACATCCCGGTCTTCTTCTTTCATAACATTCAGAGGATGGTGCCCATGTTGCAGAAGAAGACCCCGGCCCAGCAGTACAGGAGCTTATGTCATTATGGTTTGATTCAGCTCATAGTCTCACATCAGTTGACTCAGCAGGGCATCTCATGGGAGGAGTTCATCTCCCGTGAGTTTTTCACAACACCACCCCAGCCACATCCCGAGGTCATTCATGAGGAGGGTGGACCGTCTCAGCAGCCTGATATTCCGGTCACTAGACATGTTGTTTCTTCACCTCAGCTCACATATCAGAAAGGCCCGAGGGCCTTATTTGCAGCAGCTAGGCGAGTACTATCTCCACAGCAGGTGGAAGGGGTCTCGCCTTCATCTTCAGCTCAGCGAGTGTTATCTCCACATCAGGTGGAAGGGGCCTCGCTTTCTTCACCAGCACAGGTACTACAGAGGGGCAAAGAGCCCATGATTCATGAGGGTCCGGTGATTGATCTTGAGGCCAGTTCTCCTAGCCAAGAGGCGAAGGAGATCATTCAGCATCTCAGGGCTGAAAATGATGTTTTGCAGAGGAGACTTGAGGGTGCCCAATGGACTATCACTTACCTGGAGCAGCGGAACAAACAATTGGAGGAGGAGAAAGCACTTGATGAGCTATGGAGGATTCGTAGCGACCGAGTCTTGAACCGTAGAAGACCCGGTGATCCATTGCCTGCTGACCGAGAGTCTATGCTCATTCAGGAGAATCCCCGCTTGGAGAGGCTGTTGGCTAAGGCCAACCAAGAGAAAAAGCTGCTAAGAAACATGAAGAATCACTATTGGGCAAGGATGCATGTATGCAAGGCCAAAATGAAAATGTTCCAAAGGAGGTTGTCTGAGGCTCTTAGGCGGAGGAAGAAGACCAATCCACTCCGTATCTTGGCTGAGGCATCCCTCAAAGATCATGGCACTCATTAGCCTAGCCACAGCTCAAATCCCAAAAAATTTTGAGAATTTTGGGTAATTTTGGCATTTTTTGAAAAATTACAGGTTTTGGCTCCTCAACGGGTCTCACCCCCGGTGAGACCCTTTGTCATGGCAGCTCCTTTTTGCAAAAACCCAGCATTTCTAGATTTTTTATGCAAAGTTACATATGCCTATGGATGGACTTGAGTTTTTATGGGGTTTTGGGCCTCCAAAAGGTCAAAATACATGCAAAATTTAACTTTTTGCCCCTTTTTTGAGTTGCAGAAACCAGTCTTGGGAGAATTAAGTTTTGATAGGGAAAATGACCTCCAAATTCAAAAATTCTAGTTGGGTTGGAAAGTAGACTCACAGAAATTTCCAACGAGCTATCCTGCACCCAATTCTGACACCTGCAAGTGCCTCAAACAGAGCTCCCAATGTGCGCGACCCGTTGAGCAGATGTGCGCGACCCGTTGAGCAGATTTTGCCAGAATTGACTTGTTCAGCCCAGAAAACGCAGATTTGACTCTTTTTTACTTTTTGAGGTTAATGATGGTCCTCTTGGATGTAATTGTGACACTTTTTAGATACTTTTACTCTTGTTTAACACTTCTAGAAGATTCATTTATGTAAAGGGTAAAAATTGAATGTATGAACTGGTTTCCAAGTTTATAGAGGCAAGTTGTTTTGACTGCCTATTTTGTAGTGCTTAGTTTAGAAGTGGTTCAAACAGCTCCTAGGATAGTGAGCTCGACCCATGGAGGTAGGGAAAGAGGTTAGATCATCTATATTATGTACTTTCTTGCTCATTTTCAGGGTTGGACTCTTGAGGGAGAAACTATCATTGTATATTTTCACTGTATCTCTGCAATTTTTGGCTAAGGAAGACCAGGGTTTTGCAGTCATCTTTGGGATTCTTGTGGACTCATGTGTTGATGGTGTGTTTCTCAATGTTCTTGTAAGCTTTGTTATGTGATTCATTTCCTTTCTTTACTGCTGCACATTAAACAAATGAAGTGTTAAAGTATGAATTCATGCTAGCCATGCTCTGCTTTTAAATTTGTTTAATTTCAATGTTTTCAAATGTCTAAAGGGAATTCAAAGTCATTGCTTGCTCTCTTTAGCTCCTCCTCTTTCATTCCTGATCATCCATCTCACTTTAATGCATCAATACGGTCTCCTATCTCGCCCCAAAGAACCCCCTGCAGAAACTGTGTCAAATCCCTGCACCCAAAATTGCAATTCCTCAATTTGCCACCAAAAACCCAAAAAACCACAAATCAACCTTTTTAATCAGTTTATTAGCCTAATATCAGTGTTACCTTGTTGGTCATCTCATCCCATTGAAGATCTACCGAGATTGACCGGAGAGAGCCTTCTCCTGCCCCGTAGGGCTAGCTACGAGGCTAAATGGTTTGATGTAGCCTTGAGGTTTGCCTTTCTCAGCCTGAGGTGAAATTTCAAGCGCTAACACACATCATGAAGAAAGAATGGAGGATTAATTAAGGATTTGAGACTTATACTGATACTCTTTGAAGATGAGTTAGGGAGTCCAACAGGAAATAGTAGTCAAAGAGGGTATTCCTTGATGATGTGTAAATCCAAAATAGGAACAGTCCTAAAAGGACATACCTTGTGAAAAGTTGGATGGGTTATGTGCCTTAAGAGGCAATGATGAAGGTGTCTATAAATAATTGTCTCTCTAGCATTGTGATCTAAATATAGTGGAGAGTTATAGTTGTTAGTCAAGGCCTTGCTATATGAAAATGTCGATTGATATGATCAGATGCACTGATATAAGTTGAAAAGATAGCTTATGAGATGTATTACCAATCAGACTCTTCTTATGAGAATTCTCCAGTATGAGAATGTCGTTATACCATTATTATTATGAATACCTCCCTAGTTAAGAGGGAGTGTTGAAAAATGTAACTATGTTTGATCTTCATAATATTCTATGTATTATTGCTTTCATGTATTTTTTGTAAAAGAGAAAGAAAATTATTATTTCTCTTTTGTAAAGCATGGGGTTTCATGCTCAAAGTCATTTTTTTGTAGGTCAAGCACTCATTGTGTGCTTCTAGGTTTTTGTCATAGATTCTATGAGTCAAAATAATTATTGTCATATGTAACAAACCCTATTGGGAATATTGTAACTAGTCAAAATAATTTATTTGAGACAAAAAAATTGTCAAAATTCCCTCCAAGACCAAGTTAGCTTGCAAGAGAACAAGTTGGCCTCATGAAGGGTAATTTGACCTCTTCAGAAGCCTATTTATAAGAAGAAATCGGCCTTATTTGATGAACCATTCAAGAAAGTTTGATCATAAGGATAAGAACAAGAAATAAGAGTGAAGAGAAAGTCAAAGACTAGAAGACAACAAAATCGAATTTTTTGGGTCAATCTCTCTCACACGTGCGAACGAGAAGCTAGGGTTTAGGCAGCATCAAGGATGAAATTTTAGATCTCCAAGGAAGGCCAAAATTTGAGATCAAAAGGGAAAACGCTTCACCTATTTGTCAAGGAAAGAGGAAGAAATCCAAGTGAAGAAGAAATAAGGACAAATCTAGCCATTTATCCCACACGTGAAAAGTTTTAGGCGCTACTGCATGAGGGGTAAAAAATTGTAGACCTCTAGTGAAGGCTGAAATTGTTGTTGGGGGTCAAATTTGCTGAAGAAATTGTTGAAAGGTTGAATTTTTTTTAGAATTTGTGCAAGAAAATCTCATCAAGAAAAAAGGTTAACTTGGTCTTGGAGGGACATTTTTCTTGTATCTAAAGAGTCTTGGAATTCGTCATTTGAATATTCTATAAGAAGAGAAGAGTTTATTGTGGGTTTTCCTCTCTAGGAGATGATTTGACCCTAGCTTGTAGCCTACATTTCCTATCCACTTGTACTATTTGACCTTCATTTTTTTGGTAATCATTTGATGATAAGAACACAATAATAATCAATAGAACAAGAAGTTAATTATAAATTATACAATTTTAAGTAAAATAACATCACAAGAAGTTATCAAATGAAGAGAAATCACCCTAATCTATCTACCCTAGATTTCTCAACAGTTATCAAAAACATAAGTATCATAGCCATATATCATTGACACAAGCACATGTATTACTATCATATTCCTTCATAAGCACAAATACTACTACCATCAATCACTATGGTAAGCACAAGTATCACTGCCAAACATTAGAAAATATGGCCTCTACAACTCAATGAACTAGGACCTTCTAAGGTCAATTTTGAGAGCTCCACAAGATTGTTCACACAATGATAAATCTGCCTCTTTTACCACTCATCTAAATCTCTCCTAGGATCTCTCTTACATCCCTCCTCATTTCCATACAATCTGATCAACTAGGATATAATCCACTTGGAAAAACATTAAACAAAGAGAGAACACATACCTTATTTGTAACACTTCTTTTATTTCTGTAGAAATTCCTTATAGATTCAAACTACTAATTGTAATTTACTAAATCAATGGACTTGAATCTACTCGACTCATCAACAGAAACAATTAAAATATTGTGAAATAAAGAAGCATACAAGAGAAATAATTCAATCAACACATTACACAAGATTTCCTAGGGAAGGCTACAGCTAAAAACCCCTGCTATCTGTATATTGCATTAGTCAGAAAATATGAGAAGATTACAATTCTTTTCTCAAGCACGAGCAACCTCTGCACTATCTCTATCTATCTCACAGCTTCCTAAACAAGCCCAGGCCAATACTTAACCAAATTTTGGCTTGCTCAAGTCCCTATTTCCTTTCATTATTTCCTTGGGTATTAGCCCCCTATTAATTAGGGAAAATCCTCAATATGAATTGTGAAATCCTCATAGGCCTTCCTCTGACTGCATGCACCACCTTTACAATTCGGATGATTATACAACTGATAGTACATTTTCCCTGAACTCCAATCTCAACTGGTAACTCTCAGATCTAGCATGCATGAGTTATTTATGAGTGAATCATCAGTTAACTGGTTGAACAAATTAAACAATGCCCCACTGCCTAACCTCCTACTAGTTCCTCCATAAGTCGGAACTAGTTTAACTAACTCTAACTCAATTAAACCGAATTAATAAATTACAACTTAAAATAAACTCAACCAGGGATCCTATGATGTAGGATGCATTCTACATGACTCAATTTAGACCCTAAACTCGAATTAACTGCTCCAACTAAGTCAAATTAACTTAGTTAACTCGTACAATTTGTCTTATGATGTGGAATTACAATTTTATTCCTAATTTAATTCAAGGACAAAATTAAATTAGGACTTTCTTGTTGCATTTTCAACACTCCCTCCCAACAAGAAAGGGATTATCAGATACCCCAATCCTACCTCTATGGAACTCGAATTTTGTTCTTGAAACTGCCTTAGGCAAGATGTTTTCATCTTGTTACTCTGTAGGAATGTACTACAGCATGATGATTCTCCTCTGCACACAATCTCGTAGATGGTGATATCAAATGTCGATATGCTTGGTTCGACCATGAAAAATTGGATTCTTAAGAGTTTGATACAACTCTGATTGTCACAGTAAATCACTGTAGGGTTCATCTGCTAACCAAATAGCTCAATAAGGATCTTTCTCATCCAAGTAGCCTCACAAGTTGCTTGACTAGAAACAATGTACTCTGCTTCGACCAAACTGAATGAAGATGATGTCTAATTCCTATTGTACCAAGAAATTTTTGGTTACCCAATACTAAAGATTCCTCCTGATGTGTTTTTCCTATTGGATGGACTCCCTACCCATTTTGCATCTATGAAGCCTTGAAGCTTCACTCCCTTTGTCCATCTATACCAAAGACAAAACTAAGGGGTGCCTCTAAGGTATCTCAACACATGTTTAGTTGCCTTCCAATAGAGTTTGGTTGGCTTAACCATTGCTTGACTAATTTGGTTAACTGCAAAACATATGTCCCGTCGTGTGCTCACTAAATACATAAGTGAACCGACAATATGGCTATAAATAGTATCCTCCACAACTTCACCTGAAGTATCATCTTCCTTCCTCCAATTCCCTTCTAGAGGAGTCTCCATGGGTTTGTTGCTCTTCATTTTGAACTTCTTCAGTATCTTGTTGGCATACTTGCCTTGAGAGACAAACAATTCCTCATCTCCTTGCCATACTTCCATACCAAGGAAATAATGCATGAGCCCCAAGTCCTTCATCTTGAATTCTCTTGCAAGATTTTACCAACTTCTCATCACCTGCTAGAATTAAATCATCGACATATAATACTATAATCAAAAATTTACCTTCAACCACAATATGGTAAAGGTTTGCATCTTCTTCACTTTTGGTGAAGCCAAACTTGGTGAAATAATTGGCAATCCCGATGTACCAAGCAAGGGGTGCTTGTTTCAATCCATACAATGCTCGCTCGAGTCTGCACACATGCAACTCTCTATTTAAGGTCTCAAATCCTTCTGACTTCTCAATGTACACTTCTTCTTCAATCACTTTATTGAGGAAGGTTGTCTTCACATCCATCTAATGTATCTCCCATCCCATCGACGATGAAACTTTTAGAATAGATATGATTTAAAAGTACTTTTCTGCTGGAGAAAATGTCTCCTCGTAATCAATTCCCTACACTTGAGAGAACCCTCTGGCCACAAATATGTCCTTGTGTTTCTCCACACTCCCATATGTTTCTTTCTTTACTTTGTAAATCCATCTAGAACTCACCAATGACTTGTCTACTGGTCTTGGGACCACTTCTGAAACACTATTTCTGGTAATGGATTCATACTCCTCTGCCATGGAATCAACCCATACTAGTTGTTGCACTAATTCCTCGAATAACGATGGCTCAATATCTACACTCTCGCTCATCATAGTCATGTATCCAGTGTACTAATCTGGTGACATCTTCTTCCTATGTTGTGATGTGGATGCTCCCACATTGTCTCTAGCATCAGGCATCAATCTGCCAGCCTCTCTGGTTGGCTTCCTTCCATCTCTGGAAGTCTCTGCGTGAGTGGGTGCTTGCACTCTCTATTCCTTTGCAGGTGGTTTCTCAACATCATCCTGGTATTCTTCCTTTGGAGCTAAAATCTCATCATATCCATGAAAATAAATCTCCCTATCAAGGGAACATCTCATGGCCTTCTCTTCATCAAAATTCACATCTCTACGAACCACTGTCATCTTATGAGAAGGAAGATACACCCAATAGTTGTGAGGTGTATCAGTGTACCCCACAAATATGCCCAACTTAGGTGTTAGCTCTAGCTTTTTCCTTGCATCCTTGGCAACCTGATAGTAAACTGATGAACCAAAGCTCCTGAAGTGTGCCACATCTGGTTTCCTACCTAAAAAAACTTATTTTGGTGTACTCATCCTAATAATCCAATGAGGACTCCTATTCCACACACATACATTTGTGTGCATGCTCCAGCCCACAACTACAATTGGAGGACATGATCATGTAACATTGCCTGTGCAACTCCCACAATACTTGTTTTCTTCCTTTCAGCTACCCCATTCTATTATGGGTTATGGGGTGAAATTAACTCTCGTTGAATGCCTTCTGATGACATAATTTTTTGAATTCATTCGACATATGTTCTCCATTGTTATGGCTCCTAAGATCCTTCACTTTCTTGCCAGTGTCTTTCTCAACAAGTGATTTAAATGAACAAAATTTACAGAACGTATGACATTTCTTTTGCATGAAGAAAATTCAACACTTATGTGGGAAATCATCTACAAATATTACATAATACATGTTCTTGGTCGAGGAGGTTGTTGATAATGGTTCACACACATCTGAGTGAACTCTTTCAAGGATAAATGCACTCGATTGTCCTTATCATGAAAGGTGGATTTTGTGTACTTCCCCAACGTACACCCTTTGCATATATCTCTCTCCTCTAGTGTACCCTTGGGAAGGCGTGTAGCAATCTGTTGCATCATCTCCAAATATTTGTGGTGCAAGTGGCCCAATCTTCTATGCCACAATTCAGCGATGTCTTGGCTTTGCACCTTCTTTTCTTTTGTGCTCAAAGTAGCACAATCTTCTACATCCAATTTGTAGAGTTTCTTCACCCAAACCCCAATAAGCTTCACTTGTCCTGAGGCTATGTGATGAAGGAAATCCTTTCCTTTTCTAAATATCACATTGTATCCATGGTACTCCAACATAACAACTAAAACCAAATTCTTTTGCAGACCTAGAACATACATGGAATATTTTAATGTGAGAGGAGAACCAGTCTCCTTCTCAAAAGTAATAGTATAGATGTTGGTCAGACTATACCTTACATCATATCCCATTTTGATGTGCATCTAGAGGTCCTTCTCCTCCAAGTGACTGAAAAATATTTGTTTCTGGTCATATGGAATGAGGCTCCACTATCCATATACCACACACTACCCATCACCAATGTCACCATGCAATCAATGAGGGTGAAATCCAACTCGAATTGTTAAGCAAGAGATTCACTTGTTTCTCCTCCTGAGGGCTTATTGTTGGCCTTCTTGTGCGAACACTTCATGTCATAGTGTCTAAGCTCATGACAGTGAAAACATTTAATCTTCAACAAGTCCTTCTTCTTTTCTTCCTGACTAGAATCTGATTTGGAATGGGATTACTTCCCTTTCCCGTTCTTTTCCTTTCCATCCAAGGCATAATCCTCCTCATCATCATGCTTAGATAAGGATCCATTTATGGTGTTCCGTCGAATCTCTTCTTGCACCCATTCAGACCAAAAATGCTCCCACTTTGGTAGCTTCTCCCTCCCATTTACCAAATCCTGGTGGCTATGCCAGCTCTTGGAAGGCCTAGAAGTTCTAGACTAACCAAATCATCTTCAATGATTGTAACACCAACACTTCCAAGCTCATCCCAACATTGGGTGAACTCGTTCAAGTACTTTGGTATTGTCACCCTTCTCCATCTTAATTTTCCTAATCTTGTCCTTCATTACCAACTTCTTGTAGTCATTGTTGTTTTGAAATAGGTTTGTCAAGGCCTTCCATATTGCATTTGGTGTCTCCTTCCTGTGGAGGTTTGAGAAAATATGATCTTAAACTCCTTCTAGTATGATCCTTATCGCCTTTGTAACACATTTCCTCCACTCTACTAGATCTTGAGCATTAGTTGTTGGAGGCTTAGGATATATTTTTCTATGAATTCCTTCAGCCCGCTGTCTTCCAATACTACCTCCATCCTATCCTTCCAATCAATATAGTTCGAACTACCCTCAAGGGCATATTCAAGCCTCAATCTGTAGAACGACATCTTGTTGGATTTGAGGAATGATACTGCAAATTTGGTTTCACCTGCAAAAGGAAATCTTGTTTCTCCTCTTCTAGAGTGATTTTTACTCTGATACCATGTAGAAATTCCTTGTATATTCAAACTTCTAATTGTAATTACCGAAAAAATAGACTTGAATCTACTCTACTCATTAGTGGAAACAACTAAACGATCGTGAAATCATGAAGCATGCAAGAGAAAGAATTCAATCAACACATTACACAATGATTTCCTATGGAAATACATAGCTAAAAACCCATGCTATCTATATATTTCATTAGTTACAAAATATGAGAATATTACAATGCTTTGCTCAATCCCGGGCAACCTCTGCACTATCTCTATCTATCTCACAGCTTCCTAAACAAGCCCAAGCTAATACTTTACTAATAGTTTCCCCCTTGTGTTGTTTCCTTGGGAATTAGCCCCTATTAATTAGGAAAATTCCTCAATATGAATTGCACAATCCTCATAGGCCTTCGTCTGACTACATGCACCACCTATACAATTCGGATGATTATACAACTAATAGTACATTGTCCCTGAACTCCAATCTCAACGAGGTAACTCTCAAATCTGACATGCATGAGTTATTTATGAGTGAATCATCAGTTAACTGGTTGAACACATGAAGTAGCACCCCACTGTCTGACCTCCTACTACTTCCTCCATCAGTTGGAACTATATTAACTGACTTTAACCTAGATAAACTGAATTAATTAATTACAAATCAAAATAAACTCAACCAGGGCTCCTATAATGTAGGAGACACTCTACTGACTCAAGTTAGACCCTCAACCTGAATTAACTGAGCCAACTAAGTCAAATTAACTTAGTTAACTCATACAAGTTGTCTTTTTATGTGGAATTACAATTGTATTCATAATTTGATTCCATGACTAAATTAAATTAGGATTTTCTTGTTGAATTTTCAACATTTTCTCATACACTTTAGCCTTGTGCACATAGACTTGAGAATTTTAGCCCTCTGATTAGGGCTTCCTGTGACACCCACGTCAGCCCTAGATCATGGCCTAAACTTCCCCAAAATATTGTGGTATCCTTCTTTCACAAGCCCAGAATCTTTGTGCTATTATTTAAGACAATGAAACCTCCTTTTGTTTGTAGATCCAAACCTCATATACACTCAAACTAGGGCTCGATCGCAATAGAAACAAACATTTGGCCTATTCTTGAGGGAATTACACCTCCAAATCAGCTCAAATCCAAGATTTTATTTATGTTATCTTTCAGAGGCATATTTAGGCCTATTTTGGGTCTTTGATCATGCCCACAAATCTAGTGCAATGTCCTAGGGTCTACAGTCCATTTTGTCAACATGAATGGAGGCTAATCAAGCCTTATTCCTAGGCTAGGTTTCCTTCCTTTTTTAGAACAGAACAAAATATGACACTAATATTTTCAGCCTCCTTTCAAGCTTGGACAAACCTTTTTTAACGGAAGAATCATTACATGGAAACACAATCTCCCTCTCTAAGTATCTTGGCCTTTTTCATAGAAAAAATTATCCTTCATCCCTGCTCAAGACAAACCATACACTTCCTACGGCTCCCTGAGGTAATTCATCTTCTTTATACGGAATATATAACATAAGAATGAATTTTCTTGTGTGTTTGAATGAGCTCCAAGGTCCCTTATTTATAATATTAGGCACTGGAAGAGTCAAGGGGTGAATTTCATGCCAACGTGACCCTCATTTAGTGAGGTTAACTTGAGGAAAAGCCCATTTGATTTTCTCTTGCTAATATTTAAATATATTTATCAAATACCTTGATGATAGACTTCTCAAATAAAATTGTCACATCAAATAATAATGAGATAAGAACCAAATAATAAATTATGTTTATCCAAATTAAATTGTTTTTGGGGGCAAGATGGATTTTCATTAGGGTAACTGGGTTTCTCTTGCGTAAATTCATCCCATAGTTGCCCCAAATTTCAACAATTTCTCTCAACTAGGGAGGAATTTATGGTTTCCATGTGTCTCATCTCGGATGTATATGTATCGACATAAGAGAAGCTCATCTCATATCATAAAATAACAATAATCCACAACAAATGGTAGGGCAGATAAATTTACCACAACCAAATCCATGGCAGTCATAAATGACCTTGGTAAAGATCACACACACCCTATTGGTCTCTAGTTCAAGCTCCATGGCCTCATCTCAATTGAACAATGATGACTCGATCCATAGAAGAAGAAGAATTATCCACACTAACAATAATGGAGATCAATCTACCTCAACTAAGTGCATGGAAGTCATAAATGACCTTGGTAGATATCACACACACTCTATGTCTGATGATAGACCCTCTCGCAACTTGATCCTCATTGATCAAGTGGTATAAAACCTACATCCAATACTTAGGGGAGATTAATTTAGCACAACCAAGTCCATGGCAGGCACGTCTGCCCTTGATAAATATCACACACACACCAAAGTCTCAACTCCCATGTGGTCACGATGGGTGGAAATCTAAACAAGCTTAGTTAAGTCCATGGCCCCCGTTGTGGGTAGGATTCATATTGGGGTATGTACTCAACCAATTCCATGGCCTTAAGGAGTACCCTCACACACAGGAGCTCTCTTGCTCTTCCCCCTTCACCAAGTTTATGGCTAGTAAAAAAACTGGGGGCCTAAGCATAGCTCAGTTTTCTCAATCGGCAGCATGCCCTCTTAGGGAAGGATACATTCTCCTGCTCTCCAAGCTACTCTATGAAGAATATGAACTCTACTTTTGGAAAAAACTTGGTGAGAATGTCTACAATCTACTAATCTAGTGAAGCCTCACTGCTTTATTTCTGCAATAAGTCACAGTTGGAGCCTCATTACTCCCTCTATGTTAGAGTTCAATGCTCCATCAGTAGCACCATGTCTAACAATCATGTGGGTCACTTATGAAATCGCACTACTCGTAATATGATCGTTCATTGCTGCATTGATTTCAATGGAATTTTTCTACCTACTCATCCACGAAATCAAAGCAGGAACCATATTGAAGCAACACTTCAATGTGTTCTTCATGTTCACAGCAATCTTGGTTTACTTGGAATAAGCATATATATTGAGTCACAACACAATGGGAAGAAACTTCAAGGTAAAAACGGATCATGATAGCCTTAAATACTTTTTAGAACAAAGATTATCCTCTAAAGAGCAACAAAAGTGGGTCACAAAGATGTTGGGTTATGACTCTGAAATCATCTACAAAAAAGGGAAGAAAAATGTGGTGGCAGATGCACTCTCAAGAAAGGATGAGGATGTGGAAGCATTGTTGTGCGCCATTTCTATTATCCAACCAGATTGGATAAACGAAGCAAGGGAGGAATGGAAGAATGATGAAGAAGTGTGGGCACTTATTCGAAAGTTACAACAAGATTCCAGTACATTTGATACATTTAGCTGGAAAAATGATTCATTATGGTACAAAGATCGCTTATACCTCTGTAAGAATTCCCAGCTAAAACAAAAGATTCTTATGGAATTGCACACCTCTCCCTTAGGAGGGCACTCAGGATTTTTAAAAACTTACCACAGGGTTAAGAAGGAATTTTTTTGGGATGGCCTTAAATCAGATATTCAAAAGTTTGTGGCGGAATGTTTGGTTTGCCAACAAAATAAAGTTGAAACAATTAAGACACCGGGTCTATTACAACCTTTATCCATTCCAAGCCAACGTTGGGAGGAGGTTTCAATGGATTTTATCATAGGTTTACCCAAGTTTGACGGAAAGAGTGTCATCATGGTGGTAGTTGACAGGCTTACCAAGTATGCACACTTTTGTGCATTATCACATCCATTTAAAGCTAGTACAGTTTCTTCTGCATTTATGGAAGCAATTCAAAAGCTACATGGAAACCCAAAGATTATTGTAAGTGACAGAGATCCCATTTTCACTAGAAATTTTTGGACAGAATTATTTTCTTGTCTTGGTACTCAGCTAGCTCATAGCTCATCTTATCATCCTCAATCTGATGGGAAAACTGAGATAGTAAACAAATGTTTGGAAGGATATATTCGTTTCTTTGTATCTGATAAACAGACACAATGGGTCAAATGGTTGCCTCTGGCTGAATGGTGTATAACACTTCCTTCCATACAACAACAAAACTGACCCCATTTATGGCACTTTATGGATATCAACCACCATCCATCACATCATATTTAAGACAAAATTCTAAGGTTCAAGCAGTGGAACATCACATCGAACATCAACAACAAGTCCTCCAACTCTTAAAGGATAACCTTGTGTTGGCACAAAATAGAATGAAACAACAGGCAGATCAACATCGCAGCGAAAGAAATTTTGATGTAGGGGATTGGGTATTCCTACGGCTACAACCATATAAGCAAATGTCCCTCAAGCAAGCTAAGAAGGATAATAAATTATCACCAAAGTATTATGGTACGTACAAGGTGTTGGATAAGATTGGTACTATGGCATACAAAGTGGAGCTTCTTGCAGCTTCTCGATTTCACCCAGTTTTCCATGTTTCATGTTTAAAGAAGGTTATAGGCGACAAGCTCCCAGTTTAAACAATATTGCCAGAACTTGACGAGGAAGGAAAAATTATATTGGAACCAGAAGCAGTCACAGAAACAAGAACTCGACAGCTACGAAATCAATCAATTTCAGAGTATCTTATCAAGTGGAAGAACTTATCCGCTGAAGATTCCACATGGGAGGATGAGAATTTTATACAGAAGCATCCATAACTACTCAAGCATTGAGGACAACACTTTTTTGAAGGGAGGGGCATGTTGGGTCCCTATAATACTAGGGATTACCCCATTACTATTGTAGTTGTATCCCCTATTAATATTGTTGTGCCCCTGTTTCCCCCATATTGTTATTACTGTGCCCCATAGAATCCCTCTATTTTTATTTTTGTGGCTTTATATTATTATTGTTAGGTCAGCTGGGTTATATTGTGACTCTTTAGACTCCTATATATAGAAAGGAGGTTTTGTCATTTGAATCATCCAAGAATTGTTCATTTATGTAATGTAAAGGAGGTTGCCCCCTCGAAGAGGCTGAATTCTAAGGCGTTGATCTATCTTTTCTATCTTTTTCTTGAGCTGGTTTCATAACACAATGTCTGATGGGTAAGGAAACAATCATTCACATTGATCATCAACCATTGAAATACTTGCAATCTCAATCAAAGTTGCAGCAATCAAGGCACTTCCAATGGATGGGTTTCCTTCAACAATTCCACTTGGTAATCAAGTATAAGAAAGGTATCTACAATAAAGTTGTGATATGCTTTCTAGGCCGATTGTTAGTGCAGCTACTTTACTCAAGCATAATTATGTTTTACATGAAATTTATATTGAGAAATATGCATTAGATAATGACTTTCAAGATGTTTATGCAATCTTGAGTCAAGGTAACCAAGTAGAGGAATTTTTTGTACCATCTTGGAAAGCTTTGTATTCCATAGGGAGAAAGAGAAAATTATAAGAGATGCACGTACTTCTCTTATTGTTGGTCATTTTGGTGTAAGTAAGATGGTGTCACATCTAAAGATGTAATTTTATTGGACTCGTATGCTTGAAAGTGTGTCTCATTTTATTAAGGGATGTTCATTATGTGCAATCAGTAATCCTAGCAATCGGAAGTTAGGATTGTACACACCACTTTTGGTTCCTTCACGACTATGGGAGAGTGTTTCTATGGATTTTGTGGGAGGTCTTCCATTGTCAAAAAGAGGTCATGATTTTTTGTATGTAGTTGTGGATAGGTTCAACAAAATGTGTTTTTGATGCAGGGAAGGGTGCATGTCGTAAATCACAATCGCAAGCAGGTCGGCGTTAAAAATCGTACCCCTGTGCAGGGAAGGGTGTGATGCGATAAGGCAGGCAGGAAGGCTTTCAAGAATCGGCTAGAGGGGCAATGCGATGGATCGCAATCACAGATCGGCGAAGGATCAGTGTTACAGAATCGGCCCCCAATAGGTACCGGGTTGCAATTCGATCTCGAAATTCCAAATCTTAGCACTCTACAAAGTCCCTCATATCCAAGACCCTGGTACTCCACTAATTATGAAAGGATCCCAGACGTGATACATTTATAAGCTTGCGTTAAAAGTTTCGTCGGGTTTGCCGAATCGCAATCACATATCGTCCGCCTGGTTCACAATCCATAAGACCATAGGACTTCGTGATTGTGATTTTCAATGGACAGTTAGTGCCAATGATTATGTCCCGTCGCGCGGAAAAATTCTCGCTCAATTAGCGGATTTTTGGAGTGAAATTGTGGGTTCCTATCGAATGTGGAGCAATTTGTGGAACGAAAAGTGGGAAAAGTAGGAGAAGTCATAACTTCTTTAGTTTTCTACCAAATTGGTTGCAAAAAGAGGTTGGATAGCCATTTTTTATCATTCTGGACTCATTGGAGTAAGTTTCAGAAGAATTTGAGCATTATAAACACATATTTTTACACTTTTGAGCATAATAGAGAGGCCCAAGCCATTGGAAGCTGGACCGAGACATAGCCCAGGAGGAGTGAACTCATTTATCATGTGCTTGTTGTAATGTGATTTTGATGATGTTTTTTACATGTTTATGTTGTTTTTCAGTTTTTGGTTTATGTTAAATTGCTCATAAAATTAACATAAAAAAAAACTCTTCATTTTACTTGCATAAAAAAAATTGATGAATCCTTAAGCACAATGAAAGCATTTTGTTTATAATATGAGGAAGATATTAGCACTTCAAACTAATATTCTAAATCAGATCAATCCCTTACCATCCTCAACACAATGGAATGGTCGAAGCCTTCAATAAGATACTCAAGAAGGGCCTAACAAAAATTGTATCAGCAAATTGGGACGACTGGGATGAGCGGGTGCCAACCACATTGTGGACTTACCAAACAACGGTAAAACGAACACACAAGAAAACATCGTTCCAACTAGTATATGGTCGAGAAGTAGTAGTACCAGTGGCATTCATTGTCCCAAGCATCTTCATTTCTCAGGCCACTAAAATGACAGACGATGCATCCTTAAAAGAGAGGTTGGAACAACTAATGGAGTTGGATGAATCAAGGTTTTTAGCTGAATTCCACCAATCAGTTGAACAATGGAGACAAAAGGCTTGGCATGACAAGAACATCAAGAATAAAGATTTCATGGTAGGAGATCATGTTCTACTATATGACAAAAAATTTCATAAATTCCCAGGAAAACTACAAATGCATTGGTTGGGGCCATTCATGGTTGCGGAGATCAAAGACTCTAGTGCGGTGAAGCTAGCGCAACTAGATGGGATAATGTTACCAAGATGGGTGAATGGCACACGCCTGAAGCCTTTCCACAAGTCCAAAGTCATGTCATCAAATTGAAAGGGTCTCAATGATGAGCCTGCAAGTAGGTTATAGCCAATAATACATAGTCAATTGCATAGTCAATTACATTGTGTTAAAATTGGCAACCATGGCAAAACTTCATGTGGGTCATCTTATTCATGGCTAATAATATTTTTATTAGATTCCTCTCGTCGAGAGGTGTAGTATTGATATAAAGATCATCCAAATCCGATAAGTATTCATGGAGATATGAATTTATTTTGATTATGGAATTATTATCAAGCCGACCTACAACTCATGTATGCTCAGAAGCCCAACAGTCGCATCTATTCACCCACCAACGTTGTGTATAAATATAAGAGGACTTTTCCTCATTTAGACTCACTCATCTCATCACATCTCTCTCTCTCTACTGCGCAGATATGAGTCTCTTCACTACTGCGCTGAAATGGGTCTCTCTCTCTCTCACATGTGAAGCCGGAAGCTGTTGAATTTGAAGCTGCAACTGCAGAAGTAAAGATTGACTTGCGTGGCCTAGAAGATCTCCTATTTGGAACTGTGTTGTAGGTTCATCTGAACCTCCTTTGAAAGCCGCAACTTTTGGTGGTGGAATGAAGTCAATCCGACGAACGGTTTGCAAGATATCGACTGCCCTAGTTTGAAGCCGGAAACTGCTGAAATTGAAGCTGCAACTGCAGAAGCAAAGATTGACTTGCGTGGCCTAGAATATCTCCTCATTTGAACTGCATTGTAGGTTCATTTGAACCTCCTCTAGAAGCTGAAACTTTTGGTGGTGGAATGAAGTCAATCCGACTGTCGGTTTGTGAGATATGGTCTGCCCTAGTTTGATAATGAAGTCGCTAATGCTGATGCTACTGATCTAGGGTTTGCTACTGCTGATATGAATCAGATTTATTGTACTATTTCTCTCTGCTGAATTATTGAAGATAAAAGAAGATTTGATCAAAGGGTTTCCCCACACATTGTGGGGTTTGTCCCTAGCTAGCCGCCACATCTTGTGTCTCTTGTCTTGGCTTGTTTTCTGTCGATCGTTTAATGTTTTATCTGCACTTTACTTTATGTACATGTGATTGCTAATCGGTGGAATATAATAAGAAAAAGAAGTAAACTGTTATAAGCATAGAAAATACCATAACTTAACACATAGTAAGTTGCATAGTCAGTTACATAGTCAGTTGCATAGTTAGTTACATAGCCAATTGCATATTCAGTTACATTCCAATTTCTTTTGATTTTTCTAGGAAAAAAAATCACGTTTCAGTTGGGTGGTGGAAACAATGCCATGACACCGCAACCCACTTTTGGTCGGGGGGGATAGTCACATGTTCTACGAGTATTATCTGTTGTACTACCGTCTTTTCCGAAATAAGTAAGAAATAATACACCTGTCAAACAAATTTCCGTAAAATATTTTCTCGATGGGGAATAAATTACGTAATAATTAACCACCATAATGGAAACTTTATTAACCATGCACCCCACACTATCCTTTCCGGTTCTACATCATCCCAGTCAGATCCAGGTCAGCCGACGATGGCATAACACGATTAAGCTTACATAGGGAAAGTTGTCGTAGTAATTAGTTACCAAGTCTAGTCAGAAACGTCGTGTCAAATTTGATCTACTTAATCTGCATGGATACGCAAGAAGTTATAGAGTTTCAAATGCAGGTGATAGAAGAACTTGAAATTCAGTCTAAGAACCAGCAATGGCAGAGACGCGGAAACTATAAGCCTCCGATAACAATCTTCTATCAGAGGCGCAACAAGATGACAAAGGAAATTATCTCAGTCCCAGAGGATCGATTGGAAGAACGAATTACAGTTTTAGAAACTCTATATGGAAAATATGACAAGGAAACGTTAGTGGACAATGATCTCTCAGATTGTTTCCAATTCCCAACTTTGAAGCGAGAAGTATATACAGAGGAGGTTCCAAAGGGAGATGGCACCATGACCACAAAAGTTAAAGATGATTTCAGAGGCCTCCAGCGATCAACATTGATTAATCTCAGAAGTCTACCAGTCTTTGGTACGCAATTGGTTGCGATGCAATGTACTAAGCTCCTCGCCAGTAGGATGCATGGTGGATCATTGTGGCTGGACAGAGAATACCCAATTCATGTCAATGATATCTAGTGATTGATAAGACTCTCAACAGTAGGAAATGCAGTATCTATGGCATTCTAGGGAGGAACAAAGCGAGCAAATAAGGAAGGCGACAAAGATTACTATGAAAAATACAAGACCAAGCGTGGAGGCAAAGGCGCAAATATTGACCTCATCAGCAAGGAAGAAATAAAATTCACCTGCTATATCATAGCAGGGAAAACAATGAGAAATTTTTCCCAGAATGAGTGTACCCTGGATGCAATATCGGTTGTGGAACACTACTACAAAGGGGAGGTGCTCAACTGGTCGGCCTTCATACTAAACGAACTCTTCGAAACTTGTGAAGACATATACAAGAGAAGCACCAATTTCATATTTGTATATATACTCATGATGCTAGCAATGTGGAAATGGCATCCACCAAAAGGAAGAAAAATGATTCAAATTAGAGAAGATCAACCTATAGCACTCAGGTACGACCCATGGAGAACCTCAAGAGACCTGAGTAGCAAAGAAATAAATGAAGCGGCCTTCAGTGACTGGTATGAAATGATGTTGATTACCATCAAAAATACGTAGTGAATACCCAAGGAGCTATTGCATGAGTTTTCGAAGGATATCTGGTTTGGGGTTACCCACGGGCATACATATGTCATACCAAGATGTGTTCATCCAGAAATGTTCCAAATGAGGCCACAAAAATTTATATTAAGAGAAGTAGCATTCCACAATGAAGTTGGTTCATTGACATGGTTTGCATGCGAGATCACGGAGGGAAAATACAAGTACCTATTTGAAGGCATGAAACCACAATCGTCAACGAGGGAAGAAGAAGGAAGCAGCAGGAAGAGAGCATCATAGGATGATCTAGAGCCTATGTTTATTCAAATGGAGCAACGAATGTCTTCCCTCAAATAGACAATTGCAAATTTCATAGAACCCTTAGGTGAGACAATGCAATCCATATATTTTCAAGGATCTACACTATTTAATCCAATCATCACCACACCTTTATTTGTAGAAATTCCTCATGTTGGCCCTCATACACAACCAAAGCCAACAATTCCTAAGCTGAAATAGAAAAGGGGAACTAAATAGCCAGCTACTAAGAAACCCAAGACAACCCCTATAGTTCATATTGTCAACCTCACCGGTAAGGTCAGCCAATTAGTATCTACTGCACCCATAGTCGAAGAAAACCCTCCATCCACATCCATAGTCTCACCAAGGTCACAAGATCCATTGCCACATATAGCCTCCACCTCTGCAACCCTGTCTAAATCTATTCCCCGTGGTATGTGTGTGGCAACAGAAGATATGGAAGTAGACTCCACACAACAGTACAATGAATCTCTCCAAGGAAATGGTGCTCACACATCCTCACTGATATCCCTACTTCTAGGGTCAGGCCCACTACCAGGGGAAGAGATGATTGTGTCCACACCGCAATCTACGGGAACTGAACATTACCAGACTGCCTTCCCAATAAATTTCCCGTTAATCCCAAACCCAATTATCATTCCACCCACTCCTCAGTTCACCATAGCTTCACAGCCAGCAACCTCACCCCCAACCCACTTAGAAAATTCCATTTCCAGTGGCCTACCCATTCAGAGCAATTTCCTGAATTCGAACACAATGTAGGGAGAAACTCTGCAACACTGGTCATCATCGCAGTTGTTTGTATTTATCCAACAAGCTGCACAGAGAGCAGAGAGGATACACGATGACCTTTTCCAAGAACATGAGTATCGGAAAATACAATTGCAAGTGGTCACAGAAGAAAGGGATCAACTCAGACAATCTTAGACCTTGTCGTTGAGGCTCCCAAAAATTTTACATCCTGCACATTGGTCAACTACTGTGACCACATTCAGGCAATATGTTCGAGCTTGATAGCCGCAAACATAGATATGAAAAATAAGTTGGAGACAATCAGATCAGCGTTAGATGATCTAACTGAGATTTACTCCCAATCAATCGACGAAAAGATCAGCATCATCGCTACTACAAAATAATCTCTTGTTGAAGCACTTGCATATGGTTATGCCCTAATGGAGAAAGTGCATAATTGGTTAGGCAGCCTGGCTCGAGAGAATCAACCTATATATGCTCTTCGTGAACAACTACAACATTTAATTGCAGAGAGAAAGACATTCACAGACTCAGTTCAGCTAGAGAAGATTGATGAAGAAATCACCTCCATTGAGGCACAAGTCCAACAGATAGAGGAAGAGTCTGCAAAAACTAAAAAGAAAATTCGTGACCTCAGACCACCAGTCCGCCTACATGTTCTTGCTCTGAAAGAGGTCTGCAACAACAGTGAAGCATAGTGGAACATATTACAAAGTAGCAGGTCGAGTCAGCCAACATCCAGCATGGCGGAAGACTTCATCAAGCAGGCTGACTCAATAATGATTGCATGGAAAATAGTACTCAATGATTACAAATACTTCAGGCAAGAAACGACCATAGCATTTTCTAAATTCGGGCCTTCGTTTGGAAAAGAAGGCTAGCATGTGGCAGAAACGGTTGAAGCAATAACCCCACAGAAGGAAGGACTGGAGCAACAACAAGCAGAAATACCCACATAACCATCAACAGGTCCTACACCGCTTGAGATGGATTGACTCGTGGATGAGTCAAAGAACTATGGCCGAGGCCTATTGGGACCTTCGTTTTGAATTTTGAAAGTTTTGAAGGAATTAAGGCGGAAAATAAGTCACGGGAGCAATGGTCAAGTTGCGGAGATGACAACCAGGGAGGGGAGAAATATTATGCAGTATATAGGTAGTTGTGGCAAGGTGTCAAGAGAAATCAGAAACAGTCGAGCGACAAGGAGGAGAGAGGGAAACAGCCGAGGGAAAAGACAACTAAACAGAACTGGAAGTGGAAACAATGGAAGAGGAGATAAAAGTGGAAGACAACATGGAGAGGGGTTTGGTATGTGGTTGGAGATGGAAGAACAGAAGAACAGGATCCTGAGGACCTGAGAAGTTGTGGAGAGGTCAAAGCAAGGCTTGGCCTAAGGTCTAAGGCATCTTGTGGCCATGGTATTTTATGTATTTGATTAAGGCTATGCACCTAATGTATATTGTAATGAGTCTTCCTTTGAGTTAATATGAATGAATGAATGAACTAGTTTGCATGGAATTATGATTAAGTATATTGTTCTGATTTACAAACCTGCTCAAAATTTTATATTAATGGCCTTTTCCTGGATGAATATGGTAACTATAATAATATGATGTTGTGATGAATGTATTCTTTAAGATACTTATGAGTTAATGTTTGGATCATCCTTGATATCCCTCTAACCCTTCTTAGTTTCGGTCATGGCACACCTCGGGTGAGACTCCTTACCCTTTGGGTAAGGTGAAAATGTCGGCATTGTCCTAGACTATAGCAAATCCTTTTTGGACCTTTGTGCCTTAACCCAAGGTCTTTCCCTGATGACATTTTTATGCCAACACATTCTTTCCACGGGAAGACAACCATAAATAAAAAATGGTGAACCGCATCATCAAAATTTGCTTATAATCCATTATTTCAAACACATTTGGCATGTCCATAGCATGTTATAGCCATACATATAAAACTGGGGGGCAAACATTCCCTTACATCTCCTCATCGTCCTCTAGAGGATCTTGTGCCAGTAGGGTCAAAAGCTTGAATCCCTTATTTGAGCACTTGGAACACACTAGCACTCCATAAACTCATCTAGCTAGGGGCAGCATTCCCACCGTTCCATACCTGATAAGTCCCCCTAATCATCATATGCTAGGGGGAATATCCCAAACTTGGGGGCATGATGGCCCCTGGCCACCTTCTCACTTGATTAACATAAGTCTTGTCCTAGACCCCAATGATCTAGGTGTGGTCGGTTACCCTTTCATTCACTGGATAGTTTGCCTTACCAGTCTCTCCGATGAGCCATATACACATCACATATTGTAGATGCTTGATACCATATCCTCAAATGTTCTACTTTATGTGATTCTACACTTACCACTTGGTCTCTATGGTTGACTTGGTGAGCAGGGATGACCTTACTGATTCTATAGACATTCATTCCTATATTCCTTTCTTATCTTTATTCTTCACCGTGAACCATTCTTCCAAGAAGTATAAGGCAATTTTAGACAAGTACAGTTACCTACCTGAAAGTTGTAGATCTAGATTTAAATGGTTGGTTTTTCTACTACGATATTGCTAAGATTTAGGGCCTTCCTCTCCAAAATCCCCAATAGGTCAATGTGAAAATGAATTGGATTTGGGGGAAGAAGCCCTTTTATAGGAAAACCCCTAGTTTTTCCATTGACCATTATGAGTGAACCGTAGCTTAGTTTGATGAACCATCAGCACCATTGGAAAGCTCTCACCGAGCTCTATAATAGGTCTCTATTTATTTTCAGTAATTTGAAACTTCACCAAGAAGGCATTTTTTCCATGAGGTCTCACTTTACCGCCCATCAAAATCAAATCTCTTCATATGATTCAGTTGTACTCTGATACCAATTTTCCTTTGCACTTGTTGACTTATGTGTTGAGTTTCATTATGAGTAACCATTATCTACTCATAATTTTATGATCCCCTTCTATCCTCTCTTATGTGGCGGCATTATCAAGTCACCCTTGTTCAAATCATCTAAGATGAGTCACCCTTGCATCCATGGAGTCTTTTCAGAGTCCCATTGAGTCTTGTTATAGTGTATCATCCATATTTGCATCGCATTCATCCCATTTTTCTCATATTTGGCCTCCATCTATATTTCTTAATCTTTGAAAATCCTTCGTCTGGGTAATTGACCATCCCATCTGGAATCAAGTCAATCATTCCCAAGTCAACCTTGCATATTATGCTCTAAAAATGGAATTTTTCATTCCACCATTCATCTTATACTTCCATCATCATCTCTAGCTTCAGTCTATTAGTCACATTACTATGATCCTCATGCCTTTGTTGTGGAATCCTCATTGCCTCAACTTTGGAAGGCCCTCTTCTATCGACTTTGGCACATTTATTCCAAGAGAGTGGTTTAGAGGATGGTGTACCTTGGTTCCAGCCTTCATCATTGTTCAGTGCCTCAAATCAAGCAAAGGGAATCATCATTTCCCTTTAACTTCTTTTTTCCTTGCATGCTCCACTCCAACTCATTATCACACGATCAAGAATCATACACTTGATGGTCCAGTGATCTAGTAGAGTGTACCATCATTTCTTAGGTGTGTGTGAGATGTTATAGAACTCATGAGGGGGTGGTCCTTCAAGTAGCCCCCCACATGCCTGGATGTCAGGAGCTCATTATTCATCCCCATATGTAATTCCATCGATTTGATTGGCTTGGTTTCTACCTCTTGCAGCACCCACGGCATGCATGTCTAATTCAGATGTTCCATTCAGATCTTCAGATCCCTTTCCTACTTAGTTGGGCTTCGTGGGTTATGATCTCCCCTCACCACGTCAGCTTGAGGGGAATTCTGTCTCATGTAATCATATTAGCAGATGTTATTGTATTCAGTCCTGGCCTATGTCTTCTAGGAAAATTATGTATATGGGACTCATTGTATCATTATATCACTTTCTGACCCATTGATTCCAGCATATCATTTTGTTTCTCATACCCACATTGTTTGGCACACCATTATTATTTGTACTCAATTATCTCGATGGGTATGGGTATACCTCCCCTGCCTCATTTGAGAACATATACTCCAAAATAAAAGGAAACTTATATTAGTTTAGTAGGTCTCACCCTCTTATTCTTAATCCTTACTTGCTCTCTCTCTCTCTCTCTCTCTCTCTCTCTCTCTCTCTCTCTCTCCATGGCTCCCCTTCGGTGTCTCATCAAAGTGAATATTTTGGTCATACGATTATCTCCTAATGCTCTTACGTTGGGGGGAAATCCGTTATCACCCAAAAAATGATCAGCTAGCCATTTCTTACTAAGTGGATCCAAATGCACCATGTAGGAATAATTTTACCATGGTAAAACCACTTTCACCAAGGGAAATAATTTAGTAAACCATATTTCCTAAATTATTTCTCATTAAAATTCAAAAACCCCATGCTAATAATTGAATAAATCACTATTTATTTGATTTTCTCTAGAAATAGTTATTAAATCATTATTTGATAATTATTTCTTAAATCACTTTTGACTTAATCACCTTGGCATAATTAAATAAATAACTATTTATTTATTATTCCTTGTTTATTCCATATGTTCCTTATGAGATAATTATTAAACCACTATTTAATAATTATTTATTTCTTAACTCTCAAAAAGTGATTAATGAATCTTTTTTATATGTTAATTACTTCAACCACTTTCTGAATAAAGATATCTAACCATTTCGAATATCTTTTCCTTCTCCAGAAGAAATAATAAAGTATTCCCAATGGCTAGATTTTGATTTGGTCAATGATGTTTAATTATGTTCCAATTCCTAATTTAGCTCAATCCTTTGTTACAAATAAGAGGGTTTTCTATTCATTCTTCACCATGAGCATTTTCATCATTGCCACTATTGTCTCGTTACATTTGAGCTCCAACTTGAGTTCAAGCTATGTTTTTTGTTTTCTGCCCATTGTAGGTTGAGAGAGAGAAACAAATTGTTGAAGTGTAAGGACATCAAAAGGTCCCATCCCATGGAGGGGGATCTGTTGGAATAAGGAATTACTAAGAGGGGTAGTGAATCAATTACGGTGAGGTTCTTAAAAAAAATTATGAATAAGTCATTCATTCTTTCCTCTATTGTTAGTTACTTGTTAGAGAATTCATACACAATATAAATGAACATCAAGATAAGGCATTCAGATGTACATACAATCCATCACATGAAAAGTATACACATATTGACACGAGTATTTTTTACATGGAAGCCCAAAGGGAAAAACCCACCAAAATGTTTGTTTTTATGATGTAATTAAGCACCTACTTAATTACATCAATTCGTTTGTGAGAACCCACTCACAAGAGGCACCAAACCCCTTAAGATAGCAAGCCATTACTTGACAAAAGGCACCAACCTTTTATGAATGTAGGCCACCACCTTCTCTAGCCACTATTCTACCTTTCATGTAATTTTCAAATTGAAAACAGAGGCAAATACATATACAGAGAAATAAAAATTTGATTCACTGCAGTATCAGTTCCCTTCCTTCAAATAGCCAGTTCTTCTTCGGAATGTGCTCTCTGCTAGCTCATCTAGCTCAGGTATCCACCTTGTGATGCACCTTCACTCATTGGCACTTCACTCATCCGCACAAACTCTCCTCTTCTCATTGTGTCTCAGTTTAACACTTGGTCTATTTGCACAACTTTTGCATACTCCTCTCACCACTCTTCAGCTTACAAAACAATATTGTATTCCACACATTTTCCCTTTTGTGATCACAAGTTTTGTTTCACTAAAGCATTGTTTTCAATTCTATCTTTGTCAGCCATCATTTCACCATTCATGCTGCCTGAGTGTACCTCTGCATTCCTTCTCCATCTTTTGTTTCGTCTCATTGTTTGAATTATGTCGATGTAGCATTAAATCAAAGAATGGACTTTGTTCACTCCTCAAATATGGTTGCAACATAATCAATTTCAAGAATGGGTCAATGTGTGATTCTCCATATCGATAATTATATCTTAGTCAGTATGTACTCCCAAGAGGTTCTTCCATGCTTATTAATTGCTCACGAAGCTTGAAATGAACTTTGGCATGGCTTCTCTGAACTATGATCAAACTTCCAGTCCTTGAGGCTCTATTATTTAATTCAATGAAGCATGCACGGGGGTATTAGAGATGGCTTATCTCAGCTTATGGCAGACTTCATTATTTCATCTTGTGCAACTATGGTCCCATCTATTCTTCGAGCCATGAGTTTCTGCAATTTCCATTATTACTTCCTCTATGTGCATTTACTCTCAGTTCTTGACTCATTCATCCTCCAACAACCAATTTCAGAGCTCCACATATCATAACTTTATTAAGGCAAGACATTAGGAAATCACAAGATTCAAATATTTTCATTTAGCCCCTTTTTCTTTGCCTCTTATTGTTTTTCCACCATAGGACTGGGTGCTGTGAACAACAACTTCATACACCTCTATATTGGAATTTTAGAGCCCTACATATCGTAACTTTATTAAGGCAGGACACTACGAAATCATGAGATTCTGGTATTGGCCTTTATCCTCTTTTTCTTCGTAACTTAGGTGCTAAGCCCTTTAGTATCCTATCGGGGGCCTATCTCCTTATGTTCTTGCTCTTCACCCTTGGTTCTTTTGGCTCTATGACCAAACGCCAAACACATCGGAGCTCCCTAGTATCATAACTCTTTCAAAATGAAATTATAAAGGAGTTCCTGAAATTATGACCTTCGAAATATACTTGTGGTGTCTCCATAGCACTTAGGTGCTAATACCATCACTACACCCTTGGTTCTTTGGGATGCATGACCAAGTGTCAATGACATCGGAGATTTGTGTATTAGAACTTTCACAAAAAGAAATTACAACAGAGTTATGAAATCCCCAACCTCCAATATGCTTCCAAGATTACATCATGCTCTTGTCATACACCACACGTGGCATCTCCTTAGTCATGACATGTGTCACCAGGATTTTCCCCATTAGGCCACCCAATAACGTGAAAACTGACTGCCACCTATCCTCTTTATACCCATGTCATGTTGATTTCATCTGCCATCGTCAGCTCCTGAGGGCCAATCAAATACTACCATGTGTCATGTCTAAGGAGAGATAAAGGGTCCCTCAGTCCTTGGTTTTGTAAACAATTTCTTTATAATTTCGTGCTCCCAGCAACCCTCTATGCTTTCAAAAGCATTCAATTTATAAGAACTTTTGAAATCCCAATTCTAAATTTTTGAACCTCCAAGGTTTCAAGGTTCCAAAGTTCCAAGGGGTCTGAAATTCAGCCTACTTCGATATTCCTCCTGCTCCGATATTCGGCCTGCTGAGGTCTTGAGGCTCCGATCTCTGAAATTTTGAAGTTCTAAAATTCAAGTATCTGATGTTCATCCTGCTTCTAATTGACTAAGACTCTAAAATTCGGCCTGCTTCCCTGGTTTCGAAATTCAAGAATTTTGCCTGCTTCTAAGGACCTCAAGACCCTTACTTTGGAAATCACTAACTTTTGATCCTAAGATCCATTTATGGAATTCCACATACCATTGGAAATATTTTTTAGATCACTTTCTAGGGAGAAATTATGATGTCATCCTTGAACCTATTTTCTACCTGAAATATGGTTGCAAACTCTCTGCCTAGAATCTGTTGCTTCTGACTTCAATATTAGTCTGGTTGACATTAATTCCAACATACCAAGTTCCACCAATCAATTAGACAATGTCAATTGTCCAAAAATATCCCCCTTTGGAATTGATGGCAATACATTAAGCTCCCCTTGAAACCACACATTGTCTTCTTCATTATTCTTCTTCTCTGATGCACCAGTAAACTTCTCCCCATTTGGCATCAATGGAAAAAGATTCTCTTGAAAACTCCCCCTCTAAACCACTACAGCCTAGTCTTCAATTGATGCCACATGTTGAGTAGCTGCAACACATTATAATTGAGTCCTTTGGGAGGAGGATTCATAACCCCTATCTGTTGCCGGAGATATTCAAATTGTTCTCTTTCTAGTGGCTTAGTAAATATGTGTGCAATTTGGACTTTAGTGGCCACATATTCAAGTCAAACAACGTTATCTGCAACCTGTTCACTTAAGAAATGAAACTTGATATGCATGTGCTTGGTCTTTGAGTGCATGATAGGATTCTTAGAGATATTGATGGCACTAGTATTATCACACATTATTAGAATGGGATCATTCAACTCTACCTTACTGTCCTTCAAGATCTGCTTAATCCATAGAATTTTTGAGCAACAAGTGGCAGCTGCAATATACTTTGCTTCAACAGTTGATAGAGAAATGGAGTTTTGTTTCTTGCTGACCCAGGACACTAAGCAATTTTGTTAAAATTGGCAACTAGGGCCAAACGACATGTGGGTGATCTTATTTATGGCAGCTGATATTTTTATTGCATCCCTCTCATCGAAAGGTGTAGGATTGATCTAAAGATCATCCGATTCCATCAAGTATTCATGGAGTTATGAATTTATTTATGTTATAAGGCAAATTGTCAAGTCGGCCAACAACTTGTGTAGGCTCAGAAGCCCAATAGTCGTGTCTATTCATCATATACATTTTAATATGAATATAAAGGACTTGAAATCATTTGTAATACAAATCGTCTTCATGTGTGTCTCCTCCTCTCCACGTCTTTGGGTTTTGGTGAAGGAGAGACACAATGGAGATACGTTGGCCCAAAGGTGATGCCCTAACCATAGGCTTATGAAGATGATGCCTTAATCCAACATAGTCATTTACACACAATTAATAAAGACTCATATGTTGTTCATGATGAAGCCGTAATTGGAAGGAGACCTACCACCATTATACGCATGGCATAGAGACTGTTCATGAAGACATTCATAGGCAGGTCACGGAGACTTCTTATACCCAGTGAGAGGCAGCCGCAGTGGGATGGAGCTGCAGGCATAGATGGCAGTTGTAGTGAGATGAAGCTGCAATGAGAGGCAGTCGTAGTGATAATGTGAGAGCCGCAGTCAAAGATGTAAGAGCCACAGTCAATCTCCAGCTACAGTCCAGTTTGTAAGGATCTCGGTTGGATGAAGATCTCGACAAATGGACTGTGTTGATCACACAGCACTCATACGTTGCTCATGAAGGCACTTATACGCAGATCATTATACACAGTCATGGAGACTCTTTATACGCAGAAATGGGAACACCTTATACACAGACAGTTATACGCAGTCATGGAGTTTTGGCCTCCTCATTGTCTTGTTATAGTCTCAGCCTCCTCCCAATCTTAGGCATCAATGAAGCAACATTACAATCTTGGCATACCATTGATGAAGTAGATCCAGGTGGTATTCCTGTAGCAGTCTCAGCATAATGGCCAGCAGTGGTTAGGGTTTGAAACAAAAGGACTACGTTCTCTATTATAGTATAGAAGATCACTATGGTTTCATAATATATCTTGGCATCTGCAAGGATATGACTTACTCAATGACAAAGAATGATCTTCGTGATATGTTACTAATTACAGTCTTATGATAGTTATAGGATCATTAATTGATCTCGATATAACTCTCATATCTCAGATCATGATGGGCATGGGCAGCAAAATGATGAATAAGATAGCAGGATGATGAATGATGGGCATGTCAGTTAAGGTCAGCATGATGATGAATAGGGTTGCATGATGATGGAAGATGTAGCATAATGGGCAGCATGATGATGAGAGCAGATGAGAGCAGCTCAGTCATCAAGGTCCAGCACTGTGATGGTATAGCATGGTGCTACACAGTAAGGTGCAGCAAATGGACGATAGGTGAAGCCATCACCTTGGAGAATCAGTTGAAGAAGAATGTCTTCAACTGATCTCATGTATCATCGTTATAGGAGATGATCTATGCTCACATCTAGATAAGTCAAAGTGTTGACTTATGTTGTAAATGTACTATCTCTCTCTACTGGACTTTGAAGAACATAAAAGAAGAATTGATCAAGGGTTTCACCACGTTGGGGTTTGTCCCTGGCTTGTGCCACATCTTGTGTCCTCCTGTCTTGTCTTTTCTTTTGCAATTTCTATTTATGTTCTATCTGCAGTTTACTTTAATGCTAATGTGATTGTTAACTGTGAAAATTTAAATAAATTGCTCTAGCATAGAACATACTGAAATTTAACATGGTATCAAAGCTAAGGTGAAGACAATGCCCAAGCAAAAGTGAAAGATTAATCACCAAAGACAGTTGGGATAGGACAAAAGGATTAATGGGATCATCATCCATCTTCTCATTCACTAAGGGTGAAATCGAAGCAGAGAATATTATCAGAATGATGTGGCGGAATATGGCCTACCTCAAGATCACTTCATTGGGAACACTGGATCTCAGGGTGGAAGGAAAGGCAGATAACTAGTTCGGCCATTATGCGAAGGAGTGTCTGAATGGTAGGGACACGTCACTTGATGATGATAACAATCATTCCAGGGACATCTTCAATGGTCAGAGGAATGACAGGTAATGCAAGTCATCAAGGAAACGGATGACTCTTCAAAGAAAGCAAGGAACCCCAGTGCTTCAAGGCACTACATTGGATATATGGGTACACTCTCTAATTTGCTAGAGATGGAAACAATCGTGGGATTATACTTGGAGCCAATACCACCTATCCTGATTAGGGTGTAGGGAATGTTACCTCTCAATTGAATGAGGGTAACTCGATTCAATTACAGAATCTCTTTTTAGTACCTAATCACAAGAAGAACCTGGTGTCCATTTCAGCAATGGAAGTCGAAAGTTTCAAGGTGGCACTCGTCAATGGAAATGTAAGTGTTTGAAAATAGAATTTTCAAATACGTTTTTGAGTTCAGGGTTGTATCAAGTTACAGGAAGTCCACTGGGGACCATGTCCATTGACACATAGCACCGGAGGTCTGTGAGTCATATGGTGACAGGGAAGCCTAAATTCAAAAAGAGCATGAAAGTACATGTCTAAGATGTACTGAAGGAAAATATTACAAGGGGACCATTCCCCTCATGTAGCAGGTCCACAGGTGTGGAACAACCCGAGGGGTTTGAGATTGATAATCAAGAATCTCGGGTATGCAGGTGGAAGAAATCCCTCTATGGCTTGAAGCAAAACACATCGGGCATAGTATGAGAGGATCGATAGCTGTCTGATGAAGCTGAGATTCACTAGGAGTGAAATCGATCCAACCCATCCGAAGGTTCTGGATGATAGACCTCTCATACCAGCACCTTATGAGGAAGACCTATTTCTGACAGATGCAAACCCTCTCATTTGTAGAATTAAGAGGGAGTTGGATTCTAGATGTGGAATGATAAACTACAAGCCTATGACTACCTTGAGAATCTTAATTTTCAGAAGTTATATGGTAGCAATGTCGGACCAGATTTGGGAAATGCCTCTGAGTTTCATAAACTCATTCACGTTGATGTTCTTGGTGAACTTCTGTCTGGACATATGTTTTGCAGTTAGCATGATGAGCTCATATCTGGTTGAGCCTCACTGGATTGGTGCCAAGAATCTTCTAAGATATCTTCAGGGCACAATCTCTCATAGATTGAGATACATTGCCGAAAATATGAAACTGCATGATTATTCGAATATTGAATGGGCAGGCAGTGTAGAGGATCACTAGAGCACTTCTTAGTGCTGGTTCTCTTTGGATTTTTCTTCGATATCGAGGATGAGTAGGAAGCAGAAGTCGGTTGCTATAAGCACCGCCGAGATTGAATACATAGCTACGAGTATGATCTCATGTGAAGCTGCATGGTTGCAATAGCTCTTAAGTGAGTTGATTGTACACATGATGAATACCACTGTGATTCTCTATGACAACCAGAGGATGGATTCGATTATAGAGGAATCTTGTATTCGATGATTACTCCAGCTGATAGACATCAGATGTTGCCTTATCTGGGATATGGTAAGTCGATGAGCAAGGAGGCTCCATCACATTGAGATTGATGTACAGGTCGTTGTCATCTTGTCAAAGCCCCAGGGAAAGATCAAATCTGTGATCTTCCTGAACGACTTGGAGTCTTCAAGAGACCCTTGTAAAAGGGTCCTGCATGGTGCATACATCAAGATCTGGGAGCTCTGGGGGTTTGTGCTTCTTACTGGAGCAACATATGACCACAGGGTGACTCACCATCCCCTAGTGGTGTATGAGTAGCAGGATGATTAGTTCTCCTGTGAGGTTTGGATGATGTGTTCTCCATGACGATTGTGTAGCAAGATGATTAGTTCTCTTGTGAGGTCTGGATGATGTGTTCTCCATGACGACTGTGTAGCAGGATGATTAGTTCTCCTGTGAGGCCTCGATGATGTGTTCTCCATGGCAATTGTGGAACAGGATGATTCTCTCTCCTATGGGCCAGGATGATTAGTTCTCTATGGCATCCACTGGACAGGATGATTCGCTCTCCTGTGGATAGGATGATTAGTTCTCCTATCAAGGCATCCGACCCATGCAGTCTGGGACTCATGGGAAGTACCTCTCAACTGATCAATGAGCAGGGAAATGAGGATAGGGACCATAGTAGTACCAATGGAAGCATCGTTGTATCTACCGTACTCCCTATGCTAGGATGACCTTCATTGATCTGGGATCAATGATACTGGTCTGGGACCAGTGGTAGGAGTTGTACCCACAATGACACTGACTTCGGGTCAGTAGAGGACTAGTCTGGGACCAATGGTACATACTCTGAAACTAACTCCGAGTCAGTAGAATATTGGTCTAGGACCAGTGGTAAGAGTTGTACCTACTATAACACTGACTTTGAGACGATTGATGACTGGTCTAGGACCAGTGGTAAATACTTTGAGACTGACTTTGAGTCAGTAAAATACTGGTATGGGACGAGTGGTAGGAGTTGTACCTACTATGACACTAACTTCGGGTCGATTGAGGACTGGTCTGGGACCAGTGGTACACACTCTAAGACTGAATTTGGGTCAATGGAGAATGGTAGGACACATTCTCGATCAATTCTTCTTCTTCATGGTTCAACATAGCAGAGCTGAGCAGAGTTGAGAAGAGAAGAGCTTAGCAGAGCAGTGCTGAGCAGAGCTGAGCTTAGCAGAGCTGAGCTGAGCAGAGCAAAGAAAAGTTGAGCTGAGCTGAGCTGAGTAGAGCTGAGCTGAGCTGAGCATAGCAGTGCAGGGCATTGATGGCAGAGATAGTACAGTTGGACATATGGATCAGCGGATGGAGTTCTCCCTAGTTGAGAGGGAGTATTAAAATTGGCAACTAGGGCCAAACTCCATGTGGTTCATCTTATTAATGGCAGTTGATATTTTTATTGGATCCCTCTCATCTACAGGTGTAGGATTGATCTAAAGATCATTTGATTCCGTCAAGTATTCATGGAGTTATGAATTTATTTATGTTATAAGACAAATGGTAAAGTCGGCCAGCAAATTGTGTAGGCTCAGAAGCCCAATAGTCCTGTCTATTCATCATGTATGTTTTAGTATAAATATAAAGGACATGAAATCATTTGTAATACACATCCTCTTCATGTGTGTCTCCTCCTCTCCACGTCTTTGGGTTTTGGTGAAGGAGAGACACAATGAAGATACGCTGGCCCAAAGGTGATGCCCTAACCACAGACTTATGAAGATGATGCCCTAATCCAACACAGTCATTTACACGCAATCAATAAAGACTCATACGTTGTTCATGATGAAGCTGCAGTTGGAAGGAGCCCTACCACTGTTATATGCATGGCATAGAGAATGTTCATGAAGACATTCACACGCAGGTCACAGAGACTTCTTATACACAGTGAGAGGCAGCCGCAGTGATATGGAGCCGTAGGCATAGTTGGCAGCCGCAGTGATAATGTGAGAGTCATAGTCAAACACGTAAGAGCCAAAGTGAATCTCCAGCTACGGTCTAGTTTGTAAGGATCTCGATTGGATGAAGATCTCTGAAAAATGGATTGTGTTGATCGCACAACACTCATACGTTGTTCATGAAGGCACTTATACGCAGATCATTATACACAATCATGGAGACTCTTTATATGCAGAAAAGGAAACACCTTATACACAGACAGTTATACGCAGTCATGGAGTTTCGGCCTCCTGACTGTCTTGTTATAGTCTCAGCCTCTTCCCAATATTAGTCATCACTGAAGCAGCATTACAATCTTGGCATACCATTGATGAAGTAGATCCAGGTGGTATTCCTGTACCAGTCTTAGCATAATGTCCAATAGTGGTTAGGGTTTGAAACAAAAGGACTACGTTCTCTATTATAGTATAGAAGATCACTATGATTTCATAATATATCTTGGCATCTGCAAGGATATGAGTTACTCAATGACAAAGAATGATCTCCGTGATATGTTCTTAATTATAGTCTTATGACAGTTATCGGATCATTACTTGATCTCGATATAACTCTCATATCTCAGATCATGATGGGTATGGGCAGAAAAATGATGAATAAGACAGCAGGATGATGAATGATGCGTATGTCAGTTAAGGTCAGCATGATGATGAATAGGGCTACATGATGATGGAAGATGCAACATAATGGGCAGCATGATGATGAGAGCAGATGAGAGTAGCTCAATCATCAAGGTCCAACACTGTGATTATACAGCATGGTGCTACACAGTAAGGTGCAGCAAATGGATGATAGGTGTAGTCGTCACCTTGGAGAATCAGTTGAAGAAGAATGTCTTCAACTAATCTCATGTATCATCGTTATAGGAGATGATCTATGCTCAGATCTAGATAAGTCAAAGTGTTGACTTCTGTTGTAAATGTACTATCTCTCTCTCTGCTGAACTTTGAAGAACATAAAAGAAGAATTGAACAAGGGTTTCCCCACATTGGGGTTTGTCCCTAGCTGGCGCCACATCTTGTATCCTCTTGTCTTGGCTTGTCTTCTGCGATTTATATTTATGTTCTATCTGCAGTTTACTTTAATGCTGATGTGATTGCTAACTGTGAAAATTTAAATAAATTGCTCTAGCATAGAACATACCGAAATTTAACAAGTTTTCCAAAAATAATGTTGCAACCAGAGGTGCTCTTCCTATCATCAATATTTCCTTCCCAATCATCATCAGTATAGGCCTTCAACTTTAATTCTTTTCTTTTATCATACCACAGTCCATAATCAATTGTTCCTTGAAGAGATTTGAAAATCCTTTTGATAGTGATGACATGACTTTCATGAGGGAAATATTGAAATATGGCCGCAAGACCCACTACTTGCATGATGTTTGGTCCCAAAGCTGTGAGATACAACAATCTTCCTATCATTGATCTGTACTCATTCTTATTTACCAATGGTGTCTCATCTTCTTTGCATAATTTGCAACTTGTAACCATAGGAATGCTAACTAGCTTGCAATCTTCCAACTGAAACTTCTTCAGATTTTCTCGTAGATAATTGGATTGGGAGATAAATACCCCATTTTTTATTGAGAAATTTGCAATCCTAAGAAGAAGGAAAATTCTTTGATCATCGACATCTCGAAATTTGTCTGCATATAATTTGCGAATTGATGTCCCAATTGTTCCAGGATGTTGCCAAAGATTATGTCATCCACATACTCTACTACAATTAGTATATGGTCATCTTCAGAATTCATGTATAGATTTTTGTCTACAGTACCTTTCTTAAAGCCTTGTTGTTGAAGGTATTGATCCAGTCTTGCATATTATGCTTTGGGAGCCTATTTGAGTCCATATAAGGCCTTTTTCAGTTTGAACACAAACCCTTAATTTTCGGTGAGCATGAATCCTTCTAGATGCTCAATATAAACTTCTTCTTCCCGTTCTCCATTGAGAAATACCAACTTCACATCCATATGATATACTATGATGTTTTTATGAATCGAAAAGGCAAGAAACATTCCTATAGCTTCCAGTCCAGTTACAGGTTCAAAGGTTTACTCAAAATATATCCCCTCTATCAGGGCATACCGTTTGCAAACTAATCAATCCTTGTTCCTAGTTATGTGACCCTGCTCATTTAGCTTAGTTTTGAAGAACCATTTTGCACCTATGATATTTTTCTCTTTTGATCTTGGAACAATCTCCCAAGTGTCATTCTTCTAAATTTGGTCAAATTCTTCATTCATAGCTCTCACCCAGAACTTGCCCTCACTTGCTCAGCTGAGCTTTTTAGGCTCAACCTGAGATAGCAAAGAAATATTTGCACAACTTGAATTGCCAACAAATTTCCTCCTGGTCTAAACACCAAGTCTTTAATCTCCAAAAATTTCACTCTCGGGATGTTCTTTCTATATAACCTAGAGGGTGTTTTTGGCCTTGGAGTTTTTCTCATTTCCACGTCCTCATTATATGAATTTGTTTCATCTTGATCTGAGGGCCTGATGTCTAAACTCTCTTCTCCATCTAAGTTCATGTTTCATTTGGAGGACTCATGTTGTGAATCTATTTCGTCTACTACTACACAAATTCAATCCTCAACCCTCTTCGTCCTTTTTTGTAACACTTGTATCCTTTACTTCGAAAAGAGTACCTCAGTAATATACCCCCATTAGCGCATGAATCAAATTTTCTGTAATTTTTATCATTTCTTTTGATAAAGCATTTTCTCCCAAACACCTTGTAGTGTTTAATTGATGTAGGTCTTCCCTTCCACAACTCTTAAGGAGTTTGTATCACTATTAGGCCTGATTTGTGTTTTGTTTATAGGTACATTGCTGCTTTTTTTACTTCTCCCCAGAAGATGTGAGGTACATATGCTTCATCCATCATAGCTCTGGCCATTTCCTGGATATTTTTTTTCTATCTCTCAACTACTCCATTTTGTTGTGGAGTTATATCCACGGAATATTGCCTCCTTATGCCATGCTCTTCGCAGAATTCTTCAAACTCTCTTGAAGAGTCTTCTCCTCCTATCTGCTTCATCCATCATAGCTCTGGTCATTTCCTAGATTGTTATGTTCTTTCTCTCAACTACTCCATTTTGTCGTGGAGTTCTAGCCACAGAATATTTCCTCCTTATGCCATGCTCTTCACAGAATTCTTCAAACTCTCTTGAAGTCTATTCTTCTCTTCTTTCTGACCTTAAGCATTTTATCTTTATATTTTTCTCATTTCCTACTTAGGCTTTAAATTTTTTTAAATGTTTAAACGCTTCTTACTTTTCCTTTAAGAGCACAATCCAAATGGCCCTAGTAAAATCATCAATAAGCAGCATAAAATACCTTTCTCCTCTTGGGGTTTTTTGTCTAGTAGGGTTGCATATATCTATATGAATTAGATTCAGTGGTCTAGATGAAGATAACTCTTTTGTCTTGAAATGATTCCTAGTATGCTTACCAAATTGACATGACTTGCAGATTGAATTATCAGGCCTTGACAGTCTTGGAAAACCTCTTACATCTCCCAGCTTGTTGACTCTTATCAGACTATCAAAATTCATATGACCAAGTCTCTTGTGCCATAATCAGGCTTCACTTGACTTGCTCAAATAGCAACTTACTCTGGAGTCATCAAACACATATACATTATTATGAGTTTTGATTGTTTTTCCAACCATCTTTCCATTTTCTTTATTTTGGATCTCACACTCCTTGGATCAGAAGGTCACATTAAATCCATTATCACACATCTAACTTACACTAAGCAATTTGTGCTTTATACCTTCTACATACAACACATTTTTGGCTTTAGTATTTTCATCAATATTGACTATGCCCTGACCCTTAACTCTTACTGGGGCATTTTTGCCAAAAGTGACATTGTTCCATTTGTCCTTTTCTTTTAGCAACAGAAATTTTATCTTATCCCCAGTCATATTCTTGGAGCAACCACTATTCACATACCATTTGTTTTCTTGATTATGTGTTGATAGAGTAAGTCCATATTCCATGCTCTTTACATATTTTTGTTTCAAATTATCCTTATCTTTTCGAAAAATTGGCTTCCAAGTGTTCTGATACTTAGATGGGTACTCAAACCTCAGTCACTTTCCTTGTGCCTAAAATTATTACATTTTAGACATTCAACATCACTTATTAGGGGAGAGAATGAATTTTGATTTCAAAGAGTAGAGTTTTGAGATCTAAAATTATGATACTTACTGTATTTGAAATTTTCATCTCTTTCAACTTTGATCCTTCTACAATCAATAGAATTATGTCCAAATATGTTACATTTATGACAACGACCATAAAATAAATGAGAGTACCTGAAGTTAGAAATTTCATGAGTTTTGCATGAAGGTACCTCTGTTGTCTGGATGATTGATTCATTTTATGCATATGTGGTTCCTTGGGGTAGATGGAGTTATTATTCCAGTGATGGGCTCCTCTCTGGATTTCTGCCTATTTGTCTTAATTTATTGTACCTTGATACATATTTGCATAGCTCTAAAGTTCCTCAAATCCTATGGACCTAAATTTCATATTTCCCATAGAAGATTCATGTGGTCTGGAGTATCCCAAACCTATTTGATTTCCTGAAGACCTTTGACTGTTTATAATTTTATCTAGCGTTCTTATTCCTTATGCAAATTTTCATTTATACCTTTCTTAGTCTTCATTTTCTCAATATCCATTCTTAGATAGATTACCTCTGCCTCAAGACTCTGATAGTTCTCTTCCCATTCATGGATCAAATCTTGAAGAACTTCTTCCTTTTGTTTAGTTTCTTCTAATTTACTTTCAAGGATGAAATTTCATCTTTGCATGATTTTGAGATTGTTTCCTTATTTACATTGAACATCTTATGTTTTAAATGCTTGTTCTCTTCTTCTAGTTTCTCATGTTTTCCTTGTTTTTTTTCTAGTGGAAAGGCTAAACTATCTTTGCTTTTAATGTTTTCTTCAAGTTTTTCTTTTTGATAAACAAACTCCTGATTTTCGGAGTTGTACATACCTTATTCATCACGTTGTAGTTGTTATTTTAGATGCTTATTCTTTCTCCTTGCCTTCTTTAACTCATCAAGAGCACTGATGAGTTCCCCTTCAAATTCCACTACTCCTACTTCTTCTTCTTCCTCTTCAGATTCAGTAATATTTTTTTTCTTGGATTCTACTCCAAATTCCATGAGTAAATACTTATCTGAATCATCTTCTGAAGAGTTTTCATTGTCTAACTCTACTGTTGAACTATCCTCTTTGGAGTAGACCCCTTTTTCTTATAGAACTTGTTCTTCTAATGTTTTTGAGATTTGTTTCTAAATTTTTTATCATCTTCCTTTTCTGTCCTTTCTTTATAAGGTCACTTGGACGGAAAATGTCAAACTCTTCCACAGTCAAAGCATTTAAAGGGAAATTTCCCTTTATATTTTCCTTAGCAATGCTTCAGTTTCCTAGCAATTTGAGTCAACTCCTGATCAAAATCACAGTTGGAGAAATCTTGATGATCTTTATGCTCCTTGGCCTTCTTGGACACTTTGAACGTTGCTTCCCTGGGTTCAAAATTCTCTCTTCCTACTTTCATCTCATAGGATGTGAGAGTACCAAGCAACTGATCCATCTTGAGATTCTTTAAATTGGCCATTCCTTCAATAGCAAAGACTTTGGTATTAAATCTCATGGGTATATATCTTAAGACCTTTTGAACAATCATATATTCCTTACCTTCTTCACCAAGTCCTCTAATCATATTGGTTAGCTCATCAACTCTAAGGAACTATTTTGCTATGATTTCTTATTCACTCATTTTTAAGCTTTAAAACCTAGTTTAAGGTTTGAAGTTTGGCCTGCTTGACTTTGTCATATCCTTCATGACTCTGATTGAGCTTCACCCAAACTTCCTTCACAGAGCTATAGTGAATAACCTTTATGAGTTCAGGTTGACTAAGGCCAAAGAGAATGGCATTCTTGGCTTTAGCATTATTTCCATACAATTTTTTACCATTTGCATCAGTGGGAGGGACATTAGGGACATCATAATCTACAAGTGCAAACCTCCAAACATATACTCCTAGAGACAAAAAATAGGATTCCATCCTAACTTTCCAGAAGGCATAGTTTCTCCCATCAAAGGATGGTATATTGCTTCGGTAAACATCTTGACTCTCTTTCTTAGACATAATTCCTTATGGATATACCGTCCAGTGGTTAGAATATTCCTGAAGGAACTTGGCTCTAATACCAATTTTTGGAATAAGGAATTACTGAGAGGGGGGTTGAATCAGTGATAGTGAGGTTCTTAAAAAAAATTATGAATAAGTCTTTAATTATTTCCTCTATTGTCAGTTACTTGTGATAGAATTCACACACAATACAAATGAACAACAAGATAAGGCATTCACATGTACATACAATCCATCACAGAGCAGCATACACATATTAAAACAGATGTTTTTTATGTGGAAACCCAAAGGGAAAAACCACCAATATGTTTGTTTTTATGATGTAAATTAAGCACCTACTTAATTATATCAATTTGTTTGTGAGAACCCACTCATAGGAGGCACCAACCCCCTTATGATAGCAAGCCACTACTTGCTAAGAGGAACCAACCTCTTATGTATGCAGACCACCACCTTCTCTAGCCATTTTTTTTACCTTTCATACAATTTTCAAACTGAAAACAGAGGCAAATACATATACAGAGAAATACAAATCTAATTCACTGCAGTATCAGTTCCCTTCCTTCAACTACATATTTCTTCTTCGGATTGTTCTCTCTGCTAGCTCATCAAGATTAGGTATTCACCCTGCGATTCACCTTCACTCTGTGACACTTCACTCAGCCACACACACACTCCTTTGCTCACTGTGTCTCAGTTTAACACTTGGGCCATTTACACAACTTTCGCATACTCCTCTCCACACTCTTCAGCTCACACAACAATATTGTAATCCACACCTTTTATCTTCTACAATCATATTTTTTGTTTCACTTAAGTGTTACGATCAATGTTTTCATTTTCAACCATCGTTTCACCATTCGCGTCACCCGAGTGTACCTCTGCATGGATTCTCCATCCTGTTGTTGCGTCTCATTGCTTGAATTCTACTACTGCAACATTAAATCAAAGAATGGGCTTCGTTCACTCACCAAATGTGCTTATAGCATAATCAATTCGGAGAATGGGTCACTGTGTGATTCTCCATGTTGATAATTAAATCTCAATCAATCTATACTCCCAGGAGGTTCTTCCATTCTTATTAATTCCTCACATATCTTGAAATGAACTTCATAATGGATTCTCTAATTTGTGATCTTACCTCCAGTCCTTGAGGCTCTGTTATTTATTTCAATGAAGCGTGTATGGGGGGATTAGATATGGCTTGTCTCAAATTATGGAAAACATCATTATTTCATTTTGTGAAATCGCGGTCCCATTTGTTCTTCGAGCCAGGAGTTTCTGCAGTTGGCATGCAATCATCAATTTATTAAGTCAGGACATTACGAAATCACGAGATTCTGATATTGGCCTTTAGCCCATTTTTCTTTGCCTCTTTGTTTTCCCACCATAGGACCGGGTGTTGTGACCGACGACTTCATACACCTCTGTATTGGAATTTCAGAGCCTCTCATATCGTAACTTTATTAAGGCAGGACATTACGAAATCGTGATATTCCAATATTGGCCTTTAGCCTCTTTTTCTTTGCCCCTTATCACATTTCCACCATAGGACCGGGTGTTTTTACTGGTGGTATAACACTTAGGTGTTAATCCCTTAAATATCCTACCGGGGGCCTATGTCCTTGTGTTATTTCTTTTCACCCTTGGTTCTTTGGGCTCTACAACCAAATGCCAAACACATCGAACCTCCCTGGTATTGGAAATTTGTCAAAATGCAATTATAGAGGAATTCCTGAAATTCTGACCTCTGAAAATACTTATGGTGTCTCCATAGCACTTAGGTGCTAATCCCTTCACTACGCTCTTGGTTCTCTAGGCTCCATGACCAAGTTCCAATGACATCATAGTTCCCTATATCATAACTTTCTCAAAAAATAATTGCAACGGAGTTACGAAATCCCTGGCCTTCAACATGCTTCTAGGATGACATCATTCTCTTTTCATATAACCCATGTGGCATGTCCTTAGTGGTGACATGTGTCATCACGATTTTCCCCATTATGCCACCAAATAATGTTGAAATTGACTACTATGTGTCCTCCATGAAACCATGTCATGTTGATGTCACATGCCACTGTCAGCTCCTCAATGCCAATCAACTATTGCCATGTGTCATGTCTAAGAAGAGAGAAAGGGTCCCTCGGTCCTTGGTTTTTCAAACAATTACTTTATAATTCCCTTCTCCTCGCAACCCTCAACACTTTCAAAATAATTCAATTTATAAGAACTTATAAAATCCCAAAATTCTAAAGTTTTGAACCTCCGAAGCTCCGAGGTTCTGAAGTTCCGAGGGGTTCGAATTTTGGCTTGCTTCCAATTTTCGGCCTACTCTAATATTTATCCTCCTCCAATATTTTTCCTGCCAAGGTCTTGAGGTTTTGACCTATGAAATTCTGAAGTTTAGAAATTTGGGGATCTGATGTTCGGCATGCTTCCGATTGACTGAGACTCTAAAATTCGGCATGCTTCCCTAGTTCTGAAATTCAGAAATTCAGCCTGCTTATAAGGACTTCAAGACCCTTACTTTGGTTATGAATAAATTTTGATCCTAAGATCCATTTATGGACTTCCACAAATCATTGGAATTTTTTTCAAAACACTTTCTAGTGGAAAAGTTTTGATGCAGTGCTTGAGCCCTTCTACTACCTTAAACATGTTTGCAAACTCTCTGTTTGGAATTTTTTGCTTCTAACCTCAATGCTAGTATGGTTGAAATCAATGCCAACATACCAAGTGCCACCAATCAATAAGACAATGTCAATTGTCCCACCGGATCTATAGACCCAAGTTCATAAATTTTCCTCACCATGTGTTTTATTTACATAAATAAAATTTTGTTATTTATATGATCGATTGGGTTACCACACTTTTATCTTTGTTGTTACATGTTTTCAATTGCACATGATCCTTTGTTGCATGGTTTTTCTTTGTTTTTCATTGCATATCTGAAGCATAAATATCCGCATTTTATTGTTAGGGTCACTTGTCACTAGTGACTTAAGTGAAGCATTTTTAGTACACTTGCTAAGAATTTTCATACTAACAAATATTAATTAGAAATCCTATGGATATGAGTTTGAAAATATATAAAAAAAGGGATCTGATAGGAAATTCGGGATGGTGTCTACAATTCAAGGGATTAGTGTATCCCTATAGTTAGTTCCAGTAAATCACTTCAGGGGATTGGTGTCTCCTTTTAGTTGGTGCTAGTAAAATATTGTAATAGTAGGTTGGTTCCTATAAGAACATTCATATAAATAAGTTTTGTGGTTTTCTCCCGTAATGGTTTCCATGTATATTCGGTGTATTCATATGTTGTTGACGTGATTGACATTGTATATGCATTGAATTGTTTTTAATTGTTAAATTAGTCATTATATTGATTCACTCCCCCCTCTCAGTATAATCCTATTTCCAACAATTGGTATTAGATAATATTCCTTCAAGAATCAACTAACCAATGGAAGATAGATTACAAGTGATCATGTCCAGTCACAATGGATATTCCTCAAGAAAAGAACCATATTTTGATGAATCAAATTATACCTTTTGGAAACTAAGAATGAGTACCTATATTATGTCTTTTGGTATTGATCTCTGGTTGTCTATTGAAAATTATTATCAAGTCCCAATAACTCCTCCAACTGATTTGGATGGAAAATTTCTGTATTCAAATAATGAAAGGCAAAAAAAGTCATATTTTTTTCCCCAGGAAAAATCGTAATCTTTCATTATTTTTGAAAAATTACATGTAGTAGATGCTTTGCAGCATATGCATCATTGGCCCTTGGCCATCTCAGTGTGTATCAATCAAAAATAGATCTCTGTTTATCCAAAAATGGTGCATGTGTATCAATCTTAAATCACCACCCAGGGTGATGGCATAATAGAGTCTAGTAATAAAGTATCATAACTGATATCTACAAAATACATTCACCACGCAGGGCGATGTCCATAATATATAGTTTAAAAATGAAAAAACATACTGAAATATGTACAATGTATAAATTGTGCAAGTCCCAAAAATAATATTAGGGTCTCTCAGCCCTATGATATGTCTAATCAATATATGGCCTATGATAGTATTGGTACTCGTCTGTACCCCTCTTCCTATGTATCGTCCACTGGCCTCTGGGTAGTAGTGTGGCCTCCTTGGAAAGCCTAACAGCACTGCAGTTATGTTCCCTGTAAATGATGACAAGAGATGGAATTAAACTGTGCTTTGAATATGCTCACTTCATCCAAAATATTTCTGAGAGTGTGTTCGTGGCATGCAATGATGTTATTGAACCAATTTATGATCATTTTTTAGTCTCCATAAATTTGTAGATTGATGCAATCATGGCCAAGTGAAAAGTGCATTAAATGGCAAAGAGTGATTAATTCTACAAAATTGGTTGTCCCTTCTCCAAGTCCCATCTTGACCTTGAAGTGATGTTGTTCAGATAGGAACAGTAGGAATCCTCCCCCGCACCCTTGGTTTTGTGCAGCACCGTCAAAATATGCCCAGGGTGTAGTTTTGTCAATGGGGTCGGGTGCAAGAGATCTCCTAGGGCAAGGCCTAATGGGATCAGGCAATTCATGGTAAGTTGAGATGATCTTACCTGTAATATTCTGCCATCTAGCTACAACTTCATCAAAAATTATTCGGTTTCGAGTCAGCCAGATGTTCCAACATATGAGAAGAGGGAGACATATCAGCTTTGATCTGCGGTGCACACTACACCAGCTTTTCCAGACATGGTTAATGTTCTCCCCCTCCCATCTGCCAGATAGTTGAATTGATAAGGAGATGGACTACCAGATGTTGATCGATGATTCACATTTTAAAAAGAGATGTTTTGTCGATTCAGATGATTTTTTACAGAGGACGCACCAGTGTGGTCCATGAAAGGCATGGTGAGTTAAGGATTCCCCAGTGGAGACTTTGTTGCTGAGCATGCACCAGAAGAAAAGTTTGGTTCTAGGAGGGGAGTTTAACTTCCAAATTCTCTGCCACCAATCGTGAACCTGCTCCGCCTGTCTGTTAGTTATCAGCCCGAGGTAACCAGCTTTTAGAGTGTATACTCCATTCTCCGCAAGGCACCATATGAGTTCATCAGGTCCCTCCTTGATTCTGATGTGAGATTCACTTAGTGTTGTTATGTAGGTTTGCCACGATTGGTGCCAATGAGGAGGGATGTTGAGCTGATGAGTAGATTTCCAACCTTGTGCAAAAATGGTGGTATTCCCTTGATTTGCAATGTGAGCTATAACGTTGATATCTCACTGATTTAATGCTGAATTAACTCTCTTGGCATATGGTACCTGCCCCCCCCAATCCAGGGATCCATACCGATGCGCGATTTTGATCCATCATTTATCCTCCAGGCCAAATTGTTGCGAATGATAGGAAGGGAGTGGAGCAAAGCCTTCCAAACATATGATATACCTGTCTTCGGCCAATGAGACAGACACACCCAATCCATGATCAGAAGAGGCCAGATGTATTTATGATAAGTGACAGAGGTCCAGAGGTTCTGTCCAGTTAACAGATTCCAACCCATTTTAGTTGCAAGTGCTTGAGCAAAAAGATTTAAGTCTTTTAATCCACAACCTCCCCATTTTTTGGACAAGGCAATCTTGTTCCAACTGACCCAAGCAAAAATCTTCTTATCTTGTTGTCCATTCCAAAGATATATGCCGCAAGTCTGTTGTAGACAGGCAAGGATGTTTTTGGGGATCCATGCCAATACCATCCAGACAACAGGTGTAGCCTCCAATACTGATTCGATGAGCACTAGTCTACTTGCTCTGGATAAAAATATATGGCACCAATTTGTGAGCCTTTTTTCCAACTTGATGACCAGCCAGATCCAGTCAGCAATTTTTTGACTGAGGGGTTTGATCCAGAATCCCGGGTATTTAAAACCTCGATCAAGTGGGAGAATAAAGTATGGGAAGTGTTGCTGAGCAAAACGAGACTCTTGGATGGATGTGTGGACTAAATTAATAGTGGATTTCCCATGGTTAGCCACCATACCAATAGCCTGAGAGAAAAGGGAAATAACATTGGAGAAAGAAGCTGAGTCTCTGATACTACCATCGAGGAAAATGAGGACAACATCAATAAAAATAAGGTGATTGAGGTAACATAGATCATTTATCTTGAGTCCACAAAGTCTACCATTCCTCTTTTCCTATGCAAGGAGTTGGCTGAGACCTTCCATGACAATCAGGAAGAGTAAGGGGGAGAGGGGACAACCCTGTCTGAGTCCCCTTTCAGCATGAAAAAATGAGAGGTTGATCCATTTATGAGGACATTGAAGGATGGAGTAGTAATGCAAGACATGATCCAGGTGGTGAAAGCATGCGGGAATCCAAGGTGAATGAGAATCATTTTGATGTAAAGCTAGCTAACTCGATCAAAAGCTTTTTCCAGGACAATTTTTAAAGTGATACCCTTAAGCTTTTTGGACCGGATCGAGCGTATGGCCTCATGGTCCGTACTAATGGCTTCATGAATTTTTCAATTCTCAAGAAATTCAAACTGTTCGGATGATATATGATGAGAGAGAGTGGGTCTGATCTTGTTGGCAATGACCTTTTCTATGATCTTGTAGAGACAATTGCAGAGGGAGATGGGCAGAAAGTCATTGAAAGATGTTGGGGAGTCAGACTTGGGAATAAGGGAAATGAAGGTGGAATTTATGGCATCATATAGTTTACCAGAGGTCCTGCATTCTTCCAAAACTTTTAGCAGGTCTTGCCCCAAGAGTTCATAAAATGCAAGACAAAATTCGATCGTCCATCCATCCGCCCCTGGACTTTTATCTTTTTTAAACCATTTCAGAGTCCCTTCAAGTTCACTAGATGTCACTAGTGAGTTGAGATCTTCTGCCACATCATCATCCACAAATCGAGGAAAATGACCAACAACATGAATGATGTTTGCTAAGTTTGACTCTTGGGGGGATTTATAGAGATTCTGAAAGTGAGAGGTGCCCAAGAGGGAAAGCTTATTGAAGGTGTCTACCACACCTCCATCAGGTAGGGGCAGATTCCAAATAGTGTTAGATACCTTTCTTCCCTTGGCATAGTTTTGAAAGAATTTTGTATTATCATCTCCTGCTTGTATCCAGATGGCCCTGCTCTTAAGTCTCCAGGTTTCCTCTCTTTCCTTCAATATCCTTTCCTTCTGTTTCTCTAGCTCAATAAGGTGAGACTTTTCACTTGTTGATGTAAATCCCAAGTTACGACCATCTGATAGCTCACTCAGTTCTGTCTCAATCTAAGATAAAGTGTATTCATCCCTCTGATTTTTCTCTTTGGCCCAGGTGATGGATAGGTGCTTGAGCTGGGTCAGATTGTGACAGAATCCCTCAGCAAGGGATCTGTGCCACAAAATGGGGTTTGCCTTCCAGAAGTCAATGACCAATTTGGTGTATCATGGGTCTTGTAGCCATACATGATTGAATTTGAAAGGAGGTCTGGGCTTTGGATGGGGGCCGAGGATCTCCAAGTATATGGGAGAATGATCAGATATACCCCCGGAACCCACCCATTGCCTATATCGATGAAGCTGATGAAATAGAGGCACCTTAATCAAGAAACGATCTAACCTTCTAGTTAGAGTTGCTTCCCCCACCCTTCTATTCCTCCAAGTTGGAAGGGGCTTGTTCATGGGGACATCTGCAAGGTTATGTTGTTCCAATAGTTTCATCATGTACCCTGAGAGAGGATCCACTTGAGCTTGGGATACCCACGATTCCCCAAATCTTAGGGAGAAATTGAGGTCACCCCCGAGGACCAAATGGTCGAGGGAGGTTATCGAAAGGTTGAGAAAGTGCTTCCACAAATCCTCTCGCTGATGACAAGGTCCATATATGTTGACGACCAGAAGATTCATGCCAAGATCGGCCAAGAAAATGTCCAATCCAATAAACCCCAATCCACCCCAAGATGATAAGACCTTAATGGAACGAGGGTTATACCTAATGGCTAATCCCCAGAGCGTCCCATTGCATCAAGGGAGTAAAATTTCCAGCCAGGTTTTAAGGATGCCAATGATTTAGTTATGAGTTCAGCATCTCCCAGGGTTTCTTGTAGCATAATGATGTCTACAGGCTCTGCTTCGAATAACCTACGCAGGGCTAGTTTTTTGGAGGCACTAGCCATACCTCTATATTTAAATGAGAGGCACTTCATGGGGGAAACTTCCCCAAGGTGTTCAGTGCTCTAATAACCCCTTCCAAGGTAGATTGTTTACCAGTGACAACTTCTACCCCAACCTTTTGAATGGCTTTAGAGAGATAGGATTTTCGGGCAAGAGATGAATGAATAATAGAACCAGGGAGGGTGAGTCCCAGCCCTGTATAGTGTGGAGAAAGACCATTGAGATTGGAACGAGAGCGCAAATTATATTTGTAAGGTGGTTCAGTCCCATCAGAAGAGGGAGGGGAAATATTGGATGGTGGAGGTGGAAAAGAAGGAGTAGTGGTAGCTATGGTGGGCAAAGACAGGGTGAGAGTGCAGGGTATAGTGGAGGTGTTCAAGATGGATAAAGATTCAAGAAATGTACTGCATGAAAGTGAAACAGGTTGAGAGGAAATAGGAGTACCCGCTTTTTTTGCAGCCTCAGCAGCATCTCATGATCGCGTCAAAGGAGGAGATGGTGTCCTGTGAGCTCCTTCTGTCGCCATGGGAGTACCAATTTGAACAGAGGCCCGGGGGGGCGAAATAGGGGTGCGGTCCGGAGGGGAGACTGTTTGTCCCTTTGAAGTACTTGAAGCACTCGGAGGATCCGGTGATTTCTTGATCAGTGGACATTCCTTGAAAAGGATCCCCATTTTGTGGCATCTTCTGCAGCGGAACGAGACTCCTTCATAGTCCAGAATCTGTACCCGAGAGAAATTCCTCCATTGGAGAGTGATTTTTTCCTCCAAACCCTCCTGTGTATCCAAGTGAACCAGAATTCGAACTAGGGTTCGATTCTTGGTCTGAACAAATGACTTACAGTGGTCCAGGTAGGTGTTGAGCGTGTTTCCAATCCTAACGAAGACCTCTTCATACCAATGCTGCAGTGGGAGTCCAGGTAGACAAACCCAGAGGGGCCCTGCCCCAATCTTCTCCCTTTCTGAATCAAATAGAGGGCTCCATCGCTTGAGGAGGACCGGGGCCATCTCTATATGCCAGTACCAGGCAAGAACCAGATCAGTGTATTTCTCCTTTGCAAAGTGCAGTGCAAACCACCCCTGAGGAAGGACCTATACCTCCGCCAATTCTTTGAGGGTATTGCCCCAAATTTCACGCACACAAATGGTCAATATTTTTGTTGATGATGATGATGATAGTGGTTACCATCCACTGAGACCAAATTGGTCTATCGGACCTACAATATTTTTAATTTTTAATTGTCTGGCTCCTCATCTTTCTTGGCGAGATTGGTGTTGTAGCTCTCTTTTTTTTCTCTACGGTCTTCCAACTTCCTTTATCTTGCATCTCCTTCATCTCTTCTGGTTCTTGAGACAATGGTGTCTTAGCTTCGCGATCAATTGTGTTCGTCCTTTTGAAGATAGTCGGAGAAGAAGTTTGGTCTAGGAGATCTGCTTTGTTGTTAAATGAAGATTTATTTTGCACGATATTCGAATCCTCATAACTGTTGATACTTGAGGGGTTGTCGAGTGCACTTTTTTGTTGTTGGGCAGGGCTTTCTCCATGCTTGTCTTGAGAGTTGTTTCTGTCTTGCCCAATTTCTTGTGATTCAGAGTTTTCTCTAGAGTATTCTTCTTTGATGACAGTGTAGTGCTCTTTTTGTGCTCCTTCCCACCAAGTAGATCTGTGGTGGTTTCTTTTACCAGGATTTTTCTGGGAGGCTTTTGGGCAATTTTTGGCTAGATGGCCTGTCTCAAAGCAGGATCAACATCGGAAGAGGACACTTTCATAATCGAGTTTCTGGTTCCACACATAATCTTTACTTGTTAGGTTTATTTCCGTTGGGAATCCGGCACTGAAGTCCATTTCCACACAAATGCGTGCATAGGTGGTTCTGGCATATTCCTCTGTTTCTGGACACCTGCAATAGAATTTCCCAATCGCATTTCCAATGGCTTTTAGCGAGGAGATATTCCAGAGATGCAAGGGTAGGCTTGGCAATCTCACCCAAACTGGTGTTGAGGTTATCACTGCTGTTGAGGGATCGAATGATGGGTTCCATGGCTTCATGAATAGGCCTGATTTTTCCCAAAACCAAGGGCCGGAATCCAGAATGCATTGTCTGCTTTCGGGATTTTCAAAATCTACTATAAAGAAACCCCTAGCACAGAGGTAGATATTAATTTCATCAGAAATGACAGGCTTCCATACCTCCGAGATCCAATTGTGGAGAGCTGTTAGTCGTGGCCAAAAACCATTGAACCGACAAATTAGGGCACTTTCAAAAAACTTCAAAGCCTCATCGAGTGAGGCCTGGACCACCTGGACAGTGGGTGCTGGGGCTTCACTAACAATATGGGCAAGAGCTTGCCCTCCAGGAGCTGACGGCACTGAGCCAGTAGCTATTTTCGCGAAGCTGGGAGCCATATTTTACTTGCCTGTAGAACCCAACCATACAGTTAGACAAAAGATTAGATCTAGATCTAATCGAAAAAGATTATATCTAAATCTAGAACGTTGCCCCAAAGTTAGATCTAAATCTATAACGTTGCCCCAGCACCCCCGATGGCCAGGCTGAAGAACTTTAGAACCTCAAATGAAAGCGCAGCGAAGACGCTTCCCCAGACCCCTTCTGGAAAACCAGTCTCTGTTCATATTTCAGGCGTCGATCACAGGATTGCATGCACGGTGATAATTGCAGGTATGCCCACGGCGAACAGGAGCCGCAGGAGCCAAAGATCGGAAGCCACTAAAGCGAGCCGCAGAAGAGGCGATCTGGAACTATGTAAGTAATCAAAACTAACCGCAGAAGAGGCGATCTGGAGCCGCAGAGAAATAGCGCAAAATGCCCTCGCAAATAGCCACAGATCCGATCTACCACTCACGGAGATAGCCGCAGATAGCCGTAGATATACCGCAGATAGTCGCAGATATAATATGGCTCTTCCACAGTTATATATGCCCTACCACGGACATGTCCAACCAGGACAGAGCCAACCTTATTTGCAGCTTCCCCATTGCTATACCCTCTCCAAAGCAAATGGTGAAGTCCTTTGTTGAAACCTTCACGCACTTAATTTTTCGATTTCCAGTCCGGGGAGCTGATGGATGATCCAGTAATGGGTCCGAGGAGGCAATCCCTTCCTGTTGAATTTGAGCCGTTGATTTTACCCTAATCATGGGCGTTTCAAAACACCCAGATGGATAATTTGCCGAGTAGGGTAGATTAAGGCAGGGGTTTGAAGGGATTCCCGAAATCTGGACCGAACGCGGCGTCGAGCTCGTCGGGTGGAGATGGTCGACCAGAGGATTTGTCTAGAAAGAAGGCGAGGGTGGAGAGATCGCAGTGAGCAGGTGTAGAGTACCAGGGGATAGCGAAGGGCAGTCAAGAGCAGGTGAATTGATAGAAAGAGAACCGAAATGGAGTGATGAAGCATTAAGGCCAGGGAGGATGACCACTGGGACAGAACAAGACGAAGCTGAGGCGGGAGGTAGAGGGGGACCAGAAACTGACATATTAGGGTTAGGGTTTCCAAAAATGACTTGACCAGAAAATGGGTCTGGAGAATATTCGAGCTCCTTGATGTCCATGACCTCGTCCATGCTTGAAACAGGAAAATGGTATCGTAACCGCCGACAGAAGGAGACAGTTGCAACAGGTAAACAGACACAATCGGTCGTCCATGGAACTGCGGTGTAAACGGTCATGTTGCAGTAAAAACCAAGGGTAATTAACCTAACCCTTTGCTCGGCCACTTATACGAATGCTCCACCATCCTTCTCAAGGATCCACAAAAAATGTCATATTATGTGAACTTTCAAATAGAATTTATCAAAGTGATGCACTTCAAATATTCCCAAGGAGGTTTGGGACAAACATCAAAGTAGATAGGAAGGAGATGACAAAGTAAAGAAGGCTAAGCTATAAACACATAAAGGTAAGTTCAAAAGTGTGTTGATGGATGAAGATGAAAATGTTACAAACTTATTTCTTCATGTATATATGATAGTCCATACGATCATAGATCTTTGTGAGACAGTTAAGGAATCTGAAGTTGTTACAAAATATTAAGATCCCTTCCCTCAAGATTCAATCCAAAAGTTTTAGCTATTTAAGAAATGCCAAATCTTCAAAATCTAAATATGGATTCTCTTCATGGAATTCTCATTGCATAAAAAATGAGAGAAAATAAGGATAAGATGGGATTAAGGGAGGCAACATTTAAAGCACTAAAAGAAACAAACAGACAAAATTTTCATGAAGAAGCAAGTCATGCATCAAACAAATAAGAAGATAAATTTGTGAGAAAGATAAAACGAGGAACTGGAAAATAAAAATGTAAACTTTCATTCAAGTCCTTTGAGTGAGGTAGAATACATCACTATGCATCTAAGTGTCCTTATTAAAAATTAAATGATAGTGATGAAAGAATATTCAAATATCATTATCATAAAAGAAAAGGATAAATCAAATAGAAAATTTTGTATACCAAAGAAAATAGTAATTATGAAAGTGATGAATGCATGTATAATAATGAGAGAGGAGAAATCATATTCATATCCATGGAAAATCAAAATGTTGAAGAAGATATTGAAGGGGAAATGGATTTTTAGGGAGAGCTTGTGAGTGCCCTAGAAGAAATAAGATGAGTAAGGAAAAAGGTCAATCAATTAGAACATTATCTACAATAATATAAGATTAAAGGATGTGATGAATATTTGATCATTCTCTTAAAAATTGAACTAGAAAAAACAAAAATAATAAAGGATATTTTGACAAATCAACTAAAAAAAAGTGAGGACACTATGAGAATATGGAAACAAAAATTGTCTCCTTGATAAAGGAACTAGAAAAATAATCAAATCAAGTAAATCAAAATTTAAGGATAATGGAAGGTATTTAAACATTAGATCACATTTGTAGTTTTCAAAAGTCTCCAGTAATCAATACATGTCTTGGTTATGAAGAGAATCCAAAGAACACCAAGGGGGAGTCAAGCTCAACAATAGCAAAAAAGGAATGCAAAGAACCTATCAGATTTACTGATTCACTTAAGAACAATTTAAAGGGATAGCAAAATCATGAATCTTCTTTTATCAAAACAAGGTTGATTCATTCATGAAATCTAGAAAAATTTGAGATAGAATCAAAGGACTCATAAAAAAGAGATGGAAGTTGTGCAAATATATTAAAAGGAACAAGTACAACTACAAAGCAACAAGGTTATGACTATGTCAAAAAAGGCAAGCAAAGAAAATCCAGTGGAGTTATTCCTTCCGATGGAGAATATACATCTAAGTACACAAATTCATTTTATGTATATTCTTATTCAAGTATTAATTTTTGTCATAAAGTAGTTTATTGTAGAACCTATGCAAGAAAATAATACTGGAGGGAGTTCCTTAAAACTCTAATGAACAGTTTCTTAAGCAACAAACCTAGAGGTATGTATGAAAATGGTATTAGAAAAAGTAATTATTTTTTCTCCTCTATTGGATTACATTGAATGATACACATGCAACAACTATGGGCACAAAACAAGGGATTGCAAAAGCAATTTAAGCAAGTCTAAAAATCAAGGCAAGGAAGAATGCACCCTCAAATATTAACCTCCAACAATATGGAAAAAGAAACAAGAGAAACATGAAGAATGCAGTTTTATGGTATATGCCCAAAACCAAAAAAATAGATGTTATATTGATAGTGGATGTTCAAGACACATGACAGGAGATCAAAGCAAATCCATTAAACTAAAAGAATAAAATGGAGGCAAAGTAATACTTAGTAATAATGCATCCAAAAAAATAGTTTAAAATGCACAATTAACATAGGCAATGGAAGAACTAATACCCAAAATGTTTTATGTGTCGAAGGACTGAAACATAATATTCTGAGTATCATTCAAATGTATGATGAAGGGTATTATCTCACATTTCATTAAAAATAATTTGAAATTAAAAAAGTTGATATAGGAAAGCTAATGGAAAATGTTAAAATAACTTCAAGCAATGTGTACATTATTGATGGAGCAAAGGGAGAAAAATGATGTATGGGAAATATCGATGATAGTTTTTTATTGCACAAAAGGATTGGACACGTTAACTTTCATAATCTGTGAAGGGTTAGCAAAACATAGGTCATGAAATACATGCCAAATATATAAAAACTAGATAATGTCATTTGTAAGGCATGCCAAAATGAAAATCAAACCAAGGACTTCTTAAAAACAAAAGAATACTCTACATCCAAGCCTATGAAACTCATACATACAGTCTCTATGGACCAACCATGACACAAACACTAAAAATTGAAAGGTATTTAGCATTTTTCATTAATGATTATACAATAATGGCATGGGTTAATTTCCTTAATGACATGAGTCTTTTAAGAAATTCAAAGCCCTCAAGGCTTTAGTTGAAAATGAAACTAATCTAAAATTCAAAATTCCTGAGAATTGACACAGGAAGTGAGTTTTCTTCCAATAAATTCAACAACTTTTGTGAGAACCATGGGATTAAAAAACAACTAGGTGTTTCCATAAATCCATAGCATAATGGAGTTTCTCAAACAAAAAATTGAATAGTGCAAGAAACCGCAAGAACAATGCTTAATGAAGCTTAGTTATCAAAAATATTTTGGGAAGAAGTTGTTTACACAGTAGTCAATATCTTGAATAGAGCACAAATAAGTGTAAACAATATTAAAGCACCTTATGAATTATGGAAATGAAGACCATCCACTGTCAAACATTTCAAATTGTTTAGAATAAAATGTTACATTAAAGTAAATGAAGACAATTTAAGAAAAATTGATTCCAAAACTGAGGAAGGAATTTTCCTTGGATATGCATATAGAAGCAGGGGATACAGATGTTACAACAATAGGACACATAAATTTGTTGAAATTATTTATGTAAGAATAGATGAAGTGTTTCTTCAAACCTAGCCACAACCAAATGAAGATAAATAATAATAGGAAAAATAAAATAAGAAGATTCATGAAGAGAAAAAAGAGTAACAAGAGGAAAAAATTGATCTAATGCATTCAAAAATTCCTTCCAACTTTGTCCAAAAAAATCATCTAGATGGCCAAATTCTTGGAGAAAAAAATTAGGAGTTCAAACTAAAAGAAATATTTTCGGTACAGCAAGCCATGGTAACTTAGCCCTACTATCCCTAAAGGAACCCCAAATTTTTTCTCAAGCCAATAAAGACAGACATTTAAGGCCATGAACGAATAACAGGATCAATTCGAGAAGAATGGATAATAGGAGTATGTTCCAAGACCAAAGGTAGTTAATAAATAATTTGAATGAATATGGACAAGTAGTTAATAACAAAGCAATACTTGTATGTAAAGGATATGTACAATTTTAAGGCATTGACGTTGACAAAACGTTAGCTCCAGTAGCCAAACTTGAAGCAATAAGAATTTTCTTAGCCTTTTCAAGCTTTAAGGTGTTTAAATTTTGTCAGATGGATGTAAAATCAACATTCCTAAATGGATGTGATATCATTTGGCTTAAATGTTCTTGTATTTAAATGTACGTAAGTTTATTTCTGCTTATATAAGAGCTAAGCTGAAATACATTGGAAAAACTTTAAAATTGTCAGCAATATTTAACATTGATAATAACTGATTGTAAAGTTGTTTATTTTTACTTTTATTTTGTAAATAAAGAAAAAAACAAATCTAGGAAATTAGTGGTTGGATACAAATGGTTGAAAGAGAAAAAGGTTACAATTTAATTATGGAGAATTATTATTGTTCGTCAATAAGTCTTAGGCATCTAATTTGGGTGATTAGATTTAATTAAGGAATTTTGATATTGGCCAATTAAATATTTCCTAGAAGACAATGAGTTGTCCTCAAGAGTGGGAAACAGGAGCTCATTAATGAGCAGAAAACAACTTGCCACCTGTTGATGAGGTGAAGACAGTTATTAACCACCAAAAAAAGTGGTAGATAGATAAGATCTGTTGTTTCACTTGTTTTTGTCTCATTATTCAGAGAGAACTGAATAGAGACTAAAGAAAAGCAAGTAGCAGAAAACAAAGAAAAGGGAAAAGAATTGCAGACATGGATGCTCAAAGGAACATTGTTTTTGTAGCCATGTCATAGTTGAAAGGAGCCAAGTATCTATCGTTAATTTTCCAGAAGTAAAAACCTTGTATCAAGTTAGTATTTCTACCTTTAGCATTTGATTGTTGTCTATTGGAAGAAAAAAATTAGAATTAATTGTAAGAATTTCTTTACTTTACTATGTATAAAAAGAAAAATAAATTAAAGGATTTTCTTCGAAAACACTTGAATATGGGATTTAGGGAATTTGTTGTTCTATGATTTAAATTTTGAGAATTGTTGAGTAAAGAATCAAAAGTTACAATTCTATGAAATATTTCAAAAAAAATATTATAAATATGCTTTATTTACATCTAGTTGCTGACATCCTATATGTAATTTATTTTTTGTCTTTGTATTTAGATTTGTAATGAAAATAAAGAGGAAGAAATCCTTATTCTGAGTAAGAACTACTTCTGATGGAGTCATAAATATATATATATATATATATCAAGAGAGAGAAAGAGAGTTTTTAAGAGATGAAATTCTCCTCTTTGGTCATAAAATTTATAGAGTTTTATATATTTATTTATATATATATATATATAACTAACAATTAAAGTTAGACAATTGAAAAGAAAGAAAAGTGTTCATTATATATAGTTTAATTCATCACATTTGAAAATCCACAATAGTTTTCTAACAAACCAAAGATCATTTCATATAGAAAATAATAAATTCTAGTCATTAATGGTATAGAAGAAACACATAGAGATTAAAATATATATATATATATATGCAGGATTTATATGAGACACGAAATCAAATTCAATACAGTAAACCATAAACAGATTCAGAGTATAACTCTAGAGGAAAAACTATAAATATATTTACCAATTTTTGAAAAAAATAGAAATTGAGCCTAGGAAATCATATACAGTTCATATTATTGTACTAAAAGGCCAATAAAGACATTTAGATAGAAAACAAAAGGAAAAATGATGGTCTTGGTACATTCAAGGCATAAGGCCCTTAATACATTTCCAATAAGAAAAAAAAAAAGATAAATCGTGAATCTCCCAAAACGTAACAGAAAGAGGAATAATTATTACAAGTGGCACAAACTCAAGGACCTAGAGCTAGATAATCCAACCTTGTAATATAAAAAGCATAAACTATTTTAAGGAATTTATCCTTGCAAATAATTAATAAAAATATTTTTGTACATGAAAAAGATATAAACTTCTATTAATAATTGAGAACTAATATGAGAAGATTAATACAAGATCAAAAACAAGAAATCATTTATTGAGGAAATAAAGGGAAGAAGGAAATGATTACCTGTAATAGCTAAGAAAAAACTTGGATGTCTTCTCCAATTGCATCCAAACGATGTTGAAGTGAGATAAAAAAACTCAAAGTGAAAAACATTTAAGGAAAATATGATAAACATATGGTCAATATTTTAAAATAAAAACATAATACATATTATGAAAATGGGAAACATTGTCTAAATGTGAGACTCGGAAAAATATATACTATACGGTGAAACCGTACAACAAGGGTTATCTTGTAGCAGCTATAACCACCCTCCAAATTTTTTCCTTAGCTTCATTTTGGAGCCTCCCTACCAACCCTCCTCAGCAGCATGTCTTGCACTGTCAAGTACACAAGTTTCAATGGTTTTATAGCATATTGCTAGCCTGTGCATGATAGCTCGTTGCATCCCCCTCACAGGTTGTTTCTCCGAACTTGGTCCAGCTACAGGCTGAGCAGCTCCCTCAAGAAATTGTGCAATTCTGGATGGGAACTAGTCTTCCCTCCAGAAATTGTGCAATCCTTTCTGGCAGCTTGTTGGGCTCCAAAATTTTGTAATTCTCCCTGTCAAACTTCACTGGAACAACTGTGCAATTTGTCCCAACAAGACTGCTCAACCTAGGAATTGTGCAATTCTAGGTACCAGTCAGTTGCTTAGCCCAGAAATTGCGCAATCCTTTTGGGTAGCCAGCCCATCTCCCTCCCAAAAATGCACAAATTTTCCCCTCAGTCAAGCAGGTTATTGCATGTGCCATTGGGTTGGCCGGTTCCACTCGGGACCGAGAAAACTTAACTTGCATGCATGGGCTGCTTTTTCCCAAAATAGCAAAATGAAACATGCAAAAAACATCCCTAGATTTTAGGGAGCTATTTTTAGCAGCAGGAGGTTACTTGCAAAGATAGTTTTAGAATCTTTCCTCCAAGTGTCGCTTTTTCCTAGATTTTTGGCATGCGCGTCATGAGCCTCAAACTTATTTATTCAACACTTCAAAGCTCACTTATTCACATCGATCTTGGATCTCTGACATCCCACGGCACATACAGGAGTCTTCGACACATCCAACTTAGCCATTAATGGGTAAGTCCTCTTAACTTGTATTTTGTAGCATTTCTGTTGTTTTTTTGTGTTTTCACTTGTGTGAGTGTTGTTTTCTTGATTTTTGTGAACGCTTGCTATCATTTGCATCCATATTAGCTTGTAGTAGCACGGTTTTGGTTTTCATTAGCATCTCACTGTTGTCGCATGCATGACATTGTTTTGCACGAACGGTCACCGATTCGGTGAATCACTTCTCACACATGCCTATTGTTTCGTATTTTGAATCTTTCATTCATTGTTTGCATGCACGATCATTCACTCCTACTTACACTCAGTATCACCATGCATCCAGTTTCGCATTTGCTTTCAGTTGCCTGTCAGCGGGTCTAGGTAACCTTGGCCCGAACTCTGCCTCATCAAGATAGCATTGCACAATCCTGAGAGGGAAGGCTCAAACTTCCTCTCAAGAAATGCCCATTTATGCCCAGTGATTGTTCTGTAGCCTTGAATTGCGCAATTCTGAGAGGCAGTGACTGCTGGCCCAGAAAATTTTTCAATGCATTCATTGGACTTGCAACCCTTGCCAGTTGAAATTGCACATTGCGCAATTCCAATAGCCAGTAGGCCATACTAGATTATGCATTACGCAATTCCAGCAACCAGCCAACCTCCCAGCAGCCTGGACTACCTTTTTCACAGTTCTGGCAACCAGTCTCCCAGCCTCCCAGGAAAAATTGCACAATCCTTGCCATTCAATCCCCACGTATGTTGTATGTCGTTCCTCAAGTTTGCTTTAGTTTTAGTTGACAGATTTCTTGCCATGCATGTCACTATGTCTCTAGATCTAGCAGGTGTTCGTCCACCTCTCAGCAGTTCAGGATCAATGGCCTCCAAGAGAGCAGGATCAAAGGACACTGACGGAAGTGCAACTGGAGCAGCAGTTGAGTGAGTGTCTACAAGTCTGTCGATCTATGAAGACACCAAGATGATAGTAGACAAGGATATCAAGCCGAAATGGCAAGAGATCAATGATGCATTTGTAGGCACATTTGGGGAAGATCTCGAAGACAGCCAGGTCTATGTGAACATCCATAAGTCCAGCTTGTACCGGATTGCATGTAGGTATCTCGTGCTCCCATGCACGGACATGATACATTGGATCATCTCACACACTGACCCTGAGACGATGACATTGAGCAATGTCAACGGGACAGAGATTGCGACCTTCAGGACATAGGATTATGAACAGATGTATCATATGTTGAAGCCAGTGATCACCATGAAGACACCCTTCAGCATACCTAACAGAAATTCCAACTCCAGGGATATCAAATGGAAGGCAAAAATGAATGGCCCAAACCCAGGAAGGTCAACGATACAAAGGAGGATATCCCAACTTGACACGAAGCAAAAAGTGTCATGTTCAAGAGTGAGATGCCAACACAACTGATAGATTTCCAAACTTTCCCCCACCATTTCTGGCAGGTACCCCAATTATTTTTAATCGCAAGCTTGAAGGGGATAGCATATGCTTGCACTGCAAGTTCAACCTTCGGACGAATCCGACCTAGTAATTTTAACGAGCCCTAAGAACGAGAAACTCATGTTCGTCATGGTGACGAATCCGATATTGTTTGATATTTTAACGAATCCGACAAAGGTGTAACTCAGTATCTTTTTCATGTTTAGAGATTTTTAAAAAGACACGTAAAAGAAAACGCCACATGGTCTCTTTTCGTACATTTGTGTCTCTCGAGCCCGAAAAGATAAAAAATGATACTTGAGATAACCGCTTGACCATTTCAGTCAAGGAGTACCTTTTTCATAAACAGTGCCTCCCAGCCCAAAAAAGGGGTAAGCTTATATTGGGCACACGACCTTTCTCATCTGTTAACGAGTTCAAAACGACAAGGGTTCGGCTATATTTTCGCTTTTAAAGGGTTGGAAAAGAGCTTGAAATCAAACCCCCTGTTTTTATTTTCTTTTAACCAGTCAAAAAGAGAAAAATACTCGGTGATATTTTCATTTTTTACGAGTTAGAAAAGAGCTTAAAGGTGACTCATCCTAGAGGAACGAGTGGTATAAAGGGTAGTAACTGGTTCCGGCAATGATGGAACTGATCAAAACAAGTAATGGTCAAGAGGTTGGCTAATAAAACTACTCATTGTTGCGGTTCCTCAGGAAAGGAAAAACAACCAAGTGAAAGCATATGATCGGCCAAAGAGATGGTGGCGATGGAATAAAACAACCAAGGTTCATCTAGCATAAATCAACTGATTAAAACGGCAATCACGAGATGTAAATCAGACATGGGTTCATTTTTACACAAGCTTGAACCATGGAGAACCTTACTTGGATTCGGTTTCATGTTTACACAAGCTTGAAACGAAAAACTATGCTTGCTATAGGTTTGCATGCCCCCAGCATAATGACTCAATTCGAGGTACATGCCCCCCAAGCTTCATTTCATTCAACTCGGTGGATAGAATGAAGGTTCACTTTCGAGGTCTAGGAAAGACTCGACTGGGATTTTACGAGATCTTAATCAAAGACTCGATTTGGGAAAGGGAGTTGTTTCATTTTTTAATGAGGTTGACATAGTAAAAGAACTATCCTCAAGACCCTCGTTTCATTTTTTAACGAGGTTGATAGAGAAAAGAACTATGCTTCGGTCCCTTGTTTCATTTGTTAACGAGCTTGACACAAGACAAGGAACTATGCTTGTGACTCCTTGTTTCATATTTTAGCGAGGTTGACACAAGACCAGGAACTATCCTCACAACCTTGTTCATGAACCATATAAGAACATGGCTCCCAAGAGGTCTTCACTAGATGGAAGAACCACGCTCTGGGAGGAATACATGTTAATTGGTACCATAGATAGATCGGGTTCCAATGCCCCCAGTACATAATGTATTATACCATCTATGTGATCATTAGCAGACACAAAGATGGAAAAGATAGCCACATAATTGACCTATGGCGGGGAAGGTATTGGTTGCAAACAAGAGCCGATAGGGGATGATGGTGGCAAAGGAGGCACTTGGTGACAAATGAACAACAATTGATCAATAGTCACAATTATCCCTTCGTGCGGAAAACAAACCACACAGAAAAGTGAAGAAACAAGAGCTCCCATGGCATAAACATAGTCGCGTCCAATGAGAATATTGAAATATAAGGGACCTTGGACTACCATCATGTCTATATAGACGGTCTTTCCTCCCAAAGTAATAGGAAACTTCAGAAGGATCCCTAAGGGTTGACTGGTTCCTCCGTTGAAAGCCAACAGATTCTGGGTGACAGGGACAAGTTGTGGGGAGCCCAAATCTTTCCAAGTAGTAGAAGACATGATGCTAACTGACACCTTCATCTAATATAGTGCCATGTACTACCATATTATAAGCTTGTACTTTGATATGGAAAGGCACATAAGATGGGAGGCGAAAACCAGTCAAGTGACTCCAATCGAAAGAAACGACAGAACTACTTGGTGGGGGCATCATATGATTGCCCCCATGTTGTATAGGAATAGGATAAAGACTCTCATGAACAACTGGGATGGGAGGGTCACTCTTCGATTCATGAGAATCTGAGGAGATAAGAAGAACATGAGCAGGATAGGCAAGAGATGAATCCAAGTCAATCTCTTTACCAACTAGGAGAGGGTCAGAAGAAAGCCTCTTATAACCAACAGGAAGTTGGGGTTGAGGAGCTGTGAGGTTTTCCAAAACTTTGGAAGCTTTATCCATAAGAGGAAAAAGGTGAAGAAGATTCTCTCCTTCACATACCCTATGGGGGAATTTAATTTTTCCCTTCTTCTTACCATCACTAGTCGAAGGTGTAGCATCAACATGATCTCCAAAGGTCGATGGGAATGGTCGATTCAAGTCTTGAGACCATACCTCTAAGACTCTGGGAATGCTAAGACAGTCTCGAAGGAGATGGTCACCCTTACATAGCTTGCAAGGGAATCTAACCTTCCATGGAGGATCAGAATGTTTTTCTATGGGAGGTGCATTTGGAGTAACAACTACACGGTTGGCCTCTCGCTTATATGTCTTCTTCTTCTTCGTCTTCTTATTCTTCTTCTTAGCCTCCTGGTTACTGGATTTCAAACTTTCACCAGCAAAATAGAAGAGGAAGAGGAAGAAACGAGGGAAGAAGGGAAGAGGTCAACCTTAGAATCAACGTGATGTGATTCAAATGAAGGAGATGGCGGGGCAGGAGATGGGACACTCAGGATCACCGAGGTCGAAAATAACCAGATAGGTAAGCCAATGGTTAACCCAGGGAGGGACAATGTTGCCATATAAGGAGCACCAGTGTTTCCAAAAGAAGGAAAAGGACCAGGATTCCCACCCGAGCGCAACCCTTGATTGGTAGACTCTGGGAATGTTGCCATTGGAATCGACCCTAAAGAATCACTAAGGAAGATAACTTTAACCAGGAATATTTCATGGGCAGTTAATTTTAAGACACTGAACAAAACTTTTCCTTTTCATATTTTAAGAGTCAAAAAAAGAGCGAAAGGTGACTCTATCACTTTCGATTTGAAACGAGCTCAAAAGGACAAGTGCTCCATGACCTTTTAAATTTAAAGAATTAGTAAATATCAAAAATTACTACTCAGGGTACTCTAGGCATAAAGGATTATCAGGTAACCATGAACTGCAGAATACCTCTCAGCGAAACGAGAAGTATGGGAAGTAAATCTCCCCGAATGTTGTGTTCAGTGTATCACGTTTACAAGGCAGAAGACTCGGCTTCCTATAGATAAAGGATTGCATGCCTAGTGGGGTATCCCTTTATATACATGACGTATGGGGAGCACAAATCCATACTATTGTTGTCTAATGTCAAAGCGAATGACAGCTGCTAGGTTTAAAGACGTTGGAACACGTCTCTAGCCTAGACCACTAAATGTGAGCGTTAAGTTTCAATGCTTCCTTAGGTTTAATTCAGTGAATTTTAACGGTTGATCTTGAATTAGGTTTCAATTTCAAGGCCCTACCGTTGTCATCTGACAAAACTCCTACATGCAGCTATATGAGAAAAGAGATCTTTGTCTTCGATGAAAGTTAACACTAATTCAGAGATAGGGAACACAAAATCAATGCAACAATCAAAGAATGAAATCTTTCTCTAATAAATCTCCTAAATGTACTTAATCTTCCTATAACAAGATAAGAAGTTTCATTTCATTTCCAATGCTTATGATGATGCAATTCTAGCTTCTCAATAACACTACTAATGTAATATTTTCGCTTAAGTAAACTAGAATGATGTTCTCCTTTTCATAAAATGGAAAATGAATCTTTCACATAAAGCACTTTAGATGAAAATTTTCACAATTCCAAACAAACAAGCATTGATCAAATCCAAACCATGATAAATGAAACTAAAAATAACTTCTTCCTTGAATCGAACAGAAAATACACACAAATGCTTCAATTGACAAACCAAGCATTGTAATCCATGCTCATAATGAGAAAATAGACACTCGAAATAAGAGAACAAATGAGACTCTTTCACTCATTCAATTTAAAATGAAGCAAACAAAGCATCCTAGTCACTTTTGGGAGGAAGAAGAGAGTCCGAGGGTCAAGACACACTGGCACTGAAATGGGAGAAATTCTAATTTTTCTTAACTCAGAGACCAGAGCGAATTTTGGGCCAAAAGTAGCGCTGATCGGCACGACCGACACGACTTTTAGGCTAAAACTAGCACTGGTAGGACTAATCGGCGCGACTGTTTGGCCAAAAATAGAGTTGATCGAGGGATTCAAAGAAAAAATATAAAGAACTTCACACAAGGCCAGACTTAACACATCAGAGGGTGGGCTAAACCAAGCAAGCACACAAAGCAAGCTAAATGAAGATTTCTAGTGAAGGAGAAGATAGTCTAAAAATCTTATTGGGTTGAAATCATGAGAGCAAAACACACTGGCCAAGATTTGGGACAAACCCTAATCTTCACTTACAGGGATCGGCGCGACTGCCTAACTGACAACAAGCGCCAAAGGTTGGTCAGCATGACTGTTTCTCAGCAAATCGCGTTGATCAGCATGGCTGCCTAACTAACAACAAGTGCCAGAGGCTAGTCGGCGCGACTGTTTATCAGAAAATTGCGTTGATCGGCACGACTGTCAGCTGATTAAGCGCGCTGATCGAGAGAGCTAAGAAAAAAAATGAAACAAAGACCAGGTCTACTACTATGAATTTCAAACTCATGCCAGTAAGCAGGAGAAAATAAACAGAACCAAAGGGGAAAAGTGGAACTAGAAAAGTTCACACGAAATCATGAAATCCAAGACAAACAAAAGGATTGGTTCCCCAGCGGAGTCGCCAATTTGTGGTGAAGTAAAATTATAAGTGCGGACACAAACAAATTCCTCTAGCCCGATAATGGGTCTAGCCACAATAGATACATTCTATGGAAGATTTCCTTAGGTTAGAACCAATTAAGAGGACCTACCTCTTAGTACGCTTATCCCGTTTGATGATGTCCTTGCTTGTTCGCTCCAGCTATCTCTTGCTTCCTTCTTCAAACACCTAAAACAAGTAAACAACAGCAAAAAACAACCGTGATAATAGACAAATTGTAATTCAACTTATTTAACAAGTCAAGAAACATTAAGCCATGAATATGTAAGATGACAAATCATGTAGGAAATCAATCGATAGTTGCATATATATTCATATCAAGAAGAGATTACAACCATTGTCTTGACATTGTGTTTCTCCTCTGAAAAGACCAGGTTCCCACACACTTCTGCTAGCATTCCATGATGGCCTCAATCAACAATAGTTTTAAGGCTCTTCCCTTTAGGCTTCTCTCCAAACCAAATCACACTTCTCCCTCACACAACTAGATAGCTGCAACTATGAATAGCTTGTTGTTTACTCCAAACCAAAATAGCACTAGCACACCAACACTAACACTAGCTTGTGCTTGGGAAGAAAGGAGGTTTATATAGAATGAATGGATGGGAGATGGATCCTCTTCTCATGGGAGAAGGTCTTATCCCTTGAGGTAGTTCCATCATTATAGGGGAAAGGAGCCCAAATTGACATCCTCGACCCCATCTAGCCAAACCATTTACCAGACTTTCGTTACAAAGATTCTAGAGCTGGAAGCTTCGGCTTTTAATTTTAAAAACTTTTATAACAGGACCGGCGTGACTGGGACACAGCTCAGTCGCTCCAATCAATGCTATGGATAGTTCTAATCTCTACACATTGGCGCGGGGGAGATAAAGGCCATTAGCGTTGGTCTTCTAAACTGAGCAAAACACAAGTTTCAAGGGAAATGGTGCAAAAGGGAATTGATCTGCTCATGAAGAGGGATATAATGGGAGTTTCTTCATGAAGGAAAAGCATGTGGGGTTAACTGTAGAGGTCCTCCAAGATCAAGGAACTGGGAGTACAGGGACAATGAAAAAATGTTGTGTAACAAGTAGTCCTAGGAGGAAGGAACTACGCAATGTGCAGTGCCAAGAGACAAGGTCACAGCTAGAGGACTGAAACTGCACAGTTCACTGTTCAGGTAGGTCAGGTGAAGTTAGTTGCTTGGTCAAGAATCCTTTCCAGAAATGGCTAAGTGTGGGATCGATGAGACTGATTTGAACTATGATAAGACTTTGACTGTGATCACACATTTAGAATACTTGACAACACAACAACATAGATCATCTAGGACACATGAACAATGCATTTCCCTCTGTGTGACAACTTTACGACAAGCGTGACACTTAAGATACACTTTACGACGAAACTTGTGTAACATTTCTTAAAACTTTCGAAATGATTGTGACTAATTTTTACATGGTTATACCTATTCATTCACACAGATACAGCCCCTTGAAACCACCATAACAGACATTCATACATTGTATGATAGCTAACATGCGAAAAGACGATAATTGCTAAAGTGTGAAAAAAATCTTGTGATGTGTGAACGACAATGAAAGTAAAACATGCCAAAGGAAACATGACATTAAAACAACACTTAGAGTGAAAGCAAGTGAAAGTGACAGCCAAAAACATGAAAACGACACTAGGAAAAACAAAGGTACGTGGAAGCGATAGTTTGCAAAAATCACCGAAATGGAAGTACAAACACAACTATAATGTAATAAATTTTCGTTGTCAATGTGCACTAACCGTTGACATGGATTGGACATCTCACAGGCACATTCTTGATGAAACGTGTTATGCTTTTCCAAGCTTGCATTAAATAATGTGCTCGTGAACTTGTTACGGACTCATCATGTGTAAGTGACTTCAACACTTTTGATCCAAGAAGGGAGCTTAAAAGCATCACTTGACCAAGAAGTGACTGTGGAACGATTGATCGCAAGATCCACAGTAGGCTCCAAAATTTCAGTTTATGAAAAAATTTGGAGGGTGTGTGTCGCAACAACAACAGGTATATAGAACAAATGGATGATAACCTTATTATATAGGGAATATGTAATTATGTACAAATACTTTTATTAAAGGATTTAAATTTTTCCATTAGTTGTTAGAAAAGATTATTTATTTGAAATAAGTAAAATTACATAAGGATCAAAAAGCGACTACATATCTGTAATATTAACACCATATCATGTGAAGTTTTTGTTATTTGATTTCACTTATATATAAGAGACTGATGTTGGAGAACGAAAGAAATATGGTGGGAATCTTGATTGGTAAATTGTTAATATTATTAGTTATTTCTCTTCTAAAAATAGTGTGTATATGGGAATTATTATAAGTGGTATCAGAGTTGTAGGTTTCAGCATTGGGCGTCTTTAGTTCTTGAAACTAAAACAGTTATATGCTTTGTGAACATATTGTTTAGAGAACTGAGGAATTGAAAAATGGTTGAAGAATTTAATGGACAAACTTATGTAAGATCACCAAGGGGTGATGAGGAACCTGGTACTGAACTATATATGGTCAGTGGTGGAACCAACAATGTAGAAAAACAAGAATTTGAATTACTACAAGTAATAAGGATCTTGAAAACAGATATGGATGATATCAAGGCAAATCAAGAGAGGTTAGTCAAATCCAAAGAGTAATGGGAGGATATTAATGGATAATTGTTAAGAAAACTAGAAAATAAAAGATTCAACAACAAGACTCATAGAAAAACATCTAGAAGTAATTCCACAAGTAGAACCAACTCCATAACTTCTAGTGAAAGCCAAACAAATGAGTCTAGTGATCAAGGGGAATAGAAATCAAGTAGCAGTACCTCTTTACCTAGAAAAGTGAGATCTTCCTCTCAGTTACCAGGAGAGTTTAAGAAAATCATACCTCCTAATTTTGATGGTGAATCTGGAGCGAAAGCATGGTTCCTCAATATCTCTAATATTTCGAAGTATATAATTATCTAAGTAATCTGAAGGCAACATTGGAAACTTATCAGTTGACTGATAAAGTAGCCTTATAGTGGGAAGAAAAAGAGTTGTCAAAAGAATCAGAAGCAAAAATTTAGCTTGGAAGTTGTTTAAGAAAGAATTTAAGAATAAATATTTAACTGAGAGGTACTTTGATGAAAAGGCCAGAGAGTTTCATGAGCTGAAATTGGGATCGTTTACCATGGATGAGTTTGTTAATAAATTCATGGTTTTATTAAGAGTGAAGTCTTTTACATGTTCTTGGACTTTAAGGCCTTTGTTGAGAAACAATCTGGACATCAAATTCTTAAGCTAAGATATGATAATTGCGGATAATATGTTAACAAAAAATTCATCAACTTTTGCACTGAGCATGGAATTCAATTGTAGCATATTGTTCCATATACTCCACAGAAAAATGGTGTAGCTGAAATGAAGAATTGCACCTTAAAGGAAATGGCTAATTGTATGCTTCAATCTAAAGGACTTAGTCTTAATTTTTGGGCAGAATCAATTAACTATGCAAATTACATAGTAAATCGCACTCCTACTAATGATTTAAAGAATATCACTCCAGAACAAGCGTGGAGCTCAATTAAACCAGATGTAAGTCACTTTCGTGTTTTTGGAAGTGAAGCATGGAACCATATTCCAGATGAGAAACATAAAACCTTAGAACCTAAGAGTGAAAAATGTATTTTTGTTAGATATTAGGAAGATGTAAAAGGATATAGACTTCATCAACCTAAATCCAAAAATGTTATCATTAGGAGATGTAAAGTTTGTTGAAAATATATTAGCTTACGAGCCTAGTTCGGCGGATGTGCCACCTCTCTCTATCCCTTTTTCTTCAGAAAATATTCCTTCTTCAGATGATGACAGGGAGGATGACAATCCTCCCCCACCTTCTCGGGATCCTCCTTCAGCTCCTTAACTTCCAAAATGGGTCCGCACTACTCAGGATACAGTAGGTGCTCTTGTAGGTGATCTTACAGATCAGCGTTGTACACATTCTCAGTTTGATAGAGCCTCTTCTTTACTAGCTCAAGCTTCAGCGAATTATGATCCTGACACCTTTGCAGAAGCTTCAGACCATCCAGATTGGGATGCAACTATGAATGAAGAATATCGCTCATTATTAGAAAATGATACATGGGATCTTGTTCCTCTTCCAAAGGGAGGAAAACTTGTTAGATGCAAAAGGGTTTACAGAACCAAGTTTGGACCAGAAGGAAAAGTTGATAAACATAAAGCTCATATTGTTGCTAAGGGTTTTTCACAAGTTGAAGGAATTGACTATACTGAAACCTTCTCCCATGTTTCCAAAATGAACTCTATCTAACTTGTTCTTTCCCTTGTTGCCTCTTTCAAATGGGAATTCCATCATATGGATGTTAAATCTACCTTCTTGCACGGGGACTTGCATGAATAAATCTATATGGAACAATCTCCTGGATTTATACAAAGAGACTCCAGCCTTGTATGTCGACTTAAGAAATCCCTTTATGGTCTCAAGCAAGCCCCTCGGGCTTGGTATGCCAAAATGGATAGCTTTCTTTTAGATATTGGCTTTTCTAGGTGTCATTCTGACAATATTGTCTACACAAATAAAGTGGGTAAGTCTCTTATCATTTGTGTTCTTTATGTTGATGATCTTATCCTTACTGGTAGTGATCCCAACCTTATAAACCATGTGAAGTCCAGCCTTTAAAAGAAGTTTGAAATGACAGACTTAGGACACTTGCATTATTTTCTTGGTCTTCAAGTCTTGCAATCCAAAGAAGGTATTTCCCTTTCCCAATCCAAGTATGTCTATGATATTCTATGCTACTTTCACATGGAAGACTGTAAGTCAGCCCCTTCCCCCTTTCAGTCTGGAGCCAAACTTTCAGTGACTTGTACTTCCCCTGAAGTTGATGCTACCTTATACCGTCAGCTTGTTGGAAAGCTTTTGTATCTGACCCATACCCGTCCTGACCTTTCCTTTGTTGTTGGCCTTGTTGCTTGGTTTATGGAAAACCCACATGAAAGTCATTGGAAAGTAGCTAAAAGAATACTTTGTTATGTTCAAGGTACATTTCAGTTTGGGATTCATTACAGTGAAAAATCATCTCCTCTATTGGTTGGTTTCATTGATTCTGATTGGGCTAGTGATCCTAATGATCGGAAGTTTACTGTGGGTTATGTCTTCATTATTGGTTTTGGACCTATTACATGGGCTTGCAAGAAACAAAGTGTCATTTCCCTTTCTTTAGCAAAAGCAAAGTATCGTGGCGCTGTTGAAGCTAAGTAAGGAAGCCCTGTGGCTTCGTCAAATCCTGTCAGAGTTTGGTTTTCAGCAGTAGCATCTGAATAGACTATGGTGTGATAATAAAAGTTTCATTCAACTATGCAAAGATCCAGTCCAAGATCAATGTAGCAAACACATTGAACTACACATGCACTTCCTCAGAAAGCTCATTCATGACCATGTTCTTGAATTGCAATATTGAACAACCGATGATCAAGTTGTAGACATCTTTACAAAGGCACTCACAGGGGCAAAGTTTACTAAACTTCAATTTTTGGTTGGAGTTTAAGAAGTTGTCACTAAGGGGGGATAGGCTCTAATGCCTCCTTCCTTCTCCTATTATGTCATCTTTGTACATCTTTCAATCTTGTCCCAAGTTGTTCTTAAGGGGGGATGTTAGGATGTTCTGACACATACGAAATAATTAAGTACAACTTGGCCTAGTGTATAGTTAGGTAAAGTGTGTTTCTTTAGTATGTATTTTTTGTAACTTACAATTTGACGGTCACGATATGTTCTAGACATGAAGTGATCTAACGGTTCATTCTCTCCTCAGCATTACCGACACTTTATCCATGGCTTAACACCTGATTGGTCCATGATTTCTATTTAAAGAGCATAGAGGGTCATTCGTTAGGTGACCATTCATGAGAGAAGCTTATGTAAATTTACTTTCTTTTACATTAATAAATTTCCTCAATTGGCCGCGTTGGCTCAGGCCGTGGACTGTTTCCCTCTTTGAGGGTTTTAACCATGTCAAGAATACTAGTGTATTGATCTGTGATATGTTTGTGAGCGATGTCCTTTGGTGTTCTATCTAAGGAACTTACCCTGTAAATTCCTACAACCTCATGGGCTTAAAATTTTTAATTTTAATTTTTTTAATTTTTTTTTTTTTATATTTTTTTGTGAATTTTCATTTTTATTTTTATTTTTTTCAATGTTTTGTTATTGTTTTTTATTTTAAATGTTTTGTTTTATATGGTTATTGTAGCCAAATAACCTTGGAGATTGTCATCAAAATATGGCTCTAAAAGTGGATAAATTCTCAAGCAGTTTGTCACTTTAGATCTAAAAGACGACTCAAACCTAGTAGAATTGTTTGTGAGTCACTAAAGCTAATTAATTTCAGTTGATATAGTGATATCCTTCCCACAAGCCTTGTATATGATCCAAATCAAAGTCTCGTTCGAATCGTAGGAAACGAGAAACTTATGACCTTTCAATCGTCAACAATACAAATTGTGGTGCAGATGAAGGAACATGAGAAGGACGGGTTTTGAAATCCCATAAACACATCTTTACTTGGAAATGAAAGTTTATGCGAGATAATCCTTGGCTTAGAATTTCCAATTGTTAATGACCTTTCCTTGTGTGGAACCCTTGGTACGTCATCTACATGTAGCCTCACGTCTTCGAAAGGCCTCTACCCCATCGGCTTTACCCATATTGGGGCTTCCAGTGCACAACATGCAAGAACCATCAAGTTCTCAAATGACCCCTCTTCCAAGGATGCCCAAGATCTAGTGCGCAATGGGATGGTATGGTCAGAGAGAATGCAAGTAGATACGAATGGCATACATGAACAGAGTTTGGTCCACAAAACCCTCAGATCTGCTAATAAACCTGGTGATCATGGGAAGTCCAATTCGCAAAAGTTCAGTTTGAAGTTCCTAGTAGGGTGAATCGCTAGGATCCTGAAGGTCAAAATGCAATTAGAGCATGCGGGGGTCAGAGCCTTCATCCAAGGTAACTAGGGAGGAGGAGGTCGAGGTCGAGACAGTAGTAGGGGCAGCGGTAGTAGTAGCTATGACAACATCGGAATCCCACTACCCTGCTCTTTCCATTAGAGAAATTTTGAGGCCTAAAATGAGCCTCCTAAATAATAGTGGAAATAATAAAGCCCCTCTATTTACTAATACAAACTATTCCTTCTGGAAAGTGAGAATCAAGACATTTAATGTCTCTCGAAGTAGAAATATGGGTTGTTGTGATGATAGGGTATGAAGAACCAAAGGAAACTATGCCAAACTGAATTTTATGGTTAATGCAAAAATTATGAATGCACTTTTGAGTGGTCTATGTGATTCTGAATTTATCAAAGTAATGCATTGTGAGACAACCAAAGATATATGGGTTAAATTAGAAAATGGTCATGAAGGAGATAAAAAAAAGTTAATATGGCCAAATTACAAGTGTATAGAATGCAGTTTGAGACCTTAAAAATGAATGAAGATGAAGATATAGCTAAATTATTTTTAAGTGTTTATGAAGTCGTAAATATCGTGATGGGTCTAGGAGAAACAATCAAAAAAAGTGTAATAATTCAGAAAATATTGAGGTCATTACCCTCTAAATTCAATCCTAAGGTTTCGGATATAGAAGAGACAGCAAACTTTGAGACTTTGAACAAGGATAAACTACTTGGCCCTTTGACAACATATGAGATGAGAATTCCAAAAGGGAAGTCAGCCACTAGAGAGGAAACTTTTAAAGCAGACAAGCCCATAGAAGAAAAGGAATATTTAGGCTCAGGTTATGATGAAGAAGAATCAAAATTTGTCAGAAGGTTGAAGAAAGGCGCAGGTAAATACAAAGGAAAACTTCCATTTAAGTGTTTTAATTGTGGAAGAGTGGGGCATTATGCTTCAAAATGTCCTTATAAGAAAGAATAAAATCAGCCTAAAGGGAAAGAGAAGAACAAGTCTAATAAAATGCAGAAAGAGAGAAAAATTAAAAGAAAAATTTTCTATGCTCAAGAAGATAGCAGTGGATCTGAAAGTTCCAATGAATCCTCTAGTGAAGATGGAACCATAGAATTCATGTTGATGGCCTTGGAAGAACTTGAAAATGATTGCCAACAATATAAAGAAAAAGAGGAAGGTGAGGTAGACCTTGAGGAGGTATTAATCAGTGCCCTAGATGAAATAGAAAAGTTTAAACTAAAGAATAGAAATTAGAAAGATATCCTATTGAAATATGTAAAGGAAGAATCAAATTCAGAAGACATTATCAAGTTGAAAGTTGAACTTGAAAAAACAAAGAAGGTGGAAGACATTTTGATGCAACAAATAAAAGAGAAAATCCAGGAGTGTGAATGATTGGAAGAAGAGGTGGTAAGTCTAAAGAAGCAGCGAGAGAAGGCTTAAATTGAACTAAACATGAATATTCAGCAGATAAAAGGGTCTGAAAAACTAGATGTGATATTAAATTATCAGAGGTATACACTCATAAAGACTGGGTTAGGCTATGAAGGAGAATCCAGTAAATCCAAGGCAGAGGATAAAATGACAATCACCTTGGTAAAATATGTTAGGGGAGAGGATGACATCTCACATCAATCTGAGAAAAAAAAAATTGAGCAACACTTCAACATCAAATGAACAGCTGCAAAGAAACATTTCCAGAAATGTAAAGAAGGAAAAAGAAATAGACAATCAAACAACAATCTATCAGAAGCCACACTTATTCAAAAAACAGGATTATCAAATGTCAAGATGGTTATGTTAGGGTCCTATAAATGAAGTAGTCTAGTATGGTTATTTATTCATTCATCCCACAAGGATATTGTAAAAAGTTATTTTTCATTTTAAATTGTTTAGCTCATAAAAGAAAAAATAGAAAACAAAAGAAAAAAAAGAAAAGAAAAATATAAATAAAATGGAATTATATATATATGTGTGTGTGTGTGAAAAGTAAAAACAAATCCAAAAGTATAGGTGTGCTTGTTTAAATTTCATCGTAATTATTTTTGTGTTATTATTTAATCCTCTTATGTTAATTAATCATGGATTAATGAATATATTGTAAATAAAGTGGTTTGATTTGAAAAGTTTAATTCTTTGTTCCTCCATTTCTCCTCTATAGTTCAAAATGTCTTCACATAAGGGAAAAGGAAAGATGACCGACGAGGATCCCATGGTACCCCCTGTCCATGATCTAGATAAAACTCCCTTGATTGATACCAAATATAAAATAGTTGAAACCCAAAGCGAATTTGACCTATACATTTGCAACAGACTAGGGAAGAAGTCTACAACAATACACAGGTAATTCAGGATAAGATCAAAAGAATTTGTGATAAGAGAGTCAAAACAAATGATTTACAGCGCAATAACCTTCTTTTAAAATGGGATGTCAAAAATGAGAAGGGAAAACAAGGAAAGTTTGACAGTTTATGGAAAGGCCCTTACAAGATTGGAGTTTTACGTGGAACCAATGCATTTTTATTAGAAGGTCTGACTGGAGAAACACAGCCAGGAGGACTTGTTAATGGCAGGTTGCTCAAACACTACTTCACCTAAGTTCATTTGATCACAAAAATACATCATTTTATATATCATTTTATTATTTCAAGTACTGCAGGTGTGGGTGGTTGTTATTAGAAATTGAAGCCCGAAGTGAAGGCCTAAGTTTCAGATGAATTGCTACTATATCTATGATTTTACTTTTAAACAAGTTACTCTCAGTTGTTTGATAATGAAATAATTGCCCAATGGAAAAGGCTACTGATCTACGGTGTTCTTGACACCTCACAGGGAGGATGGCATCCCCATTGGAGTCACTATTAGGATCCTATAAATATAGTAGTTCAATATGGTTATTTAATCATTCATCCCAAAGGGATATTGTAAAAAGTTATTTTTCATTTCAAATTTGTTTAGCTCGTACAAGAAAAAATAGAAAAAGAAACTAAAAGAAAAATAGAAATAAAATGGGATTAATATATATATATATGAGAAAAATAAAAACAAATCCCAAAGTATAGGTGCATTTGTTTAAATGTCATCGTAATTATTTTTGTGTTATTAATAATCCTCTTATGTTAATTAATCATGGATTAATGGATATATTGTAAATAAAATGGTTTGATTTGACATGTTTGTTTGCTTGTAATAAAGCCCGAGCGAGAACCAAAGGCGGAGATAACCCCCACCCGAATCAACGGCAGGGGATGAACTTCGGACTCCCCCCCCCACCTCCCGCGCTATCGACGTTTAGGGGGGAAGGCGGGGTCTGAAAAGAAGTTTTTGAAAAACAACCCGTGGAGACGTTGCGTCCTTTCAAGCTTCTCTACATCTATTTTCCACTGATGCACTAATGCAAATATATAAGAAGCTTACTTCCCCCCAGTGAGCCCACATTTTGAATGCTTTCTACCTAAGAATGTTGAGTTGCCTAGAACAAATCCCCCATACTTTGTTTCTATTTTCCCATAAATGTCAAGGCAAGTGATTTCTATGGTTACTCGATTATTAGGATATCATACAGACCAGTGGGTTGATGAGGTAGTTTTAGGATTTTTATCGGTATTTGTAGTTGGTCATAAGCCTTCAGTTTTGTTCAATTACAGTCAAATTCTATCAGATATCATAAATGAGCAATTTCTGAAGTTGAAAGATGAAGGTGTGTTCAAACACCAATTAGTTTTGGTTTATCTAATGTTGTTTTACCAGGCAGACAGGTTCAAGTTTTAATTGCATAAGAGGGATGAAAAGGGTAACCCATTATCAGTTAGTCATTCGACGTCACTAATCATAAGAAACTCAGAAGAGTATACATATACTGATTTTGTAGATAAGTTTCTGCATACATCCTTATATTTAGTATGCAGTGATGTCATACCAAGAATTTTTGCCTTAGAATATGCTAGATAGATGTTGAACAAGGATGAATTACACTTCGTATCAAATAAGAAGAAGACACAATTTAAAATAAAAGCACATGTAGGTACCTATATTGTGAATATTAGGGCAGAGCAAAAGAAGTGGAGGTAACCTTAAAACTAATGAAATTCAAACCAAGCACATACACATAGGCCAGAGATAAAACAATATTCTAAGCAAAAGCAGTGAACAAAAAACACATTACAAGAGGATGAAGAGCATTTAGTCAGTGAATCTTCTTTACAAACTCCTATTCCTAAAGACAAAGAAATCAAGAGGCTAAGGGAAAGCATGTCCCCTATAGATTCAGAAACTCAGGTTGCATATTTCCTTGTGTTCAAGAGAATAAAGAAAGATCCATAAACCACCACCAACTTTCCTAGTAAGAATGATCTCAAGTCATTATTATTCAAGAAGAATTTGCAGAAGAAAAGGATGCACAGGAGAAATGTTATGAAACCAGCTCACAAAAAGATAGATCAACGCCTTAGGATCAGCCTCTTCGAGGGGGAAACCTCATTTACATTACACAAATGAATGATTCTTTCCTGATTCAAATGACAAAACCTCCTTTTTATATATAGGAGTCTAAGGAGTCACAATATAACCCAGCCGACCTAACAATAATAATATAGAGGCACAAAAATAACAATAGAAGGATTCTATGGGGCACAGTAATAACAATATGGGGACAATATGGGCACAACAATATTAATAAAGGATATAACTACAATAGTAATGGGGTAATCACTAGTATTATAGGGACCTAACATGCCCCTCTCCTCCCATGTGGAATCTTCAGCGGATAAGTTCTTCCACTTGATGAGATACTCTGAAATTGATCGATTTCGTAGCTGTCGAGTTCTTGTTTCTGTCACTGCTTCCGGTTCCAATATAATTTTTCCTTCCTCGTCAAGTTCTGGCAATATTGTTTGAACTAGGAGCTTGTCACCTATAACCTTCTTTAAACATGAAACATGGAAAACTGGGTGCATTCGAGAAGCTGCAGGAAGCTCCAATTTGTATGCCATAGTACCAATCTTTTGCAACACCTTGTACGAACCATAATACTTTGGTGATAATTTATTATTCTTTTTAGCTTGATTGAGGGACATTTGTTTATATGGTTGTAGCTGTAGGAATACCCAATCACTTACATCAAAATTTCTTTCACTACGATGTTGATCTGCCTGTTGTTTCATTCTATTCTGCGCCAACACGAGATTATCCTTCAAGAGTTGGAGGACTTGTTGTTGATGCTCAATGTGATGTTCCACTGCTTGAACCTTAGAATTTTCTCTTAAATATGATGTGATGGATGGTGGCTAATATCCATAAAGTGCCATAAATGGGGTCATTTTTGTTGTTGTATGGAAGGAAGTGTTATACCACCATTCAGCCAGAGGAAACCATTTGACCCATTGTGTATGTTTATCAGATACAAAGCAATGAAGATATCCTTCCAAATATTTGTTTACTATCTCAGTTTTCCCATCAAATTGAGGATGATAAGAGGAGCTATGAGCTAACTGAGTACCGAGACAAGAAAATAAGTATGTCCAAAAACTTGCAGTGAAAATGGAATCTTTGTCACTTACAGTAATATTTGGGTTTCCATGTAGCTTTTGAATTGTTTCCATAAATGCAGTAGAAACTGTATTGGCTTTAAATGGATGTGATAATGCACAAAAGTGTGCATACTTGGTAAGTCTGTCAACTACCACCATGATGACACTCTTTCCCTCAGACTTGAGTAAACCTGTGATAAAATCCATTGAAACCTCCTCCGAACGTTGGCTTGGAATGGATAAAGGTTGTAATAGACCCGGGGTCTTAATTGTTTCAACTTTATTTTGTTGGCAAACCAAACATTCTGCCACAAACTTTTGAATATCCGATTTAAGGTCACCCCAAAAAAATTCCTTCTTAACCCTGTGGTAAGTTCTTAAAAATCCTGAGTGCCCTCCTAAGGGAGAAGTGTGCAATTCCATAAGAATCTTTTGTTTGAGTTGGGAATTCTTGCATAGGTATAAGCGATCTTTGTACCATAACAAATCATTTTTCCAACTAAATGTATCAGATGTACTGAAATCTTGTTGTAATTTTCGAATAAGTGCCCACACTTCTTCATCATTCTTCCATTCCTCCCTTGCTTCGTTTATCCAATCTAGTTGGATAATAGAAATGGCGCACAACAATGCTTCCACATCCTCATCATTTCTTGAGAGTGCATCTGCCACCACATTTTGCTTCCCTTTTTTGTAGATAATTTCAAAGTCATAACCCAACATCTTTGTGACACACTTTTGTTGCTCTTCAGAGGATAAGCTTTGCTCTAAAAAGTATTTAAGACTATCATGATCCGTTTTTCCTTGAAGTGTCTTCCCATTAGGTAGGGTCGTCATTTCTTAAGTGCATGTAGTATTGCCAACATTTCCTTCTCATAAATGGTTTTGTGTAAAAACTTTCCCTTGATTGGATGACTTTCAAAAACAATGGGTCTTTCATCTTGCATTAAAACAGCACCAATTCCATTTCCTGAAGCATCACATTCCACAATAAAGGTTTTTGTGAAGTCCAGTGTAGCTAAGACCGGTGCTTGGCACATTTCCTCTTTAAGATGTTCGAAGGCCTTTGTTGCTTCTGGAGTTCATGAAAATGCATCTTTCTTCAATAATGTTGTTAGAGGTACTGCTATTTTCCCATAATTTTTAACAAACTTGTGATAATACCATGTCAACCCGAGAAATCCTCGCAGATGCTTTATGGAGTGGAGATTTTCCATTCCTTAATGGCTTTAATTTTTCTTGGGTCTACCTTAACTCCTTCATGAGATACAATATGAGCCATATATTCCACCTCTTGCACTCCAAAGAAACATTTGAATCTTTTTGCATATAATTGTTTCTCCTCCAATAGTTGTAGCACCCTGTCAACATGATCCTTCCAAGACTTGTCGTAGATTAGTGTATCATCAAAAAATACTAACACAAATTTTCTAAAGAAGGGTTTGAAAATGGAATTCATCAAACCTTGAAATGTAGAAGGTGCATTGGTAAGGCCAATAGAAAATGACCAAAAATTCATAATGACCCTCATGAGTTCTAAATGTTGTTTTCAGAATGTATTCAGTCTTCATTCTGATTTGATGATATCCTGAATGAAGATCCAACATGGTGAAGTAAATTGATCCATGCAATTCATCCAGTAATTCATCAACGACAAGAATGGGAAACTTATCTTTAATAGTGAGCTTGTTGAGCTCCCTATAATCCGGACACATGTGCCATGATCCATCCTTCTTGTGCACCAATACTACTGGAGCAGAGAAAGAGCTTTGACTAGGTTGAATTATACCAACCTCTAGCATTTCTGCAACCATACGTTCAATTTCACTCTTTTGGGCATAGGGATATCTGTACGGCCTGATGTTTGGAGGAACACTCCCTGGAATCAAATGAATAGCATGATCATGATCACGAATAGGTGGGAGACCTTTGGGAGTCTTAAATACCTTAGAATGATTGTCCAAGACTTTTTGGAAATCTGGAGAAATAGATGATTTTGATGTGGAAACATCTAACAAACATAATTGTGCAATTACACCTCTTTGTTCCTTTTTTAGAAGCTTTGTCATACCATTAGAATGGAAAGCATTGGGCTAGTCAATACATATTCTCCCATGGATAGCTTGATATTATGGCACTTTCCAAAGCAATTTATTATTCCTCCATTTGAAACCATCACTTGACACTCTAGTATTGGATATAGGAAGCAATTCAATTATTTTGCTACCTTACAATAAATAAAATTGTGGGTTCTTCCTGAATCAATCAACACTATTACCTTTTCCTTCTTGATTTGTCCTTTTATCTTGATGGTTTGAGGAGTGGTAATTCCCGCCAATGCATTACAAAATATGGTCAGACTCATTTCTTCTTTATCTAGGCTTTGTAACTGGAGTATCCTCTTCTTTTGACCTTTCTTGCTCATTTTCTTCTTCCTCTTCACAATCTATGTAGAATAATTTCTTCTCAGCACACTTATGACCTTTAGTGTATTTGGTATCACAACTGTAACAAAGCCCTTTTGCTCTTTTTTCTTCCAATTGTTGTGGTGTCAACCTTATAGGTTGTGGAAGACTAGGGGCAACAACACTTCCATCTTTATAGTTGTGAGTGGTATGCTTCCTGGTTGCCATAATTTTGCTTTCCATTTTTCTTGCTAACCTGAATGCCTTCTCTAATGAATCAAGTTCTCAAAGGCGAACATCATGTTGGATATTATCCTTTAAAGTCCCTATGAACACATCAATTCTATGCTCCTCTTGAATATTTTTTATCCTTATTTCAATTTTTGGAACTTTTCAATGTGCTCCATTATTGAACTCTTGTTTGAGACTTATCAATTGGCTAAAAAAAGTGTTGCTTTTTGTATCCTCATAATGTGCTGTCAATTTTTCTGTAAAAATTGCCTAAGTGATAATTTGTTTACGAGATCAAAGCCATTGATACCATACAAACTAATTTGGTTCCAAATATGAAGTTGCAATACGTACCTTTTGTGTGTTTTGCACATTATTGAGATCGAAAAATTGCTCCATCTGTAATATCCATGTTGCGGGATCCTTGCCATTAAACTTCCTCATATCGATTTTTGGAATATGGTGGGTCTTTGATCCAACATTAGAGTCTATGAAATCATGATTAACATTTATTTTGTTCCCATCATGAATTTTCTTTACTACCCTTTCACCATTTGTAAGTATTTCTTATAGAAATTTTGTCAAATCTGTCTCCAAATCTGCGATGTTTGTCTTCAAATCTACCAGGTCTCTCTTCAAATCGTTCATCTTAGCTTCTACACCCTTTATCTTAGATTCCACGCCATTTATCTTTGCTTCTATGAGCTTTTGTGAAAATGACATTTGTTGCATTTGGTCTTGTAATTTTGATATATCATGTAGCATTTCTTCCTCTTCTTCATGAGTCATGCTAGAGCTTTCAGGTTGCTTACTAAGTGTTTGCATTTTCTTTCCTCGGTGCATCGATTACCGATAATAATGCTCTAATATGCCCTTTGAATTCTTTCAAAATAATTTTTCAAACCAAGCTTAAGCAAAAATTTAAAAAAAATCTACACACATTTTTTCACTTTGTAGGGACCTAACAAGAAAACTACTATGGTTTTGACAGACACTCTTACCACTTCTTTCCCATATGTAGAAGAGGCAATTGGGTCTCTTATCTCTTATACCTCTCACGTTCCACCAAAGCATAACATTTTTACAAGGTATAGGGAGATCAATTTGAAGAATGAAGCTCTCAAAGCTTCAACATATTCAAAATTTTGGAAGAAAACTTCCACCACTCAACACAGATTGTTGTCTGCATTTGACTTAGAAAATGGATAGTTCCAAATGGCCTTTTTGGAACCTACAATGCCATCCCCCAAAAGTGATGAAGATTATAAAGCCTCCATATTTTCAGTTGATACTAAGAAGGTTTAGGCAATTGATCAAATCAATTTGCATAAGCAGGCAAGTGAGATGATTTACTCTACACTAACCAGCTCAACCATAGTTGCTTCTAAATTGTAGACCTCTTTAAATAATATGCACTCACATTTGAAGATTGAAATAATGTCTTCTCTGGCCAAATACACCAGGATTAAGACTTTAGAATATTTAGTTATTAAACTAAAATATGCTCCTAGTGATGTCAAGGCAACTAAGGAGATAATCAAGAACAAGAATGCATATATTTAATCCATCGGGAAACAGCTTAAGCTCCCAACTACAGAACACCCTCAAGCTAAGGAAGTCACCAGTGTAGAGACAGAAAGAAAATTTGTTCACAATAGTAGTGGAACAAAATGCTCAAATACAAGAAAATGGAACAAGACATGGAAGCACTACTGAAGGAAAAAGATAAATGGGAAACAGCAAGTACATCAGCAATAGGTATTTCAACACAACAAACAACACAAGAATCAACTTCAGATTCCTCAAAAAATCTAGTTCAAGCTTTAGGGTAATTATCATTGACAAATAAGGAAATGGAGAAATTAACAAAATCACTCAATAATTCAAATGTTACAAAAGATCAATCCCTCATAATTCAAATGTTACAAAAGAAAAACGCAGCATTTGGCACTATATCAATGCAAATGTCACAAAGTTGTGGCCATCTATTCAAATTATTTTTGAACAAGAAGAACTGGTACAGAAAGTTAAAGCAGTAGCGAAAAAAACCAAAATTGATAATGAACACAGGCTAGAAGAAACACAAAAATTTCTAAGAATGCTAAACTCCAAGACTAGAGATGAGCTTGAAGAGCTAAATATTCAGGATAGGACAAAGACAATAATATAAGTCAAAAGAGTATTGACTAAAAAATATTATGGTGCAGTTGGAGAATAAGTGTAAATAATTGGAGCTACAAGTTAAAAGATTTAACAAGTTTTATTTGTTGCAGAAGAAAGGACTTCCAACTTTTAGAAATTGTAAGTCAAATTGATTCCATTAGAAAATTACCAGGATCAATTATGCAACATAGTTGCAGATACATCTAAATTTGCAAAGGCAAAGGGAATTATCAGTGGAGAAGCTTTTTTGGAAGGCCTGCAATCTGATCTAAACATTCAGCATGAGATTCATCACTTGTCTCTGAACAAGCCAACTTTCCAAACCTACACAGAGGTAGACAAAATATTCTGAAACATGGTAAATTTTTCTATCCCAAGTGAAGAGCGATGGGACCAATTACTGGAATTGGTCGAATAAGCACAAATAGAAGGCCTAAAATTTTGGCAACAAGACAAACAAAAGGGGACGGAAAATAGCTACAGTCAGCAACAGATCTCCTTCAAAGATTCAACAGAACAGCGAAATTTGTCCAGAATTCCTGTTTTCTAGTTCTATTTTAGAAATATCTATATCCTTGTTAAATATTATTTTGTAATAAATTCCTTTTTGGAATCTGAAGTTAGTTCAATAGAAATTCTATAAATATTTTGTAAGAAGACTTAGTAAGGGTTGGAACATGTATCAAGAAAATATCTCTACCTTGATATAAGTCATGGATTGTACTCAAAGTAATCAATTTTCATAAATACATAGGCAGTTTTGTTCAAGGATTCTTGTGTCAAACAAATGGTGATGTGTTCTATTATGTTAAATTGTTCATTTTTCTAGTTTTCCATACGAATTTCCCTTCCTAATTGTTTCAAAAGGATTAAGAGTTGAATTTACTCAAGTGTCTCTGCTATGGCTTGTTATAAACAGTCTTAATGTTTTCCTCATGAAATTAAATATAAAATTCATTTCAATATGTTTTAAATTTAATTGATCTTCTATTTTTTCATTTCACCCACACCATAAATGTCTTAAAGGATACAAGAGTTTACCTACCCTTCCCTGTTACAACAACTTTGTCAATTTGTAATTAATTACCCAAAAGTTTATGACTTCATGCCCAATGGACTTTTCCAACATTTTTCACCCAAACTTTCGAAAACCCCACCTCAAATTTTAGTAACTAGCCTAAGATCTTAATCATACAAAGAGGGCCCACTCTGAAGCTAGAAGAGCTAGATCCCAACTTTTAAAGAGATTTGTGGTTACTTTTGTAGTTTTCTTCCTCAGCCGAGGAAAATTACAGAGTGCTAACAGGTTAAATTCTCAAACAACATCCACTACCAGGGACAAATATTTTTTTATGGATATTGTTACTGTTGTAAAAATTTTGGACATAAAGACATAAATTGTAGAGTTTATGTCAGAAGAATTGATTTGGGAAATTATAAGAAGGAAAAATGGATTCACAAACTTTAAAACAAACATGAATCTAGCAAAAAAGGGAATTTTCTCCTCTTTGATATCACTAATGTTTCTATTGTCACAGCTTTTGGCACAAGTCATATGAATGTCAACTTAAAGACAAAATAATAACATCTCAAAGTATTTATAGAATAAATGGAGGCATGCAATGGAGAAAGAAGGTAGAACAAAATAAATATGATAAGTGTGACCTAGCTTTGTATGCTCAAGATCAAAACAATCAATGGTTTGTGGACAGTGGTTGCTCTAAACATATGACAGAAGATAAATGCAAGTTTGTTTCCCTGGATGAAAATAAAACTGGAAATATTACATTCAGCAATGATGAAACAGGGATAATTAGAGGAAATGGTAAAGTCAGTGTAAACAACGAAAGAGGAAAGGCTCAATATGTATTGTTTGTAAATGGTCTAAAACATAATTTGTTGAGTGAATCAGATGTGTGACAAAGGTTGTGATGTTCTCTTTAAAGCTCAAGACTGTGAAATTAGGTCAACATCTACAAGAAAGATTATGGATAAAAGAGTTCGAACAAAGAATAATGTATATATTTTAAAGGAAGAGTGAAGAATGCTACATCAGCAAACAAGATGAATCTTGGCTATGGCATAAGAGATTGGGGCATCTCAAATTTGATCACATGATCAAACTCGGTAAGAAGAGAATGGTTAGAGACCTTCCAACATTAAAGAAGCCTCAAAACATTATCTGCAAATCACATCAAATGGTTAAACAAACACATACATCATTCAAAGCCAAAGATGAACTATCAAGTAGTAAGCTTTTGCAACTAGTTCATATGGATTTGTGCAGGCCTTCTATAACAGAAGCACCAGGAGGAGAAAAATATTTCATGCTGGTAGTCGATGATTATTCGAGATTGACTTGGGTGGCATTTCATAAATAACTCAGAAGCATTTGAGAAGTTCAAAATATTCAAGGCATTGGCAAAAAATTAAATAGGATATAAAATAAAGTTCATAAGTTCAGACAAAGGAGGTGAATTTACCTCAGATGAGTTTGCATACCTGAGTAATGAATTTGGCATAAAACAATAGTATACTATTGCAGACACATCTCAACATAATGGAGTCACAGAAAGACAAAATAGATATGTTACAAAAATTGTTGTTTATTATTTTGTTAATCTCACACTTGGGTTTCCATAAATGAAACCCTAACCCTCTGTGGTTTTATATGATTATAAAGTGGTATGGCATTGTATTTTTCCCACATTCGTTAATGTAAATAACTTAGAATGGTCATAATTCGTTGATGTAAATAACCTAGAACGGTGCGAGCAACAAGCGCGACACTTGTGATAGATCATGGATGACCGCAACAACACTTGCACGACAATACATACAACTTTGTGTGTGAATGCAATGGATGTTTACATAGCAAATACAGCATGTACACACAAAGAGGGACCTTGTGCACAACCAGAACATGGATACAATCATGACATTGTGACCAACATGCAAAAACATGTCCTATGAACAGTGAAGCGAGGAGGGTGCAAAGGCTCAACACGAGCTCATAGGATGAGCCCGAATGCTTGCAAACATAAAGGAAAAATCCAAGGAAGGCTCTGAAAATAAATGCAAGCCAAAATTTTGGAGGGTGTTGCAGCCGCTACAACACTTGGCAACACGCTAGTTGAATGCCAGCTTCTTTGTTTTGGTTCATTGACAGCACAAGACCTTAGTCTTTCAAGGGGTATTGAATCGTTTTGCAAGTTACTTCGGCTTCTCCACTTACTCCATGGGCAAACATGGTTCACCTTTTTCCAACTCAGTGAAACACAACAAGTTTCAGCTTAGTCACAGTGTTTCGAAATCAAGAAGGGTAGTTTGGCTCGCAAGTTAAAAAAAAATTCAAAGTATAAGTTTTCATCTCTGGTGTTACTCCATTGCCAGCAAAGTTGGACAATACCCCAGCCGAATCACACAGGAATACACACATTGCTCCTCTACCAATGAGCTTCGTCAATACCCCGGTGGAGTTGCATGCTTCACCTCTCTGCACAGAAAGCCTTTCACTTATTTCGTCTTTGTATTTTTTTAGAGGACTGTGCATAGGCACTTATTTATTTTTTGGCACAGAAAAGATATTTCAACTTATTGAGAGAAAAAGAGGTTGTTCCTTCAAAGAGGCATGTAAGACCTCTAACATAGGTTTGCCCATTTAGATTTCCCCTTCTCTGTTTCTATTAGTTGGATGAGCTTGAACACAAAGCAAAAGGTTGAATATAAGCATGGGGTTTCCCAATGTGAACAAGAATTCATGATTGGACCCAAGCTTCCCTTACAGACGGCTCGTATTTTCTATCATGACTTCATTGGCTGAAGGTTTAACCAAGCACAAAGAAGACGAATGCAGCACTGGCCAAGTGTTGTAGTATCACAAAACTCTTTGGATCTCAGCGACATATTCATTCAAAAGCCAAAACTCAATAGAGGGCAACACTTATTGGGAAAACCAAAAATAGCATGATATTAAGCAAACATAACAAAGTGAAACAAACAAAACAAAGTAAAGTGAAAAGACAACAAGTAATCAAAGCGAGCAAGCAAACATACCAAACGAAGTCATCAAACAAACAAACATGCAAACCAAAAAGCAAAGACAAGGAAGAAAGCAAACACTACTCCTACGCTACATTGTGCATGGGCCTACTCACGTGAAGTGATATTTCCAATGCAACAAATGACGCATTGGCTGGCCCATGTTGGTGAAGGCATGGTTCATGAGAAGCACAATCAAGCCAACCAACAAACATAAAAGATATAACAATGAAGACCAACACACTCCAAGTTTAAACACGTCCACAGAAAAGAAAAGAGTGAAAACGCAAAACAAACACTTTGTGGACTTATCATGATGTTGTGACACGTGGCGTACAAATGACAAGCATTTGCACTCTCTGGACTGTGGCAGACAAGCAAACATGGGAAAAAGGGACATACATGAGAAAAAGACAGGGGAATCCATGACGATATATTGAGATATAAATTCGAAGATGTTTTTGTGGGAAGCGCTTTCACATACATGTATGTAAAATGTGGAGAAGTAGAGCTTGCATGCCAAGTGTTATACAAATTATCCCAATGAGATGTTGTATTCTAGATGTCTATGATTGGAGGGTTTGCACAGAAAGGGCATGTTGATGAAGCCTTGTGACTCTTTCAACAAATGCAACAAAAAAGCACAAAACCTAATTTGGTGACCATTGTGAGTATTCTTCCGACTTGTGCCCAATTATCAGCGCTTGAAAAAGGAAAGGAAATACATGAATATGCACTCAAAAGTGGATTCAATATATTTTTTATAGCCAGCTCTCTTGTTGATACATATGCCAAATGTCGCAGTATAGACTTAGCACGTCGTGTGTTTGAAAAATGTCAGAAGAAATGTCGTCTAATGGAATTCAATAATTATAGGTTACAGTCTGAAATTAAATTGCAATGATGCTATGAAACCCTTCCATCAAATGGAAGAGGCAAGGATCAAGTCAAATTTGGTAACGTGGGATATGATATTGCAAGGTATGCACAAAATGGATATGCTAACGAGGCTCTAAAATTGGTTTTTGAAATGCAACTGGCTAGAGTGAAACCAAATTCAATCACCATGGCAAGTGCTCACCCAGTATGCTTTTCTTTGGTATCTCTACAAGGCAAGGAGATCCACATTCAAATAATGAGAATGCATTTTGAGTCAAGCGTGTCTACAGGAAATTCCCTCCTATATATGTACTAAAAATGTGGGAGGATTAACAGTGCACGGATAGTGTTTGACATGATGTCCAAAAGGGATGCAATCTCATGGAATGCCATGATGGTGGGGTATGGAATGCATGTTGTTGTTCTTTGAGCATGCAACAACCATGTGAGGCTAGCAGATAAAGGTCAACAATACTTGGTCCGAATGATTCATGATTTTGAGATTATACCGAGAATGGAGCATTATGCTTGCTGTGTTGGTTTTTTGGAAAAAGCACAAGACTTTATCAAGAACATGCCAATAGAACAAAGGGTTGAGATGTGGGGGGCTTTGCTTGGTCCTCGTAAAGTTCAACACAATATTGTTTTAGGAGAGTATGTGGCCAAATACCTTTTAAATTTAGAGCCTAAAGTTACTGGTCGCAGGTGTGATGATGTGGCAAATGTTAGTATGAAAATGAAATGCTCACATCCTCAAAAAAAGGAAATTAATTCATTATTGGAGAGCTTCAATAACCAAATGAAAAATGTAAGTTATATTCCTAAAATTAACTTTGTTCTCTATTATGGGGAGGATAAGGAATATGTTATTTATCACCACAATGAGAAACTTTCCCTTGCTTTTGGGCTTATTAATACATTCACCAATATGCCAATCCAAATTACTAAAAATTTGCACGTTTGTGGTGAAACCATAATGTCATAAAATTCATCTCCAAAGTTGTTTACTTGGAAATTATTGTGATAGATGTGAACCGCTCCTATCATTTCCAAAATGGATTGTGTTCTTGTAGATATGACTTGTTATAAAATCAATTACAGCAATATGCAAGCAATCCATACGCATGCAACTTAAATTGGGTTGAATTACACGGTGATCATTATCTTTACTCTTGAATTCTAATTTTTGAGGTCTAAGGTGTTATAGTTGCATAATAATCTAATGATGCAATCATTTATTCAAGGTCACCATGAGACATCACCATTAGCAAAGCCATTAAAATTCATCTAAATCCTCACAATAATCCATTTCCCTAAGATTCAACATTCATTGATTAAATCTTTGGTTACTTTAGGGATGAAATAACTTTAACCATTCATTGATTAAATCTTTGGTTACTTTAGGGATGAAATAATTTTAACCATTATCCATTTGGGAGACTAGTTGAGGAATGGATGATCTATCTAAACCTTTGATCATCTCTAAGCTAGACCACCAATCACTAACTGAGACACCGGAAAGAAAGTGAGACACCGAAAAGAAAGTAATAGTTATGGAAAAATTCCCCATCTTTGTAACAAGTGGCATTTTCTATAGCTTAATATGGAGTTGTGTAATGCTAACACATGGCAATTTAAAAGATAATATAATATAAATATTAAAAGAAATGTTTCAATGTTGACCTCAAGTGAATGTGTATTGATATCAATTCATATTAAGTGAATTATCTCTATTTAAGAGATTAAAAGAGTATCTGTGACTCACCTATAACAAAGGGCACATTTAGTGAAAATCATTAAGTGGTATCCAATCAAATATTAATAAAAGTGTATCACTATTTTCAAAGTGATCACATTTTAAATGAGTATAAAACAATTAACAAAAAGAAATAGAAGCTTCATATTACACTCCATTACATCACCTATTGGGACAATTTGATGATTTCGTCATGTCTTCATGGTACATAACATTAGAATTGCATGGAGTCCAACTTTTAGTGTGCTTTTACCAAAATATTCTATAATTGTTTAAAATGAAATTGGATGTTAGTTTGTAGCATACCATCTGCATGTAAATGTGGGATACAATTTGATTTTTTTTGCAATTAGATTTTTTTTCATGTACTCTTATGCTGAAATCACATTGGTATCATTTATATGGTTGAGAATTACGAACATAATTGCGACAATGGGGGACTTTTCACTATTTTTTCGGTGTCATGTATTTTTGGAAAATTTCAATATAGTTGAGAATTACAAACATAATTGGGACAATTGGGGGACTTTTCACTATTTGTTTTTGGATGATATGTATTAAGTTCCACCGTTTTGGCTGATATGTATTTTTGGAAAATTCAATATTATTTGGGCTTATTAAAAAACAAAGAAGAGTAAATTTTTAGTAAATGATATGTATTTTTGGAAAATTCAATATTATTTGGGCTAAATGATATGTATTTTTGGAAAATTCAATATTATTTGGGCTTATTAAAAAACAAAGAGTAAATTTTTATTAAGTTCCACCGTTTTGGATGATAAATTTTTATTAAGTTCCACCGTTTTGGATGATATGTATTTTTGGAAAATTCAATATTATTTGGGCTTATTAAAAAACAAAGAGTAAATTTTTAGTAAGTTCCACCGCTTTGTGCATTAGGTTCTTGCACGGTCTGGGAGACAATTGTGTGCATCATGCCATATTGGTATTGTTGGTCTGGGAGACAATTGTGTGCATCATGCCATATTGGTATTGTTGTCAAATTGGTATTGTTGTCAAATGAGAGATGGTCGGCTCTAGACTTACCTCGAGATTCCATTAATATAAAATAAAAAGATTCAAAACAATAAAGTAATTCAAGAAATTGTGACTATCCTAAACTAGTACTCTATTCTCATACTTGACTTTGATTGTTTTTAATTTGTATTTTTTTCAGTTTTTACTCCCAAGTAAAAGGAAGTTGGGTCAATGTTGTTAAATAATGATTTACTTGACTGCATATTAAAGTCAGATATATTAATACTTCTAGTTCATCAAGTCATTTTGTTGGCCATTAGTTCTTTGGAGAGGGCTAATTATAAGCACCATGCAGACATTTTGTCCAAAGCCTACCAAAGCCCATATGATAGATATTTTGCCTGGAACCTCGTAAATGTGAACAGTTCCACCTTTCTGCCTATTAGTTATGAGCAAAAAAGTTTGCATATAAGTTTAAAGAGACCTGCTTGTTATTTTTCCATGTTGTATGGTTACATCTAGGTGTGGTAAAAGCACGAGTATGATGAGGACAGTAACTTTTTAAACAAGGTGCACAAAAATAGTGGAACTGTAAAATGGTTTGTATGAACTGCCTTGACCCATTCATGGTTCCAGGCATGTCCATCATGCTTCTGGACAGTTTGTCAACACAAACAACGGTTTTGCCGAATGGGCAATGCAGGCCACCAAGTTGCAAGTATAGACATGGATACATGCACAATAAGGAAAAAGAAATTTTGAACTACATGTATGTGGCGACCTGACGTGATTTTACCAGGAAAATAAGCATTCTTTCTGAATACAATTTATTGAGCTCACATACAAAACCAAAGCAAAGTTTATATGTAGATATGAAATCAAAACAAATCCAATCAAATCAAATAAAATAAAATATCCATATGAGATTTATTTTTCCTTTTTCTTCTTAATGCACACTGCAAAAAAACCTTTGGCAATTTTTTATTCAGCAATTTGAATATCAAAAGATTTGATCCCGATTTAGAGTTCCAAAGTTGAGATGGATCTAGGTTTGAAATGGATCTAGGGTACTCCCCTTTTAAATAGGCTATTTCACATGAATACAATGGGTTCTCATAAACTTGAAGCACAATAATAACCACCCATAACTTGACGATGTCAAGTTTACCATAATTACAACGCAAAAATTAATAAATATAATAATAACAATATGTAATTTTAATTTCAATTGTTTTTAATTCTATTTTTATTCTTATAAAAATAAGAGAATTCTTATAACAGTAAGAGAGAGTTATCTAGGCTAATTCCCCCTCTGCATTTGACAAAAAATACCTTTATATCTTAAGCAAAAGAAAATCAGTAAAACAAAGTGTTTCCAACTAAAATTTAACGTAAAAAATTATAATAACAATAAAATTCAAAAATACCAAGAGAACAAAAACATCTAACAATTAGACTACTGCTTAAATATATAACATCATCAAAAACAAAAACTAATGAAAATATAGCTAACATTTACCATCAACTTTTCACGACAGAAATTGACGAATACCTATAAAAAAATGCTGTAAAGCATAATAACAGAAATTATAGCACACAAGCAACTAACAAATAGTGCAGCACATGAAACTGTCGAACGTATAATATCAAAAAATACGCTGAGGAGACTATTAAATTCCGAAACAAATGTCGAAGACTGAGAAAACCAGGAGGGAAATATTAAATTACAAACCTGCGACTAATTTTAATTTCAAAAAAGAATGTTGCTTTAGTTGCACCAGGCTGTTCATGTCCATTAGCATTATGAGAGATACACTGGTGCTCATTTTCAACGACTTTAGTATAATATTGGGGCTCTGTTACTGCTGGGGAATGAATTTGTTGCATTTGTCCATTGCATTATGAGAGATACATCGGTGCTTATTTTCAAGGACTTTAGTGGTCATGGATAATATTGATGTTCTTTCACTATTGAGGGACTCTCAGGACATGAATTTGTTGCATCTGATGTTCCAAGGTGTTCATAACCATTGGCATTGTGAGCGATAATTCCTGTTGATTAATGTTGATACACATAAGAACCAAGCTGCAAGATACAAACTAGTCTGCACTGGTCTACTTGACACTGCCACCCACCCAAATCTCCAAACAAAAGAATGCCTGAAATCACCACTCCGAACAACAACTCAAGCTCACCAGAACCCAAAGTTTCAAGGCAACAAACACCTTGTCGAAACCAAAGTTCGAAAAACACCAAGGCATCAGACACCATATACACTTCCAATTTCCAGAATATAAGAGTAACAAAGCACCAGATGTCCAAGTTCAAATACACAGACAGGACACAGAGAGATGACCTTACCCCGAAGAAACCATCGCAGAGCAGTCCACCGCCATTGACTAAACAGTCACTCAAACACACAATCTGCTAATATCTCACCTGAGCCCAGGCAGAGGGCAAGATACACATTTTGTCAATTGTATTATTCTCTTAGAACCTGTCAGATCTGGAATCTGCAAACCTCCTTTTGAATCTGAGTGATTAAAGATGACTAGCTTGCTCTCAGCAGGGGCCAGCACAATAGACGAATAATTATAATCAAGTCACCAATAACAATCGATGTCTTAGCTCTTACAGCATTTATCAAAAGAAAGCCCAATAACCCTGAAGGTGGGGCATATGCTTCAGATTGACTATTTGAGGAGATCCCCAAACCCTGAGCAAAGTCATATATAGATGACCCTCAAGATGAGAAATAGTCCGTAACAAACCTATATTTTTGTCGACAGTTGACTCAGTAATTTTTGTTGTCAGTATATTATAAATTTTTGTACTTTGATCATGCTATGTGGCCCCAACTATCAGAAACAAGAAACAGGAAATGACAGCAAGGATCCAAATGTATCAGAACACTTGGTATAGTCAATAACAAAATGGGGAAACACTATTCATTGAGAAGTAACAGCATTTTCAATCAAAATATACCTCAGAGTACAAAATATATCTTAAATCCCCTGCTGTAGTTAGTGTACGGTCCTTCATTTTAACATTTTTGTACATTTAAGAGTGAAACTTGCAGGAAAAGAGTAATTTCTAAAAAAGAAGTGGGCAGAAGGTTTCAAAAACAGAAGCAAAACCATAATCAAAAGCATTAACATCAACAGTTCAGTTACTTACCTGCACATTTTAACATATCTTTCTACCTTGACCTCTTATTTTAGTGCAGCACATACACTAAAGGTCAATCTTTCACAAAGTTAAATTGAAGACCACTGAAAGTCATTGCTGCAACAGATAAAACAAAAAATAAGACATACAAAATAGGCAACAGACATTGAAGATAAAACTGCCAAAGATACCATTCATATATGTATGAACAAATGTCAACTATAACTGCTGAGATCTTGAATTCATGTCACAGGTAAATGAAAAGTTTAACAAATAATATCAAAATAACTCCATCACAACTACAAGTTTTTCATCCTTCAAAACTACATAGATCAGAAAAGACATGCTGTAAAAAGCATTTATTGCAAATAACAGAGATAATAGATTTGACTAGAACCATCTTTCCAAGAAAAACTCATAGATACAAAATAATGTTATCAGCAATCTACAGTCAACATTATTCAGTCTAATGACAATATAGACCCCAAATAATATACGTTAATAACTACATGGACCTCAAATGATAGAGTAACATGATTAGACTAAAGCCCCTAAGCAAACCTAATTTGAGAAATTCTGATCAGATGCAACCAAAAACTATAATGCAAAGGCAAGGCAACAACACCCAAACTGTAACAACTATTTATATTTTCAAACTAAAATACATTAATCACAACACTGCAATAATCCTACAATAACTCGTCCACAAAGGATTTTATCCAAATAACCTCTAAATGATCTTAACTAAAATCATAGCACCTATTACACTAAAATCTAGGCTTGAAAAAGGAACTAACCCTGCTTTAGTATCTTGTTCTCATGGACCGTACAGCTTTCCTTTGATGCCTACAACGTTTATCTTCATCTCTGAAGATCTCTATAAATGCTTCAAGTATGGGAAGCCTGTCAACTAACCTGCAGATTTATCTATAAGAAAACAAAAACCTTATTGATGGATATAGGCAACCACCCATGATTCCTTGGAATAAGGGAGATTCAAAGTTATTCACAGCAAAAACCTCCAATATAGAACATCCCATGCTCCCCTGAAAACATAGTATGCATGGCAGTATCCAACACTATTATTTATGGCAAATGATGGTGCCTTTACCAAATGGTATTCATGGCAATATCCATTGTTGTTCCTGAAGTTATTCCAAAACAATTACTTGAAAGTTTTAATTATAAGTGAAAAAAACTCCACCAGGTATAAAGACATCTAAATATTAGTATCTTGTTCTCATGGACCATACAGCTTTCCTTTGATGCCTACAACGTTTATCTTCATCTCTGAAGATCTCTATAAACTTCAAGTATGGGAAGCCTGTCAACTAACCTGCAGATTTATCTATAAGAAAACGAAAACCTTATTGACGGATATAGGCAACCACCCATGACCCATGATTCAAAGTTACTCACAGCAAAAACCTCCAATATATAACATCCCATGCACCCCTAAATCATAGTATGCATGGCAGTATCCAACACTATTATTTATGGCAAATGTTTGCTGCCTTTACAAATGGTATTCATGGCAAATATACATTGTTGTTCCTCAAGTTATTCCGAAACATCTAAATATTACTTAAAAGTTTTAATTATAAGTTATAAAAAAAAACAGACCATAGAGCTCTCTACGGAACAATATATTTCTCTGTAACTAAAGACAACGAAACCTTGAATATGATATTTATTTATAAAATATTTGATGACACCATATATAACAATGATAATAAACAAATCATTTATATATATATATATGAAATAAAATTGAGATATAAATAGCAATCCATCAAAATAAGAGCATAATAATAATTGTAGATCAAACATTACTAAATTGCAAATTCATGAGACTTCTATTTCAATATTGCATAATCAATAGAAAAACATTACTAAATATTGACTTGAAAAACAGAGAAAGGCAGTAGCATGCATGAAATCGAAGCACCATTAATCAAAAATGTTACAATCCGGTCAATTATAGCTAGTTAATTTCAATTAATATTAAGTGATTTATGACTAGAGACTGTCTAGAAATCCAAAAGGGGCAAACTGCTTAGAACACAGCAGAAATGAATCCTCCAATATACATGAGCAAAATATAACTGCAATCTGTGATTACAAATGACACTGCATTTGTATCACCAAAACCTAAAACCTACAAAATGTAAATATATAGAAATGATTAGAGCTCAAAAGCTCACTTCTGTATCTGATCTTAATAACTACTGCTTAGACAGCCTTTGATGCCAATTGTTCTACCTGGCATATGGGTGATATCGACCATTACTACTGCCTCCATAAGCTCCCCTTCCACTCCCATAAGCACCTCCACTGCCATAGGGGCCTCCGACACGTGAGTCAAGACTACCTCCACTACCATAGGGACCTCCAACACGTGAGTCAAGACTACCTCCACTGCCATAGGGACCAACACGTGACTCGAGACTACCACCATAACCACTGTCACTATAGGCACCATAGCCGTCACCAACTCCATAGCCAGCCAGTAGCCCACTGCCATAGCCACCAAACCCTTCACTATAAGACCCAGCACGACCTCCATAGCCACGAGAAGCATCTTCTGCATAGCCCCCTAAACCAGCACCACTATAGCCTCCATAAGCCCTACCATAATCAGGAGCTCCGTAACCGGCACCAGCATATCCCCCAGGCCTATCACCGTAACCTCCTGCTGACCTATATGGGTTGCTGCCATAACCTGCCCCTCCAAACCCACTATAACTATCCCCAAAGCCCCCAACTCCACCAGGTATGAATGGAGGCCTACTATCAATCCCATGAATAGGCCCAGCATCAGGCAGGGATTTCTTGGGTTCAGCCTTCTTGATCTCCACCTACAAAATTTAATGAACATCCTAGATTATGGACTGTAATCATAACTTAAGGCAAATGTTTACCTACAAAACTAGAAAAATATATGTTAAATCAAAAGGAATGGGACTAAAGATAACCAAGAGCTAGACTGTGGTAGCACTAAGCCAACCCACTATGTCTTCCCAAAAATTTAAATTATAAATAAAATACTAGCAGTATGGGAGCAGGATGCCCATAACCAAGGAGACGAAATCACAAAATACCTGCTTTCCACCTAGTTCAAGCATTCTGCCTTGAGACATAATCTCTTCTACGGCCTGCTCACTGTCAAAAGTAATAAAACCAAAACCCCTAGAACGACCAGTGCCTCGATCCTGCATAATCTGATGTTCTACAACTTTGCCAAACTTGGAAAAGTAGTCCTTGAACTCATCTGTAAGATATAAGAATTCTGCTTAGCCTATATTCTTCTTAAGCTACCCATTGAAGTAAATATGCATTCTAAAACCAACAATTAGAAAACAGCCTACAGCCAGGACGAAAACATCGACCGCATCTAAGTTCCATACCAACCCCTCAAGATGGTAATATCTAAAGGAAGATGTCAAGCGAGACTGTTATACTAAATGCAACGTATCAACATAATTTCACTCAATTTCGAGTATGAAATAGTTCAACTAACTATAGATCTGTAAACTAATAATAGTTAGGGATTTACGAACCAACCTTCAGTAATTGATGTAGGTATACCACCCACAAATACTTTTTTCGTCTTTGGGCCCTTGGACGAATTCCCCCTTGGAATGGTTCTTTTGATTTCAACCTGAAAAGCAACAACCCTCCAGAATACATATTTGAAAAAAAAATAACAAAATAATAAACTATTGATCAACAGGATGCTTTATAAAACACGGAGACAAGCCTACCGCTTTTCCATCAAGAACGTGCTTGTCCTGTATAACCTTGTCTATGACAGAGGGATCAGCATAAGTCACAAACCCAAATCCACGAGGCTGGCCACTGACGCGGTCTTTCATTATAACTGAGTCCGTTAGCTCCCCGTACTTACTGAAATGCTTTGTAAAAGCACCTGCGGGACATCCAACATATTCTCATTAAAACCATAAAAACGAAACTTAAGGATCACACAACAAATAAGAAGCCAACAACGCGCAAAACCAATTTAAGAATACGGCAAAATTTTCAAGAGAACACTCTCCAGGTTAAAATGCACCTATTGTAAATTTGGAAACCATTAATCCCGTAAATAGCCTACGAAACCATATAGCAGCACAACGTAGAAAAATTCAACCATAAAACCCTAGAAACCCTCGACAACCTAGAAAGGTAAACATTAAAGAAAACAGAAGCAAAAACAAAAAACCCTTCACAGCTTGGGGCATAGGAAAACATACTCGACGTCGTAGTCCTTGACAGGCCGCCGATGAAGATTTTCCTGTCACAGAGAAGGCATAAACAAGCAGGTTAACTAAAATCATTTTTAACAAGCCCTCTGAACTAGCCGAATAATTACAAAGGAACCTACAGAGTCTACTCAGATCTGAGTTAAAAGCAAAAGGCCTCACCCAGGGCTGGAAACTCCATTGTTCTTTTCTTGTTTTTGCTCTTCTGAGGCATTTTCCTCCCGTTCTGAGTCACCATCCTCGTTAGAATGGACATCCTGTGTCTTCTGATCCTTCGAAGAAGCCATCACAAGCTATTTAAAAACCAACAGAGAAGATCCCTTTCGAATGCGATCGAGCTAAGACACAGATGCTACGAAGAACCCTCGGTAACCCTAGATGTTGATAATGAATGGTTCAACAATCAAAATGCAAAATTTGCCAGACTAGTAGTGTGATTCAATGGCGTCACTATTTATACACAATCGCAACCAAAATAGACCTAACCCTTTTTCAACCGTCGGGTCTGAGCTTTGCTAACTTGGAGTTAGCTTTCGGGAGCGTGGTGTGATAGCTTTCCGTATTAACATGGTGGAAGCTGTAGGTTTTTATGGATGTGAAAGTTATAGGATGGTTTTCATTTTTAAAATTGCAATATTTAAGAAACATGAAAGTAGTTCTTCTCATTTTAAGGAGGTAAATCTTAGCATTTTCAACGTATCAGATTGGGTAGTTATTGAGTCGATAGGTTTATTTTAAAGTTTACCGAGGGAGGGGATGTGTAAGTTTGGTCATATGTGTTTTAAAATAAAAATAAAGTAATACAAAAATTAAAATAACAAAAGTAAAAAAAATTGTAAATAAAATGTTTAAATTTTATATTTTTTAAAATATTTTAATAAAAGATTTAAATAAATTATTTAAATATTTATGTTAATTAATTTATATCGATATCAATTTCATATATATTTATATATGGAAAAAAAACAAACAAAAAAAATTATGGTTAAAATTCTTTTTTGGTCTTATATATACTCTATTTAGCATTCAAAAATACAATTTAAACCAGTGTTGAAAATATTGGTATCGGCGAGGGTCCAGAAAATATCTTATTCGCAATATCAGCAAATATCGGCAAGTATAAAAAATGCATAATATATTCATTTTTTTCAGATTTCTAAACATATAAAGCAATAACAACATGAACTATCTTGGTCCTCCCTCGAACCCCTCTGGAAATCTGATCTTCAATTAGCCATTCCCCCTGCCCTCCGCCCCCTATGGCTCTCCTTCACCGCCAGATTCACAGGCCGAGGGATCCTCCAACTAGGCACCAAAGACAATCTCATATGGTCTATTGATAACACCATCCGTTCCATTTCTGTCCGGACCATCTACTCTGCCGTTATTGCTTCACAGCCTCCTCTACCCTCTACCTTCCCAATCAAATTCTGGAAGGCACCCTGTCCTCTCAAAACCATTCTTTTTTCCTGGCTCCTCTTCAACAACAGGAACCTTGCATGGGATGTACTGCAAAAGAAGGGGTGGACTGGTCCGGGCAGGTGTCAACTTTGTCTCACGGAGCTGGAGACGAACTTCCACATGTTCTTTTGCTGCTCGGCCTCCTCGGCCATCTGGTATGATCTATCCCTACTCTACGGCTTTCCTCACATGCATTTCTCTTCGGTTCAGGAAGCCTTCGTTTGGTGGGGCTCTCAACGCCCCAACTGGCAGGCTCTCTTCATCTTCACATGCTGGTACACTTGGAAGTGGAGGAACAGTCGCATTTTTCAAGATTGCGGGCTGCCGCTTGCCTCCATACTTCCTTCTATTCTGGGCTCTTTGGCTCCACCGATTTAAATTGGCTGGCTGCAATCTTCGTTACCTGCTATATCATCTCCATCAGCGCTATGGGATCAGTTTCTTTTTTATTATCGTCATCGAGTTTTTGCTGTTGCCCTCTCACTTCTTATTACGATTCTGCGGAACTGTTTTTTTTTTAGATTTTACTCTTCTATGTTTTGGATTCGACAGTTGCCGCGGATCAATGCTTCAACAATATATTTCTCACACATCATGCACTGATCATACGTTTTTGTATCATCTAAATATGCTCTGATCAATGGCGTTTGGCTTGCTATGTTCATGCTTGGCTCGGTAGCAGCCCACAAATGTATCGACCATTATATTCACTTAATATAATCTATTCTGTTTTTTCCCTCTGAAAAAAAAAAACAACATGAACTAAACACATTGGCACATAAATATGAAGAAGGCACTGATATATATGATGTCAAATAGAAATGACTCATCAAACTTCAAAGGCGATACCAAATCCTGCTGATCCCTTATAATTGTCCAATCAAGGACTCAAACAAAATAACATCACATATATAAAACTTTAGAAGTATTTCATCATCATGAGTTATAAACTTATATGTAGCAAAAGTTGCAAAACAAATAAAACTAGCAATTATCTATCTGAGACCATTAGCCTCTCCCTAGCAGCTTTCTTTCTGTCTTGTTCAGCAATTGCTTCTGTTATAGCTCTGATACCACTTGTTATGCTCTTAACCTGCAAGACAATACCAGAATACAGAATATGCAAAGAAATATACCCAGAACATAGAATAGTGAGAAACAACAGCAAGTATTTTATTATTCAGAAAGCAATGTTCACTTGCCTCTTCGAGGGGGCAACCTCCAATAGAGTAGAGCTCGATTACAAAATAAGACACAATGCTCTTCGCAAGGAGTCTCTATCCTTTATATGTGACTCATACATGCAATACCATGGATCAATACCATGGTTCTTATTAATACCATCTATTTAATACCATGGCCCATTTGCAATTAACTGTGGTCCCGTCATTAAGTGCGGGTTAACCGCTTACAATTATTAATATGGGCTTTATTGACTCTTTACTTAACTATAACTAGGACTCGATCCTACTACATAAATAAGGGGGTTAGGGTGGGACCCTAATAGCTTCACGAGCTTTTTGTATAACCTCTGCACTAGAAACCATACAAGGCATTACATCTGCATCATATGTAGAGAGTATAGCCAGATGGTATTTCAATCGTGTAACCCCTCCTGACATCTTGGTCCCACACAAGTTGCATGATATATATGTCTGATTTGCCCCACCAACAGCCTCCCCATACTCCCAAAATGGGTCCAAGGCTTTTGGCATATTTGACATTTGTAGTGAACTAATTCAAACCTAGGGCACAAAAAATAAAAACAAAAAATTGGCATTAAACCCCGAACACAAAATGAAAAAATAATAAGTAATAACCACCTCATTAAAAAAAAAAAATACTACATTATTTGCATTTTGCAATGTGAATGAAAAATGGCAATAAGAGGGTGCATAAGAAAGTTGAAAAAAAAAAAGTGAAGCTTGTTGTCCAAATATGGAGAAAACCCTTGCATTGGTTCATGGGCATGAAAATCATAGCAAATGGAAAATAACAAAGAAACAAAATGTTGGTAGGCAAAGAGGCAAGCAAGTATAACCCTAAATCTATGAAAAAATCATTAACATTGGGGTTTTTAAGAACATACCTTTTAATGGAAGAATGAAGTTTGTCTCACTATTCTTCAACCTTTGATCCATAAAAAAATCTTAGTTGGTGGTGATAATCGTTGTTTGATCCTCAAACCCTCCTTGACAACCACCACAAAACTCTTCCCCTTCCTTCTCCAACACTCACAAACAAAAATGAAGAAAAAAAAACCAAATTTTCCTTTTTCTGGCCGCAGCAAAACACGCCCGATGATATTTTATATCGTCGCACGATAATATCGCGATATTTTCTCGCCGATATTTTGGCTCGCCAAAAATATTGCGATATTTACGAAAATTACCGATATTTCAGCAATATTATCAACACTGATTTAAACAATGAAAAATAACACATTGTATTTTGCACTTTGAAAAAGTTTGCACGTGAAGAAATTTGATCCCTCTAAGTGCATGTTAGATCCATAAATCTATCTTAGTTTATGATAAATTCCAGAATTTTAAGAGTATAAAGCATATCTTTAGCATAACATGAGATTTTTATAATAACATATTCATTGAGAACTTAATATGTTATTGGTAGTAATTCTTCCTAATTATAGGAACTAGATATTTATATATATAAATAAATAATTGTATTATATAATTTTTTAAGATAAAATAAGGAATTTTTTGTATATAAATAAAATGTCTCTTGTCATTAAATTTTAAAAATCAATTAATGTATACTTGGTTTACTTGAGTTCAACCATCTCTAACAACCTTTTGCCTAAAATATATGGAATTTCTAATAACCCTATAGTAAGAGTATGTGAGACCTAATAACCCTAAGTCTAAGACTAATCGTAAGAACACTCATATAATTAGAACTCAAGTAAATCAAATACCAACCGTTTACCTCTAATAGCCTTTTACCTACAATATATATCCAAATTCTAATAACCATATACTAGGAGATTATGAGACCTAATAACCCTAAGTCTAAGGGACCACTAAGAGTAAGAACGCTCATATAATTGGTACCAAGTACAATTAGTCCACCTTAAGCAACGTGGCCTTTAATTATAGGAATGATTTCTCTAAGGATTTATTTAAGTAGAATTTTGTTTTCACATCAATATTTTTGTTTGAAATACCCACAAAAGAATTATATAACAAAAATGGAAGTTGATTTTTGTTCATAAACATTTAAACATGTAATGGCTTTTATGTGTATTAAGTACACATTTTCAAAGAGATTGACATCTCTAGAGTAAGGATTTGTAATTATTGCAAATTGTCACATTTTCAAAGATATTGACATTTGCAAAACACCATTTTACTCATAGCAATGAGTGTGACATTTGAAATTTTCTAAATCCCTTTTTTGAAAAATGGGTTAAATGGGAAAAATGTATTAGTTATTTCATGCAGGGTGAAAAATGGGTTAAGTAGGAAAAATGTATTAGTTGTTTCAGGCAGGTCGTCTTATTAGTCCCTGCCATATGGCATCCGGCAGGGACTATAGTAATCGATCCGCGATGCTGTAGCATTAATTCGGGGCGACTTTAAGCGGCTTATGGCAAGATAACCAAAGTTTTTGAACGCTGCTGTGTTTACCATGATCAGCATAACCAAAGTTTCCGAAAGTGACCATTTTTGCCTTCTTATTTGGCCTCTTCCCGAGGCGGAAGAGGCTGGACCATAGGTTTATTTGCCTTTACCGTGTTTATTATCTCTGGCGGTCTACGTATATTTATATTAATGTTACAGGTATGTTAGCATTAGTTCGCTAACATTTGTTTGTAGCGTTGTTTGCAGGTTGGTATAGCAGGTTTGTTTGCAGGTTGGCAGCTGTTCTGCATGAAGTGGTGTACGTGTCGATGTCTCCACTGAATGGCTGTTGCAATCTCCCAAATAAAGTCCCTCCATCTCCCAGCGCTTTGTTAGGGTAACAATTGCCCTTTTCCTTGCTTCACTCCGGTCATTCGTGCCTCTGCCGCAAGGAGGTCTCGGCTCATCCACTAGTTGCAGCCCTCTACGGTGACTCTTTCTCTCTTCCTGGTGGGTCTCATTTGCTCATTCCCTGCTCTGCATCTTGCTTCCTATTGTTGAAGAGGGTTTACCAGTTCTGAAGGTTATTGCAGTCCAGCCATGGCAATTGTTCATAGCTCTGGAGTCGTGTCAACGCTACACGGTCTGTAAGAAAAATTCTTCAGTTTGCCTATTCCTTCGAGGCTACCAAATCTGTAGGTTTTCATTAAATGTTTTCAATCTTCCAGTTACTATTTTTCCCATGCAGTGGCCCAACCTCTTACCACACTATGAAAGATCAAGGGTTTACAGAAGCTTCATAGTTTTTCCCACTTTATCTTTATTCTTTTCCTGTTTTACCTGTTCAGTACTGCTGCCACTTAATTTTTTTTTAATGTGCAGTTATAAAGAGAATTTCCCTTTCGCAGCTTCATCTTGCGTGCTAGATTTTTCTCTATGCCAGTTGCAGGGTTCAGGTTAATTCCTCCTCCTTGTCTATTTCTTCCACCGAGAACCGGTTAAATAATCCTCATTTGATTTTCAGAGTTAAAGACTGTATTTACCCTTCTTCCTTTTTTGCGTGGTACAGGTACGCTACCATTGGGTTATGCTCAACTGCCTGGAGATTGACTGTGGAATTTTGCGTAGGAACTTTGGCTGCGAAATTTTAGTACCTTAACGCACTTTGTAATGAACAGAGGCAGCATGCCGCGTGTGAACTCTTTTCTCGACCAGTAGTTCAACGTTAGTGCTCCATGGAGCGCACTGTTAAGCCGAAATTGGTCTAACTAAAGGTGACTAACGCTTTTGTCGTCTCGCTGCACCGCATTAGTATGGTATGGTTTGATTCCTAGACAACGTTAATCTTCAAAAAAAAATCAACGCAGAGTTCGCAGCAACCTTTGTCTCACAGCTGCTTCACTTCGCTACAATTTCTGTAGTGAGTCAGTGCTTTTTTGTTGTGAATGCACACACGTATGAAACGCTGTTCTCAACGAGTCTTACGCTATCTCCGCTCACATTGTTGTTCTCGAGACTCTTATGCAAACTTGTCTCTTTTTATTGCTATGAAGAGAACAAAAGTTTTGATTTTTTAGTGTTATAAATCACGTAAAAAATTACATTGGAAAGCTCAATAATAAATGACTCATTTAGATTTTACTTAAACTGGAGTACATGAAGCTGAATTAAAACAATGGTTTTCTATTTTACATGCTCTCCACTATTGACACGTGAAATTAAAGCCATTAAATGAACTTATATGGATTGGCTTCTAGCATTGAAGATTCTGTGTCTAGCTCTCAAACTCAAAAAGAGAGGCTGCAATTTTAAAAAAAGCAGTGACTAATATTGCAAGCAATTGCAGGAGTATCGCTCATGCTGAACGACAACCTGCATGTATACCAAATGGTGTATGCTTCTGAGCTGAGATTTGTCAGCCTGCACGGAATTTGATAAGCAGATGCAGAAGCATCTTGACTCCATGGCTCGGATTGATTTCGCTGCTCCTCTCGGCCTTAATTCCATTGGTAAAGTTCACTGGCTCGGCAGGGACTTGCTGCTGTGCAGCCACCTTGTTAATGTATTAGTTAATAAGTTATAAGGTTAATACGTATACTTGCTTGGCTTCCTCTATTTTATGAAAGTTTGTGTGGATTCATGTGTGAATAATAAACAATAAATTACATTGTGTTTGGTGTATTGGAATACTATCTTTGACTTTAAAATCTATTCCATGAAATAAATAAATAAGAGAAAGAAGAAAAGTAATGTGGAATGAAATCTCCACGTGTGAGTATGTTACTATAGCAAGATGGTATCTAATATTATATAGATAATGACCATCATGTAAGGACATTTCATGATGCATGATAACAAAATTATGAACAATGTTGATGTTGAAATGAGGGAGGATGCTATCACATCAACCAAGAAACTTGCATCTTAAACTAGTTTTCAAATTAACAAAGATTAACTAGTTTTCAAATTAACAAAGATTTTGGTGCGAATAATAGCTTAGAAACCATTTATTCATCTCACAATAAACTTATTTATAATGAAACAATTTTTATTGTTACAAAAGCTATAAGTCAACCAAATAATATATTAATAGTATAAGGATTTTTAATATTTATATTTTTTGTAAATTTTCTATACTAAGGAATTTTTAAGCTATTGTATTAGTTTGAAGGATTTATTTTATAATAGTTTAGGTACTCATAATAAGAACATACTTTTAGTTTTAAAATTCAATCATCATTGAAGTACTTAGGGGTACCCTTGGTGGCTAATTCCCTAAGGATCTCGTACCGGAAGGAAGTTTGCAGCAAGTTATGGAAGAGGCTCTTTAACTGGACCTTTTGGTCCCTTAATTTGGCAGGTCATGCTATTGTTCTAAAAGCAGTTCTATAGCAATTTTGATCTACCAATTGTCAACTCTTCTAGCCACTAAAAGAATTTATCTAGAAACTTTGTCCATCTTTCGAAAATTTCTTTGGCAAGGCTCCAATCCTCTCAAGAAAAGGGCTCTAATATCATGGGAGAAAATCTATTTACCAAAGCTAGGTGGGGGGTTAGGTCTACACGACCCAAATTTACTCAACAGTGCGATGGGAGCCAAACTCTGGTGGTGTTGGCTTAGGGTAGGACTTAACTTTGGAAACAAATTTGGAGTAAAAAGTATGGCCTAAGCCGCAACTTGAAGGAGATAATCAGATTTGCAGACTTTCCCCTTGGATATGCACTATGGAACTTGGCCCGTCAAAATAGCCATATTGTAAAGGATCACTTCTTCTGGGAGATTCATGATGGGACATTCGCTTCCTTTTGGAAGGACTCATGGCAACAACTTCCTAAGCTTGCAAGGAACATTGAGTTAGCCGCAATTCAAGCTTTCTTGAGATCACAAAATGTCAGCAAGGTAGCAAATTACTGGAAGGATCCACACCCAGAAGAGGAATGGAGAACATAGAAAACAGAAGTAGATTGGCAGGCATCATAGGAAATACAAAATTGGACCCCCTTTAGAAATATGTTAAAGGAGCATCATATCCCCATTTCGAGAGACCTAGATAAACTTCGATGGGGATAGAAGACGCAGGGTATTTTTTTCTATTAAAGAAGACTAGTCAATTAGTGTAGACCATGTGAATCTTCCACGTGACCCAATTTGGAGGAAAACATGGGTTTCAAACCTATAGCCAAAGGTGTCTTGTTTTCTTTGGCCAGTAGGAAGGATACGCCTCCTAACATGGGATCAACTACTCAGAAAGGGATACCATGGCCCCTCAAGGTGCCTTGTGTGTAAACAACAAGAGGAAAATATGAAGCACCTTTTGAACTCATGTCTGGTTGCTAAAACCTTATGGGGTTTGGTAAAAGATACTTTTGGTCACCTAGATCGCTTGAGAAACAATCTAATCGAGACTATAGAACAATGGAGGATGTCTTTGTTTAAACATCCAATCATCAATAGAGCTTGGGTTCTTGTTATGGGATTCCTCTTATGGAATATCTGGAAAGGTCACAACAACGTTATTTTCAAAGACCAAATACCTACAACCCAACTGATCTGGAACACCTCGAAGGAGAACATCTAAGAGACCATTATGTCATAAAAGTGGGTGGACAACGATTGGAAAGCTAACAGTGAGGAAGCATTGATTCTCTCAATCCTTGACCTAGCCCCGTCCATGGTGGTTCTGCAACCTCAATCAACAGTCAAAGTGCATGTGGATTATCCATCCATATTTATACCTCCTCTAAAGGGATTTGTAAAACTCAATTTTGATGGAGCCTCTAAGGGCAACCTGGGATTAGCAGGCTATGGTGGTATCCTCTATGATTCGACAGGATGTCCTATAGGCCTTTTTGCAGGGTTTTGTGGATCCACTACCAACAATGTAACAAAATTCATTGCTCTTGAGAAAGGCCTCCAACTTGTTAGAAGAATGGAATTATCCAAGATTCAACTCACATGAGACTCTATTATGGTGATTCATGCTGCACAAAAAGGATAATAAATGGCACACCCGCATTCAAGGTGATTAGGAGTTGGCGTATGGAGATGCAAATCATCGGAATAAAGGAGTTATTACTCTCATTTCCTTATGTGATGGCTTGTCACACTAGAAGGACGCGCAACAAAGTGGGAGATTGGCTAGCGAATTAGGGAATCTCGGAGGAAATTAAGACTTTGCTTCTAATTGGCCCCCAAATTTAAACCCCAAGGATTTGGAGCTCATAGAAGTGTTAATAAATAATGACAAACCTTCCATATTGGGGGTGAAAAAATAGGAGTGTATTGCAGCAGGTGGAAATGATAATCCCCCACGCAACAATCTTAATGCTTAAACATGTTGAGGAAAGAGCATCAGGAGGCTTCCCAACAAACATTCTTGAGACTACTACAACTATATTTGTGGTGATGCTATCCTAGACAATCAGTCGTAACAGTTGGGCAATGAAATTTGGTGCAAACGACGGAGGTGTTGGTTCCAATTCTTTGAGTGGACTCCTCGGAGCTCCGAGTCATTTCACTGGTAGGTGTGTGCCATTCATAGTGACCCAAAGGCATAAGAATGATAGAGTGCAAGTTCTTATTGATGACTGGATTATAATCTGGGACCCGGGTTTGAGCGACTTGCGGGGTCTTTGTGCGATTAGAAATTCGTCGTATGGTGGTGCCAACCCCTTACAAGGTTTCTATTGTGCTACAAGTTTGTGAAATGTTTAGGAGGTTGATTTGGAATTCACATGTTTCTCTCAGGTAACCATGTCTCTATCTCGGGTGGATTATTTGGTCTTCCCTCGTTGTGCAGGCCATTTCTCCCCCATGGCTGCTTGAATTAGTATTTTGTGCATGGTGTAAAAGATTTCAAGGGGTTAGCTTCCCTTCTCTGTTTTTACTATGGGAGTGTATTGTTGTCTTTCTTTTATCTAAGAGGTGTGGGTTGGAGTCAGGCATGGCACTTCGAAGCCTTTGCAAGTTGGGGATGGGAGTTTGGAGAAAATTACCCTCTCTAGAACCTGGTCATTGGAGTTCTTGGAACGCTGGAGTTAAGAGACCCCTTTTCATTTCTTACTTTTTCAACCAAGTGGCTACGGTCCTTACATATTCGATGTTTGAGGTGGGTGCTCTAGGGCAAGAACAACTTTCCAGCAATTTGCATCCTGCAATGGTGGTGATATCTTCACTTGGTTACCCTTGGTGGGGTTGAGCAAGAGGATTTGTCTATTCACAGTTGGTGGGCTTAGTTGTTACGAGCCAGAGTAGATATATTTTTTAGCCAACTATGGTGTTGCAATGTGGTCGTCCTCATCATGGGGGTGGTCACCGGGGTATGGGAGATAGAATGCCAGGGGATCCGTCGATAGAAGAAGGCAAGTTGGACTTGCCTCATGGTGGCTTGCCTAGAAGAGTTGATTGGCCACCCCATTTCGACTCTGTATAAGCTTAGATCTGCCTAGTCCAAGCTTCGGTGGACCAACAAGCTTGAGACCGCCAAAATGACCACAATGAAATTATCAGTTTTTTTACTAACATTCTACACAACCAAGGATGAATTTTGGATCGACGAGAATCATTGCATCGCAATCAGCAGTGACTGCAATATTGGATGGACAATTTTGAAGGGCGAATGACCCACATGGAGTCACATATTCATGATGCCTTCCACCATCCAGTTGGCGGAGGTAACATTGTTAAGGGCCCCAATCATGATAATGTGGAATGAAGCTAGTGGGATACATTATGTTTATTGCTAAGTTTTGTGCCCATTGGGCCCTTGATATGAAGTCTTCTAGTTTTTTCCATATATTATCAGTCATTTTCTATATGTACTTTATGGCCAAGAAATCCAGTAGGAGTGAGGCCTTAGCTTTATGGCATCTTCTCTACTCACGATGTACTCTCTTCTTGAATTAATATAAAATTGTCAACTTACAAAAAAAAATCAATAATCATCAAGTTGCCACATCCCATAAGAAGATAATCAAAGTGTTATGTTCTATATGAATGATCTAAAATGGATTAAATGCCAAATTTGGTTCCAAAAGGGATGATAAGATGAAATTGTCTAAGTATGTAGATAGGTCAAAAACTTCACTAAGTTTGAAAGTGACCAAGAGTCCAATCATTAGACTAAGTCAAAATATTTGTCCAATTGAATCATTAATTAGCATAACTTATTATCCCAAGAGGTAGTATGTGTCGAAAGCTTTCCAACAAGTGGAAGAAGTTTGAAAATGTAGTCCATAGGAGGAAATAATGGCTTTAGAGAGTTAACCTATGCAAACCACCTTAATACTGGGTGATACCCATAACAACACCATAGTTAATTTATTCATAGCTAGCGATATATGGACTCTTAAGGTTATTCTAAAGGAGATGACAAATGGGTCAATAAGTACAATGAATGTGCGTTGGGTTTTGGTATAGAGGCAACTTGGGGTGGTTATTGTGAAGATGAATCAGGTTCAAATATCAAGAAGCATGCTACTCCCCTATATGTGGTCCACCTAATGTGGTTACTGTGATTTTCTTAGTTTATGATCCTCCCTAATTAAATGGGGTTGATTATGTTGATTTTCACACTCACTTATATTCTTTTGAGTGGTCTTAGCTAGAATTAATGTAATTATATTAGCTCAATATTAACACCCTCGTATTATGCTCATTAAAAATATAGAGAGTGATGATGGTGTTTTATTGGGTTTTTGGCGCAATTGGTTGTTTTCCTTCAATATATTTATTTCCAAGGAAAACATAAGTGATGTTTCCCCATATTCGTTGATGGCATTCCTAATATAAATATCTCATAAACTAGTGCACCTTACCAAGGGGGATTTAATTAAGGGACTTGTCAACACAATACTAATCAAATGCTTAACGACATTGGCAATAACTAGTTGAGCTAACCCCATGGGATTTTTCATAGGATGTGTTTATAACCTTGTATAATGGATTAAGAAGAGGTTGTGTCGTATACTCAAAGGCTATAGTAACTTTATAGCCTATCTCCCTGTTGTAGTGTTTTTGGAGCACAAGTGTACCAAAAAACACCCCCTTAGCAGTGGATTGTTACCTGCAAAGGATCACAGTCAAAATTGGTGTTGTTAGTGGACAACTTAAATAAACACAACATTGTAAATAATGGATACAATGCATACAAAAACATAAACTTAAACAAAGAGGTGCATGAACATAACAATGCTCAAATGGAGCAAACACATCAATAATATATGGAAAAAACTCCCTTTATTGATTGCTGGTGGTAGAGGTTGAATACAATCAAAATACTAGAACACTTGAAGAGAATTCCTTGAGCTAGGGAGCTCAATAATCCTCAACAAGGATGTTTCTTTTCCTCAATCTCTTTGCAAGTTTCTCCTCTCTCTCAAAGAAGTGTGAAGACTCTCCAAAGGGTGGATTTTTCTTCACTCACTAAGATGTTGGGTTGCTTAGAAGCAATTTGGCCAACATGCTAGTGCTCTTCACTTCCTTGGTTCAACAATGAAATGGTGGTTTTCTTACAAGCAATTTGGCTAGCATAACAATGTCTCTTATTTTTGGCTCTCCCATGGCCTGTTTATATAGAGTTTTTTGAATCCCTCTTCCCTCTCTTGGTACATGTATGATAAAGACACATGAGTAGGACAAGAGGATTCCATTGAGGGTTGCACTTCTCCAAGGTGGCTCAAATTCAGCTACTAGGCTGACCTTGTATCAAGAAATTGGCTCCAAGTATGTGGAGTGGTCTCGGACTATTGAGTCACCTTTTCTGCAATTGTGAAACTTTTTTGATGATATTTCGCACACGCGTGTTTATCAAAGAAATATATGTGTGGCCTTAATTGATTCCTTTATAAAATATGGACCTTAGGAGAACCTTTTATTTTTTGAATCTTTATAAAGTATTCGGCTGGAAAATTGTCCACCTGTGCATTCTACTGGACACTTTTAATGTCTTATGGATTGTACTAGCAGGTGTATGATTTTCCAGTGTTAATAGTTTCCCCCTAATGTATGAGGTTAGAGCATAAGTATAGCCAGAATACATCATGTTTTCATTTTCTTTGGAGAGTCTAATTATCCTTTTGAGAGAGAGGATAACTTGTTTCAAAGATGAGTAGAGAAAAATCCTTGATTGAGTATAAATGATACCCATGCTCTGGTGGAAAAAACTTTAATAATGGTGTGTTCTATGTGAGGCGGGCATGTCCCATGCTCGTTATGATGGCTAATCGGAACTGATTACAATTGGACAACAACTGATTTGTGTCTAGTCAACTTTTTGGTTGTTGATATGCTGATAGCTGACGATGAACATTGTTGATGCCCTCAGGGGCGCTTTCTGGTCAAATAGGCGAAATATTCTTTTCCTATGCATATCTTGGTGAAGCACTTTGGATGGGTGCTATGGTATGCACATATATTTGGTGGTATGTACCTCCCCCTCCTCATAATATAAGCATTATTGAATGAGGTGCTTAGTGAAGCGGGGTTCTTCGACTATGTGAACGGGCTGCAATAGTAACTAAGTACGACATCTCCTTGACATGAATTTTTTGAATTGATGTCGAATGTCAAGGGAAATGATGACATCACTAAGCAATAATGGTTCCCAATGTGCCACGTGAGGATATCCCTATTAAGGGAGGGAATATCCAAGGTACTATCTCTTTCCTGGAATACATTTCTTGAAGTCGACAAGAAAGGGGTGTCATCCGCCCGACGTGGTGAGTCAGAAAATAGATATGAACAGATTGTAATAACTTGGGTCAGATATTCATGATAGTGAGGCCTGTCGATATTGGAGGATACATATAGATATTCTGAGGTCAAAGGTCAAGATGCAAATGGTGGCAGTCAAAACATGCATTATGATGATCTTGGAGTCGGTAGGATTTTCTAGGATGGGTGTAAGTGATTTTTGATGGACGTGAAAAAGGGGGGTGGTTTGCTGATGAATTGTGACCAAAGGTGATCAGAGACTGTAGGCGGGCGGGGGCCTTGGATTGTCAAAATCAAATATGGATGGGAGTTTTTTTTTTGAAAAAACCTTTGTACACTTGCCAAAATAATAGGGTTTGGTTTGGATGTACAACCACAGAGACGAGTGCCCCATGATGATAGTAACATGTGCGAAGGTTTAATGTATCTACTCGAGGTGGGGGCCCCATTAGTTGGTCTCTATGTCAGGTGGGTGGGCGAGGTGGTACAAATGGGCTATGTGTTGCAGATGAACGATAGGCCAAATGTTGGACACGGATGTGCATCCGTTAGTATTTGTGTGGGGGCTCGAGAGAACAGGGTGAATGCGTAAATGAATGTAGCATGAGGTTAAACTTTCATATATGTACATGAGATGGTTCCTGGGCCGGAGTGAGTGGTCATGGCTCATTTGTGTGAAGAAGGATTGACAATGATGAAGGGATCCATGGGGGCGGTTTCTATCAACCAGCGTGAATGCTTATGATGTACAAGTGTGAGATGGTGATAAACATGGTCGAGATGTTGGACCTTATGGCTCATTTTTTAGAAATGATGTTAGGATATGCAAAGTTTTTTTTTAGGGGGAAGTCTATCATGCTCAGTGGAGAATGATACGTGCTCGTTTTCGCTTATTGAGGTGTTGGTTGAAGCTGACCATGTGTGATATTCCTGCAATGGATACAACCAAAACCTGAAGTGAAAGCATCATTCAAGACATAAATATGTAATGAATGTTATGGACCTAGATAATTGGAGAAGTACTTGACATGTGCAGTAGGTATAAAAAATGATTTTTGGTGTTTACGAGACTAAAGGGTTCCATGATGAAGATGTTGTGGGACTGATCCTCATGTCTCTTTCGATTTTGTTAATGGAGATCCCAGGCTTCTACAATGTTCCCCCAAGATGGAAAACAGGGCGATAGATAGGGTTGTGGGGCCCAAATATCAATCATTTGCATTGTTGAGTTGTGGAGGTCAGAGAGCTTTCTTGGAGAGTTTCTTATCGTTGCGGTCAGCCTGTGTACTTGAGATTCGCTCCGTTAAAGATAGGTAGGAGCCTGTGTCGATACCTTTGTAATTTTCAGTTTGATAGATTAGGTAGGTTGTACAAGGGTCCCCTATACAGATTTTCAGAGTCCATTATGAGGATCGTGGAGGCGACTTTGCTTGAGTTGCACGGTCTTCGTGCATAACAGGATTTATGCGTGAAAACCCCGCATATAAAGAATACTCAGATGTTCACTGCATGTGCTTGAGTTAAGGGTTTGTGCGATGAGACCTGTTAGGGGTTCGTCGCAACTTTCCAAAGAAAATGTGCACTGGGCGCACACCTATATGGGATACAGGCGCACACACGGTGTGTTGTTCTAAAGAACAGGTGCGCGCATCGTGCACTTGTTTAGGAAACAGGTACACGGTGGGGAAAATGAATTTTTTGCCCCCATTCTAGTTTTTTGAGGACCTAAGGGGTTCTCCTTTTTATTTGTGGCATCCTTGGTGGCAGGATGATCTGGAGAGAGCGAGACTGGACTCCTCTGCGGAATGTTATGACACATGATGTTGGTGCGAGGCAGTAGCTCGTGTAGTGGGGGTTACTAAAGATTCTTCAGAACCCATTCATGAGGTCGTAGGACAGGTTCCTGCGATATTCGGTCAGTTGTTGGGATGCAGATTACCAGTTGATAGTTATCTGTCATACAAACCTCCTGATCCTAGCGGAGGTTGACATATATTTTGTTACTAGTTTGATGCCACGAGGGGAGGTGCTTCCTTATCCCCTTCCAAGAGGTGATGCTGGCATGAGGGTTTAGGCTGAGCAACACTGTGGTCTAGACCCTATTTCATATGGTTGTGTGAAGATCGCAGCAGTGGAGGATCTAGCTGAGCGAGTAGTGTTGGCTATGATTGTTAGACTTGTGGGAAACAGGTACACGATGGGGAAAATGAGTTTTTTGCCCCCTTTCTAGTTTTTTGAGGACCTAAGGGGTTCTCCTTTTTTATTTGTGGCATCCTTGGTGGCAGGATGATCTGGAGAGAGCGAGACTGGACTCCTCTCAGGAATGTTATGACACATGATGTTGGTGCGAGGCAGTAGCTCGTGTAGTGGGGGTTACTAAAGATTCTTCAGAACCCATTCATGAGGTCGTAGGACAGGTTCCTGCAATATTCGGTCAGTGTTTGGGATGCAGATTACCAGTTGATGGTTATCTGTCATACAAACCTCCTGATCCTAGCGGAGGTTGACATATATTTTGTTACTAGTTTGATGCCACGAGGGGAGGTGCTTCCTTATCCCCTTCCAGGAGGTGATGTTAGCATGAGGGTTTGGGCTGAGCAGCACTATGGTCTAGACCCTATTTCATATGGTTGTGTGAAGATCGCAGCAGTGGAGGATCTAGTTGAGCGAGCAGTGATGGCTATGATTGTTAGACTTGTGGGGTCGACGTCCCCCAATCGGTGCTTGGGGTTGCACATCTCAGTTTTGCAGCGATTCCAGGCGGGGACATTTTTTGACTTGGCCCGACTTGTGCAGCAGGGGATAGTGTCGCAACTTGCCGAGGTTCAGCGATTGTTGCTAAGGAGTTTTGTTTATGGGAGTGTTCTTTGGAACATACTCTGGGAGAGGGTGATTATGCATCGCCCTGTTCTTGCAGTACTGGCGGGGCCTCCTCGGGAGCCTCGCATGCACCATTGGGGATGGGCGATGCCCGGGAGGGAGGAGGAGAGGTGGGTCAGTATTGGACCAATGTGGTACAACATTAGTTCGAGTCAAACCCCCAACTGATATTGGACTACCTATACCGTGGAGTTGACTTCCGAAGAGATCCGAAGAGGGGGCTCCCTCCAAGTGCTGCCTAAGGACGATCAGGTATATGATTGTTATTATTCCATTTGTATACATATGTGTTTTTTCATGTATTTATGATTTATGATGATATTGACACTATGCTTTGTTTACTTGCATATGTGGGGCCATGAGGGCGTCCACTGGCCTTCCTGGTTGGCCATGACTTAAGACACATGGGAGTTGTGGGGGACGCACTTGTTCCTTAGAGACCCCGGGTACCGAGGGCATCAATTTCTCCTCAAGAGCAATCGAGACAACGACGTAGGATGGAGATTGGTGGGCCCTCTGGAGAGGGGGCTATGCTTACAGATAGCCTATTCGCGCGAGCTGAGGAGGTTGAGGCGTGATGAGATGCTGCAGAGGCAGAGTTACAACGATACCATGACTCTTGGAGACAAGTGGAGACCTTGATTGGAGGTGTGCCCCTTGAGGGATGGGCTCACCTTCCAAAGGTTGTGGTTGAGACGATAATGTCCCAGGAGTGGGAGCATTAGACGATTTTGCGTTGTATTGTTATGGCATTGGCTATAGCTAGTCCCATTTTTGCTCCCGATGCACAGATGGCGCCACCAGGGCCTTAGGGAGGCTGGTTATGTACTTTTTTTTTGGGTTGAGATGATGTATGTACCAGGGCAAGCACCCATTTATGAGGATGCTCCCTTGTATTTTTTGATGACTTATCCTTCCTAGTCTTGGGCCAGTGATTTTTGTACCTATATATATATATCTATATATATATATATATATATATATATATATATATATGTATCTATATATATATATATATATATATATATATATATATATATATATATATATATATATATATATATATATATATATATATATATATATATATATATATATATATATATATATATATATATATTGATGTATATATATATATATATATATATATATATATATATATATATATATATATATATATTGATGTATATACGAGGCATTTTTTGGCGGCTCTCATGATGTGATATGTGCGTCCATACTTCTTGGTGTATTTGTGTTTGATGTTTTTATATATCTTGATGGTTATATATGTGTGATGCATGTCAGTCGAGGATTTGATTAGTGATGTGATCAGCTATATTGTTTTGATCTCTCGGTATATGTGTAAATGTGATTTGATCAAAATGTCTAGCTGACCTTTGTGCATGTAGATACTTACGAAAAAGGCATGAATCGTGGACTTGGAACATCCTATTTAACTACGACACTACGAGCTGGGAATCAAGGAACACATGTAGGAAATAGATGCCTAGGTGGTGGGCATTAGATAGGAGGCCTATGACGAAATCATATTATGCTTGATTGTTGGTGGCTAACCTAATGCATAGCCCATTGAAGAGACAAGGTGCTCGGTCAAGAGAGTATATGGCCCATGTTGCGGCAGCGAGATTTTGCGACCATCGAGATGTGTCGTTAGCGAACCCATGGTGATAAGTTGGCAGAAGATCCATTTGTTTACATGAGAGGAGAGAGCGATTTTTATAATACATATATGATGAGGTGATCATCATAAACAATAAGTCATTGTACATACATGCTTACTCTAACATTTTATGGGTGAATTTTTTTGAGGTAGAGACCATTGACGGGGTTTTTTAGGCAAGTTTTGTCGGGCTCTGATAGTATGTATGCCCCCTTGCAGAGGCAATGTTTGATGATGTATGGGCCCTTCTAAAGGGTTTCAAACTTCTGTCGTACCATGCACATGGTCTCTCTGAACTGGTTCAGTGCTAATCGAATAGATTGTATGAGAGGCGGTGCTACTCATGTCATGGGATGTTGATGCCTCTTGGTTATTGTATGATTTGATATCTTATGGAGGTATCCATATCTGGGGTGAGGTCTAGTTATTATGATATAGGACATCTTGTGTAGGTATCCATCTCTAGGGTAAGGTCTTGTTATGGTGAGACAAGATATCTTGTGGTGGTATCCATCTCTGAGGCAAGGTTTTGTTATTGCATGACCTGTTTGTGTGGGTTTGTTTTAATGTTGCTCTTGTTGCACAAAATCATGTAAGGTACTGAAAATTCCTTATGTGGTGGAATTGAGAGCATATGTGAAAATAACACTGCGTGATTTTTTCTTGGTTTGAGAGGTGCTTATAGGGTTATGGGCTACTAAGCGGAAGATATCAATGAATCTACTCAGCTTGTAGCATTTTTTGATCAAATGATTGGCTTTGTCGCATAATGCGCATGTAATGGGAGACTTTGTTTTCCAGGTGTTTTTTTATTGCTTTTGGCCTGGTCTAGCCTGGTGTTGATGATGAGAGGTGAAATGTCAGGGGCTAGCCATCTTTTCTCCTCAAACACACATAGGACATCTAGGGGTCCTTCTTTGTCGAGTGGTGGGGTGGGTTCTGTGGATTATGTATCTAAGCCCAGTAGATCATGATTTGCCTTTATGAAGTTACGTATGAAATTCGTTGTTTTTTTAGAATTGAGGAAGGTGAGGGCACCTCATTTTATGATGGTTCTCCCTGCAGATAATGCATATGTGGTATTGCTACCTAGACCTCTTTCTTGGGTCCTCCAGGGTGTTGGGTTGACTTGGTAGCGTGTCCATAATTCTGGGCACCAATCTACCAGATGGGTAGGGTCATCACATATAGCACATGGTAAAGTGGAGGGGTGAAAATATGGCTTATTCTGTCCTTGTGTGTTGTAGGCAGGTGTGGAGCTAGATGATGCCTCTTCCTGTATGTAGAAGATGTTTTGGCATTTTTCATTCTATGGAGACAGGGTTGGCGCTATGGACTCATTGTTCATGGTTTGGATGAGACCTTTTAATGTCTTTCAGAGTTCAAGGATATTTGGACAATGGTGAGTGTAGTGTCCATATTTATCGCATATGGCACTCGCATGGTTGGTGCATACTTCCTTGTTACGTAAGGGTACAATTCTCGCTCCTTTTAGTGGAGCTGAGGTTACCAATGTGTTGGAGGCATTCATTATTGTTTTTAGTTCATCTATTTTGGGACATATATGCGTTGAGTGCCTGAAATCCTCACATAATGTGTAGGGTTGTACGAGTTTGGAGGAGTTGGAAGTTTCTCCTTTTTTACCGTTTTGTTTTGAATTTGTGGCAGCTCCAATTGTGGTAGGTGTCAGATGGTTTTGAGTAGGGGTGCTCCTCTACAATGGAGGTACAAGGAAGCTCCCTTCCTGCATGTGTCCTGACTCAGCTGACACAGTCATGGGGATTAGGTACCAAACTAGTATTGTAAGAGTCATATTTGGTAATGTGAGGGTTTCCATGGCTTGGTGTGAGACGAACCCGGGTGGGGGGCATAAGAAAGGGGTTTGCGTGATTGCGGGAGGTAAATACCGTGATTGCGGGAGGTAAATACCTGACTTCTTCAGTTGCAGGTGTTGAGGTGTCTGGAACTGATTTCGGTGTTTGGGCGGTGTTTGATGAAGTCATCATGCAAACTGGTGCTCTGGTATTTGGGACAATCTCTTGTATTACTAGAGGGTCTCCTAGGAATGTTCCTAGGAGGCTTGATGGCTTAAACTGACCTGGGTTGAGCTCAGTGTAAGTAGTGACCACTTCTTGGGATACTAAGGGCAACACGCCATCTGGTGTGGGTGAAGTTGTCTTCTCATAGTATGTGAGTTGATCAATGGTAATGACCTTCCCCTCATGGGGGAACATCATGATTTTGAACACCGATGAGGTGACTGCAAGCATTTCGTACATATAGCTTCGGCCTAGGAGGATATTGTAATCCAACTCGGCATCCAGTACTTCAATGTCTATTAACTCAGTTTTTCCAGCCAAGTTAACAGGAACGCTAGGGTATAAACCGACGGGGGCGGAAGGGCGCCCATAGTACGCTCCGGGTGTTATGTTAGAAGGCTTAAGTTCAAGGGATCCTAAATTTTGCCAAACAAATTTGGACATGATGCATGTGGAAGCCCCTTTGTCGACGATGCAATGATGGATATTGATATTCTAGACTGAGACAAGGATTTGGAAAGCAATGGCTGAGGGTAGCCGAGGAGTAGCTTTGTCAAATTCAAAGACCATGAAGCGGGAATCAAATTGGCTAATTGCTCCTAAAGCAGAAAGTAACGCTTTCCGTTGGGTTGTGTACGTTTGGAGGACTTGAAGTGCTGACATAACTGATAGCGACTAAGCTAAGTCATCGACTATGATGTAACTATGGGCATCTCTTGAATTGGGCCCTACACGTCGTAAAGGTCCTTTAACCATTTTGGGCATGACATCTATGGAAGGTCGCATAATGGTCAACGGTTCAGTAGGTATAGCCTTAGCCGCAGTGGATGGATTGGACTCTAGGGGAGCCTCATAAGTACGATTCCTCATTTACAAGAGGACGTCCTCTCCTGTCATGAAGACATCATGGTTAGGAGTATTGTTGAGGTTCCCTATAGATGGGTTTTGTTGCTGGGTGTTAACAATTCCCTTATGGGGAAAGGGTTCCTACTGTTGTAGCATTTTTTTGGTTTTGCTTAGTTAGAATAATTTAGTCCAAAAAATGAAAATATTTTTCAAAAAATGTTAAGCTAAGATATGGACAAAAAGAATACTGAATAAAAATAATAGGAAATATTTTGATAAATATGTCCATATCAAAGAAAATGTTAAAATAGATGCCCTAAAAAATGAAGGCAAAAATAAAATGTTAGGTTAGAGAGAAAAGCAAAAAGCAATAAACTCTGAAAGTGTGCAAGTGTGCAAGTCCAAGTGCCACTACTTTTTACTTTATTATGAAAAATAATAGTTGTGTGTAGCTCGTCATAAATGCCACAACCCATGATAGTCAAATAGTTTAATCTTGACTAGTTCATGCTTTAAATTTCATGTTTATAGTTAGAGAATAAAGATCTAGCCAAACTGTTTAATCTTTGCAAATTAGTAGTTAAGTAGAGAATAATAAGGAGCTCGTCAATTTAATCTGAGCCCTTGGATGTTATAAGGTTAGAATTTGATAGTTTGCTTTTCAAAAGAAAAAGGAAAGAAAAGGGTTTCTTAGCCTAAATGCACCCAATTAAGTGAAGAAAAAATGTTAGGATAAGTAAAGGGTAGGTAGAATAAAGGTTGCAGAAGTACAAAGTTGATTGAAGCATAAGCACATTTATCATGCTTAATCCAATGTTTTAGTGTGCAGGAGCAGTTATGAAAGTGAAAAGATGTTCACAAATTTATTTGGTTAACTTCCCCTCCTTTCATTTCATCCTCCACTATATACTTACTAATTTCCTCATTATCCCATCATTTCTTGTTAAAATACCCTTTTTCCCTTCATTTTCACCTTTGCCCCTTGGTTTCACACATTTTCCTAGCAATTTACCCTCCAAACTCATTCTCCTACCCAAAAACCCCTTTTCCCTAATGTGAAACCCATTTCCCTTTGAAAAAATCACTTTCCCCTTGTAATTTCCCTAAAAACCCATAAAACCCCCCTTGTCCTAAGTTTTTATCCCCCCCCCATTACTTAACAAACCTCCGCAAATCACCTTTTTCCCGATATAAGAACACTTTTAACCCACCACCCTTGGTAGGGTTAAATAAACCCCGCCACTGTTAACTCTGGTCCCATGCCATAAACTCGCTTATGTTTAATCCCTGCTTATATCATAAAATAATTACAAATCACTTGTAATTATCCCTCGGACCACACTAATCTTCGTGGTTGTGCCCTCCGTGCAACTTCACCGTGTGATAGTCGTTAGATCTTTCACCCCCAGATCTAATGGCGGGCATCCATATCGCGCGCTCCTAATCTCCGACCTCTACCCGCCCGGGAGCACGCGAGATTCGTGGTTTTTCTCAAGCCCTTGTGATTACGTGGCAGCTCTACGTTAACTCGCGTGCCCTCAAGAAAATACCACCCCACGGCTAAAAACGATGTGATGGCCTTTGAAACCGCCTCCCCGTGAAGGCCAAAGCCATCACTATTCACTTATCGGTTTCCGTGCCAAAAAAAAGAAAGAAAAGAAAAGAGAAAGAAGAAGAAGAAGAAGAAGAAGAAGAAGAAGTTAACCATTTCCCGTTTAAATGCCAAAACCCTCGTTTTCGCTCTTTTTTCCCCGTTTACACAGTGAAACCCGCATAACCCTTCCTGCGCCCCCCTGAGCCTCTGCAACCCATTTTGACCTCCGATTACCATCCAAACACTGCTCCCTGTCCGCCTATGCTTTTCTTAATAATTGTTGTATTTTGCAAGTAATCATATAAAACCTATTTGTTCCAGATTCACAAGAAAATCCATTCAAAAGCTTTTATTCAGAAGAAAAAGATATTTATTACAGAGCAGAAGGAAACAATTTACAAAGGCAGTGAATGATAAAATAAAGAAGAAATCCTTCACATAGAGACAATAAATGTTAAACAAAGGAGGCAGATAAAGACATACAGTTAAAAGACAAACAGATGAAATATACAGAAAGATGATCAATATCTAACTACCTGAAACTGAGACATGTAAAAACTAAATGATTTACTGTTGAATACACAGTAAAAACTTGAAATGTACAGTAAAAGTAAAAAGCACAATAAAGGTTATTGACAGGTCAACAAGGTCAAAGAGTATCAAATGAAAGTGTATCAGATGAAAGGTCATAAGTAAATATAACATCCAGTGTGAAGATCAAACAGCCAAGCAGCTTAAAGGGCGAAAGATCAAAGACCAAAGCCAACAGAACCTAAATAACGGGGACAACAAGCAGCAGTTCAATAGCTGTCTCTATCTTCTTGCATGAACATATTTCCTTTTCCTTGAATAAATCTATTTTTGTAAAAACATTTTAGGATATTTTATTACTTCTATTGTTGTATAAATAACTCTCCTTACGAGTTATTATGGGTTGACCATTGAAGAAGGGTTGCACTCTTGAAGAAAGGTTGCACCTTAATGAAGCATTTGTAAACATTTGATGTACTTAGCCCTTCTGGTCCCTTAATACAAAGCAAAGGATTATGAATTCAATTTTACACAGTTTGTGTTTCCTGTAAGTTTTTCCAGTAACACTCATTATGTTTTTCTTCATATTCTTATCTTACAGAGATAACTAGGTAGCAATAATTGTGTTTCAATCTATTCCTATAAGCTTCTGAGGTGATAATCTATAAAGAGAATGGATTAATGGACTGTCTGTTTAATTAATTCCCTCTGAATCAATAAATCATCAACATCTTGTTGTAAGTATAAGCATATTCTCTTGAACCTCCTGAACATCACTCAGAGGTTTTCATACTTATGATTATTTAATTTTCAGTCTGGAAATTGTGATAATCATATTATTTCTTTGTTTATGCTCACCACTATTCAAGCTATATCACTGTGTGAACTTTTATAGCAGCCCTCTGCTTTGGTATTAATATTATTCAAAAGGTTAGGCATTAAAGTGTTACATCTGTTTCATTGATTGGTCTTCTAAATTAAAACAAAAACCCCAAAACAATTATCTTAGATGCTCTGGCTTGATCGCTGACCATTATCAACTCAGAGGTACAACATCAATCTGGCGCTGTTGCCGAGAAATCGAATTCCATTAAGTTTTCCTAGGGCAACGATATTCATTTTATATTCCTTTAAGGTGATTAAAGGTTTAGAAATGTTAAAATCCTTCACCTGGCGACTCCGCTAGCCCAAACTGGGACCTTTTAAGCACACCAGATCTCATTTGGAATCTGACTTAGTTAATCCTCTGTCAGATCCTGAAAAAATTCTGAGAAAAGCCAGTTCTAAAAGGAGACATCAACCTTCTTCTTCTTCTTCTTCTTCTTCAGCCTTGCAGTCTGAAGATTTAGTATCATTTGATCCTTTTAGTAATATTCCATCCGATCCTGATTTGACAAAAATACCTCCTAGGGTTTTTGAACTATTAGATAGGGGAGTTGATTTAGATTCAACATTCCTCATTCATTCTTTTGAAAAGCATCAAGAACCCCCTCTACCACTAGGATCACCTAAAACTGAGTCTGATTTGGGTGTTCATTTACCCGAATACAAACCCATAGATTTCATATCCCCTACCACTTATTCATTTCCTTCCACTTCTGAATGACCTAAAGCTTCTACTTCTAAACAACCTGAAGAGACCATCTCGGTATATTCAAATCCACTCTTTGAAACAAAAGAGAATATTCATTCATAGGTCCCAAAGTTATTTCTTAAGACTCCTTTAAAGTTATTTAGGAGATCCCCTCCTTGTTCACCTCCACATAGTTACACACCCCCTCAATCACCTTCTTCCACCTCTTCTTCATTTACCTCTTCTTCATCTTCTTCTTCTTCATCCACACAAACACCTCATACACCACCTTCTACTATGGCATTCCAACCTATTGTACAGGCTAGATATGCAGCTTTAGTCTTACTTGCTAACCTCGATGCATTCCCAGCTGGGTGCTTGAAATACCTTCCCAGGTATAATGGAGAAACTGGCCCTACAGCTGAGGACCATCTTCAAGATTTTCTAGACTTTGCAGACAACATGAATATTGAATAAGAAAATGTTTACATGACATTGTTTGTATAGTCACTTGAACGAAATGTAAGAATCCGGTTTAGGCAGTTACCTGTAAATTCCATTAGAAATTGGGAAGAGCTTACAAACATATTTAAAAATCAATGGGGTGTAAAGAAAGACCCTCTTTACTTTCTGACTAAGTTTGAAGAACTTAAAAGAAACTTTGGTGAACTTGTATCAGATTTTATCAAAAGGTTCAACAAACTTTATCATAAGATGCCCCCTGATTGTAAACCCCTTGTAGCAGCAGCTAAGTCTAGGTTTTCTAAAGCCTTTGACAATGATTTTGTTGTAATGCTAAGAGAGAGAACTTCAAGAACTCTTGAAGATATGCAAACAAATGCTATAGAGGTGGAAGCAAATAGGGTTGCTTCAGCTTCCTTGAAAGCTAAAGAGGAAAAGGCCCAAAGAAAACTCAAATCTATTCAAGAAGCCTCTAGTTCCTCTAGTTCTTCTAACTAAAACAGAAGATTCTAAAATATATGAAATAACTTCTCTTCTTAGAAATCTATCTAATAGAATTTCCAAGATTGAGACTCAACCTAGGACAGTTCAACAAACAGTTACTAGACCCCAAAATCAAAATCAAGGCCAGTATAGAAGGAATCCACAATTTTCTCCAGAGACCTAGTAACAATCAACAGGTTCCCACTCCTTTACTAATAGATGACCAGCAACCTGGTGAAAATACTATGACTATTACTGAAGATATCAATAATATGGATACTTCTTCTAGTCAAACAATTATGATTCCTCTCTCATAACAAAATCAGGTTCAAGAAGGTCAAGAATCCTCACAGGTTTCTAAATACCATGCCTTCTCTGAATTTTTAGTTGCAGAGTTGAACAAGAGATATGATCTTTGGCCTAGACCCAACCCTGGAAGACCTCCTAAGGAGACTCCAATAATTAAAACTCGTACCAAAGCTGCTGAAACTCAAACAACTGTTATTTGACCATTAAATCAGTCAACTGATACTGCTCAAAAGGATAAAAATGTTTTGACTACATTTAATGCTGAAAAAGAGTTAGAAAGAGTTAAAATCCTAATTCCACTTTCAGAACTTTCCAAAAACCCTGGGTATAAAAATCAAGTCTCCAAATGGATACAAAACACCTCGGTTGATGCTGAAAGTGATATCATTAGTCTGCAAGATGAAAAAGCAGCAGTTGCTTTGGTCCTAGCTCAGATATTGATCCAGGTCCGGGTTTGACAAAGGACCCTTCCAAGACCTTTTACTTTCGTGATGTGTTAAATTGCATTTTTAAAAGAACATAAATGAATACATGTGCATGTTGTAAAGAAGAGGAACAAGACAATCATCAGCAACATAAAAACATAAGCCGTTGATAACGAAGTTCGTCCAGGAGGGACTACGTCTCCGGGCCCCAGTGTCAAGATGGTGTAGGCCGCTACATTAAGTGTTGTCAATAGTGATGATGTACATAAGAGGTGATGTCGCTATCATACAAGGAGAATGCCCTCGCGCATGAGTGACTCCAAGATATGTTCCACTACAGGAACTCTTAGTCAAAAGGACTCCTATCAGTATGACACAAACTCATGCATGATGATCAAGAGCATCTCGCCAACATGGCATAAAAGGGATCTCAATACAAACATGCATGATGACAACATGAACATCCCATCAACATACAACAAAGGGATCTCAAAACATAACATGACGAATCATGACAACAAGTACATCACATAGACGATTCCGCGTCACATCAAGTAGGAATCATGAAAACAAGTAATAAACAAGATCCCACATCAAGCATCAACAGGGGTCTGTGCAACACAATGAATAGCAAAATAAGTACATGAACACATTGCATAAACCTCACAACCAAGGGCCATCTGAAGAAGAGGATGTCAAACTACTAAAGTTGTTCGGACCATCGATCTCACGACATCAACACATGAAAAATGGTTGCTCACACATGAATGTTGACACCTGCATTCTATTTAGAAAAGTGGCTAGAGAATAGAATGAGCAAATGAGAAATTTAAATGCACCATCAGATTTGTGGCGGCGAATAGTGCAAAATCGACTGTCCAATCTTTGAATTCTGAGAAATTGAGAATCTAGGGCTCAAGGAATCTTTTAGATTCCCCCTAGATTCCTCAAAGATTCTGCTCCATAGCTGGACTGGAAATCTACAACTCCAAAGGTGAATTTGACCTCGTCATTGTGATCCCTATGGAAAACCATGAAAAAGGACATTAAACTCGACTATGTTCCGACAAAAATAATTTTTACCTCCTCGGGAAAATTTCAAGGATCATGGTTTCGCTCCCTGTTTTTGCAGCAATCATGGTTCCACCTGCATACTAAAAAATGGCATAAAAATTAAGAACTTTGATGGAGACATGGAAAACGCCATTACGTTCGTGGCATCGAGAAGTGCTGAAATCATATAAAATTTGTCAAATTTTGACAAAGTGAAATTTCACGCCTCTTGCAAAATGTTGCCTCAAACTGCGTGCCAAGATTCTACCCCCCTCTGTCTCGAAATCTGTGCCTGCTTCTGGTTCCTCCATCTGTCCCCCTTGATGCACTGAAAATACTGGGTTTATATAATATTTCCCGGTGGATTAACCAAGTGGGTTAGTTGGCGTTGTGGTAAATTGAGGCATTAGTTGAGGAGGGGTCGGGTGGTCAAACCCCGCCCCTCCCATTTTATACACAATACAGTTTAAAAAATTGAACGAAATGTTTATAAAGGGGGGCGGGTCTGCAGTGGGCAGGTCGCCCCATGCCTCCCGCACTCACATTAATGTTTGGGCGCATTATGGTTGCTACGTACTGTTTGGTGGTATCGTTTATGTGGTGCCGTCCTTTATGGGGCCGCCCAATGGGGGTCGGCCCATGTGGCCAGGCAGGTTTAACTCTCGCCAGCCTCACCTTAATATATGCATATGTTTAATGGTAAAAAGGAGACATGTGGTGTGGTGGGGGTGGTGGTCCCCCCCCCCCCCTCTTTTATATATTTTTTTATTTTATTTTATTTTTATACTAAAAATCTCTCTTTTGAAAATTCTGAAATTAAGCCATAGGTGTCTTTTTAACTAGGCCACAATTTCCCCCGAAATCTGGCTGGAGTTGGCCGGAATCCGGTGGTCGGGTTCTGTCCAAATTGTGGCCTCCTTAAGCCTGCTGAGTCAACAAAAAGTCAACCTAACTTTTCCTACTCCTAACTTCCTCATCTAGACTCGGATTGACGAACCATTTGCACCACCGCGATTAGGACGATGAGATTTACGCTCTGGTCCTAGTTCGAGCGTAATCCAAACATTTTGATTTTTGAGCTTTCTTGAGTCCTCTTTGTCCCGTGTGTGTCTCTGGAGCCACCTGGATCAATCCTCCCCACTGAGGATCTTTTGGTCCTCCAAAAGCATGAAAAATAATCTGCAACTTCTATGTACCTTGTCCACATCACAAGCGTGCTGAAAAGGTCTTGCTTCCATCTCTTTCACCTTTGTTCTTCGGAGCCTTAAGCAATGAGCCGACCCCTGTAACCTCTGCAACCTGTAGTACATTGTTTCGCAAATTACATGCTTGAATTTCATGACCAACTAATAACCCAAACATCCCACACTTGCCACGAGATTATAACACATACTCGGTGGTCAAGTTTACAACAAGATGGATGCAATACCCCAGCTACGAAAACCAGATCAACATATCATTGTTGCTTCAACAAGTGATGGAAAACACATCATCACTGCAACACATGATTTACAAAGATAAGGCCAAACACTATTGTTTTTTCTTTAACAAGTGATGGAAACACGACATCACTTTCATAGTGCAACATGCGACACCAAATAAGACCAGACATCATTGTTGCTGAACAAGTGATGGAAAACACATCATCACTTTTACATTTTAAAATGCAACAAATGATTTACAAAAGCACAACCATGAAATGACAACATGTCTAGAAACCATTTTTCACTTATCAAGGTGAATGGGTCATCACCCTGTGATGGTCTCGCTTGTCGATCAATCATTTCACCTGGTTCATGCATCAACACTTTGTCTTTAAGGTGCTGCTCTATATGGACCCTCCAACAAGTGGCTCTTTGATGGCCACTTCTATCACAATGACTGTAATAGGTTTTCTTCCTCCAGATCTGCTTAACATGTTTCTTTAGAGAGGATCTTTCACACCTCATCCTTTTGTGTGCTGCCATTCTTTTCCAACACTTAGAAAATGTATGGTTATGTAATCCACAAAAGGTTCATGTTTTTTGATGCCATGTTCTTCGTTCATCATTAACAACATGATCATAATCGAAATGAACATTCGCATGTCGAAAGTGGTTATAGCTTTCCTTGCTATCTATGGTGGAGGTATGGCGATGAGAGCTTGCCTCAGCTCTCTCCCTGCAATGGACGCTGCCATGGGATGATGGGAATGTGTTCCCATCATTCTCTTTCCTCGACGATTTCGACGATGTCTCGGAAAAATCTAACACCTTCAAGCATTCTCCCTCAGTGTATCTCGAGCCTGCAAATTGAGATATCTGCATAACCTCCAATTGTTGAGTTATGCATTGATTATTAATACCAAGTTTTTCTTCCTTCTCGTGCCTCATTCTGGTAAGGAGCCTCATGTTTGTCCCTGTAATTGGGATCTTCAAATCTCCAACAGAAATCATACTATGTGACGACGAAACTGAAAGGAAATCAACATCTTTTACCTCCTCTGTCGATTTGGAAAGAACTGATGATGGCTTCTCATCATCTATTTTTGGTGGTTCACTAGTTGTCTTGATGCATTCCCCAACTTCCTTTCTGACATATCCAAGTCCTGTTCGATAGGGTAATTCTTCTACTTTGATGGGGTTGACAATGCCTTGGCCAGTAACACCCAAGCCGTTTCCTTCATACCCCATTTTCCTCAGAAATTTGGAGCCAATTCCTGCGGTATGATTTTCAAAAATAGCGAAATCATCATTAGGACACATACATGAATTCAGAGAATTACATTTTACCTCACATGGGTCACGCAACAGTTTTTCCAAGGCCTCTTCCTTAGCTTGCAGCTGTCGTAGCAAACTATGTTTCTCCTCTTTCTCTTCATGTAGAAGCGTCTTCAATTCAACATTCTAGGTTTGAAGATTATGTTTGTTGTGCTTCAATTCTTCCAAGGCCTCTTCCATGGCTTGCAACTAAAGCTGCAATCACTCCTTTTCCTCTGTCTCTTTTTGTAGAGTTTCATACATGATTTCCATTCTTTTGGAAATGTTGAGCATGGTCTCGTACATCGCTTTTTCATCCTTTGTCGTTGCATGTTCCATTGTTCACGCTTGCAATTCACATCAACGCAAAGACCGCTCTGATACCACTTGATCCAGGTCCGGTTGTGACAAAGGAACCTTCCAAGACCTTTTACTTTCATGATGTGTTAAATTGCATTTTTAAAAGAACATAAATGAATACATATGCATGTTGTAAAGAAGAGGAACAAGAAAATAATCAGCAACATAAAAACATAATCCGTTGATAACAGAGTTCTTCCAGGAGGGACTACGTCTCCGGGCCCCGGTGTCAAGATAGTGTAGGTCGCTGCATTAAGTTTGTCAATAGTGATGATGTACATAAGAGGTGATGTCGCTATCATACAAGGAAAATGCCCTCATGCAGGAGTGACTCCAAGAGATGTTTCGCCACAGGAACTCTTAGTCAAAAGGACTCCTATTAGTATGACACAAATTCATGCATGATGATCAAGAGCATCCCGCTAACATGGCATAAAAGGGATCTCAATGCAAACATGCATGATGACAACATGAGTATCCCATCAACATACAACAAAGGGATCTCAAAACATAACATGACGAATCATGACAACAAGTACATCACATAGACGATTCCGCATCACATCAAGCAGGAATCATGAAAATAAGTAATAAACAAGATCCCACATCAAGCATCAACAGGGATCTGTGCAGCACAATGCATAGCAAAAGAAGTACATGAACACACTACATATACCTCACAACCAAGGGCCATCTGAAGAAGTGGATGTCAAACTGTTGAAGTTGTTTGGACCATCAATCTCACGGCATCAATCGCATGAAAAATCACTGCTCGCACATGAATGCTGACACCTGCATTCCACTTAGAAAAGTGGATGGAGAATAAAATGATCAAATGAGAAATTTGAATGCACCATCAGATTTGTGGCGTCAAATAGTGCAAAATCGACTGTCCAATTTCTGAATTATGAGAAATTGAGAATCTGGGGCTCAAGGAATCTTTTAGATTCCCCCTAGATTCCTCAAAGATTCTGCTCCATAGGTGGATTGGAAATCTGCAACTCCAAAGGCGAATTTGACCTTGCCATTGCGATCCCTGCGCAAAACCATGAAAAATGACTGTAAACTTGACTATGTTATGACAAAATTAATTTTTACCTCCTTGGGAAAATTTCAAGGATCATGGTTTCGCTCCCTGTTTTGCAGCAATCATGGTTCCACCTGCATACTGAAAAATGGCCGAAAAAAGCAGAACTCTGATAGAGACACGAACAATGCCATTGCGTTCGTAGCGTTGAGAAGTGCTGAAATCATATAAAATTTGTCAAACTATGACAAAGTGAAATTTCACCCCTCTTGCAAAATGCTGCCTCAAACTGCATGCCAAGGTTCTACCCCTTTGTCTCGAAATCCGTGCTCGCTCCTGGTTCCTCCATCTGTCCCCCTTGGTGCACTGAAAATACTAGGTTTATATAATATTTCCCGGCGGATTAACCAAGTGGGTTAGTTGGTGTTGTGGTAAGTTGAGGCATTAGTTGAGGAGGGGTTGGGTGGTCAAACCATGCCCCCTCCCTTTTTATACTCAATATAGTTTAAAAAATTGAACGAAATGTTTATAAAGGGGGTCGGGTTCGCATTGGGAGGGCCACCCCATGCCTCCCGCACTCACATTAATGTTTGGACGCATTATGGTTGTTACGTACCATTTGGTGGTACCGTTTATGTGGTGCCGTCCTTTATGGGGCCACTCGGTGGGGGCCAACCCACGTGGCCGGACGGGTTCAACTCCCACTGACCTCACCTTAATATATGCGTATGTTTAATGGTAAAAAGGAGAGGCGTGGTGTGGTGGGGGTGGTGGCCCACCACCCCCCTCTTTTTTATTTTTTCTTTTATTTTATTTTTTCACATGTGGTTCACAGATACCCGTGGTCACTGGGTAGCCGCTACGTCCACGGTACAACACTAGGGTGGACCCCACTCGAAGGGGTTCACACCCCTCGGCCTATTTACTGACCTAACGCCAAGAGTTTTCGGGAATTGATGCTGTGACCTCCCGATTGGCGAGGCACTGATTTGACCGATTGAGCTAACTCTTGGGGCTTTTTTTTTTCACGTGTGGTTCACAAATACCCGTGGTCACTAGGTAGTTGTTACGTCCACGATACAACACTAGGGTGGACACCACTCGAAGGGGGTCACACCCCTCGACCTATTTACTAACCTGACCCCAAGAGCTTTCGGGAATTGACCTTGTGACCTCCCGATTGGCGAGGCACTGATTTGACCGATTGAGCTAACCCTTAGGGCTTAGTCACCCCCCTCTTTTATATATATATTTATTTATTTTTTAATACTAAAAATGGTTTTTTTGAAAATTCTGAAATTAAGCCATAAGAGTCTTTTTAATTAGGCCACAATTTCACCCCGAATCTGGCCGAAATTCAGTGGCCGGGTTCTATCCAAATTGTGGCCTCCTTAAGCCTGCCGAGTGAGCAAAAAGTCAACCCAACTTTGACTGCTCCTAACTTCCTCATTCGGACTCAGATCGACGAACCATTCACATCGCCACGATTAGGACGACGAGATCTACGCTCTGGTCTTGGTTCAAGCATAATCCAAACATTTTGATTTTTGAGCTTTCCCGAGTCCTCTTTGTCCTGTGTGTGTCTCTGGGGCCACTTAGATCAGATATGATAAACGAAATAATGCCTCCTTTCTATGTAACTCTTAAGACAAATGATTCCATGTTATATAATTGTATGCTTGATTTTGGAGCATCACATAACCTCACGCCAAAAACTATCATGGACCATTTGAAACTTGACATAACTAGATCCTACCATGACTTGTACACCTTTGATTCAAAAAGGGTGCCCTGCGTAGGATTGATTAAGGATTTAGTAGTTACCCTTGCCCAAATCCCAGTGAAAAATGTAGTGCTTGATATAGTTGTCACAGATATCCCTCCCAAATTTGGAATGCTCCTTTCTAGGTCTTGTTGTGCCAAATTAGGGGGAACTCTTCAGATGGATATGTCTTATGCCACTATTCCAGTTTATGGGGGAGAAAAACTAAGGTTATATAGAGAGGTAAGGTTTGTGCACACTGTTTCCAAAACAGACAAGCCAAGGAACCATCCCATTTATGCATTTAATCAGGATTTGGCTTCTTTCAACTCTCTTCAAACCAAATACATGAAACTCAAGTTAAAATAGAAGATGTAATTGAAAGTCCTCTACCAAATCAAACTAATGTATGGAAACTATTTTTTGATGGTTCTTGTACAAAAGATGGAGCAGGAGCTGGGGTAGTTTTAATTTCACCAATATATATATATATATATATATATATATATATATATATATCACTCAATCATGCAAACTCGACTTCGAAGTTACAAATAATGTGGTTGAATATGAAGTTTTCCTTTTCGGATCGCAATTAGCCAAAAGCTTAAAGGTTCAAAACTTAAGTGTTTTTACCGATTGAGAACTTATTGTCAAACAAGTGAGAAATATTTGCCAGACTAAGCATCCTAGACTCAGGTCTTATCGAAATGAAGTTTGGGATTCAGTTGAAAACTTCTTTGATACTTTTAATTTGACTTATATTCCAAGAAATTAGAATATTCATGCAGATGCCTTAGCTATTTCTGTTAGTTCATTTAAAATTCCTAATCAAACCAATGTACTCTATCAAATACAAGTCAAGTACAAACCATCCATCCCAGACAATCTAAAACACTGGTAGATATTTGAAGATGATGAACATTTGAAATCCTTTCTGTAGGCTATAGATGAATTTTCAGTTCTACAAATTGATGAAGATAGAATAGAAATAAATGAAAATACAAATGGAAATGATACTTCAAATTTCAATTCAAAAATTGTTGATCATGACATTATTCAATTGTCTAACAATTTTATTCCCAAAGGCCTCATTCCTTTAGAAAAATTGTTTGATCAAAATGATGTCCTCCGAAACCCTTAGTCCATTTCTTCACAAGATCACATAGAAGAAATTAATATTAGAACAAATGATGATATTAAAAACATCAAAATCTGTGCATCTCTAGATCCTAAGATCAAAGCTCAATACCTTAAGTTACTTCAAAATTATAAGGATGTTTTTGCATGGACATATGCTGATCTAAAAACCTATGATACTTCATTAATACAACATAAGATTCCTTTAAAGCCAGAAGCAGTTCCTTATCAATAGAAACTTAGGAGGATCAATCCAGCCCTTCTACCAACTGTAGAAAAGGAAATTAAGAAAATGCTAGATGCCCAGATCATTCTCCCTCTTAGATATTTTAATTGGGTTGCAACTTTAGTTCCTGTTAGGAAGAAGAATGGAGAAATTAGACTCTGTGTGGACTTTAGAAAGTTGAACAAAGCATCATTAAAGGATGATTATCCTTTGCCCAAAATGGATCAATTACTTCAAATGGTTTCAGGAGCACAAAGAATTTCTATGCTTGATGGTTTTTCAGGCTATATTCAGGTAAATGTTGATTCGACAGACAGAGAGAAGACAACCTTTACTACACCCTGGGGTACATTCATGTATGCTAGAATGCCATTTAGCTTATACAATGCTGGAGCAACATTTCAAAGAGCTAAGGATGTAGCTTTTGTGGGTCAGGTAAATAAATTTGTGGTCATTTATCTTGATGACATAATTGTTTTTTCTAAATTTGATCATAAACATCTAAAGCACTTGATGAAGGTTTTTGACAGGTGTAGAAAATTTGGAATATCACTGAATCCTAAAAAGTCTCTGTTTGCTATCAAAGAAGGAAAACTGTTGGGCCATATAATTTGAAAAGAAGGAGTGGTGATTGATCCCAAGCGTGTTTCTGCCATTGAAACATTGACCTTACCTAGAAATAAGAAGGAGATTCAAGCTTTTCTAGGCAAGATTAATTTTTTAAGGAGATTCATGCCAAATTATGCTGAGATTGTAAGTTCATGAAGTTAAATGGACTGTCTCTTCCAGGCATGCCTTTGATCAGATCAAGAAAGCTATCTCTGAAGCTCCCACCTTGGCCAGCCCTGATTACACTAAACCATTCAATAACTTTTCCTTTGCCTCAGAAACAACCCTTGTTGCTGTTCTACTACAAAAGAATGAAGATTCTCATGACCAACCCATAGCCTTTTTTAGTAAGGTTATGAGAGATGTCCTGCTTAAGTATGACATAATTAAGAAGTAAGACTATGCCCTTATTCAAGCCTTGAAATCATTCAGGATGTATGTCCTACATTCTCCTATTACTGTTTATGTTCCTGACAATGCTGTGAAAATCATTTTAACTCAACCAGACACTGATGGAAAGGGAGGTAGATGGATCACTCAAATACTGGAGTTTGATCTAACTATCAAAACTACAAAGCCAATAAAAGGTCAAGGATTAGCTAAGCTTCTAGCTGAATCCAACTGTAAAGTGCTTGGAATCAATTCTATTTTAGAGATACAAGGGAAGAATCCAAAAGAACCTTTTGTCCTTGCAGAAGGGGAGAATCCACAAGAACCTTCCCTTCATCCTGAAGAGAAGAATCCACAAGAACCTTCTCAAAATTTAGATAAGAAGAATACACAAGAACCTTATGTCCTTGCATAAGGGGAAAATCCACAAGAACCTTCCCTTCATCCCGAAGAAAAGAATCTACAAGAACCTTTACATTCATATCAGATCCCCCCTTTATATATTGATGATAAATTTCTGTTGTCAGATTGGTACGAAGACATTGTAAATTTCTTGATCCATTTTGAATGTCCAGCATCATTCTCCAAAATCCAGTGTAAAACTCTCAAACTGAAAGCAGTCAAGTATTGTATCATAAATGCAAATTTGTACTGGAAAGACCCACTAAATATTTTGTTATTATGTTTAACAGAATTAGAAACTGAAGGAATCATTGACCAGTTTCATGCAGGATTTTGTGGAGGACATTATGCTTGGAGAGCAACAACATATAAGATATTAAGGGGAGAATTTTATTGGCCAACATTGTTATTACAAGTAGGAGCAAAGGTCAGAGGTTGTGTTCCTTGTCAAATTTTTGCTGGTAAGCAAAAATTAGCAACGCTTCCACTGGTTCCATCAATAGTCTCACAACCTTTTCTCCAATGGGGATTAGATTTTGTTGGAGAGATTCATCACAGTTCAAGTAATCAGCATAGATGGATCCTCACTGCAATAGACTACTTCACCAAATGGGTGGAAGCAATTCCAGTGAGAAATGCTATTGATTCAGTAGTAATCAAATTTATTGAAGAGAACATCTTATCTAGATTTGGTTGCCCAACTCAAATTGTCACTGATAATGCAACAACGTTTTATAGTGTTAAAATAATTTAGTTTTGCCAAAAATATCAGATTATGTTACATCATTCCACTCCATATCACCCACAAGTTAATGGTCTTGCAGAATCCTCAAATAAAAGTCTAGTAAAGGTAATAAAAAAGACACTAGCAGATCATAAAAAGAGTTGGGACTCTCATTTAATTTCAAGTTTACTCCAAAGAGATCTACTGGAAAATCTCCTTTCCAGTTAGTTTATGGGAAAGATGCAATCTTCCTTACCAATTTGGCCTTCCCTGTTTTAAAATTCCTGCAGGATTCAACAAATGAACCTGATGAATTTTCAAGGAGAATAAATCAGATTATTGAACTAAATGAAAACATAGATGAAGTTCAATACAAATTGAAAAAGTATCAGAATAAGATGAAGAGCCTATTTGACAGAAGAGCTAGGGAAAGGGACTTCAAGGAAGGTGACCTAGTTCTAAGGTGAGATTCCAGGAGAGAAGAGAAGGGAAAACATGACAAGTTTGACAACCTGTGGTTTGGACCTTTAGCAATTGTTGAAGTAAAGGGAAACAACACTTTTGTACTACAAAATCTTGAGGGGCTATATTCCACTTATCCTGTAAATGGAAGGTTTCTCAAACATTACATTCAGTACTGATAGGTTGAAGTAGATTTCGTTACTACCATTGTAAAAACTCCGGTTTCTTTTACTTTTCAAGTTGTCAGTGTGATTTTTTACAGCAAAAGACTCCATAGCCCGAGGAGAAGGCACATGGATCTGCAGGTTCTTTGCATTCTACAGGAGAAAGTAGTCCCCAGATGGAGCCAATGTTGTAGCGTTTTTTGGTTTTGGTAAGTTAGAATAATTTTGTCCAAAAATGAAAATATTTTTCAAAAAATGTTAATCTAGGATATGGACAAAAAGAATACTGAATAAAAATGTTAGGAAATATTTTGATAAATATGTCCATATCAAAGAAAATGTTAGAATAGATGCCCTAAAAAATGAAGGCAAAAATAAAATGTTAGGTTAGAGAGAAAAGAAAAAAGCAATAAACTCTGAAAGTGTGCAAGTCCAAGTGCCACTATTTTTTACTTTATTATGAAAAATAATGGTTGTGTGCAGCTTGTCATAAATGCCACAACCCATGATAGTCAAATAGTTTAATCTTGACTAGTTCATGCTTTAAATTTCATGTTTATAGTTAGAGAATAAAGATCTAGCCAAACTGTTTAATCTTGGCAGATCAGTAGTTAGATAGAAAATAATAAGGAGCTCATTAGTTTAATCTGAGTCCTTGGATGTTATGAGGTTAGAATTAGATAGTTTGTTTTTCAAAAGAAAAAGGAAAGAAAAGGGTCTGCTAGCCTAAATGCACCCAATTATGTGAATAAAAAATGTTAGGATAAGTAAAGGGTAGGTAGAATAAAGGTTGCAGAAGTACAAAGTTGATTGAAGCATAAACACATTTATCATTCTTAATCCAATGTTTCAGTGTGCAAGAGCAGTTATGAAAGCGAAAAGATTCCCTAAAAACCCATAAAAACCCCTTGTCTTAAGTTTTTATTCCCCCCCTGCATTACTTAACAAACCTCCGCAAATCACCTTTTTCCCGATATAAGAACTAATTTAACCCACCACCCTTGGTAGGGTTAAATAAACCCCGGCGCGTTTAACTCTGGTCCCACGCCATAAACCTACTTATGTTTAATCCCTGCTTATATCATAAAATAATTACAAATCACTTGTAATTATCCCCCGGGCCCCGCTGATCTCCGTGCATGTGCCCTCCGTGCAACTTCACTGCGCAATATCCATTAGATCTTTCACCCCCAGATCTAACAGCGCGCATCCATATCGGGTGCTCCCGATCTTCGACCTTTACTCGTTCGGGAGCATGCGAGATTCGTGGTTTTGCTCGGGCTCCTTACGGTTATGTGGCATCTCTATGTTAACTCGCGTACCCTCAAGAAAATACCACCCCACAGCTAAAAGCAGTGCGATGGCCTCTGAAACCGCCTCCCTGCGAAGGCCAAAACCATCACTTTTCACTTATCGATTTCTGTGCCAAATTTAAAAAAAAGTTAACCATTTCCCGTTTAAACGCCAAAACCCTCATTTTCACTCTTTTTGCTTGTTTACATAGTGAAACCTGCATAACCCTTCCTGTGCCACCCTGAGCCTTTGCAACCCCTTCTCCGTCCACAGACCTCTCAGCTCAAATAAAACCATTATCACCTCCCTGTCCGCCTGTGTTTTTCTTAACAATTGTTGTAATTTGCAGGCGATCATATAAAAACTATTTGTTCCAGATTCACAAGGAAATCCATTCAAAAGCCTTTATGAAGAAGAAAATGACATTTATTACAGAGCAGAAAAAAACAATTTACAAAGGCAGTAAATGATAAAATAAAGAAGAAATCCTTCACACAGAGACAGTAAATGTTAAACAAAGGAGGCAGATAAAGACATATAGTTAAAAGAAAAACAGATGAAATATACAGAAAGACGATCAATATCCAACTACCTGATACTGAGACATGTAAAAACTAAATGATTTACTGTTGAAATACGCAGTAAAAACTTGAAATGTACAGTAAAAGTAAAAAGCACAGTAAAGGTTATTGACAGGTCAAAAAGGTCAAAGAGTATCAGATGAAAGGTCATAAGTAAATATAACATCCAACGTGAAGACCAAACATCCAAGCAACTTAAAGGGCAAAAGATCAAAGACCAAAGCCAACAGAACCTAAATAGCAGGGACAACAAGCAGCGGTTCAATAGGTGTCTCTATCTTCTTGCATGAAGATATTTTCTTTTCCTTGAATAAATCTATTTTTGTAAAAGCAGTTTAGGATATTTTCTTACTTCTACTATCGTATAAATAACTCTCCTTACGAGTTATTATGGGTTGACCATTGAAGAAGGGTTGCATTCTTGAAGAAAGGTTGCACCTTGATGAAGCATTTGTATTGATGTACTTAGCTTTTTTGGACCCTTAATACAAAGAAAAGGATTCTGAATTCAGTTTTACATAGTTTGTGTTTCCTGTAAGTTTTTCTAGTAACGCTCATTATGTTTTTCTTCATATTCTTATGTCTTACAGAGATAACTAGGTAGGAATAATTGTGTTTCAATCTATTCCTATAAGCTTCTGAAGTGATAATCTATAAAGAGAAAGGATTAATGGATTGTCTGTTTAATTAATTCCATCTGAATCAATAAATCATCAACATCTTGTTGTAAGCATAAGCATATTCTCTTGAACCTTCTGAACATCAGTCAGAAGTTTTCATACTTATGATTATTTAATTTTCAGTCTGGAAATTGTGATAATCATATTATTTCTTTGTTTTCGCTCACCACTATTCAAGTTATATCACTATGTAAAATTTTATAGTAGCCCTATGCTTTGGTATTAATATTATTCAAAAGGTTAGGCATTACAGTGTTACGTTTGTTTCATTCATTGGTCTTCCAAATTAAATAAAAAACCCCAAAACAATTATCTTAGATGCTTTGGCTTGATAGGTGACCATTATCAACTCAGAGGTACAACACTTGCATGAATGTTGTTAGTTGGCCACTTTTCCCCCTACTATCTTGTATCTTTTTTAAATCGAGAAGTTAGGGACAGTGATGGATATAATGGTTGTATTCCCCGCAGATGGTGCATGCATGATTAGTCCAGAGACTAGTGTTCTTGACCTGTTTCTGCGAGTTGTTATTGGTCGTACCCTGGTTTTGGTTTCGGTTAGGGTTGTCCCTTCCCGACGCCTTTGGGGTTGGCTGTTGGTTGCTACCTCCCCACTCAGGCTCTCTCTTTGGCTTATTTTTCAACTTTTCCTAGCACCATTAGAAGAATTAACCAAATTCGGTTGTTCTTCTGATTGATGCGATGAAGCAAGAGATGGTTGCACTAGATTTACCCAACATTGTTTTTCTTTGACGGGTTGTTCTGTTGCTCAGTTGGGAAAGGAGAATATTGGTTTTCCTGTCCCTGGTTAATGTACTAGTTCAGGGGAGCAAATGGTTTATCCATACTCTAGGAGAAGTATTGATTTCCCTGTGGGGGATGATACGAGCCTCCTTGGGGGGGCTGGTGCTGGTTAACCATGTTCCCTATATTCTGCATAGGTGCAGGTTGACCATTATAATGCCCATTATTTTTTAATGGTGACGTAGCATCGTAAGATGGGCCATTCATTAGATATGCAGGGTATTGGTTGCTATTGTTATTATGTCTTTGGGATAGGGCCCCAATTAATCTGTCAACAATATTAGATGCACTTGTTATTTCTTGATAAGGTTGCAAGTGCAGGGGGTTTGGGAGTATGTGGTAAATGTACCTCAACTGGTTGTAGGTTAGCTCTAGTTGTTGGGCTTTACTGATGGATTCTTCCTTGTTTTACGGGAATGTTTTAGCCACGTCCTTTGAGATTTCAGAGGTGAGGGATCTCAAAATAATGTCCAAGAGGACTTTATCTTCAAATTAGTTTTGCACAAGCTGCGACATTTCCGCCACTCGTGGATATAGTCTGAGTTGTGCGTAAAATTGGTTAGAAGCTCCAACCCACGATCATGGTGGTTTGAGAGTTGGAATAAAGTAAGGAATACTTTAGCTAATGAGCTAAAGGTTCTGAAATAGCCTTTAATCTAATAGTATCTTTTGTGATATTGTTAGATGAACACCGTAGGTGAAATGTCATGATGTGGTTCCCTGGGTCTTCGCCTTGCTTTCATCAAATTTTGGAATATCTGAAGGTAGCTTTGTGGGCATAGCTGGCTAATTTTGGCCATGTTCGATTGGGGCATTTGTGAGCTTGCTTAAATATGGGAGATTTAACGAAGCTAAAAATGAGATATGTGCATTTTCTGTCATCGCAAAGTGATTTTGGACAACTATGTACAGTGGAGTTCTCTGTGGGGATGTCACAGGAGGATTACCTAGATGGGTAGCTCAGGGACTGTCCAGAGGAGAAGTGTGTGCGCTCCCAAAGTGGGTAGCATGCGAGGATCCTTCAGGAGTGGTGAAGGGTGTCCCTTGTCATGGAGGAGTTCCAAGCAAAGTTGCACCAATAAAGGAAGATCCAATAATGGTGGTTGAATGACGTCTTCTTTGCCTAAATGGTGAGAGTCCTAGTACACCTCCCGATAATGGGGGGAGGTTTAAAAAACACCTAGATCGACGGGGACTTGCGACGTCCCCTATGGTGTCAACTTAGATTGTGAGCTACTTTGATTTTAGTGATGGGTGGAGATATATATATCAATGAAAAATGGATCACATACATAAAGCAAAGTGAAAATATCAATGGTTTGTTTTTCTTTAATTAAACTATGTGACCAAGGAAACAAAAAAAGGGTTTTTGTTTGTTGCGTATGATAACCTAATCGTCCTGTCCTCTCTCAAAGTAACTGGACCTTGTGGAGATAACCTCTGATGGGTCCTGGGGCAACATCCCAAAAGAACTGGCGACGCCTTCCAGCAATCGAGGAATCAACCAAGTTAATGGTAAAAGAGGGTCGAGTGTTGCCTGCACTATCACCTATAGGGAAGGATGCCCTAGATTTGGCTACTAAGTACCTTTTTTCCATTACAACATTCGATTCTTTAGCTTCTTGGTAATTGGTTACCAGTAATGAGCGCTAGATGGGTCAGGTAGCCCCAAAGAGTACCGCACGCACTGGGCCTAAGCCGAACCCCCTCTGAATCAGGCCTCTGTCATGCTCGGGTTTTATTTTCCGTGGAATTGTTGAAGGATTTTTAAGATCCCTAGAAAGTCAACAACTATGTTTCAATGGTGAAGCATGACCATGGCGGATTTGGATGCCTACACCCAATGGTCCTAACTTGAATTATCAATTTTTTGGTGGCCCCTGTGGGGAAACTTAATTTGTTCAAGTTATGTTCGTTTTTAAAGAGTCTTATTTCACTTATGGGGTGACTCCAAAATAGATTAAGTAACCAAAGATCCAACAATGGATGATCTTTGAGTACAAAGTGTATGGAGGATTAGTGTGTGATGCAATGTTAACATACATGTGTGATAAGATTTGGATATGCGATGATCCTTTTCAATATCCTTTTAATTACACTAGGTGTTGGTTGTTCCTTGCATGGAAAAAGAATTTTGTTTGTGGATTATGGGCCACTTACTTTTTCCTATTAAACTATGTGGAGTTTAATGAGGGAGATGGAAATTCAAATATTTTGAAGAAGGTTTTCATATGCAATCCCAGGTTCATCTAGGAGACGCAAGGGAAGCAGGGATTACTCACTTTCTTTACTAACATTTGCTCCTAGTCCCAATTTCTTTTTGCTTTAGTTAGTAATAAGATTCGTGGATAATGGCCACTTACTTGATTTACTAATTAAGCTAATATGATTTGCAAAAAAATAAGTGAAATAGTTTGAAAACATATGTGGATTATGGCCACTTACTTTTCTCCCTAATTAAGATATGTGGGTATTTGTTTGCAAATAAAATAAAATAAAAATCTAATTGCTTGATGAACTAGGGTTCATTCAAGCAACTAGGGGTACTGAATAGTAAATACATAATGTAGAGGTGAAGGCAATTCACTAGAGGTTGCCAATTACCTGAGAAAACTAAAAATAACAAGGCCTTTTTGCTATTTTTTTGTCTGTCGCGCGTGTTTTGTAGAAACAAACGCGTGCTTCACGGTTTTCAAAGATACAGATGCGTGCTTTGCGTCTGTCAGAGAAGAAAACACGCGGGCAAGAAAATTTTGAAATGTCTTCACTTCCACAGGCTCAAAACAGGTCTAGGGGGACTGTAAAAACTCTAGGGAGGTGAGGAGCGCCTTCTAGGATGTTTGTGCAGAGAGGAGGCCCTGTAAACAATCTCTAAATTAATGAAAAGAGATCAGTATGGTCTCCATTCATGTTGTAGTGTTTTTGGAACACAAGTGTACCAAAAAATTCCCCCTTAGCAATGGATTGTTAAAAGCAAAGGATCACAGTCAAAATTGGTGTTGTTAGTGGACATACTTAAATAAACACAACATTGTAAATAATGGATACAATGCATACAAAAGCATAAGCTTAAACAAAGAGGTGCATGAACATAACAATGCTCAAATGGAGCAAACACATCAATAATATATGGAAAAATCTCCCTTTATTGATTGCTGGTGGTAGAGGATTAATACAATCAAAATACTAGAACACTTGAAGATAATTCCTTGAGCTAGGGAGCTCAATAATCCTCAGCAAGGACGTTTCTTTTCCTCAAGCTCTTTGCAAGTTTCTCCTCTCTCTCAAAGAAGTGTGAAGACTCTCTAAAGGGTGGATTGTTCTTCACTCACTAAAATGTTGGGTTGCTTAGAAGAAATTTGGTCAACATGCTAGTGCTCTTCACTTCCTTGGTTCAACAATGAAATGGTGGTTTGCTTACAAGCAATTTGGCCAACATGACAATGTCCCTTCTTTTTGGCTATCCCATGGTCTATTTATATAGTGTTTTTTGAATCCCTCTTCCCTCTCTTGGTACATGTATCATAAAGACACATGAGTAGGACAAGAGGATTCCATTGGGGGTTGCACTTCTCCAAGGCGACTCAAATTTGGTTGTACTGGGCCGACCTTGTATCAAGAAATCAACTCCAAGTGTGTGGAGTGGTCCCGGACTGCTGAGTCACCTTTTCTGCAACCGCGCGGCTTTTTCTATGATATGTCACATGCCTGTGTTTATTGAAGAAATATACACGTGGCCTTAATTGATTTCCTTTATAAACTTTGGACCTTATGAGAACCTTTGATTTTTTGAATCTTTACTATGTATTCGAATGGAAAACTGTCCACCTGTGCATTCTGCTGGACACTTTTAATGTCTTCTAGATTGTACTATCAGGTGTACGATTTTCCGGTGTTAACACTCCCCTTATGAGGAAAGCAAAAATAACTCCCAAGGTTAGGCTAGACATGCACGGGTCCTTGGACAATTCACGCTGGAGCCTTTGCATATGTTCATGAGAGCTATTATGGCTAACCCAACGCTATGTCTTTCACAGGTAACCTTAAGGGACTCAATGGATTTTATCTTGAAACCTTTGTGAACTTTCACATAAGAGCAACTACCATTAATCTAAACCTTAGGGCTATCTCATGAAAGAGATGCTTACAACTCTTAAAAACGGGTTTAGAAAAGGTTGCGCCATATATCCAAAGGCTATCGTAGTGTTGTGATATTTCTCCCCCTAACGAGGAAATACTACAACATCCAACCCCTTTTTTAACACTAGTATCAAGGACTATTTGTGTTCCCTCATTTAGGATGAAATTTTATGGTTTTGACCATTTTAGCTCATGAAATAATTCTAACTAAATTTTTGCAAGGATTAGTAGTTGTTATTATACATATACAAAATGGTCAAAAGTATAGTTAAAAATAGACACAAAGAATATGGAAGAAAATATGATAAACAAATTGTTTATGGATTTAAAAAACTTATAAGATGGCAATATTTCATAGAAATGTCATGTACTCTACATTCATCTTCAATAAAATGTTGAAAAAAAACAAAAAATAAAACATTTCGTGGAGCATCAATGGCCCGCCACTTTGAAGATGGGAAGAGAGCACAAGGGATTATGTAAAAAAGAGGACATGATATCAACATTTCTACCCAGTTAGTGTTTTAAAAGTTCAAGGTTTCTTGTTTATTCTATTGCATTCTATATCTATTTATATATCGTTAAATTTGTAGAGAACGGTTAAATTAATCCTCTAATATGCCAATCCCATCTGGATTAATACAATAACTAAATAATGGATGATATTTCTGATAAATTTAACTAGTCTCTTTAAAAATTATATGACAACTTAGGCATGTCTCAAGTTTACGATGATTTGTAGAGAATAATTGATGGTCTACATCTAGTAGGTACTAAAAAAAAACAATATTATAGTAGAGATAACTATTTTTTGTCATTTTCCAAAAATACAAAGTGATGAAATTATGGTGCTTGTATGTAGAGATAGCTCTTCCGACAAACCCAGGGGACGCTGCAATTGCCTTTGTCTTATATGTCAATGAAGATCGATATGTTCAAATAACAATAAGGTTTTTGAATAAGAATGATACCACAAATAAGGCGTATTATTGTGTGCTTGTAGAAGCTCCATGTGCAACAAAGATGCATGGGGTTCATGAAATTGAAATAACTATAAACTAGTTTGTAGACATGTGTTGAGTGAACATAAAATCAAGGCCAAACATCTTATATCAATGCATGATATCTACCAAAATCCTTGATGCAAATATTTTGCTAATTTAATAATTAAATATTATTAAAGCTAAATATGAGGACAAGTTGATACATATCCCAATATATATAAGGATAACTAGTTCGAGGAAGTCAGTAAGGGAGATTGGAAAGTTTTCTATCTCCCTTGAAATTAACGTTCTAGTCGAACTACCAATTTTTGAGTAATTATGAGCGAAATGGGGGGAGGAGGTATCAGACCGCCCAAGCATGGGCTACATACTTTACTGCAAAGTCTTGGTTGACTTCATAGCCGAAGAAGGGGACCCAAAATCTCTCATACAAAGAGCAACACTTCTAGGCTTGAAATATGTCAACTGAGGAAACCAAAGAGAACCCCCCCCCTTCCTTGAGTGGAGTAAACCAAAAGAACTTGGCTATTTGGTTGTGTTTGTGCATGAAAAGCACTGGAAGAAGGAGAATCATTGAGGGACTACATGAAGGAAGGAAAGGATTTCCTTTTGTGTTGTGCAGGGCTATAATGGTCATATTTTTCTACTTGATCAACCCAAACTGAGTGTCGGAGAGCTAGCATCCTTGTTTCACATGCAGTGAATGATATTGGCCTGGATAATTTATACCTTGAATTGACCCTTTGATGTAATACCCTAAGTGACGCATCCTTCAAACATTGGATCTGGTTCGTGCTAGCTTGCTAAAAGAAATTTTCAATGTAGTTGTGTCTATGTTTGCATAGAGAGTGGTTGTCCCTTCTTTAATTTCCAACAATTTTAATAGGAACAAATAAGTGTATTGTTTTCTTGTAAATGGTGTTCAACACTTCATGTTTACATATTATGCTAGATTTACCATGTATGTGTGCATTGGTAGGTTAAGAGTTGTTGTATTGCCATAACCAATATGCATGAATGGTGTGTTGAGAAATTAACAGGGTTTGCTTGAATGTTGAAGTGCACTCCCTTTATGAATATGGAATGTTGTGTGAAAGGGGAGCCTTCCATTTATGTTAAATGAGAATATCATGCGTTTTATGTCCATGAATTAAGAGGTCAACCTTGGTTTTGCTAATTGTGTAATGGTTATATGCATGTTGTAATAATTTATGAGCCTTTATGACGTTTGGTGTGTTTCCAAAGGGACAAGATTGATAGGTTTGTGGCCCCATTTATTGTTGATATTTTGGCAAAATTTGTGCTCCTTGTGAGTTTGAATCAATAAGAATATCACTACTATAGAATATGTAAATAACATCAGAATTTAGTGATTTTCAGTTCACGAATTGGACACCTTTCTCGATGCAAAAATGGGCGCGACCAGATATATTTATCATAGCGATAGATTTGACGTCGTAAATTGCTCCAGAAATAAAATCGTAAATAGCCCTATAATAGTGTCATAAAAAATAGTGCCAGAAATAGAGCCTAAAACATTGCTTGGAGTTGCACTATAAATAACGTCGTAAGCAATACCAGGAATAATGTCGTAAATAGAGCCGGAAATATAGTCGGGAATAGTGCCATTTTAGCACAGGAAATAGCACCAAGATTTGCTTCCAATTTGGCTCTGGGTTTGGCTTCCAGTTTAACGTCCAACTTTGGTTCTCGTTTTGCTTCTATTATTGCTTCTAGTGTGGCTTCCAATTTTGCTTCTAATGTGGCTTCTAATTTTGCTTCCAAAATTATTGTTTTGCATACAATTAAATTAATATGTTTTATTTCAATTTAATTAGTTAAATATATCATGTCTCTTAAATAATTTATATGATTATACATCATATGAATGCATTTGAAATATTTTATAGGATAACATTTATAAAGAATTTTTAGGGAAACAAACATCCATACAAATTAACAACATCATTATACTTATTAAATCTCCATCAAAATAGAATCTACAACATCCAGTATATATAAAATAACAAGATAATTATTGTAACACGATCATCATCTATAATTAAAACAAGTGAGTCAAATATCTATAATTTAAGTGAATTTGACAACATCCATCATGAGCAGTAAATAAAAACCATCATACATAATAAATATGCATCCAAATCATCAACCATTTTCAACATATACAAATTGATGAGTCAATATTAACAAGATCATCATCATATAAAACTAAAACAAGTGAAATTCAATTTTTAGGGAAACAAACATCCATACAAATTAACAACATCATTATACTTATTAAATCTCCATCAAAATAGAATCTACAACATCCAGTATATATAAAATAACAAGATAATTATTGTAACATGATCATCATCTATAATTAAAACAAGTGAGTCAAATATCTATAATTTAAGTGAATTTTACAACATCCATCATGAGCAGTAAATAAAAACCATCATACATAATAAATATGCATCCAAATCATCAACCACTTTCAACATATAAAAATTGATGAGTCAATATTAACAAGATCATCATCATATATAACTAAAACAAGTGAAATTCACATATACTAGTAGATTAATAACATGTGAAAATGATTTATGGGGGGAGGCAAGAGCGAGAGGGGTTATCTTTTTCCCTGATGGAAAATTTGAAAAAAAAGTTTGCGTGGGGTATGGGAGTCTCCTCAAATAATCAGGCGGAAGAATTAGGGCTATGGCAAGGGCTCAAGGTGAAAACAACTAAAGGAATCCTCCAATTAAGTGTCTTTGGATACTCTTTCGTTACAATTAAAAGATACATCAAATTGAATCATTGCAAGGACCCAAATACAAGACCAACTCTACAAAGAATCCAATTGATCATGGATAAATTTGAAATTTGGAGTTCTATCATATCAAGAGAGAGAACAACACTTTGTCGGACGATTAAGCTAACAAAGGCATCAATTTGGTTCAAGGTGAGTTAATGGAGGAGGGTGGAAAAACAACTATATGTCACATACCATGATTTCTCATAACCCAAGGATCTCGAGATTCTTAAGAGTAATTAAGGAGGATAATTTGACTGACATGTTACATAAATTTGGTAGTCATTTAATGGTACGAAAGCTCGTTAATGATCTCTCTAGTAGAATGAAGGACCATTCATCCAACAGATGGTTAAATGCAAGGATTAATGCTAAGCATGTGGACGGGTCAGATGTTGTTGACAAAGAATCAAGGCATGTTAGCAGTGAAAGATTTGATATTTTTGTGGCCGAGGAAGAATGTCTCAGTTTGACTCTGTGCCTTTATGGTCCAGACCATGAAGCAACGAATTCACAGTTGTTTGCGGGGTGTGCGATGAATGCCAATAGCATTCAACTCAAAGGGACTCCCCCCGTTGTCATTTTGGAGTTAAGTCTAGATATAAGAGGATGGTTGTGCAGAATTCATGCACAATGGTTCTCAATACATTCTTTCCAAGCTGAAGAGATGGCCTTATCATCAGGAAATGGGGCTAGTGGCTCCCCAGATGAGATTGATCTAGCGCTCAAGGAGAAAATCAAGCAGATGATCTCCATTATAGGTAGGCAAATAATTTATGATTCTCGTTGTCATTTCACCCTAGTAACGGGTCACTTGGAAGGTCGGAAAAAAGATGTTGAAATTGTGCAAGCGGCGATGGAGGTAATCATATCCAAGATACAAAATCTTGATTACAAGGTGGAGAACTTTGAGGTCAAGGTGGAGACTGCAGTTGTTTCAGTGTTAAAAGAAATATTTGGCCTCAGTGACAACATTGAATAGGATCTGGCGATTGGTGAGGGAGGGGATCTCCCTCCAACGTTTCCCGATCAGTAGGAGTTGCAGCAGGAGCAGGGGCAGCAAAACCATTCCAGCATGAGGAAGCAGACAAGGTCTCTATGGAGGAACTCGACCATAACAATGGGGAGGCAACTAGGTAGTTAATTTCATAGTAATAGGTAGATTATGTTATGTAGGTATGTGTAACACCCTATTCCCACATTTACCCAAGTTAACTGGTCCACTGGGGTAAACATATGACGAGAGGCTACTATGATTTGATTGAACTCCCCATGTACAATTAAGGAAGTGGAATTAACAAAACACAATCAATCTAACCTTCTACACATGTTACAGAACCTTCAGGAGCCAACCAACCCTTCCAGGAGACTAACCCCTGAGGTAACTTGACATTTTACTGACATAGATCCTCAGTTGCTCCCATGACATGGGAATGCTTGTGACTAGAACCCTCCAGTCACTCCCATAGCAAGGGCATCCATACGACTGGGGTCTTTTTCAGGCATTTATGTGCCAACGACTACAGATTCTATGCCACTTTTTCAGGTCTAGGTCTCAAGCCACTGCTTAGAAGTTCATGAAACTTCTAGAAATGAAAAATAACATCGAAACAATGATACTAATGCAAATACTTAAACAAAGACCTGATATGACCCCTACTAGCCATGACATTCATTTTGTCAAACATGTCACAAATATGAAATCTACATGTCATATCAACATATATGAGCATAAGGATCTCATACTTATCTGAGAATTGCTAAGAAGCATTTCTGCCATATCACAATAGTTGCATTATCATCTATCAGGTTACATATTCATTGTTCATTCAATTATAATTAAAAATCGTGATGAGAGCCATACATCATCACAATCATAAAACATACTCATAACCAGTATATAAACAACAAAAATAACAAGGAAATGACATCCATAAAATCCACATATAAACCAAGACATTTACACATGAAATACAAAGGAAAGGAGCTCTTATTAATGTGTGCAAAAGCCAACCACTTATGGGACTTCCACGAACCACTCCACCATAGATTGGCTGAACCAAATATTTCTTTTAGCCAATCACCCCCGTGCCATATTCCAAGCATGAATGTGGGACTTATAACCATAAATCAACGAGGGATTCCCAAGGCTAAACCACCTCACCCTCATCAATAAAACTTGACTTTACCATAATCCACACCAGATCACTAGGCCCTAAACAAGCATGGATGCCACTGGATTTCTCCACCTACACTGTGAGGAATTTGACTGTCTCCTAGTCTCTATGATTTACCGTACATCCTTCCATACAACGATCAAGGATCCCTAGGCCTAATCAAGACTCCACCCTCTGGCTTGACCGTATATCCTGTCATTCACAGGCCAAGGATTCCTACGCCTAATCGAGGGCACCCACCTTTAGGCTTTACTGTGTATCCCACCAATCACCGGTCAAGGATTCCTAGGCCCACCGAGGTAACACAAAACCTGGCTTTGCCACAATCCATAGTCCAATTTAGGGGTTACTAGGCCAAGGATTTATCACAATCCATATCCCGATTCAGGGATCACTGGGCCATGTGTTCTTTCTTTCATAGATCAGCACACTCAGTTTTGAATCCATTCGATAATCCAGCTCAACCAAAACATGAGAACTCCATCACACCATGGATATCCAGAAATGGAAAGGATAGGCTAAAAAACATTGTCACACCTAGCAAAACCCATATCCATGACAACAAGATAACCAAGAACACACATGCACAATCATGCATGCAAAAACTAGCAAGGAAATCATACATGCAACTCGATACCTGCAATTAATCCTGCTGTAGTCGCTTGATCCTTCTCTTCCTTTCTTAATATTTTGCTTCCTCTTACCTTCTTTACTTTTCTTGATCCAATGTTGAAGTGCTCCAAGAAAAATCTAAGTGTCCAAGAGTGGGAGAGAGAGAATAGAGAGAGAGAGCTCCAAAAATAAACTGAAAAAAAAGAAGAAGGTTACAAACTGATCCTCATAAGCCTTTTTATTAATGAGGCCTTTATTTTATTCATTTTCCTCCTTACATGCAACCTCTGACCTTTCACCTTCCTTTTCTCCTAATTTCCATTATTTTCACAAATAAAATGTCAATTAATGCCTCATCCCTTTCAAAATCCTTTTTCATTTCCTTTGCCTTAGCCATAATAAACCAAATGAACGCCCACACTAGAATGTTTTGCCCAACATTCATCTTTGAATAAGTGTCCCATAACATTGGTTATTATTTTGCTTTTATTAACTTTATTTACATGGAATTTTCACCAGGGTTGTTACAGTGCCCTCCCCCTTAGGGGAACACTGTCCTCTATGTTCAATGACACCTACAACCAACAAGACTTCTGAAAGAAAAACATACTTCCCATGGAGCTTTATAACTTAGCTCGTTGCAATATTACAATGATCAGCCTGCTGAGAAACAACCAACATGACAACCATAATGACATGAAACCCATACCACTTACTGGAGATTTATAACATAGCTCATGGCGGTATTTACATCCATATACATATATACATATACCAAAACATCACACCAAAAAATATGCCAAAAACATTCACTCAACTAGAGAATAGAGAAGGATACGTAGCCCGCATCTAATTTTTCATCTCCCATGTAGCTTCATCAGGCCCAAAGTGCTTCCACTGCACTTTAACCTGCTCGATTGCTCCGTTTCGAAGAATGAGCATATTTCTCTGCAATATACACTGAGGTTCTGGAAGGAATTCTCCATCTGGATCCACCTGCAATACAGACCAGTCAATCACATGATCAACATATTTAACATACTTCTTAAGCAATGACACACGGAAAACATCATGGATTTTCACTGTTGGAGGCAATGCAAGTCGATAGGCTATTGGTCAAATCCTCTCAAAAATCTTGGAAGGTACACAAAACTGAGGTGCCAACTAATTGGCACACGATCCAATCCTCAAGGAGCTCTTCTTCAACTTGATGTGTAAATACACTTGTTCCCCAACCTGAAATTCCTTAAACAATGTATTCTGATCTACATAACTTTTCTGCCTATCTTGTGCTGCCTTCAGATTCTTCTTGATAATCTACATTTCTTATTCCATTTTTGCCAACATGTATGGTCCAATAAACATCATGTTCACTATACCACTCCAATTGATGGGAGTATGACAATTCCACCCATATAGTGCCTCAAATGGACTCATCGTCAATGACTCCTGGTAACCATTATTGTAAGCGAACTCAACCAACAGAAGGTACTCCTCCCATCTCCTTTGTTGATCCATCACATACATCCTCAACATGTCCTCCAATATCTTGTTGACCCTCTCTTTCTGTCCATCTGTTTGTGGATGATAAGTTGTACTGAAGGCCAACTCTATCCCCAATCTTGCAAACAACTCCTTCCAAAACTTGGAGGTGAAATTAGCATCCTTGTTTGATACAATCTTCTTCGGAACACCATGTGATATGACAACCTCTCTGATGAAGACCTGTGCTACATCACTAGTTGAATAAGTAGACTTCACTAGAATTAAGTGCGCTACCTTTTTCAACTTGTCCACCAAACCATGATGGAATCATGTTGTCTAGATTTCCTCGACAAAATCGCAATGAAATCCATGGAAATGACCTCCCACTTACACTCTAGAATCGAAATCTAATGTAGTAATCCACCCGAATGCTTACATTTTGCCTTTACCTGCTAACAGTCCAAGCATCTAGCCACAAACTTTGCCACGTCCTTTTTCAGATTCAGCCCATAATAACAATTCTTCACTACTGTCAATGTCTTTTGATATCCTGGGTGACTTGAATATGGTTTCGCAAGAAACTCTCTCAAGATAGTCTTCACGATCTCACTGTTGTCTAGCACATATATCCTGTTCCTAAATTTGTTCAAGCCATTTGCTATGAGATGATACTCCACATCCTAACCACCTGTATCCTGTTGTAATCTGTGCATAAGCTCCATGTACCTATCATCCTACTGACCTGCCTGTAAGATTTGATGTTGTAAGCCTATCCCATAAGAACTCATAGATGTTATATGATTCACTTCTATAATCTGCCTACTAAGAGCATTTGCAACCATGTTCTCTTTACCCTTGATGTACCTGATCTTAAAGTCGAACTCATTAATTGTGACCAACCATCTAGCTTGTCTGACATTCAAATTCGGTTTATCAAACAAGTATCTCAACCCACTGTGATCACCCATCAATAAAAACCTCATGCCAAGAAGATAATACCTCCACATATTCAATGCGTGAATGATTGCTTCCAACTCAAGATCATGTGTCGGATAATTCTTCTCATGATTATTTAGTTTCCATGGCTCATAGTATACTACCTTTCCTTCCTGCATAAGGAATCCAGCAAGTCCTGTCTTGCAAGCATCATACCATAAACTCTTTTTCCGGATCTGCAATATTTAACACTAGAGCATTTATCAACAACTTCTTCAATTGTTCAAAACTTACTCCACATTCGTTTGTCCATTCAAATTTCTTACGTTTCCTTTGCAGTGATGTGATAGGATATGCAATGGGAGACAAGTTCCGATTGAACGTCCTATAATAGCCTGCTAACCCCATGAATGCTCTTACCTTATCCACATTACTAGGAGCTGCCCACTCCATGATAGCCCTTATCTTCTCTAGATCTACTACTATGCCTTCCTTGGAAACAACATGTCCCAAGGAATGTACCTTTGTCTGACAAAAATTGCATTTGCTAAGCTTGGCATACAACTGATGATTTTTCAATAATATCAACATTGTTGCTAAGTGCTCAACATGCTCTTCTTCATTCTTATAATATATCAAGATATCTTCAATGAATAAAATAAAAAACTTGTCCACATAAGGATGCAACACAATATTCAACAAGCACATAAACATAGCTGGAGCATTAGTTAAACCAATTGGAACTACAAAAAAATCATAATGCCCGTACCTGGTCTGGAAAGTTGTCTTGTAAATGTCCTCTTCCTTGATGCAAACCTATTGATATCCTGATCTCATATTGATCTTCGAGAACACTACTCCTCCCTTCAATTGATCAAACAAGTGACTCATCAATTCTCGGCAACAGATAAATGTTCTTGATGGTCATCTTTTTCAACTACTTTTAATCGATGCATAACTTGAGAGTACCATCCTTCTTGTTCACAAACAATATCGGTGCACCCCATGGCGATACACTTGTCCTATTGTATCCCTTTTCAAGCATTTCCCGCAACTGCAACTTCAATTCTACTAACTCTAGTGTGATCATCCTGTATGGTTCCTTCGATGATGGTTTTGTCCTCGGTACCAAAACAATATAAAATTCCACTTCCCTCTGAGGTGGAAACTCTGAAATATCTGCGGGAAACACATCCTAAAACTGTTGTGAGATCGGGTACCTGCTCAATACTCCACATCTTCAACCTCCTTACCTTTCCCACTAGAAATATGCAATGCAAACAACACACACCCTTTCCTGTGATTGCGCTTCGCCTGCATAGTTGTCACCATTCTAACTGATGTTGCCTTCTTCTTTCCGTGAAAAACTCTTCGTTCCCCATTGTCATCCAAACACTCAATATATTTGTCATAACAATCCACCTTGGTCCTATGAAGATACAACCAGTCCATACCCAAAAGCATACTATATGATCCCAACGAAAATGCATTCAAATGTGTTGAGGTAGGCATACCATTCAACTCGAATGCACAAGCTCTTACCCAATGATGAACTCTCTTCTTTGTACCTATAGCCAACTGCACTAACCAATATTCTGCATGCACTTCTTTATTCAAATCACACTTATCCACCATGTCAGGGTTAGCATAACTATAATTAGATCCAGGGTCAATCAAAATATCAACAACTTGATCACAAAGCTTATCGTCCATCTCAATGATAGATGTCTGGTGATTCACTTTCTTATTATCCAGTGTTGCATAGATACAAGGAATGCTTTGCCCAATATCGCCAACAGTTTGCGGTTCCTGTGCATTCTAGCCATGAGGCCTACCACCTTGATTCTGCGGAAAATCTCTCCTAAGATGTTCCTTACCACATGTCCAACACTCCAACCATCATGTACCATCACCTTTATTCTGTTGTTGTGACCCATGTCCTTGTCTAGCTACGTTGAAATTCTTTTTAGGTGCAACATTCTCTTTCTCTTCTATATTATGAGGCCTTTCTCTTTTCGACTGCCATTTACCTTTATCTTTCCCTTTCCATCCTTGTTGAGATTCGTTCTTACACTTTGACTACTCGTAATAGTGTTTCAATTTCCCAATAACTTCCTCAAGTCACCAAGGCTCATCATACTCAATCTGATCTCTAAAATTTAATAGCAATCCATTGACAAATCTCTGAACTTTAGCCTTTTCATACTTAAGATACGATAGATACCTCAATAGCTCTAGGAACTTGGTTGTATACTCCTAATCTATCATCGATCCCATTTTAAGCTCATGGAATTCCATGGCCTTACTATCGTAGTACCTTTCTCACAAGGATTTCTTCCCAAAGAGTCTCTTGAATTCATGCCAACTCAAGTCTTATTTCCTAATGTCTCTGACCCATTTTACATCTTCCCACTAGATGTATGCTTTCCCTTTGAGGCTGAAGATAGTTATTATGGCCTTCATATTCTTTGTGTATTCATGTAGTTCAAAGAACTTCTTCATCCAAGCAATCAAGCCTATGCATCCTTCGACTTCTTCAAATCTCCATCAAAGTTAGGTGGCTTAGCTTTCTTAAACTCATCTGGCAAGTATCATCTATCACTTCTGTAAGGGTGATAACAATGATGATCATAGTGCCTGTCAGAGCCAAAACTAGAATAATACCTGTGTCCATCACCTCTCCTATTCGGAGTATCAAAGATTCTGCCATCTCTAACTTTGTCATCCCTATCTGACCTGTGCCCACCATGAGATCTACTGCCATCCTGTCCATGGTTGATCCGATGTGGTCCCTATCTCTGCAATTCTGATAAAAACTGAAGGATTACTACATTAACTTCTGTTTGTTTCTCCTGTTTCTGCATGATTATGTCTTTGTCTGCCTTGCAACCTTATTTCTGCCTTCAAACTCCTAAATGGATATGCTAGGTTAGAAGAATGCCCAAGACCACGCTACTCATTTGATCCATAAGGATAATCTTGTGAACAATAGTCTACCATCTTGCTAGTCATCTTTGATCGAGTCTTTCCTGCAAAGCATACCATGTCAGCTAAACCAAAATATAAACATAATCAACATACCACAATATAGTCCAGGGGAGGATATCTCATCTACAAGATCAACTAGATTATCTCGATACATGTATACACATAATCATAACAACATATATATATATATATATATATATATATAGATATCATCCTAACCACAGTCTACTCATCAATGCATGACCACATCATGACCTCATGCATGACAACTACAACCACATTAATGTATGCTTAACAACATGCAAACACCCACATGCATAAACAATGCACAACCAATCATACACTCATAACGACACATTCCACAACAACACCATCAACTTTCACATGGTGACACCACTGCAACCATGACCACCACCATGCATATGCAACAATCACATAGACCATAAGTATAAGGAACACATATGTAACTGGCATGAATACATGACCAACACACCGCCCATCCAGTCCAAGGGGTGAACCTAGATTTGATACCACTTTGTAACATCCTCCTCCCACATTTACCCAAGTTAATCGATCCACTGGGGTAAACATATGATGAGAGGCTACTATGATCTGATTCAACTCCCCATGTACAGTTAAGGAAGTGGAATCGTAAAAACACAACCAATCTGACCTTCTACACATGTTAAAGAACCTTCAGGAGCCAACCAACCCTTCTAGCTGACCAACCCCTGAAGTAACTTGACATTTTACTAAAATAAAGCCTCAGTCGCTCCCATGACCTAGGCATGCATGCCATTGGGACCTTCCAGTCGCTTCGACAACAAGGGCATCCATGCAACTGGGGTCTTTTTCAGGCAGTTCTGCGCCAACGACCCCAGATTTTGTGCCACTTTTTCAAGGCTAGGTCTCAAGCCACTGCCTAGAACTTCAAGAAACTTCCAAAAATGAAAAATAACATTGAAAAAATGATACTAATTCAAATACTTTAACTAAGACTTGATATGAACTCTACTAACCATGATAGACATTTCGTCAAACATGTCACAAATATGCAATCTACAAGTCATATCAACATATCTGAGCATAGGTGTCTCGTACTTATCTGAGAATTACTAAGAAGCATTGTTTCCATATCACAATAGCCGCATTATCATCTATTAGGTCACATATTCATTGTTCATTCATTTACAATTAAAAAACATGATGAGAGCCATACACCATCACTGTCATAAAACATACTCATAACCATATAAACAACAAAAATAACAAGGATACGACAACCATAAAATCCATATACAAACCAATATTTTTTACACATGAAATACGAAGGAAAAGAAGTTTTATTAATGAGTGCAAAAGCCAACCATGTATGGGACTTCCACGAACCACTCGACCATAGATTGGCTGAACCAAATCTTTCTTTCAGCCAATAACCCCCATGCCGTATTCCAAGCATGAATGTGGGACTCATAACTAAAAATCAACTAGGTTTCCCCAGGTTAAACCACCTGAACCAGGCTTTACCATAATCAACACTAGATCACTAAGCCTGAAACAAGCATAAATGCCACCTGATTTCCCCACCTACACCGTGAGGGCTTTCTTGTCTCCTAGTCTCTAGGCTTTACCATACATCCTGCCATATAATGGTAAAGGATCCTTAGGCCTAATCAAGACTCCACCCTCTAGGATTTACCGTATATCCTACCATTCATCGGCCAAGGATTCCTAGGCCTAATCAAGGGCACCCACCTCTAAGCTTTACCATGTATCCCACCGTTAACTGGTCGAGGATTCCTAGGCCCACCGAGGTAACACAAAATATGGCTTTACCGCTATTAGATTCGGTCTGGTCAGCCCTTCGTTAGAGATCAAAGCTCTTTGTGCATTTCAATTTTAGGTGTCCCGCTCCATCCACGCAGCTGCATTTCGCTAGGGACATGTCATGGTTTGACGAAGATAGTCATGCTACTCATTTTCTCTCATCTCTGGCCCCTGCTGGTTCAGCCCTTGGTCCATAATCACTAAAGTTCATGATAGTCAAGGTCTGGTCATATTATAAGACAAAGTCATTTTTATGGTTGGGTCTAGGAAATCATTAATGTGGTCCTTGAAAAACATGTCCAGAACAAGTCATGCAGGCCAGAGGGAGACCTTATATAGCTACAGTTCAGAAAGCTTCATCATCACCTAAAGAGACATCGACTCTTCTTCAAAACTCTGTTTTGAAGAAAAGTCAAACAAGGTCAACTATGACAAAATTCTCCAAAAAATCGCTAGTTGACATTTTCAGATGCAGTCATGGATTTCAAAGCCAGACGCCCCAGTCACACAGTCCCCGCAAAGAAATGCTGAAAATTTTATCATGAGAGCCAAAATTTCAAAGAAAAAGGAAAAAAGCAGAGTGTTTTAAAGTCAACAAAAAGTGCAAAACATAAACATTATAAAGTGGGTTTGCAAAGAAGAAAAAATCAAACTCACCTCTCCCTAGCCTATATATACATGTTATGGCCCAAAACAAAAATCATTTGTGCTTTGGCAAGCTTGGAGAGAAATTAGAAAAGTGAGAAAGAAAATTCATGAGGGTTTGAGTGGAGGAGAGCCGGTTTCCAAAGGGCGCGGCGCATACACCAGGGCGCGCGACGCACACGGAGGGCGCGACGCACCGGCAGCCAACCCACAGTGAAAAACCAACAAGGGCGCGACGCACTGGGCTTGGCGCGTGACGCACACAGCCAGGGGCATAAAAACAGTGCCAAACCATTTCAAATCTTTGTGAAAGCTATCAAATCACAAGGTAGGCCTTATGACACCTCTTCGCTATCAATTTGGTCAATGTTTAGCTATTTGTAAGATGTTTGAAAGGTATCCAAAAGCACAATGGCCTTCCATGGAAAAAGCAACAAGAAAAATGGTTGATGGGGTTTCCAGATGGTAATGATTAGAACCAAGGTCACTTTCCTCCCCTTATCACCTCACTCCTCATCATTTTCACCTCCATTCCTCCTTGTCTCCCAAGCAAACCCCCTAGAAAACTCCACTAAGCCCCTCCCCTTGTTTTTCAAGCAAATTCGGGTGAAATTCATAGTGCGCGGCGCACACCCAAGGTGGCGCGACGCATTCAGGGCGCGTGGTGCATGCACTCAAGGCCCGCGGCGCACTGGGAGCTCGGCCACAGTGTTAGCACTGCACTGGCACGGCGCATACCTGGCGCGCGGCGCACTGGGCAAAGCGCGCGGCGCACAGGCTTGTGAGCCTAAAAAAGCACCGAAGTCACCCAAATTTTTGTAATTGGCTCTCATCATTGCAAAAGTGGCCCTAGATCTTTTAATCATTGATCCTTAACTCAAGGAAAAATATACTTTGGTGGCCATGAAATCAAAGGAAAATTTTTATTAAGCAAACACAAAAATGACACAAAGAGGGACAAAGAGCTAGGGTTTTGCTACAGTAACATGATAGTTTGATATGTTCCTATCCTATCTCTATCTGCTAAATTCTCCTGGAGCAAGTTTTCCTAATAGTTACCCTAGCTACATTGTAAACATATCCCTTTGTCCCCTTTACTCCATAGCTCAAAATGTCCTTAACCCTACCCCATCAAAACCCATCAAAACCATACCCCAAACACTCCCAAATCCCTGATAAATTTCTCCTTTAAACCCCTATTCCCCTTTTCATCATTCCCCTCCTAACACTCCCCTGTTTTATTGTCCCCTTGGTAGCAGATTTTCAGAGCATTCATCAGTGTCATTGGATTCAAAGGGCAACACTAAACTCAGGGTACAAGCAGCAGTGATGGCATCAGAAAACTCATTAGACTATGAGGGGGATACACACAGTGACACATATTCAGGAGAGAGGGCCCATAGGAGACATCACCGGAGTGGCAGACATCTCAGAGACGAGCCCAACACCCTCACAGAGCTACAGGCATGCCCACTTGCCATGTCTTGTTTCCAGCACTTGGCATGTTATGAATTTTGCCAAAGGGTGGCAAATGTCAGAGTACATCATGAGTTGGCCTGCCTTTTCGCACTTCATCTACAAGGAGGCCAATCTGATCCAGATTTAAGCAGGAACGCAATAGATTACAAAGATAACCATAAATACAGAGATGCGATAACCATAAAAACAGAGATGCAGCGGAAATAATACTTCATTTCATTAATGGAGAATACTGAAATATGCTTACAAATAGAAATAACCCAGCTAGGGCGATGGTAGCTTATCTCTGAGAAGAGATGTATCGGCTACATGCCTCTGAACTGTTTCGAACTGTGTTTACAATGAGGCTCGAAGGCCTATTTATTATTGAGAAACAATTGAAAACCATTAACATTCCAAAACCTAACCCTAGAAGATGAAACGCCAAACTATGGGCCCCGTTTGGGTAAATTGGTACATCAACTTCCCGGGGTCGTAACTTTGGCATATGATCTCCGTTTGACGCGCATGATAGCTCGTTGGAAAGATCTCTCCAAGGACTACGACGAAAAAGACAATTTTTTTATCTAGAAAATCGCGGAGGTAGATTTCCCAAAAAACATTGTTTAGGGCCTCAAAACGGCTCCGGAAGTTTAGGACCCGAAAAACTGCTAAAAATAGTAAACTGCGCTATAATTAAGGAAACTGAAAAACTGAAAGAGACAGTTGTGGGGATCCAAATGGGATAGGTGGGTGGCCACCAACATCCACCTGGATCACAATCTGTCCTGGTTGGGGTCACTTTCACCTTGACACTGGAGGCTATATCAGTGGCAACAGGGATACCTAACGTTGGGGAGCAGTGGCATAAGAAAAAGAAGGTGGAGAGGCATCACTATGAGCCTTACATCAAGAACAGCTGCTTGAGCCAGCTCACCAGGGTTTTTCCATTCATATTTTTGAGGGATGAGTATGCCCCACTCATGAGATTGATCATGAAATATTTCAGTTGCGAGGGAAGGTTTTCTCGCCTTTATGCCTACCACATCTGCCTGCTCATGCACTTCACCAGGGTGAAGATGATGAGCCTCCCATTTTTCATCTGCAACAACATTGAGAAGATGAAAAACTTCATGGAGCGCAAGACCCCACGACAGCAGCTAAACAGTGTCTATCATTTTGCTCTCATTCGGATTTTAGTGGACCATCAGTTGGGATTGCAGGGTATTGCTTGGGAGGACTTCATTTCCCGTGATTTCTTCAGCGCTCCACAGGTGATATCAGAGGCAGAACATGAGGTGGGAGGTCCTTCACATCAGTTTGAGCCTGATATGGGAAGTCCTGCACATTAATTTTAGAGCCATGAGATTGCCACCATGCCAGTTTTCATCACATATCAGAGAGGCTATCCGAAAGGCACCAGACCGTTGTTTGCAGCAGCAAAGCGAGTGTTATCTCCACTCGGGGTGGAAGGGGCCTCGCATCCGCCATCAGCATCACAGGAGCAGGGCAAGGGCAAGGAGCCAGTGCAGGAGGAGGGGCCATCAGGTGAGCAAGGAACCGAGTTTGTTCTCCTCCAGGATGATGATACCGATGTGGAACCCACCAATGAGGAGCTTATAGAGATCATCAAAGAGCAGCAATCAGAGATTGAAGACTTGACCATTGATCTAGAAAGGGCCAAGTGGAACATGAACTACCTGGAGTGGAGAAACAAACAGCTTGAGGACCAACAGATGATCATGGAGCTGCAAAACATCCGTGAGTAGCGCCAAGTTGCTCAAAGAAGAAGGGTTCTGCTCACATCTTTGGAGCAAGAAATCAATGAAGACCGGGAGTCCAACCTTGAGAGAGTCAACATGCATTTGGAGAGGCTATTGGACAAAGAAAATAGGGAGAAAGACATGCATAGGCGCTTGACTCATCACTACCAGGCCCGCAACATGAGTTCCAAGGCGAGAATCAGGAGCCTAAAGGCAAAATTGAGCAAAGCGAGAAAAGAGGCAGAGGAGGCAAAGGAGCAAGATCAGATTCGAATCTTGGCTGAGGCTTCCTTGGCACAACAAAGAACTTCATAGGGAACCTCCAGCGCAAATTCCAAAAAATTTGGGCAAATTTTGGTCAGAGGCAAAAATTTTGGGCACAAAACAGGAAATTCCTCCCTGTGCGCCGCGCCATTGGCACAACGCTAAAATTCTAGCGCTCTAAACGAGGAATGGCTTGCATATTCGTATTCAGCATCGAAAAATACATCTATTGGTGTCCGGGCAAATTTTTTTGACAAGTTTTGGGTCCCCTAAAGGTCAAAAAACACTCAAAAATGGCCTCTCTGCCACTTTTTGGACACACAGAAAGCAGTGTTGGGAGAATAAATTTTGGAGGGGAAAATGACCTTCAAATTTAGAAATTCCATTTGGGTTGGAAAGTAGACAGGACAGGTTTTCCAACAAGCCCACTTGAGCACATTTTGGACACCTGCAAGTGCCCCAAAACAGGTTCTAAAGTGGCATGACGCACAGAGAATTTGGCGCGGCGCACAGGGGGAAAAATGGCCAATTTGCTCCCGTTTCGTGAAATTTCGGGTCGCGACTTCTCCAAGTGGGATCGGTCATCTACACTTCGGTTTTTTGGCACCAAGGGCACCTTTTAAAGAATTTTCTCTCTAGGTGGGCATCTATCCAAGTGGTAAAAGAATGCAAAGGCTCACCCTAGCCAAATGTCATGCTTGAGAGCGCTGCACCTGTAGCTGATGGTTGGCTCTCCATCTCCTTTTCGAAATGATTTAAGTAACTTCCCAACCTTGGGTGTTCCATCTCTTCTCTACACTTTCTATATATTGTAAGCAAGTTATTTGCAAAGGGTTGGCTGGCTTGTAACTTCTGGGAGACTGTGGGAAAGAAACTTTGTTTCTGCACTGTGTATTTTTGACAGAGAGTTAATGAAAGGCAGCAGCTCTGTTTCATGAGATTCTTGTGGTTGTGAGTGTGGAAAATGTGTCCTTATGTTCCATATGTATCTTGTTATGTTTCATAATTCATTTCATGTCTCATTTCAGTGAAATTTTCTAAGTGAGATTAGGTAGAATTCAATTTATATTGCTCTGCCTGTGGGAAAATTTCATGTGCAGTGTTATTCTTCTGTTGAAAAGGATTCATGCGACCATGCCCTTTTCACTATCTTTGGAAATCTTTCCATTCCGCGTCACCTTAAGTTGAAATTGCTGCGCTTCCCACCTACCTTGCCTCACAGAATAATCTGTGCCTTCATTCTCAATTCTCTGTTCTTTGCTAAGCGCCAGTCCCATATACATCCCAGAAGCTCAACCACTTTCAAAAATCTTTTCCAAAATCCTTTTTTCACTTACTAGCCTAAGGTAAACATCGCATTGTAAGTCATCTCAGACCATTTTGCCTATCCATTCGTTGAGTGTGACTAGGAGAGAGCCCTCTCCTGCTTTGGTAGGGCTAGCTACCAGACTGAGCGTGGTTTGTGGTTACCCTAATTTTTGCCTTCCTTCAGCCTAAGGCAGATTTAGGTGCTAACATAGTGGCGACCATACTGGGGAACGAGTTGAAAATCAAATCCACTTGTATCATAAGAATTCTAGGCTTCCGTATGATGAGCTTAGGATTGGAAAGGATGAGCAAGTTGGTTGTGTCTCGTAATTTCTCTCAATAGCACGCTGGCTTCAAGACGATATACCATAGCGAATCCAGACCCGGACCCTCCTCACATTTACGAAAATCCAAATTTGATCCCAAGACTCCTTCGTCAAGAAAGCACCATAACCCCCGTGTTCAAATCCCCTTCATGTCCCGACATTTTTGAGTATCTTGAGGAGCTTGAGTTTGACGAACGATTTGAGATATCATTGTTTGAATCTAACTCCGAAAAGGCTGTTGATTACACCGTCCCCAATCCGCAATTTCTTGTAGACCTTGAGACGGATAGAGCTAACAGAATAATCGATAACTACATTGCCACACATCCCCAGACTCCAAGTGCAAGCCCCTTGCAAACTATGCACACTCCTCCAACACCTCCAAGGCCAAATCCACTGAGAATGATCGCTGCCCATTTCGCACCCCTTGTTCTGCCCCAAGTCCTAGATGACGTGCCAAATTACTATCAAAGTAAAATCCTGTTTTTTGATGGCACTCCTAACAGTATTACAGCTCAACAACATGTGGATAAAATGGCAGATTTCTATGAACTTCATGAGATCGATGCGGAGAACGTGGCAATGAGGCTCTTTGTACAAACATTTGCAGGTGATGTGAGGAAATGGTTCAGAGGTTTGATGGCTGCAAGCATCACCACCTTAGCTGAGCTACAAAGACAATTTTTGAACAGGTGGGAAGTAAAAAAGAATCCCCTTCAAATTCTGGCCGAGTATGAACAAATCAAGTGGAATGCCGGTGAGTCGGTCCAAGATTATTGTGTTAGATTTAATGCAGTCTACAATGACATCCTAGACCATCTAAAGCCACCGGTGGGACTAGCAATGATGAAGTTTCCGGATGGTTTTGATGCTGACATGGCGTACCAATTACGAGAGAGAGAACTGGCTACAATGGAAGATATGCAAAAAATTGTAGTCAGCGTTGAGGCTAACTTGCAATCCAAAAGAGCAAGAGTGAAAGCAGAGAAGAAAACCACGGTGAAAGAAGAATATTCTTCAATGGATCAGCTGCTCAAGAAGGTAGAACAGATGCTCGAAAGGGTAAAAATTGACAAGCCAGAGCCACAAGTTAGGAATCCTAACTTTCGTGGCCAACAACAGCCACAATATAGGATAAGACAAAGAGATCAGCGGACTCAAGAGCAAACAGCACAACAGCCGATACAAACACCTTTGCAGCAGAATTTTGTACATGGACCAGAATCAGATGAGGACGGGAATGTAATAGACGAAGAGAACCATCTCTTTACTCTAGATGAGCTACCTACTTACATCACCGAAGAAGAAGAATGTGCAGTGAAATCAGCTACACACCAAGACACCGATTTTATCCTAGCTAACGAAACCGTGTTGGAAGAAGAGTCAAAAGAATATCAAAGGGGGTATACGAATGCTTTGTCCACACAACAACAACGATATTCCCTTCGAAACAGAGATGTACTGGCTAAACAAATTCAGAAAAAGAAGGAGGATGAAACAACAAAGAAAGATCTATCAGCTACACAAAGAAAGGGAAAGGAGGTAGTTGTTCCGAAGAGCAGCAAATCGAAATCAGCGAAACAATCACAGCAACCAGCGATCTCAAAAGACAAGGAAAGGAAAGAGATCCTAGTCAAAGAGGTAGAAATAACTCCCGCTTTTAGCCTAGAGAATGAGATTTCTAAGCTAAAGGTATCCATCCCTTTGACTGAAATCATGAAGAACAGCAGCTATAGAGGACAGATTTCTAAAATGTTGAATTTGGACCCAATGTCCGACATGGTAAACGTGGAAGATGATCAGCCTGAAATGATTTTTGGGCCAGCGACAAATGGTGAGTCTCCCGAGAGCGAAGTGCCACCCTTCTATATCAGTTTACGATTGCATGACTTTGTGCTACACAATGCCATGTTCGATTCCAGAGCCTCTCATAATCTCATGCCCAAGGCTATCATGGATAAGCTTGGTCTGGACATCACCCGCCAATATCATGATCTCTATTCATTCGACTCCAGCAGAGTAAGATGCATAGGGCTCATCAAAGACTTAGTTGTGAGTTTGGATCAGCTTCCTATGAAAAATGTTCTGATGGACGTAGTGGTAGCAGACATTCCTCCAAGGTTTGGTATGCTTCTTTCCAGGTCTTGGGTAGCAAAATTGAAGGGGACACTACAACTGGATTTCTCCTATGCAACAATCCCGGTGTTTGGACAGATGAGGAAATTATATCGAGAACAAAAGATGAAGTATATGATCACAAGCAAGGAGAAACCAATAAATCATCCTATAAACTATGTACATACAGATTTAGAGTCTTTTGTTTTGTTTTCAGATAGTTTAAATGAAATAGATAGTCAGATGGTAGAAGCAGACGAAATTCCAGAGATAACAAAAAATTTTAGAGAGATTTTGAAGAAAGAAAGACAAGAAAAGCAACAAAAGATTGGGCAATCAGTTGGAAACAATGGACAACAAACTAACAATGGATAGCAAAAAGATTTTCAGCACTTGCAAGAAGAAGAAGAAGGCTTATGGACCATGGATTTTGATGGAGCAGTAGGGAATGATGGAGCTGGTATTGGTATTTGGGTACGCAGTCCTTTCTCCGCCCCAAACAAAGTACCTAGCAGCGTGAGAGTTTGCTCCTACAAGCTGGCCTTCGTATGTTCCAATAATGAAGTTGAATATGAAGCTCTGATTGCTGGCCTAAATAGAAAGCTGAATGCAAAGAGGATTTCAGTATATGGCGACTTCGAGTTGGTGATAAAACAGGTCAGAGGTGAGTACCAAGCAAAACATCCTAGGATGCGGGCCTATCGTAATGCAGTTTTGGACATCTTGAAGCTATTTTCCGAATACACCTTGACATGTGTGCCACGAATACAAAATAGTATTGCTGATGCTCTTGCCAAGGCAGCGAGCAGCTTGAAGATCCCCATGAACTCCAGCAATAAATTTGAAATCCATGTCAAGCATCGTCCAACCATTCCAGACAATCAACGACATTGGCAAGTGTTCCAAGATGATGAGGAGATTAAGGATTTTCTGCTCAACAAAGGCAAGTTCAAAGAAACCTTAATCGATGTGGAAAACGATGAGAACAAAGGGAATGGTACAGAAGAAGTACAAATCAATCAAATGGATGTATTACAGCTGAAGAATAACATCATTCCTAAAGGCTTGATACCCCTAGAAGAACTTTTCGATCAGGGTGACGTAGCCCGCAAGCCAACTTTGCAGCCCACGGAGAAAGGTATAGAAGAAGTCAACATCGGTACAACAACAAATCCAAAATTGGTAAAATTGTCCAAGACACTACCGCCAAAGATCAAGGACAAATATATCAGTTTGATGGCTTCATTTGCAGATGTATTTGCTTGGGATTATTGTGATTTAAAGACCTATGATACGAACATCATTCAGCACACCATACCTATCAAGCCCAATCAGAAACCATTTAGACAAAAGCTGAGAAGGATCAATCCAAAGTTGGTGCCATCCATTGAAAAATAGGTAAATAGGTTGTACAAGTTAGGTATCATTGTGCCTATCAGATTTTCAGATTGGATATCTAACTTAGTGCCTGTACGAAAGAAGACCGGTGAGATTCGCCTATGCATTGATTTCAGAGATCTAAACAAGGTCTCATTGAACGACAACTATCCACTGCCCAAGATGGACCATATACTTCAAAGAGTAGTGGGGGCATCTCGTATGTCGCTACTTGATGGTTATTCCGGATATAACCAAATTTCAGTCCATGAAGATGATAGGGATAAGACAGCATTCACAACTCCATGGGGGACATTTCACTATGCCAAAATGCCATTCGGTTTGAAGAATGCAGGTGCCACATTTCAGCGTGCAATGGACTTGGCGTTTGCAAATGAGAAGGATGTGTTTTTGGTGGTGTACTTGGATGACTTGATGGTGTTTTCAAAGTCTGATGAAGAGCACATGCATCACCTAAAAATTGTCTTTCAAAAGTGCAGGAGATATGGTTTATCGCTGAATCCTAAGAAGAGCTTGTTCGCCATGGAAGAAGGAAAATTACTTGGGCATAGCATTTCAAAAGATGGCATCCGCATAGACCTAGCACGTGTCCAAGAAATTCAGCAAATCGATCTGCCTAGGAACAAAAAGGAGATACAGTCATTTAATGGTAAGATGAATTTTCTACGTCGCTTTGTGCCCAATCTTGCGGAACACTTGAAAGAAATGACCAACATGCTTAAGAAGGACAGCCAGGTGAAATGGACGGATGAGGTTGTAAAATCTTTCAGCTTGGTCAAATTTGCCCTCTCTTCAGCTCCAGTTCTAGTCAACCCGGATTACACTCAGGATTTCATATTGTTTTCATTTGCTTCTGAGCACACTATGGCAGCGGTACTATTGCAGAAGAGGGATGATCATGAAAGACCTATTGCATTCTTTAGCAAGTCTATAAGGGATGCATCTTTGAAGTACAACATCATTGAGAAGCAAGCCCTGGCATTGGTGAAGGCACTGAAAGATTTCCGGGTGTATATCTTACATTCTCACATTCTGGCCTATGTTCCTAATACTTCTGTGAAAGATGTTTTAGTGCAGACCGATCTGGAAGGGAGAAGAGGCAAATGGATCACAACCTTGCTTGAATACGATGTGGAGATAAAGCCTACAAAGCTGGTCAAAGGACAGGGATTGGTGAAGTTAATGGCTGAGTCAAATTTGCATGCATTGGACATAAATCTGATCGCTGCCATGTCCGATGAGAATGATGAAGGAACTTCAGTTCAGGTATCTGAAATGTTTGCTTTGTCCCCATGGTATTATGATATAATATATGTGCTGAAAAATCTATCACCACCACCTGGCATGGTTAGAAACAAAGTGAGAACACTTAAATTGAAGGCTGCCAAGTTTTGTATCTTGAATTCTGCACTGTATTGGAAAGATCCCAGTGGCATTTTACTAAATTGTCTGGTGGAAGAGGAGGCAAAGAAAGTCATGGAAGACTTCCACGAAGGAGAGTGTGGTGGACATCTTTTTTGGAAGTCAACAACGAAAAAAATCTTGAGAGCGGGGTACTACTGACCTACTTTGTTTGCTGATGTGCATAAGATGGTAAAGCACTGTCATAAGTGTCAAATTTTTGAAGGAAAACAGAAACTACAGCCTTTGCCACTCAATCCTATCGAAGTGAGCGCTCCATTCCAGCAGTGGGGGTTGGATTTCATTGGGGAAATTCATCCCGCCTCTTCCGGACAGCATAGGTGGATCCTTACAGTGAAGGACTACTTCACAAAATGGATTGAGGCAGCACCTACCAGACAAGCGACGAACACGGTAATCATCTCATTTCTCGAAAATAACACCTTGTCTCGCTTTGGTTGTCCAAACAAAATAATCATTGATAATGCAGCAACCTTTAAATCGAAAAGGATGGTAGAATTTTGTCACCGATATCATATAATTTTGGATCATTCAACCACCTATCATCCGCAAGGCAATGGATTGGCAGAATCTTCGAATAAATCTTTGGTAAACATCATCAAGAAGCTGTTGGAAATAAATAAGAAGAGCTGGAACAAGAGGCTGGTTCATGCACTTTGGGCAGATCGAATCAGTCAGAAAAAGTCTATTGGTATGTCACCGTTTGAGCTGGTTTATGGTGTGGACACAGTATTCCCCGCTTCCCTTGCTGCCCCGGTGGTCAAACTTTTTCAGGAGGCTAGCAGTGAGGAAGATCCCATGTAGAGAAGGCTGAATCAAATGATCCACTTTTAACAAACAAGAGAGGAAGTTTTCAAAAACACATCCATGTTACACGAGAAGATAAAGAAAATCTATGACAGAAAAGCAAAAGCAGATAAATTTCAGTTGGATGATGTGGTGCTAAAGTGGGATGAAAGGAAAGAAGAGAAAGGCAAGCACGGAAAGTTCGAAAATCTGTGGAAAGGTCCTTTCAAAATCGCAACATATATAGGTCAGAATGCCTTTCTTCTGAAAGAAATGAATGGGGAAGACTGTCCTGGAGGGCCAATCAATGGTCGGCTACTCAAGCGGTATCATTGTTGATCTATTAACGCTGCTTCCACTGTCATTGTAAATACCATTTTTATTTCAGTTTGGTTTCAATATGTACAGTCAGTTTTTGAGTTATTCCAATTGTCAAGTTTGAGTCAATTTCTTGGATACTTCAGTTTTGTAAATAAGTCAGAGTCTTGTGCTGTTTATCAAAATGATGACTCCATAGCCCAATGGACCCAGAGGCACTGTCTAGCTCCTCCAGAGATCTGTTGTTCCTGGCACCTCCAAGGAGCTACCATCCCCCATTGGAGCCAATGTTAGAGTCGGTCTAGTCAGCCCTCCGTCAGAGATCAAAGCTCTTTGTGCATTTCAATTTTAGGTGTCCCGCTCCATCCACGCAGCTGCATTTCGCTAGGGACATGTCATGGTCTGACGGAGATAGTCATGCTACTCATTTTCTCTCATCTCTGGCCCCTGCTGGTTCAGGCCTTGGTCCATAATCACTGAAGTTCATGATAGTCAAGGTCTGGTCATATTACAAGACAAAGTCATTTTTATGGTTGGGTCTAGGAAATCATTAATGTGGTCCTTGAAAAACATGTCCAGAACAAGTCATGCAGGCCAGAGGGAGACCTTATACAGCTACAGTTCAGAAAGCTTCATCATCACCTAAAGAGACATCGACTCTTCTTCAAAACTCTATTTTGAAGAAAAGTCAAACAAAGTCAACTATGACAAAATTTTTCAAAAAATTGCCAGTTGACATTTTCAGATGCAGTCATGGATTTCAAAGCCAGATGCCCCAGTCACACAGTCCCCACAAAGAAATGCCGAAAATTTTATCATGAGAGCCAAAATTTCAAAGAAAAAGGAAAAACGCAGTGTTTTAAAGTCAACAAAAAGTGCAAAACATAAACATTATAAAGTGGGTTTGCAAAGAAGAAAAAATCAAACTCACCTCTCCCTAGCCTATATATACATGTTATGGCCCAAAACAAAAATCATTTGTGCTTTGGCAAGCTTGGAGAGAAATTAGAAAAGTGAGAAAACAAATTCATGAGGGTTTGAGTGGAGGAGAGCCGGTTTCCAAAGGGCGCGGCGCATACACCGAGGTGCGCGACGCACATGGAGGGCGCGACGCACCGACAGCCAACCCACAGTGAAAAACCAACAAGGGCGCGACGCACTCAGGGAGCGCGGCGCACTGGGCTTGGCGCGCGATGCACATAGCCAGGGGCATAAAAACAGTGCCAAACTGTTTCAAATCTTTGTGAAAGCTATCAAATCACGAGGTAGGCCTTATGACACCTCTTCTCCATCAATTTGGTCAATGTTTAGCTATTTGTAAGATGTTTGAAAGGTATCCAAAAGCACAATGGCCTTCCATGGAAAAAGCAACAAGAAAAACGGTTGATGGGGTTGCCAGATGGTAATGATTAGCACCAAGGTCACTTTCCTCCCCTTGTCCCCTCACTCCTCATCATTTTCACCTCCATTCCTCCTTGTCTCCCAAGCAAACCCCCTAGAAAACTCCACTAAGCCCCTCCCCCTGTTTTTCAAGCAAATTCGGGTGAAATTCACAGTGCGCGGCGCACACCCAAGGTGGCGCGGCGCACTCAGGGCGCGCGGCGCACTGGGAGCCCGGCCACAGTGTTAACACTGCACTGGCGCGACGCATACCCGGCGCGTGACGCACTGGGAAAAGCGCGCGGCGCACAGGCCTGTGAGCCTAAAAAAGCACCGAAATCACCCAAATTTTTGTAATTGGCTCTCATCATTGCAAAAGTGGCCCTAGATCTTTTAATCATTGATCCTTAACTCAAGGAAAAATATATTTTGGTGGCCATGAAATCAAAGGAAAATTTTTATTAAGCAAACACAAAAATGACACAAAGAGGGACAAAGAGCTAGGGTTTTGCTACAGTAACATGATAGCTTGATATGCTCCTATCCTATCTCTATCTGCTAAATTCTCCTGGAGCAAGTTTTCCTAATAGTTACCCTAGCTACATTGTAAACATATCCCTTTGTCCCCTTTACTCCTATAGCTCAAAATGTCCTTAACCCTACCCCATCAAAACCCATCAAAACCATACCCCAAACACTCCCAAATCCCTATAAATTTCTCCTTTAAACCCCTATTCCCCTTTTCATCATTCCCCTCCTAATACTCCCCTGTTTTATTGTCCCCTTGGTAACAGATTTTCAGAGCATTCATCAGTGTCATTGGATTCAAAGGGCAACACTAAACTCAGGGTACAAGCAGTAGTGATGGCATCAGAAAACTCATCAGATTATGAGGGGGATACACACAGTGACACATCTTCAGGAGAGACATCACCGGAGTGGCAGTCATCTCAGAGACGAGCCCAACACCCTCACAGAGCTACAGGCATGCCCACTTGCCATGTCTTGTTTCCAGCACTTGGCATGTTATGAATTTTGCCAAAGGGTGGAAAATGTCAGAGTACATCATGAGTTGGCCCGCCTTTTCGCCCTTCATCTACAGGGAAGCCAATTTGTCCTGGCCGGGGTCACTTTCACCTTGACACCGGAGGCTACATCAGTGGCAATAGGGATACCTAACGTTGGGGAGCAGTGGCATAAGAAAAAGAAGGTGGAGAGGCATCACTATGAGCCTTATATCAAGAACAGCTGCTTGAGCCAGCTCACCAGGGTTTTTCCATTCAGATTTTTGAGGGATGAGTATGCCCCACTCATGAGATTGATCATGAAATATTTCAGTTGCGAGGGGAGGTTTTCTCGCCTTTATGCCTACCACATCCGCCTGCTCATGCACTTCACCAGGGTGAAGATGATGAGCCTCCCATTTTTCATCTGCAACAACATTGAGAAGATGAAAAAATTCATGCAACGTAAGACCCCACGACAATAGCTAAATAGTGTCTATCATTTTTCTCTCATCCGGATTTTAGTGGACCATCAGTTGGGATTGCAGGGTATTGCTTGGGAGGACTTCATTTCCCGTGATTTCTTCAGCGCTCCACCGGTGATATCAGAGGCAGAACATGAGGTGGGAGGTCCTTCACATCAGGCTGAGCATGAGGTGGGAGGTCCTTCACATCAGTTTGAGCCTGAGATGGGAAGTCCTGCACATCAGTTTGAGAGCCATGAGACTACCACCATGCCAGTTTTCATCACATATCAGAGAGGCTATCCGAAAGGCACCAGACCGTTGTTTGCAGCAGCAAAGCGAGTGTTATCTCCACCCGGGGTGGAAGGGGCCTCGCTTCTGCCATCAGCATCACAGGAGCAGGGCAAGGGCAAGGAGCCAGTGCAGGAGGAGGGGCCATCAGGTGAGCAAGGAACCGAGTTTGTTCTCCTCCAGGATGATGAGACCGATGTGGAACCCACCAATGAGGAGCTTATAGAGATCATCAAAGAGCAGCAATCAGAGATTGAAGACTTGACCATTGATCTAGAAAGGGCCAAGTGGAACATGAACTACCTGGAGCAGAGAAACAAACAGCTTGAGGACCAACAGATGATCATGGAGCTGCAGAACATCCGTGAGTAGCGCCAAGTTGCTCAAAGAAGAAGGGTTCCGCTCACATCTTTGGAGCAAGAAATCAATGAAGACTGGGAGTCCAACCTTGAGAGAGTCAACATGCATTTGGAGAGGCTGTTGGACAAATAAAACAGGGAGAAAGACATGCTGAGGCACTTGACTCATCACTACCAGGCCCGCAACATGAGTTCCAAGGCGAGAATCAGGAGCCTAAAGGCAAAATTGAGCAAAGCGAGAAAAGAGGCAAAAGAGGCAAAGGAGCAAGATCGGCTTCAAATCTAGGCTGAGGCTTCCTTGGCATAGCAAAGCACTTCATAGGGAACCTCCAACCCAAATTCCAAAAAATTTGGGCTAATTTTGGTCACAGGAAAAAATTTGGGCACAAAATAGGAAATTCCTCCCTGTGCGCCGCGCCACTGGCTCGACGCTAAAATTCTAGTGCTCTAAACGAGGAATGGCTTGCATATTCAGATTCAACATCGAAAAATACGTCTACTAGTGTTCGGGCAAGAAATTTTGACAAGTTTTGGGTCTCCTAAAGGTCAAAAAACACTAAAAAATGGCCTCTCTGCCACTTTTTGGACACACAGAAAGCAGTCTTGGGAGAATGAAGTTTTGGAGGTGAAAATGAGCTTCAAATTTAGAAATTCTAGTTGGGTTGGAAATTAGACAGGACAGGATTTCCAACAAGCCACTTGGGCACATTTTGGACACCTACAAGTGCCCCAAAACAGGCTCCAAAGTGGCGCGATGCACAGAGAATTTGGCGCAGCGCACATGGAAAAAAACGACCAATTTGCTCCCATTTCGTGAAATTTCGGGTCGCAACTTCTCCAAGTGGGCCCGGTCATCTACACTTCGGTTTTTTGGCACCAAGGGTGCCTTTTAAAGAATTTTCTCTCTAGGTGGGCATCTATCCAAGTGGCAAAAGAATGCAAAGGGTCACCCCAGCCAAATGTCATGCTTGAGAGCGCTGCACCTGTAGCTGATGGTTGGCTCTCCATCTCCTTTTCGAAATGATTTGAGTAACTTCCCAACCCCTGGGTGTTCCATCTCTTCTCTACACTTTCTATATATTGTAAGCAAGTTATTTGCAAAGGGTTGGCTGGCTTGTAACTTCTGGGAGACTGTGGGAAAGAAACTCTGTTTCTGCACTGTGTATTTTTGATAAAGAGTTAATGAAAGGCAGCGGCTCTATTTCATGAGATTCTTGTGGTTGTGAGTGTGGAAAATGTGTTCTTATGTTCCATATGTATCTTGTTATGTTTCATAATTCATTTCATGTTTCATTTCAGTGAAATTTTCTAAGTGAGATTAGGTAGAATTCAATTTATATTGCTCTGCCTGTGGGAAAATTTCATGTGCAGTGTTATTCTTCTGTTGAAAAGGATTCATGCGACCATGCCCTTTTCACTATCTTCAACAATCTTTCCATTCTGCGTCACCTTAAGTTGAAATTGCTGCGCTTCCCGCCTACCTTGCCTCACAGAATAATCTGTGCCTTCATTCTCAATTCTCTGTTCTTTGCTAAGCGCCAGTCCCATATACATCCCAGAAGCTTGGCCACTTTCAAAAATCTTTTCCAAAATCCTTTTTCACTTACTAGCCTAAGGTAAACATCGCATTGTAAGTCATCTCAGACCATTTTGCCTATCCATTCACTGAGTGTGACTCGGAGAGAGCCCTCTCCTGCTCTGGTAGGCTAGCTACCAGACTGAGCGTGGTTTGTGGTTACCCTAATTTTTGCCTTCCTTCAGCTTAAGGCAGATTTAGGTGCTGACAACCGCAACCCACAATTCGGTTCAGGGGTTACTAGTCCAAGGCTTTACCGCAATGCACATTCTGATTCAAGGATCACTAGGCCATGTGTTATTTATTTAAGAGACCACCTCACTTAGTTTCAAATCCATCTGACAATCCAACTCAACCAAAACATGAGAACGCCATCACACCATGGCTAACTGTAAATGTCAAGGCTAGACTGAAAAACATTATCACGCCTGGAAAAACTGATGCCGATGACAACAAGATAATCAATAACACACATGCATAACCATGCATGCCAAAACTAGCAAGGAAATCATACATGCAACTTCATAACTGCAAATAATCCCATTGTAGCCGCTTGATCCTACTCTTTCTTGCTTAATCTTTTGCTTCCTCTTGCCTTCTTTACTTTTCTTGATCCAATGATGAAGTGTTCTAAGAAAAATCTAAGTGTCCAAGAGTGAGAGAGAGCTTCCAAACTGAACTGACAAAAGGTTACAAACTGATCCTCAAAAGCCTTTTTATTAATGAGGCCTCTATTTTCTTCATTGCCCTCTTCACATGCAACATGTGACCTTTCACCTTCCTTTTCTCCTAATTTCCATTATTTTCATAAATAAAATGTCAATTAATGCCTCATGCCTTTCCAAAGTCTTTGTCATTTCCTTTTCCAATTTCCTTAGCCATAATGAACCAAATGAACACCCACACTTGGATGTTTTCCACAACATTCAACTTGGAATAAGTGTTCCATGACCTTGGTTATTATTTTTCCTTTATTAACTTTATTTACATGGAATTTTCACCAGGGACGTTACATAACCCTCCCCCTTGGGGGAACACCGTCATCTGTGTTCAATGACACCTACAACCAACAAGACTTTTGAAAGCAAAACATACTTCCCATGGAGCTTTATAACTTAGCTCATTGTAGTGTTTACATTGATGAACCTGCTGAGAAACAACTAACTTGACAAACATAATGACATGACACCCATACCGCTTATTGGAGCTTTATAACACAACTCTTGGCAGTATTTACATCCATATACATATATACATATACCAAAACATATGCCAAAAGCATTCACTCAACTAGCGAATAGAGAAGGATACATAACCTGCATCTGATTTATCATCTCCCATGTAGCTTCATCGGGCCCAAAGTGCTTCCATTGCACTTTAACCTGCTCGGTTGCTCGGTCCCATAGCATGAGCATATTTCTCTACAATATACACTAAGGTTCTGGCTGGAATTCTCCATCTGTTCCACCTACAATATAAACTAGTCAGTCACACGATCAACATCTTTAACATACTTCTTAAGAAATGACACATGGAAAACATCATGGACTTTCACTGTCGTAGGCAATGCAAGTCGATAGGCTACTGCTCCAATCCTCTCAATAATCTTGAAAGGTCCACAAAACTGAGGTGCCAACTTGGCACCTGATCCAATCCTCAAGGATCTCTTCTTCAACTTGATGCACAAATACACCTATTCCCTAACCTGAAATTCCTTAAACAACCTGTTCCGATCTGCATAACTCTTCTGCCTGTCGTGTGCTACCTTCAGATTCTTCTTGATAACCTGCATTTCTTGTTCCATCTCTGCCAACATGTCTAGTTCAATCAACACCCTATTCACTAGATCACTCCATTTGATGGGAATATTACAACTCCACCCATATAATGCCTCAAACAAACTCATCCTTAGTGACTCCTGGTAACTATTATTGTAAGAAAACTCAACCAACGAAAGGTACTGCTCCCATATCATCACATACATCTTCAACATGTCCTCCAATATCCTTTTGTCCCTCTCTGTCTGTCCATCTGTTTGTGGATGATAAGTTGTATTGAAGGCCAACTTTGCCCCTAATCCTGCAAACAACTCCTTCCAAAACTTGGAAGTGAATTTAGCATCCTTGTCTGACACAATCTTCTTCAGAACACCATGTAATCTGACCGCATCTCTAATGAAGACCTGTGCTACATCACTATCTAAATAAGTAGACTTCACCGGAATTAAGTGCTCTACCTTTGTCAACTTGTCCTCCACAACCATGATGGAATCGTGTTGTCTAGATGTCCTCGACAAACCCGTAATGAAATCTATGGAAATGACCTCCCACTTTAACTCTAGAATAGGCTATAGTAGTTCACCTGGATGGTTACATTTTTCCTTCACTTGCTGATATTCCAAGCATCTAGCCACAAACTCTGACACGTCCTTTTTTAGATTCGTCCAATAATAATAACTCCTCACTATTGTCAATGTCTTTTGATATCCTATGTGACTTGAATACAGTTTCGCATGAAACTCTCTCAAGATAGTCTTTTTGAGCTAACTACTGTTTGGAACACATATCTTGTCCCTAAATATGATCAAACCCTATGTTGTGAGATGATAGTCCACATCCTGATCACCTGTACCCTGCTGTAATTTGTGCATAAGCTCCATGTATCTTTCATCCTGCTGACCTACCTATAAGATCCAATCCTGTAAGTTTGTCCCATAAGAACTCATAGATGCTATATGATTCACCAGTGTTCACCTGCTAAGAGCATCTACAACCATGTTCTCTTTACCCTTGATTTACCTGATCTCAAAGTCAAACTCACTAATCATGGCCAGCCATCTAGCTTGCCAGACATTCAAATTTGGCTGATCAAATAAGTATCTCAACCCACTATGATCACTCATTAATACAAACCTCTTTCTAAGAAGATAATGCCTCCACATATTCAACGCATGAATGATCGCTGCCAACTCAAGATCATGTGTTGGATAATTCTGCTCTTGCTCATTCAGTTTCCATGGCTCATAGTATACTACCCATCCTTCCTGCATAAGGACTCCACCAAGTCCTCTCTTGCAGGCATCATACTACAAACTCTTTGTCTAGATCTGCAATTTTTAACATTGGAGCATTTTTCAATAACTGCTTCAACTGTTCAAAACTTGTTGCACATTCCTCTGTCCATTCAAATTTCTTACCTTTCCTTTATAGTGATGTGATAGGATATGTAATGCGAGAGAAGTTAAGAATGAACCTCCTATAATAACCTGTTATCCCTATGAATGATCTTACCTCATCCACATTTCTAGGAGTTTCCCACTCCATGACAACCCTTATCTTCTCTGTATCTATTGCTATGCCTTCCTTGGAAACAACATGTCCCAAGTAGTGTACCTTTATCCGAAAGAAACTACATTTGTTAAGCTTGATATACAGATGATCCTCTCTTAGTAATCTCAACATTTTTGCTAAGTGCTCGACATGCTCTTCCTCATCCTTAGAATATATCAAGATGTCATCAATGAATACAATAAAAAACTTGTCTAGATAAGGACACACCACACTATTCATCAAGCACATAAACGTAGTTGGAGTATTAGTCAAATCGAATTACAACAAACTCATAATGTCCATACCTGGTTCGGAAAGTTGTCTTGTAAATGTCCTCTTCATTGATGCGTACCTGATGATATCCCGATCTCAGATTGATCTTCTAGAACACTGCTGCTCCCTTACATTGATCAAACAAGTCATCAATTCTTGACAACATATACCTGTTCTTGATGGTTGGCTTGTTGAGCTGCCTATAATCAATGCATAACCCGAGGGTACCATCCCTCTTCTTCGCAAACAATACTAGTGCACCCCATAACGATACACTTGGCCTAATGTATCCCTTGTCAAGCATTTCCATCAACTACAACTTCATCTCTACTATTTTTGGTGTGCCCATCCTGTATGGTGCCTTTGATGCTGGTGATGTCCCTCATACCAACTCAATAGGAAAGTCCACTTCCCTGTGAGGTGGGAACTCTGAAATATCTGCGGGAAACACATCCCGAAACCATTATAATATTGGGTACCTTCTCAATACCTTCACATCCTCAACCTCCTTACCTTTGTCACTAGAAATATGCTCTGCAAACAACACACACCCTTTCCTCCAACTGTGCTTCGCCTACATAGTTGTCACCATTCTAATTAATGTTTCCTTCTTCTTACCTTACAAAACTATTCATTCCCCATTGTCATCCAAACACTTAATAGCTTTGTCATAACAAACCAGCTTGGTCCTATGAAGATACAACTAGTCCTTACCCAAAAGCATACTATATGATCGCAATGACAATGCATTCAAATATGTTGAGGTAGGCATACAATTCAACTCGAATGCACAAGCTCTTACTCAATGATGAACTCTCTTCTTTGTATCTGTAGTGAACTGCACTAACCAAGATTCAACATGCACTTCTTTATTCAAACCACACTTATCCGCCAAGTCAAGGTTAACAAACTATAATTATATCCAAGGTCAATCAAAATATAAACAACTTTATCACAAAGCTTATTGTCCATCTCAATGATAGAAGCCTGATGATCCGCCTGCCTGTTATCCAGTACTGCATCGATATGAGGAATTCTCTGCCCAACATCCCCAATAGTCTACGCTTCCTATGCACTATAGATCTGAGGCCTACCACCCTGATTCTACAGATAATATCTCTTAAGATGTTCCTTACCACATGTCCAACACTCCAACCATCCTGTACCATCACCTTTATTCTGCTGTTGTGACCCATGTCCCTTTCTATCTACGTTTAAATTCTTATTATCTGAAACATTCTCTTTCTCTTTATGTTCTGAGGCCTTGTTCTTTTCGAATGCCATTTACCTTTACCTTTATCTTTCCCTTTCCATCCTTGTTGAGATTCATTCCTACGCTCTGACTATTGGTAACAATGTTTCAATTTCCCAATAACTTCCTCAAATGATCGAGGCTCATCATACTCAATTCGATCTCTAAAAGGTAATGGCAATCCACTAATAAATCTTTGAAATTTAGCCTTTTCATCCTTTAGATATGGTACATACCTCAATAGCTCCAAGAATTTGGTCATATATTCCTCATATGCCATAGATCCCATTTTAAGCTCATAGAATTCCCTGGCCTTACTGTCACAGTACTTTTCTAACAAGTATTTCTTCCTGAAGAGTCTCTTGAATTCATGCCAACTTAAGTCTTTTGTCATGATGTCTCTAACCCGTTCTACATCTTCCCACCAGATGTCTGATTTCCCCTTGAGGCTGAAGATAACTATTGTAGCCTTCTTATTCTATGTGTATTCATGCTATTGAAATAAATTCATCCCAAGTAACCAAGCCTCTGCATCCTCCGGATTCTTCAAATCTCCATCAAAGGTAGGTGGCTTAGCTTTCTTAAACTCATCTGGAAATTATCCACTGCCACTCCTCCTGTAAGGGTGATAATGATAATGATCATAGTGCCGGTCAGAACCAGAACTAGAATAGTATATATTTCCACCACCTCTCCTATTCAGAGTATCCAAGAGCTTGCCATCTCTAACAGTGTCATCCCTATCCGATCTATGCCCACTATGATATCTACTGCCATATGCCCCATTAGCCGCATCCTCTTGTCCATGGATGATCCAAATTGGTCCCTTTCTCTGCAATTATGACAAACATTGAAGTGTCTGCATGATTTTATCATTTTTTGCCTTGCAACTTTTTATTTATGCCTTCAAACTCCTCAATGTATCTGTTAAGCCAGAGGAAGGCCCAACACCACACTACTCATATGGTCCATAAGGAGAATCTCATCAATTGTAGTCTACCATCTTTCTAGTCATCTTGGATCTCTTTGATGCAAAGCATACCATGTTAGCTAAACCAAAATATAAACATAATCAACATACCGCAGTATAGTTCAGGGGAGGATATCTCATTTGCAAGATCAACAAGATTAGCCCGATACATGTATAAACATAAAAATAACAACATATAGATATCATCCTAACCATATTCCAATCATGAATGCATGACCTTATAAACCACACAATCATGACCTCATGCATGACAACTACAACCATATTAATGTATGCTTAAAAACATGTAAACATCGACATGTATAAATAGTGCACAACCAATCATACACTCATCATGACACATTTCATAACAACACCATCAACTTTCACCTGGTGACACCACTGCAACCATGACCACCACCATGGATATGCAACAATCACATAGACCATAAGTATAAGGAAGGCATATGTAAGCGACATGAATACATGACCAACACCCTGCCCATCTAGTCCAAGGGGTGAACCTGGCTTTGATACCACTCTGTAACACCCTCCTCCCACATTTACCCAAGTTAATTGGTATGCTAGGGTAAACATTTGACGAGAGGCTACTATGATCTGATTAAACTCCCCATGTGCAGTTAAGGAAGTGGAACCAACAAAACACAACCGATTGTACCTTCTACACATGTTACAGAACCTTGAGGAGACAACCAACCCTTCCAAGTGACCAAACCCCAAGGTAACTTGACATTTACTGACATAGAGCTTCATTCACTCCCATGACATGGGCTGCTCCCACAACAAGGGCATCCATGCGATTGAGGTCTTTTTAAGGCAGTTCTGTGTTAGCGACCAAATATTCTGTGCCACTTTTTCAGGGCTAGGTCCTAGGCCACTACCTAGAACTTCATGAAACTTCTTGAAATGAAAAATAAAATCGAAACAATGATACTAATGCAAATAATTGAACAAAGAATTGATCTGACCCCTACTAGCCATGACATGCATTTAGTCCAACATGTCACAAATATGCAATCTACAGGTCATATCAATAGATCTGAGAATAGGGGTCTCATACTTATTTGAGAAATGCTAAGAAACATTGTTGCCATATCACAATAGCTACGTTATCATCTATTAGGTCACATATTCATTGTTCATTCAATTACAATTAAAAAACATGATGAGAACCATACATTATCACTATCATAAAACATACTCATAACCAATATATAAGTAACAAAAATAACAAGGATACGACAACCATAAAATCCACATATAATCTAGTACATTTACACATGAAATACAAAGGAAAAGAGCTCTTATTAATGAGTGAAAAACCAAACCATGTAAGGGACTTCCACAAACCACCCGACCATGGATTGGATGAAATAATTATTTTTTTTAGACAATCACCCCTGTGCCATATTCCAAGCATGAATATGGGACTCATAACCAGAAATCAACCAGGGCTTCTCGATGCTAAACCACCTCACCCTCATCAATAGAACCAAGATTTACCATAATCCACACCAGATCACTAGGCCCTAAACAAGCATGGATGCCACCAGATTTCTCCACATACACTGTGATGAATTTGCCTATCTCCTAGTCTCTAGACTTTACCATACACCTCACCATACAATGGTCAAGGATCCTTAGGCCTAATCAAGACTCCATCCTCCAGGTTTTCTCATATATCCTATCATTCACCGTCCAAGGATTCCTAGGCCTCATCGAGGGTACCCACCTCTACGCTTTACTGTGTATCCATCCTTTCACGTGTTGAGGATTCCTAGGCCCACCGAGGTAACACAAAATCTAGCTTTATCACAATCCACAATCCGGTTCAGGGGTTACCAGGCCAAGTACTTACCGCAATCCATGGTCTGATTCAAGGATCACTAGGCCATGTGTTATTTCTCTCAGAGACCACCTCACTTAGTTTCGAATCCATTTGACAATCTAGCTCAACCAAAACATGAGAACTCCATCCCACCATGGCTATCTAGAAATAACAAGGCTAGGTTGAAAAATATTGTCACACCTGGAAAAACCCATGTCCACGACAACAAGAGAGCCAAGAACACACATGCATAACCATGCATGCCAAAATTAGCAAGGAAACCATACATGCAATTTGATACCTGCAAATAATTTTGTTGTAGCTGCTTGATCTTGCTCTTCCTTGCTTGATCTTTTGCTTCCTCTTCGCTTCTTTAATTTTCTTGTTCCAATGCTGAAGTGCTCCAAGAAAACTCTAAGTGTCCAAGAGTAAGTGAGAGAGAGAGAATAGAGAGAGAGCTCCAAAATTGAACTAACAAAAGGTTACAAAATGATCCTCATAAGCCTTTTTATTAATGAGGCCTCTACTTTCTTCATTTTCCTCCTCACATGCAACATGTGACCTTTCAACTTCCTTTTCTCCTAATTTTCAATATTTTCACAAATAAAATGTTAATTAATGCCTCATGCCTTTCCAAATCCTTTTCCAATTCCTTTTCCAATTTCCTTAGCCATAATAAACCAGATAAACACCTACACTAGGATGTTTTGCCCAACATTCAACTTGGAATAAGCGTCCCATGACCTTGGTTATTATTTTACATTTATTAACTTTATTTACATGGAATTTTCACCAGGGTTGTTACAGAACCCTCCCCCTTGGGGAACACCATCCTCTGTGTTCAGTGACACCTATAACCAACAAGACTTCTGAAAGCAAAACATACTTCCCATGGATCTTTAAAACTTAGCTTGTTGAAGTATTTACAATGATCAACCTATTGAGAAACAACCAACATGACAACACCACATGAAAAACATAATGACATGACACCCATACCGCTTATTGGATCTTTATAACACAACTCATGGTGATATTTAAATACATATACATATATACATATACCAAAATATATGCCAAAAACATTCACTCAACTAGCGAGTATGGAAGGATACATAGCCCACATCTGATCTGCCATCTCCCATGTAGCTTCATGGGGCCCAAAGTGTTTCCAATGCACTTTAACTTGCTTGATTGCTCGGTTCCAGAGCATGAGCATCTTTCTCTGCAATATACACTGAGGTTCTGGTTGGAATTCTTCATATGGATCCACCTGCAATATAGACCAATCAATCACATGATCAACATATTTAACATGCTTCTTAAGAAATGACACATGGAAAAAATCATGGACTTTCATTGTCGGACATAGTGCAAGTCGATAACCTATTGGTCAAATCCTCTAAATAATCTTGAAAGGTCCACAAAACCAAGGTTCCAACTTGGTACACTATCCAATCCTCAAGGAGCTCTTCTTCAGATTGATGCGCAAATACACCTATTCTCCAACCTAAAATTCCTTAAATAACTTGACTGATCTACATAAATTTTTTGCCTATTCTATACCGCCTTCTGAGTCTTCTTGATAACCTGCATTTCCTGTTCCATCTCTGCCAACATGTCTGGTCCAATCAACACCCTGTTCACTAGATCACTCCAACTGATGGGAGTATTACAACTCCGCCCATATAATGCCTCAAACAAACTCATCCTCAGTGACTCTTGGGTTACCATTATTGTAAGCGAACTCAACCAATGAAAGGTACTCCTCCCATCTCTTATGCTGATGCATCACATACATCCTCAAGATTTCCTCCAATATCCTGTTGACCATCTTCGTCTGTCCATCTGTGTGTGGATGATAAGTTGTACTAAAGGCGAACTTTGTCCCCAATCCTGCAAACACCTCTTTCCAAAACTTGGAAGTGAACTTAACATCCTTATCTGATATAACCTTCTTTGGAACACCATGTAATCTGGCCACATATCTGATGAAGACCTATGCTACATCACTAGTTGAATAAGTATAATTCATTGGAATTAAGTGCATTACCTTTGTCAACTCGTCCACCACAACCATGATGGAATCGTGTTGTCTAGATGTCCTCGACAAATCCATAATGAAATCCATGGAAATGGCCTCCCACTACCACTCTAAAATCAGAATTGGCTATACTAATTGTGGTGGAGGTAAATTCTCAGTGCGGACACAAACAATTCCTCTAGCCTGAGAGAGCGAGTCTAGCCACAAACAATCTATGGAAAATCTCCTTAAGCTAGAATCAACTAAGAGGGCCTACCTCTTAGAATGCTATTCCGCTTGGTGATGATCATGCTTCCTCACTCTAGCTATCTTTCGTTTCCTTCCTTCGAATACCTGAAACAAACAAACAACAACAAAAACAAATGTGATAGCATACAATATCGTATTCAACCTACTTAATAGGTCAAGGAACATTAAGCCATAAAGATGTAAAATGACACTTCATGTAGGAAATCAATCAATAGTTGCATTTATATAAATTAGAAAGAGATTACAACCGGTGCCTTGACGTTGCTGGTCTCCTCCGACGTATCCGGGTTCCCACACTTCTGCTAGCACTTCATGGATAGCCCCAACAATGGAATTTTTAAGGCCTCTTTCCCTCTAGTCTCAAACCAAACCAAAAACACACTATTATCCCTCAAACATACACTAGAAAGCTACAAGCTATAGATGACTTGTTGATCATTCAAACTCACTCCAAAAATTAGTTTAGCTTGGGAAAAGAGAGGTTTATATAGCTTGGATGGATGGGAGATGGTTCCTCTCATCATGGGAGAAGGTCTTATCTCTTGAGTTTGTTCCATCCTAATAGGGGAAAGGAGCCCAAACTGACTTCCTCGGCTCCATCCGGCCCAACCATCTACCAGACTTTCGTTTTCTAGACATGGAATCTTCGGCTCCATATTTAAAAAACCTTCCAAAAGAGGATTGACGTGACTAGAAAAGGGCTCAGTCGCTCCGTACGGCATGAGGGCTAGTTTTAATCTCTACAAATCGGTGCGAGGAGGAAACTGGTCAGTAGCACCGGTCTTGTAAACTGGGATAAAAGGAATATTCTTGGGAAATGATGCAAAGGGGAGTTATTCTGCTCATGTAGAGGGACATATTGGGAGTTTCTTCATGATGGGAAAGCATATCAGGTTCATTGTAGAGGTCCTCTAGGATCATGGATGAGGAGTAAAGGGACAGTGACAAAATGATGTGTAACAGATGCCCCCTAAAGCGTGAAGGCCAAACTAGGGTGAGGGGTGAAATGATTTACAAGTGGAAGCGGAGAACTGGAGTTCGTCATCGGAAACCTGCAAGCAAGCATAGATACATATATATCACTAAAAACTCTAAGAAATGATACATGAATTGCAGTATGGGCGCAGCCATCCAGAGAAAGAATATGTAAAAGGATCCAAGGCACGGGCGCAACCATCCAATAGAAAGGATCATAATGAAACCAAGGTATGGTCGCAACCATCCAATAATGAGAAGGATCACAAATAACAACTCATGGTATGGTCTCATCCATCCATCTAAAAGAGACATGTGTATCAACATGATCATGTCACGTCACCTCACAACCTGGACTTGTGTAATTTGAGCTCAGGGTCTTGCGCTTCAAATGACCCGATCAAAGTACAAATCTTAACATGTGAATGAATGTGTTGAATTCGAACATGCTAGGAAGTCGCTTGATTACTGGTCAATGATGTGAATCGTTAATAAGCGCGAGAGAAACCACCAATAATGACAATGGATCTCAAGGTACTAGCAGCATAGTTCATGGAATGTGAATAAAGTAACTGATGTCAAACACCCATGAAATCACCCGATTGAAAGCCAATGATGTGAGTTGTCGTCGAGTGTGAAGAACTTGGCATTAGGGCATGCAAGCTCTAAGGTACTGGAAGGGAGTCTCTCGGCCAGCTTCGTGGATAATGTGTTGAAGTCGACAGGAAGCAACGTGTCGAGGGAAGGCCATGATGTATCCCACATCATCGACATGAGACGAAGGGATGCAAATGATTTTAGATGATACACAAAACCAGGAGTAAGTGTAACTGTAGAGGGACTAACTCTTGAACATATCGGCGACACAATTCTGGAGTTTGGCAACTTTCTGGATCCATAGGATCAGTGGTCATGATGACATGGCAGAGATCAAATGGAAGGAAAAATGAACGGCCCAACCCAGGAAGGTTAATGATGAAAAGGAGGATATCCCAACCCGACACGAAGCAAAAAATGTCATGTTCAAGAGTGAGCTACCGATGTGACTGATAGAATTTCCAAATTTCCCCCACCATTTCTGGCAAGTACCCCAATTATTTTTTATCACAAGCTTGAAGGGGATAGCATGTGCTTGCACTATAAGTTCATCCCTCAGACGAATCTGACCTAGTAAGTTTAATCAGCCCTAGGAAGGAGAAGCTCACGTTCGTCATGGTGACGAAACCATTGTTGTTTAATGTTTTAACGAGTTCAACAAGGGTGTAACTTAGTGTCTTTTTCATGTTTAGAGAGTTTGAAAAAGACACAGAAAAGAAAACTCCACATGGTCCATTTTCGTACATTTGTGTCTCTCGAGCCTGAAAAGGTAGAAAATGATACTTGAGAGAACCTCTTGACCATTTCAGTCAAGGAGTACCTTTTTCGTAAATAGTTCATCCCAGCCTGAAAAAGGGGTAAACGTATACTAAGTGAACAATGTTTCGTAGCCTTTAATGAGTTCAAAACAATAAGAGCCCGACAATCTTTTCGTGTTTAAAGAGTCAGAAAAGAGCTTGAAAGTGGACCCCCATTTTTATTCTCTTTTACGAGTCAAAAATGGAAAAATACTTGGTGATCTTTTCATTTGAGTTTTACGAGTCGAGAAAAGAGCTGAAACGTGACTTGGTCAGTGTGATTTTCAGGCATAGAATCGTGCCGATCGGGGGTTGCTAAAACTGTCAACTACGCCTTCAGTGCTACTGTTTTAAAAACAGTAGCGTCGATGCCATGAACAATTTTTTTCCTTGTTTTTACTCAATTTTCTTGTTTGAATCCAAATTTATCTGGCCAAAGATGATTATTAACTTGATTATATGGTTTTTGCAGGGAAAAAATCGTGAAAAATGGTGGATTGGAAGGAACGCGAGCATGAGGATATTGACACTCAAGCAATGGATGACTCAAATTGTTTGGATGCTTTGAGGAACTATGGGCTCCTCAAATTCTTCCTTGAACCAGGCCTACAGGCTCAACCCGAATTGCTACGGTATCTGATCAGTCTTTGGGACGTGAATCGATAAATTTTCATGATCGGTGACCAAGAGCTAGAGTTGGAAACTTCAGACATTTATTTCATCACAGGACTGTCTCGGAGAGGGAAGCTAGTCAATCTATATGGGTCAAGGCTGATTGGGCCAAGTGTGACTATGCTACTTGCAAAACATTGCCAGAAGCACTTAAATAAAAAAGTGGCAAGATCGAGATTATGATTGTTCAGGATCTTGTGTTGAGAGTATTGCTGCTGACATGGCAGAGATAAAATGGAAGGCAAAATGAACGGCCCAACCCAGGAAGGTCAATGATGAAAAGGAGGATATCCCAACCCGACACGAAGCAAAAAATGTCATGTTCAAGAGTAAGTTGCCGACGTGACTGATAGAATTTCCAATTTTCTCCCACCATTTCTGGCAAGTACCCCAATTATTTTTTATCGCAAGCTTGAAGGGGATAGCATGTGCTTGCACTGTAAGTTCATCCTTCGAACGAATCTGACCTAGTAAGTTTAATCAGCCCTAGGAAGGAGAAGCTCACGTTTGTCATGGCGACGAATCCATTGTTGTTTAATGTTTTAACGAGTTCGACAAGGGTGTAACTTAGTATCTTTTTCATGTTTAGAGAGTTTGAAAAAGACACAGAAAAGAAAACTCCACATAGTCCATTTTCGTACATTTGTGTCTCTCGAGCTTGAAAAGGTAGAAAACGATACTTGAGAGAACCTCTTAACTATTTCAGTCAAGGAGTACCTTTTTCGTAAATAGTTCATCCCAGCCTGAAAAAGGGGTAAACGTATACTGAGTGAACAACGTTTCACAGCCTTTAACGAGTTCAAAATGACAAGAGCTCGACAATTTTTTCATGTTTAAAGAGTCAGAAAAGAGCTTGAAAGTGGACCCCCATTTTTATTCTCTTTTACGAGTCAAAAATGGAAAAATACTCAACGATCTTTTCATTTGAGTTTTAGGAGTCTAGAAAAGAGCTGAAACGTGACTCTAGTACCATCATCGACAATCTGTCACCTATCGCTGCACAAAAAGGTAAATGCATTATCCAGTTCCTGAGGCAGAATAGGTCAAAAATACTTAAAAACCTTAATATTTAATGAAAAAATGAATAAAAAGAGGGAAAAGTAATTATTTTTTACCATTTACCATTTTACCTAGAGCAGATTGTCCGTGAGGTCATTCGTCGAGCCGTCAGTTACAGGTAAGAGCCAAGACCTTAAGCTCCATTTTCATACTTCTTTAAATTGTTTTTATCCGTTTTTTGGATTTCATGAGGAGGTTTTGTAAAAAAAAAATCACCCTCGGTCGGCGTGATTTCCGAGCATAGAATCGTGCCGATCGGGGGTTGCTAAAACTGTCAACTACCCCATCAGTGCTACTATTTTAAAAACAGTAGCGTCGACGCCATGAACAATTTTTTTCCTTGTTTTTGTTCAATTTTCCTGTTTGAATCCAAATTTATCTGGCCAAATATGATTATTAACTTGATTATATGGTTTTTGCAGGGAAAAAATCGTGAAAATTGGTGGATTGGAAGGAACGCGAGCATGAGGATATTGACACTCAAGCAATGGATGACTCAAATTGTTTTGATGCTTTGAGGAACCGTGGGCTCCTCAAATTCTTCCTTGCACCAAGCCTACAGGCTCAACCCAAATTGCTATGGTATCTGATCAGTCTCTGGGACGTGAATCGATAAATTTTCATGATCGGTGACCAAGAGCTGGAGTTGGAAACTTCAGACATTTATTTCATCACAGGACTGTACGGGATGAAGTCCCATAAATGTTAAATGCATTTGCCTGTTCATGCTCTGTCCTTTTCCTTCTTAGCCATACTGTCTATTGAATGCGGTTGTTGAGAAGGAAATGCACATGGTACTGCTAGGCTGGTCACCTTCATCCTTCGAGAGCACAGAACAGTTAAGAGATGCGGACTACACAACAGGTGGACGAGTAGGAGGAAGGAGAAGGGTTGGTCGTTGGATCAGGAGGATAGACGGTGGAGATGGCTTGGCGAGGGATATCGGAAGAAGCGGGAGTGGAATGAGTGTGGGCCATTGGATCTTGGCAGTGCTGATCGGACGGGAGTCGCTGAATCTTGTTTTTGGATCTTGGGCCTTTACGTATGGCAACTTGTGATTGCGATCGAATCGCATCGCAATATCGCATCGGCGGAAGCTTAGGGGCTCAGCCTTTATACATACCCGGATGCGATTTGCGATCAGATCGCATTGCAATATCACATCGGCGGAAGCCAAGGGGCGCGGTTTTGATACATACACGGATGTGATTTGTGATAACGATTAAACCGAACTTGATAAAGGAATTAATCATTTTTGGGACTGATGAAGGGAGAATGAGCGGTGCAAGGGAAGGAGAAGATGACTGTTGTGAGCTTCTTTTTAGCAGAACCAAGCGAACCAAGATCATCTTTGACTTTAAAAAATCATCATCATACAACAGAGCTAACATTGGCTCCTTCTGGGGATGAGATCCTCCCTGTGAGGTCTCAAGAACTGCAGACCGTTGCCTTCCCTGTGAAAACCAGATTAGCAAAATTTCCTAGTGTTCCATTGGGCATGGAGTCTAATTAAGCCTACACCTAAACTAATAAAGCAACATATTTACAACTTTAAGGCCAAAAGACCTTAAATAACATAAGCTTTCAGAAAACACCCATTAATTGCATCAAAAACTGCCTCCCCTTCCATACTTCGCAGTATGAAGGTATTATTCCCTTGGATCTGAGAAATGATAAAAGGCCCTGTCCATAGAGCATCGAACTTCCCATGGTTGCCTTTCTTCTCTTTGAGTGCATCCCACTTAAGAACCAAGTCTCCAACCTGAAAATTATCTATTTTTGCCCTCCTGTCAAAAGCTTCCTTGATTCTCTTCTGATGTGCTACAACTTTTTCAACCAGCTGTTCTCTGATTTGATGTACCTCTGCTAAATCAGTGATCCTTTTTGCCATGTCTTCTTTCTCACTCTGCTCTTCCTGGAAGAACTTTGCCACAGGGAGGGTCAACTGTATTGGGAATACAGCCGCAATGCCATATACCAGCTTGAATGGAGAATTCCCTGTGGATTTCTTGGTGGTTACTCTGTCAGCCCATAGTGCATACTTGAGCTTAGAATCCCAATTCTTTTTGTTGTCTTCCAACAACTTTTTAATTATCCTTTTTAGGCTCTTGTTGGAAGATTCTGTTAGACCATTGCCTTGAGGGTAGTATGAGGTGGAATGAACTAGCTTAATGCCCATTGAGTCGCACATGTCCACCAATTCTTTTGCCCTGAAGGCTGCTGCATTGTCTGTGACTAATTTATGTGGACAACCAAATCTGGCGAAGATATTCTCTGTCAAGAACCTCATGACCACACTATGATCAGCCTTTCTGGTAGGGATTGCTTCAATCCATTTAGTGAATTAATCTATGGCTACTAAGATCCATCTGTGTTGGCCACTGGAATGTGGATTGATTTCTCCAATGAAATCCAAGCCCCACTGCTGGAAAGGACCACTAGCATGTATGGGTTTTAAGGGCAGGGACTTCAATCGCTACTTCCCTTGAAATCTTTGGCACCTGTCACATGATTTAACAAAGGAAAAGACATCAGCAAACAAGGTGGGCCAATAGTATCCAGCTCTGAGAATCTTGTGGGCTGTAGTTTTCCAATAATGATGCCCTCCACACATGCTGGAATGAAACTGCTGCATGACTTCAATGGATTGTTCTTTGTCCAGACACCTCAGGAGAACTCTAGAGGGGTCCCTCCAGTAGAGCAGATTTTCATGAATGCAATATTTTGCTGCCTTGAGCTTAATAGTTCTGGCCCGGCATGAACTAAGGCCTGGAGGGACTTCTAGCTTCAGCAAGAATTCATATATTGCAGAGTACCAATCACAAGAAGCTAAATTTTCTGCCAATGACTGATTTTTCCCTGGTTCAGTTGTTTCTTCTTTTGTCTGACCGTTCTCTGAAATCGTGCTCATGAGATTTATGTCCAGCTTTCTGCAATTTTCTTCAGCCATTAATCTGGCAAGGCCCTGACCTTTGACAAGCTTGGTGGGCTTCAGCTCTATGTTAAATTCAATAGGCTTTGCAATCCATTTATCCCTTCTTCCATCAGCATCAGGCTGTATTAGGACATCTTTTATTGACACAGACAGTACATATGCAATTATCTTGGAATGCAAAATGTAAATTCTGAAAGCTTTCAAAGACTTGATAAGAGCATACGCCTGTTTTTCAATGATATCATACTTCATCTCAGCATCCCTTAATGTTTTGTTGAAAAATGCCACTGGATGCTCTGAGCCTTTTTCATCTGCTTGCAATAAAACTATTGCAAGGGTGTCATCCAAGGCAAATGAAAATATATGGAACTCGTTGCTGTAATCTGGACTTCTTAAAGTGGGAGCTTCCATAATAGCTTTCTTAATGGACTCAAAGGATCTTCTTGCTGCATCAGTCCATTTGATCTCTGACCCCTTTTTCAACATGGAGGTGATGTGTCTCACAAGCTCTGCAAAATTTGGGATAAACCTCCTTACAAAATTTATCTTTCCCAGAAAGGACTGGATATCTTTCTTTGATCTTGGGACAGACAAGGTCTGTATTGCTCTTACTCTTTCTGGGTCAATTCAGACACCTGCAGCAGAAACAACATGTCCTAACAACTTGACTTCTTCTAAAGCAAACTGTAACTTTTTGGGATTGATTGAAATCCCAAACCTTCTACACTTCAGGAACACTTTCTTCAAATGCTGTAAATGGTCTTGATGGCTACTGGAGTACACTGTTATATCATCAAGGTAGACAAGGACAAATTTGTCCTTCTCCCCCACAAATGCTATATCCATGGCTCTCTGAAGGGTGGCTCCAGCATTCATCAACCCAGAAGGCATCTTGGAATACATAAAAGTGCCCCAAGTAGTGTTGAATGCAGTCTTCTCTTGATCATCTGGATGTACAACAACCTGGTTGTATCCTGAAAATCCATCCAAGAAAGACATCACTTTGGCTCCTGAGACTTTCTGTAGCAAATGCTCCATCTTGGGCAGAGGGTAATTGTCTTTCTTAGAGCATTTGTTCAAGTTTTTGAAATCAACGCAAAGCCTGATTTCTCCACTTTTCTTCCTTACTACCACTAAGTTGGCTACCCATTTTGAATATCTGAGAGGGACTATGATTTTGGCAGCTAACAACTTCTTGATTTCTTTTTCAATCAGAGGGAGGAGCAAGGGATTTATGGGTCTCAGTTTCTGCTTGAAAGGAATGGTATCTTTCGCTAAAGGGATTTTGTGCTGGATGATCTTTTTGTCATATGTTTTCAGGTCACTATATTCCCAGGCAAAAACATCAGCAAATTGTTTCATTAAACTGCAGTACTCAGAACTCTGGGTAGCAGACAAATGGGTGGACAGATTTATATATCTTGGTTGTCCTAGACTCCCTATATTATGCTTACAGACTGCAGATTGGTCTTCTTTTTAGGCAGCCTTATAAGGCACATCATTCTGGTCAAACAACTTTTCTAAAGGGACTAGGCCTTTAGGTATGTGATTGCTGGGCAGTTGGACAATGCTATCTTTACCAATTCTGTTTCTAAGCTGGGACTGGGGATTTTCTTCCAAGGCTTCATTCTCTTGGTCAATTTTCATTTCGGAAAATTCATCAATGACTTGCAGAAACCTATTCACTTCATCATCATCTTCAAAAACTTTCCAATGCTGGACATTATCAGGCAAGGATGGTCTGTATTTCATCTGAACTTCATAAACTAGTCTGGGAGGCATGGGAGGAATAAACATGCTAGTAGACACAGCAAGGGAATCAACAAGCTGATTTCTGACTCTAGGGATATATGAGATACAAAAACTATCAAAAGAATCTTTGAGTCTCCATACCTCATCTCTATATGCTTTCAGCCTTGGGTGCTTTGCTTGAAATGTTTTGTTTACTTACTGAATGATAAGATCAACATCTTCGAACACCTTTATGTTCTTGATTCCTCTGTCCTTAGCTGCGTTAAGGCCCAATATCGGAGCCTCATACTCTGTTATATTGTTGGTGACTTGGAAAGCCAGCTTAAACGACAAATGTGTGCTTTCTTATTCTAGAGATACCAGAACCACCCTTGCTCCTGCAATCTCCCTCGAACATGCTCCATCAAAGAACATCTCCCAAACCTGGCTTCCTTGCTCTCCCTCGGCCTGAACTATTGGTTCCTTGAGCTGCAATGAGGCCTTTTGGGATTCCTCAACTTGGAGAATACATGCTCCAAAATCAGTGTCCACAGCATAAATGGGATGATTAGAAGGATTCTTCTAATCACTAATGATGTAGGCCAACTATGCTTCTCCGTACAATCTCCTGCTCTCCCCTCCAAAAACCGGGACAGTGGCATAAGATAAGTCATTCTGTAATGTCCCACCTAGTCTCTTTATCCACCCTCTGGACAACAGCATACCAAACTTGGGGGGAACATCTGCTACCACAATATCCATAATCATGCTATTCATGGGAAGCTGAGTTAGGGTAATGGCTAGGTCTTTGATTAATCCTAGGCATTTTACCTTTCTTGAATCAAATGAGAATAAAATTGCTGCTGGATAGGCTACTGCCAGCCACTTATACCACCTCTGCTTACTGTGCTCTAGCAGCTACCCCTGTTTCTAATGCTACGGGTGGGTGGAACAATCAAAATGAGTCAAAGCTCTAGTCATGATATGGTCTAGTGATATCAAGGCCTAACTCTTCCATGACAGCTTTAGGCATCAAATTATGACTGGCCCTTGTGTCTAGCAGGCAGTTGTGGAGGGTTTTGTCATGAATGGTCAAGGAGACATAGAATGATGGGGAGCTATTATCAGCAAGTTCGATCATTGGGCTAAGCACAATTGCTCTATCGTAGGCACAGATATTTTCAACTTCTGGACTTCTGACTCAAAGCTGAAAGGGGAAGGAGACTTATCAGGAACTCTTACCTCTTGAGTTGGTGCTTTGAGGATGACAGAATCAGTTGTCGGTATTTTCTGTTTGATATTCTGTAGCTCTGTTGGGACAACAACTCTTTGGGTAGGATTCTCATTGGCATTGTTTGCTTTTGACCTCAGATTATATCTATGCTGCTCACCAGTCTGCGGAACAACCTCTCTGTCCCACCCTTGACTGGTTTGGTCTTCGAGCAATGATTCTTTGTAGGCAGCCAATGCCAGGAAAGCAGCACTGCCTTTATCTTCCATGCAATGAATTTCATCCTCTTCTTTAGATTGCTCCTCTTCCATGACTACGTTCTAGAAGGGAGCCTTCACTCTTTGCTGTTCATTTTCTTCTTTACCTTTCTGAATGATCTGCAATTGCTCGTTTACTCTTCTGAATGGATTTGGGTTTCTTGGAGCAAATGTGCTTGGAAGCCTTGCTTTTCCAGAGCTCTGCTCAACCTTCAGCTTAGATATATTAGCAGCCAATGACTCTATCATTTTAGTCACTTTGTCTAGTTTAGGTTTTGAAGATGAAGCAGAGGAAGAAGAAGCCTTGCCTCTCTGCCTCCTTTTGTCAGCATGACTTTTGAGCTTTTCTGCAGCCATGATATTAGATTCTACCTCTAGGGTTGCATCCTGCATTTCAGCTAGGGTGGCACATATTCTTTCTCTCAATAGCAGGCAAAAATCAGAGTCAAAATAATTGGCGTAGGTGAGTTTGGCAGAGGTGGGGGTAGGCTTTACTTCATCTGGTATCTTACTATACATACGGTTAAATCTTTTATTAAAATCAAGCAATGATTCCCCATTTTCCCTCTTGAGGTTCCCAAACTCGGTATGATAGTATAGCAGGTCCTTTTTATCCCCCCAATGCTTCAAAAATGCATCATCTAAGGCTTCAATGTCTGTTATTGACCTAGGGGTCAACTCTCTGAACCACTTTCTAGCCTCACCATCAAGGCTCTGGACAAACACTCTCATCCACACATCATCTTCATTGATATCTAGGTTATCAGCATAACCATAAAAAGACTCAAGGTGTTCTTCAGCTGTTACTCCCTCTGTACCAGTGAACTTGGGCATATATTTCTGATATTCTCCTGTAGGCATGGCATTCAAAGGAACAGGTAAGACTAGGGGTCCATACCTAGCAACCATGATTCTTTCCATCTTTGTGGGAGCTTGTTGGCGTGCCATGACTGGGGTAGGTGGAAGGATATTGGCAGATTGTATGGTAGGGAGTAGTGAAATAGATGGCAGAGATAAAGGAATATGATGGACTGTATAGGAGGCTTTCTTTGGACTGAGATCCAAAGGGGAACTGACTGAACAAGGAGCTTTATGAATCTATGAAGGTATTTCTTTACTAACAATGCTAGGCTCTAAATCTCGAAACTGTATATCCTCGGCTATAATCTTCTCTTGTAGAGATACATAAGATTTCTTAGGCTTACCTGATCTTGATGCTCCTTTCTGTGATGTTTTCCTTTGCTTAAAAATCTTCTCAGGGTCAGGCACTGGGTCAGCTAGTGATTTCTGAGGATTTCTCTGAGTATGCCTCACAAACTGAGCCAGAACTACAATGTGGGGTCACCACTAGGTTGGTTCTCTAGTAGAGCTGCCAGATAGATGATTACAACCAGAAATGTGTCCAAACTTTCTCTATCATCAAAGCATGGAACTGTGTCATTCTCCCATGGAAGCTAAGCTTCAATCTCCTCTCCCCGACAACGGTGCCAATTAATGTTATCACCCCAAGAAAATCTCCTAGGTTGTAGCTCGGAGATGCTCAGGAACATTAAAAATTCAACTTATTTTTGTAAATGGATGAATGGAAGAGATGATGCTTGTTCAAGCCAGATAACCACTTCTACTATGCTTAACTCCAGACATGCGTGAGCACCCCTAGACTACAAGGCTTTAGACCACCAATTACTCACAGTTTAGGGATTGGGTAAATATGGAGAAAACTGACCACACCAGCAGATGCACAAGACCTTGTGATGGCCGGCTACAACCAGTAAAGAGGTCTGCAAATCTAATTCCCTAATGTACAGACAGGATGACAACTCTCTGTCACTAGGTGAAAAAAAACCTGAATAACACATTCACTGATACCTGCAAGATTTTAACACAGAGGTAGGATGATAGCTCCTCTAATGCTAAACATCAGGAGTTAAGGAAAATTGCATATTAGGCACAACCTAGAACAATATAGAAATGGAAAGTGAGCAATTAACAGCAAAAGAAGCTTGTATTAGTTGAAAATGAAGACGAGACGCTGCAAGTATCAAAGTAGTTACAGTCTCCAGAAGTTGAACCTTACATCAAAACATCAACCATCAACCCTGATTACATCTTGTTTCTGGGTATATATAGAGTTTCATTACAAAGGCACTCGACCATTCTAAGTATGGAGGGGTCATAATTAACCACCAACCGTTTTAACTTCCTGATGGAGTTTGAGTGCGATTTCTTGCTGTAGTGGATGAATTTGATCTTCTCGGGTGCTCTGCTGTCCTCTCAGGTGGCTAGAGTGTCATATGGGATGAAGTCCCATCACTGTTAAATGCATATGCTTGTTTGTGCTCTATCCTTTTCCTTCTTGGCCATATTGTCTGTTGAATGCGGTTATTGAGGAGGAAATGTACTTGGTAATGGTAGGCTGGTCACCTTCGTCCTTTGGGAGCACTGAACAGTTAAGAGACGCGGACTGCATAGCGGGTGGACGAGTAGGAGGAAGGAGAAGGGTTGGTCGTTGGATCAAGAGGATAGACGGTGGAGATGGCTTGGCGAGGGATATGAAAAGAAGCGGGAGCAGAATGAGTGTGGGCCATTGGATCTTGGTGGCATTGATCAAACGATGGAGGGATGATCGGGCGAGTCACTTTATCGGGCGTGACGGGAGTCGCCGAATCGGGTTTTTGGATCTTGGGCCTTTACGTATGGCGACGTGCGATTGCGATCGAATCGCATCACAATATCGCATTAGTGGAAGCTGAGGGGCTCAGCCTTTATACATACCCAGATGCGAATTGCGATCAGATCGCATCGCAATATCGCATCGGCGGAAGCCAAGGGGCGTGGCCTTAATACATACACGGATACGATTTGCGATAGCGATTAAACCAAACCTAATAAAGGAATTAATCGTTTTTGGGACTGATGAAGGGAGAATGAGCGGTGCAAGGGAAGGAGAAGATGACCGTTGTGAGCTTCTTTTTAGCAGAACCAAGCAGACCAAAATCATCTCTGACTTTAAAAAATCATCGTCATACAATAGAGCTAACAGACTGCATGACGCCCACTATCTTTAACTAAGCAGAAGCTATGAAAGTCAACATGAAGCGCCAACTATCAAAAGCTAAGGCGGGAAACCTAAAGAAATTTTGCTACAGGTCTGTACTAGTGACCTTCTTCCTGGAGCGGGTTCCACTACCAACCGGCTGAGGTGGAACCTGCATTTCCACGAGACCCACAGATGGTCTGTTGGAGTTCGTTGATGCCCAGGATTACTAGGGGCCAACATATGTCCTATAATCCCACCTTTTTCTCGTGGCTACAACGACAGCTGATCGTAGTGGAGGATTAGCCTTATAGCGGTATCGACTTCTGCCGTGATCCGGATATGCCACTCTTAGAGGAGGAGTGTTATGATGATGGAGGTAAAAAACAAACAATTTTATTTCATTTTTTATTTTTTTATTTTTTGAGATATATGTGTTCATGAAATTTTGATTTTATGAATGCAGATGTTGGACCAGAATGCCCTGTTGGGATGTCCCCGATCGCTAGGAGTGTTTCTCGGCAGTTCGAGGTCACTCGTTATCAGGAGGGAAGCGACAATGAGGAGGAGATCATGCGGAATCTCAAGGGATTGACCCATGGTATCCCAGAGTATGCCCGGATGGATGATGTCCCATGCCAGTATGAGAGGCATACGGTGGGGGTATCAGATCGGATTCGTCGACTATTGACTCGCGTAGTCCGAGCAATTACATGCTACCATGAGCATCATTTCGTTTAGTGCATAGGTCTAGCATTCCACATTTTGGAGGCCTGCGAGCCATTGATGTATTTTAAAAACACATATTATTTTTTGAGGTTTTGATGTATGACAAACATTACCGACACACACACACACACACAGATCTCTCTCTCTCTCTCTCTCTCTCTCTCTATATATATATATATATATATATATATGTATATGTTGTACTTCCTTGCTTACTATGGTACAAATGTTTTGTATTTTGAGTTTTTACATGTTTCGCAAATGTCTATCCAACTCATAATTAGCTAACGCATATGTTAACGTATTCATGTGTCTAGGAATATGATGATATGTAATGTAATAAAAATTTCTTTCCAATAGACGAATACGTAGATACATTCTCAATATTTGAGGGTTTCTGATGGAATATTGCCCGTTGAGTTGAAGGACGACAAGCTATGAATCAAGGTTGACAACCAATTCTCGGATGCCAAGAGCGATGGCTTTTGACAACAATTTGATAACTGCGCTATACTCAGCGATGTTATTAGTTGTTCGACCTAGACATATACCTTGAAGATAGATCAATTCACCACGGGGGTCATAAATGGCCCATGTCGTGGATGATAAATTTTGGGTACTATGGTAAGCACCATCAGCGAAACCGATGTGAGGAGATACCGACATCTACAAAGCAGGTAGAAACATAATAAGCAAGAAAGCTACTTGCAAAAAAACACACCAAACCACACTGTACAAACATGAATAACACACTATTGTATGAAAGTAACCATGAAAGATGACCTAAGAATAGTACTTTTGAGATAAAGCCCATTCCGGGGCGTGTCTAAGGGATTGCCCTCATATTCAATAAGCTCATAGGCCCCTTTATGTAACACACGTTTAACAATATAGGGCCCATGCCACATGGGTTCGAACTTGCCTGCCCCCAACTTATCATTATCTTGATCATACAAAAGAACCAAATTTCCCTTGGAAAAAGCTCGAGGGGAGACAAACTGATCAAAATGGGACTTGACCCACTTTTTTTGTGCTTCTATGACCAAAGCAGCAAGACGAGGAATCTCATCAAGTCATTCTAGGTATGAGAGACACTCTTCCTGAGGTGAGGTCTCAGGGAGAAGTTGGACATCCAGCTTGAGGGATGGAATTTCAGACTCAATCGGTAAAGTTGCTTCTAGACCGTAGACTAGCTGGAACGGTGTGAATCTAATTGCATCCTTGGTCGAGGTTCGATAAGCCCACAGAGCTGAAAAGAGCATGAGATGCCAATTTGACTTGTGCATCCCAATGGTGCGCTGAAGCATTGTAACCAAGACTTTGTTCACAGCTTCAACTTGGCCATTGGCTTGAGGGTAGTATGGGTTGAGCCATCGTGGCACAAGCCTAGCGTAGAAGTCAACTTAGCCATCATGTAATCTTGAAAATGGGAGCCATGGTCAGTGACAATGGCCTGAGGCACTCCAAACCTGGAAATAATGTGATTGAATAGAAATTGAGTTGTCGTTTTACTGTCCATAGAGTATGTAGGCATCGCTTCGGCCCATTTGGTGAAATAGTCCACAACAACGATAATATACCCATGCCCCCCGGCTGAACGAGGGTTACAGGTCATATAGTCAATGCCCCATTTGGCAAAAGGACCAATGGTAATAACGGGGTGTAGGTGAGCAGGTGGGGCACGCATCTTACGCTGATAAATTTGGCACTCATGGCACTTGCAAACGGAAAGGATGCAATCCTTGAAGATAGAGGGCCAAAAATAACTAGCGCGAAGGATTTTTTTAGCAGTAGCATATCCAGACAGGTGACTGCCACATGCGCTAGAATGGTAGTCATTCAAGACTCTCTTAGCCTCCTCGAGAGTGAGACAACGATGAACAATTGAATCGACATCGATGCGGTATAAAGTATCTTCAATGATATGGTAAGGTTTAGAGTGATGCCGAATGCATCGACAATCATCCTTGGTCAACATAGACCAGAAGGTGGATGTCTGGAGATATACAATGATATCACTGTACTAGGGGTCGAGAGTGCTAATTAAGAAAAGAGTCTCATCTGGGAGCTGCTCGTTGACACCAACAGGAAGAGAAGTGGAGGGAAGGGAGAAAATCAACTCAACGAAGACCAGTGATTTCTTAGATTTGGCAGTAGTGAATACCAAATCGAATTCTTGGAGGATAATGATCCACTTTGAATACGTTCCCCCCAGCAACTGACGAGTCAGGATGTAGGTCATGGTGTTGCATTCCGAAATCATAGTGGTAGTATAGAGTAGAATGTAATGCCAAAAGCGTTGAACAGCCTATACGACATCCAAAGCTAACTTCTCGACATGGCATAATGTGTTTCAGTGTCGAGGAGTTTACGACAGAGATAGTAAATAACATGTTCATTGCCTTCGTCATCGTCCTGTACCAGCACCATAACGATGGTACTAGAGGCTGCAGCTAGATAAAGGAAGTAATCGCGATGATAGTTCAGGGGATGCAACAAAGGAGCATTTATGACGACAGTCTTTAGGTTATCGAAAGACTTTTGATCAACCTCATCCCAAACAAACGGGGTTCCTTGCTTGAGCAACCGGGTGAACCCTGAAGCTAGGTTAGCATAGTTCGATACGAAACGATTGAGGAAATTTACTTTTCCCTGCAGAATCTGAAATTGATGCAATGAAGGTGGAGGGGGTAAATTAACTATGGTCTCGAATTTAAGAGGATCAAGGCGAATGCCTTATTTCGAAATGATAAAGCCGAGGAGTCGTCCGGATTTGACGCAAAAGACACATTTATATGGGTTTAGCTAAATATTGTAGTGTCTACAACAAAGAAAAATTTGCTGGAGATGATTGGGGTGATCATGGCGTTTACGAGAATGAGTGGGGATATCATCCAAGTAAGGTTGAATGATGTCTCGAATGTCGTGGAACACATAAGACATCGCTCTCTGAAATGTGGCCCCAACATTCTTAAGGTCAAAAGGAGCTTTTTATACGTGAAGGTCTCGCACGAACAGATAAAGGCTATCTTATCTTGATTGGCCGACGAAATGTTTATTTGGTTGTAACCAGAAAAACCATCCATAAAGGAAAATAATTCACTCCAAAGACATTCATCAATGATCTGATCAATGAAGGGAGTGGGGTAATTATCCTTAGGACATACATGATTGGGATCACGGTAATCAACACAAATGTGAATAGTGCCTTGTTTCTTTGTCACCGGTACGATATTCGACACTCAATCTGTAAGAGGGATCAGATAAATAAATCCAGCTTTCAGAAGTTTTTCATTTTCACCCTTAATGACGACCGCTTTTCTAGGGTGCACTGGATGAAGATATTAGTGGATGGTCTTCGCAAGAGGATAAGTGGGAATCTCGTGCACGACTATACTTGGGTCAATGCTGGACATTTCTTCATATGGCCACGCAAAAACGTCCTGGAACCCTTGGAACAGAGGAGTATAGATCTTGATCTCTTCTGGAGAACAAGTTACCCCGATATGGACATTATCAACGACACCATGTTTGACAGAAATATCAATTGGCATCATTTGGGTAATGTTACCCATGTTCCCTTTCTGCCAAACTTCATGAGTCATGATTGACGTCTGAAGTGGTAGGGACGGGAACTGAGAGGAGAACTCCTTGAGAAAAGTAGACATGACCGTCGGGCCATGCAAAAGTGAGGAACGATGATGAGTGTCATTCTAAGGTACTTCCTCTACAGATATTACTTCCATGATACTTTTGTTAGAAAGAAAATTCTCTGCTAAGGTGTCCAGAGATTCTGAGGAACCAAGCCACAGGGATTGAAAATACGCATTGAGAGATGTTCTCGAAATAGGATGATTAGAGGATACCAAAGGTGAAGCCAAAACAATTTACACGTAATCAATTTTTGTGGGACTTAAGGACATATCTTCACCCCATGTATCAACAAGATCCAGCGGAGAAATGACCCAAGGATCAGACTTGACCAAAATCATGTTGATGTAGGCAACATGAGGAGGTGGGAGAGGAAAGATGCCCATCAAGGCATGCTATTTAAAGAGTCCTGCCCCCACACTCTCATAAGGAGCACCAGTGTGCTTGACATATGGAACATTTCCATATGAGGAGGAAGAGGCAAAGAAGGACAATTGGTCGACTGTGACTATCTTCCCTTGATGGGGAAAATGAATCACACGGAAAAGGGAGGAGGATACAGCATACATGGCATGGGTCCAGCTCTGTTCGAGTAGAAGATTGTAGTTAAGATTAGCGTCGACGATCCTACTTTGACATGTACTGTCTTTCCCTACAAAGTAATGGAAAGGTTTGGAAGGACATCGAATGGTCGCGAATTGCACCTATCAAAAGATTCCAGAGTGTTAGGGGACTGGTACAGAGTAGAAGAACCAATTGCCTTCCAACAAGCGACAAACATGATGCAGGTAGAAGCACCTTCATCGATGATGGTCCTATGAATGGTTTTCTCATTTATGAGTACTTGAATGAGAAAGGAAATTTGATGAGGTAAATGTGAAAAGTGGTTTTCCATGTCAAAACAGATGATATTAGAGTCAGTCGGATCAATACCCCCAATAACTGACAGTGACGATTTCCACTGAGAAGGACAGCTTTGAAGGACCTCGAGAGCAGACATAGCTGATGACGCTTGAGCCAAATCTTCAACAATGTTATAATGTTGAGCGACTCAAGCATTAGGATTGTACGAGGACTTTCGAAGCACACCTCGAGAAGGTGGCCAAATGGTGAAAGAAGAAGGGGCACCTTCTTTCTCTTTCCCTGCTGACGGGGTAGGAGTTTGATAATATTTTCACTAGGTATCCACGTTGATCGGGGTACTCATCATGAACACTTGTGAACTCGAGGCAGCGGATGACTGAGGATGATCTACCATTTGAGTCTACTGGGACATAAAGGGCTCTTTCAATATAGCTGGGGTCCCTTTGATCAAACAACTATTGGACCGTCTGGGACAATCCTTAGTATAGTGATCCTCCTCACAGATGAGGCATGGATACTTGGGTTTTCGTTGGGAAGCATCACCAACAGATGACTTAGGAGGACCCTATTTTGGGGCATCGGCTTTACCCTTGCCTTTGCCTTTCTTCTTACCTTTAGAGGATTTATCCGCTGCGGTAGACTGGACAATGTGAACCTCCAAGGTTTTACCAGGGCCAGATGAATTGCGAGAGGAATCATTGGGAGTAGTGTTGGAGACCGACTTCTGTTTGGAAGAAGATTTTGTAGGGGTCTGAGTCACTGAACCAATTACTCCATCAATAGGAGGGGTAGCCAGAGACTTAGATGTCGTCAGATCAGATGATGGTTTGGGCGCATCAGGTAACACATCATATAATGTGCCGGACTGTGAATAGACAAGGTCTAGATACTGGGCACGTGTGATGGCTTGTTCCTCAATGACGCATCCACCCATAGAAATGTCCTTAGAAATCTTGTTGACGAATGATTTGGTGAACCACTCGGTCAACAACTGATCAACAATTTCAAACTTAATCAGATGACACCTACGTCATCATTCATGGATGTGATCGGAGATGTGACTTGCAGTGTCTTTCTTGAGTGACGTTAAGAGATGGGTGCCAGTTTCATAGCGAACTGGCAGTTGGAAATGTGTGATAAAGGCCATGGCGAGAGTGTTAAAGTCATGATAGGTATTTCGAGGTAGCTCAACATACCATTTGGCTGCAACCCATGTAAGAGTTCGTTGGAAAAGCTGAAGACGAATGGAATCATCAATGTAGGAATTCGAGGAGCACCAGAGGTGATATGTCATCACGTGGGCTTGTGGATCCTCTTTCACTTTTCCCTCAAACTTTGGAAGATTGCTCGGAATCCTGGATGGAACTAGAGGCCAGTATGGTGAATGAAGAATCGGGTCATTTGTGAGTCTAGACACATCTGGAAATTCCAACGTAGCTAAGAATGGCAATTGGGTATTGAAAGGCATTTGAAGTCGATAAGGGGGCCCAATTGGCGGGGCCCATCCCTAATGGTAAGGATTTTGTCCATATGGCATTTGATTTTACCCCCACTGTAGGTTACCTTGCCCGTAGGGAGGATTCTAACCTTGAAAGCCTTAAAACTGTTCGTCCAGAGGCTGTCGATAAGCAACATACAGGTTAAAAGGTTGTTAATCCTGCTGGCCTTGGACATATGGATTTTTCACCTGATGTCCCTGAGCATAAGATTTTTAGACCTGTTGCCGCTGGATGAAAGGGTTTTGGACCTGCTACCCTTGGACGTAAGGATTATGCACTTGCTGCCCTTGGAAAAAATGAAGCTAAACCTGTTGCCCTTTGACATAAGGATTTTGTGCCTGCTGCTACAGGACTTGACCCTGGCCTTTCCCTTGCAAGGGTTGACCTTGTTGATATGAGTATAAGGGTTGCTTCTGCTCGGCTTGACCTTGTTGCTGCAAGGGCTGATCTTGCAGCTGTAAAGGCTGTCGCTATGGCTGCAGAGGTTGAACTTACGAAGGCATAGGCTGGGAGAATTGAAGAACATACTGCATTTGCGGCTGCATGGTTTGCTGCAACTGTTGGGAGGGTTGCCCCTGCGGTTGTTGCAATTGTCCTTGCCGCGGCATCATCTGGCCTTGCTGCTACATGGATGGCCCTTGCTGCAACAAAGGTTGGCCTTGTTGCTACATGGATGGCCCTTGCTGCAATGAATGTCACCCTTGCTTCTGCAAAGGTACTTGAACAATTCCCAGAATAACACCTTGAAAGTTCCCGAACGGTATCTGGCCATACCCACCGGGTGCGGCGGACGGACCAGGCTGGACATAAGGTCTAGGCTGAGGGATGTAAAGAGGATTAGCCATCGTTGGTGAACCATATGGAACATAAGGAGGTTGGTACTGATCTTGAGCCATATTGGGCTACTGGTATTGGACGTGACTTGACCTAGATGGACCAACATTGGGCTATTGGTACTGGACATTACTTGATCCAGCAGGATTTGAAATGGCACCCGAAGAGGGTTGGTTCATCCCAACCATGTGAGGTTGTGAACCACTCACATTGGTTGTGCCAGACATCATAGAAACATTCGGGCTCTTCCCCCTAGGCGGTGGCATAGCCTGTCGACTTACTAGAGGGATCAAAGAACTGACAGAGACATGAATTGAGATCATCAATTGAACTGGACAGTTACTTGAACCGATGAAACAAGAGGATTTGGAATGGTGGGTTGCACCGGGACTGAAGTAACTACAGAAATCACTGTCTATTGGGAGGTCGGGTTCTGAATGAATGAACTTGTGGTGGGCATAACACCAGATGCCCACATAGGGTTGTGATATAATGATGAGGCAGTAGGCATACCTGAAACCATCTGCGCTAAAGTCACGTAATTATGAGGTAACTCAAGATGAAAATTGGTCGAAATGCTTCCCGTGTAAGGGAAACGTTCAGGAGGGAAAGGATATTCCTGCTCCTCGACTGTGCGTGGAGTCAAAATCTCTGAGTGACTTGGAGAGGAGACTGAGATTTCGCCTTCTGATTCCATGGGGGAAAGCAGACGACGACGGACTACCGAAGATGTTTGAGGGGATAATTCCAAAGGAATACCCGACTGATCATATAGACTGTATGCACGCTGAGGTGATATCACAACAAGATCGAATAAAGGATTTAGAGGATAAACAACCAGTCCAGGCTGACCTTTAGAAGTCAGCAGACTCTCAGGAGTCTGGATAGGATTATCCGGAGATTCCGGGCCAATGTCAAAAAGTGACCCAGTATCTGAAGGGGGAGGACAAGATGCCAAAGGTTGGATACTCAGAATAATTCCAAGCTCAACACCTTGGTCCTCAAGCTACTGTGACAATTTAGGGAAAGGCTCCTCAGACAATCTTTTAGACGTAGGAGAGGAAGAGGAACTAGGCGAACCAATTGGTTCAGTCACGATGATTTTGTCTCAAATAACTAGAAAAGAAATTGATTTCAAGGGCTTTAAAATGTATTTAAAGGTACACTCACGATGTGGTCTAAAAAATACTAACAGGAATGTTATAAGATTGTGGGCAACAATTTTTAAGACGCAAAAACAAACTGGTGCTCTTTCATGTTTTAGGAGTCGAGAAAGAAGGAAAGGTGACTCTATCACTTTCGATTTGAAACGAGCTAGAAAGGACAAGTGCTCGAGTGATCTTTTATATTTAGGGAGTCAAAAAGATCAAAATGACTACTTGGGATGATCTAGGCAAAAAGGATTACCGGGTGACCGTGAAATGCAGAATACCTCCCGGCGAACCAAGAAGTACGGGCATGCAATCTCCCCGAATGCTGTGTTCAATGTATCATGTTTACAAGGTGGTAGACTCGGCTTCCTATGGATAAAGTATTGCAACCTAGTGGAGTCTCCCTTTATATACTCAATGGTACGGGGAGCAGAAGTCTGTACTAGCACTGTCTAGTACCGAAGCGAACGATAGCTGCTAGGTTTTAATATGGCGGAACACATCTCTAGCCTAGAGTTTCTAAAATGTGATCGTTAGATTTCAAATGTGCCTTCGGTTAATTGAATACATTTTAGAGTTGATCTTGAAATTATGTCTCGGTTTTCAGGCCTTATCGATGTGACTCGAAAAACACCTATATGCAGCTAAATGAGACAAGACCCTTTCAATTCGATGAATTGTCTACACTAATGAGAGTAGAAAACACACTCAAATGCAACAAAACAAGCAATTGAAAGAAAATGACTTTTTCACTATTTCGCTTTTGAAAACAAAATGATGAAAAAACTCTTTCCAATTCCTAACTTTCCTATCAAATGCACTTCAAGTAGTCCTTTCACTAGTAAAGAGAATTCATTTCTTTTCCAATGCAAGTGATGATGCAACTCTAGCCTTCAATGATGCTAACTAACATAACATATTGATTCAACAAACTAGAATTATGTATTTTTCAATGAAATGACGGAATGAATCTTTCACAAACACTTCAATGAAACATTTCCAATACAATCAATCACAAGCAAACATAAAGCACAAAAGAGAATTCCTTTTAGACTAATGAAGCAAAGATTGATCTAAAAACAAGATGAGCAATGTGATCTATGCCCGAAAAGAGATGCTCAAACACCAAACAAAACTTTTCAAACTTGTTAAATGGAAATCAAAGCAAGAAAAGGACCAACAAAAGAAATGCAAAGAGCAACTTGGACTATCGACTTGACTTTCTGAGCACACAAACAAGTGAATGGATGATGGCCTAGATGTCCTAGGGTTATAAACCATCCAAGAACTCAAGAAACCAAGTGAAGAAAATTCAAATCAACCAAGCATACAAACCAATCTAAAAGATCTTTCCAGCTAGGGAGAACACAGTCAAAAAAAGTTGAGAGACTGAAATCAGAAGGGCAGGACACATTGGCTACGATCTAGGGTGAACCCTGATCTCCACCTACAGGAATCAACGCGACTGCCTAACTGACAACAAGCACCAGAAGGGTTCAACGTGACTGTTTTTGATAAACTTGCACTGATCGGCGCGACTCTCAGAAAAAATAAATGCACTGACCAAGGATTCAAGGAAAAAAATAAAAATGTTCAAAGGCTAAGACCAGACTTTCCACTGTAAATTTCAGGCTCAGAGCAGTAAACCAGGAAAAGCAGAGAACAATAAAGGGAAATGGTGATATTATAAAAGTTCACACAAAACCATAAAATGACAATAAATCAAACAGAAGGATTGGCTCCCCAGCGGAGTCGCCAATTTGTGGTGAAGGTAAATTCTGAGTGTAGACACAAACAATTCCTCTAGCCTGAGAGAGCGGGTCTAGCCACAAATAAACAATCTATGGAAAATATCCTTAAGCTAGAATCAATTAAGAGGGCCTACCTCTTAAAACGCTATTTCGCTTGGTGATGATCCTGCTTCCTCACTCCATCTATCTTCTGTTTCCTTCCTTCGAATACCTGAAACAAGCAAACAACAACAACAACAAATGTGATAGCATACAATATCGTATTTAGCCTACTTAATAGGTCAAGGAACATTAAGCCAAAAAGATGTAAAATGACACTTCATGTAGGAAATTAATCAATAATTGCATTTATATAAATAAGAAAGCGATTACAATCGATGCCTTGATGTTGTTGGTCTCCTTCGACATATCCGGGTTCCCACACTTCTGCTAGCACTTCATGGATAGCCCCAACAATGGAATTTTTAAGGCCTCTTTCCCTCTAGTCTCAAACCAAAACAAAAACACACTATTCTCCCTCAAACACACACTAAAAAGCTACAAGCTATAGATGACTTGCTAATCATTCAAACTCACTTCAAAAACTATTTTAGCTTGGGAAAAGAGAGTTTTATATAGCTTGGATGGATGGGAGATGGTTCCTCTCATCATGGGAGAAGGTCTTATCTCTTGAGTTTGTTCCATCCTAATAGGGGAAAGGAACCCAAACTGACTTCCTCGGCTCCATCCAGCCCAACCATCTACCAGAATTCCATTACGAAGCTTCTAGACATGGAAGCTTCGGCTCCATATTTGAAAAACCTTCCAAAGGAGGATCGACGTGACTGGAAAAGGGCTCAGTCGCTCCGTATGGCATGAGAGCTATTTTTTATCTCTGCAAATCATTGCGAGGAGGAAAATGGTCAGTATCATCGGTCTTGTAAACTAGGATAAAAGGAAGATTCTTGGGAAATGATGCAAAGGGGAATTATTCTGCTCATGAAGAGGGACATACTCGAAGTTTCTTCATGATGGGAAAGCATGTCGGGTTCACTGTAGAGGTCCTCTAGGATCGTGGCCGAGGAGTAGAGGTACAGTGATAAAATGTTGTGTAACATTTCCAAAATTCTGTGACAAAATGTTGTGTAGTGGGAGGTCATTTCCAAAATTCATTAGAATTAAGTGCATTACCTTTGTCAACTTGTCCACCACAACCATGATGGAATCGTGTTGTCTAGATGTCCTCGACAGTCCCATAACGAAATCCATGGAAATAACCTCCCACTACCACTCTAAAATCGGAACCAGCTATAGTAATCCACCCAGATGCTTACATTCCACCTTCACCTACTAAAAATCTAATCATCTAGCCACAAACTCTGCCACATCCTTTTTTAGATTCGGCCAATATTAAAACTTATTCACTATTGTCAATGTCTTTTGATATCCTAGGTCACCTGAATATGGGTTTGCAAGAAACTCTCCCATGATAGTCTTCTTGAGCTCACTATTGTATAGCACATATATCCTATCCCTAAATTTGATCAAGCCATTTGTTATGAGATGATAGTCCACATCCTTATCACCTATACCTTGTTGTAATCTATACATAAGCTCCATGTACCTGTCATCCCACTGACTTGTCTGTAAGATCCGATCTTGTAAGTTTGTCCCGTAAGAACTCATAGATACTATATGATTCACCTATATCCACTTACTAAGAGAATCTGCAACCATGTTCTCTTTATCCTTGATGTACCTGATGTCAAAGTCGAACTCACTGATCATGGCCAACCATCTAACTTGCATGACTTTCAAATTCGACTGATCAAACAAGTATCTCAACCCACTGTGATCTCTCATCAATACAGAGCTTTCGCCAAGAAGATAATACATCCACATCTTAAACTCATGAATGATCGCTGCCAACTCAAGATCATGTGTTAGATAATTTTTCTCATGCTCATTCAATTTTCATGACTCATAGCACACTACCTGTCCCTCTCGCATAGGGATTTTTCATGACTCATAGCACACTACCTATCCCTCCTGCATAGGGACTCCACTAAGTCCTCTCTTGAAGCATCCGTACATACCACAAAGAACTTCTTCATCCCAAGTAACCAAGCCTCTACATCCTCCGACTTCTTCAAATCTCCATCAAAGGTAGGTGACTTAGCTTTCTTGAACTCATCTGGAAAGTATCCCCTGCCACTCCTCCTGTAACGGTGATAACAATGATGATCATAGTGCCTGTAATAACCAGAACTAGAATAGTACCTGTGTCCATCACCTCTGCTATTGAGAGTACCCAAGAACCTGCCATATCTAACTATGTCATCCCTATCCATCCTATTCCCACCATGAGATCTACTGCCATATGCCCCATTTGTCTTATCCTCCTTTCCATGATTGATTCGAAGTGGTCCCTATCTATGAAATTATGACAAACACTTAAGGGTTACTACATTAACTTCTACTTGTTTTTCCTGTGTATGCATGATTTTGTCATTGTTTGCCTTGCAACTTCTTATTTATGCCTTCAAAATCCTCAATGTATGTGCTAAGTTAGAAGAATGGCCAACACCACACTTCTCATCTAATCCATAAGGATAATCTCGTGAGCTGTAATCTAACATCTAATCATCTTACATCTATTTCCTGCAAAGCATACCATGTCAGCTAAACCAAAATATAAACATAATCAACATACCACAATATAGTTCAGGGGAGGATATCTCATTTGCAAGATCAACCACATTAGTGCGATACATGTGTGTATATATATATATATATATATATATATATATATATATATATATATATATCATACTAACCATAGTCTATTCATCAATGCACGACCATATCAACCACACATCATGACCTCATGCATGACAACTATAACCATATTAATGTATGCTTAACAACAAGTAAACATCGACATGCATAAACAATGCACAACCAATCATTCACTCGTGATGACACATTCCACAACAACCCCATGAACTTTCACATGGGGACATCACTGCAAGCATGACCACCACCATGCATATGCAACAATCACATATACCATGAGTATAACGAACACATATGTAATCGACATGAATGGATGACCAACACACTGCCCATCGATTCCAAGGGATGAACTTGGCTCTGCTACCACTCTGTACACCCTCCTCCCACATTTACCCAAGTTAACTGGTCCGATGGGGTAAACATGTGATGAGAGGCTACTATGATCTTATTCAATGCCCCATGTACAGTTAAGGAAGTGTAACCAACAAAACACAACCAATCTGACCTTCTACACATGTTACAAAAACTTCAAGAGCCAAACAACCCTTCCAGGTGACCAACCCCTGAGGTAAATTGACATTTTACTGAATAGAGCCTTAGTCGCTCCCATGACATGGGCATGCATACGACTGGGACCCTCCATTCAGTCCCATAGCAAGGGCATCCATGCTACCAAGGTTTTTTCAATCAATTATGTGCCGACGAGCCCAGATTCTCGACCACTTTTTCAAGGCTAAGTCTCAGGCCACTGCCTAGAATTTCATGAAACTTCCAGAAATGAAAAATAACATCAACACAATGATACTAATGAAAATACTTGAACAAAGACTTGATCTTACCCCTACTAGCCATGACATGCATTTCGTCAAACATGTCACAAATATGCAATCTACAGGTCATATCAACAAATCTGAGCATAGGGGTCTGATACTTACATGAGAAGTGCTAAGAAGCATTGTTGCCATATCACAATAGTTGTATTATCATCTATTAGGTCACATATTCATTTTTCATTCAATTACAATTAAAAAACATGATGAGATACATATATCATCACTGTCATAAAACATACTCATAACCATTATATAAACAACAGAAATAACAAGGATACAACAACCATAAAATCCACATATAAACTAGGAAAAGAGCTCTTATTAATGAGTGCAAAAGCCAAACATGTATGGGACTTCCATGAACCACTCGACCATAGATTGGTCTAACCAAATATTTCTTTCATCCATTCACCCCCATGACATATTCCAAGCATGAATGTGGGACTCATAACCAGAAATCAACCAGGGCTTCCCTAGGCTAAACCACCTCACCCTCATCAATAGAACCAGGCTTTACCATAATCCACACCAGATCACTAGGCCCTAAACAAGCATATATGCCACCTAATTTCTCCACCTACACCGTGAGGAATTTTCCTGTCTCCTAGTCTTTAGGCTTTAGCATACATCCCACCATACAATGGTTGAGGATCCTTAGGCCTAATCAAGATTCCACCCTCCAGGCTTTATCGTATATCTTGTCATTCACTATCCAAGGATTTCTAGGCCTCATCGAGGGTATCCACCTCTAGGATTTACTATGTATCCCGCCATTCACGGGTTGAGGATTCCTAGGCCCACTAAGGTAACACAAAATTTGGCTTTACCGCAACCCACAATCCAATTTAGGGGTTACTAGGCCAATTCTTTACCGTAATCCATAGTCCAATTCAAGGATCACTAGATCATGTGTTCTTTCTTTCAGAGACTGCCTCACTTAGTTTTTAATCCATCCAACAATCCATCTCAACCAAAACATGAGAACTCCATCCCACCATGGCTATCCGAAAATGGAAAGGCTAGCTGAAAAACACTATCACACCTAGAAAAACCCATGCCCATGAAAACAAGAGAACCAAGAACACACATGCATAACCATGCATACCAAAACTAGCAAAAAAATCATACATGCAACTCGATACCTGCAAATAATCCCACTGTAGCTGCCTAATCCTACTCTTCCTTGCTTGATCTTTTGCTTCCTCCTAGCTTCTTTGAATTTCTTGATGCAATGCTGAAGTGCTCCAAGAAAACTCTAAGTGTCTAAGAGTAAGAGAGAGAGATAATATAGAGAGAGCTCCAAAATTAAACTAAGAAAAGTTACAAACTGATCCTCAAAATCCTTTTTATTAATGAGGCCTCTATTTTCTTCATTTTCCTCCTCACATGAATCTGTGACCTTTCACCTTCCTTTTCTCCTAATTTCCTTAGCGATAATAAACCAAATGAACACCCACACTAGGATGTCTTGCCCAACATTCAACTTGGAATAAGTGTCCCATGACCTTGGTTATTATTTTGCCCTTATTAACTTTATTTAAATGTAATTTTCACTAGGGCTGTTATAGAACCCTCCCCCTTGTGGGAACACCGTTCTCTGTGTTCAATGACACCTACAACCAACAAGACTACTGAAAGCAAAACATACTACCCATGGAGATTTATAACTTAGCTTGTTGTAGTATTTACAATGATAAACTGCTGAGAAACAACCAAAATGAAAACATAACCACATGACAACCATAATTACATGACACCCATACCACTTATTGGAGCTTTATAACACAACTTATGGCGGTAGTTACATCCATATACATATATAAATATACCAAAAAATCACACCAAAACATATGCCAATAACATTCACTCAACTAGCAAATAGAGAAGGATACATAGCCGCATATGATTTGTCATCTCCCATGTAGCCTCATCGGGCCCAAAGTGATTCAACTACACTTTAACCTGCTCAATTGCTCAGTTTCGGAGCATGAGCATATTTCTTTGCAATATACACTAAGGTTTCGACTGAAGTTCTCCATCTGGCTCCACTTGCAATACAGACCAGTCAATCACATGATCAACCTCTTTAACATATTTCTTAAGCAATGATAGATGGAAAACATCATGGAATTTCATTGTTGGAGGTAGTGCAAGTGATAGGCTACTAGTCCAATCCTCTCAAGATCTTGAAAGGCCCTCAAAACTGAGATGCTGACTTGGCACACGATCCAATTCTCAAGGAGCTATTCTTCAGCTTGATGCGCAAATACACCTATTCCCCAACCTGAAACTCCTTAAACAACCTCTTTCGATTTGCATAACTTTTCTTCTTGTCCCGTGTTTCCTTAAGATGCTTCTTGATAACCGGCTCTTCTTGTTCCATCTCTGCTAACATATCTAGTACTATCAACAACCTGTTCACTAGATCACTCCAACTGATGGGAGTATTACAACTCCACCCATATAGTGCCTCAAACAAACTATCCTCAGTGACTCCCAGTAACCATTATTGTAAGTGAATTCAACCAACAGAAGGTACTCCTCCCATATCCTCTGCTGATGTATCACATACATCCTCAACATGTCCTCCAATATCTTGTCGACCCCCTCTGTTTGCCCGTCTGTTTGTGGGTGATAATTTGTACTGAAGGCCAACTTTGTCCCTATTCTACAAAAAACTCCTTCCAAAACTTAGAATTGAACTTAACATCCTTGTCTAACACAAATATTGTTCTGAACATCATGTATATGACCACATCTATGATGAAGACCCGTGCTACATCACTAGCTGAATAAGTAGACTTCAATGGAATAGTGTGCTACCTTTATCAACCTGTCCACCACAACCATGATGGAATCATGTTGTTTAGATGTCCTCGACAAACTCGTAATGAAATCCATGGAAATGACCTCCCACTTCCACTCTGGAATTAGAATAAGTTTTAGTAATCCACCTAGATGCTTACATTCTGCCTTCACTTGCTGACAATCCAAGCATCTAGCCACAAACTTTGACACGTCCTTTTTCAGATTTGGCCAATAATCAGACTTCTTCATTGTTGTCAATGTCTTTTGATATCCTATATGACCTGAATATGGTTTCACATGAAACTCTCTCAAGATAGTCTTCTTGAGCTCATTACTGTCTGGCACATATATCATGTCCCTAAATCTGATCAAGCCATTTTCTGTGAGATGATAGTCCACATCCTTATCACTTGTACCCTGCTATAAATTGTGCATAAGCTCCATGTACCTGTCATCCTGCTGATCTACCTGTAAGATCTGATCCTATAAGTCTGTCCCATAAGAATTCATCGATGCTATATGATTCACTTGCATCCACCTGCTAAGAGCATCTGCAACCATGTTCTCTTTACCCTTGATGTACCCGATCTCAAAGTTGAACTCACTAATCGTGGACAACCATATAGCTTGCCTGACATTCAAATTCGGTTGATCAAACAAGTATCTCAACCCACTGTGATCACTCATCAATACAAACCTCCTGCCAAGAAGATAGTGCCTCCACATATTCAACGCATGAATGATCGCTGCCAACTCAAGATCATGTGTCAGATGATTCTGCTCATGCTCATTCAATTTCTGTGACTTGTAGTATACTGCCTGTCCTTCTTGCATAAGGACTCCACTAGGTCCTCTCTTGCAAGAATCATACCACAAAATCTTTGTCTTGATCTGCAGTGTTTAACATTGGAACAATTGTCAACAACTATTTCAATTGTTCAAAACTTGTTGCACATTCCTTTGTCCATTCAAATTTCTTACCTTTCCTTTGCAGTGATGTGATAGGATATGCAATGCGAGGTAACTTATCTCTGAACCTCCTAAAATAACGTGCTAACCCCATGAATGATCTTACCTCATTGACATTTCTAGGAGCTTCCCACTCCATGATAGCCCTTATCTTCTCTGGATCTAGTGATATGCCTTCCATGGAAACAACATGTCCCAAGTAACGTACCTTTGTCTGAAATAAACTACATTTTCTATTCTTGGAATACAACTAATGCTCTCTTAGTAATCTCAACACTGTTACTAAGTGCTTGACATGTTCTTCCTCATTCTTAGAACAAGATGTCATCAATGAATACAATAACAAACTTGTCCAGATAAGGATGCAACACACTATTCATCAAGCACCTAAACGTAGTTGGAGAAATAGTCAAACCAAATGGAACTACAACAAACTCATAATGCCTGTACCTGGTCTGGAAATTTGTCTTGTAAATTCCCTCTTCCTTGATGTGTACCTAATGATATCTTGATCTCATATCGATCTTCGAGAACACTGATGCTCCCTTCTGTTACACAGTAATTTGTCACTGTCTTCATTCCAGTGCCTCTACCGCATCATATGTCAAATAAACATGCTCATATCTTCCCACCAATACAAGAAGATTAAGCAAATGCTCTCTAATGCTGCCAATTGACCCTCATTTTCCTAAGTTTTCTGCCTCGTCGTGAGAATACACTTAATATATGTGATGAACCTTTGTCATAAATGGTCTCATCACAACTCTGTCGCAGGTGTACACCTGTTTCCTGCGACGGTCAAATTTCAAGCCCCGACGTGAGGCTATTAACTATCTATAGCGACAATCGGTCTGCATGCATTGCTTCCTGGCGATGCCGTCGCTGAGGCTAAGTTCACGACCAGTGACGATCTAGATTGGGCGAATTTGTTCCAACAGTCGGCCTTATAGATGTCTCTAGACCTGGTTGTTGGGTCAGTTTGGGTTACCCTTCCCCCTCTGGGATGGTAGTTCCGTCTTTTGTGTTGCCTTCCTTGAGGATAAGCTCCCTCTCCCTAATTTCATGGAGACTCCTTCTCCTATAAAATCACTCACCATTGATATGATCTACTAACTCTTTTGGTTGGATAATGCTACTAGTGCTTTTGAGTTTGGTAGATAGCTTTTGTGTGAGTGTGACAAGTGTGGGATTGCTAAATAGTTTGCAAGAGGTTATGGAGTGCCCATAACCTTGTATTGAAGCTTGTGAGTGAGAGAGAGATATATTGTTGTTTGGGAGACCCATCTTTGAGAGTGAATGCTTGAAGAAACATGCTGGTTGGACCCTCCGAGAAGGCTTGCGACGTCAAGACTTGGTTGTAAGATTTGCTCTTGATTTATTATTAATACAATCAATGATGATTTCCTATGTCTTATATGTAATTTACCTGATAGCTCGTGAATTCTTGACTTTATGAGTAAATAGATCATTGTTGTTCTCGGTTACATGCTCTATTGTTTTCTTGTGGTGTTTCAGGTTGATTGCTCATTAAGGAGAAGGAAACAGAAGCTGGAGCTACGCAATGGAACTTCATCAACTGTCGGTTTGAGGTAGGCCTCCAATGATGACTATTTAAGGGAATTAATTATTGTTTTGTCCTCGCTGTGACTAGACCCACTCTAGGGCTAGACGGGTTTCCTTTGTCCGCAAGTCAAGTTGTGCTCGAAGATGAGGAGTGAGGAAGAATTTTAGCAATCCGCACTCGAGTAGGGCTCTTCGACATCCAGGATCATTGAAAGCTTGTTCGTCATTGATATCCTGATTTCTTTCCTGCCACATGAAAGCCATTTTTCCCTACATCAAAGGAAAAGATTATTAGAGCTCTTTTCATAAGCTTAAACGCATAAATTATAAAAAAAATTGACTTTACGACGCCGTCGCGGCTGTTTTTCAAACAACAACGATGACTTGAGGTCAGTTGTTCATTTTTTCGGCAACCGTTTCGGGAGTACATCTTTATCCTGCGACGATCCTGATGGTAGTCTGTGTTAACACGCTCAGTCGTCGCTAACCCAAGCGGATCTTCCGCGATGACTGAGAGGCAAATGTGGATTTCAAAATCTACCCAACAACCACCTATATAACATCAAATTGAAGGGAAAAAGCTTTGAAATGCAGTGCAAGGGAAAGATTACTTACCTGGTAAAGCCTCGGGAGAAATTGTTGACCGTCGGTGCCGGAATCAAGCTTGGGACCTCAGTCAATTTTGCACACCAAAATGCCAAAGGTAAAAACTCACAAAGGTAAGTGTGAAAATAAACTTACCATACCCCCTTTTATAGTTTTTTTTTCAAAAAATTAAAATTTTACACTATATGGTTTGGTCTTTTTCCCCATTTATTTTAGGGTTTTGGTTGGGGTTTTGAGCTTTCACCTAGTATCCACACATATACTATTTTTATGTCGAATGGGGCTTATGTTGTGGTGTTTTTGTGCAGAAATATAGGTGGTGGGTACATGTCATGATCCGTATAAAATTGGTCCATATTTTGTAAAAAGTCCTCTTTAAAGCTATTTTCCAACATAAAAGACGAAAAGATTGCCGAGTTTTCCCTTTTGACTCGTTAAACAGAATAAAAGGCAGTCCACTTTGAGCTCTTTTCTGACCATGGGGTCTTGAAACCCAACCGATCATAGTACAAATTCTAGCATGCGAACAGATGGATGGCTACGACCATACCTGAGTCTTCATGGATGGCTGCGACCATACCTTTATCATTATCATGGTCTTATCAGCTTGGTGGCTGCATCCATACCACAAACCAAGTTTGTATGTCTTTTGGATGGCTGCGCCCATGCCTAGACTATACGTATTTCACTATTAGAGATATCGGTTGTACTTGTTCCTGTAGGTTCTTCCAGGTGGTGTTCCAGTTCAGCCAGTTTCGTAAAGCATTTCACCCCTCCCACTCTCTTGGGCTTCATGCTTTAGGGGGCATCTGTTACATAGTAATTCATCACTGTCTTCATCACAATCTCTCTATTATGTCATATGTCAAATAAACATGCTCATATCTTCCCACAAATACAAGAAGATTAAGCAAAAGCTCTCTAATGCTGCCAATTGACCCTCATTTTCCTAAGTTTTCTGCCTCATCGCGAGAGTACACTTAATATATGCGAAGAACCTCTGTCATAAACGGTCTCATCATGACTCCATCATAGGTGTACACCTGTTTCACGCGACGGTCAAACTTCAAGCCCCGGCGCGAGGCTATTAACTATCTATAGCGACGATCGGTCTGCATGCATTGCTTCCTAGCGATGTTGTCGCCGAGGCTTAGTTCATGACCAGCGATGATCCAGATTGGGAAATTTTTTTCCAACAATCGGCCTTCTAGATGTCTCTATACCTAGTTGTTGGGTCAGTTTGGGTTGCCCTTCCCCCTCTGGGATGGTAGTTCCGTCTTTTGTGCTGCCTTCCATGAGGATAAGCTCCCTCTCCCTGATTTAATGGAGACTCCTTCTCCTATAAAATCACTCACCATTGCTATGATCTGCTAGTTCTTTTGGTTGTATAGTGCTGCTAGTGCATTTGAGTTTGATAGATAGCTTTGGTGTGAGTGTGACAAGTGTGGGATTGCTAAATAGTTTGCAAGAGGTTGTGGAGTGCCCTTAACCTTGTATTAAAGCTTGTGAGTGAGAGAGAGATATTGTTGTTTGGGAGACCCATCTTTGAGAGTGAATGCTTGAAGAAACATGTTGGCTGGACCCTCCAAGAAGGCTTGCAATGTCAAGACTTGGTTGTAAGCTTTGCTCTTGATTTATTATTAATACAATCAATGATAATTTCCTATGTCTTGTATGTAATTTACTTGATAGCTCATGATTTCTTGACTTTATGAGTAAATAGATCAATGTTGTTCTTGGTTACGTGCTCTGTTGTTTTCTTGTGGTGTTTCAGGTTGATTGCTTGTTAAGGAGAAGGAAACGAAAGTTGGAGTAATGCAACGGAACTTCATCAACCACTGGTTTGAGGTAGGCCTCCAATGATGACTATTTAAGGGAATTAATTGTTGTTTTGTCCTTGCTGTGACTAGACCCACTCTACGGCTAGAGGGGTTGCCTCTGTCCATAGAGGGAATGCTTTCCTACTTCACACCTTCAACTAATCAAGCAAGTCATAAATTCTCAGCAACATATACTGGTTCTTGATGGTCATCTTGTTTAATTGCATGTAATCGATGCATAACCTGAGAGTACCATCCTTCTTCTTCACAAACAATACCAATGCACCCCATGGCGATACACTTGGCCTAGTGTATCCCTTGTCAAGTATTTCCTTCAACTGCAACTTCGACTCTACTAACTATGGTGTGCTCATCCTGTATGGTGCCTTAAATGTTGGTGTTGAGCCTGGTAACAACTCAATAGAAAAGTCCACATACCTATGAGGTGGAAACTCTTAAGCATCTGCAGGAAACACACCTAGAAACTACTGTAAGATCAGGTACATGCTCAATACCTCTACATCCTCAACCTCGTTACCTTTTTCACTAGAAATATGCACTGCGAACAACACACACCCTTTAATGCAATTGCTCTTCACCTGCATAATTGTCACCATTCTAACTGATGTTTCTTTTTTCTTACCCTACAAAACTCTTCATTCCCCATTCACTGGTCAAGGATTCCTAGGCCACCAAGGTAACACAAAATCTAGCTTTACCGCAACCCATCATCTGGTTTAGGGGTTACTAGGTCAAGTCTTTAACGCAATCCATGGTCCAATTCATGGATCACTAGACCTGTGTTCTTTCTTTCAAAGACCATCTGATTCAATTTCAAATCCATTCGGTAATCCAACTCAACCAAAAAACGAGAAACCCATCACACCATGGCTATCCGAAAATGGAAAGGCTAGGCTGAAAAACACTGTCACACCTGGCAAAACCCATTCCTAGGACAATAAGAGAACCAAGAACACACATTCATAACCATGCATGCCCGTATTGATGTTGCTTTGTTGCCTGGAGCTGCACAGTGTTCAAAGACTGTCCTCCAGGGCAGTTGCACTGTGCAATCCCAGAAGTGAGCAACCTTCCTTCCTTCCCAGAATTGCACAAAAGGTGCCTCAAGCCTGACCTAAACTGTGCATTTCTTAGGATCAATCATCAAGCCTCCTCCCTGCCTGTTGGAACCCCGCAATGCGCAGAGACCTGAGACTTCTTTGCCTCCCAGAACTATGCAAAGGTGTCCCCCCCATGTCATCCATTAGTTGGGACTCATTACTCCCAGAAACTGCGTAGAACTATCCTATATGGTCCCTCTACTGCCCTGTCATGTCTTCCCTTAGAAAACTATGCAAATTGCCTCCAAGGGTCTCACCTTGCAGCTGCCACTGATGATCTCAACTGCGCAATCCTACCTCTCAGTGGCCTCTACGCAATTTTTCCTGACAGTGAAGATTGAGCTCTGTAGTTCCTCAGTCAATCCTGAGTTGCGCTCTGTGGAGTCTCAGTGACCAGTCTCCCTCCCTATCACCTGGAACTGCGTAATGCACTACTGTTGGGCTCTCTTCCTAGCATATCATCCGTCCTGGACCTAGTCCATGGATAACAATGCATGCATATTAGACTAGGAGGTTTTGGATTTGATGTCATCTCGTCATGAGTGAATTTCATGAACAGGTACATTGTTAGATCATGGCGAGATGATGAAGGAGATGAAGAAGGAGCGAACATGCTAGGAGAATTACTTACAGTTGTATGGACATAAAAAGCTCATCGTGAACAAGCGAAGGGAACATATGAATGCAAACACTTTTCAAGACCAAGATCATTGAAGAAACATCAAGCCATGCAGAGGAGAAAGACAACACATCCAAGAACACATCCATCACTCAGAAGCAATAACAGCTTGACATTGTCACCACAACCAGCTAGTCCATGTCAGCAATGTCATGTCAAGTTGTGTCATGAGCTGACAAGGCCACATCACTATTATGGGCCATATCTGTTGTAAATCAAATGTAATGTAAAGTGAAAGTCAATAGACACACAAGAACATGAAGAGTCATGTCAGTTGAAAAGTCATAGGAAGTTGAATGGTCATGAGGGTAGTCTAAGAGTCACAAGGGTCAAGCATCACCCTTGGTTATATATACCCCTCCCATTGTATGATCAAGGAATTTTCACCTTGGCTCCTCCCATGAAGCATTGAGAGATTTCAAATAGTTCTTTGAGGAGCAAGGAGTGGCTCCAATGTCCCACTACTTGGGCTAGTGATGTATGTTGTACATACGTGTATTGGAACTTTTTCTTAACACAAAAGCCTGTTAAGGATAACACGTTTTCATGCATGTTTTGTAGATGTTTGTAAGACTATTATTTTGGCATTTGTAATTCATGTTTGTTTCACATGTACTAAGATATTTGAACTATTTCAGTTGTTTTAGTACTTACCTTGTTGGGAATGTGTTGTATTGGTTATCATTTATGTCTCATCCTTTTGGACTACTCAGCAGGATACTAGACAAACCTTCCTTGTTTAAAGGTTATAAAGACTATCACATCCATTGTGGACAACTCTGTTGGATGGTGGATGGGTCTTCCCTTGTACTTCGGTTTTAAAGACTGATGCATCCGTTATGGACTATTCACTAGATGCTAGATAGACATTTTTGGTTTGCATCTGTCTCTTCCTACGTGGTACTATTACATCTCACTTAGAGGCTCACTTTACTTTCCCCCACATTACGCATTCACCAGGCACACTCACCTCGCTTTTTGAAGACACTAGTGTAACACTCTCATATGATGAATAAAAAGAGCTAAGGAAAATCACTAAGTAAATGGATACTGGGCCATCATACTGGATGGGACTCCTACACCGAACGGTGTGAGGTATAATTGGGACTTATACTAGGGAGATCCCCTGAATGTTGATAGATCCAACACCGTAAACATTTCTGGTGCTAGAAGGAGGGACACCAGTAGTTTATGGTTCATTGTCCCACCGACCCCACTCATCTATCATTTGGTCAAGGTAGTAACATTCACTCCCTCTCCCCTACACACAATTTTGAAGTGGGTCATTTCTCACCTCCCAGATATGAACATGAAATCTCGTATCATCATATCCGAGCTATCCGTCCCATCAGCAGTCAAGTTGCGAAAGTTTTTGGACTGATTCTAGGAGTGTACGCTCTTCCATATTCTCAAAGGAAGCAAAACACTACCCCCACTAGAGTGGTAGTTTCATCTCTTGAAGAAGCGATCTTAGCCACTCTTGAAGAGCTGGTAGAAGTTATGGAGAAAGAAGTGGAACCCACAATCTTTTGAAAGGAAGAAGAAGACAACCTCTTACTCTTGGGCTCAATTTCTGGTGGAGGAGGTGGAGGGCAAGGAAATGAAGGAGGAGGAGAAGAGGAAGAAGAACCAACAAACTCAGAAGAAGAATCATCAGATTCAGAAGAGAAGGAGGAGGATGACGAAGAGGATAACATGGGCATACAAAATCTAGAATGGATGACTCAGGGCCCATTGGCACTTCCGGGTGCCCCACACAAGATGGCAAGACATGCGGAGAAGCTCTTAACAAAATATGACCCGGACAAGATAGTGAAGGCAAAATATCACTTAGATACGTTCTACCTACATCCGCAGATACTTGAGGTATGTTATAACGACGTTGCATGAAAATTGTTTCCATGTACATTGGATGGAAGAGCAGATGTATGGTACCACAACCTTCCACCAAATTCCATCTAGAACTGGGGGGTGTTCCAAAGGATATTTCTTGAAAATTTTGCTGAAGACAAGACCCCCGCCATGTTGCTAAAGGAGTTGCGTAGTCTCAATATGGAGTAGAAAGAGAAGGTTAAAGATTTAAATCAGAGTTTTAACCGCATTTTGAACAAGTTCTCAGATGACACTAAACCTCATGACTCCATCACCATCGACTACTACACGTCTACACTACCGACCAATATTGCATAGTTCGTCAAGTGAGTTGTGAGACCAACATTGAAAAATAATTGTGAAGAGGATATTGTCGTAGAGAAATACTTGCGCACTATTGGAGTCATTGTAGATGACGAATCTGCTAAGGACTCCAAAGACATGGGCAAGAGGCCTCATACCTCTATAAGTAAGGCTAAGGAAAAGGAAGCAAATGACATTGAGAGCCTTACTCATCTCGTCAAGTCCCTGACCACCAAATTTGTCAAACTTAAACAACAGATGAATGAGACAACTGTGAGCATAAATCCTTCCAAGTACCCTCCAAAGAAGAATGTAGCTTCAAGTAGTAGCAGGAGCAAGCCGACCAAATTTGCGTAGAGCTCCAATCTGGTCCTGAACCTTTACCAACACGATAGATTCATACTGTGCATTTCACCATGACAAGCACTCAGAAAGAACGTGCCCAAAATGGAACCGTGGAATGAGAAACATGGATACATAGTTGTCCCACAACCTCATGGCTAATGAACAGGCTGAGCCTAACAATGAAGAAGAGGAAGCTACTACATCTGATGAAGCTCCAAGTGTTGGGCATGTAGTAAGCATGTATCAATCCACTCGTACAACCTAGAATACCACCATCGAGAAGGAACCTTCGAGTGACTGTTTGGCCCAAAAGCAAAACAATCGATATAACTTGAGAATCCAAGGGGTCCCCACTATGTTTGAGATACCGAGGGATAAAATAAGACCATATATGTTAAGGATAGTGAGTCGATCGGTCAAATCAACACAGAAAAGTCAGAGCAAGTCCAGGAAGACAACTTCAATGAAAAGTGTTTCCACAAGCAACAAAGAAAAAAGTAGCCCACTGGAAACCATGAACTCGGTTCCACCCCCGGACACGTCGGTGAGTCTCCTTGCTTTAGATTATAACATTGTGGAAGACATGAAGAAGACTCATGAAAACATTTCTCTGCATGAGCTCACCAAAATCACGAGTCAACGAGACATTCTTCTACAATCACTTGGGCAAACCTCCACAGGTGATGCTACCTCTTCTAGCAAGGGATCAAGTAAGTCCCCCAACACTCTCGCATATGTGCTCAACGCACTCTGCGTGGAGGAAGAAAAATCACTCTTCCCACCATTCTTGCTATCATTCAAAATTTTGAACTTCAATGTACACAACTGCTTGGTTGACTCTAGCGCATCGGTTAATGTCATGCCACTCTCCATCGCTAAGAAAATCAATGCCCAATGGAGCAAGACAACTGTGCAGATCATCCAGCTAAACAGAACACATGTACCAACCATTGTGAACTCGGGGATGTGATCATTTGAATATCGTCTGACGAACGAGTTCATCAATGCATCAATATTGTAGTTGGGGACATCCTGGAAGTGTACGACATATTACTCAGCAGAGACTGGTCAAGCAAGCTACAAGGATACTTTGCCATTGATTGGTCACACTTATGGCTTCCATATAAGGGCAAAAACAACCAAATCCAAGTATTGTTAGAGAGGTACATGAAACACAACATGACTCCCTTAGATGGATAAAATGAACTGTTAGATTTCACGGAACTTATGTTCGACAATTGTTGCAAACCCATCCTCAAATTCCTTAAGTACTAGGTGGTCCTCAAGGCTTGGTTCCTAATCCTCAACTATCTCTCCAATGTGGGATGCATAAATGTGACAACCTTTTCTAAAATTTCTCTTGAGTTGCATAACTGATATTTCCCTAATAGAAATTGGTCTTGGAATTCCCTGCACTTGTATTTCCTACACTTCTTCATCAAGGCGATGTTTTACTGTAACAGTATAATAGTGCACAATGTTTTTCTAACCAGTCCATGCTAATTAGACAAACGTATGATCCTAATGGTATTATTTTTAAATTTTCATATCTATATAACCCATTCATATTGATGGAACATTATTTTACAAGTTAAGTTATTCTCCTTTTAGCTCCTAAAGATAACTAAACTAACCAATCCTTGTGATGCTTGGTTTTATTCAAGTTAAAATTTTCAACCAACTTAGGATCAAGATAACTATGACTAGCTCTAGAATCAATTACAATGGAAAATGGATCATTATTTAACTTACCTTCCACTTCAATCATATGCACCTAATGTTCAACCTACCTATTGTCCAATGTTGCATACATATTAGCAATGCTTCCACCCACATCCTCCATTGTATCAACTCATTGGATATGGTGTACAATCCTCATTTTTCCTTCTTTGTGAGGATAATCCATATATAGGTGTTGTCCTCCACAACCCAACAACTAATGGGATGAAATATTGGTATCTTGCTCAAGGAATCACCCCCCTTTGGTTCACTATGGGCTGGTTGAGTTTGTTGATTTGCCCTAGAATTGTTCTTAAAAATTGAGGGTTTGAACCCATTCTTCCTTTGCTCCACCTTGCTTCTTTTCTTTTCATCCCAAGTTCTTTAGAAGATTGGCTTATTTTTTCCTTGCTCATAGAGGTGTTTTGCCTTCCTCTAAGCCAAATTCAATTTTGTCACCATAGAATGGTGGTAAACCACTCACATATCTTTGTATCTTTAGCTTTTCATATTTGTAAAATATACATATCTCAACAAAATAGTAAAGTTTTGGCCATATTCCTCCATTGTCATGTTCCCCAAATTGAGCTAAAAAAACTTCTACATTTTCTTTTCATAGTAATGCCAAGATAGGTACTTCCTTTGGAAGTAATTTTTAAATTTCCTCCATGAAATCTTCTTTTCGTCCAAATGTTTTACTTCTGAGTTGTCCCCCCCATAAATTTTCATTCCCTTTCAAGTGATAAATTGTAATTCATGCCTCTAAATTGGATGAGTAATCATGTAGTTGAAGGTACTTTCTCATTTCTAGCAGCTAAGCTTCAACCTCCTCTCCTTTCTTGTGCTCACCATTAAATGTGGGAGGCTTGATTTTCCTGAGCTCCCCTTGTAGAGTATCCAATTTAGATATTCTTCTTGGTTCCCTTACTGATGACATGCTTAGACTACTTCCCAATTTTGAAGAAACATATACTCTCTTAGTTGACCTTCTTGATGAATGGTGACACTACCCCACAACACTCCTATATTTCCTAGAACCCCCAACATCTTTCCCCTTAACTCATGAGTCATGGTCCTCTACCTACTTAGAATCAACTCCCTGGTCCATTCTCATTTATAATTTATTCAGGCTCTGTAAAATATTTGTATTGATTCGTTGTTGTTCTCTTATCAATCTCTCATTATCAACTTTGTAGTTGAGCATCTCCATTTTGAGGCTCCTCACAATTTCCTCCGGGTCTCTTTGGCCCATCCCTTATATGTCCATTTGAATATATTTTAGCATTACACATGCTATTTTTCAAGGCTATGACTTCCTCTTCATGCATGTATGACCGCTAAGCATCCCCCATACTCCCGGTCCTCATGTTGGTCCTGCCTTATAGGCCCCCTCCAGCCTTCCTTTGAAAATTTAAGGAAATTCCCTACCTAATTTCAAATTTCCAGGTTGATAGACTTATTCTCCTTCTCGATAGCTTTTTATCATCTACATGTTTGCCAAAATTTGAGTCCCAAGATTTGATTTATGGTCTCTGAAAGTTTTGCCCTATTTACTCCAATTTCCCTTGTTTTGTCACAATACACTTTTTTCAATCTCCTGAACAATTGTGCATCCAATTTTCACAATGTTTCTCCTTGGATGGGTTTTATTGTTCCTTAGCTTTCCATTAACTACTTCGACACCCCAATATGAGCTTTGGTTGCTAAGTTACAACCTTTTGAAGAGATTACATACCCTATTTTTCCTTCATATTGTTTTATTCATAACTCCTTCATATTAACCCTGCTTCGCAACTGTAGTATGTCGCTAGAAATATCTCTTCAAACTCTTTTATTTTCCATGGTTTTTGTTTCCACAGTGAAAATATCATTTAGGCGCTCAAAAGTGCCCTATAAGACCTATAAAATAGAAAAAAATTCTGAAAATTTTGCTAAAATTTTGGTTGATTTACTCCCCTAGACGAGTCATATTCACCTGTAACTGTATTAAATAATTGCCTTCAGACATACAAATCCCCTTTGTGTGCACCTCATTTTCCATGGAAAAATAGTTGCTTGTACATATTTGTTTTTTTAGTTCCCATTGGATTCGAATTAACGTGCATAACTTCCCTTGACACTTATAAGCATGTAGGCTTGCCATTTTTCGTTTATAAAGACCCTTTGTTTCTTTTCAGGCACAAATTTCAAAAATTACCTCCAAGTCCCTTTGTTGGTGACATCATCATAATGTCATGCTAAAATTGAATTCCACATCCGTTGTCACTTAGTGGTCCTATAGGTGACATACAATCTCCATTTGATGCGTACACTACCTCGTTAGAAAGATCTTTCCGAGGAATACAACTTTCAAGTGGCCAAAATTGGTCTACGAACCATTTTGGCCCCCATTCTCCCAAAAAAAGTCGTTTAGGGCCTCAAGCTCCGAAAGTTCAGGACCCAAAAAAATGCCAAAAATAGTAATTTGTGCTACAAATAAGGAAACTGAAAAACTAAAAGAAACAATGGTGGGGGCCCAAGTGGAATAGGTAGGTGTCCACCAATATCCACCTAGATGAGGAGAGCCCCATAATTAATCTCAGTCTTCAATTAGAGATGGGTAGGTTGACACAAATCCCAACCATGCCCCCCCTTTCCCATTAAACATCGACCACCAGGGGGGCCCATAATCGATCTTGACCCTCGATTTGAGACAACTGAGCAGGCACTAACTCCAACCATCCTCCCTAGTTAAAATTTGACTATGATAGGGGACCACAATTGATCTGAACTGTCAGATCCAATGATGTTCTGGATCAATCGCTATCTACCACCCCAACTTGATCTTTTGACCCCTTCGCTAAATTTAAATAAATTTTCCAAAAATGTTTATTTTAATTTTTTTTTAGTGTGGACCACCATGAAATATCTAGTAATGCTTTATGAGTTGTACTTGGAGTCCACAATTTCCCAATTGCTACCATTAATTGACCTTGCGACTGCTTTTGTGCGTGATTTGATATGAAATGCTTATAAATTTCGGGATTTTCCCAAATTTCCCCAAATTCCTCTAGGTCCAACTTTACAACTCCTTGAATTTAATGAAATATGATTTCCCAAGTTGAATTTATTCCATGGATGCTCTACACTTCATAAATTTAGCCAACTCCAAGGCCGAGGTCATTCAGACAAAGGTTAAAATTGGAAGTCCTTAACCCTTGGGGGTCAATTTCCTCGAATCTCTATGAAATTTCCCTAATTGCACATGGGAAATTTTGACAAAATACTTGGCATAAATCCTGGATCTCTCTCTCTCTATAAAAAAATAATGAATTCCATGCATATCAGACTAAAAAATTAAACCAAAATAATTATAAAACATATAAAACAACGCTAGGATAATATAGTAACATGGGACTTAGAAGAGCGGAGGGACTCAGAAGTAAGACAAGAAAACAAAGGGTGAGTTTATGATCAAAGGTAGAGCTAAATATCAGCGTTGGAGCTTATATAGCTAGTGCACTTGGGGTTTTTTCGGTTTCTACCTTTTCGTGGATGTAGCTATGAAAATTATTTGCATGCAGGATTACAACGCCTGACATATATTTTTTTTTACTTCCAAAGGTGTCCTAGATCTATTTACACCTTGCTTGTTTTAAGGTGGCTTCTGGTTCTCTGGTCATAATTCGTAGTTGAGGCTCGAAGTTGGTACTTTTTTCTGTTGCTCTTGGATTTTTGGTTTATCGCATATTAGTGGACTTTTTTCTATATAATTAGGAGGACTCTAGTGATTGTTGGTCGACCGTTCGAAGGTATTTTTCTGCATGTCCTAGTTCGTGTGTTCCTCCATTTAGTTTTAGTTTTGCGCCTATTGGGGTACAAGTTTGTTTGTTAGGGTGGATATGATATTGAGGTCTCTCTGTGTGGGATTGTTGCCGGGGGTTCACTGTTGTGGGGTATTCTAGATCCTCCATCTATTGGGGTGTATACTCTTGCATGTTTCCACCTCAACCGCTAGAGGTGATTCACATTATTATCTTGCTTCTTTGTGCCATATACATCCTGGAGCTTACTTGGATAGAACACTCTCGTCCCCCAAGATGGAGGAAAAATACTCGACTAGAGAGGCGCTCTTAAGGGCGTTTTCTATGGCAATAACTATGTGGATATTGAACAACAAGACCAACTAAGATTAAAATATCTCTTGAGTAAGTGGATAAACTCTTTCAACATTTATCGTCCTTTCAAGGACATTAGCTTTAGATGTTGTCGTCAGTGGTGGAATTTTATGGGTTGTTGGTGTTGTTGCTACTATGAATGATCATATAGTGTGTGGGAATTATTCCACTCATCGATGGTGCTAGAGCTCAGTTTTGGTGGTGTTGGGGTGGTGGAATTTCCTGATACCACATTTTTTCCTGGAATTCCCTCTCGAAATCTTCATAGTTCAGATTGGTGCGGAAATTTAATATCCAGGCTGGGTGTTTATCTGAGTGGTTGTGTTTTTCCAGTGTACATGCCTGTTGGGGATATGGTGTTTTGGATTTTGGGATTGCTAGTAATACTAATAACATGACATTCACCATGCATGTTTTAGCTTTACTCATAAATATTGTTGGACACTATGCACATTCGGGTTGCATGTATTAATTTTTTTTTGTTTATTAAATCTGAGTGACGATGCCGACTCTCTGAACTTGCACATCGTGGGTATTTTATATAAAAATTCTCTGACCAATGTAAGAGATGGGGATCCTCTCGCATTGACATCCTTGGTTGACTACATTCTTCACATGAGAGAGGATATTTCTAAAATCAGATCTGCCTATTTTGGGGTTTTTATTTTTATTTTTAACCTCATTTAAGGATCCTCATTTGGAGTATTTTTGTAGATGCCTTAGGTAGTGGTAGGTGGGTATCATTTGAAGTGTTGTGGTGGGTGGGTATTATTTGAAGTGCTAAGGTGGTTGTGCATGCTACTGATCTTAGTGATGGAGGGCTATTTTGCATCCTTGGACATAAATGTATTGGTACAAGAGGCATTTCTTCGTGCCACGTTGGATGCAGAATGTGCTTGGGGTAATAGTTCTTGACCCCAGGGTGCTAACTCAGATGCTTTGCATGAATATGACACATTGCCTCTGGACGTGCCTCCACTTTCGGAGAATTTTCATGTGACGAATGTGCTATCACATGAAGAGGACTACTGATCCCAACATGTGCACACTCAATAGCATTTGCGTCGAAGGTGAAGGAACAAAAATGTTAAGACCGATGTGGAATCGAAGTTGCTAAGTTTTGGACATGATGTCCTTTGGGATCGAGTTCAGAGCCTGCAGAATTAAGATTTAGTTGGACGGTGGTACTTTATGAGATTTTAGAATTTGGATATGAAGGGATGGGTTTTATCACAATGGAAACCCATCTTGGGTTATACCCGAAGGTTAGTCGCCTTATGAACCAATGGTTTAGTTTTCATTTCTTACATCAGGTGGATGTTGAAAGGATTCTGAGGACTCCATGGGTGTGTGGGAGGATTTTTTGCAATTGTGTAAATGGTATGTTGGCTTTAACCTACTCATGGATACCCCTTAGAATAGGTACACCTAGGTTAAAATCCCAGGATTGCCATTAGAATTTTGGACTAGAATGACACTAGAGGAGATTGGAAACACAGTGGGGCACTTTGTGTACATAGACCCTTGAGTGTTGGGGGCACGAGACAAAAGGATGGCCTGGATATTAGTGGAGGTGGAATTAGCTGGCAGATTGTTGGAAAATGTTATTTTGGAATGGGGTCCTTTGCGTTTTGATCAACGCATCGACTACTAGGACATCCCCTTTCAATGCTTATTATGTCATCATACTGGTCATCTCCTAGATAGATGCCCCCGATGTCTTCATGGTACTAGGATTCTCAATGGGATGGGCTCATGCACAACAACATACATGATTAGGAGGCCTCTCTGTCTGAATCAGGATCGAAACAAGGTACTTTTACATCTTTTGATGCACCCTCTCACCATGTTAAAAAATATATTTCTATTTCCTCTCGGTCACTCTGTTATTCTTGAGATTATGATTTGAACCCTCCTCTTGATCATATTCATCTATCTACCCTAAGGGATCTATCCATTATCCATAATGAATTCCCTGCCTCACATCCTGTCCCATTGTCTATAACTCTACAACATCCACTTTGTTTGCCTCCCCACTGGAAGACCTTTTTCACAACTACTAATGAATGCAAATGAACTACAATAGAAGAAAAAATAACAAAATTTATCCTCCAACATTGGGCTGCTCCAAAAACCTCTTATCCAAATGACTACCTTGAGCCTGCCTGAGAAAAGGCGTCTACGGCTTCACAGGGATGTATAATTCCTTCACATGTGTCTATAGCTGTAGAAATTTGAATAATATAGCACTTATTCACAGAGATTATCCTGATTATACACTATTTACAGAATGCATGCATAAGACATAACCTCCTCTACCATTGATCATCTATTTGCGGAATTAAGAAACAATCGCATGCGCACATTGAAACATCAATCACACATATCAACACAGTATGTAATGGGGAAAGCATACAGCTGAAAACCCCCAACTATCTATATATTATAATGATAGAGAACATGTAACAATACATAGTACAATACTCCTCACAAATACTCAGTACTATCTCCACATGCTACACAAAAAACCAGCTCAGATTTGAACAAGTCATGGGTTCAAATCTCCTCCACTGTTTGCCTGCCTCTACTGCGCAATCCAAGTTGAAAATATAATATATCCAAGCTCGTTTTCCCTTGGCTTGTACTGCTCAATCCTCATTGGCAATCTCAATCAATGATTGTGCAAATCTCATGCACAGCTATAGTCACAACTGATAGTAGACTCACCATTTCACCCACCTCTAACACTTGTCTCCACTGAACTGTCCATGCACTGAGTTAACTGATGTATTCTTTAGTTGATTTATGAGTTAATAATTAGTGAATTAATTAATAATTAATTCACATCACTCATCACTAGTGTATTTGGCAGTTAGACTAAATACAACTAGTTCAACTAAGTCAAACTGAACACAACTCCATCAACTCCTCAATCAACTCCACCAAACTCAATCACTTGAGTTCTAACTGAAGTCCATCATGCAATAGCTCAACTAACCCATAGGAAAAGCGTATTTCCTTCTAGTAGTTGCATGTTCCACATGCGTAGCTCGAACTGAAGTGTTGCAAGAGGATAAGATAATGTTTATAGTCCAAATATTATTAAGAGCTAATAATATTCGACTGTTCTATTTTTAGACTGGCAGTCTAAAAATAGACTCCGCCCATATGTCTAAAAATAGAAGTCCATCTATTTTTACCAACATGACCAATCATCCATAAATAGCATCCTGCAACTCATAGATCATGATCCATATGTCTAAAAATAGACATAGTCTAAAAATAGACTTTGCGCCAAAAATAGCCCGCGGGCCGACTTAGTGAAGGCGACTTCTTTTCACTAAGCTCCATCATCTTGTTGCATTTTCAACACTCCCTCTCAACAAGATATGGATTATCTGCAACCCCTATCCTGCCTCTGTGGTATTCGAATTTTCTCCTGGTGAGCGCCTTCGTCAAGATATCAGCATCCTGATCCTCCGTGGGAATGTATGAAAGTAACATGATTCTCCGCTGCACATAATCTCTGATATGATGGTACCTGATGTCGATGTGCTTGGATCTATCATGAAATACTAGATTAACCGAGAGTTTAATGCAACTCTGGTTATCATAATAAATCACAGTAGGCTCCAAGTGTGACCCGAACAACCCGACGAGGATCTTCCTCATCCATATAGCCTCGCATGCAGCCAAACTTGTTGCCATATACTCGGCCTCTGCTGAACTGAGTGCCACGGATCTCTGCTTCCTGCTGTACCAAGAAACTGTTGTCGACCCGATACTGAAGATCCCTCCAAATGTGCTCTTTCTGTCCGTTGGGCTCCCTACCCAATCTGCATCTGTGAAGCCACATAGCTTCACCTCATCCTCCTATTTGTACCACAATCCATATCTCGATGTGCCTTTGAGATAACGCAATACATGCTTGCCTGCCTTCCAGAAGAGCTTGGTTGGCTTAACCATAGCTTGTGAAAGCTGGTTAACAGCATAGCATATATCGGGTCGTGTATTGACCAGATACATAAGCGACCCCACCAACTGTCGATAAACAGTGGCATCCACTACCTCCGTTGAAGTAGCATCCTCCTTCCTCCAACCTCCAGGAAGAGGAGTATCAATAGGCTTGCAGCCATGCATGTTGAACTTCTCCAGTATCTCCCGGGCATACTTACCCTGAGAAACAAATAGTCCATCACTGCGCTGCCAAATTTCCAATCCCAGGAAATAATGAAGGAGGCCCAAGTCCTTCATCTCAAACTCTCTAGCAAGATCCTCCTTGCATGAAAGTATCAACAGCTCATCTCCCACCAAATCAAATCATCTACATAAAGTACAATGATCAGCAACTTACCCTCCACCACAATCTGGTATAGGTTAGGATCCGCCTCACTCTTGGAGAATCCAAGTCCGATGAAATAACTTTCTATCCATGTGTACCAAGCACGAGGTGCTTGTTTCAACCCATACAACGCTCTCTTGAGCCTGCACACATGCGACTCGCTGCTGAAGATCTCGAAACCTTTAGGATGCTCTATGTACACCTCCTCCTCAATGAATCCGTTGAGGAACGTAGTCTTCACGTCCATCTGATGGATGTGCCACCCCATCTGTGCTGAGAGAGCAAGAATCGTCCGTATGGAAGAATACCTTGCGACAGGTGCAAAGGTCTCCTCATAATCGATCCCCTCTATCTGTGAGAAGCCTCGGGCAACAAATCTTGCCTTGTACTTCTCCACACTCCTGTCAGCTGCCTGCTTCACTTTGTAGATCCATCTCGAACCCACCACTGATTTCCCCTCCAATCTTGGGACAATCTCCCATGCACTGTTTCTGACAATCAAATCATACTCTTCCACCATGGCATCTACCCATGCGGGATCCTTCACAGCTTCCTCGAGAGAGGATGGCTCAGTCACGACACATTTTCTCAAAAGAGCCATGTATCTAGTGTACCGATCAGGTGACTGTCTCTGTCTGTGATGTGTTGTAGGTGGTCCTACAACCTTCTCTGCATCTTGAGCCAGTCGCTCAGCTTCTGTAAAGTGCTTTCGCCCTCTGATGGTTGGAGCTGCATGAGTGGTCTCTTCCACTCCATGAACTTCATCTTGTGGCTGATCCACATCCTGAAGCTCATCCTTAGGAACTAATAACTCCTCATCTGCATGCAAGTGTGGCTCCCTCTCAAGCGAACACTTCATGGCTTTCTCCTCCTGAAATTTGATATCTCGTCGCACAACAGTCTTGCGACTGTCTAGAAAATACACACGATAGTTGTGGGGCGTATCAATGTACCACAAAAATATCCCAACCTCTGCGGTCAGCTCCAGCTTCTTCCTGGAATCCTTCGTCACATGCATGTAAACAAGAGAACCAAAAATCCTCAAATGGGAAATATCAGGCTTCTTACCAGAATAAGCCTCCTTGGGTGTACTCATGCCAACTATCTTGTGAGGACAATGGTTCTGCACATATACTGCAGTATTGCATGCCTCCGCCCACAAGTGAAGGGGTAGGCCCTGATCATGCAACATCGCCCGTGCAGCAGCCACGATCGTTCTATTCTTCCGCTCAACAACCTCGTTCTGCTGTGGGTTATGGGGTTCTATGAGCTCTCTTCAAATCCCTTCTGCGCTGCAAAAGTCCTTGAACTCGCCAGAGATGAATTCACCACCATTGTCGCTCCTAAGAGCCTTCACCTTCTTCCCCGATTCCTTCTCGACCAGTGCTTTGAACTCACAGAACTTTGAGTATGTCTCGCTCTTCTTCTGCATGAAGAAGATCCAACACTTTCAAGAGAAATCATCAACAAAGATCACATAGTACTTGTACTTTGCTGTCGAAGCTACTGAGAAAGGTCCACACATGTCTGTGTGAATTCTCTCAAGGATCGTCGTGGCGCGACTATCCTTCTCGTGAAAGGTGGCTTTCACAAATTTTCCCAAAGTGCACCCCTTGCACTGATCTGACTGCGCAAGAGTGCCTTTAGGAAGCCTAGTAGAAATCTGCTGCAGTATCTTCAAGGCTCCATGGTGAAGGTGGCCCAATCTCCGGTGCCATAGCTCGCCATCATCCCTGCTCACCAATCCTTCTGTCTTGCATGCCATTGTTGCGCAGCCATCTACATGCAATTGATAAAGGTTCTTGACTCGAACCCCTATCTTCCGGGTTTCTCCAGTTGTCTTACTGCGCAGGAAAGCCTTTCCCTCGCTGAAGACAACATCATATACCTTGTCTTCTAACATCGCCACAGAGATAAGATTCTTCTTCAATCCTAGAACATGCATCACTTCCTTCAATACGAAGGTTTTACCAGACTCCCTCTCAAAGGAAATGGTACTGATACCGATCTCACGGTATCTACCATCATCGCCCATCTCGATGTGCACTCCAAGATATTTCTCATCCAGATCAGAAAACAAATCTCGATCTCCTGTCATGTGAAAAGATGCACCACTGTCCAAGAACCATACCGATCCCATCACACTTGGTACCAAGCATGCGATCAGCAAAAAATCCAGCTCAAACTGCGAGGCTAAGGCCTCTCCCGCTGCAGATCCAGCAACTTTCTTATTTTTCTTCTTCTGCAGACAATTTGTGGCATAATGTTTGTGCTGGTGACAGTGAAAGCACTTCACCTTGGACATGTCCTGCTTCTTGCCTTTCGCACTGGAATGAGAAGCTTTCTTGTTCTTCCCCTTCTTTTCTTTGGCAACCAAAGCGCAATTTTCTTCATCATATGCCTTTGATGAAGATCCGTCCTTGGTATTCCACCTAATCTCCTCTTGCACAAGATCAGACCAAAGTCTCTCCCATCCTGGCAATTTCCCCCGACCATTGACATAGTCCTGATAGGAATGCCAACTCTTCGGAAGACCAAGGAGAGCCAAGCTCACCAAGTCCTCATCATCGACAGTCACCCCCACACTTCCCAGCTCATCCAGGCATTGGGTGAACTTCGTGAGATACTTGGGCATACTGTCTCCTTCTCGTACTTAATGTTTCTGAGTTTATCCTTGAGCGCCAACTTCCTCTGGTCGCTCTTGCTTTGGAATAAATCTGTCAACGCTTTCCACATCAAATATGGAGAAGCCTTTCCATGCAGGCTGGATACAATGTGATCCTTCACGCCCTCCAACAGAATCCTTCGACACTTTGCTGTCTTCTTTTGCCAAGCCTCAACATGAGCAGCATCAGTAGGCTTTGGGACCTCAGCATCTATGAACTCCTTCAACCCATTGTCATTTAACACCGCCTCCATCCTATCTCTCCATGCAATATAATTCGAGCTGCCTTCAAGGGCATACTCCAACCGCAATTCGTTGAAATACATTTCAACTTCGACACCAAGAAAACACTACTGCAAATTCGAATTCCACCAGCTCAAAACTCAACCGCTTCTGATCTGAAATTTGTGAGAACAAAGTATTTCTCGTACAGAGATTGACTGTATGGGCATTTACCGGATATCTCACCTTCCAAAAGAAGGATGAATCCAAAGGCTACCTGGCCCGATTACAGACTCTGCCTAAAGAAATAAAATGTAATCACTTTCTGAATAATAGACCTGATGATCAACTTCGCTCTGATACCATGTAGAAATTTTGAATAATATAACACTTATTCACAGAGATTATCCTGATTATACACTATTTGCGGAATGCATGCATAATACATAACCTCCTCTACCATTGATCATCTATTTTCGGAATTAAGAAACAATCGCATGCGCACATTGAAACATCAATAACACATATCAACACAGTATGTAATGGGGAAAGCATACAGCTGAAAACCCCCAACTATCTGTATATTATAATGATAGAGAACATGTAACAATACATAGTACAATACTCCTCACAAGTACTCAGTACTATCTCCACATGCTACACAAAAAACTAGCTCAGATCTGAACAAGTCACGGGTTCAAATCTCCTCCACTGTTTGTCTGCCTCTACTGCGCAATACAAGTTGAGAATAGAATAGATCCAAGCTCGTTTTCCCTTGGCTTGTACTGTGCAATCCTCATTGGCAATCTCAATCAATGATTGTGTAAATCTCATGCACAGCTATAGTCACAATTGATAGTAGACTCACCCTTTCACCCACCTCTAACACTTGTCTCCACTGAACTGTCCATGCACTGAGTTAACTGATGTATTCTTTAGTTGATTTATGAGTTAATAATTAGTGAATTAATTAATAATTAATTCACATCACTCATCACTAGTTTATTTGGCAGTTAGACTAAATACAACTAGTTCAACTAAGTCAAACTAAACACAACGCCATCAACTCCTCAATCAACTCCACCAAACTCAATCACTTGAGTTCTAACTGAAGTCCATCATGCAATAGCTCAACTAACCCATAGGAAAAGCGTATTTCCTTCTGGAAGTTGCATGTGCCACATCTATAGCTCGAATTGAAGTGCTGCAAGAGGATAAGATAATGTTTATAGTCCAAATATTATTAAGAGCTAATAATATTCGACTGTTCTATTTTTAGACTGGCAGTCTAAAAATAGACTCCGCCCATATGTCTAAAAATAAAAGTCCATCTATTTTTACCAAAATGACCAATCATCCATAAATAGCATCCTGCAACTCATAGACCATGATCCATATGTCTAAAAATAGACTTTGCGCCAAAAATAGCCTGCTGGCCCACTTAGTGAAGGCGACTTCTTTTCACTAAGCTCCATCATCTTGTTGCATTTTCAACAACGGCAATGGAGTCAATACCACCATAGATTGTTACGGCTTCAATCTTGGAGAGGTTTAACTTCATATCACCTTCTCCACGACCTGCGTAGACAGCCATAAAGCCTTTGGGAACTTGAACACGCTTAGAAGAACCAATTTCACGGCTCAAGTACATCAAAGAAGTTTTATCCAACATATACTTTGACATCTTCATAAACAAATGTTCTTGACATACAACATCAAGTATTTTTTTCTCATACATGACAAGTTCATAATGAAATTTTCTGAAAATGAAAATGTCATCCAAATAGACTATCATGTCTAAAAATGGCTTCAACACATCTTTCTTCATATGCGTAAAAGTAGTAGGAGCATGTCAAAGACTGAAAATCATAACAAGCCATTCAAACAAACCTTGTCTGGTTTTGAATGTCATCTTCCCTATATCTCCTTCGAAAACTCTACTTTGATGAAAACGACTTCTTGAATCCCATTCAAGGAAATTCTTACCATTCTTCTCGGGTGCCAAAACAAGAGGTGCACCACATGGTAAAGGAGTAGGCTAAATGATCCTTTTATTCAACAATCCATGGATTTGCAGCTTAATTTCTGTGCTTTCCATCACTGACATCTTGTACATGCCAATGTTAGGAAGAAGACAATCTTTCTGCAACTGTATCTCGTGTTGGATTCCTCTCTTAGGAGGTAATCCCTTAGGTTGCTGAAACATTTCATAATATTGGTTAACTACGTCAACCAATTCAGATTTCAAATTTGAATCACAACCTTTAAAAGCTTCATTATCGAAATCATTCTTGGGTTTGATCATGAGAAGCATAAAATTCTTGCTTGAATTCACCAGTCCTTTCATCTGCCCTGCATTAACAAGCGAAAGATTTGTTTTCTTGTTCTGAGCTCTCACAATATATTCTACTCCATTTTTGAATAAATGATATTTGTTTTCATGTCGATGAAAGATAGCTTTTTTTTCATAAAGGTACGGGTTTCCTAAAACACTGCCACAAATATCTAACGGCACAACGTCAAGCTCCACTTCATTTATGAATTTTGCAGTAATAGCAAATTTCAGTTTACACTTTCTCGTAACCTGCAATTGCACATTGTCACATACCCATCCAAGCGGATACGGTTTATGATGTGGAACAGTTTCCAAATTTAAATTCTTTACAACATTTTCATAGATAAGATTGGCTTGAGAGCCGCTATCAAACAACGTATCAATCTTGTTATTTTTTGAGATCACCCTTATGTGAAACAATTTTGTTCTCCTCTTTTCATTTGGAGTTTCATTTTGCGAGTCTAAAGAACTAGTGCCGGCAATGGATTCCTTTTCTTTTAACCCCATGGCTGTAATTTTAGTTTCATCACCCGAATCAAATCCCAAATCCTGTTTAGTGGTTGCATTTGTCTTCTGTTTTTCCTTGTTGTTGTTTCTTTTTGGTCTCATTTCGGGATGAAGCTTCCAACATTGAGCTTCATCGTGACCCTCTTTGGAATAGTGTTTGCATGTAACTTTCTCTTCTTCTTTTTTGATAGACGCATTTTTCTTTGCCTTTCCTTTGAAATCATTTTCCTTTCCTTTACTCTTAAATGACTTTTTACTACCTTCTTCTGGGGTGTTTTTCCCTCTTTCCTCAAGATGAGTGGCTTGCACACACACATCATCTAGATTATTGGGATTAAACATTAAGATAGTATGCCTAAGGTAACTGTGTAAACCTCCTATGTACTTCAGCAATGTGTCCTGTGATTGCAAATCCACACCTAACATCAAAGGCCTTTTTCTGAATTCTTGGGTGTAATCTTGCACATTTTTACCTTTTATTTGTCTAAAGTTCTGCCAATTCATGATAACTTTCTACATATAAGCTAGAGGGTGGAATTGTCTTTTAATTGCAGCAATGAAATCATTCCAAGAAATTTAGATATTACCGTGTTTTTAAATCTCTTCTTGGGTCTTTGATTCCCACCATACTAGTGTTGCACCCTCCATTCTCAAGGAGGATAACTGAATCTTTATGTCATCCTCTTGGAGGTTTTGAATCCTGCAATAGACCTCCAACTGACGAATCCAATTATCAAGATTCTCTGCATTCACTTCACCATTATACATGGGAAACTCGAGTTATCAAGTTTTAAAAAAGGTGATTTACCAGTTCCTTTTGAAGAATGATGATGCGTATGAGTAAGGGTTGTATTAGTGGAAGAGTGTGAATATGCTTGTGAAGAAGAAGATGAAGAAGATGGTGGAGAGGGTGGAGGTTTGTCTCCATTCCCATTACCTCCTTTTCGATTACTTCCTCCTAAAGAGCCTTCTCCGTAGGGAGGTTTTGAACTTTCTCCTTGCAACCTGCTATTTCTCTCTTCATAGAGGACCTTCACCATCTCTATAATATCAAAGAAAGCCTTTCTGAAGGTCTTCTCATCTTCTATCATTTTTGTAGGTTCTCCTTCATGAGACATGATCTCTGGAATCACAACTGCAAATTGAGGCTAAAATCGTGTTGGATATTGTGGTAACCTTTCTCTTCTTCCCCTTGACCCAACTTCAGGGCTTCAAACTAGCTTTCCTTCACCTCTTTTGAGTTTTAACCTTATAAGCATGATATAAACTTTAAAACAATTAAATCCTTCTTTCACAAAGAAAACCTTGTACTCTGATAGCAAATTGATCTTATTTAGAATATTAGTTTGTAGTACTAAGATCTTCCTCAGATTATAAACAAAATTCTTTCATTGTGCTTAAGGATACATGAATTTTTGCAAGTGAAATGAAGAGTTTTTATGTTAATTTCATGAGAAATTTAACATAAATCAAAAATTGAACAGAAGCATAAACATATAAAGAACATCATCAAAAACACATTACAACAAGCACATGATAAAGGAGTCCACCCCTTCTGGGCTACGTCTCCTTGGTCCAACTTCCAATGGCTTGTGCCCCTCTATTATGCTCAAAAGTGTATAAATTTGTGTTTACAATGCTCAAATGCTTCTGAAAACTACTCCAATGAGTCCAAAATGTTCAAAAATGGCTATCTAGCCTCTTTTTGGTTGGGTCGTGTTATATTCTTTCCACGACTAGCCTCTTTTGGACCCTATGTTAGGATGGGCGGACCCACCTATGGTTTTGTGCATGATTTTCGCACATGTTTTTGGACGCGATGGTTTTCGATCCATGGTATTGGACGCGATGGTTTTCGGTCCATGGTATTGGACGCGATGGTTTTCGATCCATGGTATTAGATGATTTGGCATGTATAAATATGTATCATAACATTGAAAGGAACATAATGAAAAAATCAAGCTAGTAGTCCCGGTTTTGGGATCCAGGGGAAAATCTCTATGTATATGTGTTTTATGTGTTATTCTCTCGCATTGTTTATTTTCTGTGTTTTAGAATTCGTATGCAAGTAATTTCTGTACGGGGTTAAAACCTACATTTTTGCATCCAATTTGGTGGAAAACTGAAGAAGTTATGACTTTCCCTTATTTTCCCACTATTTGTTCCACAAATTGATCCACATCTGAGAGAAAACCACAATTTCGCTCCAAAATCTTGCTAATCGAGCAAGAATTTCATCGCGCGGCGGGCCATAATCCATCGGCACTCACTACCCATCGCAAATCATAATTGACAGAGTCCTGCGGTCTTATGGACCGTGAACCCAGCAGGCGATATGCGACTGCGATTCGGCGGACCCGGCGGAATTCTTAACTGGAGCTTATAATTGTATCGCATTTGGGATCCTTTTGCAATCAGTGGAGTACCGGGGTCTTGTATAAGTGGGACTTTTCACCGTGTTGAGATTTGCGATTGTGATATCGCATCGCAACCCAAACATGTTGGGGCTAATTCTGTAGTGTCGTGCGAGATGTGTGATCACATCGCAACCCAGTACCTGCTGGGGGCCGATTCTGTAACACCTCCCTTCGCCGATATGTGATTTTTTAAATGCAGGGACCAATGGCGGCCTTGGTGCCTCCTGATTCACTGATGGAACCTGCCACGTCATCCAATCCTGCCATGTGAGCAAGTCAAACATGAACTTTGACTTGCTCTAACTTCTTTATATGAGCTCAGATTTGAGTGTCGTTCACACCATTGGAATCAGAATGATAAGCTCTTCGATCTGAAACTATGTTTATCAAGATTCTGACACTTTGATTTTTGAGCCTAATTTTGAGCACCTGATTAGTACCTCATGAGTGGTGACGTCATGTTGACGTCAGATGCCATTGTAGCTTTATCAAAACCAATCATATGCCACCACGTGTCATTATCGAAGTCAATCATATGCCACCACGTGTCATTATCGAAGTCAATCATATGCTGCCACATGTCCTACTAGAGGAGAGAGAAAATGTTCCACCTAACTTTGGTTTTGAAATTAAATCTTTGTTAAGCTTTTATCAGCATTCTCGATGGTTTTTAACACTATCGGAACATTTAACAATATTGCAAATTTTTAAAGTTTTGCACTTTTAGAAGTTTTGATCCTCCGATTGTCGATCTTCCGATGTGTCAATGCTCTTATGTTGTGATGCGCTGATACCTGACCTCTGATATGTGATCACCGATATGTGATCGTCGATATGCCTGATGCACTGATGTTTTGATCACCGATATGCCTGATGCTTCGATATGCGATCGCCTATGTCGTTGGACCTTCGACATGCGATCTCCAATATTCCTTCCCAAGGCTTCAATCCTTGAACTTCAACAGAACATATCTTTTGATCCAGGAGTCCATTTTGGACTTCCACATATCGTTGGAAAGCTTGTTGAGATAACTTTTCAATGGATAGGTCCAATTTAGGCTTTGATTCCTTCTGTTGCTTGGAAAATGGATACAAACTTCTCTTCTCATTTACTCTTTGGACAACTAAAAACACATTTTATAGTAAGTGACAACACAAGTATTAATGATGTTTTTTAAGTCTCCATGTATAGAAAAGAGATATTTCTTAATCATATCGGCAACATGTGTGCATGTTTTGTCCATTGCATAGCTTTCAAACCTGTAGTTACCCCCACCTTTCCTATACATGAACTTGTGTTGCACTTAATAGAAGGGCATCAGTTTATATTGCCTACATTTATATAATATTTTTCAATATTTTGTGAATATAAAAGAGAGTATATTACAAAATGGATGCAATAATTTATGAGAAAATTAAATAAATAAATGTCTATTTTATTTAAAAAAAAAATTAGATTAAGTGATGTTAAATCACAAGATAATAGGCAATAGATAAGATAAATCATGAGATTGTATTCTATTCACAAAGATATACTTATAAATTCAATGTTTCATGACCCTTGGTTTGATATTTCAAGTGGTCTCTTGGACTCCAATGACTCTTCATATTCCACATCATAACCCATAGTGGATTAGGTGTTCAACATTCCCCCCTTTAATCCTAAGGGGTATATATGAGTCCAAGAAGAGAGATGTAATACAAAAATGCAAAAATTCATGGCAGAAATTGGTTGAATGTGCTCTCTAAAATGATGGCATAAGGTGGAAGAACTCAAGGTCTTAACTAGTGGTAGCTTAAGGATGACCGCCAACACTGGAATGCTCAGTGCAGTTCTTGGAACAATTCTAAATCTAGCTAGAATTTGAAGTCTTCTGCTACAGGAAGTGCTCCCTAATGCTTTAAAAGGTGATTTTTAAGGAATACCAAAAACCCAAAAGAGGCGAGAGACTATTGAGGTCTCAACCAACTCTGGAACAATTATGAATATGGCTAGAAGTTAAAGGCTTCTACTGGTGGAAGTGCTCCCTAATATTCATAAAAAGGGAGGTCATTTAGGCCTCACCTTGTGATGGTTTACGCAAGGCCACCAACCAAAGTGCATGCTTATGAGATTCTTTGGCTACAACTTTGAATCTGGGTATGGTTGACTATGCCTCTAGGCTCAGGCAGTAGGCTCAAGTTGTGGCTCAGGCTCGCTTAATGTATATTTGAAGCTTGTAGATGATCATCAATTCCCCCCTGCCAAATACAAGGTAAAAAGATGAAGAAATGTCAATTGCAAGACATGTCAATTCTTGAGAATAAGTTATGTGGTATGACCAAAAAATCTTCTTGGTTGTTGAAGCCCATTGACAAGAAGCGATCCATCTAAGGTGAATTTTCATTCTTGCAGGATGTTTGCTTCTGAAACATTCATTTGAATGATGAGTGTGCTTATGAAAATGCTCACATGGGTGAAGATCAAAACAATGATCTTTCACATGGCCAATCTGATTATAGTGTTGGCATTTGACAATTTGTGGTTGTTGTGGAAGAGGAGAAGAAGGTGAAATTGAGTTTCCATGAAGAAACCTAGCACTTTGAAATTCGATGGGCTTGGAATAGTCCAGAATATGAAAGGACACATCTTTTTCATATCCAATACTAGTTTTGTGCTTGTTACTGATAAGCTCTTCCCATGGTCTGATGATGGGCTTGAGAAGTGTAGCTTGAACTTTTGTATCTAAATGAAAATTTAATCCCGATGAATCTAAATCAACCTCAACTTCAATTTCTTATTGTTGATGGGAGTCTGTCTCAATCTCAAACAGAAGATTATTTTAAACAAAAACTAGTTTAGAATGACCACTCTTATGCTTTAATTCATCTTGTTGTAGTTGTGATTCGCGCTGAAAAATACAATATTTTCTTGTGAATTTTGTAGATAGATTCTAAATTAATGTTGGAAAGAGTGTCCTTGTTGATTTTTACCATCTCATCAATATTGAAACGAATTAGAGTATTTAACAACTCTAATGCATCATCAAGTCTGACCATTTTATCTAGTTCAAGTAAATGAAGGGTGCACCACTATATCAATTGGGTGATATCCATGCCTTTATATATATTTTTTGAAGTTTATAGTATAGCACAAAGTCTTAATCCCTTTTATTATTTTCTTCTTTTAGTGTAACAAAGAGATAACTCTATACAACTTGTTTGTCATGGCCACTTTTTTTTTTCACAATTGGGTATTATATTTTTTTTTCCTCGATGATATGTAGAATTCACTTTTGTGTCTACTATTCTGATAGCAACAACCAATTCAAATCCACATAACACTAAAAAATTGAAATTTAATTCTTCTACTTTCACTATACCCCAGATAAACATTTTGGTGCCAATGTAAATCGAGAATATCTTTCAGAATAATGGCTGAATACCTCGCATATAAACCCAAATTCCCTTGTTCTCTATCTTGGGTAACAAAACTTGCCAAGAATGACCTCACGTTCTTGGGATTCTTCGAACAAAGGAGGGTGAAGTGAGTGACCACGGATGAAAATGGGGGCACACCTTTGTCTCCAAATGGTTCAATTCTTCAAATTTTGTGGCTTTCAAAGGAAACAAATCTACTTCATTTAGAAAGATGGTCAAAGTCTTCAGCCTTGAGCACCGACTGAAATATGAGTATAAACATTATTATACACATATACCCCATAGAGCTTCCTCACTCGCTTTGTAGTTTGACTAACTTCCTCTCATCCAATATAGGTACTACCCATTTGTGGATCTAGACACATCAGATATTTATTGCACTGATGTATTGTCTTTCAGAATCTGTAGTGTGGACTATGAATAAGGATTGATCTCCTAAAACCCTGTACGCACCGACATTCATGAACTATTTGCTAAATTACACATGGTGCTATGAGAATGGCTGCATAGTGCCCCAACGATATGAAAATCTTGAACTTGATGAGGATGATCTTTCATTTCTCTTGAAGAAGATACCAATGAATGCTTTGTTCAAGGCTTTGAGGAATAGAGTGCCTCAAATGTCTTTTGGAATTCAACATCAATGCCAAGTCACAGTCTCATCTTGTTCCCAAAAGATGAAAGATGATGCAAGGAACATTGTTGGAGTATGTTTACAACATTAAGAACATTGTAAAAGCAATATCAAACCACTATATTGAACTAGACATAAGAGGCATATGTATTGAACCTTCAACGAATGTTGAGAAGCACATGTGGTGAAAGTCCCAATAATCCAAGATATGAAATGAAATGCTTAGATCTTCGTTGTCTTTGCAGAAATCCTATACAATTTATTTTATCAGACATAATACTAAACTCTAGCTCAACTTTTGTCCAATAACAAGTAGGTGGTTTTGCTTGAATAATGATAAGAGGAATGGGTTAGTTGCTAGTTTGGAACCTGGCATATCTCTATGTGTTTCACCTCTATGCACTAAGAGTTGTAGACAAGCACTTAGATTACAAAAATAGCATGGAGTTGGGCATGTAGGTAGTGATGGGAGATGGGAAAAATTAACACAAAAGGTAGAGAGTGCCCAGGTCAAGAAATCACAAAACCTTGGTTATCATGCTAGTGCAGGTGCTCTTGGAGTCCCAAAGGATAAGTTGGTGTGCACGACAATAGATTTGATGATAAATTTATACTTGATAAGTATAGTGCAGAGGAAATTTATGTTAGGCATCATCTATGGAGGCAAAAGAATTGCTCGGATAGTCAAAAGTGGCCGGAATCTAGCCAAAAATAAATAAATAAAAAATATCATAGTAGAAGTGTTTGAATCATGTTTTTGATGGTGTAAATGGATTAAAAACCATCAAAAACCTTTGGGGCACCCAAAATGTTGAAGTTTGACAGATGTAACCTAGATTTACAAAAATCCCTGCCGGATTTTATCAAAATCTTGTCGGAATTTCCATGATTTTCAAGGAAAAATTGTAGGTTGGTTAGACTATGGCATTATGTTAGGCCAGGATGGTAGATTTGATAGGCATATATGTTTTTGATCACATGCAATGGAAATAGAAGTCAGATCCGGGAATGACAACGACCAAAGAAAAATGCCAATACAGAAAATGCTTGAATTTGCAGACACCTGTTTTTGTTATTTTGTGACAGTGGGCACAAAACTCAGCTCAAATCTAGTTGAGGGAGGGTTCATAAGTACATATATGATTGCAAAACTGACATATATAGAAAGGCCACAAAATCAGTGGCTCACACTTGAGCGGGGTAGAAATTTTCCCACTTTAATACCATGTCAAACTCATAAGATAACATGTAATAGATAATATAAATTGTGAGATTGCATTATATTCACAAAAATATACATATAAATACAAATTATTATGACCCTTGGTTGTATATTCCAAGTGGTCTCTTGGACTTCAATGAATCTTCATATTCCACACCATAACCCTTAGTGGCTTAGGTGTCCAACAAATGACAAAGGAAAAATTCAATGATTAGCATAAATTGTAATGTGAGATTTTTATATTTTGGTTCATTGTATGAGATTAGGATATATTGTTTGAGAAAAGCTCAATTTTTATATGATAATCAATATGGGATATATAAATTGTGATGTGAGCGTTTTATATGTTGGTTTCATGAATGAGGTTAGACTATATTGTCTGAGAAAAGCTCATAATTTTCTTTTTGTATCCCAGAGGAACATAGCAACCTGCCTGACACGTAACTACTAGTAAACCTTAGGGGGTCTGTAGTGTGTCCTCTTTATAAACCGGGTCACAACTAGGGGAATTTGAACTTTGGATCTCTCAGTTTTCACAAATTTCACATTACTTCAATCACTAATTGAGCTGCCCTCCTGGGACGAAAAGATTATAATTTTTTAAGGATAATTAATATGTATATTAACTTTTCTTTCAATATTAATATTGTTGAAATTGCCTTTTAGTTTTGGAGTATAATTTAAATTTATTTTAATTTGTTAAGAGTCCATCTTCCTTAGATATAAGGAAATAGGGTAACAAGCTAAGACCTATGGACATATAGTAAGGGTGCAAATCTACCATTTACAAACCACTGAGTTATTTCTAAGTGGTTAAATTGTTTTTGCACACGATAACAGTGTTAAATTATCAAAGTCTTGAAATTTTATCAAAAAAAGCTAGATAAGTAGCTCCAAGTATTGTGGGTTTTTTCTTGCTTTGGAAAAATTTAACATGCATATAGTATTGAATTGAGTCTAACACTTTTATATATAGCATTAGATTGTCACTTAATTCTAGTATATCGATGCATAAAAAGTAATTCAAACAAAGAATCAAATATTATTTAATATAGCATATGATTTATAATTTGGAGACCTTTCATTATTCTCATGTCCAACATAACTAGCAATTTTTTTCCAATGGATGTAAATGAACATTGCAAAAATATAGTGTGTTAGGATCAATCCACGTTAGATTATTTTTTAGAATATCTAAAACATTTGTGTTAGCCAATTTGTTTTCTTCCAGAATTAGTAATTAATAATTAGGGACCCATTTTACAGTGGCATGTCCAAAAGAGGGGTCAAGGCCACACTATATTAGTAGTGACGAGATCATTTCAAGAAAGATGGATATCTCTAAATAAAGATCTCATTTTCAAATCATAACTAGACAGATGGAATAGAACATCATGCAACAGATCCTTTCAACATTGATCATGACTGTCTACACATCAATGTTGGTATATCTTCTCCAACAACTACATCAAGGCCATGCATAGGAGCACTTTCGCATAGCCTAAGTTCTCCTTCATTTCATGCACTTACTACTCTAAGGTCATTGTGAGGGATTAGCCACACTCCATTGGGATATTCACCAACACCTTTGTTAGGTCATGATTCACCAAATAAATATGATAGATTGCATGAGGAAACATCTATCCCTCATAGATGGGAATGAAATGTGAGACCTCATCCTTTGAGTTGACCATGATGCTCATTGTCCATTCACTAGCATAGAGAAATACTCATTGTCCGCCCATTAGCATAGAGTAAGAGCATTGCCTAGATGGAAATATAGGTGTTCAAGACACCAAAAGTATTGACCATGGTCTTGATCGTATTTTCATGATTGGCTTGGGGTTTAATAAGGGCTCAATAAGCAAAATTAAGTGCTCCTTAAGAGGAAATCTCTAGCTTTTCCGAAAATGTGGTGTCAAATCTTCTCCTTTAACATCCTAATGGAAGACAATATCATGATCAACTCGATATTTGAATCCAAAAATACCACACTTACACTACACCTCATTTACCCATGTAAGTATCCTTCTATGCCATCCCCAAAATGACTCTCATGAGGTGTGGTCAATGTATGATTATGGATATGGTTGTATTCATAACTAGCTCATATATCCTACATCTCCATCAAGAATAGCACTTGTATTGTTGTATCCCATCCTCGCTAAGATTTGCTTGTAGTTGTATATTCCATCCTTGCAATGTTTTAAGGCTCTAGGAATATAGTGTATTAACATAATAGGGCCTAAATAATTAAAGAGAAATTATGTCTCAACAATAAGCAAGCAATCGTGTAAATGTTTTTCCAATCCCAAGAAACAATTCAATAGACCTACTTTGAATCAACAAAGTTTGATACTAAAGTCAAATCTATAATGGAATGAATGAATAAAACTTATCAGAAAATGAAGGATGTTTATAAAAAAGAAACACATGTCACTAGACCTACTTTGAATCGACAATGTTTAAAATTGAGGTAGAATTTGATAATCAAAGGAATGAATAAGATTGTCACAAAGTTTGAAGGATGTTTGGAGAAAAATCATGTAGAGAGGGATTGTATACGAAAAAGGATACATTAGATAGTATCTTTGGTTCCCTATGTTGTATTTATCAATTTATATGTCATGCTAAATAAGGGTAAGTAAGAAGATGACGAAAAATCATGGAAATAATATCTTATTTGTACAAGTAATGTGATAAATTATTTTCAGCATCTACAAGTAATATGGGTTTTAGTGACATAATTTCAAGTGCATAAGAATGTTTGTAACAAAACTGCTAGGATGAGGGAGATAAAGATGAAAATTTTGGGGTTAAGATAGTGGAGGACAAAATCTATATGGCCCACAAGAAATAGAAGCTAAAGGTCATGGATGTTGTTCTTCCTAAATAATTAGCATAATAAGTAGATATTTTGACTTCTAAGAATTTAATTTTTTATGGCATCAATCTTTTTTTTAACCTATAAGCACTTTTGCAGAAATAATTCCTTTTACATTGAACATTGGAATTTGGTGTAGAGATAAACCATAATCATATTTTCCCTATCCTACAACTTACATTGTAACATCATCATAAGACAAATACATTGGCATGCAAGTAATACATTCAAAACTTGGAATTTAAAAGATGTAAAACAAAGAGTGGCTTAGAGGTAAAAGTAACCAAGTGAAAGGATGAACATAGTTTCTATTTGATAAAGAAAATGTTACTATATCCATATGCAACAAATATTGAAAGAAGAGACAAACTTGACCTTGTGATAGAAGATGTGTTGTTTTTCCACAATACTGGAGTTTAGGATAGAATCTTAAATCACCGACGCTACCAATCCGAGTATCACAACAAGACTAGTTTGCACAGCATAATAATATACAATAGTAAATAAAAAAGTTATCGATCAAACAAGAATTATTACCTCAAAACGAGAACTCTAAAAAAAACATGAAAATATCTCGAAAATGAAAAGTGTTGATTATGCATCACCACTTCTTTTTTTCGGGGTAATTTTTCAACATTTTTTTAAAAAGACAGTAAAATCCAATACAACCCAATTTTTTGTGCAAAAAAACACCCTAAAGACGAGTGTTGATGGTGGAATAACGCCTTTTTTTTGGGTAAAGTTTTAACATTTTTTAGCAATGCCGTTAAAAATAAAATATCAAGACTCTGAAAAAACCTTAAAATTCCAACAATTTTTAGACATGGTGTTAAAGATAAAATATCATGTCTTTGGAAAACCTTAAAATTCTAACAATTTTCAACCATAACATTAAAGATAAAATACTTATAATTGTTTTCAACCTTAACATTTAAGATAAAATATCGCAACTTAGAAAAAACTTAAAGTTTTGACAATTTTTTAACCATGGAATTAAAACCAAATATCACAACTACAAAAAAACCTTAAGTTTTCAATATATTTCAACCATGGCATTATGGAAAAATTATATGATTAAAAAAAAAAAATGAACACCTGAATGAAAGTCATTATACCAAGACTGATTTCTTTTTTAAATGCTAAAAGTACAACTATTTCAAATTCTTAGCCTAAGACAACTTGACACATTGTAATGAAAATTTAAAAATCAACCATCTAATTGACATGTAATGTAGGCAAACTTGACCTATTGCAATGAAATCTTAAAAATCAACCATGAAATTGACACGTTGTAGGGGCAAACTTGATCCATTATAACGAAAAATTTAAAATCAAGTATCAAATTGACATATAATGGGGTCATGTTGCTAATCAAGGATTGACACAGACCCTGAAAAATAATAATAATAATAAAAATAACAAATTAATTAATTAAAAAGAAAAACACAAAAAAAAACAAAAATTAAAAGATTGAAAAAAATAAAAGTAAACCAAAAAAAAATAAAAAAAATTAATTAATAAATAAATAAAAGGATAAAAAATCACAAAAAAAAATCAAATATAAAAAAATATATACAAAATATGTTTAGGAGAAATCACAAAATAGTTTTCAGGATGGTGAACCACTTACCATGGCTCATCATTAGGGCAGATACAGAAAACACAAAAAAAAAACATAAAAATTGTTTTAAAAACACATAAAATTTTAAGTATTGAGGGTCTTTAGTAGTGCATTATATTAGATATCATTTTTTGGGATTCAAATGCATTAATAAAGTCATTCATCTATGACCATTTCCATGAGAGGTAGTCGTAAATGACTAATTTCTCATGATTTTTGAATAATTCAATTAGCACTCATTGCATCGAGAGATGCTCACAGGGATGAGGAAGTGGGATTGAAACTAGTGAAATGAATCACATAGTGAATCTAAAAAAAATGATATCTAATATAATGCATTGCGAAATACCCTCAATAATTAAATACATAGGAGTGAAGGGAGCTCTACTTGAATGGTTCATGAGACACAATACTTGCTAAGGTTTTGCAAATGGGGTAGCAAGCTAAGTGGGCTTGATTGTGGGGAAAACTCCACAGTTAAGCGCGCTTGAGCCAGAGGCGATTTGGGATGGGTGACCTCGGAGGAAGTCTTGGTTACTGGGTGCAAGCCCCGGAAGTGATGATTGATGCTATGTGATTCATTTCACTAGTTTCAATCCCACTTCTTCACCCCTGTGAACATCACCCGATGCAATGAGTGCTAATTGGACTATTCAAAAATCATGAGAAATTAGTGAGTTACGACTACCTCTCATGGAAATGGTCATAGATGAATGGCTTTCTTAACGCAATTGAATCCCAAAATATGATATCTAATATAATGCATTACGAAAGACCCTCAATACTTAAATACATACGAGTGAAGGGAGCACTACTTGAATGGTTCATGAGGCACAATACTTGCGAAGGTTTTGCAAATGGGGTAGCAATCTGAGTGGGCTTGATTGTGGGGAAAACTCCACAGTTAAGCATGCCTGAGCCAGAGGCGATCTGGGATGGGTGACCTCTCGGGAAGTCCTGGTTACCGGGTGAAAGCCCCGGAAGTGATTATTGACACTATGTGATTCATTTCACTAGTTTCAATCTCACTTCTTCACCCTTGTGAGCATCACCCGATGCAATGAGTGCTAATTGGACTATTCAAAAATCATGAGAAATTAGTCAATTACAACTACCTCTCCTGGAAATGGTCATAGATGAATGACTTTCTTAACGCAATTGAATCCAAAAAATGATATCTAATATAATGCACTACGAAATACCCTCAATACTTAAATACATATGAGTGAAGGGAGCTCTACTTGAATGGTTCATGAGGAACAATACTTGCTAAGGTTTTGAAAATGGGGTAGCAAGCTAAGTGGGCTTGATTTGGGGAAAACTCCACAGTTAAGCGCACTTGAGCCAGAGGCAATCTGGGATGGGTGACCTCCCAGGAAGTCCTGGTTCCCGGGTGCAAGCCCCAGAAGTGATGATTGATGCTATGTGATTCATTTCACTAGTTTCAGTCCCACTTCTTCACCCCTGTGAGTATCACCCGATGCAATGAGTGGTAATTGGACTATTCAAAAATCATGAGAAATTAGTCAGTTACAACTACCTCTCATGGAAATGGTCATAGATGAATGACTTTATTAACGCAGTTGAATCCAAAAAAGTGATATCTAATATAATGCACTGTAAAAGACCCTCAATACTTAAATACATACGAGTGAATGGAGCTCTACTTGAATGGTTCATGAGGCCCAATACTTGCTAAGGTTTTGCAAATGGGGTAGCAAGCTAAGTGGGCTTGATTGTAGGGAAAGCTCCACAGTTAAGCGCGCTTGAGCCAGAGGTGATCTGGGATGGGTGACCTCTCGGGAAGTCCTGGTTATCGGGTGCAAGCCCCGGAAGTGATGATTGACGCTATGTGATTCATTTCACTAGTTTCAATCCCACTTATTCACCCCTGTGAGCATCACCCGATGCAATGAGTGCTAATTGGACTATTCAAAAATCATGAGAAATTAGTCAATTACGACTACCTCTCATGGAAATGGTCATAGATGAATGACTTTCTTAACGCAGTTGAATCCCAAAAAATGATATCTAATATAATGCACTGCGAAAGACCCTCAATACTTAAATACATACGAGTGAAGGGAGCTCTACTTGAGTGGTTCATGAGGAAAAATACTTGCTAAGGTTTTGGAAATGGGGTATCAAGCTAAGTGGACTCGATTGTGGGGAAAAATCCACAGTTAAGTGTGCTTGAGCCAGAGGCAATCTGGGATGGGTGACCTCCCGGGAAGTCCTGGTTATCGGATGCAAGCCCCGGAAGTGATGATTGACACTATGTGATTCATTTCACTAGTTTCAATCACACTTCTTTACCCCTGTGAGCATCATCCAATGCAATGAGTGCTAATTGGACTATTAAAAAATCATGAAAAATTAGTCAGTTACGACTACCTCTCATGGAAATGGTCATACTGGAATGACTTTCTTAACGCAATTGAATCCCAAAAAATGATATCTAATATAATGCACTGTGAAAGACCCTTAATACTTAAATACATATGAGTGAAGAGAGCTCTACTTGAATGGTACATGAGGCATAATACTTGCTAAGGTTTTGAAATGGGGTAGTAAGCAAAGTGGGCTTGATTGTGGGGAAAACTCCATCGTTAAGCGTGCTTGAGCCAGAGGCAATCTGTGATGGGTGACCTCTTGGGAAGTCCTGGTTACCGGGTGCAAGCCCCAGAAGTGATGATTGATGCTATGTGATTCATTTCACTAGTTTCAATCCCAATTTTTCACCCCTGTGAGCAACACACGATGCAATGGGTGCTAATTGGACTATTCAAAAATCATGAGAAATAATCAGTTACAACTACATCTCATAGAAATGGTCATACATGCATGACTTTCTTAACGCAGTTGAATCCTAGCAAATGATATCTAATATAATTCACTGCGAAAGACCCTTAATACTTAAATACATACGAGTGAAGGGAGCTCTACTTGAATGGTTCATGAGGCACAATACTTGCTAAGGTTTTGCAAATGGGGTAGCAAGCTAAGTGGGCTTGATTGTGGGGAAAACTCCACAGTTAAGTGTGCTTGAGCCAGAGGCGATCTGGGATGGGTGACCTCCCGGGAAGTCCTGGTTACCAGGTGCAAGCCCCGAAAGTGATGATTGATGCTATGTGATTCATTTCACTAGTTTCAATCCCACTTCTTCACCCCTGTGAGCATCACCCGATGCAATGAGTGCTAATTGGACTATTCAAAAATCATGAGAAATTAGTCAGTTACAACTACATCTCATGGAAATGGTCATACATGAATGACTTTCTTAACGCAGTTGAACCCCAAAAAATGATATCCAATATAATGCACTGCGAAAGACCCTCAATACTTAAATACATATGAGTGAAGGGAGCTCTACTTGAATGATTCATGAGGCAAAATACTTGCTAAGTTTTTGCAAATGGGTAGCAAGCCATGTGGGCTTGATTGTGGGGAAAGCTTCACAGTTAAGCACGCTTGAGCCAGAGGTGATCTAGGATGGGTGCCGGGAAGTCCTGGTTACCGGGTTCAAGCCCCAAAAGTGATGATTGACGCTGTGTGATTCATTTCATTAGTTTCAATCCCACTTCTTCACTCCTGTGAGCATCACCCGATGTAATGAGTGCTAATTGGACTATTCAAAAATCTTGAGAAATTAGTCAATTACGACTACCTCTCATGGAAGTGGTCATACATCAATGACTTTCTTAACACAGTTGAATCCCAAAAAATGGTATCTAATATAATGCACTGCGAAAGACCCTCAATACTACATACGAGTGAAGGGAGCTCTACTTGAATGGTTCATGAGGCAGAATACTTGCTAAGGTTTTGCAAATGGGGTAGCAAGCTAAGTGGGTTTGATTGTGGAGAAAACTCCACAGTTAAGCGTGCTTGAGCCAGAGGCAATCTGTGATGGGTGACCTCCTAGAAAGTCCTAGTTACCGGGTGCAAGCCTTGGAAGTGATGATTGACGCTATGTGATTCATTTCACTAGTTTCAATCGCACTTCTTCACCCCTGTGAGCATCACCCGATGTAATGAGTGCTAATTGGACTATTCATAAATCATGAGAATTAATCAGTTACGGCAACCTCTCATGGAAATGGTCATACATGAACAACGGCTAGCTCTCATGGAAATGGTCATACATGAAAGACTTTCTTAACGCAGTTGAATCCTAAAAAATGATATCTAATATAATTCACTTTCAATCCCACTTCTTCACCCCTGTGAGCATCACCTGATGCAATGAGTGCTAATTGGACTATTCAAAAATCATGAGAAATTAGTCAATTATGACTACCTCTCATGGAAATGGTCATAGATGAATGACTTTCTTAACGTAGTTGAATCCCAAAAAATGATATCTAATATAATGCACTGCGAAAGATCCTCAATACTTAAATACATACGAGTGAAGGGAGCTCTACTTGAGTGGTTCATGAGGAAAAATACTTTCTAAGGTTTTGGAAATGGGGTAGCAAGCTAAATGGGCTCGATTGTGGGGAAAAATCCATAATTAAGTGCACTTGAGCCAGAGGCAATCTGGGATGGGTGACCTCCCGGGAAGTCCTGGTTATCGGATGCAAGCCCCGGAAGTGATGATTGACGCTATGTGATTCATTTCACTAGTTTCAATCACACTTCTTCACCCCTGTGAGCATCATCCAGTGTAATGAGTGCTAATTGGACTATTCAAAAATCATGAAAAATTAGTAAGTTACGACTACCTCTCATGGAAATGGTCATACATGAATGGTACTTTCTTAATGCAGTTGAATCCCAAAAACGATATCTAATATAATGCACTATGAATGACCCTCAATACTTATATACATACGAGTGAAGGGAGATCTACTTGAATGCTTCATGGGGCACAATACTTGCTAAGGTTTTGCAAATGGGGTAGCAATCTAAGTGGGCTTGATTGTGGGGAAAACTCCATAGTTAAGCGCGCCTGAGCCAGAGCCGATCTGGGATGGGTGACCTCCCGGGAAGTCCTGGTTACCGGATGCAAGCCTCGGAAGTGATGATTGATGCTATTTGATTCATTTCACTAGTTTCAATCCCTCTTCTTCACCCCTGTGAGCATCACCCGATGCAATGAATATTAATTGGACTATTCAAAAATCATGAGAAATTAGTTAGTTACAACTACCTCTTATGGAAATGGTCATAGATGAATGACTTTCTTAACGCAATTGAATCCCAAAAAATGATATCTAATATAATGCACTGCAAAAGACCCTCAATACTTAAATACATACGAGTGAAGGGAGCTCTACTTGAATGGCTCATGGGGCAGAATACTTGCTAAGGTTTTGCAAATGGGGTAGCAAGCTATGTGGGTTTGATTGTGGAGAAAACTCCATAGTTAAGCGCGCTTGAGCCAGAGGCGATCTAGGATGGGTGACCTCCCAGGAAGTCCTGGTTATCGGGTGCAAGCCTTGGAAGTGATGATTGACGCTATGTGATTCATTTCACTAGTTTCAATCCCACTTCTTCACCCTTGTGAGCATCACCCGATGCAATGAGTGCTAATTGGACTATTCATAAATCATGAGAAATTAATCAGTTACAGAAACCTTTCATGGAAATTGTCATACATGAACGACGGCTACCTCTCATGGAAATGGTCATACAGGAATTACTTTCTTAATGCAGTTGAATCCTAAACACTTTCAATCCCACTTCTTCACCCATGTGAGTATCACCCGATGCAATGATTGCTAATTGGACTATTCAAAAATCATGAGAAATTAATCAATTACAGCTACCTCTCATGGAAATGGTCATACATGAATGACGGCTACCTCTCATGGAAATGGTCATACATGAATGACTTTCTTAACACAGTTGAATCCCAAAAAATGATATCTAATATAATGCACTGTAAAAGACCCTCAATACTTAAATACATACGAGTGAAGGGAGCTCTACTTGAATGGTTCATGAGGCACAATACTTTCTAAGGTTTTGCAAATGGGGTAGCAAACTAATTGGGCTTGATTGTGGGGAAAACTGCACAGGTAAGCACACTTGAGCCAGAGGCGATCTAGGATGGGTGACCTCCCGAGAAGTCCTGGTTACTGGGTGCAAGACCCGCAAGTGATGATTGACGCTATGTGATTCATTTCACTAGTTTCAATCCCACTTCTTCACCCGTGTGAGCATCACCCGATGCAATGAGTGCTAATTGGACCATTCAAAAATCATGAGAAATTAGTCAGTTATGACTACCTCTCATGGAAATGGTTATACATGAATGACTTTCTTAACGCAGTTGAATCCCAAAAAATGATATCTAATATAATGCATTGTGAAAGACCCTCAATACTTAAATACATACGAGTGAAGGGAGCTCTACTTGAATGGTTCATGAGGCACAATACTTGCTAAGGTTTTGCAAATGGGGTAGCAAGCTAAGTGGGCTTGATTGTGGGGAAAACTCCACAGTTAAGCGCGCCTAAGCCAGAGGCAATCTGGGATGGGTGACCTCATGGGAAGTCCTAGTTACCGGGTGTAAGCCTCGGAAGTGATGATTGGTGCTATGTGATTCATTTCACTAGTTTCAATCCCACTTCTTCACCCCTGTGAGCATCACCCGATGCAATGAATGCTAATTGGACTACTAAAAAATCATGAGAAATTAGTTAGTTACGACTACCTCTCATGGAAATGGTTATACATGAATGACTTTCTTAACGCAGTTGAATCCCAAAAAATGATATCTAATATAATGCACTGCAAAAGACCCTCAATACTTAAATACATACGAGTGAAGGGAGCTCTACTTGAATTGTTCATGAGGCACAATACTTGCTAAGGTTTTGAAAATGGGGTAGCAAGCTAAGTGGGCTTGATTGTGAGGAAAACTCCACAGTTAAGCGCGCTTGAGCCAGAGGCAATCTAGGATGGGTGACCTCCCGGGAATTCCTGGTTACCGGGTGTAAGCCCCAGAAGTGATGATTGACGCTGTGTGATTCATTTCACTAGTTTCAATCCCACTTCTTCACCCCTGTGAGCATCACTCGATGCAATGAGTGTTAATTGGACTATTCAAAAAATCATGAGAAATTAGTCAGTTACGAATATCTCTCATGGAAATGGTCATACATGAGCATCACCCGATGCAATGAGTATTAATTGGACTATTCAAAAATCATGAGAATGGAAATGGTCATACATGAATGACTTTCTTAACATAGTTGAATCCCAAAAAATGACCTCCCGGGAATTCCTGGTTACCGGGTGTAAGCCCCAGAAGAGATGATTGACGCTGTGTGATTCATTTCACTAGTTCCAATCCCACTTCTTCACCCCTGTGAGCATCACTCAATGCAATGAGTGTTAATTGGACTATTCAAAAAATCATGAGAAATTAGTCAGTTATGAATACCTCTCATGGAAATGGTCATACATGAGCATCACCCGATGCAATGAGTATTAATTGGACTATTCAAAAATCATGAGAATGGAAATGGTCATACATGAATGACTTTCTTAACATAGTTGAATCCCAAAAAATGATATCTAACATAAAAATTGTTTTAAAAAAGCAAAATTAACTCAAAAAGATAAAAGTTTAAGAAAATAAAACAAATCAATTAGAAAATAATAATAATAATAATAATTTAAGGAAAAGAATAATACTAAAAGTACAAATAAATACGAAAACAAATAAATAAAAGTAAATTGGAAATTGAAAAATAAGCTACTAAAAACAAATAAATATATTCTCATATTTGATGCTTCTATGATTCATGATTTAATGATTAAGATCTTCCGGAAAATCACATGAAGGATTATTGTTTGACGAACCTCAATCTAGGTTCATCATCAGGACCAGGCTGAGGAGCAAGATCAACAGATTCCTAAAATATATCTCAGAGATGCAACGGTCAGTATCCAACGTTCAAAAGAATAATTAATGATAAGGAGTGTTTAAGGGATAAAAATTGATTTAGTCAATAGTTATATTTGACTTTTGGAAATTAATTAATTAATTAATTTTTTGAATTTTCTTTAATATAATAATCTCTTAATTTTCATAATAATATCACTATTTTCTTAAATGTGATATAAATAATTTCTATAAATAAACTATATTAGTTTTAAATTGAATTTAAAATTAATCTTGCTCCTCATCCTAGCCTAGTTTGATGATGAACCTTGATTGAGGTTCGAAACACGTCGACCAATAATCCTTCATGTGATTTTCCGAAAGATCTTAATCATTAAATAAATATAAATTAAAAATATTTTTAAAAAGATACATACATATATATATAAGTTAAAATAAATAAATTGAAAAGTATATTTAAAAACACAAAAACATTAAAAAGAAAATAATTATAACAAATAAAAAATAGTTAAAAATTAAAAGTAAAATATATATATATATATATATATATATATATTGTTTAAAAATAATAATAATATTAAGACTTTCGCCTCCCCGAGCTCTACGAGTTGCATCGTGCTCTCACGGGCTGGTTGGCCGCCCTAGGGCTATGCCCCTCTGCGCCCCTCTGCCATGGATGAGCTGGGCTCATCCCAGGCTCCTCCTATCAGCCTTCCATCCTCCCCCAAGGCTGAAGACGTCGCGTTCAAGTCTCTTCTGGCTTCGTTGCCAGCCAAGAAGAAACCGAATGCTTCGAAGTTTGTTAAAAAGCTGGAAAATATACCGGAGGTCTCCCTCCCTCTGGAAGGGCCAATCAAGGTTGCTCTGTCGCTGGCAGAGAGGGCCCTGGGAGGACAGTTCACTGGCCTTTGGCCTTCTCCCAAAGCCACGGAAGCCTGGGTATGCAGAAACTGGAGACCATTAATCAAGCAAAGTGTCACCTTGTATATTCTAGGGTGAGGTTATTTCCTGTTCGAGTTTATCTCAAAATAAGACAATGATCTCATCTTCAGGAATGGGCCCTATTTTATGGGCCCTCAAGTCTCTATTTGAAAAGATGGAATCCCAATTTTGACCCAGCTGAAGATGTTCCGTCGACGGTTCCAGTGTGGGTAAGGCTTTCGAATCTCCCTGTGCATTGCTGGAACTGGGACTCCCTCCAACATATAACTAATGCGCTGGGAAAATTCATAGATCGCGCAAACACGAAGGATCAATATGACTGCGCTCAGATCTGTGTCGAAGTGGATCTAGAAGTGGGACTGCGGCAGGCTATAAAGATAAATGTAGGAAGCTGGACTCATATGCAAAAACTTGACTATGAGCAGCTTCCTTTCAAGTGCCGCAAGTGCTACAGACATTTTTCCAAGAACTGCACAAAAAATGAAGAGGCGACGCAAGGAAAGGAAGAAGGATGGAAGCAGGTCAAAAGGTCAAGGGCTAACCCTAAACCCTCAAACCCTCCTAGAGCTACAAAAGGAAAAGGGTTGCAGTCTTCTTCTAGTGGCCAAGGACAACCAAAGGCACAAGAGAATGTGTTCGCCCCTCTTTCCTCTACCTCAACTGAAGTGCATGAAACAGAACAACAGAAAAAGGAGGCAAATGAGAAAGAGATTCTTGAAAATTCCAGGCAAGGTGAGAGCATAGCAGTAAGCCCTAAGGAAAAGGTTACAAATATGGAAGAGGAAGACCTAGATTTGGAAGAATCTAAGGAGGAAGGAGAAATAGGAGACTCCCAAACAATGTCCCGCAGATCGACAAGAGGAAGGAAATTTTACCAAGGAAAAAGAGCAAGAAACATATAAAGACAAACTCCAAGGCAGCCAGCGAACATTGGAGAAGCTGCTAGCAAAGACACCAAATATTACAAGAAGCCATGGACTGGGGCCCAAAGGGGCCACCCATTCTCAGAAAGGTAAATAATGAATATTGTCTCCTGGAATTGCAGGGGGTTGGGGAGCAAGCAAAAAGAGGAAGCAATGAGAAGTTTGATTAGAATAGAAACCCCAGACATCCTTCTGGTCCAGGAGACTAAGTTGGAGGAGAAGAGCTTCCTCTAAGTAAGCAGGAACCTTTGGAGAAAAAGTGGAGGGCAGGCTGTCTCAGCTCGAGGTGCATCGGGTGAGCTGGGAGCTCTCTGGAATGAAGACAAGTTGGAATTGGTCAATGGAAGGCAGAATACACATTGGCAGCTTATGCAACTCATAAGCCGAGAAACAAGGGAGGCCTTTAGCCTCTTTAATGTGTATGTGCCCGTAAACGTAGGGGAAAAGAAGCAGTGTTGGGACTTAATCAAACTCATGGCTAAGGAAGAAATGTTGAGAAATATTATTATTGTAGGGGATCTGAATATAACCTTAAGATCCTCCGAGAAGAGAGGTGGCAACATAGTAAGAGATCCAGCGAGGGAATGGGTGGAGGACATCATGCAAGATTAGGATCTGCTCGACATCAAACCTTTGAAAGGTAAGTATACTTGGTCAAATAAAAGAATTGGCCCTGGCCATATTTCTGCGAGATTAGATAGATTTCTTATTCAATTTTCCTATCTTCTCCTTGTTTTAGAAGCTAGGATGCTCATTCTTCCATGCAGTATTTCAGATCACAAGCCCATAAGGCTGGAACTCTCAACACATAGAAATTTTGGGCCCATTCCTTTTCGATTCAATGCTCTATGGATAAGGCATCCAGATTTCATGGACAAGGTTAAAGAGAGCTAGAATTGGCCTATCACAGAGTCTCCTTTCTTTGTATGGGAAGAAAAATTAAGAAGAGTAAAGGTTGCTTTGAAGAGTTGGGCTAAAACTCTTCCAAATTTCGCTAATGAAAGGAGGATGGCCCATGCCTCCCTAGAGAAGCATCAACTGTAGATGGAAGAGGAGGGACTCACGGAGGAATCAACAGTCATAGAAGGAAATCTGTAGCAAAAATTCCACAAAGCTTGTTTGCAAGAAGAAGAATATTGGAGGTAGAAATCCCATAGCCTGTGGTTGAAAGCAGGAGACAAGAATACCTCCTTCTTCCACAAGCAGGCTGAAGCTAGAAGATCCTTCAACACAATTTCTGAAATAAAAGAAGATTGAGTTACCCACAAGGACTTTACAAGTATCAAAGGGGTTGCCTTCTCCCACTTTAAGAATCTATATAGTGAAGTCGAGGTAATGAGACAGGACACTATGTTCTTGGACATTGTCCCACCCATGATCTCTTCAAACATGAATCAACAGCTGGAAGCTAAAGTCACCAGAAAAGAGATAAAGGTTTTGCTCTATGAAATGGAGCCGGACAAAGCCTCGGGTCTGGATGGCTTCACTGCCAGATTCATCCAAGTCTGTTGGAAAATAGTGAAGAAGGATCTGCACAGAATGGTATCCAAATCTCAAAGCTGCTAGAAAATTGGAGGAAGCACGAATTCTGCCTTTCTAGCCCTCATTCCAAAGGAGAAGGGATCCAGCACCTTTAACAGGTTTCGATTGATTTCGTTATGCAACATTCGCTACAAGCTTATAAAAAAAGTGATTGCCAATAGACTGAAGGTCCTCTTGCCCTTCATTATTCCTTAAAACCAAGGGGGGTTTGTTCAGGGTAGGAAAATCGTGGACAACATAATCCTTGTGCAAGAGGCGATTCATTCTAGCTTGCAGCGGAAAGAAAAAGGTATGGTGGTCAAGCTGGACCTCGCTAATGTGTTTGACCGAGTTCGTCACAAGTTTCTCTTTGACGTAATGCACAAGTTTGGGTTTGGTCAGGAGTTTATCAGATGGGTCTGGGCTTGCATCTTTGAGCCCTGGATTGCCCCTCTAGTGAATGGAAGAGAAACGGAGTTCTTTAAAGCCTCTAGAGGGCTGCGCCAAGGCTGTCCTCTTTCTCCTCTTCTTTTTGTTTTTCAAGCTTCAGTTCTGAGTTTCTATTTAGAAAAGTGCCAGGTGGACCAAGAAATTATGGGCCTTAGGATTGCCCGAGGTGTCAAGGATATTAATCACGCATTGTTCGCTGATCATTCTCTTTTGCTAGGTGCTGCCTCCATACACTCTGCCTCCAGATTTATAAAAATTCTGGAAGATTTATGTGATACCTCGTGCAGCCAACTAAATGAAGGGAAATGCCATTTTTATGGCTGGAATATCTCCAACAGCGAGCTCTCCTTAATTTCTAGATGTTTGGGTTTCTCTGGCTTTGCTTCTTAGAACTCCTTCATCTATTTGGGCCTTCCTATCTTCCAAAGGAGGCACTCCAGTAATGATTGGATCCCAATGGTCAAGAAATTTAAGAAAAAAAATTAGTCTTGGGGCTTCTCATGGTTGAATCTAGCTGGGAAGACAGTGCCTATTAAATCTGTCCTTACCAGCCTGCCCATCTTCTGTTTCTCGGCCATGTTCGCTCCCTCTAGTATCCTCAAGAAGATGGAGGATTGGATTTGAAGGTTCTTTTGGAAAGGAGGCAAGAAAAATGACAGGAAAATCCCCATTGTCAGTTGGGACAAAGTTGCCAAACCTCTGCTAGAAGGAGGTCTAAACTTCAAGGACCCAAGGACTCAAAATATTGCTATGGGGGCTAAGATCCAGTGGAGACAAATAGCTCTGAAACCGGGCTAGGCTCAAAAGGCGTTATGGAAGAAATATTTCAGGGGTCAGAGGTTACGAAGCTTGGATTACCTCACCCACACTAGTAAAGGTTCTCAAATTCACAAGCTTTGCATGCAGTCCCTACCACTAATACAAAAGCATTCCTATTGGATCCCGGGTAATGGCAAGCTTATTAATATTTGGACTGATAAAATCATGAGCGAAGAACCTTTGGGTGAAGTCCAAGAGCTCTCTGAACTTCGAAGATGGACGTTAAACAGAGGCATCAAAACATTGTGGGATATATCTAGCTGGAAGGATAATTCGTGGGCAGGTTGGAAGAAGCCTCAAATTCGGATGCTCTGGATCAAGCGTGGTCTTTCCTGTTGACTAAGCTAAAAGGAATGAGCCCGATGAGCATCAAAAAACAAGACAAGAGAGGCTGGGGCTCTCTAACTGGTTCTTATACTGTTTCACAAGGCTATGCACAACTCAGAAAAATTCCCCACGTTCCTTGCTGCCCAGTGACTTGGCGAGGACTTTGGAGGCAGAAATGTGTGCCAAAAATCGATTTTTTCATCTGGTTGTTGTGCCACAATAGCATTTTAACTGAGGATAGACTTAAAAAGAAAGGCTTCCTGGGCCCTTCTAGATGTAATCTTTGCCTGGAAAATGAGGAAAATGCCACTCATTTATTGATTGAATGCAGGTTCGCCAAGAGCATATGGGTTGACGCGTTTTCCTCATGGGGATCTTCTGTTCGTCTGCCAAATTCGATTGCTGGTTACTTCGCTGATTGGGCTCACCTCTATCCCGGAAAACTCCCCAAAAACAACTGGTTCAAGGTAGCTTGGATGGTTTACCCAAAATTCATTTTCTGGCAAATATGGATTGAGCGCAACCACAGAATTTTTCAAGAGAAAGCGCAGAAGGGTAACCTTGTTTTGTCAAAAGCCAACGGCCTACTCAAGGAATTTCTTGGTGAGAAATTTGAGAAGTTGGAAACAAAAAATTTAAATCCTCAAGAATTGGCGTGGGGGAGCAAACTTGGCCTTCAATTTTCTGAGGATGAGAGACAGTTCCAAACTATGAAAAACTGGCAAATTAGGCTTGCTGAGGGCGATTTCTACAAGTGGCTCCACAATTGTGATAGTTCTTCCTTGGTTTTTGATGGGGCTGCCAAAGGCAATTCGGGATCTGCTGGGGCTGAAGGTGTCCTAGGAATGCGAATGGCTGCATTGAGAACAGGTATGCCTGGGGTCTGGGTTACAGTGCCAATATGCAAGAAGAGGCCATGGCTTTGTTGCAAGGTCTTAAACATTTATAGGTTCTTGGTATTGAGAAAACCAATATTTTTGGTGACTCCCAATCCTTGATTCGAATTCTATTGGATAACACGTCCCCGAAGGACTTTCAGCTAGCAAGAGTGGTTGCCAGAATAAGGAAGCTAGTTGGTTCCTTTCTTCAGGTGAATTTTTTCCACATTCTTCGGCAGAATAATAAGGAAGCGGATGCGGAAGCCAACAAAGCAGTCCTCCTTCCTGTAGGCATCCGGATAAGAGACGGGGTTGAAGATTGGGATCCAATCCCTTAATTCTATTTCTCATGTATTACTGCCTTTTGTTTCAGCAGTTTGTCTATATTCACAAGCATGGGGAAATTCAAGAAATCGGATTGTCTAACAGAGTTAAGAAGATTCAGAACATTAAGGTTAGGAAGTCAGTTTTTCTATATGTTGAGGACAGCTGATTCATGGGCTCCCTAAATGTAACCGGCCAACAGGCTTTGGATTTCTTTTAATACAAACTATAATCGTTTTCATTAAAAATAATATTAATATTAATATTAATAATGAAATTTTTAAAAATATGGCAGTCGTCATGCCCCCGCAGAGGGCTGCTATTTCTTTTTAAATGTAATTATTTTTTTTTAATTTAATTTAATTTTTTTATTAAAAAAATAATAATAATGTTTTTTTTTAATCATTTCTAATGTGGTTTTTTTATGTATTTTTTATTCTTTAGTTTATTTTTTATTTTTGTGAGAAGGGTCCATTTTTTTCTTTTCTTAATTTAGTTGTTTTTTTTTTTTTTTCTATGTTTATAATTTTTATTCTTAAGGATTTTGTTTTCTTTTTTTCTTTTTCTTTTTTAAACATTCTTTTTGTTATTTTTACTTAAAATTTTATGTGAAGCAATTTTTTTGGAAAAAAAAAACAAACAAAAACAAAAACTTCAAATGTCATCATCTTTGAATATAAAATTCATAAAAATTGTTATTTTCCAACTTTTTTTATTTATTTTTTTATAAAAAACTTTTATTTAACATGTCATTTTTAGCGAAAAGGTTTTGAAACGCATATTTTTTTACTTATATCCATATGCAAAATGTGTATTTTTTGTCAAGTGTTTAAAATTATTACTTCTTAGTAGCAATTATTTTATGTGTATTGAAGTATTAATTAACAATATATAAATTTATAAAAAATTCCTAACTTCAAAATATTAATGTTATTATTATTTTTTAACTTGCAAAAAAAATTAAAAATTTCATTATAAACAAATATTGCAAAGAAAAACAAAAAACACATGATTGGAAAATTCTTAAAAAACAAACATCTTAGGACAGAAAAACAAGAGAAATAAGACAACTTGAAAAATGGTTAAATAATCAACATTTTAAAAAAATTGTGTATACTCAAGGCATCAGAAAATTTGAAGTGTCAAAAATATGCTTTAAAAAAAAAGGTTGATGTTTTTCATAATCAACATGAAAATCACCAACATTTAAAAAAAAATAAAAAATCTGCACTTAATATATTAGAAAATTTAAAGTGTAATAAATAAGCCCTCTAAAAAAAGGGTTTGTTGCTGCATGAGCACTTTTCAAAATGAGCATGAAAATCACTAACATTTAAAAAATGTTCTTACTTGATACATAAGAAAATTTAAAGTGTCAAAAATATGCTCCAAAAAAATGTGTATTCTGAATCAACACTTTTTAAAATCGGATGATTTTTTCAATACCTCAAAAAAATTGGTAATTGGTAAAGTTCTCATTTGATCAATAACTATGTTAAATCTACTAGTGCACAAATATATACAACTCTTTACAATTTTTACAACAACCCAACTTTGTTATATTAATCAAACTGATAATACAACAGTCTAGGTCTCCTGTACTAGGGATAATGGCCCTCATATATCCACAAGTAGAATATACAAACTAGGGCTTGCTTTCAAACACCTATGACAACCAAGATGTCGTGAACAATATACATTGATTGTCTAGTTGATGTAGCATGCAATCACAATTGTTATGGTTGTATCCTGAACACTTGCAAGTCCTTCGCTCTCATTCTGCAACACTGCCTCTATCAATGCACTAGCTCCTTTAGGCCACTGAACTCGACTCTCTAATCTGCTCTCTAGTTGATTATAAGTCCATCTACAACCAACACATAGGGTCTTCATGCTCACTCATTGCTCCTTTGTCCTTCAAGGCAACAACACTAGTCTTCTTTCCCATTGTTGCTCCTCATCTACTAAGGGAATTCTTCCCACTATTGTCTTCATGCACTGCTCTAATGAAGAAAAACATAGGGTAGGAGGGTTGCCACCTATCATTGTCAACCGTCTCTTCTCCAACAATGAACTTACGCTGGTAATTTTGCTCTTCTTGGCTTATCATACCTCAAGCTCTTCTTCAATCCTCTCCCTCATCTAGAATCCATCTTAGTCCTTTAATATGTTGTACATAGGACCAACTTGGTCCACTCTCACGTTGTCCTCCAACAGTCCACGAGGGTCCAATACTATTGTCCAATCAAAATTGTCCTCTTCTAGGACCCATCCACCGAGTAACAATTCAACTTAAATACAACATCAACATACCTCAAAATTAGTGTATCCCTTATGTAGGTTAGACTTACTAGTTAGGGCTTCCAATCGCTCTTTGTTAGTCCTTCCTTTCACCTCCCAAATACCAACAGCTGTGACATACCTCCCTTAACTTTTTGTTGCTATATTTTGGTTGTAGGGCTAAGCTCCAGCCCATGTTCACACTTTTTAGCCCTCTCCAAACTATGGAACAGAGCTCGACCCTATGTACATACTTTTGTACATACCTGCAACTCAACGCAAGATAAAACCACCCACAAACCACTCATAAAAACTCCCAAATTTACACTTGAATACTCATCCTGCCTACTCCTATACTTGGTCTGCTCAAACAATCATAGAAAATACACAATGTGTCTCTTTTCCTCCTTCGCTTGGATCCTAGGCTTTGTGGCTAGCATGGATGGTGTATTGGCATGAATGTTACACTTGGGATGTGTTCAAATGCCTCACACTTCACTTATATTTATATACTAATCCATGGGCTCAATGAATTGCCTTGAGGGCAACTCATTACCCTAGCCGACCTCATCTAATTTTGAGAAAACCCATTAGAAACACATAAAAAATAATATCTCAAGATAAATACCTATGATTAAAGTGAATTTTGATGCCCCTTTCTCCTCTAAGGGTCCTCTAGCACCTCCATGTGTTAAATCACTCATCCTCCTCTTGGTTTTGGCCCCACACTGATGGGTACAAAACCCCAATCTTGGGTTCCAAGCTAACAAAGCACATTTGTGGCACTCCAACCTCCAAATCCCTAACCATAGGGCTTGGAGTACCTTTGAAGCTATTGAATCTCAACATGATGAATCCCTTTGCCCACTAAGAAAGATCATCAAAATAATACTAGAGTAGTTTTAATCAATTTAAAGCAACCTCAACCATCTAATTCATGGCTATCCTCTTTTACTGACCCATCGGGGACCCCAGTTTGTCGATCTCGCTTCACCGTCGATCCATCCAAGGTAACGGACTCCTTATTGGAGTAGTGGGGGGGAGACATAACCTCCTCTAAACCAGTGCTATCATCAATTGACTAAAAGTTGGGCTTGTTTTTTTTACTTACAACCTCGTGTTTAAGGAGGACAGGATTCGCAGAATGCCCCAGTTGATGAGAGAATACCCCCCCATCACTGGCCAAGAACAAAAGAAAGGATGACACGTTCCCAGATGAGAGAAGAAGTCCGCTAGACGACAACGGAGAAGTACCCCTTCGTTCCCAGCAGATGAGAGAGAAGGAATCGTTCAATCTTACCTCCCTTAAAGAGAAGAGAAAGGATATGAAGCCTAGGAAGTAGCATGGGCTACACAGTCTTCATGATTGGTCCTGGACGTCTCCAACTTGTTGTTATTTGTCTTGGACATAAAATAGAAGTGGTTTTGTAGGCAATAGTTGTGCCTTAGTTATTGATGAAACCATCACTCATATGTAAGTGGGAGAAAATTCAATGATGAGGACCCTCACTCTTATTCAAAGTTAGAAAAAAATCATTCAACGAGAAATGATGGGCATTGTTATCGCACAATCTAGCACCCTAGTGCATAGCCTCACTAGGTTGAGATGAGCATAAAATGGGAAGAAACGTCACTATCACCTCCTAGGTTTCTTCCCTATATTTAATGTAGGAGAAGTTTCCCACGCAAGGGAGGTGTCTCTATTTCAATAATCCAATGGCAAGGGGAAAGGCCAAGTCAAGGGCCTCCTAAAGTTACCTACAAAATTGTAATAAGGTATGGAAAGGTGAGGCAAATGTTTTATTGGATTGTTTCAAGATAAGTAATGAGTGGGAAGGAAAAATTGGTTGCAAACTCTTTGCATAAGACAAAGAATACCCTAAACACTAGTTGATTAAGAAATAGAAAAATTATTGCCACCAAATTTATCTTTGAAAAAGTGAGTTATATCCTAGTGAAAATAAAATAGTAAATTTGTGTATTGGGTATATATCAACAGTAAATTAGCACAATGACAACAAATAAAATCAGCCCAAAAATATATCATAATGACTACAATAGTGTTAGGATAAAGAACTATTTTTTGTAATTTTATTTTATGCTTTCTTATGAGTTTTAATATATATATATATATATATATATATATATATATATATAGATAGATAGATATATATATATATATATATATATATATATATATATATATATATAATAGCAATATAAAAGCAACATTATGCAGCCCTAGATGGGTATAATTTTGTAACAACGAGAAATTTTCACCATCAAATTTCAAAATTATTCCACTAAAAGGATCAAAAATCAAGGAGTCTTAACTCCTTGATGGTCAAAATATGACAATTAAGCTAACTAAACCATAAACCAAGTATATATAAGGGTTGTAATTGTTTTAAATGATAATTTTAGATATTGGAAAATAGGATAAATAGACTAGTGCCTTCACTTCATAATATTTTTGCACTATGACATCAAGAGAGAAGCCAAGTCTAGGGTTGGCTAAGGGGAATCTAAAATTATCCCACTACTAGGTTTGAGGGATCACCTTAATACAACCAAGGTAAGAATTAGAGTAAAGGATTGAGGTATTCCACTAGTAACCTCAATCTTATCAACCTAATCACACCTTGGAACATAGGGTGGAGTTGAAAGAAACCTAGAGTAGTCCACTACAAACTGTAGGGTATCTCCGAAGAGACCTAAATGGATTTCAAAATCTTGGACAAAAGAGAAAGCCTCCACTAGAATGATTCCTAATATTTTGGAGAAAAAGGGTTTGCTAAATGAATTCTTAAATAAGGCATACCTACTCCACTAGTGAAGTACACCAACATTGAAGATCAATTATCAACAATTTAACCAAGAAAGGAAAATACCAATCACATGTCCATCCAAGAAGCTTTAGAACCAAAATCATCTACGAAAAAGAAGTAGTGTCAACAAAATATCTTCATGTAGAGAAGGCACTTTCCTTTACCAATCCATAACTTGCAAAGAGAAGTGAAGAAGAGGCAAATAGTTATATTAATCCACAAGTCCAAGGTGATTTATGATGAATTTCATCCCCGTGTATTTATATTAGGTTATTCAATATAAATTAATACATAAACATAGTGTGGATAGGCTCTAATACAAGGTGTATATACTTAAAAATCCCCCAAACAAAGCCTCCAAGTTAAGAAACTTACTTCTAAGCTCTCAAAAGAACCCTCCTTTTCTTTGCACAAGTGAGTCATATGGTGAATTATGGTTGTACTATTGTCATAAGGAGATAAAAATAGCCTCAAATGTCAAGTGATGGGGTGAAGAGACATGTATCTTCATTCATAAGACATTTTCAAGCCTAAGAGGTGTGACATCATCATCTTAATGTCTAGTGAACTCAAAATGGTGAAGTTATCCTTGTCATGAAGTAATATGTCATAATTTCTCAATGTCTAACTCATAGTGGCTGAAGATTTAATGTCTTGAAGGAATTCAAGGTGAATAAGGACCTCTCCTATGCATTCCATATCAAACACATGGTCTTAAGTCATCCAACATGCTTATGGAATCATATATGAGTAAGGTGGCCTCATCAAGGGTAGAAATACCCAATATCCTCCAAAGGATATCCAAATCACATCCAAATGAATTCCAATGCCTCATCATGTATATGTTAATGGTCAAACAGGTACTCCAAGGATATAGATGGTCTTCAAGTGTAACATATGCCTTGGGGTGTCACTAAGGTCATGGGCTCCATGGTCCATGAATACCCACCAATAACCAGGGGAAAGCAAACCAATGCAACAAGTAACGTGAGTTATGAGATATGTAAAAGCCACTTTCTAGATCCTATGTAGTTTCCATTTCCAAATTCACAACCAAATTCAAATGTGGAAGACTTGCTAAATTTAGGTATGGGAGGGCCATAAACTACCTCTATTATGTGCTCCCAAATGGAAATGACAAAATAAAGTCCCACATAGGAGAAAACTTCTTAGGCCAACCCTTGAAGTAATAGGTGCATGTGGTTAGTGATATGACTGGGGACGAACTGAGTGGTGTCATAGCCTTATACATGGGATATGTAAGACCATCATATGCAAGAACCTTTGTAAGGGAAGCACTTTGTGCTAGAGTTTCCCTTTCCTTTGTCTTCATTTTTCCACCCATTACTTAGCCTTTTAATTTTCTTTGATTAGAATGTTTTGAAAATTTCATTTAATTTATTTTCAATATTTTTTAGTATCAGTAGATCACTACTAATAGGAGTTGGGATATTCCTTAGGTCGTTTCATTTTGATAATCATCATATGCATTAGATTAGGGGTGCTAACTTGGATTTTGACTCTATGAATCATCCCTTGCCTTTATTTCGGATTTTAACATTTGGAGCTTTCTCTTTTGTTCTTTCTTGTAGCAAGATCAACCACTAGGAATTTCCAAGTCCCTTCTTCTCATAGGATGAGGAAAACAAGGAATTGGTACCAGAAATTGATAATAACCAACTCAAAAATGGGAAGGATGGAGAATGGGATGAATGGGAAGTGTTAAGTAGGAAGGATATGGACATACTATCTCTTTGATACCTCTTATTCATGCTCCGCTTAGATATGGAAAGAAAAGTCTCGAGGTGGTTATACTTGAATAGAGTTAATTGATGACCATCAAGATGAAATATGGCAAGTAATGTCCATCCAAAGTGTCATGAAGCATTAAGAATACCTATTATGAATGGATGGCAACCCATTTTGTGTAGGAGTTGGACATGAGTTGATATCTAAAAGTTAAAGGATAAGAGAAAATGTGAGGTTGTCATATATGGATTCACTAGGTCCACATATGCGTCAAAGGAGAAAAATGTTCCCCTATGGTTACTCCCATAGGATGAGGGGTAGCTTCTGGCTCCAATTCAGGGACATGTGCTTATCATAGAGTGTATGAAAATCTTAGAGTCTTTCAAACATCCAAAACCAACACCAATATCAAGTCTAAAAGAAATCCTACTCACTTGAAACATAACATGATTAGTAGATATGACAAAGGGGATACAATCCCCTTAATATAAGGAAGAATAATTAAACACCAAAACCTCTACTTTAACATATTTATATGTTTTGTCTCTTCCCTTTTATTTTATAAAATCCAAGTAAAAACAACAAAGAATGATATCATGCAATAAAACAATGCATGAAATTCAATATGGACACAAATAGCACACAAACCTAAGTTAAACTAATCGGCTAGGTCCTTATAATTAGGGATGAAGTAGGTGAGTAATTCTTGAGAAGCAATCCACTCATTTGTAGAGGCACATATTTTTTTCTCATATAAATTAAGTGATAAGAATTATCTCTTGCCTTTCCCTAATCTTATAGGGACCCAACCATGGACCATTACGAGCATAACCATCCCATCTAAGCGCCTAGTCTCCCTACTCATACTCGTCATCAGTATTCTACAATTCAACATCCCTCGAATATTATCTTGGAACTTTATTTTACTTTATCATAATTGAATAGATCATGCTTGTTCAAGGCAACATCACCACTTGGATCTAGTAATTCATGGACTCTCCCAACAAGCTAAAAAGTAACTCAGTATCGAAAGCAAAGGGGTAGAAAGGACCTCTGAATCAATTTGTCTCTCCTAGTGTTGAGATGTATTGGTATTTATATTCCTCATTAGTTGTTTAAAGTTATTGGATACACCAAGATCATTGGGTTTGGCATATGCCTCTACGCGGTGCTCCAAAATTGGCTATCTATGAAGGATAGAAGAGTTTCTTTAAAGGGATGGGATAATAGCATAAGATAGGTCCATCAAAGGTCCCCCCTAAAGTTGCTACCCACTTCCTATACAATAGCATTTCCCAATCATTAGGGACATCTATAAAAACATCCATGAGGATGGATATATTGAGGTAAGCATCCATGGACTTGAACAGCCTTGAAATAAAACCCACACAAAATTCTATAACGCATTGTGATATTCAAACCTAATTGTTTAATGACCTTTAAAGGAATTACATAATCAAGCATGTAATTATGTAACAACATGTTATCCATTATCATAGTAACAAATAATGATGCATGTCCTCCATTTTTACGACCATAATGTGTAGTGTGGATCAATGTGGGATGATCCTTGAGTTCATCATCAAGGGACAAGAACTTAGTTACCTTGTACTTTTGTGTGAGGATCTTGCAAATTTTGGTAGTAGGGACAAGTATGGTCAAATTCATCAAAGCACTTGCTACATCAATATTAAAATTAATTTCATGTTTCTTGGGTAGTGTTGATGTGACAAGAGTTTTAGGATCCAAAGGGAGAGGGTACCTTATCCACTTTTTGATGGGTAGCAAAGGGTCTTGGTTCTAAGAAGTATCTTAGTTCCTATTTCATCTAGTGTACTTCAAGTACTTCTCCCTACTAATCTTCTTAGTTTCTCCATTCATAGTATTTAGAATTTCCCGTGTAACTATTATTGCAATACATCCATTCAAAAGGTTGAGTTGCTCCATCTATTTATTAGTAAGGATCACTTCGTCAACATCATAGTGATACTCAATGAAGTTCAATTATGATTTTTTTTAAGATAATCAAATTCATATGGATTTACTTGCAGTAAGGGGACAAAGGGCAGGCTTCCATATCAACCAAATTGGTAGGCTCAACGGTTTTGGGGACACTTTCTCATTTCAATGTTTGTTCTTGTTCCACCCTTAGTTCCATTTTCTCCCCTATCATTGTTATAAGGGAATCTAAGGTGATTGCTCCTTTTCCAAGTAGTTATCTTGTTAAGAATAGTGTTTTGGGATTAGATCATTTCACTAAAGGCTTGCTCCAACCTTTTAGCTATAGCAATCATATGTTCTTTATTTCAGCATGATTCGCCGTTTTAGGTTTAGTCTCATCTTTAGAACAAGGTGCAAAAAATGGCTCTACCTTAGACACTAGCATATTTTCCTCTATCTTTGTAGCATAATATTTGGATTGCTATAAAGTCGTAGGAGATTTTCACTTAACATGAAACCAAATTTCCCATCAAATGCACCTGCATATTGCAAAAGGACAGTGCCTTTTGATGGTTTAAAATCATCAAGAAATTGCTTAACCAATCATCAAATCTTTGACTAAGCTCCCTAACTATCTCATTTTCTCTCTTCTTGATTTCACTGAATTGAGAAAGGAGATATCTATTGTCTCTCTTGATTCCAATCTCTTCATGAAGGATTTATGAGATTCATCCCAAGATTTGATGTTCTCGAGAAGGCTCGTGAACGAGGATCTAGCCTCCTCCTCTAAGGATATGGAAAATAGCTTCATGACCACATCATCATCATCTTCAAGGATTTTTGATTAAGTGAAGCATAGAAATATTTAATATGCTCTTCAATGGAAACGATATTGTTAACACTAAACTTGGGCAACCATTTCTTATACCTATTAGGCATACATGAGGGAAACCTTGGATCCCAAACATGTGTAGAGGTTTGTAAATAGTGGTAACTCATAGTTTTGGAAGCATGATGATTGTTTTAGGAGGGTTATTAAATATATTTCAAATTAGTGGAGAGATAGGCTCAAGTCTTATTTTATATGCTTGGGGGGGTTGGTAAATATATGGAGAGGTCTTTGGAGTGAGCTCCCAACAAGTGGGTTCTCTTAAGGTGTAGTCGTCGAGTGAGATCTAAGAAAACCTCGGCACAATCTCACCAAAAGTCTTGAAACATAGTCATTAGATTTCCAATTAGAATAACTCATTTCTCCCTGGAAATGGCACCAATATGTTATCACACAATCTAACATCCTAGTGAAAAGTTTCACTAGGTTGAGATGGGTGTAACATGGGAGGAACCCCCATTGTCACCTTATATAGTTCTCCCCCTATTTAGTGTAGCAAAAGTTTCCCACATAAGAGAGGTGTCCCTAGTAGGGTTTACGAATCTAATGGCAAGGGGAAAGTCCAAGTCAAGGGCCTCCTAATCTAACCTACAAATCTTCCACCTAATAGGATATGGAAAGATGAACCAAAGATGGTCTTGGATTTTTTCAAGAGAGGTAATGAGTGGGAAATAAAAACTACTTGCACATCAATTGTATAAGATGAAGGACACCCCAAACACCAACCAATGAAGAAATATAAAAATTGTTTCTGCTAAATTTATCTTTAGAAAAGGAAACCATATACTACTGAAAATAAAACACTAAATCTATGTAGCAATAAACCAATATAACATTAGTTAAGAAAATATATATCAGTAGTGAATTAGCACTATGGCAGCAATAAAATCAGCTTAGAAATATATGAGACATTGATTACAATAAGAATGGGATAAAGAACTATTTTTTGTATTTTCATGAGTTTTAAGATATATATATATATATATAGCAAAAATATAAAATCAATAATATGTAGCACTAAATGGTTGTAATTTTGTAATAGCAAGCAATTTTTACCATCAAACTTCAAAATTCTTCCACTAAAAGGACAAAAAGTTAAGGAGGCTTGACTCATTTATGGTAAAACTATGAAAAATACATTAATTTAACTCTAAACTGTGTTTAATAAATGTTTTAATTGTTATAAATTAGGTTTTTAAATTTTGGGAAATATGATAAATAGATTAGTGCCTTCAATTTACAATGTATTTTGTCTATGGAGTCAAGAGAAGAGCCAAGTCTAGGGTTGGCTTAAGGGAATATCAAGACAATCCACTACTAGTCTTAAGGGATCACCTTAATACAACCACAGTAAGAATTATGCTAATGGCTAGAGGTAGTCCACTATTAACCTCAAGCTTATCAACCTAATCACACCTTTGGAAAATAATACCAGGTTGAAAGAATCCTAGAATAGTCCACTACATACCCTTGGGTATCTCCTACTAGACCTAAATCTATTTCAAAAGATGGGGCAAGGGGAAGCACCTCCACTAGAACCTTTCTAAGCTTTTGGAGAACAAGGGTTTGCTAAATAAGGGCTTCAATAAGGAACACTCACTCCATTAGACAAGTACACCAATATTGAAAGATCAATTGTCAACAATTTAACCAAGAAAGAAAGAAAGAAAAATACCTACTAGATCAATCACATGTCCATCCAAGAAGCTTTAGAACCAATATTATCCATGGAAAAGTAGCATCCACAAAATATCTTCCTTTAGACAAGGTGTGTTCCTAAATACTAATCCATAACTTGCAAAGATAAGTGAAGGGGAGGAAAATAGCTATATTAATCCACATCAACAAGATATTTATAATGAATTTCAACCTCATGTATTTATACGAGGCTATCCAATACCAATTAATTCTTAGACATAACATAAATAGGCACTAATGCAAGGTGAATAGGCTTAAAAATCCCCTAAACAAAGCCTCCAAGTGAAGTTTGTTGCTTCTAAATTCTCAAAACCTCAAAGAAACCTCTTTTCCTTCACACAAGTGAGTTGTAGGGTGAATAATGGTTGTACAATTGTCATAAGAAGAGAAATACCCTCAAATTTCAAGTGGTGGGGTGAAAATACATGTCTTTTCATTCAAGGCACCTCTCAATCCTAAATCTCAACATCCAATAGACTCAAAATGATGAAGTTGGCCTTTTCATATAGGGGTTTGGATGTTCTTAAGTCCCTTTTATTTTTTTAATCATGACATGCATGGGGTTAAGGGTGATGTCCTCATGTCAAGGGATAGAGCTCAAGCTAACTTGGATTTTGACTTTATGGTTCATCCCTTTAACCAACTTAAAGGCAGGAAGAATGGATAATGGAGAATAGGATGAATAGAATGTGTTAATTATGGAAGGATATGAACATGCTATCTATATCTAGGCCTCTTATTTGTTCCCCTCTTGGCCCAAGGAAAGGAAAAGCCCAAGGTGGTTATACTTGACTAGATAGAATTGAAGATGATCAAATTGAAATAATCCAAGGAATATCCACCCAAACTGTCATGATCCATCGTCCACTTCAAATTTATAATCACTACTTCATGCTTAATACATATGCCATTATGTTGTAGCGACTGCAACACCCTCCAAAATTTTGGCCTACACTCAAATTTTGGAGCCTACTGTGGATCCTACGATTGGTCATTCCTCAATCACTTATTGGTAAGTTGATGATTTCAAGCTCCCTTCTTCGATCTCAAGATTCATTCACACATCTTTATATAGAAAGTGTCATCTTTAGGCATGGGAGTTATCGCTTGTCATGAAAAGGGAAGATTTGGTTTGCTTCAAGGGGAAATCTTTGTGAAAATGATTTGTTCTCATCATATAGACATGTTTTGCACTCATTTCCAAAATATTTCCAAATTTTCATGCACTATTACACAATTGTCGTCATTATCCTCACAAAGTTTATCGTTGAAGTCGCACTTGTTGTAAGCTACCACAAAGGTTGTTGCATTAAGCGAAGTATGTTTTCATATGTTCTGGATGATCTATGTTGTATCACTAAGTGTCCAAGTGTGTGGTCACAGTCAAGTTCTATCATTGTTCACATTGGTTCCATTGATCCCACACTTAGCCAAATTTTGGAGGATTCCTAGCAACCTAACCTCATCCATCCTTCCTAAACTGCGTACTTCACATCTGCAACCCTCAGTATTTTTCCTTGCCTGCTTGAATTGAGCAATGCGTAGAAATCCCAACATCCCTTTGCATCCAAAACTGAGCATTGGCTACCTCCAATGACCTTCCCTCAGTCGAAGCTCACTTCCCTCAAGAACTGTGTAGATTTGTCCTCCATGCCTCTTTGTTTCCCAGTCCCCCTTGCCAATGAAAATTGTTTAGATTTTTCCTCCAGGGCCTCATCCCACAACAGCCACTACTTGCTTGAACAATGTAATTCTATCCCTTAATGAGCACTGTGCAATTTTTTCCCTCAATGAGCATTGCACAGTCTTATCCCTCAGTCCAGCCCATCCATTGAGCCTTATCCCCCTAACCTAATACCAATTCCAACTCAATCAATGGATTATCATGCAACATCTTAGACTAAGGGTTTATCAAACTAATGTTATCTTGTCATGAGTGGATTACAAATACATGAATTTTACCAAGCTATGATAAGATGATTAAGAAGGAGGTGAAGGAGGAGGACATCACTAGATGATACTTAAGGAGTTGAGGAGAAAAGATAGTTATCAGATAAGAAGACCAAGGAACCCGAGGTATGATAGAATATCGAGACCGCATGAAGACTCCATCTAATTCATAACCCTTTGGAGGGTAGGTACGAACAACAAAGCACATCTTTCATGAAGTTGAAATACACCTCTTAGTCATGAAGGACTGCTTATCATTGTCATATCATTATGTCTTCAATGACATGTATGGTTGCAAACACTCAAAGTAATTCCATTTGTTTCCTCTAATTGTTTTTCTCCCTTTCACTTGTTGGATCAACTGTCGTATTTTGGCATGTTTGACTGTTATGTCATGTTTGCAAGTCTTTTATGGTGGTTTTGAAGGTCGACCTCTATGTATATGATTTTTCCTAACCATGTAAACATTTGTTGCACTCATGCACAAAGTCTTGAACATTGTCGCAAAAGTGTTGTCACGGTCATCCTGAAGTCTATCTTAAGTGTCGCACTTGTCACTTCTTGTCATGAGACAGACACAAGGGGTAACGCTTTATTTGTTGTTTCAATGGTCTATGTTGTCATGTAATCGAAGTATGCTAAGTGTGTGGTCACATTCCAATTTCATCACGAGTCAATCTCCCTCCTGCACTTAGCCATTTTCGAAAAATATTCCCAACCGGGAAACTCAGCTTCATCGGGCCTTGTCTCAACTTCGCACTATGCAGTCTCATCCCTCATTGATGTGACCTTGCTGCTTGTAAATGCACAATACATAGTCAATGTCCTCTAGGGTTGTTTCTCTGCGCAATTCCTGAGTCTAACAACCTTCCTTGACCCCTAGAATTGCACAGTTGTGCCTCCCAGTCTGTCTTGAACTGTGCACTTCACACTTTCAATCCTCAAGCTTTTCCCTTGCCTGCTAGAACCCTGCAATGCACAGCGATCCCAGCCTCCCTTGGCCTCCATAACTATGCAGGTGTGTCCTCTAGTGACCCTCCCTCGACCAAAGCTCATTGTCCTCAAGAACTGTGCAGATTGGTCCTCCAGGCCTCTCTACTTATCAATCCTCCTTGCCTCTGGAAACTGTGCAGATTTGTCTCCCAGGGTCTCATCCCGCATCATCCATTATCTGTCTGAACTGTGCAATATTGACTCCCAATGGCCACTATGAAATTTTTCTCCCTAGTGAGGATTGTTGTCAAAAGTTCCTCAATTAAGCCTAAGTTGCGCTCTGTGTAGTCTCAGTGACCAAACTCTCTCTCTACCAACTGGAACTGCGCAATGTGCAGTCACTGAGCCCTGCCTCCCTACCTGTGACTTGTCCCAAGCTTAGTTCATGGATAATAATGCATTGTCTTAGAGTAGGGATTTTTCGAATTGATGTAGTCCCATCATGAGTGAATTGCAGGAACATGTACACTATCCAGTCATGGCAAGATGATGAAGAAAGAGAAGAAGGATGGAAGCATGACGAAAGACTCATTTTTAGTTGAACGGATGAGTGGACCTACCAAGAGCAAGAAAAGGGACACAAATAACATCATCAAGCTATTTGGAGGAGAAGAGAAAGCATATCTAAGAACACATCAAGCACTCAGCAACAATAGTGACTTGACATTGCCATATCATTAAGACAGTTTAAGTCAGCAGTGTCGTGTCAAGTTGTGTCATGATTTTTCATGTGCCACATCACTATTGTGGGCCATGTATATTGTGAATCAAATGTATTGTAAAGTGAAATTCCAATAGACACACCAGAATATGAAGAATCATGTAAGTCGAAAAGTCATAGGAAGTTGAACAATCATGAGGGTAGTTAAAGAGTCACAAGGGGAAGACATCACCCTTGGTTATATATACCCCCTCATTGTATGAGAAAGGACTTTTACACCTTGGCTCCTCTGCAAAGCATTAGAGAGACCAGCTAGTTCTTTGAGGAGTAAGGAGTGGCTCCAATGTCCCACTACTAGGGCTAGTGATGTATAATGTAAATATGTGTCTTGGAACTTTTTCTTAATAACAGAAGCCTTTTAATGTCGGCACATTCTTCATGCATGACTTATGAATGTTTGTAAGACTATTATGTGGACATTTGTATTTCGTGTTTTCTTTCACATGTACTAAGATAGTTGAATTACTTCAGTTATTTTAGTGCATATCTTGTTGAGAATGTGTTGTAATGGTTGTTATTGTTGTTCCATCCTTGTGGACTATTCCGCATGATACTAGACAGATCTTTCTTTTCTTATTGGTTATGACAACCATCACATCTGTCGTGGAATATTTCGTTGGATGTTAGACGAACCTTCCCTTGTTTTTTTGTTGTAACGACTATCGCATCCGTTGTGGACTATTCCTCTAGATGCTAGACACGTCATGTTGGTTCATGTGTGTCTCTTCCCGGATGCTACTATTACCTCTCACTTAGAGACTCACTTTTCTCATCCTTTTTCAGTAAGAGAACCTAAACACAGTTGTGTTGGACATTCACTAGGCACACTCACCTTGCTTTTCTAAGATACCATTTCATCACTCTCCTGTGCTGACAACTAGAGCCAAGGAAAATATTTAAGGATTTCGCAATTGGACCTTTATACCGAATGGGACTCCTACACCAAATGGTGTGAAGTCTAATTGGGACTTCATACCAGGGAGATCCCCTTGGTTGATGGATTTTTAGCACCGTCAACACATTCATTTTTCGATGAAGCATTATCCATACCTCTTATGAATGGGTGGAAACCATTATATGTAGGAGTTGGATGTGAGATGAGATAAATTGTAATTGTTGAGACATGAGCTAAGAGCTAAAAGATGAAGGCTAAGAGCTTAGAGCAAATTCAAGGCTACCATATGTGGAGTCAATGGGTCCACATGGGTCCATGCTAGTATTGGGTCCACATATGCATCAAAGGATAATTTGTTTCTTATATGGCTATCCTTGTAGGATGAGGGGAAATAGGTACACCATGGATATTTGGATATTTCATGCTTTTACAATGCACTAGACATATTTTTGAATATCATACAATATCCTTGAGATCTTGTTCTGACTCTATTGGAAGCTATGCATTGTAAAAATCATTTTCTACAGGTGGTTTTCACAACAACATAGTTTAATAGTCATTTATAATTTATCACCTTGTAGGATGAGGGTAACAAGCACCATGAATCTTTGGCTATTGCATGATTCTACGATGCACTAGACATATTTGTGAGCCTCACATTAAATCCTTTAGGTTTGGTTCGCACAACAAAGGAATTATTCCAAAGATCTCTGAGAAGATCAAAAAATATGTACTTGCATTGAAAACTATGTACGAACACATATAAAGATATCCTTGAAATATGGGGGAATTGCACGTGTAGAGATTCACAGAAATATTGATTTGATTCAAGTCAAAATCTATATTGAATTTCCCAACTTGTTGTTAATAGAAGGTAGGGGTCAAGGAATTGAAAATTAAGAAACAACGTACTAAATATGCTCGATTTTGCACTACAAGAAGCCTTTTTGACAAGTGCTTTTCCCAACAGCACAAGGAGTGTAACAGTCATCTATGATTTATCACCCCCTCTCTCTCTTATGAATGGGTGGCAATCCATTATATGTAGGAGTTGGATGTGAGCTAGAGGATTTGTAATCAGTGACATGAGCTAAGAGTCAAAGGTTAAGAGCTTAAAGAAAATGAGAGGCTATCATATATAGAGTCACTGGGTCCACATGGGTCCATGCTAGCATTGGGTCCACATATGCATCAGAGGATAAAAAAATTCTTATATGGTTACCCAGGTAGGATGAGGGGAAACAAGCACCATGGATCTTTGGATATTGCATGCTTCTACAATGCATTATATTTGTGAATCTCACATTACATCATCGAGGTCTTGTTTTGACTCTATTGGAAGCCATGCACCACAAGAAGCCTTTTCTACAAGTGGTTTTCCCATGAACAAAAGGAGTGTAATGGTCATCTATGATTTATTCATCCTATAGGGTGGGGAATAACAGGACCCATGGATTGCATGCTTCTACAATGCACTAGAGATATTTGTGAATCTCACATTACATCCTTGAGGTCTTGTTTTGAATCTGTTGGGATCCATGCACTACAAGAAGCCTTTTCTACAAGTGATTTTCCCAATAACACGAGTGTAATAGTAATCTATGATTTATCATCCATTTTTCCTCTCCTTGTCATTTCGTCTTCCCCAACAAGGCGGTCGAGTAATAGAAAGTGTAGTCTAAAGATGTTCGTTGGATTTGTATTATGCAACCTTTGTGTCTCCATCCTGGTGGCCTATAATGGTTACTTCACCTTCATTCTAACCATGTCGAAAGCCATGCACTACAAGAAGCCTTTACTACAAGTGGTTTTCCCAACATCACAAGGAGTGTAATGGTGATCTATGATTTATCATACCCTCTCCCTCTCCTTGTCATTTCTTATTCCCCAACAAGGAGGTCAATGAGTAATAGAAAGTGTTGTCTAAAAATGTTCTTTGGAAGCAATGTGTATAACGAAAACTTTAAACTTGTGTCTCCACCTTGATGGCTACAATGGCTACTTCACCTTCCAAGAAGCGTTAATATATGACAACAACAACATCCATATGAAAGATGAGATCAACAATAAGTTACAAGGCAATAGTCATCCAATGAATTTGGACAAACAATGTGGCTTACAAGGTCACATCAATACATATAATGCGTCAAATGGAACCACCTTGCAACATAATTATATCATCATATAAATCTTACATCGACACTTATCAAAAATAAATATGATTATGAATCAACAACTATATTCTCTCCTCTCCCATGTAGACTACATACCAAGCAAGTCTTTGAATCAATAATGTGGTTACATAAATCAATAGATTAGATTCACAAAAGGGAAATGTTGTGTAACATAATTATATCATTTGGATCTCACTTTTTAAGGTAATAATAACTATATTTTCTCCTACCATTCTGGAATGTAGTTAATCACACCTCTTGTTGTGGAAAAATGTGCATTCTACTACTTGGAATTATTTCATTAAAAATTGTCTTTACCTTTTAGTGTCATGTTCAAAAGTGGACTTGTACCTTGTTAATGCATCAAAGTTCACATGGTTGAAGAAAGACCTCTTCACTAATCAATCAAAAACATTTATAAAAAATAAAATCACGATCATGGTTAAATAAACTAAAACTAGCAAAGGAATATCACTAACCTTAGGGGAACAATGGTGTTTTAATATGCTAACTCTAGGCCTGGACTCCAATCAAAGAAGTTTATGCTCACCTAGGGAGGATAGATAAATTTAACTTGCAGCCTAATCATTCAAATATTAATCCTTGTCAGGAATGTGAAGAACACCATCAAACACTTGTGAGCAAGCACGTCTCCTGAAAACTCCAAATTAAGCTCAATCTTTTGAAGAATTCATGGTGCATTGAGTTTTATTTATCATGTGTTGCATAGTAACAACACTTGAGCTAAATTGTATGGTAATTAAATAATAAAAGGAAAAGAGGGTAAAAATATTAATTAACTACAAGCTTCATTTTCAAGCAATCCTTCAATGCCCTCTGTAATGAATCATGTAAGCTCAATAACAATGCATGTGGTTGGCATCCAAGATAATTGTTCATAAGCGCTGACAAGACTTACCCTCCCTCATAAGTTCATCATATGTAAACAATATTGTGGTAGGATATTTCTCCAGGTATCAAACCATGCATCAGTTTCATCATTTTGCAATGAAGGTAACAAGGGTGGAAGCCAAATGAGGGTTGGCCAACATCAAAAAGTGGAATTTGGGGAGCTTTCAAGGTTATCATGTTGATTATTCATTATTCAAGCATTGTCCCTTGCATGTTTCATTCTTCTTTTTGTTACTGAGGGTCATCCTCTATTAGTGGGCAACCTCCCTCCTCAATTCCCTCAATGGCTCACCATGAGATTCAAGAAATTTGAGGGATTTGCCAACGACGCGAGGGATTGGAAGAAGAATTACAAAGTATGGTGAGACAATTTAAATTGAGGGATGTAATTTGGCAACATAGGGCACAACAACAATGGATATTCTCCATGAGAAGAGAGACTCTTCACCAAGTGGAGGTAGCATGCAAGCTTCTATGTCACAAATTGGACAATGTCTTCCCTGGAGGTCAATTGGGGTGCTAGAATCTGATACCATATACTAGCTTTCGACTTGGAAAAATAGGGCACCATGTCACCCAATGTCCAAATTTGAATGTGCAAGCACTAAAGGAGAACAAGGGGGCAGCTCTGGAGGCCATATCCCAACATGACCCAGGTTGACTTGTAGAATTCTAGGCATTTATTATCAGCTTTATGCAGTTAGACACTTTCGTGTAAATTTATTTTCCTAATAGTTCTAGATGACCAAGGTCCTAAACTAGAAAACACTCCAAATTTCTCTCATCGTAACTTAGCTACATGCTTCAATTGCAACTTTTGATTAATACAAATCCTCCAGTTATTTAAAAATAAAACTAGTGAGAAACATTAAATGTAAAGATTTAAAAAAATAAAATTTGTCAAGGTTCAACCCAACAGTGGAGATGAGTTATCAATCAATTCCAACTGTAGGCAAAAGACCTTATATAAGGGACCTATCAGTTCCCAGCCTAGTTTGGAAACTTTCCCTCATCTATCAGTTGAAATAATCGTTGTTTTATTTAACAACTTGATGTAATGTTTATTTTTACTTTCCATTTCCTCTTTTAAACCTCTTTTTTTTTTAAGACTTATGATAACATTTATTTTGAGCTTTCATTTCCTTTTTTCCAACTTGATAACATGTTTATTTTGACATTTTATTTCCATGTCATCCATCCCATCATATGGCTTCTTTAGTTTCACACTGTTCATTTTCAATTTATACTAAACGTAAGGTTTTCCAAATGGTTTCTCTGGTTTATACAAAAGACCGGGAAAATATTTCATGCAAGTCCTTAAACATTTCCCTCTCAACGATTATTGCTCATCTTTTTAAGATGTTTGTTTACTGTGCATTTGTAAAAGGAGGTTTGTTCTGAACCTCCCAATCATGTGTGCACATAAGTCCCTGATATGCACTGAGCTACATTCGAGCCATATGCCTGCACAATATCAATGGAAAATTAAGAACCAAAACCTCCCTGATATGCACTGAGCTACATTCGAGCCATATGCCTCCACAATATCAATGGAAAATTAAGAACCAAACCCTCACATCTTACTGATGTCGGGTTTTATTTGACCTCATTTTGGCAAATCCAAACAAATGAGATGGAAATTGTCCAAAGACCAGCATGCATGAAATCCTTAAACAATAATTTACTTAACATATTGAAGGATGAGACTATCATTGCAAATGAATTCACATCACGACTCTGCAACAGCTCAACAAGGAAGCTTAGCATCACAGGATCTGGAGCTCGGTAGATAGAACAAGAGACCATTCTAAGTTTGAACAACCCGCAAAACAAAATTCAGGCATTGGAGGGAGATTTTACTACAAGATCCAAACAGGGTTCAGTTGCATGATGGAAAGCAAGATGGGGCATATGAACAATTGTATGAATCGGTCAATTTTGACCAACCAATAAGGCCAAATTTTCCAGAGAAACAACAAAGGATCCAATTCTGACAAGGGGATTACTATGAGCAACTCTTATTTCCACCCCTATTGAAATATAAAAGTCTTGCATTTATATTTCTCTCAAAGTTGACTTTGACATGTTAGCAGCAAGTCACCTCCTATTCCCCTCGCATATCAAACACATTTATATTTCAATAGGGGTGGAAATAAGAACTGTCAGTACTATATATCACATTAAAGTGACTTTCATTTACTAATTATCAATATAACTAAAACTTGCTAGCTTTGACCCAGACTTCAGGTCAAATCATGCTCTAATCCACCAACAATTCATACCACAACTAGCAAATCAATCGAGTTTGTCTCACGAGTACTCACGGATCAGCCAAACTTTCACGAGTTTAAAATTTTCACGAGTGAAATGGAGAATTTGTCCAAGGATTTCCCCGTTTTCAAACTCTGAACTTGTGGCCCCCCAAAATTAGTTGTTGACACCTAATCTAAAGATTAGGAAATATGGTAAATATTTTTTTTCCAGGGACGAAAAAGCATAATTATATTATATAACGTATATAATGAACAGATAATATATTGTCAGATTAAAACTTCATATGAGCAAAAAAAACTGACGCATGGACAATCAGTAGCAGAAAAGTCTGAAAGGAGAAGGGAGACTAATCCCAAACAAAAAGTTTTTGATGTTCATCCAGATAGATAGCCATTTTAGCTGTAATAGAGTTCACATAAAGAAATTTTGTGGGTACAAAATTTGGAGAACTAGGATCCTCTGTGGAGTAACAGCGCTGTTCATAAATACCAAAATATATTCGACCATACATAAGTCACAGGGAAATCAAAAAGGAAAAAAATTGACAGAACATCCCTGGAACCCGCAAGATTTGGGGTTATGAATCAGGTAGAGAAAATTCTTTAATAGAGAAAATTTCCTCCTCAAAAATTACCTTCATGTTCCAGATACCTGAATCCGATAAAAGGTCTTCCTTTGATAAAATCTCTGATTTCTTGTTCTGTACTTTGTAAATGTGTTGTATGGAACATCCTTCCATCCTCCTCCACAAGATTGGGGGTTATGAATCAAGTAGAGAAAATTCTTTGATAGAGAAAATTTCCTCCTCAAAAATTACCTTCATGTTCAAGATCCCTGAATCCGATAAAAGGGCTTCCTTTGATAAAATGTCTGCTTTCTTGTTCTATACTCTGTCAATGTGTTGTATGGAACATCCTTCCATCCTCTTCCACAGGAACACTATTCTATTCATCCAACCTGCAAGGTGAGGATCGCTGATATGGATTTTTCCCAAAACATAATTCACCATGACTTTGGAATCCCCGAATATAGATACGGACTGAATGTTAAAGAAAATATAGAAAGAAAGAAGACCCGCAAGAGCCATCGCCTCTGCTTTGCAATTGGATCCTTTACCCCCATTCCAGGAAATAAGATATTGAGTATTTTCATCCATGATGATGGAAATATGGTAAATATTGTAAATACAAAAATGAGAAGAAGATGAAGAGACATTGGAATACGAATTCCCATACTCTCTCCTGTTATATATTAGCGATTTTTGTAATAGAAATTATCATTTCATGGAGTGACCAATGCTTGGTCTAACCTAGTATTAGAGCGTAGGTCTTAAATTTGGCTCTTTGCCCCCAATAACTCCTGTTATTTTCCTACTCTCACTCAAAGTTGTATGTGATCTGTCTTCTGTCCACTGCATGCATACAGCTCTTTGCTCCCGCTCAAATTTTGTTTAAAATTCTTCTTGAATTTCAAATCTTTGTGCACCTGAGTACATCGAGGTCCATAAGCCAGAAAGGGAATGCACTGCGTTCTACCCCTGCATTAAATCAAGTATAATCTCTGCAATGCATTGGAGTTATGGATTGAAGCAGCATGGGAATGCCTCTGTCTCTATGTGTGTTGTTTTTTGAAGGTCATGTGATGAATGGAGCTTGAAGAGTTTGACTGTTGCAGAAGGGAATAACGCTCGAAAGGGTCGTTGTTGCCTTGTTATATGGTGGTCATTCATATATATGTAAGTTGAATACCTTGCATTGAGTGCAGCGTGCATCCAATGTATTAGCAGTTCATTTCAGCACTCAGTTCATTTCAGTCACCGTGTGTTGGAATGGTGTTGTATTGAACTATTGATGCGTTGAACCCTGGAGGTGCGTTAAACTTTGTTCATTGTCGTGTGTTGGCATCCCCTCACTGTGATGATTAAAATCTTGTGAGTGAGTTGAAATGTGTTGGCATATATTGGTTGCACCTTGGTCAAAGGAATTTGAATGTTCCGTGTGTAATTATATGGTATGTATTGGTATTATATGCTGGCCAAACACCAAGTTTGTTTGCGTATGATGTGCTTTGATTCATATTGCACTGTTGAACCACTTATATATACATTAAACCATTTATATAGTTAAGTTGGATTATATATACATGGAGTATGGATTTTATGATATTTAAATGTTGCTCTTCGAGGTAAAGAACTTGAAGTTAAATTCCAGCATCATTTATATTCACATATTTAGAGATCGAAAGCCAGCATTGTTTTTGGAGTTATTTGAAGAAAATTTCAGAGACATCAAATTTTTGTTGTAGGTGTTCTGATTATTTAGGGTCTAGTTAATAATTTTATAATGCATTCACTCATTTCTATAGTTGTAGTAATTCTCTCTGGCAAAGAAAACTACCATGAATGGCCCAGAAAGATAAAGAGTATCTTTATTTTCAATGAATCGTGGAAAGAAGTTTGTGAAGGAGATGTTGGGAATCCACCTGAAAAGCCCACATCTGACAAAGAACTCGCCATATGGGAGAACAAAAACAGCGAATCTTATGCCTTGATTGTTGTTTGAAATGTAGTTAGTTTCGGTCCTCATAATTATCAGTGTACTCATGTCAATATAGATATCTTATGTAACAAACAAAAGGAAGAAAAAAAAAATTTAGAGCATGGGTTCCATGTTTCTTGTTGATGGCCTTCTAGGTAAAAGCATGTTCTTCATGCTCCTAGGGTTTGTTAGATCATAGTATTTATTTTCATGAGTTTATAAAGTCAACATCGTGATTATAAGACCCATCTGGGCAAGACATACCTTGTAAAAGAATTTATTTTGAGTCAAAGAAGACAAAATAAGCCTCCTGGCAAAGACAAGTCAGCCCAAGGAAGAGTATTCGACCCACTTAGAAGAGTATAACTAGAAGTTGTTCAACCCCATTTGCTCACCAATTCAATCTGTAATCAAGGAGCTCAATCTGAAGTGCAAAGGTAAAGATGAAGGTCTAGAAAAGCAAGGAAAAAGGAAGTAGAAGCTAGAAGGAAGGAAAATTGAAGTTTTTCCCTAGTTTTCTCTCACACGCGTGAAGTAGTTGTGCTAATGCAAGGGGTTGAAGTTGCAGAACAATTGCAGGTCCGAAATCTTGTTGTTGGGGGCTGAAATTCTGAGTTTAGTGCAGTTCTAGAAGGATTTGTCTCTTGTTGATTTGGTTTGACTTTCACCTAATTGGAGGGTATTTTTGGAGGTCTGACTTGGTGCAAGAAGGAGGCTTTGATTTTGTTGTTTGGTTCTTGTTGTCTCATTTGAAGAAGATTCTATAACAAGAGAAGAGATTTTTTGGGTTTTCCCCTTGGAGGGGTTTTTCCCTGGCTTGGAGCTTAACTTCCGTGTCCATTGTCTTTATTGTTCTTCTCTTGATATGTGTTTGATGAAAATATATAATAAAGAAACACAAGAAGATAAATAAATTTCACAAGAAAATATTAAGGAATAAGGAGAAATTGAATTAATTGCTACCCCACTGCATTCTCCAACATGGAATTGGAGCTAAAGTGAACAAGAGAAGGCATCAGGAAAGACAAAAAAAAGGTTTTCTTGTCAATGGGAATCATTTGCAGAAGGACACAAGGAAAGAAGAAGGAGACTTATTGACTTAGAAGGAGGGTTACTACACTAAAGAAGACCTCATCATGAAGCTCTCATTGGAAGTTCTCTTGTATACTTCATCATCTTTGTAAAGGACGGAAGCATCAAGGAGTCTTGAAATCACCATTCGCTCTTTGAAGTTGTCTAAAAAATTCATTATTGAAGGCATCCTAGAAGATACCTAGGACATATTTGAAGTCCCCTTGGAGGTTTTGAAAACTTCAAGATAGTTGGGGAAGGACACAAGGAAAGAAGGAGACTTATTGACTTAGAAGGAGGGTTACTACACTAAAGAAGACCTCATCATCAAGCTCTCGTTGGAAGTTCTCTTGTATACTTCATCATCTTTATAAAGGACGGAAGCATCAAGGAGTCTTGAAATCACCATTCGCTCTTTGAAGTTGTCTAAAAAATTCATTATTGAAGGCATCCTAGAAGATACCTAGGACATATCTGAAGTCTCCTTGGAGGTTTTGAAAACTTCAAAATAGTTGGGGAAGGAATCTTGGTTGACAAGTAAGTAGTATGTTATTTTATATGTCTCAATCTACAGATAGCATGGCTTCAATTTGCAAGGAAAGCAACAAGCTTGTTGGGTCAATGAATTTCCTAGTATGGAAGAAAATAATTGAATTGGCACTCACAGAAAACGAAGTCATGGAATATGTTCTTGGTGAAGTTCTTAAACCAACCAAAGAAAAGACTCGAGAATTAGCAAAGTACAAAAAAGAGGAAGTAAGAGCACAAAGAATCATTGTGGAATCATTAAAAGATCATCTTGTTCCTTTTATTGTTGATTTGAAGACATCTAAAGCTATGTATGATAATCTAGTAAAGTTGTACTCTATAAGTACATCAAGTCAAAAGGTTTCTTTGAGAAATAAACTATATAGAATAAGGAAATCCAAGGATGAAGACATGGCCACCTATCTAATGAAGATCTCTCAAATAAGGGATCAATTGCAAGGGAATGGAGAGATTGTTTCCAACTCTAAAATGACTCTGTGTCTTGAATGCTTTGCCACCTGATTGGAGTAGTTTTGCAACTAGCATCTCCTTAAAGAAAATTACCACACCCTTTGATGAATTATGGGCTCAATGTATCTTGGAAGAATCTAGGATCAAGGCAAAGGATGGCACTAAATCAAATGAGAGATCTCAAGCCTTCGTTGCAAGAACCACGAAGTTGAGAAAAATGAACTTTGGAAAATCCAAGAAGAAAATAGACATCTCCAAGACTCAATGCTTTGGATGCAATGAGTATGGACATTATAAAAGGGATTGTCCAAACATCAAAGTGGACAACAAAAGGAAGGAAAGAAGTGAAGCTCACATAGCTGAAGAAAAGGAAGAACCTAAGAAGGAGCCAAAAGGAGAAGATCCCAAGGATCTCTATTATTGAAGGAGGTCTCATCTTTGTCAGGTTATTTATGAAATTCTCTTTCTTCTATTAAGTAGAGTAGCATGGATTATTACTCTAGCAGAGTCTTGATTTTGTAAAAAGTATGGTGTCATAGATAGAAGCACATGATAATATAAAGATTAAAATTTATTTGTTTAATTTTCTTTGGGAAAGATCATGTAGTTTAAAGAGAATGAGAATACAAATGTGATTTCCAGGGAGAATTTTTGGACCTAATGAAAAGGGAGTGAGGATATACTCTCTGGATGAGCGGGAGTGATGATGGACATCACATTTGTATTCTCTTCTTCATGTGTCATATTGTTGGACATTGAATAAACCAACGCTCCCTCCATGTTTCGTGACATGGACTAACCGCCTCTCGTAAATCCTTATCTTTGGCAATACGATCGTTGATTAACATCTGCGGGTTTTGGTCTAATGGTAATTGTGATTCCCAACAATTGGTATCAAAGCTTAGGTCACAAGTTTGATACACACCTAACTCGCGTTGGGGAGGAGATTGTTGGACATTGGCTAAACCAACGCTCCCCGCATGTTTTGTGACATGGACTAACCGCCTCTCGTGGACCCTTATCTTTGGCGATGTGATCGTTGATTAACACCTATGGGTTTTGGTCTAACGGAAATCATGATTCCCAATAAGTGGTACATGCACTTGACCAAGACTAACAGTTGTAATTCTAAGTGAAGGCCATGGAGAGAGAATGGTGGATGGGTGATTGAATAAGCATATGTGATTTCCTTGAGGATAGAAAAATCCAAGATATGAAATGGACCAACACTCTTTAAGGATTAGACATGTATCCTAAACAAGAGTGGTCGAAGAGGATCGATATTCTTTGAGGATTGGGAATCCAAGATAAGAATAGTCCTAAAAGGACATACCGAGTGAACATTCAGATGGGGTGTGTCTTTGGGAGGTAGTGTGGTATCTCACGTAAAACCTCCTAACATTAAGCTCGTGTATATGAAAGAGATTGTCAAAGTTAAGGCCTTGCTAGGTTGAAAATGTTGGACATGTTGTTGATGCTTAAATATGGCTTACCAATCTGATTCTTCTTATTAGAACTCTTCAGTGTGAGAATGATGTTGTACTAGTTGTACAATTCTGAATACCTCCCTAAAAAGTGTTGGAAATGTAACTAGTTTCACTCTTCATAATTGTCATTGTACTCATGTATATATGTATATCTTATGTAACAAACATATATATATATATATATATATATATATTTTAGAGCATGGGTTTCATGCTTCTTGTTGATGGTCTTTGAGATAAAAGCATGTTCTTCATGCTTCTAAGATTTGTTAAGTCGTAGGATTTATTGTCGTGAGTTTAGAGAGTCAACATCATGATTATAAAACCCACCTAGGCATGAAGTACCTTGTAAAAGAGTTTATTTTGAGTCAAAGAAGTCAAAATAAGTCTCCTAGCACAAGTTGGTTATGGCAAAGACAAGTCAGCCCAGAGAGGGGTATTCGACCCATTTAGAAGAGTATAAATAGAAGTTGTTTGACCTCATTTGCTCACCAATTTGATTTGCAATTAAGGAGTTTGATCTGAAGTGCGAAGATAAAGAAGAAGGTCTAGAAAAGCAAGAAAAAGGAAGCAGAAGTTGGAAGGAAAATCGAAGATTTGCCCTAATTTTCTCTCACATGCGAACTAGCTATGCCGCCACAAGGGGTCGAAGTTGAAAAACAACTACAGGTCTGAAATCTTGTTGTTGGGGGCCGAAATTCTGAGTTTAGAGTAGTTCTAGAAGGATTTGTCTCTTGTTGATTTGGTTTGACTTTGACCTAATTGGAGGGATGACTTGGTGCAAAGAGGAGGCTTTGGTTTTGTCGTTTAGGTCTTGTTGTCTCATTTAAAGCATATCCTATAACAAAAGGAGATTTTCTAGGTTTTCCCCTTAGAGGGGTTTTTCCCTGGCTTGGAACCTAACTTTTGTGTCCATTGTCTTTACTATTTTGCTCTTAATATTTATTTGATAAAAAGATCTAATAAAGAAACACAAGACGATAAATAAAGTTCACAAGAAAATATTAAGAAATAAGGAGAAATTGAATTAATAGTTGCCCTATTGCATTCTCCAACAATTATTGCATCAATCAGTGAAGAGGTGAGTCGTCACATTGCACCATTTACAAATGTTTTTGCAACGTTAAAGAAGCTGAAAGACTTGTATGACTCACACTCTGAGCTTTAAGTAGTCCAATTAATGATCTAATTTTTCAATTTCAAATTGAAAGATGATGATCCCCTTGCCTTAGCCTCTGAAATAAAAACTATTATGCATGAGATAGAATCTATTAGAGTTAAAATAGATGTTCCTCCTTCAGTGCTCGTCAAGGCATTGTATCCCACCTATTCTCATTATCTTGAGTCATTACAAACTAATGGCAAACTTAAGGACATTTCCTTTGAATCTCTTGTGGAGAAATTTGCAAAAAGAGAGAGAGCTTTTGGGAAGAAAAATACATATGCTCAATGTTTTAAAGTTGTGTTCCTTGCACAAAAATAAAATAATCAAGCACGTGATTCTTCTAAAGGAAGAGTGGCAGAAGAAGACTTGGGGGGTGGATGTGGGCGGTAAGGACATTATCAAGGAAGAAGCCCTTATCTCCATTGTATACAACGTAAGAAATGGACATGATGTTTCCACATGCAAACTCTCTTGGGACAGAATCAGACAAGAAAAAAATGAAGAGAGACAAATCACCAGATTGAGAGAAAGGTAAAGCACCCGAATATGCTCATTATATTATGGCACATTGAAATATTGGAGTAACTGAAGACTTGTTTAACGCTTCACTTGCTTCATGGAAAGATGCATAGTTGCTTGATTCAAAAGCAACTTGCCACATGACCTTTCAAAGAGATTTTTTTTAAGAATTCAGTGACAATGTAGATGGAGCAGTGTACTTTACAGACAAATCAAAATTCAAGCCATTTGGACTTTACACCATTAGGCTCAAACTATCTGATCTCCCTGACTTTCTTTTACACGATGTTCTCTACTTCCTAGAGTTGCAAAGAAATTTCTTGTCATTGGTTCACATCCGCCAACAAGGACACGCCATTCACATGTTTGATGGCAAGGTTGAAGTGAGAAAAACATTAAACAAACTTGTCAAGACTAGGACAAACGAAGAAATACTCTTGAAGTTGCAAGGAACCTCTGCTCGTGCACAAAACTTGGCATACAATTCTCAGTATGGTGAAGGTACATCCAGTGTCTTATGGCATGCTAGATATGGACATCTGAACTATGACAGTCTTCGTTTATTGAAGAGAAATGGTGTAACTGGTGTGCCAACCATTCCTAGTAAACTTAAGCAATGTGATGCTTGTAATCTTAGAAAAACAAAGCAAATAGTGATTTCATGATTCTCATTCCACAGCGCATAGAAAGCTTGAACTAATTCATTATGACTTGTGTTGCCCTATGCATGTTCCTTCTGCAAATGGAAATAAATACATCATGACTTTTATTGATAACTACACCATAATGTGTTGAACATATCTGTAGAAGAACAAATCTAAAGCTTTTGAGACTTTCAAAAACTTTCATGCATGGATTAAAAGTAGTACACAATCTCATATTGGCTCTATTTGTACTAATAATGGGAAAGAATATACTTCAAATGAATTTGAAAACTATCTTCGCCAACATGGGATCCAACATCAAACCATTGTCTTATAATCTTCAACAAAACAATGTAGCTAAAAGAATGAACAGGACAATCTTAAATATGGTACGTTCAATGACGTTTTTCAAAAATGTTAAGTTGATGTCTTGGGTTGATGCAGTTCTATGTGCAATATATATTAAGAATAGAGGTCTATCTCATGCTCTAAAAAACAAAACTCCCCATCAAATGTGGTATGGCCACATTCCTTCTGTCAGGAATCTCAAGGTTTTTGGTTCCCCCTACTATGCCTTGATATCTAAGGAACAGAGAAACAAACTTGGCGTAACGAGTCAGATATGTATTTTCATGAGGTTAACCAATCATTTGAATCAAAAGCAAACCCTTTCAATTCGAAGGGGGATCTCTTCTACAACTCAATGAAATCTAATTGGATTATACAAAATTGGTTTGGAAAGGACAAGAAAAACCATTGGTGATGAAGTCTTTTTGACAAGAAGTTATTGATTACATGCTATATGAACAGAATACAGAGGCAAGGTAGCATCAAATTTCTTAGATAATTCATCATTCAACTATGATAGAAGCAAATAGAAATAAATATCGAAAAGATAGCAACTTGTGAATTACATGAAAGATATTCAAGTCGAAAACATATAAACAATTTGGCAATTCTAAATCTAAGCTGATAAACAGAATTAAGATTTAATCACTCAATTCCAAACATAGAAGACTTATGGATCAGATTGTGAAATAAAAGAAATAACATGCACTAGAAAACAGATAGGAAACCCATCACACAAGAATCTCTATAAATCTGAACAAGTAACACTGATCACAACAATTTATATTAATGTCAAAATTCTACACATTGTACCAAGGTTCTATAAGAATTTTCCAACCCTTTTTCATTCTACAGAACTTGTTTTTATAGAAAAGATTACAACTTACAACATGTTTCTAGCATATTCTTAATTACAAACTTCTAAAAATAACAACGTACATGTAAACACATGCACAGAAAACATCTTTCCAAGCGTATTTGTATCTAAATCATAACAACATGCTACAACTTTGACTAGAAAACAAGGTCAAAATGGTGATTGATCTTTTGCCTCATTCGCTGGAACTCGTGCTTTGCCATCCCTCCAAAAATATCTTATGTTGAACAACTCCTCTTTTAAGGCTCCCTGATCTGATAGCGTTGACAATCTCGTTGTTATCCCTTTGAAGCCAGAACATAACAATATCACTGATAAGCTCAATGTCGACACTTTTATAGAATCGATTGCCAAAAATGCACTGACATGAAAATGCTATCGCTCCTTCACTTTTATCATTGCAAATCACTGATAGACAGGTTATCAACCTGCAGAATCAAAATTCCATTTTGACAATGGGCAATCAAAATTGTATGATAAAAAACCAACTAGCTAAGTGTGTTAGTTGCTTCTAGTAAGATGTCACCATTTTTCCTCCTTTGTCTCTTACTCCTCTAAACCTTCGACAGTAACCGTTTTATTCGAGTCTTTGGTTTTCTTTGGTCTCTTTAAGTTTGTAGTCTTCTCTTGGCTTATGATCAAGTCCTTCTAAGGAGTTTTATCTACATCTATGGCCTTTGCTAACTCAGGATTCTGTTTCAACTTGATGTTTAGTCTCAGCTTGTTCCATGGCATGGTGTGGGGCCTTTTTTCACCTTTAAACATCTCTGTCAAGGTGGGTTCATTCTCTACTGGTATCTGCTCAACTTCAGCTCAATCATTTTGCCCTTAGCTTTCTCTGTTTGCTCGCTTAACTTCTTTTTTTGCATATATAGGGACAATGGAGGAGAAGCAACCTTTGATTTTCGTATAAACTCTCCTAGTATAAACTATGGGTAACTCAGGAACCAAAGGGCGAACTGTCTCTAAATTTTGTTAGCTCCTTGTCCGTATAGATGAGGTTCCCTAAGATGAGGTCCCCTAATCAGGATTTTGTGGCTGTTTAGCTTTCTTTTTACTACCCTTCTTCTTACCCCCTTTTGGTTTTGCAAGATGAAATTCAAACCCCCCCAAAACAAAAAGTGTTCCCAAGTCCTTCCAGCTTTTTTTAATTAGCTTTCAATTAGCAGTCTTATTGATATATGAAGTGGGAGAATTCATTTGTCTTTGCTTTGACTTTAGCAGACATATGTTTCAAGCATTCCAACATAAAATAAGGGTATTAATTCTGAACTAACCTGCTATGTGTGTCAAAAATCGAAAGTGATAAAGATTGACTTGATTGTAGCGTCCTTTGCAAGTAAAATATCACTTCATGATCCACAAGGGACATTGCCAATCGTCCTTTTAAGCAAGACCTCTGTACCCTTGAACGCCAATTCATTTCTTTAAATTCATCTTTCAAAAAAAAAAGATACATCACCGCCAACCAAAACATGACTTATGAACACTCTCTCTCCATCTATAAGCAACCTGTGACTTCAACGATTAGCTCCCCTGTCACCCAAAATGTAGTTCCCCCAACATTCACTTGTTGAACATCAAAGCCTCCAATAAACGCTCTAGCAATTTCGTCATGGTAACCTGCACAATGATTTAAAATTTCCTCTCATCCTGCTTCTCGAAACCGCTGCTAAATTTCAAGATAAACTTTGAGTAGGTTGGGTGTTTTATGCTTGCTCCTGTTCGGTTTTCCACTCCTTCCCATGTTTCTTACCGCCAAGCAAAACACAAAAAACGAGATCGCGATTCGATCTTTGATCTCAGGGGAACATTTAACAACCCGTCCTCATTTAGCATAAGAAAACAACACCTCAATCATAGGTTATACAAGTATTACTAAATGGGGTAACTTATTCCCAACCATGTCAAAAGTTGCTCATAATTATAACGAACTACCACTTAGTTGAAAAAATCTCAACATGAAATCATAATTTTTTAAACCCACATTACCTCTCGATAGCGGAATCCAACAATACATCACGTGATCTTACCATCCGACTCACCAGCACGTGTTTGATCCATGATTGCTCCTTTGCTAACGTGGAACTAAGACAAAAATTTTAATTTCTACCTTTGGCATTGATGTCTTCACTATCAACACATTTTAAATTTTCAAAACTACAATAACATTGACACTCCCGTTGTCAGCGCTCTAACATTGTTTATTACAAATTTACGCCCACTCTCATTGTTAGCGCTTCAAAAAATTATAAACTAAAAAAAGTGATAACATGGTACTCAAATATCTCCAAAGCATATCATCTCTATGAAAAATAAATAAGTTTATATTATATAGAGATATTATCTTTTTTGAATCTTCCAACACTAACAATGTTGTTGAACAACAACTTAATCACTTGACAAATTCGAGCATGCAAAATCTTTTTCAGGAAATGAGATTCCACATCTTGAAAGGGGGATCGCTATCCTAGATCAATATGTGGAATCTCCTTTTGAAACACTCTCCCCCTCATGAAGCTCTGGCCATTAACCAAGAAGACACTAAGTGATGTGATTAAGAGAATTAGAAGGCTAAATCTTAATTCAACCCCATCTCAATCAACTAATTGTTTGGGCCATCTCAGAAAGTCCTCCAAAATGGCTCTCCAAAACACTTGGAAGTGTTCATCCTCATGAGGTTGTAAAGACAAGAACAAGAAGCTCAACTAAACATGATGGAGCTAATTTAGACAATTCTAGTTCAATTGTTGATATGGATGATTCTTATGATTGTGAACTAAATGTCTACATATTTTGTCACAACTTCCTTCAAAAAAATTGCTTCTCGTAATGAATGGAAAGAAAACAATACAGAAAGAGCATGATGCTTTGATAAAAAATGGAACCTAGAAGCTTGTGGACCCTCCATTAGGAACGAACCCAATTGCCTGCAAATGGGTCTTCAAGAACAAGTACAAAGCAAATGGCTCACATGACAAGCATAAAGTCAAGCTCGTGGCAAAACGTTGTGCACAAAAAAAAGCGACCGATTATGAAAAGACTTTTGTCCCCATAGCAAAGTGGACTACCATCCAGACTCTCTATGCCTTGCCAGTGCAAAACAATTGGAAAGTCTATCAAATGGATGTAAAAACTTCTTTCTTGAATGGAAATCTAAAAGAGAATGTTTTTATGTCTCAACCAGAAAGATTTTTTGTAAAATGACGAGCACAAAGTATGTAAAATTGTCAAATCCTTATATGGCCTCAATCAAGCACTGCGACCCTGGTACAAGAAATTGACTGAACATCCTCTAAAACTAAACTTCAAACACTATGATCTTGATGATGCAACTTTGTTTGTCAATAAAGTTGGCAAAACTATTATATATTTTGTAGTGTATGTAGATGATCTTCTAATAACAAGGAACAATGAAAATTATATTTCATCAATAAAAAATAATTGATGAAAGTTTTTGAGATGACAAATTTGGTAGATGTTCACTACTATCTACACATTGAAATAACACAACATCCACAATTTATATTCTTCTCTCAAAGAAATACATTGGAGATCTGTTGAACAAATTTGGCATGGACGAGTGTTATCCCTTGACCACTCCACTAGAACAAAAATTTAATGGTCACATTCACAAAAGGAAATGAATTTGGGAATGCAACAAAATACAAACAACTCATATAAAGTCTTAACCCCCTAACTACTCCCAAACCGGACATTTCATTTGTTATTGGGATCCTCTCTAGGTTTATGCAAAACACTTGTGAAGGTCATTAGTTTGTTGCAAAAAGAGTTCCAAGGTACTTCGATTCAAATTTTGATGGAAATAAAGAAAAAGGAGTATCTACTGAAAGTTATGTTATGTTATGGGTCTTGTATCAAGAGTTGTCCCATGGAAGTCATGCAAACAATCAATTCCAGCAAATTTCACTACAATAGCGAAATATGTGGCAATTGTAGAAGCAACAAAGTAAATTGTGTGGCTCAAGAAAATTCTCTAAGATTTGCAAAAGAAACAAGTGCACTCTACTCCCTTTTGATCAATAATACTTATGCCATAAAATTGGCCTAAAACCCAAACTTTCGTGATCAAACCAAGCATATCAATACAAAGTATCATTTTATTCAACATCATGTTGAAGCCAAGACCATTTACCTACAACATTGTTCCACAAATTAATAGATTGCAAACATCTTCACCAAAACACTTCAAAGAGAAAAGTTTGAAAGATTCAAAATCATGCTTGGACTCACCCACATCCTTTCAAATTAAAGAGAGAAATGTGGACACCTAATCTATAAGGCATAAGAAATATTGTAAACACAAAAAAAAAGAGAAAATGAAGACACGGAGATACGAATTCCTTGTATATATTAGTGATTTTCCTAATCAAACTTATCCATTCTTGGTGTTGAATTACCAATGTCTAATCTAACCTTAGTAACAATGCAATTTATAATGCCTTCCCGCCTTTTTGTTTCCATTCATTCACTGCTTAAAGGTCAGCAATCCATGGCTTTTCACAAAAAGTTAAAAATGTCCTCCTTGAAATATTATAAGATCTAAGACACTAAAAGTGGAAAAGATGTGCCTAGCTGCAGCCATATTCCCTTCGTCAATATATGTCAAAAGGAGATGATTCACATCATCCATATGATTCATATGTAATGGCACTTGTAAAAGTCCATTAGGTCGAACTTATCCGTTCTTGGAGTTGAGTTACCAATGTTTAGTCTAACATTAGTAACAATGCAATTTATACTACCTTCACGCCTTTTTGTTTCTAATCATTAACTCTAAAACTGCTTAAGGTTAGCAATCCTTGGCTTTCCAAAAACGGTTAAAAATGTCCTTGTTGAAATATTATATGATTTAAGACACTCTGAAGGTGGAAAAGATGTGCCTGGCAACGATAACAAAATATTTATGAGAAAACTCTGGGTGATGTGCTTCCTTATACAAGTGTGGAAGCCGCACCTGTGAAGAGGTGGTATATCATGTTGCACTATTGTGGCTAAAATGCCACACCCACCTGACAACAGTCCAGAGGTGGTATACAATGACGAACTGTATAGAAACTCTGGGAGTTGCTTTCTTATACATGGATGTTCAGCACCCAACACCAGTCAAGAGGTGGTACACCATGTGATACTATATGGCAAATGGTATACCATGTGATACTATATGGCAAATGGTATACCATGTCATACTATATGGCAAATGCTACGCCCACCTGGCCACAGCTGCTTCATGGGATGAAACATAACAGAAATATATGGAAACTCCACAAGATGCTGCATTGAACACAACTGTTGAGCACCCAACACCTGTCAAAAATAAAAAAAAAACTCTAGAAAAAGCTTCTTTACTTCGTTATATATAAGTGTTGAGCATCCAGCACCTGTCAAAAGGTAGTATACCATGTTGCATTACATAGGAAATGCCATGCTTGTCCAACCCCCACTGTTTCACGAGATGAATGTTGAAACATCCCATTCTTTGGAGAATTGAAGTAACAAAATATATATGTAAAAGTAACATGTTTGAATCAATATACAGAATACAATTTTGCATTATAAAAGATGGACGCTGAAATATCTACTAACAGAATCTGGCTTCTTGGATAACAGAAAATATGGAACTCTAGAAGAAGCTTCATTATATGCAAGTGTTGAGCCCCCAGCACCTGTCAAATGGTGTTATACCATGTTGCATTACATAGCAAATGCCATGCATGTCCACAAAATATATGTAAAAATAGCATGTACGAATCAATATGAAGAATACAGTTGTGCATTACAAAGCACAGTATGTCACATGACAATATAAAATATTAAAATAATAGATAGTAGATACAAATTTTGTTTATACATCAAGTTTCAATATCAGCACAAAATCCAGCAATAGTGTGTATATGTGCCACTGCCAAGATATATGCCTAACAAAGAAACAATTCCAACTTTCAAGCTAAAAGGAATCCTTTCCTGGTTTTAAAATCGTGTAAGGAAACAAAACCCAGACACCAGGCATTCACAAAACAGCCTTGTTTATTATTTTAATACTAACCATAAATCAGAAAATAGCAACTTGGTTATGAGTCAGATACTTCACTGGCTTGCCAAGAATTAAAAATACTTAGATGTCCACTTGGAACTGTCCACCCACATATATTGTAATTGCTATATTCCTATAATATACTGTGCATAAAAATAGATTCATATCATTTTTGGAAATTTTTAGATGCAATTTCTTGTCTTGAAATAAAATAACAAAAAAAACATATTCTATTCATGTGGCGATGACATTTATGTGGCGATGACATGCATAGAAATGCCTGCTCATTCCATGTAATTGCACATTCCATTCGAAACACCTTAGGTACAATGGACTAACTCATTTATGTCCAGGCCTACGCCTGTCTACAATTTCCTAATCTGTAACCAATGGCATTTTCAGTGTTGCATGGTGATTCAGTCCCCAAGTTTCACTCGAAATATAACCCCATGACAATAAGGGCATGCACTCCAATGAAAAATGAACGAGCGGCCTAGAAGCTTTTGCAGTCAAGATATGCAATTAATGTCGTATATATTGAAAGAATGGATGCAAAGGGCCATACAATGAGAGTTTCACACGCATTTAACTAAGTCATCTGTCAAAACTACCGATTCATCTCACATTAAAATCAGTAGGAACAACCCTGGATGGGATAAAGTATTATGGGTATGCTCATGTGTGTACATCATAACAAAAGTTTCAACCAAATATCAGTAATATACAGCAAAAGGCACAGCTAGGCACGCTTTTAATCATAAGGCAGTGTCTGGGTGCAGATGTTGCGAAGAAAACAGGAAAGTCAAATATATGGATACAGGATAAGTGTCAAAAATCAACTTGCTCAATCTCCGATCGTAAATAGGACCAAGTAGAATGAAAACTTCATACCAACATCACAAAAGTTATATATCAATTTAGCCCAAATCTTGTACAACCATAGTGTGAGGAGCACAAAGTTTCAATCAAATATCAGTGATATACAGCAGAAGGCAAAGCCTGGCACACTGATAATCATAGGGCAGTGTCTAGGTATGGAAGAAATTGCAAAGAAAACAGGAAATTCAAATTTATGGATACAGGACAAGTGTCAAAAATCAACTTGCTCAATCTCAGATCATAGATAGGGCCGAGTAGAACGAAAATTTTATACCAACATCATAAAATAAAATAAAAAATCAATTTAGTCCAAATCTTGTAAAACCATAGATGAGCACAAGATTGATGCAGATAAGGTACCAGTTCCATTTCCCAATATAGAAATCAAAGAGATTATGGACTTAGCAGAAACTTCAAAGGCATTTGATTTGCTAGCTCACTAGCACAGCCGTAAGGACAACTGGGTCAGTGATGTGGGCTACTGTTTTAGCCAGACATTCAAATTTCATTCTGAGGTATACTTCTCTGGCTATCCTATGCAGATTAGTTGAAGGAGCTCTTACAATTGCGACTGCAGTGGCAAATTATGGAAGTGATGCTGCAATGACTACATACAAAAGGTACCAAGGTTAGCCTGACTAGAAAGGATTTTGAGATACGACTTGGGATAATTCAAGTGCATGTGAAAAAATAAGCAATTGCAGAAAAGTTCATATAGATGAGAACATGAAACATCTTGTAAACTACTGACAGTATTGGCAATAAAGTAAGCAAGCTCCTTCAAAGGCATGCAATAAATTTAAAAATAATAAAGTCTCTAGCAAAAGGAATTTGAAAAATCTATGTGTGTAACAGCTCAAACCATAAAATTTCTTCCCAAAAATTTGTAAAAAGATAAAAACTGTCCCTCGTAATAAAATAACTGGGCAACTATGCCGAGTAACAGCTCAAACCATAAAATTTCCTCCCAAAAATTTGTAAAAAGATAAAAACTGTCCCTTGTAATAAAATCGCTGGGCAACTCTTTACAGATTTTGACCAGAGCTGCATGAAGTGCTCCTAGAAGTAACTTGGCAGATAACAGCATATCAAGTTACTAATTCATCCTCCTAATCAGTTCATTAATTTTAAGCTCCCGATTTCCAGCATCTCCACCCTCAATATAGTGGTTCCGCTTCTTCTTCAACCCACCAGATGGAGCACTAAGCTTAAATGGCCATAGAAAGTTGTTTGCCTTTGTGAAATTCGGGCCAACAGTAATTATCTCATGAATGAGATCTTCAATACAGATGATCCCATACTGACCCAAAACCTGTCAAAGCAATAGGTTATAACTTACAATTAAATAAATATTAAAAAGGAAATGGAAAGTTACATAGAAATACAACATATAAATAGTTAAAATACCTTTTCGGAAGAGTTCTTAAAATACCTGTTCAATAACAGCATTGTCTGTCAAAGGAATCCTCTGCTTGTTTACCTTTCCATAACCTCTCTTGTAAATAAGCTCTCTGATACTCTTCAAATTAGGATAGCTACAAAAAAATAAGAATGATTAAATTTGCTCAGTTAAATGGTCTACATTTATTTCCTCTATATACCAAATTAGGACTCCGACTTACCCTATACCTTAACAACAACTTCCCAACAGTCACAAATGGCTCTACCCAATGCAACATATAGGTAGTGTTTCTTTGCCTGTTATATAAACCTAATTTGAACTTAGCCATAAATCGCATATGAGACAACTCCTAAGCAACATGTTCATAGTTGCTTTTCAACTGAATAACATCCACATCAGTCTGCAACCATAAGTCCCATATGGTTCAACCCTATGCAACACATTCATACTTCCGTTGCTTGCTACATATACCTAAGTAGAACTTACCCATAAGTCACATATGGTTCAACCCTCTGCAACATATTCACAGTTGCTTTGTTCACTTTCAGGAACACTCCATTGAAGATCTATATAGGTAAACAAAAATTTTCATTTAGACAAGAAAAAATATTCAAAAAACTGTGCTGAGCACATTATTATTTCCAAAACTAACAAAATTATAACAAGCCAAGCTCAAAACTACTAACCTGCCTCAAACGCAATAGCTGCAAAATCTTCCGGGTCTTTGGATGCATATCATTGATCCTACATTTAGAAAATATCAAAGACAGGGAAAGAAAAGTAATTACAAAACAAAGATAAGAATAGAAGGATGTAATACTGCATTGTGATAAAAAAAAATTATCAGGGAAGGAAAGTTACAAAACAAATATAAAAATAGAAAGAAGAATGCAATACTACAGTGAGAAAAAATCAAAGATAGGAGAAAGAAAGAAGTCACTAGACAAAAATGAAAAACAACAAGCAACACACAGATATTGCATTTTGATATGAGCTTATATCTTGTCAAACATGATAACATGCTCCCTTCTTACCCACGAATACGGATAATGAAGAGCAGCTTGGCTTCTGGATCAACATAGAAACCTCCACTCAATTTGGCCTCTCGCTTCAATCTGATGAGATCCCGCTCCTGAAAAATTATTAAAATACAGTTAGGCAACTATAAGCAAACAACAGAGAAGTTAAATCATGATAACCTCTACATCAAAAGAGGCTGTCACCTGGTGTACAACAATTTTTTTTCCACACACAAGCTCCTATTCTACATGGTATGATGGATTATATTCATTGACAAGTCCAATTAAAATATTACCTGGTCCCTGTACTCCTTGATATATTTCTCGGCCCTCTTGAAAATTAATTTTCGGTTTTGAGATCTTTTCAATTTTGCAGCGTCTAACTGCTCCTTTTTATTTTTCTCCCATTCTTCATTTCTTTTCCTCTTCTTCAACACAGATTCTGGCACCACGGCAATTGCCTTTGGCTCTTCTTCACCCATATCTGATCCAACAACAAAATAAAATTATCTGAACACAATCTAACTTACAAGGCAAACGTGCATTTTGCCATGTGCATCTCATAATTAGAAGCCTGACCGTTACTGCATTAAAAGCAAAGCATCTTTCAAATATTTACCCCATATATTCTAAGTATCAATCAACCTCTATTAGCAGAAATATTACTTTTGAACTTCATTAAACAGACCAAGCATAAAAAAATTCAGTAAGTTCTGTCCAACTTGTCCTCACATGAACAAGCTTGGCCAGTGGGATTAAGAATCAAGAGTGTAGCTTCAAACAAATAAAATCTCCTGAACGTCAACAATAGAATAAGGACCCATTTGTAATATGCTCATTACAATCATCACCAAAATCAGAAGGCCATCCTCTCTTCTATGCATCCCCACCTTACCGCACTAAGAAAAGGGAGGCATTTTCTGGAAATTTTGTAATAGTGAAATATTAAAAAACTTTTTGAGACACCCATAAGCTCTTAAACCAAGCTGCCAACCACCGAACAAACCCCAGATAGAGAGTCAACTTAAACTGGGAAAACTGGCACAAAGTTAGGAAAGATGGCGATAATTTGGATGTGTTTTGTTAATGATAGCACTAAGGGTTAGCACTGAAAGGAATTTGGAAACTACACCAGAAGCTGGGCCCTCTGGGGTTTTTTAATTTTCATATGTTTTTATGTATTGCAAATATGCATTATTTTGAGGACAGTTTTGCAGAATCTATGGGAGATACCAATGTAAAATTGTAGTCCAGAAACCCCGCAGAAGCAAGAAAATCATGCTGTGGTTATACTGGAATACCAAAGCCTCTGAAATTACTGAAGCATGTAAACGGTTCTGGCCATGCAACCAGCTATTTTCATCAACAATCTGTGCAGGAAGTCATGTGGATAAAGAGAGTACGTAGAGCATGGAAGGCCTATATGCCCTAAAAATATATTCCAAGAAGTAAATCTCCCGGATTTAGACAAGGGGCCTTTAGGCTCTCTGTGGCTGCAAAATATAAGGACTCTAGCCAACCAATAGAATATAGGAAAACGTAGAAAAGAAACGCAAGTTGTTCATTTTCTCATATGACAGAGAGAACCCAAGTGAGATATAACTGGAAGCAGGCAAATACAGCCACTGGATACGAAAGCAATCCACCAATGAATATTTACACAACAAAATAAATGGAGTAATTAGCACTTCCCAAAAGAGAGAATTTTGATCAATAGCAAGTCAAAAAGTGATAACATTCTGCCAGCAAGCTGCTCATTTAAGAGAAGGGGATTTGAGTTCTCTAACAAGATAATCCACAGGGCAAGCTGACAACCACAATTGAAGGGTGGCGGGGGGACGGGGGCGGGGGACATTAATTAATATGGAGCAAGGATAATTCTAATCCCTGTGGCAAGACCTCCAGAGGACCCCTGGAAATGGTTTTTTCATTGAAAGTTCAAGGCACTTTGTGGCTGAAAATGGTTTTTTCCAATGGAAGTTCAATGCACTAAAGTCGATCTTTTTTTCTGGTTATAGTACTAAACAATGATATTCTTACTTGGGACAATTTACAGATAACATCCAAGAAGGGTCTGGTCCTTTTCCCACTTTACAAAGAAATTTCTGTAAGTGTAAATTACCTCTTCATTCTATACCATTTCAGCAAAAAAATCTGGGCTGCGACCAAATTAATCACTGGTTGGAAGATGATTTGGGAGTGTGTACCAGTTAAACAGACCCTGGAAGGTTGGCCAAAGGAGCAGTTTCTCCTTGTTTTTGTTTTATGTGCAAATTAGCTCATGAGAAGTGAATCTCTTTTCCAGGACACTCAGATCTCCCCACAAGGATCTTTTTACAACCTCAGACAAGCATACTTTGAGGAATCAATGAAGAAGAAACAAACAGTACAGAAAAGGATTGATCCCCCAGATTTGATTCGTACATCCCTTTTGGTTACTTTGATAGTGCAGCAAATAAAAATCCCAAATTCTGCAGGACTGAGTATATTTTACTATTTTAGGCACCTTCAAAATATCTTTTGAGTGTGGCTTTAGATCAGGAACAATAACATGGCAGAAGTGCAACTGTAACCATTTTAATGACCATTGTTCAGGAATATGGGTTATAAATGGGTTCAACTTTTTCGAAGATTCGAAGCTGGTGACAGATTGGATGGTTGGTTCTAGTCTTCAGAAGTATCAATCTCTATGCCAATCTTCAGCTAACAGAGGTGTTAAAAGCATCATTCACACCCATTTTCTTCAAGCACATTGACACAGATTATAACCAGGAAAAAGACTAATTATCCAAGCAAGATATTAACATATCTAGTGGCTCTCTGGTAATTACCAAATGCAAGGAGATGGTTGAGAGCACACTAACCATAGGAATATAGATCTGTAATAGGATATCTATGGGACTATGGATTGCTGTCTCCTTTTCTTCCCGTTGGCAGGAAATGCAGGGAGACAGTAGAGAGCAGACTATCCCCAGGAGTATAGATCTGTAATAGGATCTTTAAGGGACTAGGGCATCCTTGACGAGCTGTCTCATTTTCTTGCCGTTGGTGACCACATGCTTTGGCAGTATTAAGCTTATTAAGTTTTATGTTTAACTCTATTTCAGAAAGACCCCTTTAGTTATGGAGAGGGAGAGGAGCCTACTTTAGGCTGGGCATTGGCGTCTTTAGACTTTAAAAAAATGTAAGCATAGAGAGCTACGATCCGTCAGTTGATTCCGAGGAATGCACTGAGCGTAGTAACTTGCTTGACCGGACGCGCTTAAACTCCCACTTCCGATTCTCCTTTAAATATAATGCTTCAACAGTTCAGTTTTCAGAACGACAGAAACCATCGGCACGTATTACGTTATAAATGCATATGCACAACCGTTGTCAAATTTCCACAGTCTATACTGATTGTCGATTTCAATCCCTTCCCTTCTTGAAAGTTTGAAATCCATGGCTCAGTCTGAACAAAAAGCCTAAACTCAACCATCATGTGTGTATACTTCACATACCAAACATTGAACGTCGGAAAATGAGGAAGATCGATTGTGGCAAACTTATCATTTTTCACAATACCTAGACCTCGCATAAAAGAGTCCACAAAGCTTTGGATAAGCTCAAGTGGAGGCCGTGCCGATCAAAACCAGATGGGAAAAATAATTCAAGCGTGACACAGTTTCAACATACTTCCGACCACTACCACAATGTGCTTTAGACGTTAAAATAACAGAAAATGCGAATGAATTCAGTTCGTGGGCATCAATTGCAAAAACCCTGAAAACCCCATTGTAAATTTCCCCGCCAACAAGTTTAAACTGCCAATGCCCTCAAATCCTACACCCTGAATTTGCTTAGTGTAACCAAACGGCAGAAACAAGTTCATCAAGGGGAGGAACCCAAACCTTTTTCTGCGCGAGTCGCTGGAGGAGACGGCGGATGAACTTAGACCTCGAACGAGAACCTGGCTGATGCAGCTTAAGCGAATTGAAGGCAAAACCCAGAAGCAATGTAGGGATGAGCAAGTTTGGCAAACCCTAAAACATATGATGAGGTGGACGGCTGAGGACGAACCAACCGTCCCAACGGAGGATCCAACGGTGAAGTGCGATTATAGGCTCAAATCGGCGTAAAAACCTGATAAATAAACCCTACAACCTTTTCATTTATTTATTTTTAATTTTCTTTGTATCTTTTACCTAAGGAAATTCTGTAAAGGTGTGAGAGTCATTTGCATGGGAGTCCTCTAACCAGGGCAGGAATTGCCTCGTCGGTGTGGTCGGAAGGTAAAAAATTTTCAAAAAAATTTGTAGAGACAATTTTTAATCCTGTTTTATGTTGGAAATAGATTCAGTGTCATCAAAAATCCTTGCTATATTTTTCTATACATATGACTAGAATTTCCATAACTTTCCAGATTTGCATGAGGTTAAAATTACAATAGTCAAGTTACTAGGTTTTTGTAATTTACAATATTGTATTGGATATGATTGGGAGGATTATATTGAGGAATTGGAATCATTTTTCTTGCATGCCAAAGTAAAATTGTTTTTAGTTAGGTTTATTATAATTTATTTTTTAACTTAAAAGTGTAATAAAAAATTTTAAATATTAAAAATTATTTTAAGTTATTAAAATATCACAATTTCGTTTTTTTATGGAGGGATAGAGTGATTAGTATAATGGGATGTTATTGTCTTGATTTGGTTTCAAATCTCACTTAAAAACAGTGTTATAAGGTTCAATAAAATTTTCTTTGACATTACACTGGTAGAATATTGACCTACACTGCACGCGTCGTGCATGACATAGCGGCTGGGGCGGATGGCTTTCGCTCCCCCAGCCGCGATCGAATCCTGCGGCGGATGATTGTGGACCCCGTGTATCTGCTGGCTTCGGCCTACGACGGCTAAAATATTCTGTGTTGGTTATCTGTTGGCTTCGGCCTATGATTTGTAACGGCTATGCCGTAATATTCTGAATTATGTTGGCTTCGGCCATATGTTGTAAATATCTGCTGGCCTAGGCCATATGTTGATTTTCCCTCTGAAAAAAAAAAAAAAATAAAATAAAAAATAAAAAATATTGACCTACACTAGGAGAAAATGCAATAACAACGCAAACTTAAGCTCTAACAAAAATGTCACAACATAATTTAGATCTATATTGACATAACACTAATAAAAAATCAACCTACACTATGGAAAAAATGTAATGACAACACAAATTTGGTCTCCGACACAAATGTCACAACATAATTTAGACTTGTATTAGTGAAAAACCAACTTAGACTATAGGAAAAAACGTATTAGAAACACATACATATTAGCAAAATAGTACCAAAATTTAGAATAATTATTATCGAAACCCAACATGTATTATGGAGAAAATACCACATAGAGCATAGCAATGCTTAAAATGGCAATTAGAACTTACCATGCTTAAAATTGTAATTAGAACATAATATCAAATGAAAAAAAAAATAGCAAAAACTATGTATATTACTTTTAAAATTATTAAATATATTTTCAAAATTATTAAAATAAATTATACATATTTTTTTCTTAAATTATATATGATGTATTATTATGATTATTTTTAATATAAATACAATAATAACTTTTTAGTTCAATTGGTTGAGTTTTTGTTGTTAAAAGTATTTTTGTTATTGAGAAGTCATGGGTCTAATTTTCTGGACACTCTCGTCACCCATATGCCCGTAGTGTATAAGGATATAAGCAATATGAAAGCAAGTCTCATCACCAACTCCGGCCTCTGGAGTTTTGGTGTTTGAAATCGATTTGCAATAGTTTCACCCGTGTTCTCAATGTTAGGTTACATGGTTGAATCTAGGAAGTAACCACTTTGGGTGGATCTGACTAGTACAAACATTCAGTAAATGCAGTGGCCATCGATAGAAAGAAAAAAAAAAATGCAATAATAAACTTGAAAACTTACTATATATTGATAACGAACCTTTTTATTTATATATATATATATTGATAGCATATTTACACACAAATCTTTAACTTACATTGAAAATGAAACAATGTTAGAACTTCAATTTTACACCATCTTCCAGCTCAGTATAATAGAGACGCAATGTAATGTTTTATTTAACATTTTAATTAGGTCAAATTATGTAAAAAATAAAATAAAGCAATAGCTATAATTATCAATAAAACACTTTGACTTGGTAAAATTACATAAAGCTATAACTAAAAAAATAGCACAAAATTAATAATTATAATTATAATTATTAATTAAACCAGCTTAGATCCATCTTAACTCTCAATCTACCAAAAGTAATTATTAATTAAACCAGCGTAAATCCATCTTAACTCTCGATCTACCAAAAGCTAAAAGAGATCAAATCTATTGAGATCCAAACCTCTTTTAGAGTGAAAAGAGATTTAATCCCTCTCGATACTTCATAGATCTGAAATTAACATAGATCTAGTACTTATTGGTTCTTAACAATTAGTCTTTAAAACCTTTGATTATATTATATATTATGAGATGTGAATTAGTTTAGAATAACCAGATTTATTTATTTCAATAATTAAACTTGTGGATGGATATAAATAAGTTGCCAGTGTTTATTTGTTTTTGTTATATAAGTATAGATTATATGATTTATTTTTTATTATTAGTTTGTATTTTAATATTAATATAGAATTATTTTAACTTTGTATTTTATCAAGTGTCATGAGGAATCAATTCTTTCAAGATTCTTCATGATATTTGCACTCAAAGGGATTTAATTCTCTTTGGGGTTTGGTGGTAACTTTTTACCCTGAGAATCAAGAAGAACATAAGCATGCTTAGGGTTTAGGTCACACTTCCAACAACGTTGTTGAAGCCTATGTCTTGTATCAGAGTTTGAGGAAAATTGTGAATATGGGAATTCATGAGGTTATTGTTTTTGGTAATTCCTTGAATATAATTCATCATATATCTAGGATCTCTCCCCTCATATACAAAGTTAAGTAATATTTTCAAGCAGATTTATTAGTTATATCCCCGAGGAAAAATGTCTATGTGTTCTTAGATCAAACAACTCCAAGGTTGATCACATGGCTAATTTGGGGTTAAGGCTAAATCAACATGAAATTTGGTGGCAGGGGCAAAAGGGGTATGTCCCCCTTCCTTAACGGGGGCAAAAGGGGTATGTCTCCCTTCCTTAACAGGGGCAAAAGGGGTGGATGCTTTGCAAATTTTGGTTTTTGTTGGGTGAGAATTGATGAATGTAAAGGAATATTGTAGATATTGTAGCATTTTGTTCAAAAGCTCTAAGGTCATAATTTTGTAAATGGTCATTGATACATACTCCAGTGCGACCATGTCCATTGATTTCAATTTACTTTTGTAAATCATATGTCTAAACTCAATATATTTTAATATAATAGTTATTCTCGGTTCTTATTATTAAAAAAAAAAAGGAAGAGTTTTAATTCTCTTGATAGATTGGAAGTTAAAATGAATCTATATTATTAAAAAAAAAAAAAAATTATCATTTTCATTATTCTTGGCTCCTTTAATTATTTGTAGGGCCTTGCTCCTTGTTATATTTGACTTGGATTTTTTCATTGATTTTTCTTGGCTTCTCTATTTATTTTTAGGGCCTTAGCTCCTTGTTTTATGTTTGACCTTGAAAAAAAAAAAAAAAATTCTATTTTTGATTATTTTTAGTTTTGATTTTATTTATATTATTGGAATATTTCTTTATTATGTTATTTTTTTTAGAATAATTTTATTAATTGTTTATAGGATCTTGACACTATTAATTATTTTTAGGACTTTGCTCAGTTTCATGTTTGACTTTGAATTTTTATTTATTTTTAATTTAATTATTTGATTATATACCAAGTCGTTACTTATTATTAGATTTTATTTAATATAATTTAATCTTAATCATTAATGTTATATATTAAAATATTATTTTCCAAAATCTAGTCATTTATTATAGCCATTAACTTGACTAAGGGTCTCTACATTGCTCTCTATTTAAGTTGGTGCCATGATCTACCTCTTCAACTTGTCCTGACCATGAACCACACTGGACGATTCGAAACGTGTGACAAAACTTTTTCCTATGTAATTACCATTGAAAACATTTTTTAAAATATTATTTATATTTATATAGAAACAATGTTATTTTAATTTTTATTAAAACTCAGATGATAAGTATAACAACATATATATGACTTTTTTTGACATATTTTATTATTTTTAAATTTAAATTTAATTATATATATAGTCTAACTTATAAATGAAAGAGTCTTTTCCAAGGTATTTTTCTAGTTAATTTTAACCAAATTGCGACAAGAATTTTTAAAAAATTGAGTTTAAGTTGTATAATCTATAGAATTCTAGTTCTCCAAGGGTTTTTTAGGGCGTTGAAACCATTTATGAAAAAAAAATGAAACAACAAAAAAATCATAATCTTGTTTGAAATTGTATCATCGGATTCAAGTTAAACTATATATATATATATATATAGCGTTGAAACCATTTATGAAAAAAAAATGAAACAACAAAAAAATCATAATCTTGTTTGAAATTGTATCATCGGATTCAAGTTAAACTATATATATATATATATATATATATATATATATATATTAAATTTAAATATGAAATTCTAAAATATAATGATTACGAATATAAATTATTATTTTAATTTATTTTATGTATTCAAACTTCTTCATCCATAATGAATTAAGCAAAGTCTTTCGCTAGAAATCACATAAGAGAAATTTTTGGCCAACGCGTTTCCAACCAACAAGTGTGATTCATCATCACGACCAGATGAAGAGGTAGACCATGGCAAAGGCTTAAATAGAGAGCAATGAAGAGACATAATTTCAAGTAATTACTATATTTAAACAATAATATTTAAGTTATGATATTAATTTATTAATATATTAAAAACAAATATTATTAAGTAACAACTATTTTAATTTATATTGTATATATATATATATATATATATATATATATATATATATATATATATATATATGAATCATTATTATTTTAATTTATTTAATTTATTTTAATGTGGTATGTATATGATGAGTTATTTCTTTAAAATAATTTTTTTGTAACTTTATTTTTTCCCCTTGGAAAAGTCGTAATTTTCATTAAACAAAGAAAATTACATTTTGTAGATGCAAAAGCATATGTTGTATGTGAGGCATAGAGCCTATCAAGTATGTGGTGTCAAAAATGGTGTACTCCACGCAGGGAGACACTGAACTTCATTAATAGTTTCAAAAGATTCTCTACGCAGAGAGTATTATATAACTGTCATTTTGCATGTCTGATAACTTTAAACATAAATAATATTTACGTAATCAAAAATATGTAGGCTCCATCTGAGACAATTAATTTGTAAGGTCCATAAAAGGTCTATGATAATGGTGAAAGTAGGCACCATCCCTCTACTCCTGGATCATCCAAGTCCCGACAAGCTTGTGCGTTGCTTCCTTGGATAGGAGATCGGCAGCTGAGTTTCGTTCCTTGTATATATGATGACAAACAAAAGTGTCAAAAAGGATGATGAGTCAATGAATCTTGTCCAACATATGTCTCAGAGAATAAGCATTGCAGTTAGCTATTTTGTTTATCCAATTGCAAACAATTTTTGAGTCCCCAAACAATTGGATGTTCCTGCATTATTTTTTCAGAGCATATTGTATGACATATTTGGCCGTGATAAGTTCGGAAAAATTGTTTGTACCCCTCCCCAGACCCATTTGAATTTTGAAAAAATGTGTTTCAGTAAGGTGCAGAATGGCGCCTTCCCCACATCCAATTTCCTGAGCTGAGTCATCGAAGAAAGCCCAAGGCTGAGAGTGATTTATGCTTTCAGGGGTAATGTGCTTGGGAGTGGTGTTTGCTTCTTCATCAGGTATGATGTGGTAATCGGATAGTATACGAGCAGAGATAGAAGGCCAATGGGGGGCTGAGTTCTGAAAAATATAACGGTTGTGGGCAATCCAAATAGCCCAACATATGAGGATTGGAAGATTTCTAGATTTTGACGGGGAGGTAGCAGACCACCAAGAGACCTAGGCTTCTTTCACGGTTGTACCCTCCCAATGGTCAGTGTCCTCGCTGTTGTTCATGCACAGACAACACCAGAAAGGTCCATGGAGAGCTCTTTTGATTAAGTTGTCTCCTGTGGGTATCTTATTCTTCAGAATTGACCACATGAGAAGTCGAGACCTGGGTGGCGCTTTTAACTTCCTTAAACTTCTCCACCAGGATTCACATATTTGTGGTCTATGAGAATCCATTAAGACTAAATAACCTTCTTTAGGTGAATATCTCCCGTGCTTTGTAGGTGCCCATATTAGCTCATCCTCTCCTTCCAAAATTCTGATGTGAGATTCGGTAAGAGTTGTTGTGTAATCCACCCAATATTGCATCCAAGGTTGTGGAATGTGTAGTGCACGCCCAGATTTCCAAGCTTGTTGAGCGAAAGTGGAGTGCTCGATGTCCGCAATATGGCCAATATGTGTGATGCTCATGGTTGTGAGGTGGTTCTTAAGCTCATCAAACAGCCTATGTGCATTTCCACATCCGATCCAGGGGTCCACCCCTATTCTCACTAATGTGCCCTAATGAATTCTCTAGGTGAGTCCTTCCCGAATAAGAGACATCGATTGCATAATAGCCTTCCATATAATTGATATGTCAGCAGTGTTCCACTGTGGTTGTCGAAGCCAATCCATGAGACTTAGAGGAGCAATATATTTTGAAGTGGCAACCTTGGTCCACAAGATGTGAGAGGTGATTAGCTGCCATCCTAGCTTGGCCGCCAAAGCAGTAGAGAAATTATCCAGCCTTTTGATCCCCCATCCACCCCACTTCTTTGGAAGAGCAAGTGATTCCCATTTGGCCCATGCAAAAATTCTCCCCAGTTGCTTCCCTTTCCATAGGAACCTACAACATAGATTTTGAATTCTGGATAAGATACCCCTTGGTATCCATGCCAGAGACATCCAATACACCGGTGTGGCTTCCAGAACTACTTTGATGAGTATCAGTCTGCCTGCTCTTGACAGATATTTGTGGTACCAAATGTTGAGTCGCTTTTCCATCTTGGTAATTAACCAAATCCAGTCTGCGATTTTGTAGCCATGGGGCTTTAGCCTATATCCCAGATACCTTAGTCCATCATCCATGTGAAGAAGTGTATAAGGAAATCTGTGCAGGGCATACTGAATCTCATGAGGAGAGCACCCAGTGGTAGTTATGGTGGACTTAGCATCATTAATGATCATACTTGTGGCCACTAGAAAAACAGAGAAAGCGTTTTGCAATGAGGTCAAGTCACCAATACTCCCATTGAGGAAAATTAGTACGTCATCTACAAAGAGAAAATGTGTCAAGATGCATCTATTAGTAATCTTGATACCCCGAAGCCTTCCCCTGTTATGTTCCTCTTTTATGAGTCTGTTGAGCCCCTCCATAATGAGTAAAAAGAGTAATGGGGACAGGGGGCATCCTTGCTTGAGACCTCTCTCGGAGTGAAAGAAAGGCGATGTCGCCCCATTATCAAGGACACTGAGAGTTAAATTAGTAATGGAGCACATAATCCATTTTATAAACTCATAGGGGAAGCCTAAATGAGTTAGTAGCATTCTAATGTAGATCCAGTTTACTCTGTTAAATGCTTTTGAGAGATCTACCTTTAGGATCATACCTTTTATTTTCTTCGTCTAGATGGAGTGCATGATTTCTTGTGCAGTCCCAACAACCTCATGGATCTGTCTGTCTTGCAAGAAGGCAAATTGCTCAGATGAGATGTGGGTGGACAGGATCAGACGAAGGCGGTTGCCTATGATCTTGGCGATGATTTTGTATATGCAATTGCACAAGGAGATGGGGCGGAAGTCATCGAAGGTGATAGGGTTGCCTGATTTGGGGATGAGAGCGATGAAGGTGGAGTTGAAGGCCTCATACATCTTCCCATTGATTCGACAGTCCTCTATAACTTTTAAAAGATCCTCTCTGAGGGAATCGAAGAAAGCCAGGTAGAATTCCACATTCCATCCATCCGGTCCTGGGATTTTGTCACATTTCAACCATTTTAAAGTGGGTTTGAGTTCCCCCAATGTGACTTCCCTGGTCAGATCCAATACATCTTCCTGGTCTACAAATCTGGGAAATAGTTGAGCTGTGCGCATGACTTCTGTTAGAGTAGCAGTTGGGGGAGCCTTATAAATTTGTTTGAAGTGTGATGTGGCCAAAGTTGCTAAACTTGAGAAAGTATTCACAATTTCTCATGCTCATTTGATAGCTGCCATATGGTGTTGATGGCTTTGCACCCGTTCGCGAACTTGTGGTAGAATTTTGTATTATCGTCCCCTTCAAGAAGCCATATAGCTTTGCTTCTTAGTCGCCAGCTTTCTTCTCGATCCTTTAGTATTTGACTCCTCTTGGCTAGTAGGGATGTAATATTTTCCTTGTGTTCTTGGGAGGAGTAGATCCCTCCATGTTCATTCTCGAAAGCAGTTATCTCCTCTTCAGTTGCCTTGAGGATAAGGTCTTCCTGTGTTCGCTTCTTATGTGCCCAGATTTTAGATAGACTCTTCAGTTCCGTCAGGTTGTGTGCAAATCCTTCGACAATGTTCCCACTGGCATCAGGGGGATGGGTCTTCCAAAATTCAGTGACTAACCTGGTATAGTCTACATCCCTTAGCCAGGAAGAGTTAAATTTGAAGGGGGCTCTAGGCTTATTCATTCCTCCTCTTATTTCTAGGTAAATTGGCCTATGATCTTATATGCCCCCAGATCCAACCCATTGTCGTATTCTATGTCCCATATTCAGCAGACGCTCCTTTATGAGGAACCGGTCAAGCCTTCTGGAAAGGCTGTCCTCTCCTGTTCTATTATTCCTCCAAGTGGGTTGAATTTTGGCTGAAGGGATATCGATAATGGTGACCCCAAATTTCCGTAAATCCAATAGAAAAATTTAGGTCCCCACCCAGGATTATATTGTCCTGTTGAAGAATGTTGGAATTTAGCAGATGATTCCAGTATTCTGCCCGGGTTTGGCAAGGTCTATAAATGCTAATAATCTTGATCTCTGTTTCAAGTTTGGGAGAGTGAATGTCAGCCCCAATGTGCCAAATGCTCCCCCATAAATTACAAATTTTAATGGAGTGAGAATTTATACCCAAGGTCAATCCCCTCGATCGACCATTTGCATCAAGACAGTGAAAAGTCCATCCAGGGAGCCAAGATTCGAGCAAGTGAGAGATAACACTAGCCTGACCCAGAGTTTCTTGAAGGAAAAGGAAATCGACTAGATCAAAGTTTAGTAGTCTTCTCAGGGCTAATTTTTTCCCAGGGCTAGCCAACCCTTGACAGTTGAAGGATAACAACTTCATGGGGGGGGGCTTCGAGGGTATTCACTGCTCTAAGTACCAAATCTATGGATTGTTGCCTTCCAGCTGCTATCTCCTCCCCATCCTGTAAAATGGCTTTTGATAAGGAGGAAGGTCGACCACGAGGTTGCTTAGGGGGGCGGGGGAGGAAATCAGTCCAATGCCCATGGAATCAGGGGCCCGAGATCGGAGCAGGTATCTGGAGAATGAGGGATCTTGATTAGAGATAGATGGAATAGCGGGGGGGATCCTCCGGAAAGGAAGGCGGGGTACAGGAGAAGGTGGGGGAAGAGGGTTGAAGGGGGTAGGCCAAGGTAATGGGAGGCTGAGAGAAAGGAGCAGAGGCCTGATAAATACTTGAAGCAATGCAAAAAGATGAAGTAGAAGGATAAGCAGAGGAGGAAGTAGAATCAAACATACCCGTGGAGAACGCAGCCTTGGCAGTCACCCTTGCCCTGGTCAGAGGAGGTGAGGGAGGCTAGTATGGTGCTTTCCCATGCTTCTTCTTGGCCTCTTTTGCAGGTGCTTTCTCTGCAGCAACCGAGACTAAGAGAGTCACTGCTTCATCAGACGAGGGGGGATTCTCTTGTACTTGAGGGCACTTTGGGCGGTATGGCCTTATCTTTTTCTCTTGTTCACGCCTTGCCATTCAGAGGGCAATCATTGTATAAATGTCCCACCTTGTGGCACCATCTACATCGGAAAGGAACCCCCTCGTAATCCAGAATTTGCAACCGTGAGAAAGTTCTCCACTGTAATGTAATGTGCTCCTGGAGACCCCCTCTTGTATCCAGGTGAACCAAGATCCTTGTGTACGCCATCATACTGGTGGATAAGTATGATTTGTCATGCTCTAGGTAGGAGCCCAAGGTGTTTCCAATGCGCCGAAAGATGTCTTCCAACCAAAATTGAAGGGGTAATCCAAGAAGACGGACCCATATTGGCCTGACTCCTATCTGTTCTCTTTCTGGGTCGAAAAGTAGATTCCAGCGGCATAGGAGGATGGGGGCTTGTTGAAAATGCTAGAAGGAGGACAGGACCCAATTCGTGTGCTTGGCTCTGGAAAAATGTAAAGCGAACCAGCCTCTAACGAATGTTTGGATGAAGGGAAAATCGGCCAGATGATGTCCCCAAACCTCTGATGTCCATAGCTTCAATCTTACCGTTGTATAGCTCCTACCCTGAATCCTTCCAACCAAGACTTAGTCTACTGTGTCCATTGAGTCTCCCCACTAAATATCCTCCCCAAGTCGTATAATGACATCCTCGACCTTAGATTTGAAACACTTGTATTTCTTTCTCAAACGAGGTTCAGCTTCAGAGGAGTCTTGCCGACCCCCGCACGGAGAGGGGTTTGTATGAGGGATCTCAGTGATATGGTGTGAGCCAGAGGGGAAGGCGTCCGAGAGAGGAGGAATGTCAGTGTAGCAGCCGGAAGGGGGAGCAGATGTAAGAGGCGCCAGTGGAGACCTCTGTACTGCACTCGAGGGATTTCTGGGAAGAGGGTTATGGGATCCGGCAGATGGAGGGGGAGGAGGATAACTCAAGGAAATGATTTTGGATTAGGGTTAATGCAGCCGGTCACAAAATTAAGTGAGGATGGAAACGGGGGGGTGAGGAGAGCGCCGGCCAGGAGGGGGGGCTCAAGAAAGGTCACCGTCGAACTGGAGGGCCCCAAGATCGAGGGAAGGCCTGCAATAGCGTTCGATAAATCACAGTAGTAGGGAAGCAGTCCTTCCGAGGATGTATGTGGGATCGGCCAGATGTTGACACCTTCCAACGGGTCCTCTGAGTAATCGACGATATCCAAGTCCATAGCTGCTTCCGGAGTAACCTTCGCCAGCTGCCTCCGAAAAGAGTGAGTAACCGTCGCAGCATACCTAGGTCAGGTAGAGTAGGCAGGTAATTCGGAAACAGATTCACAGTGCTGAGGTAAAAACGAGACCGTTTACGAGGATGCGGATGGTGTTACGATGACCGGCACGACAACAGGTAGTCAGGTCAGGGTGATTGCCTCTATAGGGAAGGAGCAGGCAAATCTGCAGAAACCCTAACCCTTTTCATGCAATCTCCGGAGCTCCATCTCCTTGTAATTTTATTAATAAAAATATAGTTACAATATAACAAAATGAATTGAATTAATTTTTTTTATGACAAAGAATTTTTCGGTGAAAGATGGGAAATTTGTTTACATCATTCCATGCTCTTGTGGGACTCCTTATATTGGTGAAATTAGTCGATCAATAAATCAAAGGATTTGTGAGCATGTTGCTCACATCAAGCATGGAATTGTTCCTCAGCTTTCGCAGAACATGCGGAAAAGACAAATCATCATATCTACATCGAAGAGGCTAGGGTCATTGCAAGGATTAACCATTTTCATCATCGTAAATTTAGGGAGGCCTTGGAAATTGAAAAGAGATCTGTTAATCTAAATAGAGACGATGGTTGGAGTATTAGCAGGTGTTGGATCCCTACTCTATCTTCCTAGGTTCTCTCTCCTTTTTTTAGGTCTATTAATTTTTTTTTATTAGAAGACCTTTCTTGTTATTTTATAAGATTTTAATTTATTTTTCTTTATTGGTATCTTTTATTTGATTCTAGTTAGTAAACCTTCCTTTGGTTTTGTAATATTTTAATAAAATCAATTGTATTAATAATATTATTTATATTAATACAATTTATTATAATACAATTTTAATAATATTATTTATAATATTTAAAATTATTATAATACTGATTATTTATTAATAATAGTATTTATAATAAATTTATTTTGGAACTCTTAGTTTGACATTTTCCCTTCCTTAATCAAAACAAAATACTATTAATAAACAAATAAATAAAATATTATTAATGTATTATTTATTAATAACGGCTATTGAGTCAAACTAGATGTTATATTCTAATGACTAGTTAGCTTCTCTCTACATCTATTTAGTTCCATGCCTAGATCCAGTTCCTCATCTTGTCCGGAAGATGAACCACACTAGTTGGTTCGAAACGCGTTGACAATATTTTATCCTATGTGTTTTTCACTGAAAGTTTCTATGTCATACATATTATGGATCACAAAAGCCTGAATTCAAATAATTTTTTTTAATTACTTTTTTTAATTGAGATGATGTTATTTTTATTTTTATTTTAAATCTAATGATCCATCATAAACATCTCCTCCATATTGGGTTGTAGAGCCCCTCTTGACACAATTATAGAGAAAGGGATAAATGAAGTTAATCAAAGTCATTTGTATTTAATTTTAATTTTTTATTAAAATATATAATAGTTATTGAAATGTTGTTAAACCAACCTAGATCTATCTTAACTCTGGATTTACAAAGTGTAGAGAGGAATCAAATCTCTCTCTTGAGGTGCAAACCTCTTTTAGAGTGAAAAGAGGTTTGATCCCTCTCAACGCTTGGTAGATATGGAGTTAATATGGATTTAGGTTGCTTTAATTATTAACCTTTAAATAGGCTATGTTAGATAATAATACCATTGGAAAAAAACAATGGGTTAAGAATACCATGGGAAAAAACAATGGGATGGAGATTGGAAAAAAACATCCCAATATTTTGTATGGTTTGTGCACTTTGACAAGTATCATTTATTGTGTGTTGTTATTTATGTTAACTCTTGATTAAAGATCACCCGGATGTGGGTGCTTTTACTTGCCATTAAGCATGGCACATGCCTCGACACCTGGGGGTAGGACGGAAGGCCGGCACTTGTACGCGGAGGCCTGCAAAAGAGAATATCAGTTAATGCAAATGGCAATTGAATTCAGTTTGAAGCAGAGACGAAGGGACGGCGCATTCAAGCCGAGCATGGTAGCTCTGGACTCGATGCAGACCAGGAGTATGGCTCAAGGCTTTCCCCCCGCGGTGATAATGGTTGCCACGCCTTATATTAGGACCGCCATGCCAATTAACGAACAGAACTTGCCCATTGCTGCTGGTGTTTTGAGCGGGGTTACTCAGGCTTCCAGCATTCGAAGAATTGATAAGCGTTTGGGGTCTCTGGCCTTAGGCACCATGCCGAGAAGCAGAGGCGTGCCCAGGCGGGGAGGGAGGTCTGGTATCCGAGTTGGCCCTGAACTGGAAGAACTGCATCCAATTTCGCCCATGGCCTCCGCTCCGCCCTCGTCCCCTAGCTCAGAGCAGGAATGCCTTGTTCCGCAAGGCACCTACCAGACTTTTCGTCTCAGATTTCCTAGCCGGCTCGTCAGACCATAAGTGGTTGTCAATCTCACGGTTTACATTTCTGAGGAAGAGCCCGGAGATCCCAATTCAACCTCCCCTGCCTCTGCAAGTGTTCAGGACAGTGACATTCTCCTAGGCGACATGAATGGACTGGTGTATAGAGCTCACCATTTTGAGGAGGCCCTGGCCCAGGACGCCCTGGTTCAGCAAGCACCGGCTCAGGAGGTTTCGGGTCTTGCTGCTTCCGTGCAAGAGGTTCTGCCGCCACCTAATTCGACCATGGAAAGGGAAGTCTTCAACGCACATGCTCAGCCTGGATCGGGAGAGCTGTTTCAGGACGTGGAAGGGCTGGTCATCTGGCTCGACTCGCCCAGTCCGGACAAGGGAAAGCAGCCAGCGTCGCCCAGCCAGCCTGCCTAAGCCTCTTCGGGTGCTCTGTCTAGTTTTTTGCAATTATGTCGATGACAATGTTGTTGTTTCCTTTTGTTCATTTCAGTCCAAGGTCTCAGTTTATCTACTGCTGTAAGTCTCAGGCTATTCCAGTATGCTTTCTATGTATTAGAGTCAATGATGTAAACTGGTTCTGTCCTACCAGTAGCAATGGTGTTTTTGTCAGTTAGAGTCCAGGTTATCTGAAGTCCAGGAAAAATCATTATGGACTGTGTTTTGTAACTCAGTTAAAGCAGATAGACAGTATAGTCCAACTTCTACTGTTTGAGGACTGGCCTCGGCCTCCTCGGAAGGTATAACCATTGTACATATTTTTCCTTTCTTTATAATAGAACTAGCCTTTACATAGAAAAAAAAAAAAAAACTCTTGATTAAAGAAGAGAACTAGGATGTTTCAACAAAACCACCATACTTCATTAATTAATTAAGGGTGCATATAGCAACAAGAGTAGGGTTTTACTAAGAGATATGCAACTCTGAGAGTTTCAGTGGACATAATGCATGTTTTGTGGCTAGATGGCTAGATCAGGCAGGTCTTTGCCTCCGCTCCCACCCCATGCTCCAGATATTTTTGTGTTTAACGTATTGGTCGCAAACTGGGTTATGGTACTAGAAGGTAAAGCCTTCTCGTTTTGTTAATAAGTTGGAAGAAATTCCAAAGGTCGAGGTTTTTGCACCACAATCAAGAGCACAAGCCTTGCAACTGGTTGAACATGGCTTGGTAGGAAAATTCATGGGGATTTGACCCTCCTTGCATGTTGTGAGATCATGGGTTGAAAAAAATGGAACCCATGATTAAGGATTCTGTCACTTAGCTTTCTGCGAAAAAAAAAAGTTTTTTTACCTTCTTTTTCAAGAACAAGGATGATCGAGACCTGATCTTTTTAAGCATACCTTACTCCATGGGGGCCTAAGGATTATATATAGATCGATGGACCCTAGATTTTAACCCCAAAAGTGATGTCCCATATGTCATCCTTGTTTGGATAAAGCTCCCTTTTTTGCCCCTGCATTGCTAGAATGATACTACTTTCATAAATATCGACAATGCACTTGGGAAATACATTGATCAAGCTAAGCCACTAGAGGGGCTCTTCTCCTATGCAAGGATATGCATGGAGGTAGATTTGGATAAGGGGTTCCCAACAACAATAACCCTAAATCTGGATAGTTGGACCCATATTCAAGAGGTTGACTATGATCAACTTCCTTTTAAATGCAAAGTTTGCCATGAATATGGCCACTTTGTAAGAAGCTACAAAATGAAGCAAGAGGAGCAGCAAAAACAAGGGAATGAAGGAGAACAATGGCAACAACAAAAGAGGAGAAGAGGCCCAAGTAAATAAGTGAACAATCTTCCAAAGTAGCCAAATTGAGCATGGGAACAAAAGGAAAGGACTATCTTCCCCTAAGCGATCCACTCAGGGAGAAGGGGAAGGATCTAGTAAAGGCCAAAATGAGAAAATAGTAGCTTTAAGGCTCTCAATTTGGTGACTGAAGAAGGGGGAATTCTTGAAACCAATGTACAAGAACAAGTACAAAATTCAGGACTTGGGTATGAACCATAAAACAATTAGAAAATGATCCAATACTAGAGAAACAAATAGTGGAATCTTCCTCGAAAGAGGAACAATTTCTCTCCCCTAAAAGCTCCAAATTGGGGCCTTCCTTTCTGAGCTTAGTTGACGAGCAGTGAGAGGTAGAGAAGGAAAAGGAATTAGAAAGCCAACAGAAGGTTGGTTAGTGAATCAATATAGAGGTAAGGCACAAAAAAACAAAGAAGGATAAGGAAATGGGAACACATGCAATATTGGATCCAAAACTAACAGGATATAGAAACACAAGAAAAGGAGGCAACCCAACCCCTCAATAAGGGGCTACTCATATAACAAGTAATGAGGGTCCTCTCTTGGAATTGTAGGGAATGGTATCAGCAAAAAGGATTGAGAAAATTAAATCTTTAATCAAGAAAGAGAGACCCATAGTTCTCCTGCTCCAAGAAGCAAAATTTGGGGATCAAGAGGTCCTCCAAAATCAACACAAAATTTGGAATGGTAGTGGGATTCTTTCTATTAATGCAAGAGGAGCTTCAGGCAAGATATTTGTAACCACCCCCTCCCACATTTACCTAATTTCATGATACTTCCAAGGTAAACATGAGATGAGTGTCACTATGACATAATCCGACCTCCTAATTCTAGTTAAGGAAGTGGGGCCTACAAATTGTCCACATACTAACATCCTACAGGGACTACAGGTCATTCAGAGGTTGAACAACCACCCCAAGTGACCAAACCCTAAGCTGGAACCCTTTTTTTCTACCCTGGGTCCACAACCACACCCACAACAAGGCATGCATGTGGTTATGATGGTATAATCACACACATAAGCCTAGTTGCCAGTAGTTATGACCTAAAATATTCAGTTTTGAGCGTGTGGTCCCGGTATTTGTGCCGCCTTTTCAAGACAACCTCCAAACCATTGCCCATAATTGCCTGAGACTTTCCATAATCATAATTAACATGACAACAAAGCTAAACATTTGGTGTAAAATCAAAAACTTGACCTAGACTTCCTAGAACACACTAGACATTTTTTCAAACGCATGGCAAACATGTAAGCTACAGGTCGTGAATGCATATCTAATCATATTAGTCTGAGATTCATCTAAGAATCACCAGGAAGGTTATATTCCCTCTCGACATAGCTACAACAACACTTATTAGTCCATACATTCATCAACCAATTAATAACCAAACAATTCATGACAAGAGCCACAGATGGTACACATCATCTAACCAACATATAACCATAAAATAACCAGAATAGGAATCATGACAACTCAACCATACTATCACCAACATAATAACTACAAGTATACATGAATCATAGTAGAAGAATAACTTTTATTAGTATACCACATACCACCCGACCATAGACTGGGTTGAACCAATCTATTCCAAGCATGAATGTGGGATCTCATGGAATAAACAACAACAAAAAAACAAACCAGGGCTTCCAGAGGCCAAACCACCTCAACCCTCAACCACATTGATTGCACCTCTATGGTTGAACATCACTGACACCAACCAAATAGATTTCTACCCAAGTTGTCTAGGGCTCTAGAATGTTTGTCCCAACCTAGGCTCCAGGACTAATAACTCAACCCAAGTTGTTTTAGGGCTTCCAAATCACTTGTTCCAACCCACGACCATCAGGGACCCGAACACCAATAAAAAAGAAACAACGAGTGGAAAAACCCACAACAACATGGCTATCTATGAAATGGCAAGGTAGGGTAAGGTTAAAACCATTGTCAATCCAAGAAAATCTCCATGCCAATGACAACTCATAACTAGAAAATCACATGCATATACCATTCATCCAAAAATCAACGAGGAAATCACACTTGTAAATAGTTACCTGCAAAGCGATCCTGTTGTAGTTGTTAATCCAATTGTTCCCTTGCACTTTCCTGTTTTCCTTTGCCTTGTTTTTCCAAATCTAAGTGGATATTAGGGTTCCCCAATGAATGCTCTAAGTGTGCAAGAGTATGAGAGAATGAGAGAATGAACTAGAGCTACACCACAAAATTGTCAAAATGCTAGCAACTGATCCTTAGAAGCTTTTTTATCATTGAGGTCTCTATTTTCTTCATTTTCCTTCAATTCCACTCTCATGCAAATATGTGTCTCTTCACCTTCCTTTTCTCATATTTTCCTTTATTTTCATAAATAAATGCCAATTATTACCTCTTCGCCTTTACCAATGCCTTTGCTAATTTCCATAGTTATAAACAAACAAAAAGTGATACCCGCTACAATGTATGCCCACCATTCAACTTGGAATACGTGTCCCATGGCCTTGATCTTATATTTTTTACATGGAAAACCAACCAGGGGTTGTTACAAAACCCTCCCCCTTGGGGGAACACCATCCTCGACATTCTATGACACTTATGACCAACAAAACCATCGAAAACAAAACATACTGCCCATGGAAATTTATAACCCAACTTGTTGCATTATTTACAATGACCAGTGTTGAAAATGTGACAATATTATCGTTCACTAGAGCTTTATAACATAGTTCATTACGGTATTTACAATAACAACCACATGTACTTATGCACATTTCCTTCAATCAACAAATAATCATACTATCTATGGAGCTTTATAAGCACAACTCGATACAATATTTACAATAATATACATATTCACATTTGCTCCAACCAACAAATAAAAGGATACGGTGTCTGCATTAGTCAACAAGAGAATCTAGAGGCTCACACCTCCACCCTCAAAAGTGGTACCAGGATTCACCTCCTTCATAGGAAGTTCAAAATCCACTGCCAAATTCAAACTAGCATCCAATGTCTAGCGTTATGATCCTTGTGCTACTTTTCCTCTCAGTGAACAGTTGTTGGCTTATTGTTCCAAGGCACACTCCCAATGTGCTTCTGATTCCCTCTGGAAATGCTAATGACAAAAAAAAATGTATTCCCCGACCTTCCCTTCTCAACTACATAGTCCCTTGGGTAATCCAGTCACCCCCTTCTGTGCAGTCACACATCTTCCAAGTTTCGTTGGCATCCCCCTCTCTGCTACACAGTCCCTCGGACGATCCATCCCTTGGAAAGGTTTCCTCGCATCAGAAGGTCCAAAAACCAAGGCATATCCCTACCTCAAAACCATCATACCAGCCATAACATGTTCATGGCAATCAATGGACACTATTGGGTACCAATGTCCCATAATGGCCTTGCTCCTGAAGTGATTTACTAACATATTGTTGCATGTTCCAATTCTCTTTACTGCTACCAATTCTCTGGCAGCCAATTCCAACCACCGAAACTGGGCATTTTCCATGCTATCCTGTACCAAGCACATAGTTTCCATTAGATCCAAAAGGAATTGAAATAAATTCAAATCACACCTTATTGGTAGCTCCTTAATAAGGTGCACTGCAATTCTGTTTACTTCTTGTCACAACAAGTCAAAATAGTTGTTTGATCAAATCATCATGTATAAACATATCACATCTGGTTAACTCAAAACTGAACTGTCATAAATCAAAATCATAGATTACATGTAACCATCATAAATCAAAGTCATAAAACACATGCATAATTTAAAATTGAAATAAAATATTGATACTTGTTCTTTATCCTTTTTGTACACAAATTGAATTAGTTTCCAAACTCGGCAAGCACTTAGTGCCTTCTCTTCTCTTCAATCACGTACACCCACACACGACGTACAACACCACACCATACATACACCTACACTCAATGTACAACACAATACATATACATTCATAGAGTTCAAGACAACAAATACACATCACGATACAACTATTGCACAATACACATAACACAATACAACATGTACACAACACAACATGTACACAATACGACATGTACAACATGTACATAGTACCACATGTACACAACACCACATGTACAACATGTAAACAACACCACATGTATAACATGTACACAACACCACATGTACAACATGTAACAACACCACATGCACAAAATGTACACATCACCACATGTACAAAATGTACACATCACCACATGTACAACATGTACACAACACCACATGTATGACATTTACATAGAACCACCTATACATAGCAGCAATACTGCACATCTAGAGACCACACTATCTCTACCAGACAACCTTGCCTCTAGTGTCTTTCCACTATCCATGTTTGTCCTTGCATGTTGCAGATCATGCTGCTTTCATTCCGTTGATGTATCCGTAATCGTTGTTTGTTCGTAACATAAACATAGGCATAATTATAAGCATATACTACCAAATCATATCCACACGATACTAACCTTATAGCTCTGTCAGGGTTACTCTTCCCACTTTATTTCTCATAATACCAGGAACCTCTTCATGCCATTCACCTGCATAGGAAATCATTCGTCCACAAGAATGATCCCTGACGACCTTGTCAAACATTAGCATAAAAAAATCATGATCCCTGACGACCATGTCAAACATTGACATACATACATACATGTATACATATGTAGACATAAGCATAATCACAATCACAACATAACTACCATATATCATAAGGTCAAGGTTAAGAGAACTCCCTTTATCTATGCACAACATTGAGAACAATAGTTCCCAACATAGCCAACGAATCTGATGCCTCAAATACATTTAGTTTACCTTTCTATTACCTTTCTCATGGTTGTCTTGCCACCATCCATTTAGCCCAATGGACATAACTAACTCAACTGACTATCATATTCTTGCCTTTATTTTCCCTTATACATGCATCAGGTTTCATCTGGGTCTTACTGTACCTGTTGGGTTTCATTCATCTCTTCCCGAGCTTCATTAACTTTCCTATTCCCCCAACTAATTCCCAAGACCCTCAAAACTTGAAAGGCAAGAAAAAAAAAGAAAACAAGAAAAGAAACCATGAAAACCAATAATAATACGACACCACCAACAAAGTGGCATGGCCATGCACTAGACACAATCAAAACCACAAGTCAAGCATAAACAAATCCCAAAGCATCGAAAGCACAAAACTAGCAACAAACACCATGACTCAACCCCATGGGTTCCGAATGCTTCCAAGGGAAAGTTCAACCCGAGCCTTCTTCAAGATTTCATGACAGTCTCTTTTTCCACGCAATCCCTTGCATCATCCTGGAAAAAACACACAACTGTCAGTGCATAAATAAACATAACAATATATCGACTACCTTACCTTGTTGTACCCAGCATGTTGACCTGTAACTAAACACTTACATATATCATCTCTCAAGGAACTCCATTTCCTTGATGAATCCAACCATAATTGGAAACTAATTGTTATACCTGTCAAATACATGTTCATGAATATAGCACATATCCACATGATGTCAGACAAAATCAAGGTTAAGAAGACTTTTTGTATTCATGCAAAACACTCATTCGTTTGGAATTGCAACTTCCAAACATAGCCAAAAGAATTCTCACCCAATTCCTTTCTTTTATCTTTTCGTTGCTACAATTGAGTCTTCTTATGTGTTATCACATCACCCAACTATTAATTATATAAATAAATCAATTGTTACCTTGTCATGCTAATACCAAGCATGTTGCCTTGTAACTATTCACACATTTCAGTCACATGTTCCAAATATCAAGACATCATGTTTATTAATTGTAAATAATCCTTTACCAAGACTAAGAACCATGTCATAAGTCCAAGCGTTTGAATTTGGAAGCTCTGATACCACCCTATCGTATCAGATATCACCCAAAGAGAATGGAAACCCACTCTGATACCACCCTGTAATGCCCCCTCCCACATTTACCCAATTTCACAAGCCTTCTAGGTAAACATGAGACGAGTGTCACTATGACCTAACCCAAACTCCTAGTTCCAATTAAGGAAGTGGGGCCTACCATCCTACAGGGACTACAAGTCACTCAGAGGTTGAAGAACAACCCCAACTGATCAAACCTTGAGTTGGAACCCTTTTTATCTACCCTGGGCCTGTTACACAGTATTTTGTCACACCTCCTGTTAACTTCCTATTCCATATGCCGAAGTGCCAAAACATTGACAACTGTACAACATATCCATCATGATATACAGACCAAAACCTCCCTAAAGAATCAAAGGAAAACTTCCCTGAATCCATTCCGAAGAAGGTTAACTAAAAACATAATTTTTAGGGCCGACGAATTTTGCTACACTTCCTACCTGTGTTGATGGCAGGTTGCTTTGTTTTAACCTAGTGTTGCCAATGCAGGTTTTGATATGAAAACCCGCGTTAAACCCCTTCTGGCAGGTTTTCCCAAACTGGAGGAGAAACTTCGTGCACTAGAACCTTCGAGAACAACGAGCTAGATATTGGTTGTTGTTGATATGGACGAGCTCTCCCATTTGGACCTCTTGATCTTATCATCATGGGCTTTCCCCTTGAGATGTGGACCTTCCTCCCTCTTTTGTGGATCCCTAATTGTTATGCTCTTAACCTGCAAAATGATACCCAATACAGAATATGCGAAGAAAAGATACCCAGAACACAGAATAGCAATGATTTTATTATTTAGAGAGTAATGTTCACTTGCCTCTTCGAGGGGGCAACCTCCAATAGAGCAGAGCTCGACTACAAAATAAGACACGATGCTCCTCGCAGGGAGACTCTATCCTTTATATATGACTCATACATGCAATACCACGGGCCAATACCGTGGGTTTTATTAATACCATCTATCTAATACTACGGCCCATTTGCAACTAACTGTGGTTCCTTCATTAATTGCGGATTAACCACTTACAATTATTAATATGGGCTTTATTGACTCTTGACTATGACGTGATCCCATTACATAAATAAGGGGGTTAGGGTGGGACCCTAACATGCCCTCCCCCTTAAGACGAGACTTGTCCTCAAGGCTGAAGCTGCGGAAACTGCTGAAGTATAGTGGCTGGTTCCCAAGTTGCATCTTCCGGAGAGGTGTCTTTCCATTTGACTAGGACTTCCTTAATCATGCGGCCGCGCAGTTTCTTGTCTCGTGTGTCTAGGGCCTATTCGGGTTGAAGCCAGATGGACCCTTCTTCGTCCAATTCAGGTAGACTGGTCTGAATTCTACAATTGTTCCCAATCACTTTCTTGAGGCATGAGACATGGAAAACTGGATGGATTTTTGCAATAGGTGGCAAGGCCAACTTGTAGGCCACTTCTCCAATGCACTGAAGTACTTGATATGGTCCGTAGAATTTGGGAGAGAGTTTCTGACACCCCTTGTCCTTGAGTGATGTTTGCTTATATGGTTGTAGCCGTAAAAAGACCTGATCCCCTTCTTGAAATTGGCGCTCTGATCGATGTTGGTCTACCTGTTGCTTCATGCGGTTCTGAGCTTGATGAAGATTCTCTCGAAGATGGGTGAGCATGGTTGCGCGGTGTTGTAGGAGTTGATCCACTGCTTGTACTTTTGAGCATCCCTTGAGATACGAAGTAGGTGAAGGTGGGAGTTGACCATATACTGCTTCATAGGGAGTCATTTTGGTGGTGGCATGATAGTTGGTGTTATACCACCATTCAGCCAGAGGTAACCACTGTACCCAAAGGTGTTGCTTTTCTGAAGTGAAACACCTAAGGTAGGTTTCTAGACATTTGTTGACGGCTTTGGTTTGACCATCTGTTTACGGATGATAGGAAGTACTGAGTTTGATTTGAGTGCCTTTTATTCTGAAGAGTTCTTGCCAAAAATTACTGGTGAAGATCGGGTCGCGGTCGGACACAATAGAAGTGGGCATGCCATGCAATTTGAAGATCTGATCCATGAAAGATTGAGCAACCAAAGTTGGTGTAAACGGGTGGGGTAGGGCGCAGAAATGAGCATACTTCGACAGTCGGTCCACAACCACCATGATGACTGACTTGTTCCCTGACTTTGGAAGACCTGTAATGAAATCCATAGAAACCTCCGTCCAAATTGAGGCCGGAATGGGCAATGGTTGTAATGTGCCTGGTGTGTTGACGGTTTCCCCTTTGTGGCGTTGACAGACATCACATTCTGCTACGAAAGTAAGGATGTCCTTTTTCATGCCTGTCCAAAAAAATGATCTTCTGGTGCGAGCATACGTCTTCTGAAAGCCCGAATGTCCTGCAATGGGAGATGAGTGCAATTCTGCCAAAATGCGACTTTTGAGGTTGGATGTTGGTGATATTACGACTCTGTCCTTGTAGCGAAGAATATCATCCTGCCACGAGTAGCCCTTGGTGGAATTTGGATCTACCTGCAATTGAGAAATGAGTTGGGAGAGCCCGGGGTGTGAAAACCATTCTCTACGAGCCTCTTCAATCCATTCTGGAATGGGGAGGGAAATTGCTAGCAGAGTACTTTCCTCCTCAAATTGGCGAGATAATGCATCTGCTACACTATTGTCTTTTCCTTTCTTGTAAATGATCTCATAATCATATCCCAGCATTTTGGCTAGCCATTTATTTTGTTTTGGGGAGGATAGGCGTTGCTCCAAAAAATATTTAAGAGTGTGATGATCTGTGCGGATTTGGAAACATCGCCCCAATAAGTAAGGTCGCCAGGTCTCGACTGCATGTAAGATGGCCATCATTTCCTTCTCGTAGGTAGATTGGCCCAAATTCCTCCCACTGAGTTGTTGGCTTGTGAAGGCCAACGGTCGCCCTTCCTGCATTAAGACCGCCCCAATACCTGTACCCGAAGCATCACATTCAATGACAAAAGATTTGGTGAAGTCAGGGAGTGCTAAGACTGGAGTGGAACACATGGCATTTTTTAGAGCTGTAAAGGCCTGTTGTGCTTCCTCATTCCAGAAGAATGAATTTTTCTTTAGGAGTTGGGTGAGGGGCTTCGCTATGCGACCATAGTTGCGGACAAATTTACGATAATAACCTGTGAGACCCAAAAATCCTCTCAAGCTCTTCAAAGTCTTAGGTTGAGGCCATTCCTGCATTGCCTGGATCTTTTTGGGGTCCACCTTGACACCTTCACGCCCCACAATGTGGCCCAAATACTCTACTTCTGCCATGCCAAACGAACACTTGGACATCTTGACAAATAATTTATGCTTGTGGAGCAGTTGCAAGAGTAGATCTACATGCTAAAGATGTGCGGCCCAAGTGCAACTATAGATGAGGACGTCATCGAAGAAGACAAGGACAAATTTCCTGAGATATGGTTTGAGAATGTGGTTCATAAGGCTCTGAAAAGTAGAGGGGGCATTACAAAGACCAAATGGCATGACCAGGAATTCATAATGGCCTTCATGAGTTCTGAAAGCAGTCTTGGGGATGTCGACTTCCTTCATGCAAATTTGGTGGTAGCCTGAGCGAAGATCTAGCTTAGTGAAGAATTGAGCCCCATTGAGTTCATCCAGCAAATCATCAACCACCGGGATGGGAAATTTATCTTTGACTGTCAACTTATTGAGGGCCCTGAAGTCGGGACACATCCACCACTCCCCATCTTTCTTGAGCACCATGACCATCTCTTGTATTTCCTGCGTGCATGCCTCCCCAAATCCGCAGGTTTATGTGCTCAATGATAGATCCCGTGGTTTAAAGACGCCGAAACACGTCTCTAGCAAAAAAAAAATAAAAAAAAATTGCTAAGAAATGGAGATGCCACCGGCCCTGGAAAGTGCTCTGATACCACTTGTTATGCTCTTAACCTGCAAAATGATACCCAATACAGAATATGCGAAGAAAAGATACCCAGAACACAGAATAGCAATGATTTTATTATTCAGAGAGTAATGTTCACTTGCCTCTTCGAGGGGGCAACCTCCAATAGAGCAGAGCTCGACTACAAAATAAGACATGATGCTCCTCGCAGGGAGACTCTATCTTTTATATATGACTCATACATGCAAAACCATGGGCCAATACCGTGGGTTTTATTAATACCATCTATCTAATACTACGACCCATTTGCAACTAACTGTGGTTCCGTCATTAATTGCGGATTAACCACTTACAATTATTAATATGGGCTTTATTGACTCTTGACTATGACGTGATCCCATTACATAAATAAGGGGGTTAGGGTGGGACCCTAACACTAACTCCCGCTCCCTTCCTATAAATTCACTCCCTTCCATCCCCAAATGGTTGGTCATTGATTGTCGCATCCCTATGTTGAGATTATGCTTACATGCTACCCATTCTAACTTAGATAAGGAGTGATTGAAGAGTCTTTGCTTGGACCTGGACATCCACCAAAAGGAGGTTTCCAACATCAAGACATAGGTTGTATGCCTCCCTTTTTTAGCTTATTAATATATACACCTGATGTTCACTTTCCATAATTGTGTAAATGTTTATGCTATTAGCTTAATACTCCTTGATCTATTAAGTAGTTTATGTTTGATGTATGCCATATATGTTCTTGTATCTTGCATAGCTCTTTGATCTTCTTTGCAGGTACTCGGACGTAGAGAACAAGTAAGGAGCGAGGCAAAGAATCAAAGTCATCTCCAAAGGACTGAGAAATTAGCATCAGAGCGAGGTAGGCCACTCTCTCTCTCTCTCTTCATTTGCTAAACATAAGCTAGGAAAGTGTATGTTACTTTGTTTAGTTTGTTTCTAGTCCCACTCATTGGGCTAGAGGGATCGCCTATGTCCGAAGAGGGGATTTACCTTCACAACAAAATGGTGACTCTGTTGGGGATGTTATAGCCTCTTCATCCTCTTTTCTCATCTGATCTTCTGATCAGTTTGATCCACCATCGAGTTCTCAGTTAGTTTGAGTCTGAGTAGGTCTGCACAATCATTGATTGCTACCTTAGAGTGCTAATTCTGGAAGTGTTTGTGGGAATATTTTTATTTTTTGCCTCATTCCTCACCTAACGCATTTTTTGTTCTGACAGTTGCGCTGCCAACGCATTTTCTTGTGAAACAGTTGTGTTGATCCCCTCTTCAGCGCCAGTTTGTCCATAATAATCGCATTGATCTCAGAGATTGGCAAAAACTTAGGGTTTCTCTATCAAGTCCAGTGTGTATCAACCCTTGAGGTCTTGTCTTGTTCTGTGTGATTGGATTTACTGGTGTTTTGTTTGATTACCTACTTTCATTGGAAAATTCTTGTCTTTTTGAGATTCCAAATGTTTGAGTGAAATTGGATTGATTCTAGGGTTTATAGGTCATTTAATTGTCGCTTGCCGCTTGTAAGTGTCACTGAGTTGGTGGTTTGTTTATTTTTTGGGTTTGATTGTCTAGTAAAATTATTCAAAACATTAGTTTGCATTGGTTTTGGTTTGTCTGCAAAGTTTCTCTTCAATTGTATTAGGTCAGTTTGCATTTGAAAAGCATCTTTGTTCTTCATCAAGCATAGATTACGTTGCTTGGTTTACAAACTGAAAAGAGTACATTTTTTGATCTGTGCAAAGGAGAAAAATGAAAGATATTTTCATTAAGTGCTTTTGCATTTGACTTGGTGTTGCTTTGACTAGTGCATCGTTTGTATTAGGATCATTTTGAATAAAAAATTTCATTTTTTGCTTTAATTGAAGCTTAATTGCATTAGGGCATTTGAAATCAAAGAAAACATCATTTAGATAAAGTGCATCTTAGTGAAGTAAAAGTCATTTTTGCTTTCGATAGATTGCATGTTGAATAGTGAAAGTGAAGTTTAAGTTTTTCTTTTGCATATTGCATTTGGAAAAGAAAAGTTAGTGGAGGCATGTTCTTTGATGCATTCTCTTGTTTGATGCATTAATTGATTGAATTCTCTTCCCTTGCTAGTATAGCATTCATCGAAGTGAAAAGTTTCCTTTTCTCATATAGTTGCATTTTAGGATTTAGGTGACATCGTTTGAGCCCAAAATTGAAACATAATTCAAGAACAACATTAAAATTTACTGAATTAACCTAAGGAGCATTTGGAACTTAACACAAACATTTAGAGGTCTAGGCTAGAGATGTGTTCCAACGTCTATAAACCTAGTAGTTGTCGTTAACTACCTGCATTTTATCCCGGGGGTGAAATCTCATTCCAGTACAAAAGTATATCGGAGGTTCTCCAGTACTCTTGGGTATATTGGAGGCACTCTAGTATGGCAAGTATATGGGAACACTCTCACCGAACGGTTATGCATTAGACAACGCTAACACGAACTTGTGCTCCCCATATTGTCGAGTATATATTGGGAGACCCCACTAGGTTGCTATCCTTTAGCCATAGGTAACCGAGTCAACTGCCTTGTAGACATGATACACCAAACACAACATTCAGGGAGATCGACCGTCGTATGTTAACTCCTTGGTTTCAGCTAAGGTGTATATAGCAGTTCACAGATACTTGGTAAACCCTCTTGCTTAGTACACCCTTTTTTATTTATTTCTTGTTTTCAAGTTCTAAAATTTAACTGCCCACGATAACATGACTTACCTATGTAGTTCTCCTCGGTCTCACATTGCGTGATTAATAGTAAATTTTAAATTGTAAGCTCAAATCAACCACCCCCTTTTTGTTATTGAGAAAAGGTCATCGTGGCTGAACCATCGGGTTCACCTTACATTTCCCCTTCATCATCTGACATTAAAGGGTCATCACAAGGAGTCCCTCCTGAGATTTCATAGTCACTTGAAGACCAAGGTATTCAACTTGGAATTATCTCGAGTATTCAACCCCTTGCTTATTGTCCTCCACCTCAAGACTCATCATCTCAGGAATCTGACCCAGAAACTCCTGAGAGTGTGCAAAGGTTTTTATTATTCCCTCTGAATCCACTTTTTGGTCCATTGGTAATATCTCCTCAACATCCATATAGTTCATACGATAATCTGAGTGTGCATTTGGAGCTTTCTCCATGATCATCCTAGATTCCCCCTTGCCAATTGTTTCCACCCATGGCATCAGAAGGTGAGTTTCTAACCTCTCCTCGAGGTCCTCCTCCAGAAGTCTTAGCCACTCACACTCCTGGTGTTGACAATGATTCTGAATATAACTTTCCACTTGAAGGCTTTTCGTATGTGGGAAGTGTACCACCTCCACCACTGCCTGAAAGCAATGAACCTTTGTTTCCACCTGGTTACACCTATTTGGCTCAATTGGTATTAGGTACTCCATGTGTGTCTTCACTTTATCACAATCCTATTTGTTCATCAGGCACCATGCCTAATTCTGGTCCATTTGTTTCAAGCGTGGCCTCTCAAATTCCTGTATCGACTGCAGTTTCTTCAGTTTTGTACAACTGACAGTTATGGTTGGGAGAGTTAATGTCCCTATATGTTCCTGAGGTCCTCCCTTAAGTGGAAAATATGTGCCACCACCTATCCTGTCGCAGGGGGGGCAACAACCACCTCCTCCATATGTACCTCCTGTTTCGGGTGGAACTTATGTGAGTGGATCTCAAACTCACACTGTCAGAGTTAGTCAAAATGTTGGTAGTGTACCTTATCCTAGTGGATCATCTATTCCATCTGGATGAGGCCAAATCCCGTATCAACATCCTCTTTAACCCCAGATACCCTACCAACAACCGTACCCTCCGTATGGCTCACAACAACCTCAAAATCTGCCCTTTACTCAACAGGTAGGACCCCAAATGCAGCGTGGTTCAAATCTTTCATTTGGGTAATCTATTTAATTTTAAACTAGAACCTATTAGTACCAACCTGGAACTCAACAAATTCCACAAGGAACTTTCCAACAACATCAACCTTATGTACGACAAGGTCATTATGTGCAACACGGGCTTTATCAATAACCATTTCAGCAGCAAAACAAACCCTTATATCAACAAGGCCAACCCTTACAACAACAAGGTCAACCCCTACAACAACAGGGTCAATAATTTATCACTAGGGTCAACAGTTGCAAAAACAACCTTATACTCCATACTCTTCACAAGTTGTTTATCCACCCTATGGTTCTCAACGGCCTATGATGGGTCAGTGTCAACCTTGCGCTGGTCAAAACCCACCTTTGTGGGGGCAAAATCCACCTTTGTATGGTCAGAATACTTCTTAGTGGGGGCAATATCAAACTCCTTATGGTCAAAATATGCCACTTTGGGGGCATAACCCATACCAACAAGGTTGTAATCCACAAGCTAGGTCTTATCAAAGGCCTCCCATGGCTTTCAATCCACAATTTCCATTTCTAGCAACGTTGGAGCTATCAGACATGTCAAGACTCACAAATGACCCAATACTCCATTCGTCGTATTGGCCTTCGCTTCCTACTAAGATTCCTGGCGATTATCCGAAATTCAAAGGAAAGTCTGGAGAATACCCCCAGGCCCACGTTATGACTTACCATTTATGGTGTTCATCCAATTCTTGGGTTGATGACTCCATTCGTCTACATCTTTTCCAATGAACCCTGACGGGTGCTGCCGCAAAATGGTACATCGAGTTACCTCGAGGTGCCTGTCAAGACTTCAACTCTTTAGCAATGGCCTTCCTTACTCACTTCCAGTTCCCAGTTCGATATGAAACTGGTACCCATTTGCTTATATATTTGAAACAAAATATTGCTACCCACATCTCTGATCATATCCATGAGTGGAGACGTTGACGTCGCCTTATCAAGTTTGATATATGTGATGAGATGGTAACTGAATGGTTTACCAAATCATTCATTAATAAAATTACCAAGGACATAGATATGGGTGGTTTTGTTACTGAAGATCAAGCCATTGCTCGTGCCCAATATTTAGATTTGGTATATTCCCAATCTCGTATGCTATTTTATCTCTTGCTTGATGCTCCGAGACCATCTACGGATCCAACATCTTCTATACCTCTAGATGTACCACCTGTTGATGGTATTATTGGGTCAATGACTCAAACTTCCAGTAAAGCCTCTTCGAAGCAGAAATCTGTTTCAACTACTGCATCCAATCCTCCTTTGAATCCCTCTTCAATCCTGGTAAAACCACCGAGGTTAATGTCATTCAGTCTACCGCAGCAGACAAAACCTCAAAAGGTAAAAATAAGGGTAAAGGAAAATCCAAATCTGATACCCCAAAATAGGATCCTCCAAAATCGTCTGTTGATGATGCATCTAAATGTAAGCCCAAATATCCTTGCCTCATCTTTGAGGAAGATCACTATACCAAGGATTGTCCCCGTCGTGCTGAAGTTAGCCATTTATTAAAAGGTACCCAAGGGATGTTGACTATATTAAAAGAACCTTTTCCATCATAACAAACCCAATTGGTAGAACAATCGCAATGTTCTACATCTTCGGGTTATCGTGTTTTTATGAGTGGAACAACACCTATTTCTGTTGCCACTCGGTCAAAAGACTATCTGACTCCTCCCAAACAAGTTGTGGAGAAATAAGTTACTGATACACCTTCCACTTCTACTCCACCCAGTTCTGGTCCTCTCCATATTGAGATACCTAGTAATGACTCTGTTATCCGACCACCTCCTAAGGGTGTCCTTCGGAAATCATCTTACAATTTGAATGCACGAGCTGCCCAACATTACAATATTGTCGAAGATTTAGCTCAAGCACCTTCAACAATGTCTGCCTTGGAAGTTCTCAAGAGTTTTCCATCACAACGGAAAGCATTACTATCCACTATAGGAGGAATTGACCCTATTAATTTGAGTCTGATTACCTTTGACCTGGAAAACCATGTTCCACGTCTTCCACATCAACTTGCCTTTTTAATCCAAGTTATTATTAAAGGAAGATGATTCACTGGACTTTGGTTGATGAGGGTGCTTCCACCTGCATCATGTTTGTCTCATGCTGGAAAGCTATTGGCTCTCTGCCTCTCAACCAGTATCCTAACACCTTAAAAGCCTTCGATGGTAGAGGATCTCGTCCTTATGGTATTATCACGAACTTGCCCATAATGTTGGAAGGGTAAACCATTAACTTAGAATTAGAAGTCTTTAATGACAATTTGAATTATAACCTTCTACTTGGTCGAAGTTGGACCCATGTTATGTTTTGCATGGTTTCTACTTTGTTTCGCGTGCTCCGTTTTCCTCATGAGGGGAAAATAGTCACCGTTGATCAGTTAGCTTTTTTCTCTTCTAGCTCTTCGAATGGAAATGTGCCATATGTGGGAAATACTGACATCCCTTATGAGAGTGTTGGGGTGGGTCTTTTTAAAGACTCTGCTCTTATGGGAACTTTTTCCCTCCCACCTCCAAACGTCACTTCCATCAACATGATCTCCACTTCTCATGATCCTTGGATCGTTCCTCATCCCAATAAGGTTGATTCTTTTGGTGATGTCATGCCACTCAACCCAGCAGAACAATCCTATCAAGTTGTTGTTTTGGCTTCAACGATCACTTATGAAAGTCATGCTACTCCCAGTGTGCATCTAGACGCGTATTCATAATCCCCCTAGCTTGGTTCTTGGGATTCTCTGGATCCCTTGAACGAGACATTTCCTAGTGACGAGAGTATCACCGAGGTTATGTCTCTTAAAGAAACTCCCTGGAATGATGCCCATCCTTGTTCCTAATTTCTCCCGAGTCTTGGACAAATTTCATCGTGTTTAGATACCTTTGTTTCCCGTACTCTGACCCATCCACTTTAAACACCTATTTTGGTGCATGAAGTTTTGTCTGAAGGAAACATGGGGGATATTACTACTATGATGCCCATTGACATTTTAGTCCAACTTGAGATTGTCAAAATATTTCAACTAGAAGTATCTTTTCCTTGCCATGAGATTAAGTTTTCCTACCTTATTTCATGAGATCTTCTCACCGTGTCTTTATCGTTCGCCCATTATCGCAATGGGGCATTCATCATATGACTCGTAACCCTCACTCACCCGGGGGGCATGGGGGAATTTTCATTTATGTGTGTCATTCCACTATTTGCCTGATTTGATGCTTACATATCATGCCAACGGTGAAACTCAGGTTTTACTTTGTTGATCGGTTACCCTAGTCCAAAAATGGGCTCCATTTAAAGTATTATGTGTGATTTTCCATGTAAATACTTTTGTACATTAGTGTGTAGTGTGGTTTTGGTGTGTTAGTTTTCTTTTGCAAACATTTTCCTCTGCTTATCTCGTGCTCTACTTGGTTTGCAGATGTCATCCAACCATTACGTCGATTTTGCTGATGGTGCTTGTTGTAGTACATAGAATATATCTTCCGCTGCATGGGCAATCTATGACCCTAATGGTAAGTTAGTGAACTTACAAGATATATGTTTAGGTCATACGACTAATAACATTGTCAAATATAGTGCGGTCATCGAGCTTTTCTCAGAAGCCATCGCTCTTAGCATTAGAGAATTAATAGTAAAACTTGATTCATAGCTCATTGTACGACAACTTCATGGACAATATTCAATTAGAAACCCTCAAATTTTGAGCATGTATTTGTTGTCTCTTGGAATGAGACTTTGATTTCATTACTTATCGTCACATTCCAAGATGCATGAACACATTAACAAATGCATTGGCTAACTATGTGCTAGATAGACATTTGTGAAACTTGTAAATAATAAAGCATCACATAGTAGACATGGTAAACATAAAAAACATGAATATATATATATATATATATATATATATATATATATATAGTGTTTGCAAAAGAGTTTTCTACATCAAAATGACAAAATTTGTGTTCTGAGACACATGGCTTTATAAGCCTACATCAGTGCAGAAAGTAAACTAGAGTTGGAAATTATCCCACAAGGTGCTCATGATATCACGAAATAGCCTGAATGACTCAACCCAACAACAGATGCAGTCTGGCGGAAACCCCTATAGTGCATCTCTAGTACTACAATGGCACCTCATCTGTTGAGGCGCACTTTGGAATGCCCCTGGTTAACTTCCAAGTTACACTCTACCTCAACAATCGAATTTGCTCCCTCCTCACAAGGAGCCTCCTCAATCTAACATTCCACTCGCCTGGCTATTGGAGAAACCCCTGGAGGTATCTCTGGTCCCACATATATAAATCATCATAAGTCAAATCTCAGTACACATACAAAAAAAAATCAAAAACTTTAAAAACTTTAAAAACTTAAAAAATAATTTTTACTTGCATCAGTCCACTGTGCACCGGGTGGAAGTGGAATATCTGGATCTCCTCAGAAATCAGTGCCTGTATATGCCCAATCATCAACCATGATTATCTGTTGACGCAACCATTTGAAAAATGTCGAAGGGAATGACATTTGCTAGCCACCTCCATGACGAGGCGTCAACTCACCCCATTTGAGTAATCATGGATCTCTGGGCACCGGTGCATCCACTTCTATCCACTGATAATGAAATAATGGCACACGTTCCAAGAAGAACGTCACCAAAATGTATCTAAAACCGAATTGTTTCAAACTCCCTGACTTGCACTTGGTAAGTTGGCGCTTCATGCAAACCAACAAACCCTCACACCAATTGAAGACCGTGGGATTCAAACACTCGATTGCATACTGGAAATGAGATTTTTCTGCCTCATGCAACGCTCGCACCCTAGCTACTTGGGCCATAGTATGCAAGACTATTCATATTGGGAGACTTGTGATGGTCTTTATATCGATCTTCCCACTTTGGGTCTTTTTAGTCCTTAGACAATGCCTTGTAATCATCATATCGTGCTCTCTCCTCTAGTGCGCAAACCAGACAACTAAACCTGTTGTCCCTTTCTAGACAACCCAATAATGAAATAAATGTTAGCGACATCTATTTCGAGCTCTTGATCCCCAATAATGAATAGTTGGTGATTCAAATCCCACCAACTAGTCAGATACTGTAATAGCTCAGGCTGGTATTGATCCAGGTCTGAGTGTACCGAAGGGCCCTTCCAAGACCTTTTACTTTCGTGATGTGTTAAATTGCATTTAAAAAAAAAACATAAATGAATACATGTGCATGCTATAAAGAAGAGGAACATGTCAATCATTAGCAACATAAAAACATAAGCCGTTGATAACGAAATTTGTCCAGGAGGGACTACGTCTCTGGGCCCCGATGTCAAGATGGTGTAGGCCACTACATTAAGTGTTGTCTATGGTGATGATGTACATAAGAGGTGATGTCGCTATCATACAAGGAAAATGCCCTCACGCAGGAGTGGCTCCAAGAGATGTTCCGCTACAGGAATTCTCAGTAAAAAAGGACTCCTATCAGTATGACACAAACTCATGCATGATGAGCATCCCGCCAACATGGCATAAAAGGGATCTCAAAACAAACATGCATGACGACAACATGAGTATCCCATCAACATACAACAAAGGGATCTCAAAACATAACATGACAAATCATGACAACAAGTACATCACATAGACGATTCTGCATCACATCAAGCAGGAATCATGAAAACAAGTAATAAACAAGATCCCACATCAAGCATCAAACATGGATCTGTGTAGCACGATGCATAGTAAAAGAAGTACATGAATAAATTGCATATACGTCACATCTAAGGGCCATCTGAAGAAGTGGATGTCAAATTGCTGAAGCTATTCATGCCATCAATCTCACGGCATCAATCACATGGAAATGGCTGCTCACACATAAATGCTAACACCTGCATTCCACTTAGAAAAGTGGCTGAAGAATAGAATGAGAAAATGAAAAATATGAACGCAACATCAGATTTGTGGTGTCGGATAGTGCAAAATCGACTGTCCAATTTCTGAATTATGAGAAATTGAGAATCTGGGGCTCAAGGAATCTTTTAGATTCCCCCTACATTCCTCAAAGATTATACCCCATAGGTGGACTGGAGATCTGAAATTCAAAAGGTGAGTCTGACCTCACCTTTGTGATCCCTGCGGAAAACCATGAAAAATGACTGTAAACTTGACTATATTCCGACATGGAAAAAATTACCTCCTCAGGAAAATTTCAAGGATCATGGTTCCACTCCCTGTTTTTGCAGCAATCATGGTTCCACCTCCATACTGAAAAATGGTCGAAAATGCAGAACTTTGATGGAGAAACAGACAACTGCATTGCGTTCGTGGTGTCGAGAAGTGTTGAAACCATATAAAATTTGTCAAAATCTTACAATGTGAAAATTCGGCCTTCTTGCAAAATTCTGCCTCAAACTGCGGGCACTGCCTCCTCTACCTGGGCGCACTGACAAAATGCTTTTAAATATAATTTCGCGGGCATATTTCACATTAAGGTCGTTTGGTGTAACGATTGAGGTTTGGTTTAGTAGGGAGGAGGTCGGGTGGTCAAACCCTGCCTCCTCCTTTTTTTACACAACCCAAACGATTTTTTTTTAAACTTAATGTTTTGGTTGGGCCAAGCCCGCCCATCGTACCCACCTTCCTTGGCTGGTCACACTTAATGTTTTGGTTGTGGGTTGTTTTGGTTCTGTAGATGGGTGGTTGTGTCCGTGCTCCAAGGGCCGGCCCACCCCCATTTAGTGCGACAGTCGTTATGGGAGTTCCGTGGGAGGGGGTCAGGGGTCATGGCCTGCTCCTCCACCAAACTTATGATATGCCATGGTTATGTGCGGAGGGGGTGGAAGGGTTGGTGGCCCCCACCCCCTTTATATATATATAAACAATATGCATTTTTTTTTGAAATTCGGTTTTTAAGCCGTATGAGTCTTTTTAATGAGGCCACAAATTCACCCGAAATCTGGCCCAGGTTGGCCAGAATCCAGTGGTTGGGTTCTATCCAAATTGTGGCCTCTTAAGCTTGCCCAGTCAACCCAAATTTGACTGCTTCTAACTTTTGCATACGGACTCGGTTTGATGAAACGTTCACACTGCCGCAATCAGGACGATGAGATCTATGCTTTGGTAATGGTTCGAAAGCATTCCGATCACTTTGATTTTTGAGCTTTCATAAGCCCTCTTTGTCTTGTGTGTGTCTCTAGAGCCACCTGGATCAATCCTCCCCACTGAGGAGCTTTTGGTCCTCCAAAAGCATGAAAAATAATCTGCAACTTCTATGTACCTTGTCTGCATCACAAGCATCCTGAAAGGCCTCGCTTCCATCTACTTCATCTTTTTTCTTCGGAGCCTTGAGCGATGAGCTGACACCTTCAACCTCTACAACTTGTAGTACATTGTTTTGCAAATTTCATGACCAACTAATGACCCAAGCATCCCACACTTGCCATGAGTTTATAACACATACTCGGTGGTCAAGTTTACATCAAGATGGACACAATACCCCAGCTACGAAAACAAGACCAACATATCATTGTTGTTTCAACAAGTGATGGAAAAACCATCATCACTGCAACACATGATTTACAATCATAAGGCCAAACACTATTGTTTTAACAAGTGATAGAAACACAACATCACTTTCACAGTTTATCATGCAACACAAAACAAGACCAGACATCATTGTTGCTGAACAAGTGATGGAAAACACATCATCACATTTACATTTTAAAATGCAACAAATGATTTACAAAACTATGACCATGAAATGCTAACATGTCTAGAAACCATTTTTCACTTATCAAGGTGAATGGGTCATCACCCTGTGATGGTCTTGCTTGTTGATCAATCGTTTCACCTGGTTCATGCACCGACACTTTGTCTTTAAGGCGCTGCTCTGGATGGAGCCTCCAACAAGTGGCTCTTTGATGGCCACTTCTATCGCAATGACTGCAATAGGTTTTCTTCCTCCAGATTTGCTTAACATGTTTCTTTACTTGCTGTTGTGAGGGTGTTTCATGCCTCATCCTTTTGTGTGCTACCATTCTTTTCCAACACTTAGAAAATGTATGGTCATGTAATCCAAAAAAGGTACATGTTTTTCGATGCCATGTTTTACGCTCATTATTAAAAACATGATTATAATCGAAATGGACATTTGAAGATCGAAACTGATTATACCTCCCCTTGTTGTCTCTGATGTCATTATGCCGATGAGAGCTTGCCTCATCTCTTTCCTTGCAATGGAAACTACCATGGGATGATGGGGATGTTTTGCCATCATTCTCTTTCCTCGACCATTTTGACGATGTCTCAGACGAATCTAACACCTTCGAGCATTCTCCTTTGGTGTATCTCAAGCTTGCAAATTGAGGTCTTTGCATAACATCCAATGGTTGAGTTATGCCTTGGTTATTAACACCAAGTTTTTCTTCCTCCTTGTGCCTCGTCCTTGTAAGGAGCCTCATGTTTATCCATGTAATTGGGATCTCCAAATCTCCAACATAAATCATACTATGTGAAGATGAAACCGAAAGGAAATCAACATCTTTTACCTCCTCTGTCGATTTGGAAAGAACTGATGAGGGCTTCTGATCATCTATTGTTGGTGGTTTGCTAGCTGTCTTGGTGCATTCCCCAACTTCTTTTCTAACATACCCAAGTCCTGCCTAACGGGGTAATTTTTCTACTTTGATGGGATTGACAATGCCTTGGTCATTAATGCCCAAGCCTTTTCCTTCATACCCCATTTTCTTCAACAGTTTGGAGACAATTCCCGTGGTATGATTTTCAAAAACAACGAAATCATCATTAGGAGACATACATGAAGATGGAGAACTACTTTTTACCTCACATGGGTTACGCTGCAACTTTTCCAAGGCCTCGTCCTTTGCTTGCAGTTGTCATAGAAAACTATGTTTCTCCTCTTTCTTGTCATGTAGACGCATCTTCAATTCAACGTTCTCTATTTGAAGACTTTGGTTGTTGTGCTTCAGTTCTTCCAGGGCCTCTTCTGTGGCTTGCAACTGAAGCAGCAATCGCTCCTTTTCCTTTGTCTCTTTTTTAGAGTTTCATACATTATTTCCACTCTTTTGAAAATTTTGAGCATGGTCTCGTACATCGCTTTTTCATCCTCTGTCGCTACACGTTCCATTGTTCACGCTGCAATTCACATCAACATAAAGACCGCTCGGATACCACTTGATCCAGGTCCGAGTGTGACAAAGGACCCTTCCAAGACCTTTTACTTTTGTGATGTGTTAAATTGCATAAAAAAAAAACATAAATGAATACATGTGCATGATATAAAGAAGAGGAACATGTCAATCATCAGTAACATAAAAACATAAGTCGTTGATAATGGAGTTCGTCTAGGAGGGACTACGTCTCGGACCCTCATGTAAAGATGGTGTAGGCTGCTGCATTAAGTGCTATCTATAGTGATGATGTACATAAGAGGTGATGTCGCTATCATACAAGGAAAATGCCCTCATGCAGGAGTGGCTCCAAGAGATGTTCCACTACAGGAACTCTCAGTAAAAAAGGACTCCTATCAGTATGACACAAACTCATGCATGATGAGCATCCTACCAACATGGCATAAAAGGGATCTCAAAACATAACACGACAAATCATGACAACAAGTACATCACATAGACGATTCCGCGTCACATCAAGCAAGAATCATGAAAACAAGTAATAAACAAGGTCCCACATCAAGCATCAAACAGGGATCTGTGTAGCATGATGCATAAGAAAAGAAGTACATGAATAAACTGCATATACCTCACATCCAAGGGCCATCTGAAGAAGTGAATGTCAAACTGCTGACAATGTTCGTCCCATCAATTTCACGGCATCAATCGCATGGAAATGGATGCTCGCACATAAATTTTGACACCTGCATTCCACTTAGAAAAGTGGCTGAAGAATAGAATGAGCAAATGAAAAATCTGAATGCACCATTATATTTGTGGCGTCGAATAGTGCAAAATCGACTGTCCAATTTCTGAATCCTAAGAAATTGAGAATCTGGGGCTCAAGAAATCTTTTAGATTCCCCATAGATTCCTCAAAGATTCTGCTCCATGGGTGGACTGGAGATCTGCAATTCAAAAGGTGAATCTGACCTCGCCGTTGCAATCCCTGCGGAAAACCATGAAAAACGATTGTAAAATTGACTATATTCCGACATGGAAAAAATTACTTCCTAAGGAAAATTTCAAGGATCATGGTTCTGCGCCCTGTTTCTGCAGCAGTCATGGTTCCACCTACATACTGAAAAATGGCCGAAAAATGCAGAACTCTGATGGAGAAACGGACAACGCCATTGCGTTAGTGGTGTCGAGAAGTGCTGAAACCATATAAAATTTGTCAAAATCTAATAAAGTGAAAATTCGGCCCTCCTGCAAAATTCTGCCTCGAACTGCGTGCATTTCCTCCTCTACTTGCGCGCACTGACAACGCGTTTAAATATAATTTCGCGGGCGGATTTCACAATAAGTTCGTTTGGTGTAATGGTTGAGGTCCGGTTTAGTAGGGAGGAGGTCGGGCGGTTAAACCCCGCCTCCTTTTTTTACACAACCCAGACGAATTTTTTTTAAAACTTAATGTTTCGGTTGGGTCGGGCTCGCCTTGGGCAGCCTGCGCACCGTACCCACCTTCCCCCACTAGTCACACTTAATTCTTTGGTTGTGGGTTGTTTTGATTCCATAGATGGGTGGTTGGGTCCATGCCCCAAGCGCTGACCCACCGCCATTTAATGCGACAGTGGTTATCGGAGTTCCATGGTAGGGGGTCGGGGGTTGTGGCCCGCCCCTCCACCAATCTTATGATATGCCATGGTTATGTGCGGAGGGGGTGGCGGGGTTGGTGCCCCCCACCCCCTTTATCTCTCTCTCTCTCTCTCTTGATATATATATATATATATATATATATATATATATATATATATATATATATATATATATATAATTATTATAAAAAAAATATGAATTTTTTTAAATTCGGTTTTTAAGCCGTAGGAGTCTTTTTAGCGAGGCCACAAATTTGCCAGGAATTCGGCCCAGATTGGCCAGAATCCGGTGGCTGGGTTCTGTCCAAATTGTGGCCTCCTTAAGCGTGCCTAGTCAACAAAAAGTCAACCCAACTTTGACTGCTTCTAACTTTCACATAATGACTCGGTTTGATGAACCGTTCACACCGCCACGATCAGGACGACGAGATCTACGTTTGGTCCTAGTTTGAAAGCATTCTGATCACTTTGATTTTTGAGCTTTCATAAGCCCTCTTTGTCCTGTGTGTGTTTGGAGCCACCTAGATCAATCCTCCCCACTGAGGAGCTTTTGGTCCTCCAAAAGCATGAAAAATAATCTGCAACTTCTATGTACCTTGTCTGCATCACAAGCATCCTGAAAGGTCTCGCTTCCATCTACTTCACCTTTGTTCTTCGGAGCCTTGAGCGATGAGCTGACACCTTCAACCTCTGCAACTTTTAGTACATTGTTTTGCAAATTTCATGACCAACTAATGACCCAAGCATCCCACACTTGCCACGAGTTTATAACACATACTCGGTGGTCAAGTTTACATCAAGATGGACACAATACCCCAGCTACGAAAACAAGGCCAACATATCATTGTTGCTTTAACAAGTGATGGAAAACTCATCATCACTGCAACACATGATTTACAAACATAAGGCCAAACACTATTTTTTTGACAAGTGATGGAAACATAACATCACTTTCACAGTTTATCATGCAACACAAAATAAGACCAAACATCATTGTTGCTGAACAAGTGATGGAAAACACATCATCACTTTTACATTTTAAAATGTAACAAATGATTTACAAAAGTATGACCATGAAACGCTAACATGTCTAGAAACCATTTTTCACTTATCAAGGTGAACGGGTCATCACTCTGTGATGGTCTTGCTTGTTGATCAATTGTTTCACCTGGTTCATGCATTGACATTTTGTCTTTAAGGCGCTGCTCTGGATGGAGCCTCCAACAAGTGGCTCTTTGATGGCCACTTCTATCGCAATGACTACAATAGGTTTTCTTCCTCCAGATCTGTTTGACATGTTTCTCTACTTGTTGTTGGGAGGGTCTTTGACGCCTCATCCTTTTGTGTGCTGCCATTCTTTTCCAACACTTAGAAAATGTATGGCTATGTAATCCACAAAAGGTACATGTTTTTCGATGCCATGTTTTACGCTCATCATTAAAAACATGATTATAATCGAAATGAACATTTGAAGATCGAAAGTGGTTATACCTTCCCTTGTTGTCTCTGATGTCATTATGGTGATGAGAGCTTGCCTCAGCTCTTTCCTTGCAATGGAAACTACCATGGGATGATGGGGATGTTTTCCCATCATTCTCTTTCCTTGACCATTTCGACGATGTCTCGGACGAATTTGACACCTTTGAGCATTCTCCTTTGGTGTATCTCAAGCCTGCAATTTGAGGTCTCTGCATAACCTCCAATGGTTGAGTTATGCGTTGGTTATTAACACCAAGTTTTTCTTCCTTATCGTGCCTCATCCTCGTAAGGAGTCTCATGTTTGTCCCTGTAATTGGGATCTCCAAATCTCCAATAGAAATCATACTATGTGAAGACGAAACCGAAAGGAAATCAACATCTTTTACCTCCTCTGTCGATTTGGAAAGAACTAATGAGGGCTTCTCATCATCTATTGTTGGTGGTTCGCTAGCTGTCTCGGCGCATTCCCCAAATTCTTTTTTGATTGATTCGAATTGGATCCTTAAAACATTTCCATGACTATTTCAAATTATGTTAGGCTTCAAAATCTTATGAATGACGAGTTTATTAGAAATGACCTCTGGACAATGGCAATTTGTGGCCAACATGGAACAACGAGGACCCTCAGTCAAAGCACACTGACCGTTGGCCGATGGAGATCGCACATGGACACAAATTGGCAATCGGAAGCCCAGTTCCAAAAACAGAGGCAGTTTCTGATATCGCGGGGCAAAACTCTCAGTGAAGAAAGGCCTTGAGCGCTCGATCGCGAGTTAAATAGGAAACCGTGCAGAAACCGTCAGAAGGTGGGTCCCGTGCCCAAAACCGGCGGGATATCGCGTGCACTTCGAGCAGTAAGTGAGTTTGGCTGAGTTCAACGCAATGCCACACACCGGGTGACACGCATCCAACAGATGTGAGAGAAAACCGCTTACATCGCGTGAGTAATGGTCGAGCAACTTACCCGCGCGATATAGACAGAGACTGTAGGATCTGGAGGCTCCAGATCAATGGTAGAGAATCAACCCGATAGAAGACTGGATTTGACGAGGAAATAGACTAAGGTACATGAGATTTGAGGTCCGACATGACCCGATGAGGTTGCAGAGGAACAATTTCGCGGGCAATCTTGGAGCAACGGAAATAATGACTTTTCAAAGAGAACTGACACTCGGTTCATGAAGAAATAGGTGGCCACCTCTCTGTGAAGCGTTACATAGCGATGATGACACGGAGCAGGGGAATTCCAATGGACAGAGGCATGCAATCCAGAGAGCCAGGAAGCGGAAATGAATAGTCAGGGAGCAAATTGGCTTTAAGCCACGAACAGACAAAGAGCAAGGGAAAAAATAGAATTAGAGAGAAAGAAGTGAATTGCAGAGAATAGAGAAGCCGAGCTGACCTACAGAGCAAAGGCAACATCGAGCAGACAGAACAAAGAGAGTCCAAGAGTCTGTGAACTCCAGAGAAGGCTTGAGAGGTTCAAGCAACTCCTCTGTGTAGACCTGCCAGGTATTGAGTACCATATTGGAGTCATACCACTAAGACCAGTCGAGGTCGAGATTCAGTAGGGGAGTATGTGTACTCTAGAGACTTGGGGGATCCAAGTACAATCCTACTGATCATTCTCTATTAAGTGAGACTCAAATTGAGCTGCTTATTGTAAAATCTTTTGCTTTAAGACACAATAGAAAAGGCCACCACTGAAGGCTGGACCAGGAGACGTAGCCCAGGAGGATTGGGTGAGATACTTATTAAATTTGTTGTGTTTTGTATTTGCTTACTGTGTTTCTCTTACTGTTTCAAGTGCCTGTGTATTTCGCAATCTTATCGATCCGTTGCTTAAAATAACATAGGCACACCCTAGCACATGGATCTGTAATACCTTCATTAATTAACTGAGATCATTCACAAGTGATTTCAGATCATTGACATACCCAAGTCCTGGCTAACGAGGTAATTCTTCTACTTTGATGGGATTGACAATGCCTTGGCCATTAATGCCCAAGCCTTTTCCTTCATACCCCATTTTCTTCAACAGTTTGGAGACAATTCCCATGGTATGATTTTCAATAACAGCAAAATCATCATCAAGAAACATACATGAAGATGGAGAACTAATTTTTACCTCACATGGGTCACGTTGCAGCTTTTCCAAGGCCTCATCCTCTGCTTGCAGCTGTCGTAGAAAAATATGTTTCTCCTCTTTCTCGTCATGTAGACACATATTCAATTCAACGTTCTCTATTTGAAGACTTTGGTTGTTGTGCTTTAGTTCTTCCAGGGCCTCTTATGTGGCTTGCAACTGAAGCTGCAATCACTCCTTTTCCTCTGTCTCTTTCTGTAGAGTTTCATACATTATTTCCACTCTTTTGGAAATTTTGAGCATGGTTTCATACATCACTTTTTCATTCTTTGTCGCTGCATGTTCCATTATTCACGCCGCAATTCACATCAATGCAAAGACCGCTCTGATACCACTTGATACAAGTCCGGGTGTGACGAAGGACCCTTCCAAGACCTTTACTTTTGTGATGCGTTAAATTGTATTTAAAAGAAACGTAAATGAATACATGTTCATGCTATAAAGAAGAGGAACATGTCAATCATTAGCAACATAAAAACATAAGTTGTTGATAATGGAGTTCGTCTGGGAGGGACTACGTCTTCGAGCCCCAATGTCAAGATGGTGTAGCCCGCTGCATTAAGTGTTGTCTATAGTGATGATGTACATAAGAGGTGATGTTGCTATCATATAAGGAAAATGCCCTGACACAGGAGTGGCTCCAAGAGATGTTCCGCTATAGGAACTCTCTGTAAAAAGGACTCCAATCAGTATGACACAAATTCATGCATGATGAGAATCCCGCCAACATGGCATAAAAGATCTCAAAACAAACATGCTTGATGACAACATGAGTATCCCATCAACATACAACAAAGAAATCTCAAAAAATAACATGACAAATCATGACAACAAGTACATCACATAGACGATTTTGCGTCACATCAAGTAGGAATCATGAAAACAAGTAATAAACAAGATCCCACATCAAGCATCAAACAGGGATCTGTGCAGCACGATGCATAGCAAAAGAAGTACATGAATAAATTGCATATAGCTCACATCCAAGGGCCATCTGAAGAAGCGGATGTCAAACTGTTGAAGTTGTTCATGCCATCAATCTCATGACATCAATTGCATGGAAATGGTTGCTCACACATAAATGTTGACACCTGCATTCCACTTAGAATAGTGGCTAAAGAATAGAATGAGAAAATGAAAAATCTGAATGCACCATCAGATTTGTGGCGTCGAATAGTGCAAAATTGACTGTCCAATTTCTGAATTCTGAGAAATTGAGAATCTGGGGCTCAAGGGATCTTTTAGATTACCCCTAGATTCCTCAAAGATTCTGCTCCATGGGTGGACTGGAGATTTGCAATTCAAAAGGCGAATCTAACCTCGCCATTGCGATCCCTGTGGAAAACCATGAAAACGATTGTAAACTTGACTATATTCCAACATGGAAAAAATTACCTCCTCAGGAAAATTTCAAGGATCATGGTTCTGCTCCCTGTTTCTACAGCAGTGATGGTTCCACCTCCATACTGAAAATTTCTGACAAATGCAAAACTCTGATGGAGAAACAGACAGCGCCATTGCATTCGTGGCATCGAGAAGTGCTGAAACCATATAAAATTTGTCAAAATCTGACAAAGTGAAAATTCGGCCCTCTTGCAAAATTTTGCATCGAACTGCATGCACTACCTCCTCTGCCTGGGCGCACTATGTTTAAATATAATTTCGCGGGTGGATTTCACAATAAAGTCGTTTGGTGTAACAGTTGAGGTCCAGTTTAGTAGGGAGGAGGTTGGGCGGTCAAACCCCCCCTCCTTTTTTTACATAACCCAAACAATTTTTTTTTTAAATTAATGATTCGGTTGGGTCAGGCCCACCTTGGGTAACACCCACCATACCCACCTTACCCGGCTGGTCACACTTAATTTTTTTGTCGTGGGTTGTTTTGGTTCCGTAGATGGGTGGTTGGGTTCATGCCCCAAGGGCCGACCCACCCCCATTTAATTCGATGGTGATTATGGGACATCTGTGGGAGGGGGGCGGGGGTCGTGGCCCGCCCCTCCACCAAACTTATGATATGCCATGGTTATGTGCAGAGGGGGTGGCAGGGCCCCTTATATATATATATATATATTTATAATAAAAATAATAAGCATTTTTTTTTTTAAATTCGGTTTTTAAGCTGTAGGAGCCTTTTTAACGAGGCCACAAAAAATTCGCCTCGAATCCGACCCAGGTTGGCTGGAATCCAGTGGCCGGGTTCTGTCCAAATTGTGGCCTCCTTAAGCCTGCCGAGTGACCAAAAAGTCAACCCAACTTTGACTGCTTCCAACTTTCGCATATGGACTCGGTTTGATGAACCGTTCACACTACCGCGATCAGGACGATGAGATCTACGCTTTGATCCTTGTTCAAAAGCATTATGATCACTTTGATTTTTGAGCTTTCATAATCCCTCTTTGTCTTGTGTGCGTCTCTGGAGCCACCTGAATCAGGGATCTAATCCCAGGAATCTCGAAGAACTTGAGAAACCCACATGCTCGTAGAGCATCAACATATTCTTGATCCTAAGTGACTTAATGGTCTTCAGCTTCATGTCCTCTTTCTTCCCATTCAACCACCATTTTGCACTGATTATCTTGTGGAAAATCAATAAAACAACATTTCATGAGCTTCCATGGAGACAAAAACCAAGAAAATCCATTTAAAATAGAGGATTTCTCACAAAAATTTTACCTCGGCGCCAGCACGACTGTGTGTGAATTTTCTCGCGTTGCCAACACGAGGGCCTAATTGGCCATAGGATGAGCAACGCGATTCCGATGGGTAAAACCCGCATTGGCCACCCTTGACATAAAATTTTTGTAAGTCCTCCTTGCGGCCTGATCTATGGATGAAATTGCATGGAATAACTACCAAAATGAAGGGAAGGGACAAATCTTTCACTTGCAACAAGCAGCTTAGCAAATGGTTTCTGGGATTGATCGTACTCCTTGCCTGAAAATCAAGGTAAAATGCTCTCAAAATTTCAAAATGGTACAAATGATTTACTTTTTGCCCTATTTATTAGTTTTAAAAATATTTTTACCAAATTAGGGCATATTTCACTCATTTTTTTCCCTCGAAATAGGTAATGTGTGTTTCCTATCGCAGCGACAAGTCATACATTCTTGGTGACGGTGATTTATTTTGATTGATTTAACGAGTTTTATTTTATCACTTTTTCAGACTCGTAAAAAATAAACAAAAAAGGTACCTCGTTGAGTCATCTTTAAGCTCTTTTCTGACTCTCAAATAATGAAAAGATTGTCGAGTACTTGTCATTTTGAACTCACTAAAGTAAATGAAATGACGTCTACTCAGTATAAGTTTAACCCTTTTCTGGACTAAGATAGACTATTGTACGAAAAAGGAATACCTTAGTTGAACATGGCTAAGAGGTTCTCTTGGATGTTGTTTTCTACCTTTTCAGATTCAGGAGATGATTTACGAAAAGGGACCTTTGGAGTTTTCTTTTCCGCTTCTTTTTCAAACTCTATAAACATGAAAAAGATGTCGAGTTTCACCTTCGTCAGAGTCGTAAAACTTAAACGACAAAGGACTTGTCACCATGACAAGGTCGAGTTTCTCCTTCTTAGGATTCGTAAAACTTACTAGGATGGATTCATCTGAAGGATGAACTTATATGCCAAGCATATGATATCCCCTTCAAGCTTGTGATAAAAAATATATGGGGTATTTGCCATAAATGGTGGGGGAAAAAGTGAAAGCAATCATCTCTTGTATTTTGTAAAGGCAGCATGTCGCTCTTGATCATGACACTCATCTATTGCTCGTGTTGGGTTTGGGACATCCTCACTTTGTCACTTGCCTTCCTGGGTTTGGGAAATCAATTTTGCCTCTTATTTGATTATACCATTTCATCATCATGACCTATGATCCTATGTTGAGTCAAATGCTTCTAAACTCTGTAGTCGTGTTGCCGATATGTTAAAGAGAAGTCTTATTTGTAGTTATTCACCACTTATACATTGTCTGAATTTATGCCATAGTCTTGGATCACACTTATCTACTCTACTACATGATGACAACTTAGCTACTTTGATACAACAAAGCTGTATCTTTACAAATTTTGCACGTGGACATGTGGGTTATGGGCCCACGTATACATCGAAAGCATTTTTAACTAGTGGGCTTCATAACAAAACCCGAACAATCAACCAACGAACGGTCTTGATGGCCGGAACTCAACAAGGTTTTAATCCCGTTGAACAAAACCTTATCACGTCTGAATCAAATGTTAATTTGTGCGCACTTTCGGAAGCAATATGCATCCAATCACCCATTCAACGGGCGGTCCGATCACTCGGAACTGTAAACTCTTTTTAATGAGTTTATCGAGTTCGCTAGCTGAAGTAACTTACTTGCAAGTTCCCGCGCGATCACCGTGGATCTTCTCCCATCGGAAAGTTATCGCGTCGCCACTCGCCAACTAGCCCAAACAATCTCTACCGTCGATCTACTCCTGCTTGATCTAACAGATATTGCACAATCTCGAGCTCCAACTAGCACGATGGTTAATACTCTGAAATAATGTGAGAAAAGTTGTTTTCCCGTGCTACGTGTCAACCGCTAAGGTTAATCGCGTAGAAATTAGAAACACAACTTCCCACCTTTAGGGCACGCGAGATACCACTTCCCGTCTTTGGAAACCACCCACGTGCTCAATACAGAACTCAAAGAAACTCGGCTTAATAAAGGGTTCGCGCTTAATCTCTGCCATTCCTCTTCCGTCATTATTATCCGTCTATCAGGCCGATCCGACGGTTTCCACTATGTTGTTCAATTGACTCTAGTTTCGATTGAACACCTATCATCTGTTGGTCTGTTCTCAATCCAACGGATCTTCAGTTTGCTTATCGATAAAACTCGTATTACAACACACTTTATCTCTGCCATACTTTATCTAGGGTGAAGTTCGTAGGAACTTCGTCCCTTACACTCACACACGCAATTTATCAACTTTACAGGAAAGAACATATATATAAAGACACAGACACATAAAACTCAGATAACACGCAGATGTATAATAACACGTATATTTCAAATATATCTAGAACTCGATTATAGGCTAAGGCCTCATGGCCTTAACTCACAAATTGCCCTGCGGCTACTTTGTATCCTATCTCTCCCTTTCACACAACACAGACTCTCTTTATATAGGAAATTACAAAAGCGTGGATCATCTAGGATCCATGATTTCCTCCCACAAATCACTCAATCATACCCCTAAATCTCTCTATTCGCATACATGGCAGATAATTACATTTAATCAAGCATTGTAGAGACTTATTAATTCCATCAATTTAGCTTTGTTTAAATAGAATTTTCCCCTGTTTACAATGATTGTCCACGTTTCCTCTTTCACAACTTTGGATTTTGATTTTAATGAAGAGTGCTCGGATGCTCCTACATCAGAATCCCAAGGCACACAAATTTATGACGTCCTGGTCATATGCTTCCTTCATCCCTTAGTAATTCTACCCACATCCTCTATGGAATCGCCTTTGTGATCTTCTGTAACAACATTCGTGAGCTGCAACAAAACCTCTGCAGTAACAAGTCTCCTTCTTGCTATACGATACCTCACCACTCCTCTCCTCTAAGCTCAGTCTTTTGGCATCTATCTGGTTTTCTCTTCTTTGGAACCAATTGAGCACTCCTTGCTCTAGATTGCTACAATCTTCTCACCTTCTTATGCCGCTACCTGCACAAAAATATAAAGACCACAGACTCACCAAATCACAACATATTTGCACCTCTATGCAGAATCTTCTTCTGCTCTGATACCAAAATGATGATAACTTAGCTGCTTTGATACAACAAAGTTGTATCTTTACAAATTTCACGCATGGACATGTGGGTTATGGGCCCACGTCTACATCGGAAGCATTTTTAACTAGTGGGCTTCATAACAAAACCTGAACAATCAACCAACGAACGATCTTGATGGCCAGAACTCAACGAGGTTTTAATCTCGTTGAACAAAATCTTATCGCATCCTAATCAAATGTTAACCTGTGCGCACTTTCAGAAGCGATATGCGTTCGATCACCCATTCAATGGACGGTCCGATCACTCGAAACTGTAAACTCTTTTTAATGAGTTTATCGGGTCTGCTAGTCAAAGTAACATGCTTGCAAGTTCCCGCGCGATCAATGTGGATCTTCTCCCATTGGACGGTTATCGCATTGCCGCTCGCCAACTAGCACGGAAAATATCTACCGTCAATTTGCTCCTGCTTGATCTAAAGGATATCGTGCAATCTCGCACTCCAACTAGCACGACGGTTAATTCTCCGAAAGCACACGAGAAAAGTTGTTTTCCAGTGCTACGTGTCAACCATGAAGGTTAATTGTGTAGAATTTAGAAATACAGCTTCCCACCTTTAAGGCGTGTGAGATACCACTTCTCGTCTTTGGAAACCGCCCACGTGCTCAATATGGAACTTAAAGAAACTTGGCTTAATAAAGGGTTAGTGCTTAATCTCTGCCATTCCTCTTCCGTCATTATTATCCATCGATCAGGCCGATCCGGCGATTTCTGTTGTGCTATTAAATCGAATCCAGTTTCGATTGAACACCTCTCATCCGTTGATCTGTTCTCAATCCAACGACTCTCCTGTTTGCTTATCGATGAAACTCGTATTACAACACACTTTGTCTATGCCATACTTTATCTAAGGTGAAGTTCATAGGAACTTCGTCCCTTACACTCACACACGCAATTTATCAACTTTACAGGAAAGAACGTATATATAAAGACACAGACACACAAAACTCAGATAACACGCAGATGTATAATAACACGTATATTTCAAATATATATAGAACTCGATTACAGGCTAAGGTCTCATGGCCTTAACTCACAAATTTCCCTACGGCTACATTGTATCTTATCTCTCCCTTTCACACAACACAAACTCTCTTTATATGGGAAATTACAAAAGCGTGGATCATCTAGGATCCACAATTTCCTCCCACAAATCACTCAATCATACCCCTAAATCTCTTGTTCGCATATATTGGAAGACAATTACATTTAATCAAGCCTTCTAGAGACTTATCAATTCCATCAATTTAGCTTTGTTTAAACATAATTTGCCCCGGTTTACAATGATTGTCCACGTTTCCTCTTTCATAGCTTTGGATTGTGATTTTAATGAAGGGTGCTCAGATGCTCCTACATCACTACATCCCCTTGTTTCGTGTCGGTGATGTTTGATTCATTATGGCCCTCCTTCGATGGATCACTTCCTGTCGACTTCAGCTCATTATCCGGGAAGATGATCTAGAAACTCCCTTCCAATACCTTAGAGCTCACATGCCTCAATGGCAAGTTCCTCACATTTGATGACAGGTTTACATCATTGACCTTCGCTCGGGTGATTCCATGGGTGTTCGACTTCAACTTCATTATTCATAATCGTGGATTGTGTTGATTGTACCTTGAGATCCATTGTCATTATTGGTGGTTTCTCTCATACCTATTAATGGTTTACATCATTGACCGGTAATCAGGTGGTGTTTTATCATGTTCAACTACGACACATCTATTCACATGTTAGAATTCGTACATTGATCGGGTTGAGACAGAGTGCAAGACCCTGGATTATTTCTGATAAAATCCAGGTTGTGTGGAGTTATGAGTTATTCATGATTGTACACATCTTTCCTCTGGACGGATGGTTGTGACGATACCGTGGGTTCATATTCATGATCCTTTCTATTTCGGATGGTTGTGACCATACCGCGGATCCATACACATGATCCCTTCTATTCGAATGACTGCGTCCATACCATGGATCCATGTATTATTAGATGCCTATTCATGTATCATTAGGAATGATCATCAGAGATGTCAGATATGTATATGCTTGATTTGCAGATCTCCTGATGGTGGTGTCCTTGTCCTTGCATTGACTTGTAAAGCATCTCAGCCATCACTCCCCATTCTGCCTTCATGCTTTAGGGGGCATCTGTTACACAGTATTTTGTTAGACCTCCTATTCACCTTATGTTCCATATCTCGAAGTTCCAAAACATTAACAACTGTGCAGCATATCCATCATGATATACAGACCAAAACCTCCCTGAATAATCAAAGAAAAACTGCCCTGAATCCATTATGAAGAAGGTTAACTAAAAACCTAATTTTTAGGTCTAGTGCGTTTTGCTACACTACCTGTTCGTGCTGATGCCAGGTTGCTCTCTTTTACCCTAGCGTGGGTTTGATATGAAACCTCAAGCTGAACCTCCTCTGGTAGGTTTTCCCAAACTAGAGGAGAAGCTTCATGCACTAGAACCTTCGAGAACAACAAGATGGATATTGGTTGCTATTGATATGGTCGAGCTCTCACATTTGGACCTCTTGATCTTATCATCATGGGATTTCCCCTTGAGATGTGGACCTTCCTCCCTCTTTTGTGGATCCCTAACTCCCTCTCCCTTCCTATAAATTCACTCCCTTCCATCCATAAATGGTTGGTCATTGATTTTTGCATCCCTATGCTGAAATTATGCTTACATGCTACCCATTCTAGCTTGGGGAAGGAGTGCTTGAAGAGTCTTTGCTTGGACTTGGACATCCGCCAAAAGGAGGTCTCCAACATCAAGGCATAGGTTGTATGCTTCCCTTTTTTAGCTTATTAATATATACATCTGATGTTTACTTTCCATATTGTGTAAATGTTTATGCTATTAGCTTAATACTTCTTGATCTATTAAATAGTTTATGTTTTATGTATGCCATATACGCTCTTGTATCTTGCATAGCTCTTTGATATTCTTTGCAGGTACTTGGACATAGAGAACAAGTAAGAAGTGAGGCCTGGAATTAAAGAATCAAGTTCATCTCCAAAGGACTGAGCAATTAACATCAGAGCGAGGTAGGCCACTCTCTCTCTCTACATTTGTTAAAGATAAGCTAGGAAAGTGTATGTTAGTTCGTTTAGTTTGTTACTAAACCCACTCATTGGACTAGAGGGATCACCTCTGTCCGTAGAGGGGATTTACCTTCATAACATGCCCACAACTGCACCCACAACAAGGCATGCATGTGGTTACAAAGCTATAACCACACCCATAAACCTAATTTCCAGTGGTTATGACCTAAAATCTTCCGTTCCGAGCATACGGTCCAAGGATCTGTGCCACCTTTTAAGGCTAGCCTCCAGAACACTTCCCATAATTGCCTGAGACTTTCCAAAATCATAATTAACATGACAACAAAACTGAAAATTCAGTCTCAAATCCTAAACTTGAACTAGACTGCCTAGAACAAACTATACATTTCATCAAACACATGACAAACATGTAAGCTACGTGTTATGAATGCATATATGATCATATTAGTTTGAGATTCATCTGAGAATCACAAAGAAGGATTTATGCCCTCTCCACATAGCTACAACAACACTTATTAGTCCATACATTCATCAACCAATCAATAACTAAACAATTCATTCCAAGAGCCACATATGGTACACATAATATAACCAACACATAACCAAAAAACAACCAACATAGGAATCATGGCAACTCAACCATATTATCACCAACATAATAACTACAAGTATACATGAATCACAGTAGAAGAATAACTTTTATTAATATACGAAAATGTCAACCAATTCAGGGACTTCCACGTACCACTCAACCATAGATTGGGCTGAACCAAATCTTTCTTTCAGTCAATCACCCGTGGGCCATGTTCCAAGCATGAATGTGGGATCTCATGGAATAAACCAAAACGAATACAAACCATGGCTTCCAGAGGCCAAACCACCTCAAATCTCAACTAGAGTGATTCCACCTCTACAGTCGGACATCACTAACACCAACTAGATTGATCTTTACTCAAGTTGTTTAGGGCTCCAGGAACTAGTAACTCAACCCACAACCTTCTAGGGCTCCGAGCATTTGTCCAACTCAACTCTAGGGACTAGTAACTCAAACCATCAAGGGCTTTAGAGCATGTTTCCCAACTTATTCTCCAAGACTAGTAACTCAACCCAAGTTGTTTTAGGGCTTCCAGAATGTTTGTTCCAATCCACAACCATCAAGAACCTGAGAACCAATAAAAAAAACAACAAGTGGAAAAACCCACAACACCATGGCTATCTAGGAAATGGCAAGGCAAGGCTAAAACCATTGTCAATCCATGAAAATATCCATGCCAGTGACAACTCATATCCGGAAAATCACATACATATACCATGCATCTAAAAATCAACAAGGAAATCACACATGAAACTTGTTATCTGCAAAGAAATCCAATTGCTCCCTTGCGTTTTCCTTCGCCTTCTTTCTCCAAATCCAATTGAATACCAGAGTGCCCCAAGCATGCTCCAAGAATGCTATAAGTGTGCACGAGTATGAGAGAATGAGAGAATAAACTAGAATTCCACCACAAAATTGTCAAAAGGATAACAATTGATCCTCAAAAAGCCTTTTTATCATTGAAGCCTTTATTTTATTCATTTTCCTTCCATTTTCCTTTGATTTCCCTCTCATGAAAATCTGTGTCTCTTCACATTCCCTTTCTCCTATTTTCCTTTATTTTCATAAATAAATGCCAATTATTGCCTCTTCATCTTTACCAATGCCTTTGCCAAATGAAAGTGATCCCTGCTACAATGTCTGCTCACGATTCCTTGAAATATGTGTCCCATGACCTTGGTATTATATTTTTTACATGACAAAACAACTAGTGGTTGTTACAATATCCACCATGTGGTCTTAATATTCACTTCAATTGTTGGAATCAAGTTTGGCATCTCACTGGTTGGCTAATTGTTTTCTACACATTCCTTCAAATAAGGTATGCTCCTTTGTCAATATTTACATGCTTGTTGAATTCAGAGAAAAACATGATTGTTGGAATTCCTTAGTGGCCCTTGGTGACACGATTTTTGGATCAAAATGCATATTTGGTTGTGACTTTAATACAACCCTGCATCAATGTGAGAAAAAAGGGGGATCTCACATTCAAGATAAGTTCCAAGGACATTTAGAAGACCTTATCCATAAATTAATTTTGTTAGATATAAATCCTTCCACTAAAGAATTCACTTGGAGTAATAAGTGAACTGGGCCAAGGCATATTGTTGCTTGGCTTGATAGGTTTTTAAGTTCAAATTCATTCTTATCCCAAAAAATATTGGTAAGTTCAAGAATCCTCCCTTGGATTAGCTTGGATCACAGGTCAATTTCTCTTGACATTTCATAAGACATCGAGTTTTGGGCACTACCCTTTCGCTATTGTTTGATTTGGGTGAACTCATAAAAATTAAATGATCTAGTGAAGAATATTTGGAGCAAGTGGGAATTTGGAAGCCTAGTTATGACATGCGAGAAAACGATCAAGGGCTTTAACCTTGCATTAAAACAATGGGCTCGAGACCAACAATTATAAACATGGGGAAAGATACAAGTACATTAAAGAACAATGAAAATTATACAAGATAAGATGGAGATTGGGTTAGTGACACATGATCTGCTGCAAGAACAAAGAAAATAATTTGTAGCCTATCTTAAAGCTCTCAAAGAGGAAGAAGAGATTTCACATTTAAAATCTCTAAGCATTTGGTTAAAGGTGAAAGATGTGAACACAAAAAAAATTCACAAGCAACCAAAAAATCGAGTCTGGAAAAATAATCTTAAAGAGATTGTTGCAAGAGGTATAAAAAAATTGTATTTTGCATCACTCAAAGAGGAGGTAGTTGGTCATTTTAATGATTTGTAGAACACCACAAACCTTGGCAGCCCTGAAGTAGAACAATCAATGCTAGAATATATGTCTGAGTCTATTTCACATGAAGACAATGATGTATTGATAAAAGAATCCACTGAAGAAGAAATTTGTGAAACTGTCTTTTCCTTCAATCTAAGGATTGGATGGATTTTCTACTCATGTTTACCAATAGTTTTGGAAGGTAATGAAATTTGAATTTTTTGGAATGGTGGGTTTTAATTTAAAGAACAACTATATGGTGGGAGGAATTAATTCTTCATCTTTAGCACTGATCCCAAAATATCTAAATATTGCTTCCTTTTCAAGATTCCAACCAATATCACTCTGTAATGTCTCTTATAAAGTGATCTCAAAGATTCTAGCCAAAAATCTTAAGCCTATTCTACCCATAATTATCTCAAAAAATTAGGTAGGGTTCCTGCATAAGGGACAAATATTTGATAATATCATCGTGGTTCAAGAGGCAATCATATCCAGCCAAAATCAGAGAGACAAAAGCATGATCATCAAAGTAGATAAATGCCTTTGACAGAGTAAGTCATGAATTCCTCTTCAAAGTAATGGACAAATTTGGTTTTGATGCTAAATTTACTTGATGGGTTTCTTTATGTATCAAAGCACCATGGATTTCCCCTTTGGTTAATGGAAGAGTGGTTGGTTTCTTCTAAGCCTCCGGAGGGCTTCGTCAAGGCTTCCCTCTATCTCCTTTCTTGTATATTATCTTGGTAGGTTCTCTTAGCCACAAGCTAGAATATGAAAGGAGATGTTCGAGCCTTCCAGGAATCAGATTTGCAAAAGGTATCAAAATAATCAATCACTGTCAATTTGTTGATGATATGATCTTATTGTGGGGTGCCTCCATAATAGCTAGAAGGTTTTAAAAAAATTGATTCTTTTCTTAAAGCCTCTGGAGGCCAATCAAACTCAAGGAAATTTTGGAGTTATACATGGATTGTATCATTAAGGAAGCAAAGACATTGGAATTTTTTTGGGTTTTCAAATAGTTGAATCATGGAAGGAATTCCAATATGCCTAAAATCACATTCATCTCAAGCATGGGAAGGAGTCCTAGCAAAATTTAAAGGGAAATATGTGAAGGCTAAACAAACTCAGGGAAATCTTATATTTATACATGGAATGTGTCATCGAGGAAGCATAAACAAATTGTAAAATTTTTGGGTTTTCAAACAATTGAATCATAGAAAGGATTCAAATATACAGGAATTCCAATATGCTTGAAATCATATTCATCTCAAGCATGGGAAGGAGTACTAGAAAAATTTAAACAAAATTTTCCTCTTGGGGAGCTCGATGGCTCAACCTTGTTAGGCCTGGTATTCTTATTAAGGGACTTCTCTCTGCTCTGCCTTTATACCAATTCTCAACACTCCTTGCTCCATGAAGCATTATTTTAGCTTTAGCAAAATAAACTCGCAAATTCCTATGGGAAGGTTATAAGTCAAGCTCCAAAATTTTCCATTTTCTCAAATGAGCCATGGTGAAGACCCCTAAAAATCATGGTGGTTTGGAATTATGGGATCTATTGCTAATGAACAAGGCAATAGGAGCAAACCTAGTTTGGATATTTTTCATTCAAGAAGACTAGTGGAAAGCAGTATTGAAGGTAAACTATGTTCAAGGACAAAGAGCTTGATGCCTGGAATCCATCTAGATAATGAAAGGATGTTCCTCGATTTGTAAATTATTTGTTTCAACAACCCCCCTCATCTTCTTAGGTATGTAATGGAAGCCAAGAAATGGTAACAATATCAATATATGGATTGACAAGATTAAAGACTAGCGACCTCTCGAGTGATTTCCTAAATTCCTTCCCCTGTGAGAATATTTTTGTGCTTGTTAGAATAAGGATTGTGAAAAAATCTCCAAAACTTATTCATTAATGAGTGAAACATATTTATTACAAGGAGAAATGGTTCTCCAACTATGGGGGTTGTCAGTTTTCGCAACAAACTATCTGTTACATATTTACACCTAGTTACTATTTACCATAATCCTGGAGGATTAATGTGTTTAACATTCCCCCCCTTAATCTGAAGGGGTGTTTGCGAGCCCAAGCATCATTTTTAACTTTCTAAATTTCTCTCTTCCAAGTGCTTTGGTGAAGATGTCTACAATTTGCTCATTTGTGGAAAAATGTCTTAAATGAATAGTTTTGGCCTCTACATGGTATCAAATTAAATGATACTTAGTGTTGATATGCTTGGTTCAAATATGGAATCTAGGATTCTTGGCCAACTTGATTGTATAAGTATTGTCGACAAGTAGTGGAGTTGGGTTCTCTTGTTTCTCTTGCAAGTCTTCAAGTATTTTTTTGAGCCACACAAATTCCTTTGTTGCTTTTATGGCTGCCACATTATTCTGCCTCTGTTGTGGAATCTACTGGAACTGATTGTTTGTGTGACCTCCAGGAGACAACTGTTAATCCTAGACTCATAAGATATCATGAATTTGATACTCCATTTTTCTTTTCCCCATCAAAGTCTAACTTAGAATGTGAAATAATACTAACTCGTCCACCTTGGTGTACTTTAGTCCATAATATTGAGTTCCCTTTAAGTATCTCGAGACTCTTTCTACAATAGACCAATGTCCCTCACATGGTTTTTGCATGAATCTGGAAAGGATGCTCACAACATATGAAATATCTAGCTAGTTGTGGTGAGCTAGATGAGACTTCCTACAAGATTTTTGTACTTCATTGCATCCTCAAATTCGTTCCCTTATTTCGACGTAAGATTTAAGTTTTCCATTGGAGTGAAGAGAGAGTTGCATTCTTCCATGCCAAATTTGTTCAATAGTTCTCCAATGTACTTTTTTTTTAATATGTATTTTGGACTTTGATTTACTTCAATGCCCAAATAATAATGGAAATGTCCCAAGTCTGTCATTTCTAAACCTTTCTTCATGGATGCAATATAAGTTTCATTGTTTCATGTTATTAATAGACCATCTACATATATTGTAAGATACACAACTATTTTTCCAATCTTTTTGACAAACAAAGTTGCATCACCAAGATTGTAATGTTTGAAATTTAGCTTCAAAAGACGCTCACTTAAATTTTCATACCATGCTCATGGTGCTTGTTTTAGAACATACAAAGATTTGATGAGCTTTCATACCTTTTGTTCTTGTCCCTTTAGAACAAAACCTTCAGGTTTAGACATAAAAAATTTTCTTTCAAAACCCCATTCAAGAAAGTTGTCTTCATGTACATTTGGTGGATTTTCCATCCTTTTTGTGCTACCAAAAAAAATATGGTGTAGATTGTAGAAATTCCCACTATAGATCAATAGATTATGCAATATACTAAAACACAATACAAGATATACTTCTACAACACTTTGCAGAAGCTTAATCAATTTGAGCTAGATCAATCAAAACACATATGACAGAGAAGAAGAAATCATACACATGAAACACAAAAGAATAACCTGGGGAAAGCCTCAGCCTAAAACACCAATCTTTGTATTATCATACAAGTGGAAATATGTTCAGATCACACAAAGCTTTAGCTCACAAGCTATCCAACTCTCAGTATAATCCCTCTGCTGCTCATAGACAGTCAAAGGCTTCTCACAAACCTTCTCCTATGCCCTCCAAGCCTCCTATTTCCTTACGTAGTTTCTCCTAGGTCCTCAAGCTGCCACCTGGGTGTAATAATCCCTCACACACTGCTTTGACCTCTGAAATAACTGCACAAACTTGAAGGAGATGAATCCTTCTGCATATAGAGTTTCCTTTATAGGAAAAATTCATCCAACTGATAGTACACTGTCCCTCCTTTGATCTCAATTGGGTCTCTGATTGAACTGACATGCTTGAGTTATTTATGAGAGAATATTTAGTTATCTAAAGTGCAATAGTTACATGCATGCAAGCATTAACTAACTGAACTCAAAACTACTTCAACAAACTGTTTGGATTAATATAACTGGACTTGACTCAGTTAACTGAGCCAACTAATTACAGCTCATCCTTATCTCTTTAATTGATGGATAAATTCCTCAATTAATGGAGAAACTTTTGCATGTCCCCGCATAGACTTCATGTTTGATTTTCCTTAACTAATTAACTCAAGATGAACTAATTAATTATTTTACAAACAGCTGCTAAGATCAAATTCGAATTTTACTTCACTATTTTAGTTCAGGGACTAACTAAAATAGGAATCTATCCCGAACTGCTATTTTTAGCAATGTTATTTATAGCACTTTCATTTTTCATTCCTTGCTGCTATGTCCAACACTGGTACCCGAACTGCTATTTATAGCAATGATATTTTTAGTAGTTCTATTTTTAGCATTTCTTGTTGCTATTTTCAACCCTCCCTCTCAACAAGAAAGGCATTCAACTCGAACCTGATCTTGAACCTTTGGAATGTTCTGCATGCAACACTTCTCCCAAGTGTCATTACTCCGACAACTCTAGAAACAAAAAATCTCCCAACTGACCTCTCTGTTGGGCTAGAAACACCTTCTGATGCTAAAGCTCCCTTTTCCGCTGACAAGTGCTCCCTCTCTGACCTTTGAGCTACTGCAACACTCCATGCATCTCACACCGTTGCACACCTCTCTGTGCCATCCTACACTGGTGCAACACTCTTGTGCCTCTCGCATTGTTGCAGCCTACTAGCTCTACACTGTCTTGGGATTCCTGCACTATAGCTCTCTCTGTCGCTCCATCCACATCTATCTCTACCCACTCAGCTAGTCCTACTACTCCTCTTCGGGGCTCCCATAGCAAGGTCTAATCAAAGAGGTTGGGTACCTCAATGATCCTGCCCCTATTCCAACCTTCTTGGGACTGTCACTCCACATCGCCCCACCTCCTACCTAGAGGTGTGGATGCATGTGATCCCTCTGCCCACTTGGCTCGAAATTTCCCCCTACTGGAGGTCTCTGCATGAGTGGATTCCTCCACTCGACCTTCTCTCGGCTTCTCCAGTTGTGGCTGCTCCACAACCTCCTGAAGTTGCTTCACCAATTGTGGCTCCTCCACAATTGTCTGAGACTTCTTCTAGCGCTGCATGTTGAGAGGTAATTTACTCTCCCTCTCAACTACCAAGTATTTAACCTTTGCCTTGCTCCTCAAGGCTTTGCATGCATCTTGAACCTCAAGAGCATACAGGTTCTTAGCTAGCACACCAATCTGTTTCATCTTTCCCGTCGTCACGAAATTTTTTGGAAAAAGAGCTGATTTTAAATCAGTGATATCTCCCTCATCCGAACTTCGATTCAGCCATATTTTTTTTTGAATTTGGGTATTTTTTCACAAGGAATCCAGATCTGCTATTTGTTTTTGAAATTTTTGCACAAAAAATTCAGATCTTCTCTGCAAACTCGCGGGCCTTTTTTTTTTTTTTTTTTTTTAACTTCGATTTCTCTTCTTCGTATACTGTTCACAGCTTCGATAAACTCAGCTCCAATACCATGTATAAATTTTTCTACAAAACCTCGCTCTGATACCATTTAGAAATTCCCACTGTAGATCAATAGATTATGAAATATACTAAAACACAATACAAGATCTACTTCTACAATACTTTGCGGAAGCTTAATCAATTTGAGCTAGATCAATCAGAACACATATAACATAGAAGAAGAAATCATACACATGAAACAAAAAAGAATAACCCGGGGAAAGCCTTAGTCTGAAACCCCAATCTCTTTATTATCACACAAGTGGAAATATGTCTGGATTACCCAAAGCTTTAGCTCACAAGCTATCCAACTCTCAGTATAATCCCTCTGCTGCTCATAGACAGTCAAAGGCTTCTCACAAACCTTCTCCTCTGCCCTCTAAGCCTCCTATTTCCTTGCGCAGTTTCTCTTGGGTCCTCAAGCTGCTACCTGTGTGTAATAATCCCTCACACACTGCTCTGACCTCTGAAATAACTGCACAAACATGAAGGAGATGAATCCTTCTGCATAGATGAGTTTCCTTTATAGGAAAAATTCATCCAACTGATAGTACACTGTCCCTCCTCTGATCTCAACTGGGTCTCTGACTGAACTGACATGCATGAGTTATTTATGAGAGAATATTCAGTTATTTGAAGTGCAACAGTTACATGCATGCAAGCATTAACTAACTGAACTCACAATTAATTCAACAAACTATTTGAATTAATCTAACTGGACTTGACTTAGTTAACTGAGCCAACTAATTACAACTCAATATTACAACTCATCCTTATCTCTTTAACTGATGGATAGATTCCTCTATTAATGGAGAAACTATTGCATGTCCCCACGTAGACTTCATGTTTGATTTTCCTTAACTAATTAACTCAAGATGAATTAATTAATTATTTTACAAACAAATGCTAAGATCAAATTCGAATGTTACTTCACTATTTTAGTTCAAGGACTAACTAAAATAGGAATCTATCCCGAGCTGCTATTTTTAGCAATGCTATTTATAGCACTTCCATTTTTCATTCCTTGCTGCTATGTCCAACACTGGTACCTAAACTTCTATTTATAGCAATGATATTTTTAGCACTTCTATTTTTAGCATTTCTTGTTGCTATTTTCAACATAGATGGTCACCCATTTTGCTATCGGAGTGAATGTCTCCTCATAGTCAACACCTTCTTTTTGTGAAAATCCTTTTGCCACGAGCATTGCTTTGTGCTTTTCAAGTGAGTCATCTAATTTATACTTGCTTTTGAAGACTCACTTGCCGCTAACTGGTTTGGTTCCATATGGAGGGTCCACCAACTTCCAAGTCCCATTTTTGATGAGTGCATCATATTCCTTCTACATGGCTTCTTTCCATTCATCATGAGAAGCAACTTCTTTGAAGGAAGTAGGTTCAAAATCAATAGACAAATTCAATTCACAATTATATAAAATATTTGTGTCATCCATATCACCTGATTTTACACCGCCATTGTCGTCTTTAGTAGAACTCTTGGTTCCAATATTTTTGATCTCATCGAGATGGACATTTTCAAGTGTCTTGATCAACCACTTTGGTTGTTTTGGAAAAGGATTAGATGGCTCCTCTGAGGGTGTGGCATCATCAATGTTCAACTTCTCAATTTTGCTTATAACATCATTCAAATTTGATGAGGTGTCTAGAACTTCTTCACGAGGAGGAGTTGGTTCTAGTTTTGCAGAGGGAGATTCTAAAGATTGACCTAGAATTGGGCTCCCCCCTTCAACATTTGGAATCTCATTTTCAAATTCATGATATGTCTTCACTACAGAAATCCTTTCTAGACGATCAGGTTGTCTCTCAATAGAGTCATCACTTTTGATGGACTCAAGGAGTATGACATCTCTAGGAAGTACAAATTTCTTATTTGCCTCATTGTAAAGACGATAAACCTTAGTGGCATCTAATTACCCTAATAAAATGCATTTATGACTCCTTGCATCAAGTTTCTTTCTCTGTTGTTTAGGAATCAAGGCATAGCAAGTGGAATCAAACATCATGAGATGCCCAATAGAGGGGGTGTGTCCATACCACATTTCATAAGGAGTCTCGTTTCAAATAGCACGTGATGCCTATATGTTCTTTATGTAGACTACACATAAACAACTTCAACCCAAAACATCAATGTTACATTCTTAAAGAACATCATGGAACGTACCATATTAAATAATGTTCTATTCATCCTCTCAGCTATACCATTTTGTTGAGGATTGTATGGAACTGTTGTTAGATGTCAGATCCCATGTTGTCGAAGATAGGATTCAAAACCATTACTAGTATATTCTTTGCCAATATCAGTTTGAAGGGCACTAATCTTAGTTTGTGCTTCATTTTTTTCCATACATGAAAGTTTTTAAATGTTTCAAATGATTTAACTTGTCTTTCAACAAAGATACCCAACACATTCTGGTGTAATTATCAATAAATTTCATGATGTATTTATTTTAATGTGCAAAAGGTACATGCATAGGACCACATGAATATGAATGAATCAAACTAAGTTTTCTACATGCTCTAGAATTGGAGTCATGCAATGGTTGTTTGCTATGTTTTCTAAGAATGCAGGGAGAACATTGCTTTAGTTTCCTAGGAATAGTTGTAAGATGAGAATCACCATTCTTTTTCATTAAACAAATATTATCATAGCTAATATGTCAAAATCTAGCATGCAATAAAAGACTTGAAGACATTGTACCCTCATTATGCTAAGTGATATGGACAAAATGTTGCGAAGAAGATGCATATGTCCCCTTTAGCTTCAACAACCTATCTTCTTCCTTTCCAATCATCATGATATTTTGTTGGAAGTCCTCCTTATCTCAACATTTCCATAAAAAAGAATCAATTGTCCTTGTTGGTGAATGTGCACAGGGAATAACATGTTCCTCTGCAACTGAGGAAGATAGAGAAAATCATGTAGGACAAAATCTAAAAGTTTGGGAAACTTGAGTCTTATTGTACCAATAATTGAAGGCTTGAGACTGGACCTATCAACAAAGGATACCACACCATCTATGTTTTCATCAAACTTCTCAAATTCTTCTCTTTGAAATGTCATGTGGAAAGTGGCACCTGTGTCAAGCAACCATGTGTCTCTCCAAGAAGAAGATGCAATGTTAAACACATCCTCATGCAAACCAATATTACAGTGAGCAACAATATAATGAGTTGATTCTGGTGCATTACCTTTTTCTTGTTTTGGAGATTTTTCTTTTTCTTCTTGTTCTTTGATTTTCTCCTGGAATTCTACATGTTTTGGCTTCATGTCCTTTTCTTCCACAACAGAAACAATGCAAATCAAGTGTCTCTGTCTAATTCCGTCTACCCCCCCCCCCCCCAACTAAATTAATTACTCCCTCATCCTCTTTTGTTGTTGTCTCCTCTAGCAGAATCATTCTTTCCTTTTTGGGAAACACATGCAATTTCTTCAGTGGACTATGATGCTTGCTTCTTCTTTCTAATTGATTTTTCTCTTTATACAACCTTCTCAACTAGGGAGTCAAATGTCATATTTTTCATCTGGCCACTTGCTTGCAGAGATTCAAGGTAGTGAGAGTAGGTAGGATAGATGGTATTTATGAAGGTTGTGAAAGGCAAATCTATCTTAACTCCAACGACATCTATGTCATGCATGATAACTTTGATTTATGAGGCTAGTGCCATGGGGTCATCGTCTTTCAGTTTAAGATTAAAAATTTCACAAGAAGTTGTATGAGTTGTAATTTTGAATGAGAATCACACATATCCTTCAATTTTTTAAGCACACCCTATGAATCAATGAATGAGACAATGTGTTTGCTTACCTCCTCACTTAATGCAACATTGATGAGAGAAAAATATTTATTGTCCTTTCTCTTCCAAATGGCAAGTTCTCTGGTAGATGTAGGTTTGACTGGTCCTTCCTCATTTGGCTTCACTTCTAATCCAAATACATCGTCATCCTTTTCAGTGACTTCTCCTTCGCAAACTCCATCCCATAGGTCATTAAAAATGAGTGTGCTCTTTATCTTTCAGAGCCACTTTGTGTAGTTTTCTTCCCTATTAAAACTACGCCAAATATGGAATTTAATGAATGCATATTGCATCCAATAATATTTGAACAAGTTTGAATAAAACTTCTTAAGCGTGTCAAAACAACCTTGAAAATTGTCATTAATTAATCAATGTGCTAGTGTAAATCATAGAAAATGACTAAAGCATCAGCATTAACGACAAACAGCCTAGAAAAGGATGGTTGAAACTTCACTTCAAAAAATAATAATTTACCAATTGACCATTCTTCTCAGAGTGGGGATTAGAACTACTATGTAAATTTTATAGAAAGCACAGATCTCACTCATGTTAAAGAATGCCATTGAGATCACACAAAATCCTTGAAAGCAGACTAACCCAAAGTGATATAATGATATGCTTTTATCATAAAAAAACACTTGCAAACCTGCCTGATTTAGAACCGAATGATGCAGTTGGACGAAATTCCACACCCCATATCTGATTAGTAAGAATATCTGGTCCCAAGGTCTTCAATTTCTTGGAATTCTCTGCCTCCAACTTCTTTACCCCTACCAAAGTTCTATGTTATACAAAATGAGATTTTTGACAACTGCTCTGCGAACTTTTAACAATCAATTTTATAGTCGGTGTGTTGACCTCCTCTCTCCAGATCCCGCTAACTTTCTCCAACATTTCATTGGTTCAATTACCTCATGTAAGTTAGAATTGATACATCAAAAACTTCTTTTACATATTCAACATCATGGTTAATCATAAGGACATGACATGGTTTCGATATATAATTAGTAGAACCAACAAGCATACATGGTTGCAATATATAATTAGTAGAACCAACAAGCATACATGGTTGCGTTCTAACCGGGATACCTATAACAACACATTATTCCTTAGACCTAGAATGTTGTGAAAACCGACTTTCCTATTCACCAATGGAATCAATAGCAACAATGGCACACTGAATACATGGCTCAACCTCAATTCTTGATCCCTTGTCCGAACATATTACAGTCTCCTTGCATTCACCCCACCATCTATCATGGCCTTTTTGCTACAACCCCATGCAGAGTGAATAGAAGAGGGGGGGGGGGGGAGAAGTAGGGGGAGCACAAAGGAGCATTCAACTCTAATACCATGTCAGACTGAGGATTATGCAAAAAGCTCCAACATTTATTCATTAATGAGTGAAGCATATTTATTATAAGGAGAAACAATTCTCCAATTGCATGGGTTGTTAATTTTCCCAATGAACTATCCTTTACATATTTACACCCATTTACTATTTACCATAATCCTGGAGGATTAAGGTGTCTAACAATGTTCAAAGTAAATTTACATTGGTTGACATATTCCAATTGGGATGAAGATGGAAATTGGATGAATTGGAAGTTAAGGAATGTTCTACCAAATATCCAATGCTTGGATGCCAAGCTTCGTGAACGACCAATAGGTTGCACGCCTTGGAGAAAGGATGATGGAGATCAAATTAGTTGTAATGGTTTAGATTATTCAATCAAGGAAGGTTATGCGACTTTGTTCTTTCAGTCCATCATGCCTCCAAAGATTAGCATTTGGAAAAATATGTAAGACTAATGCTAATCCAATTGGCTCCTTGCACATAAGATAATTTTGATAGCTAAGAACCTTAGAAAGAGAGGCATTCATGGCCCCTTAAGAAGTTGTTTATGAAAGAAGTAAGTGGAAGATATCTCTCATATTTTTTTGGAATGTGAGTATACAAAAAAAAAATGGACGGAGACAACATCTCCTCTCCATAACAAGGTAAAATGGTCCTATTCTTTGCAAGAATTCTTCTTCTCTTGGGAAAAAAATTACAAAGGAAGTTTTATACAAAGACCTCTTCTAAGAATATATTGGGAAGCCCTTCCCAAATTTAAATGCTGGAAAGTTTGGCTTGTTAGGAACAATGCAATCTTAACAATCTTACTCCTCCCCAGAGAACTACAATTAAAGCATGATTGCACGCTGAATTTGAAACTGATATTCTTTATCAAAGGTGGAGGTTGCTTTTTAGAAGATTTAGGAGTCATTCGACAAAATTTCTCTATGTTATGGAGTATTATTTGTAATGTAATTTATTATATATATATATAAATATATATATATATATATATATATATATATATATATATATATATATATACATATTTTTTTTCCATCTACATGAGTTCATATTTATTGAATTTCTTCCTAAAGTGGAATATTGGACTGCATTATGTCTTTTCTTTAAAACAATATTTGTAGATGATATATTGAATTATTTAAAGATTGTCAAGTTATTTCTAAATCTTTAATACATTCATCTATTGAATCCAATATTCACCCTATTAGTATTGAGACTTGCTCTCATTTTTCGAGATAGTTTAATTTCTACAAATTAGATTAGATTGGATCCAAATAAATCTAAAAAACATAAAAATATAATTTGTTAAGCTCTTTCAAGAGCCCACACTTTTCAAGTGGCTAACTGAGCCCACATATAAGTTAGAAATATTACTATCCCAAACTACTATAAAAAATTTACAGGGCTACATTTGTGTAATCTTTCCATATGTGTTGTTGATTATAGCAAGTTTATAAAACACCAACAATCTAGATTAGATTAAGTAATAATTACTTGTAAATATTTAGGATGATTAGATTATATTAGTGTGATGCAATATATTTTCCTTATTAGATTAGTTTTTATGTGTATATTTTTAGGTTAGATTAGTATAGGTAGTTAGCCTTTATATCAAAGATTTCTGCCAACCCAAATGAATAGGGGTATGATTGGGACCCTGATCGGGTGGTATCTCCCTATTGCGAGTGGAATTTTTCCGCTCGTTAATAATTGGCACTAGAAGGAGGGCAACCCACTAGCTGATCCTTTGGAGCTTTGCACTTTAATTTTTTTTCTTTTTATTTTTAATGGTTCATTCCCAAATCCCTATTTGGAGTTGTGTTTCCGGATTAGTATCATGCACCACTCCATCCAAGATAGTCAATATCCTCTCAAAGAATAAGTTTAATGGTGAGGGTAAAGTTTCTGCATATGAACATGTATCTCAATTTATTGACAGTTGTATTTCACATAACATGCTTCGTGAAGGTGTTATGTGCAAAATTTTCACTATTACTATTGAAGCGCGTGTAAAGAAATGATGTGAAACATTGTTCGTCGCGTCAATTCATTCATTGGAGAAATTTGTAGATAATTTTCTTTTTGCTTTTGAAAATTTCAGTTATGTTAAATTATGTGAAGAAGTTAATGATCTTAGGATGAAATCTAATGAATCACTGGAAGATTTTTCAATTCTATTTATTAATCTTTACTATAGATTTCCTTTAGAAGATTTTCTTTCTATTAGTGAATGGTTTCAACATTTAGTTTCCCTTTCTTTGGAACAAGATCAATATAAATCAAACATTTAAAACCAATTACTAGTTGATTATGAATACTTGGAAGTTATAAATGAACAACATGTTATGCCAACTTTTTTCTCTCTCGTTGATTTGAATTGGGGAGAATATGATACTTCGAAAGAGGAACATGTAATCCTAATATCTCTCATATGCTTACATCTTCATCTCTTAATGAGCAGATCTCTTGTGTAAACAATGAGATATCAATTACCCATGAACAAAGTTGTGACAATTTTTTTACTGAAGAGAAACAAAGTTGCACTATATTAGAAATTATGACAAGTATCTCAAAAATGGGAGAAGTTGAACGTGACATTTGGAACAATTTTCTCATGGGCATGCTAATGAGATTCAAGACTATCCCACTAGTTCTCTATTATAAACAACTCATGAATCTTCTTATGATGTGCTCTTATCTTCACCTCTTTGTAATGAACACACTATTGTTTTGGATAAGGTTGAGTGTTCATATATTTCAATACGGAATAACATACATACCAATCAATTAATCCTAGAAGAAGATATAAATTCACAAAATTTAAATTGGAATCAAATACAATAATAGAAGTATTTCCTTTTGAAAATGATAGTACTTTAAGAGATTTTTTCAATCTTCTTTCATCTTTAACTAGAGTAATACCCCAACTTGTTTAATGGATGTGCTAAACAACAAAGCGTTTTAAATCCTTTAGATATGTGTTGTTTGGCCAAATCCTAATTAGGTGCAAGATGGTAATACCTTACATATAGAATATGAAAAGAATGAAACTTCTTCCCATCTCTCTTACAATTTTAAATCTTTCACATGGGAAGAAGGAGTTTTTGCAGCTCAAATTTGTCACAAAATATCTTCTTTTGATTCAATTACATTTTCAAGCAATAAAGAATCTCATTGTTTGAATAATCAACTAGGTGAAATTCAAATATTTAATCAGTTAACAATGATCCATCTTATACTTTGAGGGATGATAGACCACGTGCATCATTTGATCTCACTAATTCACCACATGTTGGTTATTCAACACTTGAATTTTTGGAGAACTGTTAAGAGAATGTGGCACTTCATTTTCAATTGATGGTTATGTCAAGATCTCATAATCTTACTGATACTTCTGAATTAAACAATGTCAAGATTTTGACACAAGATTTTCTTCATTATATTTTTTCACATAATTCATATTCATCTGTGAAATGTTTACAATGTTTATACATTAACAATTGTACATATCAAGATATGATAGAGGTTTGGTTAGAAGAGTCTTTTTTGTGTAAAATTTCTTGTAAATAAAAGGGATATTTTCTTGCATTTTCTTGATATAGGTGTAGATATTTCAAGTCTTTCATATTGTGTAATGTTAGTTCAAGTTACTTTTCTAATCATCGATGTATATATGTTTGCAGGTCTAAAATTACTTGAATGGATACATTGGCATTATGATTTCACCTAATTCTTTATTAGCCAGTATTACGTAGAATAGGTTTAGGAGTAGATTAATTACTCTTGTTTTTAATAGTTTCAACACTTTTATGTTTTTAATATATTTTTTTATAAATATGTAGGTATGAAATACCTTGTTAAATCTTTAGAACACATTCAAGATATTTGAAAAGGAGAAGATGAATCAAATAAGATTTTTTTTATCAACTTATCATATATTTTATTTAATTGATAAACTTTCGTTGATTCAACTTGTTGAACAATTTTTTTACATCTTATTTCTCTTTCTTTTGAACAAGATTGGTTAGAAATTGCTCAGTTAATATCATGTTTCGTTGTTAATGATAAAGTCAAATGTGAATCACAAGAGAATTCCTTTCTTATTTGTCCACCTACACTTCCTATTTATAAACAAGATATCTCTAACATATAAAGTTTGAGATATTTGTTTGTTTAAATTCCTCTGGAAGAACTAGTTGTGGAAATTAATCCATGTTGATGATGAGATACTTTAGTTCCAACTAGTGCTTATCTCAGGCTCTCATCATTCACCTTTATCTATAGATTAGAGGGAAAACATAAGGAGGAGAATTCTCTCTCTTAAGAAAAAACCAAGAAAGATGTCACCCTTTTGAAGATTTGATAGTCTCTTGAGAAAATTTTGTGGGAGAATCATTCTCTTGTAATCAACATTGTCATTTAGAAAAACCTTCTCTTATTTTAACTATAGTAACTGAAGTTGAAAATTTTGAAGAGACACTTATGGACCTTTATGATGATTGTCTCTTCAAGATGTTTCTTGGGCCTTATTATTTTGGAAATTTTGACGATATGCCTCTATGCTCCTCAATTACCTGTGAATAAAATCTTGACTTACATAATCTTTTGAATTCCAATGTATTAAAAGAGCATGGGGAAACTTAGTTAGCAAAAGAAGTCATTTTAGATATACATGATATTAAACATTTTATTATTATTATCTTGTTTAGCATAAAGTACAGTTGATTTTGATAATATTGATGATGTTAATAAATTTCCTAGATCAAAGTTTTTGAATGATGCATTAAAACCTAATAATGATTTAGGAAATGATATTGTTAGGGTCCAACCCTAACCCCCTTATTTATGTAATAGGGTCGATTCATGGTTATAGTTAGTTAAAGAGTCAATAAAGCCCATATTAATAATTATAAGTGGTTGACCCACATTTAAAGAAGGTACCACAGTTAGTTGCAAATGGGCCATGGTATTAGATAGATGGTATTAATAAGAACCATGGTACTGACCCATGGTATTGCATGTATGAATCCTATATAAAGGATAGAGACTCCCCTTGAGTAGCATCGTGTCTTATTTTGTAATCGAGCCTAGCTCTATTGGAGGTTGCCCCATCGAAGAGGAAAGTGAACATTGCTTTCCTTTCTGAATAATAAAATACATGCTGTTATTTCTCATTGTTATGTGTTCTGGGTATATTTCTTTGCATATTTGGTATTTTGGTATCTTCTTGCAGGTCAAGAGCATAACAAGTGGTATCAGAGCACTTTCCAGGGCCGGTGGGATCTCCATTTTTAGCGGATTTTTTTTTGGCTAGAGACGTGCTCCGACATCTTTAAACCATGGGATCTGTCATTGAGCACATAAACCTGCAGATTTGGGGAGGCATGCACTCAGGAAATACAAGAGGTGGTCACGCTTGTTGGACTCCCTTGTAACCCCTATGGGTACCCCTTCGAGTAGTAGTGCAGTAGACAAGACCGCGTACGGACTGTCTTCCAAGTACCCTCTGGGTATATCGGAAGCCCCCTAGGCTCTCTTGAAACCTCGCCATAGATAAACTCTCGGTCATCTTGCTGCTACAATACACCGAGAACAACACTCATGGAGATTACTTGCGCGTATGATAGGGTAGTCAGGTTGTGATGAGAAATACTCCTCGGGCATAAATGCAAGGAACCTAAATTCTTTCAAATTGATGCTACTGATCACAGTTCATCTGAGGAAGCCCCACCATTTGAGGGACTAGAGGAGGAAGATGAGGAAAAACAGCCGGACAATGAGCTCCCAGCTACACCTAAAGAACTAGTTATCTTGCTTCATGCTTTGGTAGGAATTTCTTCTCCCCAAACTCTCAAAATCAGAGGTTTTATTAAGCATCGCCCTGTAGTAGTCTTGATTGATAGTGGTAGTACGCATAACATTATACATCAAAGAGTCACTGAAGCAGTGCATTGTTTTGTTAGTGTAGTCTCTAATTTCAAGGTCCAAATTGCTGATGGGGGGACAATGAAATGTGAAGGCCGCTGTGAAAATGTCAAACTTGAAATGGGGGATTATCACCTAAAGACCCACATGTTTGCCATCAACATGGGTGGGTGTGACATTGTCTTGGGTGTTGAATGGTTCCGCACACTCGGCCCAATCACAATGGATTTCTAGGAGTTATATATGAGCTTCAAGCAGAATAACCACACACATACCCTTTGCGGACTCCAGGCAGGTGCTCCTTCTATCATCAGCTTGCATAGGATGGAAAAATTGTTAAAAAAGGGCCACCATGGAGTTATAGCCCAATTTAATGCCATCCAGGCCTTCGAACCCACTTCTCTTCATATTCATCCTGAGATGCAACAATTCTTAAACAACTATTTGCAGGTCTTTGACAAGCCTCATGAGCTTCCACCCTTGACAGGGGAACATGATCATAGCATTACTTTGGTCCCAGGGGCACAACCACCAAATGTGCACCCATATAGATATCCTTTCGCCCAAAAGAATGAAATTGAAAAAATCATCAAGGAACTCCTGGAAGCCGGTGTCATTCGTCCTAGCATTAGTCCTTATTCATCGCCTATGGTCATGGTGCTCAAGAAAGATGGGGAATGGCGTATGTGTCCAGACTTCAGGGCCCTCAACAAGCTGATGGTCAAAGATAAATTTCCCATCCCGGTTGTTGATGATTTGCTAGATGAACTAAATGGGGCTCAATTATTTACTAAGCTCGACCTTCGCTCAGGCTATCACCAAATTCACATGAAAGAAGTAGACATTCCAAAGACTGATTTCCGAACTCATGAAGGCCATTATGAATTCCTGCTCATGCCATTTGGTATCTGTAATGCCCCATCCACTTTTCAGAGCCTCATGAATCACCTGCTCAAACCATATCTCAGAAAATTTGTCCTTGTTTTCTTTGATGACATCCTCATCTATAGCCCCACCTAGGAAAAACATCTTCAACATGTAGATCTCCTCTTGCAACTGCTCCAGAAGCATAAATTATTTGTCAAATTGTCCAAGTGCTCTTTCGACATGGAAGAAGTTGAGTATTTGGGCCACATTGTGGGGTGTGAAGGTGTCAGGGTGGATCCCAAAAAGATCCAGGCAATGTAGGATTAGCTTCAACCAAAGACCTTGAAGAGCTTGAGAGGATTTTTGGGTCTCACTGGCTACTATCACAAATTTGTCCACAATTATGGTTGCATTGATAGACCCCTCACTCACCTTCTCAAGAAAAATTCATTCCTCTGGAATGATGAAGTGCAACAGGAATTTATATCTCTCAAACATGCCATGTGTTCCACTCCCATATTGGCACTACCCGAATTCACCAAATCTTTTGTGATTGAATGTGATGCTTTAGGTACGGGTATTAGGGATGTCTTAATGCAGGAAGGTTGACCCTTGGCTTCATTAGCCAACAACTAAGTGGGACAAATCTAGGACAATCTACCTATGAGAAGGAGATGATGTCCATCTTACATGCAGTAGATACCTGACGACCATATTTATTGGGGCGACATTTCCAAATCCACACAGACCATCAAAGACTTAAATATTTTTTGGAGCAACGCTTATCCTCACCACAATAAAATAAATGGCTAGCCAAAATGTTGGGATATGATTATGAGATAATTTACAAGAAAGGGCAAGAAAATGTCGTAGCGGATGCTTTATCACGCCAATTTGAGGAGGAAAGCACCCTACTAGCAATCTCTCCTCCCATTCCAGAGTGGATTGAAGAGGCTCGCAAGGAATGGTTTTCACATCGTTTTCTCTCCCAACTCATTAATAAATTGCAGGCGGATCCAAATTCCACAGCGGGCTACTCTTGGCAGGATGAGATTCTTCGCTACAAGGATAAAGTAGTGCTATCACCAACATCCACCCTCAAAAGTCGCATTTTGGCAGAGTTGCACTCATCTCCCACTGTAGGCCATTCAAGCTTTCAGAAGACTTATGCTCGCACTCGACATTCATTCTTTTGGACAGGCATGGAAAAGGACATTCTTACTTTTGTAGCTGAGTGTGATGTGTGTCAGCGCCACAAAGGAGAAACAGTCAAATCCCCACACACATTACAGTAATTGCCTATCCCCGCCTCAATCTAGATGAAGGTTTCTATGAATTTCATTACGGGTCTTCCGAAGTTAGGCAACAAGTCAGTCATCATGGTGGTTGTGGACAAACTTTCTAAGTATTCTCATTGTTGTGCCCTACCCCACCCTTTTACACAAGCTTTGGTGGCTTAATCTTTCATGGACTAGATCTTCAAATTACATGGCATGCCCACTTCCATTGTGTCTGATCGTGACCCGATCTTCACCAGTAACTTTTAGCAGGAACTCTTCAGGCTACAAGGTACCCAACTACAACTTAGTACTTCTTATCATCCCCAAACTGATGGTCAAACTGAAGCAGTCAACAAATGTCTGGAGACCTACCTCCAGTGTTTCACTTCAGAAAAGCAACATCTATGGGTAGAGTGGTTATCTCTAGCCGAATGGTGGTATAATACTAACTATCATGCCACCACAAAAATGACTCCATATGAAGTAGTTTATGGTCAACTCCCTCCTTCACCCACTTCTTATATCCAGGGATGCTCGAAGGTACAAGCAGAGGATCAACTCCTACAGAAAAGTGCAACCATGATGGCCCACCTCAAAGAGAATCTCCATCAAGCTCAAAATCGCATGAAGCAACAGGCAGACCAACATCGTTCAGAGCGTAAATTTCAAGAAGGGGATCAGGTATTCTTGAGGCTGCAACCATATAAGCAAACATCACTCAAAGACAAGGGTTGTCAGAAATTATCTCCAAAATTCTATAGACCGTATCAAATACTTCAGCGCATCGGAGAAGTAGCCTACAAGCTAGCCTTACCACCCACTGCAAAAATCCATCCCGTCTTCCATGTCTCATGCCTCAAGAAAGTGGTTGGGAACCATTGCAGAATTCAAACCAGTCTACCGGAATTGGATGAAGAAGGTTCAATCTGGCTCCAACCTGAACAGGTTCTTGACACGTGAGAATGACACCTGCGTGGCCGCACGATTAAGGAAGTCCTCGTCAAGTAGAAAGACACCTCTCCAGAAGATGCGCCCTGGGAACCAACCACTGTTCTTCAATAGTTTTCGCAGCTTCAGCCTTGAGGACAAGGCTATTTTTTGGGGGGGGCATGTTAGGGTCGAACCCTAACCCCCTTATTTAGGTAATAGGGTGGAGTCATAGTTATAATTAGTTAAAGAGTCAATAAAGCCCATATTAATAATTGTAAGTGGTTGATGCACATTTAAAGAAGGGACCACAGTTAGTTGCAAATGGGCCATGGTATTAGATAAATGGTATTAATAAGAACCATGGTACTGACCCATGGTATTACATGTATGAATCCTATATAAAGGATAGAGACTCCCCTTGAGGAGGGTCGTGTCTTATTTTGTAATTGAGCCCAACTCTATTGGAGGTTGCCCCCTCGAAGAGGCAAGTGAACATTGCTTTCCTTTCTGAATAATAAAGTACATGCTGTTATTTATCATTGTTCTGTGTTCAGGGTATATTTCTTTGCATATTTAGTATTCTGGTATCTTCTCGCAGGTCAAGAGCATAACATATATTTCTTTTAAAGAGAATCCTCGTAGAAAAACTTATCTTTCCCTGATTTCCAATAGCCATTACTATTTATTTCTTTATATGTTTGATGGTTCTCATGTGTAGATAATTGTATCAATATTCTTATGAGGAGCTAGTTGTTAATTATATACAATTTGCAATAGAGAAAGATGAAGTGATGGTTTTGGGATCATTTCAACTCTTGATCATTTGGAATATCAATTACAAGATAATAAGGAACATTAGTATTGTGTCATTTTATATATATACATATATTTTACAGAAACAAATGACATTTTTTTTTAATGATGTATCAACTTGAAGATGAAACATCATTAGGATGCTTTCAAAAAAGCTACCTTTACCTTTTCATCTCTTAGTTATTCCTTATCTTGCTCATAATTACATTCATTAAATATTTGTGTCTAAGTCATTGATCCGAATTGGATCCATAGAAGACTGTCAAAGAACAATAACTGTATCAGGTCGAACAAATATCTAAACAAATCCAAAACAACGATCAAAAACACCCTGAACTAATGGCAATGGTAGCCAACATGGAACGACGAGGACCTCGGTCAAAGCGCACTGACCGGGGCCCATGGAGACCATGAAGGAGGCCAAAAGTAGCCCCAGAATGGGAAAAGGAGGTGATTTTTGATGCGCGCTAGTGCTAATTGCGCATCGCTAAGCGAACAGGGCCATGAAGGAAAAGCTCGAGCACTCGGTCGTGTGGGGGAACCGGAGGACCGCGGGTGGAAAAAGGAAAAAGCGCTAAACGCAATGACATGACCCGCGCGCTCTGGAAAATCGGCGGTATTGATTGGGGTGCCCTTAAACAGTAAGAGGTTTTGGACGAGAGCGGAGCAATTCCATACATCGATCGATGTGTGGCAGGTGGAGGTGAGAGAAAACCGCCATTGATCGTGCGCTATCGGTCGAGCAAGTCAACCGCGCGAAACGTGCATATGGCGTTGGATCTGGAGGGCCCAGATTGGATGACTGAGATCACGCATGATGGAGGAAGCAGAACCGATAGGGAATTAAGTCGCGTTTTAAAGGGATTTGGAATCCGTTTGACTGCCACGGTGGAGAAAGACTTCATCCACGACGTAACCGAAGAAACGAACTGACGAAGCATGCTGGCACCATTTAGAGGAGGACAAGTGGCCACTCCTTGAGCGTTCATGATGACGCCGAATAGGGAACTCCAAGCATAGCTGAAGAAGGTGAATCGACAGGCGAAAGAGGAACTGAATAGGCATAGGGTTCGAATGGCTAAAGCCGTGAACATAGGAAGAAGACAGTCAGCCAAGAAGAGACAGAAGTCGAGAGACGGAAGAAGTGGAACAGTGAACCTTGAGAGGAGGACTGAACACAGAGAACAGTAAAGCATAGCAGAAGGAGAGAGAGGGCCAATTTGACCAAAGGTAACATCGAGCACTAGAGAGCTTGAAGATTCAAGCCATCCCATAGAGGAATCTGTCTGTGCACTCAAGTGGCTTGGGGAATCCAAGAACCACACTGCCAAGCAAATCTGCTTCAGGAAAACTCACATTGAGTCCCTGTATTGTAATACTCTACTTAAAGGCACAATAAAGCAAGGCCACCACTGAAAGCTGGACCAGAGACGTAGCCCTGGAGATTAGGGTGAACTCCCTATTAAAATTTCTTGTGTCTTTGTGTTTGCTTACTGTATTTCTCTGATGTCTTTCCATTTTATTGTCTGTGTATTGGCAATCTGATCGATCCGTTGTTTCAATAACATAGAACACACACCAACACATGAGTCTGTAATACCTTAGTTTAATAAATCTTTAACTGATGTCACTCATAATGTGAATTTTAGATCAAGTGGTATCAGAGCTTTAGGTTGTAAGGTTAGACAAGATTGTGCTGGTTTAGCTGTGAATGCTCACAAGATCAAAGCTCAAATTAGGAGAAGGAGAGTTGGTGGAAACTAATCCTGAAATTGGGAGAGTCTATCCTCGAAAGACAATGTCAGAGGAAGGTTTTATAGGGTCAGACCCTCAATTCATAGAAAGTTTCCTAGCTATAAAGTCTATGGTTGAAGAAATGTACAGAGACTTTAGAAAGCAAAAGTTGGAAGATGCATCAGGCTCTAAGCAAGAGAAAGAAGAAGATGAGTCTCACTTCCATGACAACTCCAAAGGAAAGGGGAAAGAGGAAAGCTTTCTCACACCTCCTAATAGCCCTGTGCATAATAAGAAAATGTCTTTGATTAAGCTAGATGTTAAATTTGATTTGCCTATATATGATGGAGAGCTAAATGTTGAAAAGTTGGACAATTGGATTAGACAAATTGATGTGTATTGTAGGGTATAGAACATAAACTCAGACAAGAGTAAGATTCAGTTGGCAAGCCTATGCCTAGGAGGCACTACCTTGGTTTGGTGGGAAGGCAGAATCCAAGCTGATATGAAAAGACATGGCAAGACCATCTCTGTCTGGAGTGAATTTGTTGCTGCAATCAAAAAGCAGTTCTATCCATTGGCCTACATGCAACAAGCCATGATGAGTTGGAAAACTCTTCGATAGTTGAAAGGGAAAAGTGTGCAAGGGTATACTCAAGAATTAAGAAAGAGAGAATTGATGCTGGGTATCTCATTAGACTCACCAGAGACTCTTTTGAAGTACATTGGTGGTCTACATAGCTACATGAGGCATACCATCCTCATGTTTAATCCCACTTGTATAGATGAGGTATCTGTACAAGCTACTCATCTAGAAGCCAGAGGAAAGAATGGCAATCTAGAAGTTGGGGGACCATCCCAACCCACTATAAGCAAGAGCAAGGAGAAAAGAAAACAGAAGTGGAAAGCAAGGAAGGCTAACACTGCACAGAAAGCCAAAGCTTCATGCACTCATTGTAAAAAGGAGGGGCATGATGATAAGCATTGTTGGATTCTGCATCCAGAGTTGAGACCTAAGAAGTCCGAGGGCAAGAAGAAGACAGCTGCAGCTATTTAGAGAGATTTGGGGTCAGACTCAAGAGATGAAACAACTATAGTAGCCACAGGTATAAAAGGTAAGAATTCTGAAGCATCTACTAGTAATTCTACTCAATCTGTTATTGATGAAGAAAATGAGAGAAAAAGACATGAGCCTTTCCATATTCGAGTTATTTCCAAAAATCAAAAGATTGATACTTTGTTTGATAGTGGCTCACAAGTAAATTTGATTTCTGAAGCAATTGTAAAGAAATTGGGATTAGCAACTACACCTCACAAGAAACCATACCCATTAGGATGGTTGAATGATAAAGCCCAACTACAAGTGACTAGACAGTGCAAACTCAAGTTTTCTTTTGGGTCAACATTTGTAGATGAGGTTGAGTTATACATAATTCCTTTGGATATATATGGAATTGTTTTAGGAAGTCCTTACTTGTATGATAGAAAGGCTATATTCTATAGAGTTGAGAACAAGTATCTACTTGTTAGAGATGGAATCGAATACTTTGTAAGAGCTCATAAGCTCAAGAATAATTATACTCTCATAAACTCAGGACAGATGAAAAGAATGATAAATTCACGCAAACAATTCTTACTGATGGTTGTAAAGGAGAAGAAACCTGATAAAACCAATGTATTTGAGGGCTGTAATGCTGAACAGCAAGCTGATATAGAAAAGGTTGTTTCAGAGTATGATGTCTTGTTTCAAGAACCTAAAGGTTTGCCACCCAAAAAGGGAATAGTACATGATATTATTTTGCATCAAGATGTTCCATTGCCTAACATTGGGATGTACAGGTTGTTTGCTTTAGAGAATGTTGAAATCAAGAAGCAGGTGTAGGAGTTGCTCGAGAAGGGCTTCATCAGGGCTAGCACATCACCATGTGGGTCACCAGTCGTCTTGGTGAGAAAGAAAGATGGCTCTTGGAGAATGTGCATTGATTACCTAGCACTGAATAAGATAACAATAAAAAATCGTTATCCCCTTCCTCGCATAGATGATCTTTTAGATCAATTGAAAGAAGCTGTTTATTTGACCAAGCTGGATTTGCACAGTGGATACCATCAGGTCAGAGTTGCAGAGCAAGATGCATGGAAGACTGCTTTCAAAACAAAGCAGGGATTGTATGAATGGTTGGTTATGCCTTTTGGCTTAACTAATGCTCCTGCTACTTTCATGAGATTAATGAATGATGTACTCAGACCTTTTCTTCATTATTTTGTTATTGTGTATCTGGATGACATTCTGATTTTTAATAAGATGTGGGAAGAACATTTAAAGCATGTTAAGCAGACATTAGATGTTTTGAAAAGAGAGAAAATTTATGTTAAACTCTCAAAATGTGAATTTGGAAAAACATCTCTAAAATACTTGGGTCATATAGTAGGGGGAGGTGAATTGAAAATAGATCCCTCTAAAGTGGCAATCATTGTGAACTGGCCTAAACCCAGGTCTGCTACAGAAGTGAGAAGCTTCTTAGGAGTATCACAATATTGGAGAAAGTTCATTTCTAACTTCTCCTTGATTACAGCTCCCTTACATGATTTAATAGGATTGAATAAGGTGTTTCAGCGGGGAGGCAAACATCAGAAAGCCTTCGACACCTTGAAAGAGAAAATAAGTATAGCACCTGTACTAGCACTGTTAGATCTACAAAGACCATTTGATATCCAAACTGATGCCAATGACTATGCCATGGGAGTAGTGTTGACACAGCACGGCAAACCCATATGTTATCATTCTGAGACTTTTAATCCTGTAGTAGTTAACTATCCTACATATGATAAAGAATTGTATGCATTAGTTCAGAGTGTGAAAAAGTGGAAACATTACTTAATGGGAAAAGAGACAGTAATACATACTGATCATTAGCCACTTCAATATCTACACTCCCAAACTAAGTTGTAGCAATCAAGACATTACAGATGGATGGGGTTTCTACAACAGTTTCACTTAGTCATCAGATATAAAAAGGGCATACATAACAAGGTTGAAGACATATTATATAGACCCATTATAAGTGCATCTACCATACTTAAGCATAATTCTGTGTTACATGAAAGCTACATAGAACAATATGCTCAGGATATGGACTTTAAGGATGTATACGCAACTTTGAGTCAAGGCAAAAGAGTAGAAGAATTAGACTATCATATAAAGGACCGAATCCTATATCATTATGGGAAACTCCGCATTCCACGAACTGAGAGGATAAAGATAATTAGGGAAGCACACACTTCTTTGATATCAGGTCACTTTGGGGTAAGTAAAACGGTTTCACAGCTGCAAAGATTCTGTTATTGGCCGAAAATGAATGAGACAGCTTCTAGATATGTAAGAGGGTGTGCCATGTGTGCTAAAAGCAAGCCCAACAATAGAAAACTAGGCTTGTACACTCCATTTCCAGTTCCTTCTCTCCCTTGGGAAAGTGTTTCCATGGATTTTGTTGGAGGACTGCCTAAATCTAGGAAAGGTCATGATTATCTATATGTCGTTGTGGATAGGTTCAACAAAATGTGTATTTTAATACCTTGTAGTAAACAGATCACAGCTGAATAGACTGCAAAATTGTTCTTTGAACATGTATGGGTTCATTTTGGATTACCCACTTCCATTGTATCTGATTGAGACACCCGATTTGTGGGGAAGTTTTGGTCTAGTCCGTGGAACTGATGGACACCAAGTTGAAGAAAAGCACAACTTTTCATCCACAAACAGATGGCTAGACAGAAGTAGTAAACAGGACAGTGATATAGCTACTGAGAGGATATTGCAGCAAACATCCTAAGCTTTGGGATGAATACTTGTGTTATGTGCAGCATGCTTACAACAGAGCCAAGCACTTTTCTACGCAGAGATCTCCTTTTGAGACCTGTTTGGTTTCACACCAAGGTCTCCTTTGGATTTTGTCTTTGGTAAAGATACCATGGTTGATGGACACAGTGATGTGGACAAGGCAACTAGGTTCATTGAACAGATCCAGGAGATCCACCAGGCAGTACAGGAACAACTGGAAAAGAGCCAGGCCAAGTACAAGGCTAGGCATGATAAGCATCAAATGGAGCATAGTTTTCAAGTTGGAGACCAATTCTGGCTGTATATCAGTAAGGACAGGGTGCAAGGTGAAGGTAAAAAGCTAAAGCCTATCAGGTATGGACCTTTTAGGATACTTGAGAAGATTGGTGAAAATGCTTTTCGCCTTGATTTACCAACTTACATGCACATCTACTCAGTCGTAAATGCAGATTTCTTGAGATTGTTTGAACCTTCAATGATTGAGGACCCTGAAAAGAAAAGTCAATACCTCAGGATTGGGGTCAAAGGTTCAAAGCTGAGCAGCGCAAAGTGGATTGAGATTGGACAAGTGAGAAAATAGTATCCTCACTTAGTCGATGCTTGAAAACCAACTTTTGGTGGTCCAAAAGCTTTTTCAGTGGGAAGGCCGTGATCCGAATTGGATCCATAGAAGATTGTCAAAGAACCATGACTGTATTAGGTCAAACAAATCTCTAAAGAAATCCAAAATAGCGATCAAAAACACCTTGAACCAGTGGCAATGACAACCAACGTGGAACGACGAGGACCTCGGTCAAAGCGCGCTGACCAAGGCCCACAGAGACCGCGCAGGAGGCCAAAGTAGCCCCTGGGAGCCCCAGAATGGGAAAAGGAGGTGATTTTTGATGCGTGATTATCGCTAGGCGAATAGGGCCATGAAGGAAAAGCTCGAGCACTCGGTCGCGTGGGGGAATTAGAGCACTGCGGGTGGAAAAAGGAAAAAGCGCTAAACACAATGGCGGGACCCACGCTCTGGAAAACTGGCGGTATTGATCGGGGTGCCCTTAAATGGTTAGAGGTTTTGGATGAGAGTGGATCGATTCCATACATCGATCGACGCGTGGCAGGCGGAGGTGAGAGAAAACCGCCGTTGGTCGCGCACTATCGGTCGAGCAAGTCAATCGTGTGAAACGTACGTATGGCGTTGGATTTGGAGGGCCCAGATCGGACGGCTGAGATCGCGCCCGATGGAGGAAGCAGAACCGACAGGGAATTAAGCCGCATTTTAAAGGGATTTGGAATTCGTTTGACCACCACGGTGGAGAAAGACTTCATCCATGACGTAACCGAAGAAACGAATTGACAAAGCATGCTGGCGACATTTAGAGGAGGACAAGTGGCCACTCCCTGAGCGTTCATGATGACGCCGAACAGGGAACTCCAAGCGCAACTGCAAATGGTGAATCGATAGGTGGAAGAGGAACCGAACAGACATAGGGTTCAAATAAGTGTTGTGAAAATCGTGATAAATTGAAATTATCGCGATTTTTTCGATATGTCGATTTTATCGTGATTATTATAGGAAATTATCGCCAGAATTTTTTTTTAGCCGATTTTTATGAAATTATCGCGATAAATTTGAATTTATTGCGATAACAATCGAAATTATCGTGGGGGTCTCCGACAACGAGGTTTTATAATGTTTTTTCTGGTTTTTTAAGGGATGCTGAATGTTTGAAATGCAATTGTTTTTGAAAGAAACAAATAATTTTTGAGTGGGGCAGCTTAATGATCAAGTCTAGGCCCTAGTATTGATATGCTATTCATGGTAATGTTAAATTCTTAAAGTAAAAGTGACATTCTCCTTAATCTTCATTTTCATCCTTTTACTTAAATTTTTAACATTACCATGAAATGACTCAGGATGTTTGAGAGTGGTTCCGGCCTCATTGGATATCATATGGAGAAAGTAGAATTTTAGATTTCATTCAAAATCCAGTAGACTTATCAGTTTTTCAGGATTTCAGGATTGGGAGATTGTAATGTTTCTAGGTGACACCACCTGCCCGGGCTACCCCTGCCACCAGTAGAGGACGTGGTCTACCTCCTATAGCTCCTACTTCTAGTTCTTCAGCTTCTAGAGCATAACAGACTCCACTGCCAACTCCACCAGCACCAACATCTACATCTAGAGGGAAAGGGAAAGCTGTGGCATTTTCTCGCAAGAGGGACAGAGGAAATCAATAGGATTAGACTTTAGTTATTTTCTTCATTTTTCTTGTATATGACATTATGACATGATGAGATACATTATTATATTTTTTTTTGATATTTTGAGGCTGAGTTGGGACTCAGGAGTCAGGACTTACTATTCAGGACATGATTCAATGTTATGTGTGATTTTAGCACTAGAAATGATATTAAACATCTTATATATTAGTTCTTTTATCATATTTATGTGTCAATGTATTTATTTTATGTTGTAGATGGTTTAGATATTAAAAAAATTGAAAAAAAATGAATATTTTTTTACCAAACGATTATTTCCCGATTATTTCCGATTATTTCCCAATAATTACGATTTTTTCCAATTTTTTCCTCGTGCCGATATTATCCCGATAACGATTAATGCAACATTGGTTCAAATGGCTAAAGCCATGAACAGATGAAGAAGACAGTTAGTCAAGAAGAGACAGAAGTCAAGAGATGGAAGAAGTGGAACAGTGAACCCTGAGAGGAGGGCTGAACACAGAGAACAGTAAAGCAGAGCAGAAGGAGACAGAGGGCCAAGCTGACCAAAGGCAGCATCGAGCACTAGAGAGCTTGAAGATTCAAGCCATCCCATAGAGGAATCTGTCTGGACTGAGCATCACAGTTGGCTCTTTCCACTGTAGACCAGAAGGTCACAGAGTTGGTAGGAAGAAGAAGTCTGTGCACTCAAGTGGCTTGGGGAATCCAAGAACCACCCTGCCAAGCAAATCTGATTTAGGAGAACTCACATTGAGTCCCTATATTGTAATACTTTGCTTAAAGGCACAATAAAACAAGGCCACCACTGAAAGCTGGACCGGAGACGTAGCCCTGGAGATTAAGGTGAACTCCTTATTAAAATTGCTTGTGTCTTTGTGTTTGCTTATTGTATTTCTCTGCCGTCTTTCCATTTTATTGCCTGTGTATTGGCAATATGATCGATCTATCGTTTCAATAGCATAGGACACACACCAGCACATGAGTCTGTAATACCTTAGTTTAATAAATCTTTAATTGATGTCACTCATAGAGTGAATATTAGATCAGTCATAGCTTCAATTTTTTATTATCATTAAAGAATTACAAGGACTTAGTTAATAAAGTTTAGTGCAGTTGGTATTTAAGATTGTGAAGCAAGAACCATTTTAAGAAAACAAATTGATGTAACTAGATAGATGAAGATCTTAACATTGATATCATAACTCTGCATTTAGCATAAAACTTGTCTTTTTCTATTTTAGATCCCTTTATGTTATTTTCTTTGAATAAACGCCCCAAATGCCAACATCTCATGTAATAGTAAAATTAATTTAGCTTAATGAAAGGACATATTTATATGCAAAATTATTGAAAGGTTTAATAGGGGAAAGAGTTCAAATTTACAATTTGACCTATCCCTGGGATCTAATTTCTCCTTTCTATTTTGAATGATGGTTTTGATATTTCTTTACATTTGTTGGGATTTTCACATTTTTGGGTCCTACTTTAAGTCACTTTTGAATAAATAAATTTTTAAGCTTGCTTGAACTTGCTTAGTTGTTTCTAATAATTAGATGTATATATGTTTGCAGGTTCACATCGACATGAATGGCTTCATTGGAAGTTTGATTTCACATAGTTTTTAATAATCAAAGAGTTTAGATTAGGTTTAGGAGTAGTTTAGTTTGTTTTCTTTTTTTTTATGTAACGTATTTTCCTTTTATTCACTCAAATAATGCAGTTGTGAAGACGTGTTAACCTCAAGCAGAAGATGGGCCACCATCAAGATGCATCCAGGGAAGTTTGTGTTAATTTTTTCCTCTCTTTTTTATGTATCGTCTTGCTCATGTTTAATTTTGTTGAACATTTCTTTCAAGTCATATCTTTAACTTGTAATTATCAAGGCTTAGTTATAAATGCTTAATGCAATCGATTTTCTAAGATCATGAAGCAAGTATATTTTAAGAGAGGAGAATGAAAGGAATTTGATCTTCAATTATGCATAATTTTTCATTCTTTTTACATGAGGCTCTCATGTTTTGAAATTTGTAGTCATAGTTGCTTATTTAGTTTATGGTTTTATTTTGGAAAGTTTCCTTGTATCGATCTCTTAAAATAAAAACCTGAATAACAATCACCATGCAAGACAAAATCATCATGAGCTTAACATAAATAAAAAGATATACCAATCACTCAATAATATACTTGTCCTTTTATGTTAAGGCATTTCTTTACAAATCTTGTTTGGTCTAAGTTTTGTTTAATTCACGGCCTCTTGTTTTAAACTTTTCTATACTTCCCTTTTCTTTCAAGATTGTTGTTTTTCCTATAGCTTTAATTTCTTAGAAACTTTATATGATTTCACTTCTGCTTTGCTTTCGATTTCATTTATGGCTTTATGATGTTTACAAAGTCTATATGGGGGTCATCTCTAAATCAACATCAATTCGTAGCCTAGGAAAATCTATACTATATCACTATAATGATATTTCATTTATCTAAAAATCATCTTCAACAAGTTTCCTTTCTCCTACTTTAACCAATGAATATGGAGGAAAATTGGGATACATTTTGAGTATTATAGACCACTTTTATAACGGAAAGAGTATACCCTACTATTTTTCTTTGAAGCACACCCTTATCCCACCACGTTCTAATAAATCCTCTACAATGGTAGTTTTGGGAAAGGTTTATGGAGTTAAATCTATCAAGTATTAAATCTATTTTATTCAAACAAAAACTTCTCTTGTACCACCTCACTCTCTTCACCCAATTGCCAAAATGCAATTCTCAAACAAGCAAATCTAAAGGGTGGAAACATAAGAGAGTTGAAAGCACTTTAAGTGTGGGAAGTACAAGTAAATCCATTGGGGCTATAGACGCTTGATGGCAACAAGGCTATGCTTGTATGGTATCGAGACATCTTCGTTGGGGGTATGGACGCTCATGGGCAATGAAGCAATGCTAAGAAAAAGGGATAGACTATGAACATAATATATGTTTGTTGATCATAAAACACCATAAGTCCTACCTCTTATATTCAATATAATGAGGAAAATATAAAATAAATCTCCCTATTTTTGGATTTATTGATTAAAGATTAAGTAGATATTGAGTACTCAAATCTTTAAAATTATATTATGTGACTTGTTTTACGTGGGACCTATAGAAGCTGGTGCAAAGTTTGAGAATCTCATGAAACTTATTCTTTACTCTTTAAATAAATTCAAGCCCCATTGTATTAAAAAAGTAGAGACAACTACTTCGTCCCATTATGTTGCCATTTTTTGTTTCCGTAATAACCCCCCTTTACTTTTCTAAAAAAATAAAGGGTCCCTCATATAAAATTTTGGAAATATTGCCTCGGTTTGCATTTGGTTTCCTATTTTGAATTATTATTATTATTATTATTTGATATTTCTCCATTTCGTCAATACCTTTCCAATGATATAAAGTTTGCCTCATTTCGACTCTCAGATCAAAAGTTATGACCATTTGAAGTTTTGAATTTTTCACTGGTTCGATGACATGTCATGACACGTGGCAACCTACATGGCATGATGACATACCATGTCATCCTATGTGGAAAATGACATGTCAACAATGCCACATGGAAAATCTCATTGTTATACTTGTTTGCATGTCAATGATGTGGTGATGACTTAGATCATATATGTGGCAATCTAGCCATGCGAAGTTTCGAGATGATTTGGTTCAAGTTTTATTTAGTTTCTCTGGAATCTAGGTCCAGAGGTTTGGGGGTCACTCATATACATCATCATATTACAACTCTCGAATACATTTTCATTCCAGATTTGTATTTATTTTTATTTTATTAATTATTATTATTATTTTATTTTATTTTATTATTTTTCTTTTAAGTACTATGATCCCAGTTCAGAGGTTCAGGACAATTTGGCTTTGGCCCAGGTAATGTTTTATTTCTCCTGAATCCCAGATTGCTGATACATGTATGAATGCAAGATTCCCTAATTTGTAATTTAATTAATTAATTATTTTACATATTAATTATATTATTATTATTTTTTTAATCTTGGTTCGAGGGTTTGGGACTATTTGGCTTAAGTGATGTTTTATTACACCTGAATCCCAAATATGGAATATGTGCATTATTTGATCTTTTTTTGTTTTTTTTCTCAAAAATATGGATTGCATTTTTCTCCCAAATATGATGATGTCTCTAATGTTGCAAATGAAAAATTCTATAGCAGAAGTAATAAAGATGATGATATTGTCAAAAAAATTGAAGATGATATCACAATTGGCATTTGTGATGAACCACCAAATTTTGACTAGCTTCATGTTGATAATAAGAATTATACTAAGATCCTTTGTTGGGATAATGAATATGAGAAGGAACATATGCATGGAGATATAAAATCAGCCCTCCTCTCCCCTAAAATTGATAACAACACCATAAGAGAAGGTAGCTTAGTTTCAAAGGTGAAAGGTGTTTGGGCTTTAAATGGTATCATTGGCATTGACGAGGCAGTACATGAGCCCTATATTCACAATTGTAGTCCAAATTTTCTCAAAGAATAGGCCATTAATCAAGCATTTCTATTACTTCCCTTAGGTAAGCCCTATATGATAGCCAAATATTTTTCCACAAATTTTGTAAATATTCAAGAAGAACTAATGAGCTAATGAGTACTTATTGCTGGAGTTTAGACACAAAACTCCCAAGTTGTATTGGGTTTGTTTTAAGGATGATCCCCCTATGGATGATGGAAAAGATTGTGACGTTGACTTGAAAATTGTAGGTGCTTGTAATTATAACAATCCGATCAAGTTGATGAGTTGAAAATTGATCATTCTAGATGCATTTGGAATGCTGAAAATCTATTTTTTCTTCACTGGAAAAATGTTATGCAACAAATGATGTACAAGATTCTCCATGGCTTTTAGGTAGCCTAGAACACAAACATATGAATGACCGATGGAGACCTTATTTTCCTCTTAAATGTAGTTGTGGTAATAGTATGTTTCCATATGGTGTTTAAGGATGAAAGTTCCAGTCCAAGAACCTCATAAAGCAATGATGTTGACCTTCAAATATTTCCATGTCTAAACTCAACAATGGATTGTCTTTTGTACTATTTTATGAAAGTCTGGGAGAGAATAAGGGAGAATCTTTTGGAAAACCTGACCAAGGTGGTGTTATTACCAGGAATGAAATTTTGGTTGAAAATGAGTGTTTTCATTATAAGCATTATGTCTTAGAGCATATTACAGAAGATTATTTCCATGGAAAATGATGCCACTGTTAGGGAATTTCATAGCAATACACAACACCTACATATTGACAACAATCAATCTTATGACATTAAGGATGATGGAATTGTATTAGTGATACTCCTATAGTGAAAACATGGTAAAGACGACAACTAACTATATCATGAATGATGAAGAATCTTAGTTAGTGCTCATGGGAACTATTATTGAGCACTTAGGATCTCCATGGTTCTTAATGTTTGTAAAGACTTATGGAGGGATCAATTCCAAGGCATACTTGTGTCTAATTCCCAAATGCTATTGTTATAAATGATTGTTAGGTATCCCTACGTACAAGTATGAAAAATTGGACGAATCTCATTTTTCAATGGCAATCAAGCACATAGGTAAAGGCCAATATACAACAGAGATGATGAAGTGATTTCTTTGGGCCACATATTTGACTTTAGTGAAGAGCCAACAATTTTAGGGTTCTCAAGTGCTCCCAAAAGAAGCCCTTGTCCCTTGGAGGAACCAAATGTTACCCACCATTCTTGATGGGTAACATAAGGTGTTACCCATTATTTGGATATGTTGATTTTATAGCTTCAAAAGGTCTTCTTCATAGGCTGGTGTGTTGCATATAGGAGAATAAATCCTCTTTAGGTGGTTGTTTGAAAGGAACAACTAATATGTTTTCTTTCCTTAATCTAACTTAGGAAAATCACATTAATTAATTTAATTGATTAATGTTGGCTAATTAAGGACATTTTTTAAGGGTAAATATTTAATTATTTAAATGACTTAGTTCTAATCTCATCCATTGAACTAGGTGGGTTAATATTTAATCCTAGATCTCTCACATTAGAGATTGAGGGTTAGGGATTTTACAAAATTTGAAATTATTAAAAGAGCCTAAGGGAGAGGATGAAGACACATTCATTTGTAGAGATTTTGGTAGACTTGTGAGAACTAATTATAAGTTTGAGAGGCGTAATACATAGGAAAAGAGGTGTATAAATATACCAAAAGTGCAGGGATAGTGATCGACCACATGTAGGAGGCCAAGTAGGGTGTTTTGGAACATGTGGAAGAAGGAGATAACTGCTGCTAGATTTTTTTAAATATTTCCAAATTTATTTTTGTTGTAATTTCTATATTTATGAGGGCCAATTCCCTGGTAAAGGATCCCTATTTTTCTCGAGAAGAATTTAATGAAGGAGAATTTGTTTAGGGAAATTTCATTATGTTGTTATGCCTATTTTTTATGAAGGATTTTATACAAAGTTCTAGTGACATGGATTGGATCATTTTATTATTTGGCATCCATATTGATTCTTTTAGAGTGGAAGAACTAGTGCAAAGGAGAATTTTTAGCGACAATCCTAGTTTGGAATTTTTCATGTCAAAAACTTCAAGAGCCATTTTGAGGCCTTAAATGAACATGTTTTGTTGTACTGCCCTTACTATGGACCAAGATTCCATAATCTACATGTGGATACTTTTCCAACGGTGTAATAATTGCCTCAATAAGAGCTCGTATGAGAAAATTATGGGTCTTAGAAGTTGACCTATCAAAACTGACCACCATAATTAGAGAGGATGCCACATAGTAGTTATCCACATGAACATGATGAAGAAGGCTCTAGAAGAGTAAATATAATAACTCTAGTTAAGAGTTTAAGGAGTCAAACCTAAACACTAATATGCTATTGAGTTTTGTTATAATTGAGCCACTAGGAGGAAAAGGGGTTCCATTATATTCGAGTGCATTTTGTTCCATAAATGAGTATAGTAGTTGAGATTAAATAGAGAGAGAGAAAATAATGAGGATGTGTGCACTATAACAACCCATCAACCATAGGTCTTACTTCTTTGTACTTGCATCCATTTTCATTCAAAGAAGGAGAAAGCAGAGCAACCTCACCTTCCAGTCGAGTTTTCTCTGGAAAGGGTTTCCTAGGGTATATATTTTGTTCTCATGGTTGTGAGTGATTGTGCTTTTTTATGTTCTCTATTTTCTGCATTTAACATATTGCATGCATGAAACAATAACTTAATAAATGCACAAGTGTAAGGAAAAATAACATGCATAGTACATATGTCATATTTTTAACTATAATTTTATTAGTTATGTTGTGACGAGTTGTCCATTGAAATATCCATGACTCTTTATAGATCATTTTAGTATCAGATCCGTTATCTTTGGGTACACTGTGGGAAATTATAGGGGATTCATATCGACTAAGCCAAAAGTCATAAAACCCTAACCATGGCCAATGAATCTGTTAACAAACATTAATATCCCACAAAGGAGAGGTTTGCATGGTTGAAAGCAAATGTTGTTAATATAAACCATAATGTGAGCCTCCTCATGGCGGCCTCGACCAAAAAAATTGGGCTATTCGGAGAAGATGGATATTCTAACATAGAGTTTGGATTGAGGGGGAAATCAATAAATCGAGAAGAACTACAGAGGTTGTTAGGTCTCTATAATACTGGTGTATTCCCCCATTATTATTTTCATTGTAGCCCCTTATTATTATTGTGCCCATGTTGTCCCCATATTATTAGTATTGTGCCCCACAAAATCCCACTATTGTTATTGTTGTGCCTTTACATTATTATTGTTATGTCGGCTTTGATTATATTGTCACCCCTTAGGCTCCTATATAGAAAGGAGGTTTTGTCATTTGAATCATCCAAGAATTTTTCATTTATGTAATGTAAAGGAGGTTTCCCCCTCAAAGAGGCTAATTTTGAAGTCGTTGATCTATCTCTTCTTCTATTTTGTGAGCTGGTTGTATAACATTTGGTATCAGAGCTTTGGATTCTAGGGTTTCGTTGCTTCAAATAGGTCATTGTGGAATTTTCATTATAATTTTTTTTTCTATGAATCTTCAGAAGCTGAAATTAAAACCCATTTGAGCTTAAATCATGTTTAACCTCATGTACAAATTTCAGATCTTGTCTCACAACATTTTTGGAGATATGAGCTGAGGAATTTAGGGTTTTTGTAGGCTCCAAAATTCGATCTCAAATAGGTGACCTTGGGAAATTCGTCATAACTTTCTCTTTGAGAATCAGATTCAAATTTTGCAAAAAGTGACAGAAATAGGATGGAATGTTGTTTTTTGATTATGGTTTTCAGGGCCGAAGGTTGAAACAGTGACACATGGCACTTAGTACAAGTTTGCTCTATTGAAATAGTCTTTAATCAGACCATCGTGGGACATTTGGCATAACTATTTCTTGGAGAATCCAATCTCGATTAGAATTATGGGGTTAGAAAGAGGACTTAGAGAGCTACCATAGGATGTAATTTTAGGTCTTGGAGATCCGAAATTATAGAGATACATAAGATTCAATATCGATCTCCTACAAAGTGAAAAAAAAGGTGTGTAGTTTTTTTTAAACTTGCATAATTTTTGTTTGAGAAAGTAGATTGAAGTGATTCAAAGGGCATTGTGAAGCATATTTATCATTAGTTTATGACCCTAAAAAAGAAAATGGAAGCACCTAGTAAGAAACCTGAAATCCCTATTATGAAAAATGAAGAAGATGAAGAAATGCAAAATGATATATCAAAATTATGAGACCAAGTGAAACAAATTCTTCTCTCACAAAAAGTAACTGAAACTGAGATGGATGGTTTAAAGAATGGAATGGAAGCTAAGATGGATGGTATATAAGCAAAACTTAAAGGCAACATGGAAGATTTGAAGATAGATTTGAAAAAGTTGCTACAAGAAATGCTTCATAATGGCGAAAGGGTAGTAAAGGAAACTCATGATGAGAACAAAAGAAATGTTAATCATGATTTCATAGTCTCTAACATTGGATTGAAGGCCCACCATGTTCAAAATATCGATATGAGGATGTTTGATGGCAAGGATATCATAACATGGATACTACAGATGAAGCAATATTTCAAACTCCATAATGTGTAAAACACACAAAAGGTACGCATTGCAACTTTGTATTTGGAACCTAATTAGTTTGTATGGTATCGATGGCTTTTCTCTCGTAAACAAATTGTCACTTGGTCAATTTTAAGGAGGAAATGATATCACATTATGAGGATACCAAGAGAAACACCTTCTTTAGCCAATTGATAGATCTCAAACAAAGGGGTTCAATGGTGAAGCACATTAAGGACTTCCAAGAATTGAATATAAGGGTAAATGATATTCTAGAGGAGCATAGGATTGATGTGTTCATAGGGACTTTAAAGGATAACATCCAACATGAGGTTTGCATTTGGGAACTTGATCCCTTGGAGAAGGCATTAATGTTGGTAAGAAAAATTGAAAGCAAAATTATGGCAACAAGAAAGCCTACCACTCACAACTATAAAGATGGAAGTGTTGTTGCCCCTAACCTTCCACAACCTACAAGGTTGACACCACAACAATTGGAAGAAAAAATAGCAAAAGGGATTGTTACAATTGTGATAGAAAATACAATAAAGGTCATAAGTGTGCTGAGAAGAAATTATTTTACATAGATTGTGAAGAGGAGGAAGAAAAGGAACAAGAAATGTCAAAAGAAGAGGATATACACCAGGAACCAGCCCTAGAGAAAGAAGAAATGAATCTGACCATATCTTGTAACGCATTGGTAGGAAGTATCACTTCTCAAACTCTCAGGATAGAAGGACATATCAAGAAGAAAAAGGCAGTAGTGTTGATTGATTCAGGTAGGACCCCTAATTTTATTCATTGTAAGATAGCCAAGGAATTGAATTTCTTCCTATTTCCAGCACCAGAGTGTCAAGTGATGGTTGCAAATGGAGGAACCATAAATTGCTCTGGAAAGTGCCATAATATCAAGCTATCCATGGAGAATATGTATTGAATAGTCCAATGATTTTCATTCCAATGGGTGGTGTTGATGTTGTACTAAGAGTCTAATGGCTACAATCTTTGGGTACGATAACTTTTAATTTTCAAGAGCTTTTCTTGAATTTTTTTGGGGAAGGAAAGGAATTTGAATTAAGGGTATCGCAGGGAACCAAGAAAGATAATCAACTCTAATGACATGACAAAGCTTCTAAAGAAAGAACAATAGGGCGTAATTTCACAATTATGTTCACGAGAGGTTCCTACATCGAAATCATAATTTCTCTAGATCTCCAAAAAGTATTGGACAATCATTCCAAGGTACTTGAGACTCCCAAAGGCCCCCGACCTATTCATGATTATGATCATGCTATTCATTTGATCCCAGGAAGTGTTCTTCCAAACATCAGGCCTTACAGATATCCCTATGCCCAAAAGAGTGAAATTGAACGTATAGTTGCAAAAATGCTAGAGGCTGGTATAATTCAACCTAGTCAAAGTTATTTCTCTACTCCAACAGTATTGGTGCATAAGAAGGATGGATCATGGTGCATGTGTCCGAATTATAGGGAGCTCAACCAGCTCATTTTTAAAGATAAATTTCCCATTCCTGCCATTGATGAATTATTGGATGAATTACATGGAGAAATTTACTTCACCAAGTTGGATCTTCGTTCAAGATATCATCAAATCAGAATGAAGACTGAAGGCATTCCGAAAACAAAATTTAGAACTCATGAGGGTCATTATGAATTTTTGGTCATGCCTTTTGGCCTTACCAATGCACCTTCTACATTTCAAGGTTTCATGAATTCCATTTTCAAACCCTCCTTAGAAAATTAATGTTAGTATTTTTTGATGATATACCAATCTACAACAAGTCTTGGAAGGATCATGTTCAACATGTTGACAGGGTGCTCAAACTATTGGAGGAGAAACAATTATATGCAAAAACCTCTAAATGTTTCTTTGGAGTACAGAAGGTGGAATATTTGGGTCATATTGTATCTCGTCAAGGTGTTAAGGTAGACCCTAGCAAAATTAAAGCCATTAAGGAATGGAAAATCCCCACATCCATAAAGCATCTGCGATGATTTCTCGGGTTGACAGGGTGTTATCACAAGTTTGTTAAGAATTATGGGAGACTAGCAGCACCTCTAACAACATTACTGAAGAAAGATGCATTTTCTTGGACTCCAGAAGCAACAAAGGCCTTTGAACATCTTAAAGAGGCAATGTTCCAAGCACTGGTCTTAGCTACGCCAGACTTCTCAAAAACATTTATTTTGGAATGTGATTTCTCAGGAAATGGAATTGGTGCCATTTTAATGCAAGAAGGAAGACCCACATTTTGGTGCTTTTGAAAGTCGTCCAATCGAAGGAAAGTATTTACACAAACTATTTATGAGAAGGAAATTTTGGCAATACTACATGCGCTTAAGAAATGGCGACCTTACCTAATGGGAAGACACTTCAAGGTAAAAACAAATCATGATAGTCTTAAATACTTTTTAGAACAAATATTATCTTCAGAAGAGCAGCAAAAATGGGTCACAAAGATGTTGGGTTATAACTTTGAAATCATCTACAAAAAAAGGGAAGCAAAATGTTGTTGCGATGTGCTCTTAAGAAAGGATGAGGATGTGGAAGAATTGCTTTGTGCCATTTCTATTGTCCAACCAGATTGGATAAAGAAGCAAGGGATGAATGGAAGAATGACAAAGAAGTGTCGACACTCATTCAAAAGTTGCAACAAGATCCCAATACATCTGATACATTTAACAAGAAAAATGATTCGCTATGGTCAAAGATCGCTTATACCTCTGTGAGAATTCCCAACTCAAACAAAAGATTCTTTTGGAATTGCACACCTCTCCCTTAGGAAGGCACTCAGGATTTTTAAAAACTTACCAGAAGGTCAAGAAGGAATTTTTTTGGGATGGCCTTAAATTTGATATTCAAAAGTTTGTGGAGGAATGTTTGGTTTTCCAACAAAATAAAGTTGAGACAATTAAGACCCCGGGTCTGTTACAACCTTTATCCATTCCAAGTCAACGTTGGTAAAATGTTTCAATGAATTTTATCACAGGTTTATCCAAGTTCGAAGGAAAGAGTGTAATCATGGTGGTAGTTGATAGATTTACCAAGTATGCACAATTTTGTGCATTATCTCATCCATTTAAAGCCATTACAATTGCCACTGCATTTATGGAAACAATTCAAAAGCTACATGGAAACCCAAAGATTATTGTAAGCGACAAAGATCCCATTTTCACTGGAAATTTTTGGATGAAATTATTTTCTTGTCTATGTACTCAGTTAGCTCATAGCTCATCTTATCATCCTAAATCTGATGGGAAAACTAAGATAGTGAACAAATGTTTAGGAGGATATCTCCGTTGCTTTGTATTTAATAAACAGACACAATGGGTCAAGTGGTTGCCTCTGGATGAATGATGGTATAACACTTCCTTCCATACTGCAGCAAAAATGAACCCATTTATGACACTTTATGGATATCATCCACCATCCATCACATCATCTTTAAGAGAAAATTCTAAGGCTCAAGTAGTGGAAGATCACATCAAGCATCAACAACAGGTTCTCAAAATCTTAAATGATAACCTCACTTTGGGGCAGAACAGAATGAAACAACAGGGAGATCAACATCGCAACGAAAGAAGTTTTGAGGTAGGTGACTGGGTATTTCTATGACTACAAGCATACAAACAAATGTCCCTCAAGAAAGCTAAGAAGGATAATAAATTATCACCAAAGTATTATGGTCCACACAAGGTGTTGCAAAAGATTGGTACTATGGAATACAAATTGGAGCTTCCTGCATCTTCTCAAGTGCACCCAGTTTTCCATGTTTCATGCTTAAAGAAGGTTATAGGTGACATGCTCCTAGTTCAAACAATGTTGCCAAAACTCGACGAGGAAGGAAAAATCATATTGGAACCTGAAGCAGTCACAGAAACAAGAACTCGACAACTACGAAATTGATCAATTTCAGAGTATATCATCAAGTGGAAAAACTTAGACGCTAAAGTTTCCACACGGGAGGATGATAATTTTATATAGAAGCATCCATAACTACTCAAGCGTTGAGAACAACACTTTTTTGAAGGAGAGGGGCATGTTAGGTCCCTATAATACTAGTGTATTCCCCATTACTATTGTCATTGTAGCCCCTAATTGTTATTTTTGTGCCCATTTTGTCCCCATATTGTTATTATTGTGCCCCATAGAAGCCCACTATTGTTATTGTTGTGCCCTTACATTATTATTGTTATGTTGACTCTGATTATATTGTGACCCCTTAGAATCCTATATATAGAAAAGAGGTTTTGTCATTTGAATCATCCAAGAATTGTTCATTTGTGTAATGTAAAGGAGGTTTCCCCCTTGAAGAGGCTAACTTTGAAGTCGTTGATCTATCTCTTCTTCTATTTTGTGAGCTGGTTGTATAAAAGAGGGAATCCAAGAAAGAACCTAAAAATTAACAACTCAGTTTGATTGCCATGAACCATTCACAATCCCTATTCAAAATGGAAATGATTATAAGTTTATTTTAGTATTCATGATGTAGAGGAAGAACAAAATAAACTTATGATCCTCTAGTGACTAGCTGGGAGGATTTCAAAAGTCTCATAAAGTCATAGTTTTACCCTATTGGGTATGTAAAGGACCAGTATATCCAATGACATTACATCATGCATACTTAGGAGTAGAATGCATAGGAATACACGAAAGAGTTTAGAAAAATGGCCATAATGTTGGATATCTCCCCCAAGAACCCAAACATACTCCTTAAGTATTTGGGAAGTCTACAAAGCCATTTGTGGATGCTAGTGATGGTTTTTAAAACCATATTGTTGGACAATGTTTGTGTACAAGAACAATACTTGGACATAAGACAGGATAAAGAGAAATCAAGTTGGTCTAAGCAAGAAGAGCACAAGGAAACTTCCAATTAGGGGAAGAGGAAGTGGAAAGGGGGAAAAGAAAAAAATACAATAGCCAAAGCACACTAGTGCAAAGATCCCAACAACCACTGCAACCATTGTAACATTGACGATGATATAAAGGGGAAGTGTTAGAAGTTGCATCCAAAGCTCAACCCAAAGAACAAAACTAAATATGATAAGAAAAAAAATATCATGGCTACTAATTGAAGAAACCAGGAAGAAAACATCTTGGACATGGATGAGAATATTGTTTGTACATCAATGCAAAATGAGGTGAATTTGAGTAGCCTTCAACAACAAGAAGAGAAGGAAATGACTAGACTTGTCCATACAAACATATAGGTTAATAAGACAAACAATGATACTTTATTTGACTTAAGATCATAGGCGAATCTCATTGCAGTAGATTTGGTCGAAACATTGGGATTGGAACTTCATGATCATCCAAACCCATATCCAATATGATGGGTAAATAACGATGCAAAAATAAAGGTAACCAAACAATGCAAAATTAGATTTGCTATGACTGTTGTTTTCATTTATGAAGTAGAACTAGATGTAGCTCCCCTTCATGTATGTAGAGTGGTGTTTGAAATTCCCTATATGTACATGAAGGATGAAATCTTCATGCATAGAGCCAATAAATACCACCTTATCAAGGATGTTGTTAGGGTCCTATAGTATATGAATCATAGTGTTTCTTATCTTACTATTCCATTTTGGAGGTCTATTTGTAAATTTTAGCCTATGAATCACTAGGTGTCATAGTCTAAAGGTTTCTATGTGAAAAGGTTTGTGTGTGTCATAGGTTTTCATCCCCATTTTAAAGGTTCATGTCATAAAGGGGTCTTTGAACCTAAACTTGAATTTTGTAAAAGTCTAAAGTCTAAATCCATGTGAGGGTTATAAGGTCATAATTTCAAATGTGTAATCATGGAGGGAAAAGGAATCATTGAGGGCTCAAGGGGTCATTTCAGTTAGTTAGAATTGTTATGGGACTGGTTAGTGGTCTTTTCTTCTCATCATTGGTCTCATTAGTGAAGGATATCCTCATGCCACCTCACACTTCCTCCATTCAATCATTCACCCTCATGACATGAAACAAGGCATACAGAGGCATTCATTTTGATTTTTTTTGAAGCTACATGATTTTTTTTTTAAAGTTTGCGAAGGGTCGAAAGTTAGTGTTTGGAACTCAGGTGGAAGAGGTCATTATGCAACCGTTGTGCAAACTATTGTGCTACTCAACTATTGTGCTCGAGGTTCAAACTATTCACGGGAGGCCTGTGTAAGCTTGTCACTCATTATCCTCATTTTCCATGGTGTCTGAGATAAGAATATTGCTCCCCAACCATTGTTTTCATTAAAGAATTGGTCAAGTATTGATAGAGATCGTATGTGTTTATATTTTCTCCACATTCGCTGCACAAAATCTGTATGTTTTTGATCATTACTCGAAATATCCATTTCATAGCTTTGAGGGTTTTTGTAACGTGTTCAATCTCAAATTTGACCTAAGACTCAGTTTACCCTATTGGAAACCGGGCATAGCCTCTCAGCTAAAGTTTTTCATTGTTCTAGCATGTATTTCAAATGTAAATCATTGTTCTGGCATGTATTTCTGGCATATAAGGTTGTTGATGTTGTTTTTCCCAAAACCTAAAGTCATTTCCATCTCATTGAAACCGCTGTCAACTACGTAAATTGCCACATTTCATCGTGTTGTCACTTACTTACTTGTTCATAGTGATGTCACTTAATCCCTGTGGATTGCGCTGTCACTTAATCCTATATCCACATACATTTAAGTTTACACAGAATTGGATTTGAAATGGTGGGTAGTAGTCTACATAACCAAATGGAAAACCTTGGGAATAGAAGGAAAACCAAGGGAGGAGAAGTGGTTTGATTTAAACCCAACTATTAGACTAGCATTTGAACAAACATGTTGTATAATGTTTTCTAAGAAAATTCAAACCTATGGTTATCACTTTCAACTGGCCAGTCTATTTGTAGTTAGTCTCAAAGGTAACCAGGTGAAGATTGGAGACTTGGAGTTCACAATTTCAGAGGAAAACATCTCCCAAGCCACAAGGATACGATTACTTGGTGAAATTTGGTTTAAGGGCATGGAACTTGATTCATCACACTACAAAGACTTTGTGAAACCTCAGTACAAAGGCAAGTATGGGCCTACATTTGCAAGAAATTACTTGTTGAACCACCACAAAAAACTATTGAAGGTGATACAAAGATACTTCACGTGTGAGGGCCACTTCAGCAAAGAGTATCAATACCATATCAAGCTACTCATGCACTTCATTGGAAAAAGGAGCCTTAAATTACCTCACTACCTCTTCAAAATCTTGGGCAAAATGGGAGAAAAGGTTTAGTCCAAGGGAGAAAAACATTTGCCCAGTTTGTTCCACTTTACACTAATTAAATTACCGGTCTTGAATGAATTAGAGAAGAGGAAGAGGTCTTTGGATGCCTTCTTGTCATCCTCAGGTTTGCTGGCCCATTCAGACAATTCTAAAACTCGAGAAGACCTTCCCTCAGTGGGCACCAATGAAGAAGCACATGTAGCTAAAGAATTTTTCAGTAGGTCTGAAGTTGAAAAGACAAAAAAATCATTGAAGGGTAAGAGAGTAGTAGATAAAGGGAAAGGTGAGATGCCACAAGTTGCCCAAGAAGAAACATAGTTTCTCCACAGACCAAGAACCAAGTCAGCTACAAAGAAGATGATTAAGGAACCAAACTCTAAGAAGACCGCACTAGAGAAATTAGAGGAATGTGCTCAAGAATTTGGATAAGATAGCCAAGAGGCTCCCATGGAGGACAAGGATCTGAAAATCATAGAGTTGTAGGACAAACTTGACAAATCTCATCTCATGGTGGCTTATTTATAGAAGGAAAACAGGGAGCTTAGACACAAAGCAGCAGAGGAAATCACATATAGTGAAGGTGAATCATCCAGGAAGCCTTCTAAACCTACAACCCAAGACAAAGGCAAGCAAGTGATTGAGGTGGAAGAGTTAAATGTGCCAGAACATTCAAGGAGACCCAGGACAAGATCAACAACTAAGAGGGAAGAACAGATGAAAGAGACCCTTCTAGCAACAAAAAAGCCAGAGTTTGATGAATGGAAAGAGTATCAAAAACTGTTTGAGCAAATTGAGGAGTGCCAACATCATGTTGATGAGGTGGTAGAAATGAATGAAAAGTACAAAGCGGAACTCTAGGCTAAAGTGTTGGAAGCTCTTTATGGAGTTGATAAAGCTGAGGTAGTTTTAAAATGGACTCTACCTTTACACAGATAGATAAAGAGCTACTACACAAGGAATTTGATCATGAGAAGAAGGATAATACTGATGAAACAAAAGCTGGATAGAACTAGAAAAAAACTCCAGAAAACCAAACAATCATCCAAGCAAGTTGAGCAGTCATCTAGCAAGTAGGCCACAATTACAAAGCAATCCAAGCAAGACAAACCATCATCTAGCAAGAAGAGGAGGATGTAGCCTTGGCATCTTGGTTGAGGCTGCCCAAAATTGAGGTGGCATAAGGAGGTCATGTTCATGTTGCCATTTTTTGAAGTTATATGCTCTATTTTTTTTTTGTTGAAGGCTAAATTCGTATAACTAAGGGCTTGTTATGTAGTGACATAATGTCATATTTTGGTGAAAATATGGAGATTTGGTAGGTTGGAAGTATGTTGGGTACTATAAGGTTGAACAAGGTAGTTGATTGGTCACTACATTCAGTTTGGAGCGGGAGCTGTCAATACTAGTTCAGAATTTCACAAGTGTTGCGCAAGTGGGGATCAGTCAGTTGGGAGGTCTATAGAGCTGGTAAGAGTATTTCAAAAGGTTCTACACCAACACAAAATCATCTCAAATGACATGTTAGCTCATATTTATCTAGTACAACATGCGACCATGCTAAGTTGGAAACCTATTTCACACTGTTGCGCAAGTTTATCAGTTATGGCTAATTTTACAAACTTCTATTTTGGGACATTCTAGAAGTGTTTTTAGTGGTCGAATAAGCATGGATAAGTTAGTTTAGTTGATAAGTCTGGATATAATGTTTCTAAATTTTTGTAAGCTTTAAAATAATGATGTTTCTTAATTATGATAACTTCTATATGGTAGGTTCTTGTTTTTCTGCAAATACATTGCATCTAGCCTATTATACTTATTGTTTGGTCAATTTAGTGTTGTCTAAATTGCTATCATAAATTGTTAACCCGGGGCTCGTAAGCTGATGAAGTGAAGTGTACAATATATACTTAAGTAGCCTTTTCTAGTTCTTTTTGTCGTTTTTAGTTCATGCGTGACTTATCTTCCTAATGTGATGTGATGAAGTTATAAACAAGTGAGTGAATGTGTGTGTATGTGGCGATTTCTAAATGCTTCTTGAAATTTAAAGAGAAAACTTGAACAATAACTTGGAATGAAATTAGAGCCTCAAATGAAAGTAAAGCATCAAACGAAAAGACCAATGGCACTAGTCTAATACCTCTACTGCTGATGAGAATGAAAATGACATCTACTTAACTCAATTGAAAGCAAGAACAGTATTCTAACTCCTCTATTGAATCTAAAGAAATGCAAAAATTAAGTGACAAATCACACTACTGAATTCTCCCTTAACATTCTGCCTTTAGCTAAATTGATCATGTGAAAAAGAGTTAGGAGTGAATTAGCAATATGAGTCTAAAACTAAATAAACCAAGCTGCAATTGAATGATGTTTTGGTCCCATAATAGTTAGTGAATTATGATAAAAAGAACCATCAAGAGATTAGCAACTTGACAAAACCTGATAAAGTAAACTAGGCAAGAAAACTAACTAAGCAAGGAAACTAGTAAAAGTCAGCAGTTTAGATAAGACAACTTCAAATGCCACTAGTGATAAAAAGAAGGAAAAACACTCTGTCCCGGGCTCCTAACAAAGCTACAAAAACACACACTGATCAGCCATGAAAAGTATAGAAACGTAAAGCAGCATAATTCAAACTGTACATTAATATACATGTCAAAAGAAATCAAAATTGCAGAAATCAAACTGTACATTAATATACATGGTAAATTAGAAAAAAGGAATGCAGGAAAATAAATTTAAAAGCTACTGTACAATGGTTGTAGCAGACAGGGGCCCTCCATCCACTTCAACCAATTAAAAAGATCAGCTACGCAGGTAAGAATAGAACTGTATTCTTGGTATTAAATCAACACATAATAAAATACAGTGGGGAGCGTAAACACTATGTAAAAGAGTCTTGAAACAGAGTTTAACAACAACAAAAGACTAACTTCCAAAAACTAACTAATCAGCGTGTGTAAACGCTTTATTTATAGCAGGAACACAAACTGTTCTGTGCGTAAACTAAGCTAACTAAGAGCTATGCAAAAGACACGTTCAGCAGCACCGTGCACGGATTTAGGAAACGGTCATCGTGGATGATAAATCCGCTGTTGGATTCTTGTCCCCTGCAGTCTTCGTGGCTAAAGAGGAGGCCAGCTGTGAGTTCCGTGTTCCACCTGAACACGCAGAGCCGTGCCACCGTTTGCAACCTTGCCGTTTGACCAGAGTTACTTTCGCGTTGACCAGGGGTGTAGACGGCTAGTTTGGCTGAGCTGACAGCACACGCACCATGTACACAGTCATACAAACTTGCCCATGTGGCTCTTTCCTCTGGAGGACACCTGGAGTATAGCAAACAAGAAAATGGCTGCGGAATCTGGGATCGGCTGCGGAAACCCTGTATAAGCTGCGGAATTGCAGCACTTAAACCAAAAATCTAAACCAACAGTCAATCATTAGCACGATTAGAAAATCATTTTAAAAAGTACTATAATGCAATGAATTGAACAAGTTTGATGAAGGAAATGATGACAAAAGAAGGAAATGAGTAGGAAAAGGCTATTGGGAGGATGGGTAAATGAGTGCAGGTTTGAGGCTCAACGTACCCCCACTGTGAAGGTGTTGCATGTCCTCATGCAACCAAAACTTTGTCATGATTTTTCAGTCCATATGCTCAGATGCCTCTGCCAAGACATCCAACCTTCTCCTTTTTCTTCTTGCTGCCAAATTTGTTTTTGGTTTTAAACACCTAAATTTCAAGTTAATCAAGGCCTTGCTCAATTTCTTGCATTTCCTCTTCAATTTCCTATTCTTTTTTTGCCAAAGACCCAAGTGAAGCATTGTGTTGTCGTGGACAATTTTGTCCACCTTGCTCTGTTCTCTCAATGCTTCATTTTCCTGTTTAATATGGCGATTTAGGACTTCTAGCTCGAACACTTCTTGTTTTAGAGATTGAACCTGTTGATCAAGAGGCAAGATAGAGCTAGGAATGGCAGCTGATTGCTCTAAGGTTTCCAAATAATTGTACACCTTCTGCTGGTCAGGGTCAATGTTAGGTGATCTTCTTGGACTTGGTTCATATTCAAACTCTGTTTGAGGGTCTTGCTGGAATGGGCTTTCTTCACGTGGAGGAGTGACCTCAGCACGTGGGGAACTTGATTCAAAATCAAGCTGGGTAGCAACCTTTTCAGGTGTACTTCCTCCCAAGTCAATAAAATGTGGCTGTTTGTCTTCAGTGACCCTCATTTTCCTTTGTAGTCTGCTGCTCCTTCTCACGGCACTAGTGCTCTTTTGCTTTTGCAAGGTACTTTGTTTTTGCTTTTGTTTCTTCTTTGAGAGGGCAGTAGCATGGAGTTGAGCAAGTCTATCAGCTAGTGTTTGGGAGTCTTCTTCAATTGAGGGCTCAGGTGAAGGGTATGACTCTTGCACAATGGCTTTCCCTTTATCCCTCTTTTGTCTTTTAGTTCTGCCTCCCTTTTTCCTTTCTTCTTGAGCAATTTCTTGGGCAGTTTCTTCAACAATTTCTTCAACAGTTTCTTGGGCAGTAATTTCTTTCCCTCTTCTCCTACTTTTCTTTGGTATCCTAGGAGAGCTGCTAGAGGCTTCAACTACCTCTTGAAAATGGTTTCTAACTAGAAACTTCTCCCACGTATCATTTTTAATTTTCAACTGCTCCTCAATTAAAATTCTAATGAGTCCATGATGAGACAAGTGGGGTTCAATGTTTCCCACGTGTTTCTGAACAGTGTCACTCATCTTCTTTAGACTAGCTAACAAGAAATAAGGTAGGTTGATAGCATGGTCATCCATAAAGTGCATCATGATTCTTGCATGGTATACATACATGACACCGAAGCGGCCTTCACATGTTAAAATTTTTTGAACAAGCAACAGTAATGAAGTCCACTCTTCCTTAATGACACGTACAGGGATTCCCTTAGTAAAAATGGAGGTATCCATACCTGGATTCTTGAGCATATTTTTCCACTCTTGATCTTCAACTTTTCTGTTTTTGAACCAGCGTTCTCCTTTTTGAGGCAAATCGGTTGCTGTGGCCAAGGTGCTCTCTGTTATGGTGAACTGCAGGTCTCCTACCTCCACGGTATTTCCATTAAATGACCGGGCAAATGCCTTTGTCACCTCTTTATTGTACCCTTTAAATTTCTGGATGAACTTCAACCATTTGGCTTTCTGCAGTGCTTCTTTTATCTGTGGGTAACCCTCTAAAAATTTCGAACCCTCCGGTTCTGCTCTTAACAATTTCCCCATTTTCGGCTCTCAGTTTTTCTTGAAGCTCTGACAGTGGGATATGGACGCTTGAGGAGAATGCTCACGGGGAAAACAGAGGAATTACGATTGTAACAGAGTAACCGTAATGTAATAAACAGTATGGTGCAGAACTTGTGATCGGGGTTTTGAACAGAGAGGTGAGGAAAAAGAACAGAGAGAGATTTACAGTAAAAATGAGAGTGTAGAAAACAATACGGCAATGAGTTTATGCATGCGGGAAATGGAGATATGAATAGATGAAGCAACGGCCAAATCCGTAAGCGTCGGGTGGCTACATACATTTGGCTGCGGAAATGATCATATGTAGAGCCGTAGTACACTGGTATACGTCACTGAGGTACGAGTAATTAATGGAAGAGCAGCTCGTATTAAGTTCGAATCAATAGTAATTAGGGGACCGTTAAGAGGGTGATGAGGTGGATTAGGCGTGATCGTGGATGAGGAGTGGAGGAGAAGTGGGATAATCTTGTCAATCATTGCATTAAGTGACTCCTACCACGATTTGAAAACCATGCATAAATGACATTAAACTGTTGGTTAAAAATTTGGAATATACCTTCATACGTTTGATCCCTTTGTTGATTATGGTGGCTAACTTTTGATTGCTTTCTGGCCTTGTAGGTGCTATGTATCCTTGCTGCTCTTTGATGATGATACCCCTGACTGCAAATTTTCTTTTTTGAAACAGAATTGCTTTGATTGCAGAGACAGAGTGTATGAGCTGCGGAAACTTGGTATGAGTTGCGGAAACTGCAACAACACTTTTCTGCCTGCACAAAGATGATTAGAACAAACTTAACTGAATAGAATAGTCCTAAGAGGGACTTTATTGGTGGAAATGAGATGGAATGAATGATCTGGAAGAAAAATGAAGTGGAATGAAGATGATGAGATGGATGAAATGGGGGATGAGATGGACAAAATGGCGGATGAGATGGAAAGAGAAAGAGAGAGAGATTTTTTTTATTTGGAAAATATAAAGTGTCAGGTGACCCTGATTTTCACTTTATATTTTCTGCATAAGACCGCCAATCCAAGATTGGTTTTCAGGCTTATACAAGAGACTTTTTTTTTTTTTTTCAACTGAAAGGAACAAAGACTAGGCTGATGGAGGAGAAGAATTCTTCTCCACTAGCCTCATTGCAGAATCTTCTTGGAACAATTTAGCAAATTCCTCCTTTGAGAGTGGCTTGTGATAGACTTTCAATTGGTGGCCATTCACAATGAGAGGAGTCTGAAGCTCATCAATGGTCTTCACTCGAACTGCTCCATTGTTAAAGACTTCATCAATCTCATATGGCCCAAGCCAATGAGTTTGAAATTTTCCTTTGAAGTCCTTAAACTTGGAATCAAACAATAGTGCCCAATCTCCCTTCTGAAACTTTCTTTCTTTGATGTGTCGATCATGCCACTTAGTTCTTTGGTGCTGAACTAGATCGGTCCTTAGAATTGCATCTTGTCTTATTTCATCTAGCTCATTTAGCTGGTCCATTCTGTGCTTTTGGGCTTCTGATAGGCTCATCCCCAATTGAATTGCCATCTTGAAGGTCTTGACTTGGAACTCAATGGGGAGCAGGACTTCTTTCCCATAAACAAGTTCATAGGGAGAATGTCCTGTTGTGTTCCTCCATGTAGTTCTATAGGCCCATAAGGCTTCAGGAAGCCTTTCTGCCCAATCTCTTCTGTGAAGATGAACAGTCTTGGTGATGATGCTTTCAAGAACTTTATTTGTAGATTCCACTTGACCATTTGCTTGCGGATGGTATGGAGTAGATGTTCTGTGCTTGATTTTGTATTCCTCCATCAGCTTCTCCATCAATTTAGATGTAAATTGACTTCCCTGATCTGTCACAATTTCTCTTGGGACACCAAAACGAGTAAAAATATCCTCAAAAAGAAATTGAACAACTGAATTTTCAGTGGCAGAAGGCAATGCCTTGGCTTCTACCCACTTAGTAACATAATCAGTGCAAACCAATATATACTTCTTTTGCTTAGATGGTGGATTAATAGGTCCAACGAAATCTAGAGCCCATTTCTCAAAGGGTTCGATGCATACCTGTGGCTGTAGTGGCATTTCATTTGAAGGAGTTGGTCTCCCAACTCTTTGGCAGCTGTCACACCTTCTAACATATTGCTTTGCATCTTTGAAGAGAGAAGGCCAATAATATCCTAAAGAAAGGATTTTATAGGCCGTCCTCTTGTCAGCAAAGTGTCCGCCGCACGGTTCATCATGACATGCCTTAAGGATGTCAGGCATTTCATCTTCCCGAACACATCTTCTGATCATACAATCTGGCCCTGTTTTGAACAATTCATTAGAAATCCAAGAATAATGTGAACTCTCCTGAATGATTTTCCTTTTCTCATTAGGAAATAGGTGTGGAGGTAGCTTCCCTGTAACTAAATAGTTGGCAATATCTGCATACCAAGGAGTTTTGGTAGTTACTGCAAACAAGTATTCATCTGGAAACTTATCCTCTACAGGAGAATCTTCGTTAGTATTTTGGATTCTAGACAAGAAATCAGCTACTGTGTTTTGTTTCCCTGGTCTATCTAACACAGTAATATTGAATTCTTGTAAAAGTAAAAGCCATCTTGTAACTTTGCCATTAGTAACAGGTTTGTTCATAAGATATCTAATTGCAGAATGATCAGTATGGACAAAAGTTTCATAGCCGGTTATATAATGTCTAAACTTGTTGATTGCATGAACAACGGCTAAGAATTCTTTTTCAGTCACAGTATAATTTAACTCAGTGGGAGTCAAATTTTTACTGGTGTAATAAATGGCATAAGGGACCAAATCCTTTTGTCCCAAGACAGCTCCTAGAGCTGTATCTGAAGCATCAGTAGAAATGTGGAAAGGGAGTTTCCAATTTGGCCCTCTCAAAATGGGTGCTTCAGATATTCTAGTATTTAAAGTTTCAAATGCAGACTGACATTCAGGATCCCATTTGAATTCACAGTCTTTTGTAAGTAATTTGAAGAGCGGAGATGCTATCTTGGTGAAGTTTTCAATAAATCTTCTATAATATCCAGTAAACCCAAGAAAACTTCTAACATCTTTCTGGCAATTTGGAACAGGTAACTTGGAGATGACTTCAACTTTGGATCTATCAACTTTAATTCCATCTCCTGAAATATGATGTCCTAAAACAATCCCTTCAGTAAACATCATAAAACATTTTTCATGACTTAATGAAAGATTTGTTTCTTTACATCTAATTAGGACTTTTTCCAAATTTCTAATGCTTCTTCAAATGTGTTACCATAAACTGTGAAATCATCCATGTAGACCTCTACACAATCATGAATTAGATCTGAAAAGATTCCTAGTACAACCCTTTGAAATGTAGCGGGTGCATTGCATAATCCAAAAGGAAGTACTCGGTAAGCAAAAGTTCCCCATGGACAAGTAAATGTGGTTTTGTCCTGATCTTCAGGTGCTACCTGAATTTGATTGTAACCACTAAAACCATCCAAAAATGAGAAATACTTTTTGCCTGCTAAAGTATCTAATACTTGATCAATAAAGGGCAAAGGAAAATGATCCTTCAAGGTTGCTTTGTTCAATTCCCTGTAATCAATGCAAACCCTCCATTTACCATTCTTTTTAGGTACTATAACCAAAGGAGAAACCCATCGGCTATCTGAAATGGGGTAAATGAAGTTTACATTGAGTAACTTTTGGAGCTCTTCTTTCACTATCTCCCTAAGGTTTGGATTCATCCTTCTTTGAGGTTGTCTGATTGGTCTACTGTTTTCCTCAATGTAGATGTGATGAATGCAAGTCTTAGGGTCAATACCTTTCATGTCGGTATACTCCCATGCAAATGCAGTAGAATGTCTTTGCAAGACTTTGGTTAGCTCTTCCTGTTGGGATTTTTCCAAGTTTTTGTTAATGTTTAATGTTTTTCCTGGAAAGATCTCAATGGCAGAACTACCAAATTCTTCCATAGAGAAAAGAGACATTTGTCTAGATGATAGACACTTTATGTCAGAATCCAACTGAAATTGTGTAGAGTCATATTCTGAAGATGGTTCAAAATTTTCTAATGTGTTCAGAATTTGACTATCTTCACTAATCTCAGAAATGGTAAAGACAGGTTGTATAGTATCTTCATCATCAACCCACTCATTATCTCCTATTTCTGTAATTGCTTTCGTTGGAGGATACAGATTGAACTTCTTTGTAGAATTGCCATCAGAAATATACATATCCCCAGACCTACAACTTATGAAAGCATCAGCTGTGGCTAGCCAAGGTCTTCCTAAAATAAGAGGATGTCCTCCTAGATTGTTCTTGGGAGTTAAAATCATAAAATCAACTGGATATTCCCAAGAGTCTAGGGAGACTGGAATGTCTTCCAATACACCATCAGGTTTAATGATTGATCTATCTGCAAGTTGCAGTAAAGTAGGTGTAAAGAGAAGGTTAGGAAGTTTTAACTGGTCCATGGTCTGTCTACTCATAATGTTGATAGCAGCCCCTAAATCAATCAAAGTATTTGGTATTTCTATCCCATTGATATGTGTTTTGACAATTGGACTACCGGGATCTACATATTTCTGCATGGTAATCTTTCCCATCATGATATCTGCAATTTTTCCTACCAGGTGGATCCTTCTGGTATCTCTTGGTTTCCTTCCTGGTCTTTTAAGGCTCAACTCCTTTATTGTTTTTGCTAGAATAGGAATCTCTTTAATGGCTTGTAACAAGGGAATCTTAATACAGACATTCTTCAATTCATCTAGAAAATTATAGTCAGGCAACCAAATTTGTTTTTCCACTCCTTTGTCAATTTGTAACCTTTCAGGAAAAGGAGGTGTGGCCAAAGATGTAGGTTGTTCAACTATGGGAGTTGTGGGGGTTGATTCTTTTTCTTTTTCTTTTTGAGTGTTTGGGTTTTGAAGAGATGCTTCAGAACCCTTATTAGCTTTAAGAGACTCTTCCTCAGAAATGCTTGGCTGTTGAACATTTATAGAAGGTTGATCTAGGATTCTACCTGATCTGAGTTGTACTTCATTGAGAGGAACAATCATATAGGTAGGGAATGGTTGACCTTCCATCATGTAAGCATTTTGAGGGTTCCTATTATTGGGGTTTGGCAATGGCTGAGAAGGAAGTTGATTTGACTTCTGTTGGGATGGAAGCAAGAGTTGAGAATTTTGATTTTGTGGAGAAGGTTGTTGTTGTTGAGGGAATGGCAATGATAGTTGTGGACTTTGATTTGGAAGTTGTGGAGCTTGCTGGTTTTGAAAAGATGGAGGATATTGATAGAATTGAGCAAATCTCCCATAAGGATTTTGCATGCTTTGCATCCATGATTGAAAAGGATTTTGAGGTTGGGACCAAGGTTGTTGCCAAGGATTCCAATTTGGTTGGGGTTGAAAATTCATAGAGTTGTTAAACCCTTGATTTTGTTGCCCTTGCCAAGGTCTCCTTGCAACAAAACAGAGAGATTCAAGTGTATTTGGATCTTCTTGAAAGACTGCTTTGAGCCCAGGGATTGAAGGACAATCCTTGGTCTCATGGTTTTCTGAGAAAATTACACATGTTTCCACAACTTGTGCTTCCAAGGGACATTCCCTTAAAGCATGTTTCTTCCTACATTTCGGGCAAAAGATGGCCAAGGCCTCGGCTTCTGCTTTCTGTTTATTGTGGATCTTAAGGGTGTCTAATTGTTCACTAAGACTCCCTAAGATGTCAGTTTTGAATTCATCAAGCATATTGCCGATCTCAGCCCTACTTACTGATCCAGTTGCAGATTTATTTGCTCTAAGGAGAGAAGGATCTCTAGGCCCTTTTTGAGTTTTTGATTTTCCCCTTGAGAGATGGATACATAGCTCTGCTATATCATTGAGTGAAAGTTGAGATATATCTCCTTTCCCCATCATGTTCAGAATATCTATCCATTCATCTCTAATGGATTTTAATAGGAGGGCTTTCAAGGTCTCCTCATCCAAGTTACTCATTTTTGCTCTTTTCAGGTTATATTGAAATCTTTCAAGTAAATCCTCTAAGTTCTCATCTTCTCTTTGTACCATTTTAAATACCTCATCCTTGTGATTGGTAGGCATACAATAGTCTAGGTACCTATCCAAAAATGTCTGTTTCATATCATTCCAAGACCTAACGGATTGAGTGAGTAACCCCATGAACCATTTCAAAGCTTGTCCTTTCAATGTTGAAGGGAACAATTTGAGTTTTTGAGAGTCATCCAGATAGTCATAAGTTCGACACACGACTTCAAACTCGAATAGAAATGTTTCAGGGTCCTCAGTTCTTAACCCATGGAAGTTTGGGAGGACAAATGGTGATATGTTTTTCATAGTGGCTCGGGAATCCTCATCAACGATAGGAAACCCAAATGAGTTATCCCCATCTCTATTTCCTCCAATGTGACCTCTACCTCCTCCATTGTTTCCTCCTCCTCCTCCTCTACCTCTACCTCTACCACCTCCTTCCTCTGTCATAATGGTTTCCCTAGAGACTTCAGAGTCTTCTGGTTCTTCTACAAAGGGTGAATGAGAAGGAATTTCTCCCTCTTCTTCAGATGATTCTACTTCTTCAATTACAATTGGTCTTTCTGTAGAAGGAAGGAAAGGATCTCTTTCTGATTCAAATTCAATAGAAGGTGTGGGAGAGTCAATTCTTGCCTCTTGAATTCCAGGAATCCTAGGGCTAGGAGTGTCAGTTGGAGATGAGGGAGGTGTCTCTTGTCTATTCCTTGAAGTAGATGGACTTGTAAAAATCGAACTCTTGGCTCTAGCTAAAAACCTTCCCCTAGAATCTCTAGCTCTATGCATATCATTTTTTTGTTTATTTTTCTTCAAGTCAGGCTAATAATTCTCTTTCTGATCTTCCAGGTCACTCTAGGTGCAAGAAGAGAGCATACTTAAGAAACTATTAAACCAATAACTTTCTCTTTTCTGATCCTCCAGATCACTCTAGGTGCAAGAGGAGAGCATACTTTGATAGGTTATCAATTTCCCTTTCTTGAAATTTTCTTAAATTTTTTTTTAGAAATTGGCTACCTAATTTCACTTCCCCGGCAACGGCGCCAAAATGTTTGGTCAATTTAGTGTTGTCTAAATTGCTATCATAAATTGTCAACCCGGGGCTTGTAAGCTGATGAAGTGAAGTGTACAATATATACTTAAGCAGCCTTTTCTAGTTCTTTTTGTCGTTTTTAGTTCATGTGTGACTTATCTTCCTAATGTGATGTGATGAAGTTATAAACAAGTGAGTGAATGTGTGTGTATGTGGCGATTTCTAAATGCTTCTTGAAATTTAAAGAGAAAACTTGAACAATAACTTGGAATGAAATTAGAGCTTCAAATGAAAGTAAAGCATCAAACGAAAAGACCAATGGCACTAGTCCAATACCTCTACTGCTGATGAGAATGAAAATGACATCTACTTAACTCAATTGAAAGCAAGAACAATATTCTAACTCCTCTATTGAATCTAAAGAAATGTAAAAATTAAGTGACAAATCACACTACTGAATTCTCCCTTAACATTCTGCCTTTAGCTAAATTGATCATGTGAAAAAGAGTTAGGAGTGAATTAGCAATATGAGTCTAAAACTAAATAAACCAAGCTGCAATTGAATGATGTTTTGGTCCCATAATAGTTAGTGAATTATGATAAAAAGAACCATCAAGAGATTAGCAACTTGACAAAACCTGATAAAGTAAACTAGGCAAGAAAACTAACTAAGCAAGGAAACTAGCAAAAGTCAACAGTTTAGATAAGACAACTTCAAATGCCACTAGTGATAAAAAGAAGGAAAAACACTCTGTCCCGGGCTCCTAACAAAGCTGCAAAAACACACACTGATCAGCCATGAAAAGTACAAAAACGTAAAGCAGCATAATTCAAACTGTACATTAATATACATGTCAGAAGAAATCAAAATTGCAGAAATCAAACTGTACATTAATATACATGGTAAATTAGAAAAAAGGAATGCAAGAAAATAAATTTAAAAGCTACTGTACAATGGTTGTAGCAGACAGGGGCCCTCCATCCACTTCAACCAATTAAAAAGATCAGCTACGCAGGTAAGAACAGAACTGTCTTCTTGGTATTAAATCAGCACATAATAAAATATAGTGGGGAGCGTAAACGCTATGTAAAAGAGTCTTGAAACAGAGTTTAACAATAGCAAAAGACTAACTTCCAAAAACTAACTAATCAGCGTGTGTAAACGCTTTATTTATAGCAGGAACACAAACTGTTCTGTGCGTAAACTAAGCTAACTAAGAGCTATGCAAAAGACACGTTCAGCAGCACCGTGCACGGATTTAGGAAACGGTCATCGTGGATGATAAATTCGCTGTTGGATTCTTGTCCCCTACAGTCTTCGTGGCTAAAGAGGAGGCCAGCTGTGAGTTCCGTGTTCCACCTGAACATGCAGATCCGTGCCACCGTTTGCAACCTTGCTGTTTGACTAGAGTTACTTCTGCGTTGACCAGGGGTGTAGACGACCAGTTTGGTTGAGCTGACAGCACACGCACCATGTACACAGTCATACAAACTTGCCCATGTGGCTCTTTCCTCTGGAGGACACCTGGAGTATAGCAAACAAGAAAATGGCTGCGGAATCTGGGATCGGCTGCGGAATCAGAGATCGGCTGCGGAAACCCTGTATAAGTTGCGAAATTGCAGCACTTAAACCAAAAATCTAAACCAACAGTCAATCATTAGCACGATTAGCAAATCATGTTAAAAAGTACTATAATGCAATGAATTGAACAAGTTTGATGAAGGAAATGATGACAAAAGAAGGAAATGAGTAGGAAAAGGCTATTGGGAGGATGGGTAAATGAGTGCAGGTTTGAGGCTCAACACTTATGTGCAATGAATTCAACCACCTAGATTGGTACTTTCGAATTCCTTATTGTATTTAATGATGAAAAAACATGTAAAAAGGGTTCGAGTTGAGATTGTTAGAGGCTAGATTACATTTATGCAGGTATAGTTTTATTTTGGCTGAATGAATTGAAGAAGGCGGGTGCATATTTAGACAATGATACAGTGTTTGGATTATTGGTATCTAGTTCCTCTTATTGCATGATAAATTTTGTTTTCAGATCGTTTATTGTTTTTAAATTCATACAGTAAATTTCTTCATGTTTAGTTTGAAAAAATTCCTAGAATTCATAAGTTGCTCTGACAAATTCAGCTGATCATTATCTGTGTGTCATTCTCCTTCATGACAAGTTGAATTCATCCTTGTATGGATCCCCAGGTTTTCATTTTCCCCTTTTCTCATCATACTATTACTACAACGAATTTGATCGGTTACCCATAGGTATGCCTACCTTGCCCCTGTGTGAATTGCACCATATCCCTGATTCATTCAAACCTATAACAATGCTATGATTTTAAGTAGTCCTGCCCTCTGCACCCACCTTAAATAAATCAAAATCAAAATCATCCTTCGATCATCATAACCAACCTAAAATCTAGATCCTATCAGTCATCTAGTTGATTGATAGAAGAAACCTAGCGAGAGAGCCCTCTCCAAGGCTAGGGGGCTGAACCTTAGCCTAAAAGAGGTTTGTGGTTACCTCTAGGATTTCTCTCCTCAGCCTGGAGAAATTTACAGAGTGATAACATAGTTGCGTCGTTGCCGGGGAGCGAATGGTCACATTTCCCCTGGGTGTGCATGACAAGGATAAAATCTAATTATTGATGGTGAACAATAGTTGAACATCAAAAGGTTGTACATCTTTCACCTTGTAACTCAAATTCCAAAGGATCGAGAAGATCAAAATTTCATAGCGACTTCAATATTCAAAGGTTAGTAGTTTCAAGAAGTCCTAGGTGACTTAAATGTTTTAAGGATGGGTTCAATTGCAAGAACAAATGCCAAGTATGCTCCTATGGATAGGTATCATATTCCTGGCTTTCCAAATCCTATGCCTCATGTTGATTGGTTAACCTATCTCCCAATATTCAAAGATAAAAAAGGAGAAGATGTTGCTCTTCATTTAATTAAGTTCCACATGCATGTATGTAGACTTGGAGTTGAGTTTCATGAGAATTGCTTAACGAACATGTTTATGACAACCTTAGAGGAAAACACAAGATCATGGTATGAAGGATTGTCCGCTGCTAGTTTATGTTCACTTAAGGATTTTTGTCCTTACTTGCTATTGTCCAAACTTCCTCTTGTGCTCCTTTGCTTTCCATTGCTTGCTTGTCCAAGTTCTTGATCTCTCTGCTTTGCTTCACCTGATCAAAAGCTGGGCAAAAACTGTCAATTGTTTGTTAGGTGCCTTTTTATCATTGATGTCTAGTCTCTTTCTTTCCTTTTTCCTTTTCCTTCATTTTCTCTTTAATTTCCCTTGCATGCATATTTGTGTCTCTTCCTCTCCCTTTTCTCTGAGTTTCCTTTTATTTCCTTAATAAATTCCAATTATTACCTCTTTTCCTTTGCTAATTTCCATAGCCATTAATAAACCTCAAGTGATGCCCACTATAATGTTTACCCACCATTCAACTTGTAGTACATTTCCCATGACCTTGGTCTTATTTTATTTACATGGAAAATCAACCAAGGGCTATTACAAACCCCTCCCCTTTGGGGGAACACCGTCCTTGGTGTTCGATGACACTCATGACCAACAAAACATATGCCCATGAAGCTTTATAACATGACTCGATGCAGTATTTACAATGACAAACTTCTAAAAACATGACAAACATACTGCCTATGGAGCTTTATAAACCTAACTTGACGTTGTATTTACATTGACAACACATTACTTATGCACACTTTCTTCAACCAAACAAATAATCATAATGTTTATGGAGATTTATAAACACATATCAATACAATATTTACAACAATATACACATACATACATATGCACATTTTCTTTAACCAACAAAAAAAAGGATTTGATGCTTGCATCAACAACAAGAGAATCTAGAGGCTCACACGAGCCACCCTCAAAGTAACACTAGGATTCACCTCCTTCCTAGGAAGTTCAGAATTCACTTTCAAAATCAAAGCCTACCTGCAATGTCTAGCACTACAATCCTTGTGCTACTTGTTCTCTCAGTGAATAGTTACCAATTCATTGTTCCAAGGCACACTCCCAATGTGCCTCTGATTCCATCTAACAGTGCTAATGACCAAAAAAAAAAATCCATAACCTTCCCTTCTCCGCTTTCTAGTCCCTCAGACAATCTGGTGATCCCCTTCTATGCATTCACTCACCTTCCAAGTTCGTCAACATCCCCTTCTTGGGTGATCCATCCCTTGGAAAGGTTTCCTCGCATCATAAGGCCTAAAAACTAAGGCATATACTTGACTCAAAACAATCATACCGGTCATATCATGCTCATGGAAATCAATGGACACTATTGGGTAGCAGTGTCCCACAATGGCCCTGCTCCTAAATGCTTTACCATCACATTGTTGCATGTTCTAATTCCTTTTACTACTGCTGCTAACTCTCTTGTAGTTAGTTCCGTCCACCCAAACCATGGGCATTTTCATGCTTTACTGTACCAAGCACATAATTTCCATTAGAATCAAAAGGAATTGAAATAAATTCAAATAATACCTCATTGAAAGCTTGCATATAAATTACACTTACAATTCTATTTACTTCCTGTCAGAACAAGTCAAATTAACTTTTGATCAAATCATCATATATATAAACATATCACATCCGATTAGTTCAACCATCATAAATCAGAATCATAGACTATGTGCATAATTAAAACTAAATAAAATATTGATACTTATCTTTAAATTATTATTTGCTTCTGCCTTTGTTCTTTTTCTTTTTTCATACACACACCGGATCAGTTCCCAAACCCAACAAGCACCCAATGCCTTCTCTTCCATATGTGGTATCAACAATAAGGGCATCTAAAGACTATATCGCGTCTACCCTCAATATCAGGAACTCAAGTTTGGTCTCATCCCAAGTTGTTCAGGGCTCTCGAGACTATTATCTCACCCACAACCTCTAGGGCACCCAATCTATTACAAGGCTTCAACCCACAACCTTTAGGGAACCTAAGCTGGTACAGGGCTCCAACCCACAACCTTCATGGAACCCAAGCTTGTATAATTTAGCCCTGTACAAAAATTACCTGCAAATGGATTCTTAAAATAGAAAATATACAACATAAAACAAATATCGATAGAGATTTTCCCCTGGATCCCAAAACCAGGTCCCAAAACGAGGACTACCAAATTGATTTTTCATTATTTTCCTTTCAATGTTACAATATATATATATATATAGATATATATATATATATATATATATATATATATATATATATATATATATATATATATATAGATACACACATGTCGTATCATTCATAAACCCTGATCCACTAACACTGGATTAGAACATAGCCGTAGTTCCGTTGACCAGATCTACAAAATACCATGGGCAGAAAACCATCATGCCCAAAACCATATGCAAAATCCATGGGTAGGCTCGCCCATCATCTTTGGGTATGCCCCCCATCCTTGGGTTTGCCAAACTATTATTGGGTTTGCATAAACAAAAAGAAAATCTAAGAGGGGCTACCACCCCCCCTACAAACCCCTCGATGGGGGGGGGGGTTTCCGCCCCCTTGTGACCCACCGTTGCACCCAACACAACATACATCATGTGAAACTAGTCATGGAAAGAATATAACACACACCCAACATTCTCCCACTTGTTGTTTTATTTCCACACAAGGGGTCACAAGAGAGCTTAGTCATTAGTCCAAGCCTGCAACACCCATTGTTTGTCTACACTAAGAAAAATTCTTAGTGCTCACAGGCTTTGTTAGTGCATTTGCAACATTCTTAAAAGTGTCCACCTTTACCAACAACAACCTTTTGTCCTCAACCATATCCCTCACAAAGTGATACTGAACATCAATGTGCTTTGTATTTTAATGATAGGCAGGGTTCTTTACCAAGAAAATTGCACTTTTGGCTGTCACAGTATGTCCTTATAGCTCGTTGTACCAACCCCATACTTGAACACAATCTCTGCAACCAAACTGCTTCCTTGCTTGCATGAGTGCCTGCCATGTATTCTGCCTTTGTAGTTGAAAGTGCCACTGTAAACTATCTATTGCTCATCCAACTGATTGCTCCTCCAACTAGGGTAAACACATGCACACTTCTAGATCTTCTCCGATCCAGATCTCCATCCTGCATTAACAAATCCATGAATGTAAAAAAATCTATCCAATCCTAGTCTTCCTTGGTAGCAAAAACCATAATCACTAGTGCCATGCAAATACCGGAAAACCCACTTCACTGTTGTCCAATGCTCATTCCCTGGTTTTGACATAAACTTTCTCAATACTCCCATTCCATGTGCAATGTTTGGTATGGTGCAAACCATTGCATACATCAAGCTACCAACTACACTCGCATATGGAACATGAGACATGTCCTCTTCCTCTTCTTGTGTCATGGGACATTGTTCAACAGATAAATTTACACCTACAGGAATAGGAACCTTCACCGCTTTACTATCCTGCATATTAAACCTCTGTAATATTGTCTTAACATACTTCCTTTGGTTTAAGAAGAGCTTCCTCTTTGCCCGATCTCGTTTAATTTCCATGCCCAAAATATAGTTTGCAGCACCAAGATCCTTCATATCAAATTTGTAGAACAATTGGGTCTTCAAATCCTGGATAATTTCTTTGTTATTTCCAATCAACAACATATCATCCACATACAAGACCAACTAAATAACATGGTCACCAATTAATTAAAAATACACACAATGATCCGCTTTGCTCCTTGTGAAGCGAAGTCCCTGTATATATGTATCAAATTTTTTATATCACGTCCTTGGTGATTGTTTTATCCCATATAGATATGTTTTTAACCTGCATACAAGTTCTTTCTTACACTTCACTGCAAAGCCTTAAGGTTGCTTCATATATATCTCTTCTTCCAGATACCCGTGAAGAAATGATGTCTTCACATCCATCTGTTCTACCTCAAAATCAAATGCAGCAACAACAGATAAAAGTAATCTAATAGAAGCTAACTTGGAACCAGGAGAAAATATATTGCCAAAATCAATTCCCCGCACCTGGGAATAACCTTTTGCTGCCAACTGATCTTTGTACTTCTTCACCTTGCCTTCTGCACTCATCTTATTCTTAAACACCCATTTGCAGCCAATGGGTTTCCTTCTAGCGAGAAACTCCACCAGATCCCAAGCCTCATTTTTGTCCAGAGATGCCATTTCATCAACCATGGCCTCTTTCCATAGTTTTCTATCCTCTGAATCTACTACCCCCCTGAGAGTTCCAGGATCTTCACCACAAATAGATAAAGCAAAATTTGAATGAAAGCAGATTGACTATACCTCTTTGCCTGCCTTCTCTCTAGAATTGATCTTCTCAAAACTGGAGTTTATGGCTCTTCCTCTTCTGATTCTTGTTCTACTGTAGAGTGTGATTCTTCCTCCTTTAGTTCAAACTCTATCTTCTCAGGTTCCTTTGGTAGGAATTCATGTTTAATAACTTCTTTCACCTCTCTAAACACCACATCTTGGTTCTACACAACCTTCCTTGTTTATGGGTTCCAAAGATTATAACTTTTTTTTGGTAAACTTGGTAGTACTTTCGCTATTTATATTAACTGGCCAAAATTAGATTTTTCCATTTGTTCCAGGTGGCCTCAACCTTCCCATAGGAAACTAGGTTGGCCACCTGTCAGCCTTAAAAGCTGTCCAAAATTTGTATAAGTCTTTCTCTATCAACCTAACAACATTGTCTATATTATCTAAACTGCAAATCAACTTTGTAAAATAAAAGCTACATAAACAAAATTTATCTGGATTGTTGTTTTACTCCTCATCCAAGGAAATCACGGGGCTGGGGCTTTGGCACTGGAACTCAACATCTCGCTTCTCTTCATATCTTGTAGAGTTTGTTCAATCCTTCCCAGTGCTAGGTTGTTTCGATATGTTTGTATCTGAATTGATGCTATCTCCCTGAGTTGCTCTACTCTGATGGGATATTTCTCTTTGGTGTCCTCACGTGCCTCTGGGCCTTTGCTCGTTGCCTATTCTTTGTTGAGAGTCATGGCCCGGGCCACAACATTCTTCATGACCCAATATTGCTGGATCGTTTGTCTGAAGAGGGTGTGCCATTCGCGGGTGTTACCCAAGTCTTGAACCATATCTTGCCATTCTTCCATGGGAATATCTTGGTTGGTGATACTGTCATTTAATTCTCGCTCCCAACCTGCTATTTGGGCTCTGACCTTAGGTGGGTTCCCTACCATGTATGCATTAATGAGGGTCTTCATATGCTCCCGTCCTGTCTTTATCCCTCTCTTACATTATTCTCTGTTGGAGCTTCCCACCCCCCGACTGTCTTTTTACCTGTTCCTGTTATGAAACCAACTCACAAAAAGATAGGAAAGATAGATGAATGCCTTAGAAATAAGCCTCTTCGAGGGGGAAACCTCCTTTACATTACACAAATGAACAATTCTTGGATGATACAAATGATAAGACCTCCTTTCTATATATAGGAGTCTAAGGGGTCATAATATAATCGGAGCCGACATAACAATAATAATGTAAGGGCACAATAATAACAATAGTGGGCTTCTATGGGGCACAATAATAACAATATGGGGACTACATGGGTACAACAATATAACAAGGGGGTTGTACTAATAACAATCAGGGGTTACACTAGTAGTATAGGGACCTAACATGCCCCTCTCCTTTAAAAAGTGTTGTCCTCAACACTTGAGTAGTTCTTGATGCTTCTGTATAACGTCTTGTCCTCCCATATGAAATCTTTAGCAGGTAAGTTCTTCCACTTGATGAGATACTTTGAAATTGATCGATTTCATAGCTATCGGGTTCTTGCTTCTGTGACTGCTCCAGGTTCCAATATGATTTTTCCTTCCTCTTCAAGTTCTGGCAATATTGTTTGAATTGGGATCTTTTGCAAATTTTGAATGAGTGGCCACACTTCTTCATCCTTCTTCCATTCATCCCTTACTTCGTTTATCCAATCTGGTTGGATAATAGAAATAGCACAAAACAATGCTTCCACATCCTCATCCTTTCTTGAGAGTGCATCTGCAACAAAAATTTTCTTCCCTTTTCTGTAGATGATGTCAAAGTCATAACCCAACATATTTGTGACCCATTTTTTCTGTTCTTCTAAAGATAATATTTGTTCTAAAAAGTATTTAAGACTATCATGATCCATTTTTACCTTGAAGTGTCTTCCCATTGGGTAAGGTTGCCATTTCTTAAGTGCATGTAGTATTGCCAACATTTCCTTCTCATAAATAGCTTGCTTGAGTTGTAGCAGTAAAAAAACCCAATCATCTACATCAAAACATTTTTCACTACGATGTTGATCTACCTGTTGTTTTTTTTTTAGCGTTTGAAACGTCGCAGAAAAAAGTTATAGCATAAATGCCATGATGACCTGTTTGGAGTAGCGAAACCCTAGAATTCAAAGCTCTGATACTAAATGTTATGAAACCAGCTCACAAAAAGATAGAAAAGATAGATGAACGCCTTAGAAATAAGCCTCTTCGAGGGGGCAACCTCCTTTACATTACACAAATGAACAATTCTTGGATGATACAAATGACAAGACCTCCTTTCTATATATAGGAGTCTAAGGGGTCATAATATAATCAGAGCCGACATAACAATAATAATGTAAGGGCACAATAATAACAATAGTGGGCTTCTATGGGGCACAATAATAACAATATGGGGACTACATGGGTACAACAATATAACAAGGGGGTTGTACTAATAACAATCAAGGGTTACACTAGTAGTATCGGGACCTAACAGTTCCTCCACTCCCCTTCTTGGTTGCTTCTTTTCCATCTCTTCCCATTCTGTTGTTGTCGCTATTGCTGTTGGCTTCTCCACGTTCGCTTGCCTTCACACTGTACTGGACGTAGATTATAAATAAACCTATAACATAACCATGAAGAATATCAATATTCTGTTGGTATAACACCCAATCAATTTTACAACTAATTGAGCCTTGTTTGGTGTCCCTCTCAAGACTAGACGACCTGAGTTTTCTTAGAATTCTCTTCAGCTTTCCCCTTGCCATATCTTGGTTTTGCACTTTGTTGGCCCTCAATTCTTCTTTTCTTAGGTTAGTCGCACTCCATCGACCATCTCCCAGAAGGTTCATCATATACAACCTCATGGGGGAGCCACTAGGGGGGACTGAGTTTATGTTCTGGACATTGCGAGGAGAATTAAACATGTAAAGCCTATTGGGGGAACTAAACGGAAGGACCTTGGCCCTGTTCTACACTGCACCAGGTAATTTCGTTCCCTTCTCGCTCCTCTCTACATTCTTTGTTTTAGTTGAAGCTCTCATTTTTCCTCAACGAATTCCAGGTAGGTTTCTTAGGGACCACGCTATCTCGTGTCTCATCTCCTGAGGTCTCCAGGTTGGATTCCTCTCTATTTTAGATACTTACGACATCTCCTCTGGGCCTTAGGAGCCACCGGGCCGGAGCGGGATTCCTAAGACCAAATCCCTTGCCAGGTTCGCTCTTCTCTCCCCAGCTTCCTCCTTTCTCTCTGAGCACCTTCTTTGAAGTTGGAGTTTTACTTCCTTCTTCTCTCATTCCTTTATCTACACTCTCGACCTAGGTGGTGTTCCAGGAGATCTTGGTTTTGACTCTTACAGAGTCCATACCTTTCTGGGTCTCCTTCCCAACAACTATAGAATTTGACATCACTATACTTCTGAGGTTTAGGAAATGGAGAAGAACATACCGTCTACCAGAGTTGGCGCCGCCGATTTCCCTCGTCTGTGTCGTCTTCCTTCGTCAGCCACCTTTCTCTACTCCTGCTCTCATTCTCACCTTCTGTAGGTAACTACCAATTGGCTCTCTATCCATTTTTTTTATTCCCATTTCTCTTTCTTCAAGCAGTGTACCTACCACCTGTCCATCACATTTACTCATTGCCCTTTTCCCCATGCCTTCACCTTGGGATGATGGCCCTCCGTCTCTTCCCACTCTGGCTATCATTAACTCTCACATGCTTCCAACTGCTCTTGCCGTGAGTCCTCCTTCATTGTACTGCCACTTGCTGGCATCATTCTGCCCGCTCTCTCGCTGGCTCCCCTGCCTTCCTCACTGTCTTCCCTTCTTGGCTCCACCAGCCTCCTCTCGGGGCTTGCTCCCTCCCTGCGCTGTCCTTCCACCTGCCCTTCCCATTGTCCTCTCTCTCCACATCCCGAAGTGATCCTTGTCCTTGTGCTTGTGTGGACGATGTTTGACATCTCCACTTCCCATCTATGCTGGTCTACGTCCTCTGCTATGCTTGATCCAGGTGGCTCCAGAGACACACACAGGACAAAGAGGGCTTATGGAAGCTCAAAAATCAAAGTGATCAGAATCCTTTCAAACCAGGACCAGAGCGTAGATCTCGTCGTCCTGATTGCAACGGTGTGAACGATTTGTCAATCCGAGCTCGTATGAGGGAGAACAAGCTAGTCAAAGTTTTGGTCAAAGTTGGGTTGTGGGCCAAGTTTAAGTGTCCTACAATTTGACCGACCCCATGGCATGAAACCCAGCGCTCGAGAGTGGGTGAATTTGTTGGATCATTAAATTGCCTAATATCCCTTATTTTCGAAAGATTTGAAAATGACTATTGATATATATATATATATATATGACATACATACATACATACATACATACATACATATACATACATAATATATATATATATATATTGGGGTGGCGGGCCACCAACCCTGCCATCCCCCCAACGACCAACACATATAATTAAAACTAAAAATTTAATTATGGGCCGATGGGCCATGACCCTTGCCAGCCATCCCTCAACCACATAACACATTAAACATTTAACTATGGGGTGGGCAGGCCACCTCCGGTGGACTCGGCCCACACCCCCAAAACCACCATACCATACATGTGCCGCATTAAGTGTGGAGCCGGCGGGGATCGAACCCGCCCAAACCACTGGACTGGCCCCCATCGGGCGGCCCCATATGGCAGCGCGCCTATGAACACCAACCCGAAACATTAAGGTAATTGCATGCCATTTAAAAAAAATCTGCACCATATAAAACGGTTAACCAAAAACAAATGTTGCGTGCTATTTTGGAGTGGGCGGGGTTTGAACGTGCATCGACAGAGGATGAAAAAGCAATGTACGAGACCATGCTCAAAATTTCCAAAAGGGTGGAAATAATGTATGAAGCTATACAAACAAAGACGGAGGAAAAGGAGCGATTGCAGCTGTTAGAGTTGGTCTTTACATCCCTCCGTCAGAGATCATTTCTCTTTTTTCATTTCATTTTTAGGTGTCTCGCTCGATTCACTCAGTTGCATTTCGCTAGGGGCATGCCATAATCTAATGGAAGGGTCTTGTCAGTCATTACCCCTCATGCTTTGTACTTGCTAGCTCAGGTCTGTTAATCGAAGTTCATTAAATCAATTTTAAGTCATTTACAGTCCTGTTCTAATCTCTTGGTCAGCAAAGAGTCATTTCAGTCATTAGGTCTAGGGTTTGGTCTTTAGAATGTCAAATAATGCCAGCAGGCTAGAGGGAGGTTCAAAATATGTTTTCATTTCAAAAATTTCATCGTCATACTGAATGATCATGACTTTTCTTCAAAACCCTATTTTGAAGAAAAAGTCGTCTTTTCGTCTTTTGAAATAATTTCCATGTATATCTTCAAGGTTTTTCGGTTGAAAATGTTCAAATGCAGCCTCTGGTCATTTTTTGCCGAAATCCGATGCCACCACGTCTGCAAAAGTTGACAAAGATTCATCATCAGCTCAAAAATCAGTGGAAACAAAGGACAGAGCATGTATTAAAGGTGTGTTGATGCCTCGAAAATCGCTGCAACAACATTGGGGGATAACCACCCGGTCCGGACCTTAGTACAGCTCCTTTTCCGTTTGGAATGGTGGCTCCGACTGGGGATAATGGGACCAGTTTCCCAGCAATGGATAAACGGGATGAATAGATAATTGATTGACTAATCTATTGATGGGTGAATAACTAAATCTATCAACAAAAATATAAGAATTATGACTTATCCCGGGAACTTATTGAGCTTTGAAGTGTAGCGCTTGATGGTCTGTGTCTATGGATGGGCATATAGATGACTCCATTTAACAGACATAGAAATTAATGCATTCAAGGGTTACTTTACTTAAATAGTTAAGCAAAGCGATTAAAGCAACATTACTACACTTGTCATTTATATCATCAACACATATATGATTAAAAGGAAAGCACACCATAAACATCCAATAGTGGAAGGAATACATAACTGCTGTTAAAACACATATATATAATCGATAATAGCAAGGATAATCAAATAACAATTCATATGAAAGGAATGAATTTAGACATAGATAGAAATACCATATGAGCTGCTGGACACTCCCAATATCAATCGCTACTTGTGACTCTTCCTTCAACGCAGAAAGATTTTCAAACAAAGACAGTAGTGCACAATTGCATAAAAAGCTTCCTTGTTAAATTTAGAACAATTGGTCCAGTTTCATAAAAGAATATGACTGAAGCACAATAGTGCAACTTCAGTATTTAAGTCAGGTACAAAACTTTACGACCCTTTCCAAAACAATGAAAGGATCTATAAATACTTAATTAATCTAACTATCTATAAAACAAAAATCCTACTTAATTGGTATCAATAAATTTTGATCCTATTTTCTTCAGCGATCTGGCAGTCGGCGGCATGATTCATCAAGTAGGCTGCTTGCCTTTAAATCTGAGCTGACTTATCGCAAGCATCGGCTCCACTTCTGGTGGTTTGTTGAGGCGCGAGCTGAGCTGGGCGACATAGGTGGCATCCTGAATATAGGGGATAATATACCCGATTGCATCTGTAAGGCACTTGAGGGCGGCTCCCTGTGTGTGCGGCTTTACCAAGAAGAACCAATAGGTATCCCAGGTTAAACTGTTAATACCAACGATTAATCTCCCCTTTTCTTCTAGATCTGGATAACATGATTGCTCCAATGTTTTCATTGTTGTCAACTTTCCTGGGGTGCATTGGGAAATCATGTTTGATAAGTAGAGAGTGTTATTGACCAATTCAACTAAATTGCTAGAAGTTGATTTACATCTTGAAACCGCCCTCTCTGCTTTCATTAACTGGGACTGCCATTCTGTGAAGAGTATATCTTTGTGTGATTCTAAGATCCTGGGTAAATTGGCCGCTTGTCCTTGGTCAGAATCTTGCCAGTCGAGAAATGCAGCTATTGTTTCTTCAGCTTGATCCAATTCAGTCCTGGCCTTGTCTACTTGCTTACTTATGGATGCCGTTAATTCACATAGTGGCTCTGCCTGGGCGATTTGTTGACACAGAAGCTTAATTTGAGATATTAATGCAGTATTTATTTGTAATGCTTCTGCTCTAAATTCAGCCACTTGTGGAACGCCCTTTGTTTTCTCGAGCTGTGATGATAATTGAGCAATTTGCTCATCTTTTGTTTTCACCATTTGCTCATTCGCTGCCTTCAATTGTGCCAATGCCTCTGATAATTCTTTCTGCTTCTGGATTGCGCTTTGGTCAATCCTTTGTTTTTCTGCCTGCAATTGTTGAGTTAGTTGACTGTTCACTTGCTGTTGCATCAACAATTGCTGCTCTGCCTGCTCCGCTTTCTGCTTTGCTTCATTTAGCTGTGCCTGTAATGAGAAAATCTCCTGATCCTTTGTTTTCAGTAAAAGGCTTACCTCCGATGCCTTGTCTATTGTCACTGCCGAATAAGCTCCCACATACTGTGACAGTTTTGTCAGGTCATCGGAGGGGTCAAATTCCTCCTTCCAAACCACATTGCCCGTGACAGTTTGCTCTGGGAAAAGGGAAGGTTGATCAGTCCTTGTTCTTTTCCTTTGTCGTTTAACCACAGCTTTATGCCTTGGGCTGTAGAAGACATCTAGGGGAGGAATATCTTCTACCTACAAAATGATTTGGTCGGAGGGGTCCTTTGGTATTATCTCTACCTCTTTAGAAATGGGTGGGCCGCTGGTTCCACTTAGAACCTGTGGTGAAGTGATTTCCTGTGTGTCTGTTACCTTTGAAGTGTCTGTGTCCTTTGAACATTCCAAACCACTGATAATGGAATCAAATTGCTTCCATTCCTGGAGCAATTTAGGGTCGATATGAGTATCCACATTGACATCAATGGTGGTCTGTTTTTCCTTTTCAGCTTGGGTCTCCTCCCGCACTTTTTCCTTCTCTCTCTTCTGCTTTTCCTCTTGTTCTTTCTTTTGATTTTCCTCCTGTGGCTTCTCTTGTTCTTTTGTTATAACTGGAGGTTCCTTTGACTGTTGCCGATCAAGCTCGCTTGACGATGTCGCTGGGGTTGTCGCTAGTAGATCTAGAGGCAGAGTTTGCAACCTCTGTTCTCTAAGTGTGTTAAATTCAGTCAACCCTTCATCATGATATTTCATTTTGGCCAATGATTTAACCTGCATTATTGACTCTGCTGAAGAGAACAGGTCGTCAAACATATCTTCTTTATGGTCAAATTTTGACAATTTGGCCTGCTCTAGTGCATTATAGGCAACTTTGTTTGGGTCAAATTGCCTATTCGGGAGAGTCGCCAGAGTTAATGATTTAATCTTCGTAGCTTCCTTTTCTGCATGTTTGAGATCATGCAGAGTATAGACACCGCATCTCAAGGGAAAAGAAGGCTAGCCCTGCTTCTTATTTTTCTTGAGAGTCTGTGTAACACTCTCAGCAATAATCTGGTAAGAGATTTCCCTTGCCAACAGTTTATCCGGTATGTATAAAGGGAGAACATGAGGTTCGGCTTGGCTACCGAAAACTCTTATATAAGTGAACTTTTCCTCTCCAAACCATCTCCCTACTGCTGTTAAATCAATCCCAGCTTGGTAGGAAATCTTGGGAATGGGTTTATCAAAAATAGAATAATAAATGGGCAACATAAAGCCGTTGCAGACTTGGTACAGATGGTGCTTGTAGGAGGATTTCCATAATTTCTGGTGGTAAATGTGAATAGGCATGGATTCTTGTGGCGTCCACCTCCAGCCGAGCACAGGAAATTCAGAATTAAAACACAAGGTATCTAGGATATAGGCACTGTAATAAAATGGGGGGATTATCCTTTCAGAGATGCGGGTCTTATTTCTAAACTCAAGAACAACTTTGGCTAGTTTATCTGAGAGAATAGTGGCCCAATCCATTATTATATTGTTGCATGCGGCTTCCATTAAAGGAACCATTTCTATAGTGAAATTAGAAGAGTCATGCAATCCCCACAATCTACACATCATTATTCCAGCGTAGCAATAAGGAGAAGCCAGGGAATCAACAGAGTACTTACCGGAAGACTCATGTTTGTGCTTTGCCGGATTTTGTCTCCAATCCCGGATGGGTTCGGATTCAACTTCATTCTCGTTTGAGAATTTTTCTAGGAACGCCTTATTGTATATCTTCTCTGGCTCAGGCAAATGATACATTTGCCTCAAATCATCAGCTTTGAACGACCCGAAAATTCTCCCGTCTCTGGTGCTGAAGGTTCTATCCAGGATTGGGATTTCTTCAATTGCCCACCGCACTACATCTGTGTATGGGAGAATTTGTTCCCTAGCTGCTATCCGATGAAGGAAGGAGTCAGCTAAGTCCTTTAGAGTGGCATCAGATTTCCGAGTAGAATCTGCAGTAGCTTCTACTGTTGTCACTTTGGGTTCTTCAACTTCAATCAAGTTGTAAGTGCTCTGCCAAGTAGTTCTGCCGAGACCAGAACATGTGGTATCCGAAATCAATCCTTTCTTCTTGTTTGAGGGATCAGCGACAGCTTGTCCTGCGGCAGGCGCAACAGAAGCGCCTGTGGTCTTCTTGGATTTCTTCCCCATTTTGCTTGAGCTTTCTCCTTTGGATAAATTCTGCACAGAGGCGAAAATAAACGTAACACGGAGAATCGGCAGTGAAAACTTCAATATGATGACATATATTGACCGATGCGTGATAAGAGATTAACTTTTAAAATGGGCGCAGATACAATCCATGGGAGGATTTTGGGACTTACAATTACATTAAATGGCCGTTTAAAACCTGTCAATCCTTAAATGCCCATTATATCATTAATCGACCGAATGATTCATTTAAGCGTGCTGTAGATGTTTTGGCGGTTGAGCGCAGGTGAATCAATGTTGAACGAATCAAGCTTTTAATATGAATTAATCGTGATATCCCTTTGTTTTAACGATTTTTTGAAATCCGCGCTTTATCGCAATTGGCCATCGGGGAAAGCTTAAATCTTATATATGGACACCTTTTGAAAACCCCAATCGCCGATAGCGATATTGCATCGCATCGGGAGCATTGGCATTATATGAGATATGTATAGTATATCGCCGATCGCCGATATCACATCACATCGGGGCAAATGGCATGGGGCGCTTTAAAAATGTGCATAGAGTATTGCTGATAGCCGATAGCGATATCGCATCGGCGGAAACCAATGTGGCACTTACTTGTGTACCTTATGTCATTGCGATATGCGATCTTGCGAGCGCTTTATCGCAATGATAAAGATTGATTTATTTGATGAAAATGGGATTTTTCAAAAAGGGTTTTATAATGTTTTCATTTGGTTTTCGGATCTTTTTAAATAATATTTAATTGATACCAATTAAACTCTAAAGGGACCCATCTCATATGATAGTTTTGTGAATAGAATGATATGAAATGGGGGGTTGTTGTAGAGCACAACAAGGTGTAAAGTGTCAAAGTTCAAAATATTGCAGAAATGGGTTTGTCAAAAGAAAGAAATCAAAGTCCTTTGTATACATGAGTTATTTTCATATTCGATGATCCATATGCACGCCAAAGACATCAGCAAAAGCCAAGACAAATCAAGGAAGTGAAAATAAAGTTTAGAAGCCGAAATTGGTTGAAGATCAGTGCGCGGCGCACTGGGCGCGACCATCCAGTGCAAAATAACACTGGCGCGGCGCACTGGGCGCGACCATCCAATGCAAAATAACACTGGTGCGGCGCACTGGGGAGGCGCGGCGCATTGGGCCTGCCTCGTGGCGCATATAGCCAGAGGCTCGAAACTGCTCACAATTTTTCCAAATTGCTAATAACTCGCACGGATTTGCCAGGGATAACAGGCCTAACTCATGTTACTGCAAATCATAATCATGCCAACATCCTGCGGTTCAAGCAATAATATTAACAACGGCCATTGTTTTCACCACTGTAATCGTCTTAAGATGGAGGCACCCCTGCATTATCCGTAGTTTGCAAAATAAGCACGTTGTTATAACAGGAGGATCAAGCGGCATTGGCTTTGAAATTGCAAAAGAAGCTGTTGTACAGGGCTCCTACGTCACTTTGGTAGCAAGAAATCTCTCTAATCTTCAAAAGGCAGCTGAAGAAATCCTCAAAGAGGGACACTGTGATCAGGACAGGATCAATGTCAAGGTTGCAGATATAAGTGACTACGAAGCAATTTCTGCAGCCATACATGAAATCCTTTGAGTGGAGGCCAATTGATATTTTTGTATGCAACGCTGGGGTTACTCGTATTTCTTATCTGGATCAGCTCCCCATTGACAGAATCGCTTCCACAGTCCAAACCAACATAACTAGAACACTCTATACATTACATGCGGCGCATTGGGAGAAGGCGCGACACATTGGGAGGTTGCGGCGCACAGGGCCTCCTGCCACTATGCATTTTTCCTCTGTCGCGGCGCATCTAGGAAGCACAATGCATTGGGTGTGCTACGCGGCGCACACAGCCAGAAAGCCAAAAATTGCCGAAACTCACTCCAATCGCCCAGAAATGCGTGGATTCACCTTGTGACAGCTGGGACCGTTCATTTACAATGCGTTTTTCCCTTCACTAAAGGCCAAATCTCCGTTCAAATCTATTTTTATTAAAAAATTAGTTTTATTCAAACGGCAAAAAGGAAAGCGAACAGTCAAAGAACGAAACACCTAAAGTTAAAATGAAGATATCAACCATAGCAGAGAAATACGCTACGAGGCATATTTTTGTCTTCAGTTATGATTCAAAGGGTCTACAGCTACAGTTTCCGCCTCTTCATTAGTCATCAACAGATTCAAGTAGAAAATGTAACGCTGCTCCTTTTACAGATGGTTGGCTTTTCATCTTCTGTTAATAATGATTAAACAATCCCCTATTTTGGGTCGATCCATTTTCTCATAGTTGAGTTTATTTATTGTATTGAAAATCATTTGTAAAGGGTTGGAGTTTCTGGGAAAGGTGCGAAAGAAAACTCAGCGCTTCACTGTACAGTTTGGCCAGGAAATTAATAAAATGATGCAGCTCTGATTCATGAGATTCATGTGGTATGAGTTTAGCATATGTCCTTCTTTTAGTTTCATGCGTATCTTGTTATGTTTTACAGTCCATTCATAATCATTTCTAGTTGAATGTTTTTTAAGTAAGAAAGGTAGAATCTAGTTTATTGCTCTGCCTGGGAAAAGCATTCATCCTCTGTGTGTCTTCTTCTGTTTGAAAAGGATTCATTGGTTATGCCCTTTTCAACCTCTCAACAGTCTTTCCACTCCATATTACTTCAATTTGATTGCTAAACCTCCTGCCTATCTTGCCTCACGAAATACTCTGCGTCTTTGATTCAATTTCCCAGCTCATGCTGTCCTTTGTCCCATACAGCCCAGAAAATTCAGTCATTCATTAAATTACCTCTTTCATATTTATTTACTAGCCTAAAATCAGTATTCATTTTGAGTCATCTCAGACCATATTGTTTATTTTTTACTGAGCGTGACCCGGAGAGAGCCCTCTCCTGTTCTGGTAGGGCTAGCTACTAGACTAAGCGTGGTTTGATGTGGACCTAGAACCTTGCCTTTTCAGCCTGAGGCAAATCTAGGCTCTAACAACAGCTTTAGTTGTGAGCCACGGAAGAGGCCCTCAAAGAACTAAAGCACAACAAACATAATATTCAAACAGAGAACGCTAAATTGAAGATGATTCTACTTGAAGAGAAAGAGGAAAAACAAAGTTTGCTACGATAGCTGCAAGCTAGGGACGAGGCCTTGGAAAAGCTGCAGTGTGACCCATGTGAGGCAAAAAGTAGTTCTCCATCTTCATGTACGTTTCTTGATGATGATTTCACTGTTTTTGAAAATAATACCATAGGAATTGGCTCCAAACTGTTGAAGAGAATGGGGTATGAAGGAAAAGGCTTGGGTGTTAATGGCCAAGGCATTGTCAACCCCATCAAAGTAGAGGAATTACTGATCAGGAGCTCAGTACCAAGTGTCGTAAAATGGTCAAAAATGAAAGTGCTCAAAACTGATTGGAACCTGAACGACCGGATAGAGCTCGTCTTCCTGATTCCGGCGCCGCAAACGGTTCGAAAACGGTCACCGTATGAGAAAGTTATGCCAAAAACAAAATCGCCCAATAACCCTTAGTTTTTGAATTTAAATTTTTTTTTTTTAAAAAGAGTATTCCACGGAATATTCCTTGGAATATTTCGAGGAATATTCCTTTTGGACAACCAATCAAAAACTGCCACGTGGCAGGCCCGGAGGGCGCCACGTGGCCCAGGGATGACGTCATCAAGGTTTGTTTGGGTGCATATTAAAATTTGTTGGAGGCAGTGAGGTTTGATCCCAAGACCTCCCGCCTAACACTCCCACGCCTTACCGTTAGGCCACGGTAGCAATTCTTGTCATATGGGCGAAATTTTTTTTATATAAATTTTAAATTGATTGATGGGTGGGAAAGGAAAGGGGCCAGCCCCTAAGGGCCAGAGCCCATGCCATACGACCCAACGCCCAAAACCATGGGCCGATCCACCGGGCACGAAATCCAATGCAAACCGCCAGCAGAGATTTTTGGTCACATGCGCAAAGTTAGCCGGCGGTTATGGCGGATTTAGCGGAGCTGTTGGCGGTGGCGCCAAATTTGGCGGCCGCTCCATATTTGGCGGGCCTATCTGGCCGTAACTAAAGTTAACTGGAGTTTTTTTAGGCCAAGCTGGCAGTTGGGAGTAAATGGCCATAACTTTGGCTAGGAAAGTCCGTTTTGGACAATTTTTTTTTTGATTTTGGGTATTTTGGACCTTTTGAAGCCATTGGCATAGGTTTCACAGCCATCTGAGGTCATTTGCAGGTGTTTTAGCTTCGTGGAAGTTCCAGGAGCCACCAAGGCCAAATCAGTTTGGGAGCTGCATTGGGAATTGTGCAGTCATTGAATGTGGAACGAAGGTCATTCCTGAAGGTTTTTAGCATTCTAAATCCATTTCTACAGCTCGTTTTTCCTTCTGATACATTCTTCTCACTGTTTAGCTTCAGGGAAGCTTTCAGGGCCATTAGGGCCATTTCAGTGCTTGAGCTGTTTGGGGGCTATGTTCATCCGTTTTTGGTGATTCAAAAGCCTATGTCTTCTATTTTCGTCCTTCTGAGTCTAATGGTAGAGGTTTCAGAACCAATTGAGGTCATCTTCACCTCGAAATTCTCCATGCAAGTTTAAAGGGCCACTAGGGTCAATTGGGGAAAGTACTGTATAAAGTACAAAATTCACTGTTTAGTGTTTGGGAAAGAGCATGTTTGGCTAATTCCTATCTTCTGATTTTGTATTTACAGTCAGATCTGTCCTTTGAGACACCCATATTCTTGTATTAGCCTTTGTAGCAATTTTAATACAAGAGGACAAGCCTAGTTGGAGAGGTTTGGTCCAGCAGATGTAGCCCAGAGGGGGGGGTGAATTGCTTTATCATTTTGATGTCTTTATTTGCTGAAGATGAGATGCTAAAAAAAACTGATATAAAGTATTAAACATCAAATAAATATAACTTGCATACACACATAATCACCTGTTCAGCGGCAGAAAGTTACTTGTCTTATTCCGCAAGACCTTAAACTTCAAGTATGTGTATGTCAAAGACTTCTAAGTGTTTACTTTGTTATTTCTTTAGGCAGAGCTTGTAGAGGGCCAGGTAGCCTCTGGAACTCATCCTCTTTTTAGAGGTGACATGTCCGGTGAATGCCCCTACAGTCTATCTCTGTATAAGAAATAAGAAGTTTACACATTTTTAGAGGTCATTTGGAGTGTCTAGCTCACAGTTGAAATTATTGGAAATGGATACCTTGCACCCTTAAACAAGTACATTCCATTTTCAGATCAGATGGTATTGGAGCCAGGTTTGCTTGACTGACATCACTAGCTTGATTGTGTAGCTTGAAAGGTGTCTTAAGCAGTGTTGAAGATTGACTGCTTCATTATTCTGCAAACTACTTGTTGTTTGAGTTGCTGAAGCTCTTTTGTTCATTTTTACAATGACAACTTCCATAAGTGAGTTCTCAAAATCGTCCTCCTTCACAAGATTTTTTGATGAAGGCTTGAAGCAAGAATTTTTCATCATGATGAATATGGTGAGAGAAATGTATGAAGATGAAAGAAAGAGCTCTAGACTTCAAGAGCAGTTGAATTCCATGAGGGAAGAGAATCAGTTGCTTTCTAACCAATTGCAGGAAATGGAAGGCCAACTTCATATTGCAAACATGAAGCTGGAAAGGATGCATGAGTTGGAGACACAACTCCTTGTTGCCAAAGAAGCCTTAGCCAAGTATCAGCTTGAAGAAGAGGTAAACAATTCTAGTTTGTCTTCAAATTCTGATAAGAATGTTTATGTTGGTTCTTTTGAGAAACATACCAGAGGCATAGGGTCCAAGTTGATGTCCAAAATGGGATATGAAGGAAAAGGATTGGGTAAACATGCACAGGGTATAGTTGAGCCAATAATGGTTGAGGTAAGGCCTAAGAATTTGGGTCTTGGCTATGGACAATCTTGTGGAGAAAGTTCCAAAGCAGCCATGAAGGCAATTGAAACAGTTCCTAGAAGGAGTTTCATTTCAGGTTCTCTATCTCAAGGTTGTAAAGATTGTATTCTCGGGGAATGCAATAGTTGGAAACATACCTTGCAAGAAGAAGGTGTGCATAAGCATGCACTTGAACAAGAAAGTGGTAAAAGCTCTAAAACCATTAAAGGGATTCATGGTGTTCCAAAAGGAGCTTCTTCTTCGTTTGATTCATCTCCTCATGAAGATAATGAAGGTGAAAGAGAAAGGTATAAATCTGATTTCAATCATATTTCCTTTGATCATGTAAATCATGGAAAATTTCCACATAAGCATTGGAAAAGAATTGCATGTTCTTTTTGTGGTTTGGTTAACCATAGTGTTTCTAGATGTTGGAAAAGAATGGCAACCTACAGGAAACTTTTGAAGGAAAGGAGGCAAGAAGCCAAAGTTCCATTGAACAATGCAAATCATGCTGTCAAGAAGATGAACATGTGTTGCACTTATTTCCATAAGCAAGGACATACTGTTGAAAGGTGTTGGACTCTGAATCCAACAATGCCTCCACGAAAGTTGAAGAAATTGGAGAAAGAGTATGGCAAGAATGGGAAGGAAGTTTCCATCATTGATATGTGTCAGGATGATACACATGTTGATATTGATGTGCAGTTAAAGGAAGCGCCTTTGAAATGGATTGGTAAGAAATGGTTAGAATTCTTATCCAATTAAAGTTGCATGTCTTTTGATTGAATGCATTTCTTTGTTAAGGGAATGCAAGTTGCAGGATGGAAAAGCTGAGTATGAGACTCACTCTATTGCAACGAAAGTAATAGGAATTTCAGCTTTGAAAGTACATGTACATGTGATCGAGGATATTGTACTTATGATTGTACTTAAGAGAAATTTGAAGGATAAACTGCATGCATGAGAATGATATGCATGAGCACAGGGATCATAATGATTTCCATATATTTTAAACATGTATGTGTGATTAACTTGAAGGGTTGATTACTTTGTTTTTAACCATGCATGTAATGTAATATTGACTTGGAAAAAAGTTAATTTGATCCCCAAGATTGTACAGAGGAGAAATGATGAAGTGTTTCATCTTTGTAAAAGCCTTCTCATTTGGGAGGCAGCTCTTCTTCTGGAGCGGAGGTGCCATGGATGGGCATCGTGACAGTTGGCAAGACCACCTGTTCAGAGGAATATTTCAGCTCATATATCAACAAGTTTCATTGCTGGTTCCTGCAAATTTTCAGTTTGTCTGGCGAAAGAACTTGGTTGGGAGTTGACGAGTACTTGGCTTATGCAGCGAAAAGTTGCCATGACGACAGTTGGCAAGGCAGGACATTTTGGCATCAGTATGCTCTTTTGGATGAATGGAAGAGGATATTTCTGTTCCTCAAGTGCTATACAGTTCAGTTCAGAGATTCAGTGAGCTTTTGGGGACCAAAAGCCTTCTCATTTGGGAGGTGTGATCAGGAGCTCAGTACCAAGTGTCGTAAAATGGTCAAAAATGAAAATACTCAAAGCTTATTGGAACCTCAACTACCAGATAGAGCTCGTCTTCCTAATTCCGGCACCGCAAATGGTTCGAAAAACGGTCGCCGTATGAGAAAGTTATGCCAAAAACAAAATCGCCCAATAACCCTTAGTTTTTGAATTTAAAAAAAAAATTTAAAAAAGAATATTCCTTGGAATATTCCTTTTGGACAACCAATCAAAAACTACCACGTGGCAGGCCCGGAGGGCGCCACGTGGCCCAAGGATGATGTCATCAAGGTTTGTTTGGGTGCATATTAAAATTTGTTGGAGGCAGTGAGGTTTGATCCCAAGACCTCCCGCCTAACACTCCCACACCTTACCGTTAGGCCACAATAACAACTCTTGTCATATGGGCGAATTTTTTTTTATATAAATTTTAAATTGATTGATGGGCGGGAAAGGAAAGGGACCAGCCCCTAAGGGCTAGCCCCCATGCCATACGACCCAGCGCCCAAAACCATGGGTCGATCCACCGGGCACGAAATCCAATGCAAACCGCCAGCAGAGATTTTTGGTCACATACGCAAAGTTAGCCGGCAGTTATGGCAGATTTAGCGGAGCTGTTGGCGGTGGCGCCAAATTTGGCGGCCGCTCCATATTTGGCGAGCTTATCTGGCCGTAACTAAAGTTAACTGGAGTGTTTTTAGGCCATGCTGGCAGTTGGGAGTAAATGGCCATAACTTTGGCTAGGAAAGTCAGTTTTTAACAATTTTTTTTTTTGATTTTGGGTATTTTGGACCTTCTGAAGCCATTGGCATAGGTTTCACAGCCACCTGAGGTCATTTACAGGTGTTTTAGCTTCGTGGAAGTTCCAAGAGCCACTAGGGCCAAATCAGTTTGGGAGCTGCATTGGGAATTGTGCAGTCATTGAATGTGGAACGAAGGTCATTCCTGAAGGTTTTCAGCATTCTAAATCCATTTCTACAGCTCGTTTTTCCTTTTGAGACATTGTTCTCACTGTTTAGCTTCAGGGAAGCTTTCAGGGCCACTAGGGCCATTTCAGTGCTTGAGCTGTTTGGGGGCTATGTTCATCCGTTTTTGGTGATTCAAAAGCCTATGTCTGCTATTTTCATCCTTCTGAGTCTAATGGCAAAGGTTTCAGAACCAATTGAGGTCATCTTCACCTCGAAATTCTCCATGCAAGTTTAAAGGGCCACTAGGGTCAATTGGGGAAAGTACTGTATAAAGTACAAAATTCACTGTTTAGTGTTTGGGAAAGAGCATGTTTGGCTAATTCCTATCTTCTGATTCTGTATTTACAGTCAGATCTTTCCTTTGAGACACCCATATTCTTGTATTAGCCTTTGTAGCAATTTTAATACAAGAGGACAAGCCTAGTTGGAGAGGTTTGTTCCAGCAGATGTAGCCCAGAGGGGGGGGTGAACTGCTTTATCATTTTGATGTCTTTATTTGCTGAAGATGAGATGCTAAACAAAACTGATATAAAGTATTAAACAACAAATAAATATAACTTGCATACACACATAATCACCTGTTCAGCTGCAGAAAGTTACTTGTCTTATTCCGCAAGACCTTAAACTTCAAGTATGTGTATGTCAAAGACTTCTAAGTGTTTACTTTGTTATTTCTTTAGGCAGAGCCTGTAGAGGGCCAGGTAGCCTCTGGAACTCATCCTATTTTTAGAGGTGACATGTTTGTTGAATGCCCCTACAGTCTATCTCTGTATAAGAAATAAGAAGTTTACACATTTTTAGAGGTCATTTGGAGTGTCTAGCTCACAGTTGAAATTATTGGAAATGGATACCTTGCACCCTTAAACAAGTACATTCCATTTTCAGATCAATTACCCCGTCAAGCAGGACTTGGGTATGTCGGAAAGGAAGTTGGGGAATGCGTCAAGATAACTAGTGAACCAACAACAATAGATGATGAGAAGCCCTCATCAGTTCTTTCCAAATCGACAGAGGAGGTAAAAAATGTTGATTTCCTTGCAGTTTCATCTTCACATAGTATGATTTATGTTGGAGATGTGTAGATACCAATTACAGGGACAAACATGAGGCTCCTTACCAGGATGAGGTGCAAGGAGGAAAAAGAACTTGGTGTTAATAACCAAGGCATAACTAAACCATTGGAGGTTGTGTAGAGACCTTAATTTGCAGGCTTGAGATACACCAAAGGAGAATGCTCGAAGGTGTCAAATGCTTCCGAGACATTGTTGAAATCGTCGAGGAAAGAGAATGATGGGAACACATCCCCATCATCCCATGGCAGTATCCATTGCAGAGAAAGAGCTGAGGCAAGCTCTTATCACCATAATGACACCAGAGATGGCAAGGAAAGTTATAACCAGTTTCGATATTCGAATGTTCATTTCGATTATAATCATGTTGTTAATAATGGACATAAATCATGGAATCGAAAGACATGTACCTTTTGTGGATTACATAACCATACATTTTCTAAGTGTTGGAAAAGAATAGCAACACACAAAAGGAGGAGGCATGAAAGACCCTCTCAACAGCAGGTAAAGAAACATGTTAAGTAGATATGGAGGAAGAAGACCTATTGCAGTCATTTCAATGTAGGTGGCCATCAAAGAGCCACATGTTGGAGGCTCCATCCAGAGAAACGCCTTAAAGACAAAGTGTCGGTGCGTGAACCGGGTGAAACAATTGTTCGACAAGCAAAACTGCCACAGGGGGATGACCCATTCACATTGATAAGTGAAAAACGATTTCTAGATATGTTAGCCTCTCATGGTCATGCTTTTGTAAATCATTTGTTGCATTTTAAGATGTAAAAGTGATGATGTGTTTTCCATCACTTGTTAAGCAACAATGATGTATGGTCTTATTTTGAGTTGCTTTTTAAATTGTGAAAGTGATGTCGTGTTTCCATCACTTGTCAAAGAAAACATAGTGTTTGACCTTATCTTTGTAAATCATGTGTTGCAGTGATGATGTGTTTTCCATCACTTGTTGGGGCAACAATGATATGTTGGCTTTGTTTTCATAGCTAGGGTATTGTGTCCATCTTGATGTAAAATTGACCACCGAGTATGTGTTATAAACTTGTGGCAAGTATGGGATGCTTGGGTCATTAGTTGGTCATGTAAGACAAGCATGTAATTTAAAAAACAATGTACTACAGGTTGTAGAGGTTGCAGGTGTTGGCTCATCTCTTAAGGCTCTGAAGAACAATGAAGGAGATGGAAGCGAGACCTTTCCAGGATGCTTGTGATGCAGACAAGGTACATAGAAGTTGCAGATTATTTTTCATGATTTTGGAGGACCAAAAGCTCCTTAGTGGGGAGGATTGATCCAGGTGGCTCCAGAGATACACACAGGACAAAGAGGTCTTATGGAAGCTCGAAAATCAAGGTGATCAGAATCCTTTCGAACTAAGACCATAGCATAGATCTCGTTGTCCTGATCGCAATGGTGTGAACGGTTCATCAATCCAAGATCGTATGAGGGAGAATGAGCTAGTCAAAGTTTTTGTCAAAGTTGGGTTGTGGGCCAGGTTTAAGTGTCCTATAATTTGACCGACCCCAGGGCATGAAACGTGGCTCCCGAAAGCGGGCGAATTTGTCGGATCGTTAAATTGCCCAATATCCCTTATTTTCAAAATATTTGAAAATGACTATTATTATATATAAAATATATATATATATATATATATTTTGGGGTGGAGGGCCACCAACCCCGCCACCCCCGCAAAGACTAACACATATAGTTAAAACTAAAAATTTAATTAGGGGCCGACGGGCCATGACCCCCGCCGGCCATCCCTCAACCACATAACACATTAAACATTTAACTATGGGGTTGGCGGGCCACCTTTGGTGGACCTGACCCACACCCCCAAAACCACCATACCATACATGTGCCGCATTAAGTGTGGAGCCAGCGGGATCGAACCCGCCTGGATCACGTGGGCCGACCCCCACCGGGCATCCCCATATGGCAGCGTGCCAATGAACACCAACCCAAAACATTAAGGTAACCGTACGCCGTTTAAAAAAAATCCACGCCATATAAAATGTTTAAGAAAAAACAAATGTTGCGTGCTATTTTGGAGTGGGTAGGGTTTGAACCCGACCCACCTCCATACCATTCACCAACTATACCAATGACCCACAAGGGTCCTCATTGATACCTCCGCCCATCTCATTATATTTAAACCCTCATTTTCTTAAGTGCGCCCAGCATGGAGGAGGCAGAAGAGCGACATGAAAAACGAAGCATGATTTTTTTTTAATTTTTGTTGTAGGGTGGAACCATGGACCTGGGAATAACACATGCATAACCATGATTGAGTGAAATTCTCAGAAGCGCGAGATTTTTCCATTGTCCAAATTGGACAAATTTTATGTCGATCTTACACGTCTCAGCGACATGAACTTGATGGCGTAGTCGAAATTTTGATCTGAGTAGCATATCTTCATATGACCCGGAGGAGGGAACCTTTGAGGAATCTAGGGGGAATCTAAAAGATTCCTTAAGCCCCAGATTTTCATTTTCTTAGAATTCAAAAATTTGACAGTCGATTTTACACTATTCGATGCCAAAAATCTGATGGTGCAATCAGATTTTCCATTTGATCATTTCATTTTTCAGCCACTTTCCAAAGTGGAGTGCAGGTGTTAGCATTCATGTGCGAGCAGTCATTTCCATGTGATTCGACGCCGCGAGATTGATGGTATGACCAGCTTTAGCAGTTTGACATCCTTTTCTTCAGATGGCCCCAGGATGTGAGGTATATGCAGTGTGTTCATGTACTTCTTTTGCTATGAGATGCATTGTGCTGCACAGATCCCTGTTTGATGTTTGATGTGGGATCTTGTTTTCTTACTTGTTTCATGATTCCTGCTTGATGTGACGTGGAATCATTTGTGGGATGTATTTATTGTCATTATTCATCATGTTTTGTTTGAGATCCCTTTGTTCTTATGTTGATGGGATACTCATGTGTCGCCATGTATGTTTGCATTGAGATCCCTTTTATGCCATGTTGGCGGGATTCTCATCACCATCATGCATGAGTTTAGGTCATACTGATAGGAGTCCTTTTTGAATGAGAGTTCCTGCAGCGGAACATCTCTTGGAGCCACTCCTACATGAGGGCATTTTCCTTGTATGATATTGACGTCACCACCTATGTACATCATCACTATTGACAACACTTAATGCAGCGACCTACACCATCTTGACATCGAGACCCAGAGACGTAGTTCCTCCTGGATGAACTCCATTATCAACGTCTTGTTATTTCATGTTGTTGATGATTGTCATGTTCCTTCTTCTTTACAACATGCATTTATGTTTCTTTATGCTATTTTAAATACAATTCTAATCACATAACAAAATCAAAAGATCTTGGTTAAATCTGGGAGTTGAGTCAACTCAGATCAATGCTACACCTTGATCGGGGGTTCTCCTCTTGCTCCTTATCTTTTTCTACTATTTCCAATAGTTTCTTCATTTCCTCCATTTGTAATAGCTCTTCTGCTTCTATATCTAGGTTTCTACTTACCTGGACACATCCCCAGTTTGCCAGATTGCCTGTTGCCATGTTTCCCATCCTTCGGACATGTGTTGGGATAATGTATCTTATCTGTCGAATTATCTTGCTAATTTCTTGGACCAGCCATGCAGTTATCCAGCTTTCGCTGATTCGTTCCCACTGCGTTCCTCGCTGTAGCTTCTTCACCATTTCTATTTCCATTTTCGAGTCTCCTTTTATTTGCAGTCTTTGAAATCATTCTCTTATTGCTATTTCCAGTCCTCTTTTTAGAGCATGAAGCTCTACTTCATTGTTGGTCGCATTGCCACAGTCCATGGCATAGACTTTGAGTGTTTTCCCCTTGTCATCTCTGAATAATCCTCCTGTCCCCACCGCTCTATGGTTCCATTTTGTAGCTCCATAAAAATTATGTTTTATAAATTCTTTCTGAGGCCATTTATAGTGATTTGTGACCTCTTCGTTGGATGTATGGTCCTTCCACGAGGATGCATTCAGCATAATAGGTTTCAAGTTAAGGCTTTTCATTATTCTTTCTTCATGTGGATTGCTTTTCCAATCTTCCTCATACCATTTCTTTGCCAGTATTGTCTCTCTTATGTTCTGGATTATCTGATTCCATTTTTCTGCTTTTGTTCTTCTTTCTTCTTTGAAGATCAAGTTATTTCTTTCTTTCCATATTGCCCATAGGATGAACCCTATCGAAATTCTCCAGGCTCGATTCAGGGTTGTATTTTGGTAAGGTTTTTTCCGCCAATTATCTAATGTTGTCTTCATGTTGTTTGGATTCTTATCATTAACTCTGAAGAGTTGATTATGATGTTTCCACAGGTTATCACTGTATCTGCATGTATTGGTCATGTGTTCCATTGTTTTTGCATGTTCTCAACATAAGTAGCATATCGAGGGTCCTTGCAGCCCTTTTTTTTGCAGTTGATCCCATGTAAGTGCACGCCCATGGCGTAGGATCCACATGAAGAAAGCGACCTTCGACCATGTCTTTTCTTGCCATATGCTTTCCCAGATATTTGTTTCTTGATGCCTGAGATGTTCTGCTTGTAGTTGGTAACCCTCTTTAATTGTGAACATCCATTTAATCCTATAACCCCATCTTAGTATGTCCGACCCTTTTGATTTTGCTATTTTCTGGGTTGCCATTTCATTTTCGAATAGCTTCCACTAGGGTGTTTTTGGTGCCTATGGCCAGTCCTATTTTTTTTTTCCACTCTCCAGTATTCTCCAGGATCTATGCACCAAAAGTTTTTAACTGTTTTTCCCCATGGATGTTGGTATATTGGTGGACTTCTTCTAGTTGAGGCTTACTGTTTAGTTTTTCTCTCTGTTGCCATGCTTCTTCCCAGAAATTGGCTTTGTCACCTCCTCTGATTTCCCAGAAGCTATGGTTGCTGATCATATTTCTATTATCTGCGGCTAGGTTCCATATTGCTGAGCCTTTCTTGTTGTCTTGGGTTCTCAACTTTCCTTCTGGTGTCCTAGGCATGTCATACTTCCTCTCCCATAACTGTTTCCATAGGTCGACCCCTCCCTGGATCCATCTCCACCATAAATTTTCCCCCATGACCTGATTCAGTAGATAGGGATCTCAGAGTCCCAGTCCTCCTTCTTTTAGGAGGTTCCTGAGCTAGTTCTGCCCTTGCCATAAAAACTTTTTGAAGATGTCTATCATATTTTGACATAGTGTTTTGGGAGTCGCTTGATTGGTGAGTTGGCATATCGGGATAGATTGTAATACTGATCTCAGTAATAATACGCGACTTGGCATATTCAGTGTCCTGAATGTCCAGTTCTGCATTTTTCTTTGGATTTTACCCAATAGGGGTTTCCAGTTTTCCACTCTGTGTTGCTGATCGTTTAGTTGGACTCCTAAGTATTTCAAGGGAAATTTACTATTCTGAATCCCATTATTCTTGCTAAGAAGGCTTGTGAGGGTGTTGTTGTATTGAAGAAAAAGATATCAGACTTATCTTTGTTTATCTCCGTCCCTGAAGCACTAGTGTAGTCTGTGAGAATTTCCATAATTTTCCTAGCTTCCTTGAGCGATGCCTGTCCATACATCATTATGTCATCTAAAATTGCTGGTGAGTTAATGGTAGATTATTCCCCCATAGTCTGAGTCCAGTGTACTGTTCACTTCGTACTTTCTCCTTTATGTACCTTCCAAGGCCTACCGCTGCCAGGATAAATAAGAACGGGGATAGCGGGTCACCTTGCCTAAGCCCTCAGGTTGCGTTAAACGCCTCTGTGGGAGATCTATTGAGTGGAATTGGCAAAACTAGAGTTGTTACCATCGAAATTATCCAACTTATCCATCTTGCATCAAAGCCGAATGCTTTTAATATTCCTTGAAAATAATCCCAATTCAGTCAATCATAGGCTTTTGCCAAATCCAATTTAACCAACATTCCTTTGGTCTTTGTTTTTTTAATGAGTGAATTTCCTCTTGTGCTACCACTATGCCATCTGTTATTTGTCTTCCTTTGAAAAACCCTATCTATTCCTGAGATATCAACCTCGACAGTATAGCTTTTAAGAGATTAACCATAATTGTAGCCATAATTTTGTATATGACATTACAAAGTGCTATTGGTCTGAACCCGTGCGGTTCTTCCGAATGGTCTGTCTTCCGGATCAGGGCTAGAAATGTGGAGTTCAGGGCTGGGTGCATTCTTTTGGTGCATTTGAACTCCTCCACTAATTTCACTATGTCTTGCCTAAGAATGGCCATGTCGCCTGGAAGAATTCAGCTGTGAATCCATCTTTCCCTGGCGCTTTGTTTTTCACCATATTCCTAATGACTTCTTCTACCTCTATTTTGGATATTTCTCTTAATATGGCCATGTTCGGGTCTCTACTCACCAGGTTAGGGATGTGCTGTATGATTTTGTTTATGTTCTCCTCCCTTCTTATGTTGGGTTCTGTCAACAGCCTTTTGAAGTTTTGTACTAGCAGATTCTCCATGTCTTCCTTTCGTGTAAGATGATTGCCTTGCTAATCTACTAGGGAGAAGATCCTATTCTACTGCCTATGAGAGATCAATACTTTGTGAAAAAAACTTGTGCTCCTTTCTCCTTCCTTTAACCATTGGATTCTTGATTTCTGTTTCCATAGTATTTCTTCTTGTTGTCTTCTTTCCTCCATTTTATTAGTCAGTTGCCTTTCCTCCTCTGCTAGCCCTTCACTTATACCTTTGTTGATTATTTGTTGTTGTACTTCCTTCATCTTTGTTTATATTAACTCCTGTTCCTTTTGTATGTTGCCAAATTCTTCCTTATTCCATTTCTTTATTTTGCTTTTGAGATCTTTAAGTCTAAGTTGAAAGGTGTGTATCAGGTTTCTCCCTACTATCTCACTCTCATTCCACCACTCCTTCATTTTATCTACTAGGGTCGGTTCTCTTAGCCTCAAACCTAAAGGGTCTATTTTTGTTTCCTAGATTCATTTCTACTTCGAGTTTAATAGGCCAGTGGTCCAACCCTAGACATGGAAGAATTGATGCTTCATAGAATATATCTTTGCTAATGAAGTGTTTTGTTGCTAAGAATCTGTCCAGTCGAGAGGCTATTTGCCTGCTCTCTCCCCTTCTATTATTCCGTGTATATTTTCCATTTATGGTTGGGATGTCCACCAATTTTAGTTCTTCTTTTAAATCTATGAATTTCTCCATTTCCGGCTCTTCTCTTCATAGTCCCCCTTTTTTCTCCTCTATTGTTGTTATTAAATTGAAGTCCCCTACTACTAGCCAAAGTTTTTCATTGTGTAGCTGGCTAAGCTTCTTTATTTGCTGGAGGAAATTTTCCTTTTCTACTGGAACGTGAGGGCCATATACTGCAGAGACTAGGAACCATTCTCTATTTCCTATTAATAGAAACCACCCCGTGAGGATTCTCTTCATACCTATCTAATAGTCCACTATGATCTTTGCTGGGTTCCACAGTATTTCTATTCCACCCGCACTACCTCTCGCATCTATGGTCATGCATTCATACCTTGGTTTTATTTTACTTAATATATTTTCCATTTTCCCTCCTGTAATTTTTGTTTCTTGTAGCAACATGAGTTGAGGTTTTTCTTTTCTTAGTCTCTCAATTAAATGTCTCTGTTTGCCTCTACTATTGAGGCCTCTTATATTCCAGGATGTAATTATCATTGGGTTACTTTGTTTATTTGTTGGTATACCGCTGATAGCGATACCACCCTGCCTGTATTCACCAACATTTCTCCCATAATCTATATAGATTCCTATAGGTTTCTTTGGCCTCTTTTCTTTCCTCCTTTTATTTTATTTGAGTATTCTTGGGAGTTGTCCTGATGCATCCCCATTTGTTCTACCATTTGCACCTACCCTTGCCCTGTTTAGCTTGATACTATTGGAATGTTTCTCTGTATAGTCTTTTTTGGTCTTCTAGTATAAATATTTCATATAGGTGTCTCCATTCATTCAACAGTTTCCTCACCAACTCTTCTTCCATGCTTAATTCCTCTCCCTTGCTTGGGTCAATTTCCATTGTGGTGTTTTCCATCTTCTCCCTGTCTTCCTTCTCCTCTTTCTCTACCAACTCTCTTTGGGCTTTCCTTTTGGGGTTTAGGTTTCCTTGACTCGAATTGCTCTCCTTTCCTTTTTCCTAATATTCCATTGTTTGGGCCTCATTTTCTTCTTCTTCTTCTTCTTGTAGCGCTTCAAAGCTATTTTTTCTGCTCGAGTGAGCTTGATATTCTTTTTTCCCTACGTTGGGGTTTTCTATTGCTTGTCTTCTCTTACTTTTCACTTCTTGAAACCCTTCCTTATCTTCTTTATGTTTCCTCTGTTGTTTGTTCTTGTTCTCTCCCTCCTTTATGTTCCTTGGACACTCCTTAAATAGGTGTCCATACTCATGACATCTACGGCATCTGAACGGGATGTGTTCATAGTCTAGAGTTTGCTTCCATACCTCTTCATGGTATTCTAGTTCCACTGAGTCTGGTATATGTTCAACTATGTTCATGTATACACATATTCTCGCGTATGAAGTGTATCTTCCTTTTTTGTTGTTTCTGCTATTTTGACAAATCTACCTATCGTATTTCCAATGCCCTCCAATATTTCTGGGTCCCAGAAATCCATTGGGAGATCGAATAACCTGACCCATACCGGGGCTGCCAGAAATTTTTCCTTATCTGGGTCATATCATTCTTCCCAGTACCTCAATAAACAAACCATCATTATAATGAAAGTAAGGACCATTTTCAAATACTTTTTCTTTGTCATGTAGGTTCAAGAATATTACTGTGAAGAAGCCTATAGCTCCCAGCTTGAGCTCGATATGACCTTTGGGCTACCATATCCATTTGGTGAGGTCCTTTTCCATTAGCCGGACTCTGATGAACTTACATATTAGTGTGTGGCCTTTCATGTAGCTTATGTATCGAAATGATGAATCTCGGTTTCTCTGTCGCACATGGTAAAAATTTTCCTCTGCTGCCTATGTGCCATTGCACCCTGAGGATAGGTCCTGACATTTTGTTGGTATCTCCTGTTTATTTCGAATTACTTGTATTCTGGTGGGAATCCCCTGTCACCGCGTCTCAGTAAGAGGGGATATCTCCCCCCCTTCCTCCTTTGTCATTCTGACCTGGTTCTCGACCTCCTGGTTTCCAACTTTGCAGATGTCGTTAGGTTTTTGGGATCACGGTTCAGTTTAGCTCATGGCTACCTCTCCGTTAGGGTTGCAGAGCTCCTGATTAGCCCAAAGATTATAACTTTTAAAACTATCCTTATACCCAATAAAGATGCACATTTCATATTTACTATCCAACTTGGTTATTTTATCCTTTGGAACATGTACATATGCATCACAACCAAATACCCTCAAATCTAAAAGAGAGGGCTTCTTACCAGTCCATACCTCATGTGGAATCTTATCCTCCAACGTCCATGAAGGTGATATGTTAAACAGATAATATGCAGTATCCACTACCTATGCCCAAAATTCCTTCCCTAATCTAACGCCACTGAGCATGTTTCTTTCCTTTTCCATCAATGCCCTGTTCATTCTTTTTGCAACACCATTTTGCTGAGGTGTGTATGGAGTAGTGTTTTGCCATGATATACCACACTTCTTAATGAACTCTTCAAATTCCTTCTTGAAAAACTCTCCACCATTATCTTTCCTCAATACCTTAATCTTCTTCTTTACTTGATTTTCCACCAGAGCCTTAAATTCTTTAAACCTGTCAAAGACTTCAGATTTCTTCCTGAGGAAATATATCCATGTATTCCCCTAGAAGTCATCTATAAATGAGACATAGTACATAGACTTACCCAGTGATGGAACCAACAAAGGTCCAAACACATCACTGTGCACAAGCTCTAATATCAATTTCACCCTCTTAGCACCTGAGGGGAATCTCATCCAATTTTGCTTTCCATATACATAATGTTCACAAAAATTGAAATCCATAGTGTAATTAGACATACCTTCTATCATACCATTACCACGTAGTATTCGAAGGCCCTTCTCTCCAATATGTCTAAGCCTTTGATGCCATAACATGGTATTTTCTCCAGAGACCACTAGATTTTTTTCTCCACTTTCAAGAACCGAAGAACTATTGCAACCATCAGTAACAGTACTACCTAGAAGCTTGTACAAAGTTCCAATCCGAACTCCCCACATCAATACTAGTGCTCCCCGAACCATCTTGCAGGTATCTTTCTTGAACACTATTTTTACACCTGCATTATCCATCTTGCTTACAAAAATCATATTTCTAGCCAATGCAGGAATATGTAGAACACTAGGAAGTGTTCTAATCTTTCCGTCTTGCAAATTGAAATTTACTTTTCCATGTCTGATGATTTTGGCCTTCCTGTCTGTAACACCCTCCTCCCACATTTACCCAAGTTAACCGATCTACTGGAAACATGTGACAAGAGGCTACTATGATGTGATTCAGCTCCCCATGTACAATTAAGGAAGTGGAAATGACAAAACCAAACAAATCTGACCTTTGACACATGTTATAGAACCTTCAGGAGCCAACCAACCCTTCCAGGTGTCCAACTCCTAAGGCAACTTTACATTTCACTGATCTAGACCCCTAATCTCTCCCATGACAAGCAATGCATGTGACTAAGGCCTTCCAGTTTCTCCCACAACAAGGACATGCCAATGATTGTGGACTTTTTCAACTAGTTTTGAGCCAACGACCCCAGATTATGTGCCACTTTTTCAGGGCCAGGACTCAGGTCACTACCTAGAACTTCATGAAACTTTCAGGAATGATAAATAACATTGAAATCGAGGTTCTAATGCAAAAACTTAATCAATGACTTGATTGGACCCCTACTAGCCATGAGAGACATTTTGTCAAACATGTCACAAATATGCAATCTATAAGTCATAACAACAGATCTGAGTATAGGGGTCTCATATTAATCTGAGATTCATAAAGAACCATTGTTCCATATCACAATAGCTTTATTATCATCTACTTGGTTACATATTCATTGTATTTTCAATTACTAATCATAACATGATGAGAGCCATATATCAAGTCTGTAATAAAACATACTCATAACCAACATATAACCAACAAAAATAACAAAGATATGACAGCCATATAATCCACATATAAGACAATACATTTACACATGAAATACTAAGGAGAAGAGACTATTATTAATGAATGCAAAATCCAACCAAGTTTGGGACTTCTACAAACCACCCTACCATAGATTGGTTGAACCAAATCTTTCTTTCAGCTAGTCACCCTCATGCCATATTTCAAGCATGAATGTGGGACTCAAAACCAAACCAAACCAGGTTTCCTCAGGCTTTACTGCAATCCCCACCGGATCATTAGGCCCTAAACAATCATGGATGTCACCATATTTCTCCACCTAGACCGTGAGGAATTTGTCTATCTCCTAGTCTCTAGGATTTACTGTATATCCCGTCATGCAACGATCGAGGATTCCTAGGCCTAATCAAGACTCCATCCTCTAGGATTTACCGTATATCTTTCCATTCATTGGTTAAGGATTCCTAGGCCTGATCGAGGGCACACACCTCTAGGATTAACGTATATCCCGCCATTCACCTATCGAGGATTCCTAGGCCCACCTAGGTATGAAAAATCTAGATTTACTACAAACCCAGTTCGGTCCAAGGATTCCTAGGCCATGTGTTCTTTGTTTTAGAGACCACCTCACTTAGTTTCAAAACCATCTGAAAATTCAACTAAACCAAGTACAAGAGAACCCATCACACCATGGCTATCTGAAAATGGCAAGGAAAGGTTGAAGAACATTTTCACACCTAGAAAAACCCATGGCAATGACATCAAGAGAGCCAAATACACACATGCATGTACCATGCATGCAAAATCTAGAAGGAAATCACACATGCAAATCAATACTTGCAAGTAATCCTATTGTCGATGCTCGATCCTGATCTTCCTTGATTGATATTTGCTTCCCTTTTCCTTCTTTGTTCTTCCTTTGCTTTCCTTGATCCAACGCTAGAGTGCTGCAAGAATACTCTAAGTGTCCAAGAGTGAGAGAGAGAGAATAGCGAGAGAGCTCCAAAAATGAACTGACAAAAAGGTTACCAATTGATCCTTAGAAGCCTTTTTATTAATGAGGCCTCTATTTTTCTTCATTTTCCATTATTTTCGTTCAATTTCCTCCTCACATGCAACTTGTGACCTTTCACCTTCCTTTCCTCTAATTTCCACTATTTCCATAAATAAAATGCCAATAATTGCCTCTTGCCTTTCCAAAGCCTTTGCCATTGCCTTTGCCAATTTTCTTTACCCATAATAACTGAAATGAACACCCACTAGGATGTTTTTCCTAACATTCAACTTGGAATACGTGACCTATGACCTTGGTCTTATATTTTTTTCTACATGAATTTTTTACTGGGGCTATTACACTATCATCCCCTAATAAGACATCACCACCATCATATTTCTCATACTCACAGAACCAATCCCTATGGGGAGTGAAGTGAAAGGATGCATCCGAGTCAATAAATCATGCCTCGTGATCTACATGTGTACTTGAATAAGAATCCAAGTACACATCCCCACCTTAATCTGAGGTGGTTTTCACCTCTACAGTAGGAGCATCATCAGATCCCTTTCCTTTCTCTGGAGCTTTATATCTACAATCCTTTTTGTAGTGCCCTTCCTTTTCGCATTTCCAGCATACATTTACAATTTTTCCTGGAGATTTAGATCTCCCTCTAGATTTAGATTTCCCACTCGAGGACTTATTTTTATTTCTATTTTAGGATTGTCCTCGTACAGACAAGGCATATCCATTCTAGCTCTCCATATTTTCGGTCTCATCTCCTCTGACAACAAGGATGAGACTATTTCATCAAACTTCAAGGTAGTCGTTTTGCTACCTATAGAAACAACCAGACTATCCCACAAATCTGGTAGAGAACACAGCAAACTGATGCACTTATCTTCATCCGAATTTTTTATATCAAAAGATAACAACTTGCTGACGACAATATTAAAGGCGTTCAGATGTTTCGTTACTGAGTCTCCATCCTTCATTCCCAAGTTATACAACATTTTTGGAAAGAACAATTTATTCACCAGAGACAGATTGGTACAAAGTCCCTAACTTGTCCCACAAATCCTTATTCATAGCTTCCCCTAATACATTCAATAATACTAAATTTGAGAGACACAATCGTATTGTGCTCTTTGCCTTCCGATCCAACTTCGCCCAGTCTTCTGCTGGCATTGCTGTTGGTTTAGTACCTAGATCTACCACGATCCACTGATCTTTATCCACCAACAGATCCTCCATCTTGAGCTTCCACAACTCAAAAGTTTGTCCATTGAATTTCTCAATCTCTATCTTTCCACTGTTCACCATCTTCTTACACCGCAAGAATTGATCCTACAAATCTCCCACTATAACAGGGTCTACCATAGGCCTGAGCAAAACCCCTCAGCAGCAAAGGTGTGCCTTTGAAGTCGAAACTGCTGTGATACCAAATATAGGCTTTAACCTTGTACATAAATTACCTACAAACGAATTCTTAAAATAGAAAAATATACAATGGCGAGAACATAAAACAAATATACACAAAGATTTTCCCCTGGGTATGAGAACCAGGACTACCATATTAATTTTTCATTATTTTTCTTTCAATTTTACAAGATATATATACATGCTGAATATTCTTAAACCCAAATCCACTAACCTTGAATTAGAACATAACTGTAGTTCCCTTGGCAGGATCTACAAAATGCAATGGGCAGAAAACCATCATGCCCAAAACCATGTGCAAAATCCATGGGGTGGTTCGCCCACAGTCATCGGGTCTGCCCCCCATCCTTGGGTCTGCATACAAAAATAAAATCTTGGGGCGCTGCCCTAGACCCCTTGCAAGGGGGCGTTCCAAAAGGGGGGGGGGTGTCGCCCCCCCTGTGACTCCCTCGCTGCGCTGGACGCAACCTACAATGCGTGCAACTAGTCATGGAAAGAATATAACACACACCCAACAAAGTTGTTACAAGGCACTAACCCACAACTTCTAGGGAACCCAAGTTGTTACAGGGCTTCAAGTCATATCCTTCAGGGATCCTGAGAACCGATCCCCAACACGTACACATACATACAATGTACATCACAACACATACACCCACACATGGTGTATAGCACAACACATACACCTACACACGATGTACAATACAATACATACACCTACATACATTGTACCACACAACACATATACATACACATAGTACAACTCAATGAATACACATGTCATGATACAATGACTACACAATACTCATGACACAATACCACATGTACACAACACAACATGCACAACATATACACAACAATAGTGTTTCACATCTAGAAACCACACCATCTCTACCAGAAAACCTTGCCTCTAGTGTATTTCCCACGCCTTCATGCGTGTATCCACAACCCAAGTCCCAGGTATGTGGCTATTTCCACTTATCCATGCTTATCCCAAATCACACTGCTTTCATTCTGCTGATGTATCCTTCAACATTACCCGCCATAACATAAACATATGCATAGTTATAAGCACATAATATCAAAATCATATCCACATGATATTAACCTCATAAGTCTTCCAGGGCTACTCTGACCACTTGATTCCTCATCAACCAGGAACCTTTTCATGCCATTCACCTACATAGAAATGATCTCTGACGACACTATCAGACAATGGAACACACACACACACACACACACACACACACACACATATAATATAACATTAGCATAATCATGATCACAACACAATTATCAGTGTTCATAAGGTCAAGGTTAAGAGAACTTCCTTTATCTGTGCAACACATGCACGACATTGAGAACAACAATTCCTAACTTAGCCAAAGCATATGTTACCTCATTTCCATTTACTTTACCTTTCTCATGATTGTCTTGCCACTATCCATTTACCCCAATGGACCCGACCAACCCAACTGGCATCATCTTCTTTCCTTTAGCTACCATTTATTCATGCACCCGGCTCCATCTTGGTCTTACATTACTTGTTGGGTTCCATTCAACTCTCTCCAAGATCCATTAACTTTCCTCTTTCCAAACCAATTCCCAAGACCATCAAAACATCAAAGGCAAGAACAAGAAGAAAAGAAGAAGAAAACCATGGAAAACGAACAACAATACAACACTGCAAACAAAGTGGCATGGCCATGCGCCAAACACAATCAAAACTACAAATCAAGCACAAACAAATCACAAAATACCGAAAACACAAAATTTTTAACAGGCATTATGAATTAACCCCCATGGTCTCCCAATGCTTCAAAGGGAAAGCTCAACTCGAGCCTTCTTCAAGATATACAAAGTCTCTTTTAACATGCAATTCCATGCATCATAAGGCCATAAACACACAACTATGAGTGCATAATTAAATACAAAAATATATCATTTACCTTTCCCTGCAATATCCAACACGTTGCCTTGCAACTGAACACTTGCACATATAATGTCCCAAGGGATTCCAATTCCCTTGACAAATTCAGCTAGAACTAGAAACCAACTATCATGCCTACATCTGATCAATCAACTTCCATGTAGCTTCTTCAGCCCCAAAGTGCTTCCACACACTTTTATTTTCCCTATTACTCGATTTTGTAGCATGAGCTTATTCCACTACAAAATGCATTGAGGCTTTTCCTGGAACTCTCCCCTAGGTTCCACTTCCACCTCAATGATGGATGCCTGATGATCTACCTGCTTGTTATCAACTATTGCATAGATCAACCTACATCCCAACTATTCGTGCCTCCTACACATTGTATATCTGAGGCCTATCAAGCTTCTGTTGCACCACTCTGATACAAGGGGAAATCCTTCTTGCGATGATATTCCACCACAAGTTCAACAACACAATAGTTCTCTTCCATTGCCTTTATTCTGCTGCTCTATAGGCTACGACCCATGTCCTTTCTCAATTGCATTGAACATCTTATGAGGTGCCATGTTTTCCTTATCACCTGCATCCTGATATCCTCCTCACTTCTCGAGCTAGTTTCCTTTAGTCTTCTAATTACTCTTCTAGTCATGTTTGAACTCAGGCTTATGCTTTGACTGCTCATAATAATGCTTTAGCTTCCTGATGGCTTCCTCCAATGACCGAGGCTCATCAAACTCAATATGATCCTTGAATGCTACTGACAATCCACTGGTGAACCTTTGGATATTTTCTTTCTCTTCCTTAACTTGTAAAGGTCCTTGGACCTTTCATCCTAGTGTCTTTTAGACAAGTAATTCTTCTCGAAGAGTCTCTCAAAATCATCCCAAATCATCTCCTCTTCTCTAATTCCTTTGACACACTTAACATATTCCCACCAAATGTCTACTTTCCCTTTAAGGCGGAAGATATATATCTTGGCATTCATGAGCTCTGCTAGCAATTACTGCTTCTCACTCTTCCTCTACAAATGATGGCGGTGATGATGTATTTTGGAACTAAAGCTAGAATAAAATCCATGAGTGTTAGCCCTCCTGTCAGGTGTATCCAAGGATCTTCCACCTCTGATCATATCATCTCTATCCAACTTGTACTCCTTTGGAGACTTGCTTCCATCTACACCATTTGTCTTTTCCTCCTGTCGATGACCGATTCCTAGCTGTCCCTGCTTCTGCAAGTTTAAAGAATCACTGCATTAACATCGAATTTCTTTTCCTGAGCCCTTGCAAGTAGTTCTTGTGCCTCAATCAATATATCATTATCTGCCCTCAGACTCCTCAGTGTATTTGCCAGATCAGGAGAATACTCTTTTCCTTGTTGCTCAACTAATTTTTCCCATTCCATATAATTCACATCAAACCTGTACAAGGAGTCATGTGAACTGTAATCCACCATTCTGATACCACTTTGATATTATATTTCCTATAAACATACCATGTTAGATAAACTAAATAGAAGACATAATCAAATCATCCCTCAGTGTATCTCAGGGGAGGCTATCACATCTACACAAATCAGTCCAGATTAGTACAATACATAATAATATCAATAACTTAACCACAATGACAATAATCATCATGCATATGACTGCAATGCATATAACAAAAAGTTAACTATCATGCACGACTAATTGATGCATGTGCATATAACTACAATAATCAACTAGCATTTATCATGCATGTAACCATGTTACACAATATTTTGTCACACCTTCTGCACTTCCTTGTGTCATACCCCGGAGCGCCCAAAACTTTGCAATTATGCAGTGTACCCATCCTGATTTTTGTCACACCTCCTGCACTTCCCTGTGTCATACCCAAGAGTGCCTAAAACTTGGCAATTTTGTAATGTACCCATCCTGATATGCAGTCCAGATCCTCCCTGAAGAACTAATGAAAATATGCCTTAAGCCTTCCCTGAAGAAATGAGCTCAAAACCCTAATTTTTGGCTCAGCGCGGCTGCAACATTTCCTACTCGTGCTGATGGTGAGTTGCACCATATTAGCCTCACATTGCCAATGCAATTTTTACTTGGATACTCACGCTGATCCCTAAAAGGCAAGTTTCCCAAAGAGGATAAGAAGCTTCGTGATCTAGAGGCTTCCAGAACGACGAGCTAGAGGTTGTTCGTTGTGGATGTGGTCGAATTCTCCTAATATTGCCCTTTGATCTTATTCCTATGAGCTTCTCCCTTGAGATGAGGGCCTTCCCCTATATTTGGAGAGATCCTAACTCCCTCTCCCTGCCTATATATTCATCCTCTTCCATTCCCAAATGGTTGGTTTCTAATTATTTGCACCCTTATGCTGAGCTAGTACCTACATGCTATTCACTTTGGCTTGGAGGAGTGCTTGGAGAGCTTGAGCTTGGACTTGAACATTCACTCAAGGAGGGCTTACTAACATCAAGGTCTATGTTGTATGCTTCCTCTTTTATTCATTAATATACACAGTTGTTAGTTCACTTTCCATAAATGCTTGTGCCAATACATCATTTATCTTAATGCTCCTTGATCTGTTAAGTGGATTACATTCAATTATGCTTGTTGCACTTTTATACTTTGTTGTGTCTTTGGCCTCTTGTGCAGGTATTCAAACATTGTGAGCAGTAAGGACTGAGCCCGAGGAGCAAGCGATCAAGATCTTCAATAAAGGAGTGCATTGTGGCATCAGAACGAGGTAGGTCTCCATCCTCTTCTCTCATTTAGATTGTAATTTAGGAAAGTGTCTTGTAGGTCTCGTTTGTTGCTAGATCCACTCATTGGGCTAGAGGGATCGTTTCTGTCAGTAGATATTTACCTAGACAACAATATGGTGACTCCACTAGGGAAGCTATAACATTTCCATCCATTTCTTCAATCTGATTCTTTGATTAGTTTGACCAACTTTCAATTTCTCGGCTTGTATGCATCAATCTAGGTTTATAAAGTTACTAATTGCTACCTTAGAATGCTAAGTTTGGAGTGTTTGTGAAATATTTTTTGTTTTTTCCCATATTCCTCACTCAGCGCGAGTTTTATTAAGGACATTCGCGCTGACAACGCTTGCTTTTATCTTTACAATCACGCTGAAAACCCTTTTCTCCTCTATTTACCTGCGCTGACAATCAACACGATTTTTGCTATATAAAGTAGTGCTGATGACCCCAAGTAGCACGGGTTTTGCTATGAAAATTAGCGCTGATGACCCTATCAGCAGAGGTTTTTCTATATAAAGTAGTGCCGATCCTTGAATGTATGAATTTTTAAGGTTTCTGCCTTAGCATCTAGTGTGTCTTGGACCCTAAGGTATTTTCCCATCCTATATGCTTGGATTTGTCAGTGTTTTTGATTGATTGTCTTGATTAATTTGCAAAATTTGTCTCATTGGATTTGAAGTGAAATCTGATTGAGCTTTAGGGTTTCTAGTCAATTGGTCATCGCTTGTTGTTTGTTGGTGTCATTGAGATGTTGGTTTTGCTGATTGATTGAGTGTTTTTTTTCTGCGGAAATCATTGAAAACATCATTTTTTATTTGTTTTAGCTTGTCTTTCGATATTTACTTTTTGTGAAAATGCAATAGATTAGTTGCATTGAAAATTTATTTTTTGAGATTCATCATTGAAAATAGATCACATTTTTCAGTGATTGAAAGCTAAAAACTGCATTAGGTGCATCAAATCATTCAAAACAAAAAGAAAATCATAATTCATATAGGAGCATCTTTGTAAAGTAAAATCACTTTGCTTTCGAAAAAGTTGCATTTAGGATAGTAAAAAGTGGAAGCCATTTTTACTTTTGGCATTGCATTTGGAAGACGAAAGTGAAATTTAGTGGAAGGCGTGTTGTTTTATGCATTTTGTTTGATGCATTATTGATTGAACTCTCTTTGCTTGCTAGTATGGCATTCATTGAAGTGAAAATTTTCCTTTTCTCATATAGTTGCATTTTAGGATTCAGTATCGTTTGAGCCCAAAATTGAAACCTAATTCAAGAAAAACTTTAAAATTTACTGAATTATCCTAAGGAGCAATTGGAACTTAACACAAAAATTTAGAGGTCTAGGCTAGAGACGTGTTTCAACGTCTATAAACCTAGCAATTGTCATTAATTGCCTGCATTGTATCCCGAGGGTGAAATCCCATTGCAGTACGAAAGTATATCGAAGGTTCTCCAGTACTCTAGGGTATATCAGAGGCACTCTAGTATGGAAAGTATATGGGAACGCTCTCATCGTATGATTATGTATTAGACAATGCTAACACAGGCTTGTGCTCCCCGTACTGTCAAGTATATATTGGGAGACCCCACTAGGTTGTTATCCTTTAGCCACAAGTAACCAAGTCAACCGCCTTGTAAACTTGATACACCGAACACAACATTTAGGGAGATTGTCCACCGTACATTAAGTCCTTGGTTTCGGCTAAGGTGTATATTACGGTTCATGGATACTTATTAAACCCTCTTGCCTAACTTAACCCTCTTTTGTTTTGCTTTGTTAATTTCTAAAATCAATTAATTGAGCGTGGAAAAACATCCTTCCTGTGGAAATACTCCTTAGTAGATCTTAGGTTGATACTAATGGCAACATTTCTTGAGTCTACTAGTCAATAAAACCCTTCGATGGGAATCCTAGTCCTTTTCCTTCTTTTGGAAATACTAGTGCTCCTTATATGGCAACGTTGTCCCTTCCTGGATTGACCGTTGGTTTGCTAGTTTGGTTATTTTCGACCTCGGTGATTCCGAGTGTCCAAACTGCTTTTCAACCAAGTTCTCCTTCACCTGAACAACAACAACCATGTGTTGATCCTAAAATTGACCCCTCACCTTCCTTGCCTATTTCTTCACCCCGTTCTTCTTCTTTGCTCGGTGATAGTCTGGATTCTAGTAACCAAGAAGTTAAGAAGAAGAAGAAGAAGACGAAGAAGAAGAAGACAAATAAGAAATGGGGAAACTAAGCAACCATTGATACTAATGCAAATGATGTAGAAAAATATTCCAACCAACCCTGAGAAGTAAAATTCCATTGCATGTTACATACGGGTGACCACCTTCTTCGAAATTGTCTTGGTGTTCCCAAGATATTAGAAGTGTGGTTCACAGGTTCACATCAACCTTTGTCATCAACCTCTGGAGATATTGGTGATAAAACTTCAACTAGTGATAATAACGTCCATGGGAAAAGGTAAAAGTCAAATTTCCATGTAAGTTGTTTGAAGGTAATCATCCCATTCACCTTTGTCCTCTTCTGGATGAGGTTTCCAACGAGTTGGAAAATCTTATTGCTTCCCAGCCTCATCTTTTAATTGGTTATCAAAAGCTTTCCCTTGATCCTCCACTAGTTGATCCAGTGATTGATCAAAAGCCATCGCTGGTCAACCTCACTCTCTCTAAAAGCGAGTCTCGTGAGTCCATTCTCAACCAACCTTTGGTTGAGAAAATAGTAGACTTGGCTCGACCTTCAGTTAACCATACCTTTCCGGTAGAGAGTGAACCTCGTACTGCTCAGGTTCTTCTGGTTTCTTCAGTTTCAAATGAATTGGAGGGAAATCCTCCCATTCTTGAGGTGCATGAGAGCAATTCTCCTATTCCCATAGAGCAAGAGAGTAGCTCTCATGTTCCTACAACAACCCCTATGAGTAGTTTAGTCACTTCTTTTGATTGGAGTCGACTGGTAGGATATCGTCTTCCATCTTATGTGCCTTTCTAGATTACAATACATGCTTACCATATGGCTGTACCTAGCATAGTTATTGATGAGGGCACATCTGTTAGCATTATGTCCTCAACTGCTTGGCAAGCATTAGGTTCTCCTCAGCTTGTCCCCGTCACCTAGAATCTGTTAGATTTTAACAGAGGAACCGATCAACCATTAGGGATCCTTCCTAAGTTACCTATTAATTTGGGAGGAAAGGTTGTCTATATAGACGTTATGGTTGTCCAAGGCCATTTAGATTTTAATCTACTCCTTGGCTGTGACTATGTTTATGTCATGGGAGTTCATGTCTCTTCTCTCTTTCGTGTGATGTGTTTCTCGCATGAAGGAATAATTGTGATCATTGATCAACTTACGTTCATTGGTCCCGAATTAACCTCCAATCAATCATCATCCCTAAATGGTTCTTATGTGCAAGCGATATCTCCCCCGTCACAGGTTTCATTTCCCACATTTACTGATGATCCAGAAGGTGATGTAGTACATCATGTACTGGGGGCATTGGAGCTTTATTTTTCATTTGGATCCCTGGACATGTATCCCTTCTAAAGTTTTGTTCTCCCATTTGATGAGAACCTCTTGGAAGCCATGGCCTCTTTTGGTATGTGATCAAGGGCTTGGAGCAGAGTTCCTTGTCTTGTGTCAAGCTCGTTAAAAAATGAAACAAGGGCCATGAGGATAGTTCTTTTACTATGTCAACCTCGTTAAGAATGAAATAGGTCTCTATGAGCATGGTTCCTTTACTTGTGTCAAGCTCATTAAAAATGAAAGGAATCCCCTTCCAATTCGAGTCTTTGATTAGAACTCGTAAAATCCCAGTCGAGACTTTCACTTGATATCATAAGTAAACCTTCATTCCATACACCTGCTAGTAACCAATAGTCTACTTAGGTGAATGAAATGAAGCTTAGGGGGCATGTACCTCGAATTGAGTCACTATGCTGGGGGAATGCAAGCTTATCTCAAGCATAGTTTATCTTTGTTTCAAATTGTGTAAAAATGAAACCAAACCTAAGCATAGTTTGTTTCTATTTCAAGCTTGTGAAAAAATGAAACCCTCTTCAAGTATACTCAAGCATAGTTTCTCATGTTTCAATCTTGTGTAAAAATGAAACCATTCCCATTTTACATCTCGTGATTTCCATTTTTTTCAGCTGATTTTTGCCAGATGAACCTTCATTTGTCCATTCCATCGCCACCATCTCTTTAGCCAATCATTCACTTTCACTTGGTTGTTTTACTTTTTCCTGAGGAACATCTGCAGTGAGTGGTATTATTAGCCAACCTCTTGACTTTTACATGTTTTGAGCAGTTCCATCATCACCAGAAGCAATTGCTATACTTTTATGCCACTCATTCCTCCAGGTGGAGTCTTCTTTCAGCACTTTTCAGACTCCAAAAATATGAAAAGATTGCCGAGCACTTGTCTTTTCGAACTCGTAAAGTAAATGAAATGACATTGTCTCGGTATACGTTTACCCCTTTTTCAGGCTGGGATATATTATTTACAAAAAAGGAACACCTTGGTTGACATGGTCAAGAGGTTCTCTCGAATATTGTTTTCTACCTTTTTAGGTTCGAGAGACAAATTACGGAAAGGGACTAGATGGAGTTTTATTTTTTGTCTCTTTTTCAAACTATCTAAATATGAAGAAGACACCGAGTTACTCTTCTGTCGGACTCGTAAAAATTAAATGATGAAAGACTTGTCACCATGACTAGACCGATTTTTTTCCTTCCTATGGCTCGTAAAACTTACTAGGATGGATTCATTCGAAGAATGAACTTATACAACAAGAATATGTTATCCCCTTCAAGCTTGTGGTTAAAAATAATTGGGTACTCGCTAGAAATAGTGGGGAGAAATGAAAGTGAAACATCTCTTGTATAGACAACATGTCACTCTTGAACATGACACTCATCTATTTCTCATGTCGGGTTTGGGATATCCTCATTCAATCACTTGTCCTTCCAGGTTTGGGTGATCCATTTTTCCTCTCATCTGACTATTCTACTTCTTCGTCATGACCCTTGGTCCTATGTTGAGTCAAATGCTAACGCACTCCGCAGTCATATCGCCAATATATTCAAGAGAAGTCCTATCTGCAGTTTACTACCTATACATTGTTTGGATTTTTGCCACAATCTTGGATCATACTCGTTTATTTCACTTTATTCCTTGTTTCGTGTCGATGAGGGAATCATTATGGCCCTCCTTTGACGGGTCATTTCCTGTCGAATTTAGCTCATTATCTAGGAAGATGAATTAGGAACTCCCTTTCAGTACCTTAGAGTTTACATGCCTTAATGGAAATTTCTTCGCATTCAATGACAAGTTTTCATAATTGGCCTTTGATCAGATGATTCCATGAGTGTTCGACTTCAGCTTCATTTTCACATTCACGGATTGTACTATCGTACCTTGAGAGCCATTGCCATTATTGGTGGTTTCTCTCATGCCTGTTAACGTTTCACATCATTGGTCAGTAATCAGGTGGTTTTCTATCATGTTCGATTTCAACACATCCATTCGCATGTTAGAATTCGTACTTTGATCGGGTTGGGATGGAGCACAAGACCCTGAGTTTTGTTTGATATAACTCAAGTTGCGTGGAGTTATGTATTATTCATGATTGTATACATGTTTCCTCTATACAAATGGTTGTGACCATATTGTGGACCTTATATCTATGATGATGATGATCCTTCTACATTGGGTGGCTGCTTCCATACCTTGGATACTAGACTTCCAGATGATCCTTTTCATTTGGATTGTTGCGCCCATATCGTGGATCTTTTCACATGGTCCTTTCTACCTGGATGGATGCGTCCATACCATGGATTCATGTTTTGATATATATGACAGAGATATCAGATATGTATAGGTATATGCGTCCCTGATTTGCAGGTCTCCTAACAATGCTTTTTCTCGTCCTTGAAAAAGCTCGTAAAGCATCTCAACCATCACTCTCTGTTTTGCCTTCATGCTTTAGGGGGAATCTATTACACAATATTTTTTTACACTTCCTGCAATTCCTTGTGTCATACCCCGAAGTGCCCAAAACATGGAAATTATGCAGTGTACCCATCTTGATATGCAGTCCAGATCCTCCCTGAAGAACTAATGAAAACATGCCTTGAGCCTTCCCTGAAGAAATGAGCTCAAAACCCCAATTTTTGGCTTAGTGCGACTGCAACATTTCCTACTTGTGCTGATGATGAGTTGCACCATACTACCCTCACTCTGCCAGCGTAGTTTTTACTTGGATACTCACGTTGATCCCTAAAAGGCAAGTTTTCCCAAAGAGGACAAGAAGCTTCATGATCTAGAGGCTTCCATAATGATGAGATGGAGGTTGTTCATTATGGATGTGGTTGAATTCTCCCAATATCGCCCTTTGACCTTATCCCTATGAGCTTCCTCCTTGAGATGAGGGCCTTCCCCTATCTTTGGAGAGATCCTAACTTGTTCTCCCTGCCTATATATTCATCCTCTTTCATTCCAAAAAGGTCAATCTTTGATTATTTGCACCCTTAGGCTGAGATAGTGCCCACATGATATTCACTTTGTCTCGGAGAAGGAGTGCTTGGAGAGCTTGAGCTTGGAATTGGACATTCACTCAAGGAGGGCTTACTAACATCAAGGCATAGGTTGTATGATTCCTCTTTTATTCATTAATATATGTAATTGCTGGTTCACTTTCCATAAATGATTGTGTCAATGCATAATTTATCTTAATGCTCCTTGATCTGTTAAGTGGATTACATTCAATTATGCTTGTTGCACTTTTATGCATTGTTGTGTCTTTGGCCTCTTATGCAGGTATTCAAAAGATGTGAGCAGTAAGGATTGAGCCTGAGGAGCAAGCAATTAATATCTTCAACAAAAGAGTGCGTTATAACATTAGAATGAGGTATGTCTCCTTCCTCTTCTCTCATTTCGATTGTAATTTAGGAAAGTGTCTTGTAGATTGCCTCATTTGTTGCTAGACCTGCTCATTGGGCTAGAGGGATTGTCTCTATCCACAGAGAGGATTTACCTAGACAACAAACGAAAACAATAATAAAATGACATGCATGCATATAACTGGGATGTGTTAGGATATTCTGACACATAGGATATAGTTAAGTTCAACTTGGTCTAGTGTAGAGTTAGGTATAGAGTTAGGTAAAGTGTGTTTCTTTACCGTTGTACATTTTGTAACTTACAATCCGACGGTCACGATATGTAGTGATCCGACGGTTCATTCTCTCCTCGGTATTACCGACACTTGATCCGTGGCTTGACACCCGATTGGTCCATGAGTTCTATTTAAAGCGCATGGAGGGTCATTGTTCGGGTAATCCGTGCGTGAGAGAAGCTTATGTAAATTTTCATTCTTTGATTAATAAATTGCCTGTAGTACCCACGTTGGGACAGGCCGTGGACTGTTTCCCTCTTTGAGGGTTTTAACCACGTCAAAAATACTGGTGTATTGATCTGTGATCTGGTTGTGAGCGGTGTCCTTTTGGTATTCTTTCTGAGGAACTTACCCTGTAAATTCCTACATGGTATCAGAGCTATTTGAGGGCCGCGTCCGTTGGTGATCCAAATCTGAAGCCGGTAGAACTGCATGCGGCTGTCGTTTCCTAGATTTGCTGTTTCTGACTGCTTTCGGGCCGAGAGGACTGCTCTGTTGCGTTCGGAGCATCTGTTCCAGTGAGGAACCCCTTTCGTTTCACGCGAAAAGGTTTCCGGTAGCCCTAGCTGCGTCATTTTTCAGATCGGGAGGTATACAGTGTTTTTTGCAGTTTACTGTTATTTTCTCTCTGCTTATTTCGGTTTCAGTTTATTTAGCCTTTTTTTTAACCGGATCTATACCTTTCATTTCTGCGTATGCTCTTTTCCCTGCGACTCTGTGCGATCTGGGCAAATCAGAAACAGAAAGGAAGGATTTTTCTCATGCGTATGCTCTTTTCCCTGCACCTTAGTGTGATCTCGGAAAATCAGAAACATTGAGAAAAATATTTAGTTTTTCGGTTAAAGCTAACTTTGAGATTTTTTTTTTTTCTAGTTTTTTGGCTAAAGCTAACTTCGAGCCGCAAGGTTCGTTTTTCTTTGCATATTCGTGTTGGGTTTTGTGTTTTGTGTTTTGTAGGGAAAGAGAGCTTTCTCAAGGCAAGCACGCAAACCAAGGCCCCCCCCCCCCCCCCTCTCTCTCTCTCTCTCTCTCTCAAATTTTTTGTATAGATCAATTGGTTCAAAGCTATTTTAAGAGAGTAGAGGTCTTGGGTTCAAGTCTCCATTTTGTGGGGGCGGATTTTTTCATTCCCGCACATTCGCGCACTTTGCCGGCAACGTCAACAATTTTTTTCAAAAAGCCATAACTTCTTCATCCGGAAGCCTTTTTCAGAGCCGTTTTTTTTAAAATCGCCTATTTTTTCGAGATCTATCCATTGGAACACTTACTTTCAGCATCTTCAGCTTCAGTTTTTTAAAAAAAATGGAAAGTCCATGCCAAGTCATTCTTGACAGCACTAACTACTTCCAATGGGTAGCCTACATGGAAGATTTACTTAGAAGTAAAGGTCTCTTCAGAATAGCCACAGACCAAGAGAAGAAACCAAAAGATGAAGACAAGGCTGCAAAATGGGAAAATAGACAAGATCAAGCACGTGGTTTGATAGGGATGTCTATTTCTCCTGATCTTAGATTCCACATTGCAGAACTTGAAACTCCTCATGAAGCATTAGAAAAACTCGCTAAAGTTTTTGGGATTAAAAATGAAATTAGAGCCCATCAACTTGAAAATGAGTTGCTTACTTTGGATCCTAATAATTTTTCTTGCATTGAAGATTTCTTGTCCAAATTCAAGACCCTTAGATATCTCTTGGAAGGTGTTAAAGTTAAGAAAGAAGATGGTAACCTTATTTATTCCATCCTTACTAAGTTGGGACCAGCCTACTCTGTATTTGTTTCCACTTTCCATTCTATAAGGGAAGCTTTCATTTGTCAAGGAAAAGACTACAAGGCCCCTTCCTTTGACTCCTTTTGTGATTCCTTAATAAGAGAACAAGAAAAACTCTTACACCTTGGTCTTCTTAATCTTGGAAACTCTTCCACGAAAGCGTTAGCCGCCCAGCAGCAACCAAATTCAAAGAATCCTAAGAAGTCATATCCTCAAAAGAATGGTCCTAAACCAACTCAGCCTCAAAATGAAAGATCATTTCAGCAAAATGATAAGACCAATAAAAACAAATGGAAGAAGACTGATAGACATTGTAACTTTTGTAATCGAGATGGCCACTTAGAATCTAAATGCTTTAAGAAGATGGAATCCTTGGAAGCCGCAATGAAGAAACATAACATCCATGTGGAGCCTACTTCAACTTCAACTTCCGGAATGGCACTTTCTGCATGTCGTTGTCAATCATCTCAGTCTGGTTATGCATTAAATGTATCTTCTTCTTCTTCTCATTCTCATGAGTGGCTCATTGATTCTGGAGCCTCTTATCACATGGCCAAAAACCAAGCCATGTTTTCTTCTTTAAATGATTGTAACACCAAAAATATATATGTTGGTGATGATAGATCTCTTAATGTTGTAGGGACTGGAACTGTTCATCTAGACAATGGTCAGTTTAATGATGTATTATATGTTCCAACCTTATCCTGCAACCTTCTATTTGTCTATCAGATAACTCATTCAGGTGAAGGTAAAATTGTTGAATTTTCACCTCATGATGTTGTAATCAAGGATCTAAAAGATCCTAAACAGATTCTAGCTACTGGTCTTGCTGATGATTCCAAAAGGTTGTATAAGTTTCACAACTTTGGGTCATCAAATCTTCCCTCAGTATTTGTTGCTCATAATGATGAAGTGAGAAAACTTTGGCATGAGCGATTTGGTCACTTAAACTATCGCTCCCTTCAGCATCTATGTAAAGAAAATATGGTGACAGGTCTTCCTATGGTATCTTGCAGAGATGGTGTTTGTTCCGGATGTGTACTCGGAAAACATCATCGGGACAGTTTTGACAAACGTGCCTCTTGGCACGCCTCAGCCCCTTTACAGCTTGTGCACAGTGATTTATGTGGTCCTCTTCCTGTTGCTTCATTCTCTGGCTGCAAGTACTTCTTAACTTTCATTGATGATTTCTCCAGACGCACTTGGGTATACTTCTTAAAACTCAAGAGCGAAGTATTTAACACATTTTTGGCCTTCAAAGCCTTTGTTGAAAAACAATCTGGACATCAAATTCTTAAGCTAAGAACTGATAATGGTGGAGAATATGTTAAAAACACATTCATCAACTTTTGCACCGAAAATGGAATTCAAATGCAACATACTGTTCCATACACTCCACAACAAAATGGTGTAGCTGAAAGGAAAAATCGCACCTTAAAGGAAATGGCTAATTGTATGCTGCAATCTAAAGGACTCAGTCTTAGTTTTTGGGCCGAAGCAATTAATTGTGCAAATTATATAATCAATCGCACTCCTACTAAGGTTCTAGAGAATATCACTCCAGAAGAAGCTTGGAGTTCCATTAAACCAGATGTAAGTCACTTTCGTGTGTTTGGAAGTGAAGCATGGGCCCATATTCCAGATGAAAAGCATAAAGCTTTAGAACCTAAGAGTGAGAAATGTACTTTTGTTGGATATTCTGAAGATGTCAAAGGTTATAGACTTATTCCATTTAAGTCCAAAAATGTTATCATTAGAAGAGATGTAAAATTTGATGAAAATAAATCGGCCTGCGAGCCTAGTCCGGCGGATGTGCCACCTCTTCCTATCTCTTCTACTTTTGAAAACATTTCTTCTTCAGATGATGAAAGTGAGGATGATAATCCTCCCCCACCTTCTCAGGATCCTCAACTTCCAAGATGGGTCCGTGCTACTCGGGATGCAGCAGGTGATCTTGCCGGTGATCCTACAGATCAGCGACGTACACGTTCTCAGTTTGAAAGAGCCTCTTCTTTACTGGCTCAAGCTCCAGTAAATCATGATCCTGACACTTTTGCAGAAGCTTCAGGCCATCCACATTGGGAAGCAGCTATGAATGAAGAATATCATTCATTGATGACAAATGATACATGGGATCTTGTTCCTCTACCAAAGGGACGCAAACTTGTTAGATGTAAATGGGTTTACAGAACCAAGTATGGACCAGATGGGAAAGTTGATAAACATAAAGCTCGTCTCGTTGCTAAGGGCTTTTCACAGGTTGAAGGCATTGACTACACTGAAACCTTCTCCCCTGTTGCCAAAATGAACTCTATCCGCCTTGTTCTTTCCCTTGCTGCCTCTTTAAAATGGGAAGTCCATCAGATGGATGTTAAATCTGCCTTCTTGCATGGGGACTTGCAGGAGGAAATCTATATGGAACAACCCATTGGCTTCATACAAACAGACTCCAGCCTTGTTTGTCGACTTAAGAAATCCCTTTATGGCCTCAAGCAAGCTCCTCGGGCTTGGTATGCCAAAATGGATAGCTTTCTTTTAGAATCTGGCTTTTCTAGGTGTCATTCTGACAATACTGTCTACACCAAGAAAGTGGGCAACTCTCTTATCATCCTTGTTCTTTATGTTGATGATCTTATTCTTACTGGTAGTGATCCCAACCTTATAAACCATGTGAAGTCCAGCCTTAAAAAGAAATTTGAAATGACAGACATAGGACACTTACACTATTTTCTCGGTCTTCAAGTCTTGCAATCCAAGGAGGGTATTTTCCTTTCCCAGTCCAAGTATGCTTGTGATATTCTTCGTCATTTTCACATGGAAGACTGTAAGCCAGCCCCTTCTCCCTTTCAGTCTGGAGTCAAACTTTCAGTCTCTTGTACTTCTCCTGAAGTTGATGCTACCTTATACCGTCAACTTGTAGGAAAACTCTTGTATTTAACCCATACTCGTCCTGGTCTTTCCTTTGCTGTTGGCCTTGTTGCTCGTTTTATGCAAAACCCCCATGAAAGTCATTGGAAAGCAGCTAAAAGAATACTTCGTTATGTTCGAGGTACAGTACAGTTTGGGATTCATTACAGTGCCAAAGCAGCTCCTCTGTTAGTTGGTTTCACTGATTCTGATTGGGCTGGTGACCCTGATGATCGGAAGTCTACTGCCGGTTATGTCTTCACTCTTGGTTCAGGACCTATTACATGGGCTTGTAAGAAACAGGCTGCCATTTCTCTTTCGTCAGCAGAAGTAGAGTATCGTGGTGCCGTGGAAGCTAGTAAGGAAGCCTTGTGGCTTCGTCAGATCCTATCAGAGTTTGGCTTTGAGCAGCAGCATCCAACCACACTTTGGTGTGATAATCAAAGTGCCATTCAACTATGCAAAGATCCAGTCCAGCATCAGCGCAAAAAACACATTGAACTACACATGCACTTCATCAGAAAGCTCATTCATGACCATGTTCTTGAAGTGCAATATTGTTCAACAGATGATCAGGTTGCAGACATCTTCACAAAGGCTCTCATAGAGGCGAAGTTCACTAAACTTCGATATATGCTTGGAGTTCAGGAAGTTGTCACTAAGGGGGGATAGGCTCTAGTGCCTCCTTCCTTCTCCTATTGTGTCATATTTGTAAATCCTTCAATCCTATCCCAAGTTGTTCTTAAGGGGGGATGTTAGGATATTCCGACACATAGGATATAGTTAAGTTCAACTTGGTCTAGTGTAGAGTTAGGTATAGAGTTAGGTAAAGTGTGTTTCTTTACCGTTGTACATTTTGTAACTTACAATCCGACGGTTCATTCTCTCCTCGGTATTACCGACACTTGATCCGTGGCTTGACACCCGATTGGTCCATGAGTTCTATTTAAAGCGCATGGAGGGTCATTGTTTGGGTAATCCGTGCATGAGAGAAGCTTACGTAAATTTTCATTCTTTGATTAATAAATTGCCTGTAGTACCCACGTTGGGACAGGCCGTGGACTGTTTCCCTCTTTGAGGGTTTTAACCACGTCAAAAATACTGGTGTATTGATCTGTGATCTGGTTGTGAGCGGTGTCCTTTTGGTATTCTTTCTGAGGAACTTACCCTGTAAATTCCTACAGGATGCATATAACAACCATTAACCATCATGCTTGCATGCCAAACATATAAACCTATATGACGATCTACTTTTACCTCGAGGTCTAGTGCTACAACCTCGCTCTAATACCACTATGTAACACCTCCTCCCACATTTACCCTCTTTTACAAGCTCTCCAGGGTAAACATGAGTTGAGTGCTACTATAACATGACCCAACCTCCAAGTTCCAATTATGGAAGTGGGACCTGGAAATTGGAACACATATTGACATCCCTATGAGACTACAAACCACTCAAGAGTCTGACAACCACCCTAGGTGGTTAATCCATGAGTTGGAACTCATTTTCTCTAGATTAACTCCACAACCGCAACCATAACACAACATCCATGCAGTTGGGAGGCTATAATCGCACCCACAAGCCTATCTCCATCTGGTTATGACCCAAATTCCTCAGTTCTGTGCCAACGATTATGAGATCTGTGCCACTTTTCCAGGCTAACCTTCAGACCATCACCCAGAACTTCCTATAACTTTCCAGAAACATAACTAACATGATAACAATGCTAACCATTCAGATCTTGAGCGAGAGCTTGACCTAGACATGCCTAATACATGTTACTCATTTCTACTAAACATATGATGAACATAAGAGCTACAGGTCATGAATGCATATCTGATCATAAACTTCTGAACTTCATTTGAGAAACACCAAGAAGGATATATTCCCTCTCAAGCTAGGTGCAACAACACTTGTTAGCCCGTGCATTCATCAACCATTCAATAACTTATCAAACCATGACCAAGAGACATAAATAGATCACATCATGGAACCATGCATATAACCAACATATAACTAGAATAAAAAGCATGCAAGTCAACCATAAGATCGACATGATAATCAGTACATGTGATCACAAATCATGATAGGGAAAATAACTTATATTAACATATGCAAAAGGCAACCAAGTCAGCGACTTCCATGTACCACCCGACCATAGATCAGGCTGAACCAAATGCCTTTTTCAGCTAATCACCCCTGTGCGATATTCCAAACATGAATGTGGGATCATATGGGTTAAACCAAAATAGAACCAACCAGGGCTCCCAGAGGCCAAACCACCTTAACCCTCAACCACAGTGATTTCACCTAACCGGTCTAGAAATCAGTAATACCAAACTAGATTGGTCTCTTCCCAAGTTGTCCAGGGCTTCAGGGACTACTATCTCAACCCACAACCTCTAGGGAACCCAAGTTGTTATAGGGCTCTAGAGAACTACTATCTCAACCCACAAGCTCCAAGGAACCCAAGTTGTTGAAGGGCTCTAGAGATTCCATCCCAACCCACAACGATTAGGGAACCTGAGAACCAATCAAATATCCAGATAGAGAACCCACTACATCATGGATATCTAGGAAATGGAAAGGCAAGGATGAAACCACTACCAATCCAGGAAAATCCCATTCCAATGACAACAAACATAAACAATAAACCAATGCATGCACCATGTGTTCGAATCCCAATATGCTAAATATCACATGCACATCATTACTTGCAATCCAAAACTAATTTATGTCCTTACTTGTTGTTGTCCAAACTTCCTCTTGCACTCCCTTGCTTTCCATTGCTTGTTCTCTCTCCTTTGCTAAACTAATCAAAAGCTGAGCAAAAGTTGACAACTGTTTCTCAGGTGCCTTTTTATCATTGATGCCTAATCTCTTCCTTTCCTTTTTTCTTTCATTTTCCTTCATTTTCTCTTTGATTTCCCTTGCATGCATATTTGTGTCTCTTCATCTCCCTTTTCTCCCATTTTTCTTTATGTCCTTAATTAATTGCCAATTATTGCCTCTTTGTCGTTGCCAATTTCCATAGACATTAATAAACCACAAGTGATGCCTAATATAATGTTTACCCACCATTCAACTTAGAATACATGTCCCATGACCTTGGTCTTATTTTATTTACATGGAAAATCAACCAAGTGTTGTTACAACATAGATTCTCACCAAGCCCTTAGCGAAGGGAAAGTTTGTGTTCTATAGGGATAGGTTAGGGGTGGTCAAGAATTCATTCCTTGCTAAGAGGAAGTGTTGATTTTGTAGCTTTAGAAGGTATTTTGCATAAAATAATGTCTCACATGTAAGAGAAGAAGTTTTCTTAGGTGGTTGTTTGAGAGGATCAACTAATACTATTTCTTTCGTAAGTCTAACTTAGGAAAAACACATTAATTATAATTAAAATGTCGGTTAATTGAGCAAATTTATAAGGATAAATATTTAATTATTTAAGTGACATAGATCTAAACTCATACATTGATCTAAGTGGGTTAGGATTTAATCCTAGCCATATTTCTCTTTGGATATTGAGGGTTGGGGGTTTTGCTCAAATTGAAATTATAAAAGAAGCCTAAGGGGAGGATGAAGACACATTCATTTGGAGAGATTCCATTAGACTTGTGAGAGCTAATTACAGGTTTGAGAGGCCGAAGGCATAGGAAAAGGGTTGCAAAAGTTTACTAAAGCACAAGGAAAATGATTAGATACATGTGGGAGGCTGAGTAGGGTGTTTTGGAACATGTGGGAGAAGGAGATTATTGTTGCTAGGTTTTTTTTGAATATTTCCAAGATTATTTCTGTTGTAATTCTTGTATTTATGAGGGAAATTTCTTTGGTAAGAAAACCCCTTTTCAGATAATATGAAGGAGAATTTGTTTGGGGAAATTTCATTGTGTTTTTGTGACTAATTTTTTGCAAAATTCTGCTACTAATTTCTTGACTTAAAAGTACCCAAGTAATTATGTTTTATAGTTTTCAAATTTTATTTTACAAAAATTTTATTGTTTGAGTTAAAGTAATTTTCAAGGATAAAATAGCCACAAGAAACTTAAATCTAAACCTGGTACATGTATATTAACATGATAATATCAAATGGAAGGCTATAAGATACCTTGGGGGATAATATGGGGTACACAGGGATGTACCCAAGGGAATAATGTGATGTAATAATATAATAACTAAATATGCCATAGTCAATCAATGAAATGGTTAGCCTGCATTATGCAAGGGACCACAAGTAGTTAGGGAATAATGTGATAAGCCTATTGTATTAGATGTATGATATTGAGAGACCCATGATAATTACCCATGATATTGTATGTATGAATCCTCTATATAGGCTAGAGACTTTCCATTGAGGATGTCGAATATTGTTTTGTATTGACATACATTAGCTTGTGGAATGATCTCCTTCAGCTAGACTCTGATTCGACCATTTTTTTTTTGAAATTGGGTGATTTTTAGAGAGGAGCTCATATCTACAATTATTTTCTTGAAATTATACACAAAAATCTGCAAAAAATGACTGGAGAGTTGCTGTCCACAAATTTCTATCAGAAAATTTTTGCAAAACAACTGATTTTAAATCAGCGATATCTCCTCGGTCCGGGCTCCAATTCAGACATTTTTTTTTTGAAATGGGGTATTTTTTCGCAAGGAATTGATATCTACAATTTTGTTTTTTGAAAATTTAACACCAAAATTTTTAGATCTGATTCACAAACTCGCCACCACTCACTATTTTCCCCAAAATTAACACAAGAGATTGCTATAATAGAAATATACCTTTATTATGATACCATTGAGGTAGGGTAACACCATAAAATCACTCCTTAAGGAGGATACTCCACAAGCCATATGCTTGTCAATACAACAATACTTGACATCCTCAATGGAGAGTCTTTAGTGTTGAAATATGTAACTAGGTTTAATCTTCATAATGACATATGTAATCATGATTTTATGTATTTGATGTAATGAGAAAAATAAATTTATTATCATTATTCTTTAGGCATGGGTTTCATGCTTAAGGGAAATTTATTTTTAGGTAAAGCACCCATTGAGTGCTTCTAAGGCTTGTCATTGAGTTTACAAGTCAAATGAGTCAATGTCATGTATGAAAGAACATTTTGGGCATGTTTCATATTGAACAGAAAAAAATATTCGTGTCAAAATAGATTTAAAAGACCCTCTAAGACCTTGTCATAAAGTCAGCCTACACAAGTGGAAAATTCAGCCTGAAGGAAGCAATTCGTACCCCTCAAAAGCCTATAAAAAAGAAGGAACTCAACCTCATTCACACACTCACTCAAGCAAGTTTGATCTCCTCAAGAAAGAAGCTTGAAAAGGACGAAAAGGAGGAGAAAAGTACATCAAAGTTTTGGGCCTCTCCCTCTCTCTCTTGTGTTATGGTTTCTATAGTTGCTGGGCAAGTTGAAGTGTTGCTGGGTAAGTCGAAGTGTTGCTGGGAAAGTCGAATTGCTCATAGGCAAAGTCAAAGTGTTGATGGGGAAGTCAAAGTGCTACTGGGCAAGTTAAAGTGTTGCTGGGGAAGTCAAAGTGCTACTGGAAAAGTCAAAGTGTCAGGATAAACTATTGGGTCGAAGTTTGAGAAGAATTCACTAAGTAGATCGAAGTTCTAGAAGAATTTACTGGGTAGGTCGAAGTCGCAAAAGAATTTGTTGGGCAGGTTGAAGTTGTTGAATAATTTGCTGGGCAAGTCAAAGTTGCAGAAGAATCTATTGGGAGGTCAAAATTGCAGAAGTTGTTGGAAGGAAAGCTCATCAAGGAAGAAAGGTTTGACTTGGTCTTGAAGGGCCTTGGTCAAGGTCATAGGTCTTGGAATTTGCCAATTGAAGATTCTATAAGAAGAGCAGAATTATTGTAGGTTTGCCTCTTAGTTGGAGAGGTTTTGGCCCTAGATGATCACCTATACCTTGTGTCCTTTGTCTTATTGTTCTTTATGGTTTGGTAGTTTTTTGATGAAGAGAATACTAATGATAATCATGTGAAAGAAGAAGTTAATCAAGTTAAGTAAAAATACATCAAAAGCAGTTATCAACGTAAGATAAATCACCTAATCTACTCGACCCTATATTTCTCAACATGGTATCAGAGCTAAGGTGACAAGACAAGGAAAGGAATCTTAAAGAAGGACACTCAGGAGCCGAAGCACTAGAATATCATCAAGTGCATCAATAATCAAAAGGACCATTCATCTCAAGAATCATCACATCTCAAAGGAAGAAGACCTCAAAACCCTAGATCATCCGAAGAAAGGTTCTACACTTTAAGCATTCTTGGGAAGCTTACAGTCTTTAAAGAGAAGAAGACCTAAGGGACCCATCATCCACTTAATCAAAGAAAGACCCTACATTTCAAGTATCTTGGGAAGGTCACCACACTCTACACTATTATCCAAGGAGGCAAGAAGAAGCATTATCATCATTATCAAGGAATCTAGGTGATCTCCCTCTATTTGAGCCAAGGATCACTTTTGGAAGAAGACATATTCATCAATAAGACATATTCTATTACCAACATCATCATTAAAATCAAGAAGGCATCAAGTTTAAGATATTTTCATCAAGGAGTATCTTCACAAGTAAATATATTTATATTTATGACTGAATCTACTATCAAAATGACTTCATTTTGCAAGGAAAACAACAGATTAGTTGGCTCATCAAACTTTCTTGCATGGAAGAAGAGGACAAATTTGATCCTCATAGAAAATAAAGTCATTGAACACGTTAAGGGTTCAATCACTAAGCCTCTAAAGGAATAAGCTCAAGTTCTAGCCAAATATATGAAAGGGAAAATAAGGGCTCAAAGGATTCTTATAGAATCCATCAAGGATCCCCTCATTCCATATGTAGTGAAGTTGGAGACATCAAAATAAATATATGACAAGTTAGTAAAATTGTTCTTCATGAGTACTGTTGGAGAAGCGATATATCTGAGAAACAAGCTATACAAAATGAAGATCTCAAAGGAAGACAGAATAACCTCATACTTTATGAGGGTGTCAAAAATACGAGACCAACTACAAGAGTTGTAGGAAATATCAATTGATAAGAAATGACCACTATGGTACTCAATGCACTACCCGATGAATGAGGAAACTTAATATCAAGCATCTATGGAAAGAGGGAAGCCATCCCATTTAGTGAACTTTGGTCAGTATATTAAATTGAAGAAACCACGTTAAAAGCAACAAGTGATGTAGGGCCAAGCGAACAAGTTCAAGCATTTTCTGCCATGGCTAAGAGAAAAGGAAAGTTTAGGAAGTTTGGTCCTCAAAAGAAGAAGAAGAATATGTCAAAGATCCAATGTTATGGTTGTCAAGAATATGGGCATTACAAAAGAGATTGTCCGAAATTTAAGAAAGACAATAAAATGAAAGAAAGAAATGAAGGTCATATCACTGAAGAAGTGGAAGAACTTGATGAGAAGAAATCCAAAGGGATAGATCTTCACTATTAGGGTTTCTCCAATGCATAGCTAGGAGAAGTAAGAGGTGAAAAGACCTCCACCATGGAAGTCAAGATGAGAAGCATTATGAAAAGATGCATCTTAATAGAAGATGGCATCATATTAGAAGCATACCATTGAACCGAGAGCTCATGACATCATCAGATAAATTTGAAAAGGATAGTTGAAGTAGAAGTCTACACAGATGTAGAAATCATCACATAAAGGAAGTAGTTCGTGGTAACCTCATTGAAAGCATGTATAGTGCATATTGTTGAAAGAGATTCATCTAGCATGACAAAAGGACTTCATCATACATCATCATCGTGAGAAAGTAGTTTTTTCCAAATGAGGATAATCTAGATCCCTTGTTGAAATCTTCATTAGAAGGTTCACCTCTACTTGGAAGAAGCAAGTGTCCTGCTAATCATTCCACCTTGTGTGGGATACGTTGTTTAGAAGGATGATGGTAGGGTGACAAAGGAGTTCAATAGGACAAGTTTATTGAAGTACTCTCAATCAAGAAAAGGAAGATGTCAAAGGAAGTCTAGATGACCAAAAGGAGGAAAGAGGTATTTATATATTTAATAAATTAAGTTATGTCATCATATAGTTGCAAATAGCATGAGAAAATTCTCTATCTCATGAAAGGAAATATCTTCCTATGAAAAATGCATGAAAGCCAGGTTCACATATTGATAAGAAGAAATCAACATAATATGTACTCATATGGAAGATGATGTGCTTGACAATCATGGTGAAGGAACTTTGTCAATAAGTTCATGGGGAAGCAATATGTGAAGGAAGGAAGAAGATATCATAAAAGTTGCTACTATTGTCTCATAAGATAAGGAATAAACATTTGATGAAGAATCTCATGTAATATCTCCATGAAGAAGGTACGAATACCTTGATAAGATTTGTAAAATAGGGAAGAATATTGACACATGAAGTCTTAGAGATGTGTTTATGAATGTGCATGATGTTGCAGGCAAGCGATATGTGATGATGAAAGGCCATATCAAATGGTAACTTTGATTTGATGTTCATTTTTGATTTTTAAACAACATATGGATGGGTTGATACACGGCTACCAGAAATAAATTTGTAGATGTCACATGACTTAGAAGAGGTATGGGTTGGATGAAAGATCCTAAAGGAAACATTACTTGGAAGAGGTGGTTGTATGAAGAAAATACAAATGTGGACTATAAGATCACTTTCTGATGAAGAAAGGATGACATGAATGATATGGTTCATGAAGGAAAGTGATGGATGGTTGATTCCCTACAAAGAAAATATGAAAGATCCATAATGGTGAAGAAAATGAAATCCATGACATTGAAAGAAGGAGACCCAAAGGAACTGATAGTCCCATGATCTCCCCCAAAGAGAAGAAAGTTGCTCGAAACAAGTCCTTGGATAAGAGGGAGCTTGGATACACTCATTTTATAGGAATGGGTATATACCCCCTAATTGAGAGGGAGATAAACACATCATTATTGTCTTCACTTCGGGAAAAAAGAATGGAGGATTGGGTAAGCATCTGGCATCAAATACTCTTTGAGGATGAGGTAGGGAATCCAAGATAAGAGTAGTCGTATAGTACACATATTCTTTGAGGATTGGGAATCCAAGATAAAAATAGTCTTGGAAGGACATACTCTGTGAACACCCAAGTGGGGTATGTACCTTGAGAGACAATGATGATGGTGTCTATAAGTCATTTGTCTCGCCAACATTGTGCTCTAGTCTTGTAGGGAGATAGAGTTGTTAGTCAAGGCCTTGCTATGTGACAACACTGGATGATATGATGATAAACAGATGGGTTACCAATCTGACTCTTCTTATGAGAATTATTCATATTGAGAATGTCCAAGTACCGTGTATGGATTATGGATACCTCCCTAGTTAAGAGGAAATGTTGAAATATGTAACTAGGTTTGGTCTTCATAATGAAATATGTAATCATGATTTTATGTATTTGATGTAGTGAGAAAACTAAATTTATTATTGTGATTCTTGAGGCATGGGTTTCATGCTTAAGGGAAATTTATTTTTAGGTCAAGAACCCATTGAGTGATTCTAGGGCTTGTCATTAAGTCTAAAAGTCAAATGAGTCATTTTCGTGTATGAAAGACCCATTTTAGAATGTTACATATTGAAAAGATTTTTTTTTCTAGTCAAAATAGAGTCAAATTACCCTCCAAGAACTTTTCATCAAGTTGGCTTAAAGAAATCAATGTGTACCCCTCAAAAGCCTATAAATAAGAAGGAACTCAAGCTCATTAGCACACTCACTGAAGCAAGTTTGATCCCCTCAAAATAGAAGCTGTAAAAGGATGGAAAAGGAGTAGAAAAGCAATCGAAGTTTTGGGCCTCTTTCTCTCTCTCTCTCTCTCTCTCTTGTGTTAGGGTTTCTATAGTTGTTGGTGAAGTCAAAGTGTTGTTGGGCAAGTCAAAGTGCTGCTAGGAAAAGTTGAAGTGTTGTTGGGGAAGTCAAAGTGTTGTTGGGAAAGTCAAAGTGTTGCTGGGAATTCAAAGTGCTACTGGGCAAGTCAAAGTGCTAGGAATAAACCATTGGGTTGAAGTTCTAGAAACATTTGTTGAGCAAATCGAGGTTCCAGAAGAATTTACTGGGCAGGTTGAAGTTCCAGAAGAATTTGTTGGGCAAGTAAAAGTTGCAGAAGAATTTGCTGGGCAAGTCGAAGTTGTAGAAGGATATGCTTGGAGGTTGAAATTGCAGATGTTGCTGGAAGGAAAGCTCGTCAAGGAAGAAAGGTTTGACTTGGTCTTGGAGGGTCTTAGTTAAGGGTCATAGGTATTGGAATTTGTCAATTGAAGATTCTATAAGAAGAGAAGAATTCTTATGGGTTTTCCTCTTAGTTGGAGAGGTTTTGGCCATGACTGATCACCTATATCTTGTGTGCTTTGTATTATTGTTATTTATGGTTTGGTAGCTGTTTGATGAAGAGAATACTATTGATAATCAAGTGAAATAATAATCTAATCAAGTTAAGTAAAAATACATCACAAGAAGTTATTAAAGTAAGAGAAATCACCTAATCCAACTACCCCTAGATTTCTTAACATCTAGCCTCTATATAGGATTTATAAATACAATACCATGGGTCTCTCAATACCATGCATATAATACAATTTTCTTATCACATTATTCCCTAACTACTTGTGGTCCCTTGCATAATGCAGGTTAACCACTTTATTTATTGAATACGACCCATTTATTTATTATATTATTACATCACATTATTCCCTTGGGTACCTCCCTATGTACCCCATATTATCCCCCCTTTGTATACTACAAAGGCCACAAATTGCTTTGGAGGAATTGTATGAGTAATTTCTTATAGACTATTGTTCTAAGAATGTTTTTCTTAACATAAGCTCATATTGTATAAATGGTAAGTGGTTAAAACAACTTAAGTTAGAACATAAGAAAATAAGGAAAGAAAATTGATTAACCATAGAAATATAATTCATGGTGTGGAGATGTTCAAAATTATAACTACAAACCATAGTGGTGCAATGGCCTTTGATGTCTAACAAATAGAACAATTGAGAAAAGGTAAAATTAAGTGGGAATTTTTTTACTCTTTTTCTATGATTGAAGGTCCTCTTCCCCTTTGAGATGATATACATTTTTGACATGGAGTGGTCAATCCATTCATATGATAAAAAATGCAATGAGTAGGGATATTCCCATACAATATTACCAACATGTAGGTCACATTAGGGCATGTTTATTTATATTATATTGGATAGAGTTTCCAATAGTAAAATGTATCTCCAATAGTTTTGAAGGGCAGGTGAAGACTTATTATGTGGAGCACTCTCCATGAGATAAGAAGAAGAGCTGAAGGTTTGAGGTTGATTTTCTACTTGAATGCACTATTATTCACTAACGTACACTATGCAAGGCATAATTACAAGGTCTGACCAATTAGTAAAGGGAACATCTCCTTCGACAAATCACAATAAAATATGATGCATAAGGGATGGAAAATTACGAAGAGTTGTTTACCAATTATTGTATCATTGATCTATTGTTTTTCCATCACATTATTCTCTCGTTCTGTGATTTAGTCTTAAAGTTAGTCCTAAAATAGAGCTTCCGTTAAGCTAAATAGTAAAGAGAATAATGAGGTATGTGCATGGAAGTGCACATGGAACAAAGCAAGATGTGATGTTAAGCATGGTAGCAAGTCTCACTTTAGGTTTGTAAAAGGAAAGGTATAGAAGAACACATACCTGTTGGTAGAAGAACAAACACTTACAGAAAAAATGCACATAAGAACAAAAATATCCATCAAAGATCACATTTTATTAATTACAATAATGATACATTACACTCTCATTTCCACCAATACTAATACATGAGGCATCGTAATATAACATTGAGGTGACCATAACAATATTTCCAATATGGATAATTGGTTCAACCATATTCATAACAATATCCTCCATATCTCCATGAATACCTCCATAAATATCTTAGCTAACTTTATGTGATATCCATCCCTAAATTCTCTCAATGTCCTCATATTGATCATAGGTAGACTTCTAGAATAAGTCTACTTTCATTATCAATAATTTCATCATAATATGAATTATTTCTCCCTACTCCCCTTAATGAATGCTTACGATTCAATGTATATGTCTTGCGTCGTCCTCATATTTAGTCTCCTACACTTTTGCATAATATTCAATCTTCTTTCACATTCATATGTATCTTCAATTGTCATTGTCTTTCTATATCAATATGTGCTACATCATTCTTTGATAATTCTGGATCTTGAGTCAATCATCTGAATTGAATCATCTTCAAATTAGGGATTTTTTTAGCTCACCCTTAACCTTCCCATGGGTTTTCTATTGATAACCCTTAAACCATTACATCCTACTTTGAGTTAACCTCAAAGTGTTTTGACTTACTGTTATAGACATATTTGGGCACTACAACCCCAATCAGATATGTCCATAAACCAAGGGCTTCTAAGCCCCTAATAGTGTTGTTTCATACCCTAAAGGAACAAGGTTAGCTAATTACATCATCTCCCAGAAGTTCTCCATGAAAAAATACTGAGAAATGGTCAAAACTAGACCATACAGACTGCTCCATGCATAAGGTGCGATGCATCTCACCTATTACACATAGGGGGTGCGATGCATACTGGAAAGCCCTTCTGTAGGATGCGATGAGCGAGAGTAGACAAATGGCAGAAGCAGTGTGCTAGGTGGAAACCCAGAGAATATTCTAGAAACTGCTCATTTGACACTTGCCTCTCTGAATTGGCCTAGGATGAGTAAGAGATCTGAGATCTCCAAGTGGAACCAAGAACTATGAGTGAAATGACACGAATCAAAATCCCAGAAGTTGACTCACTCTCCTGTAAACATCTATATATGGATCCCTCATCCAAGAGATCCAGAAGGTTGGAATTTTGTAATTTACAAGGAAGTGCTGTTGGTTTATCTTTGAAGACATTGTTGGGTGATCTTGCTTTGTATGAGGTGAAGAGGGATTTCATGCTGGGAGGATGATGCTGGATCAGACAGCTTGGTTGTAATCTTCTCTTCTACTACTTCTATCAATAAAGCTATTTGAGTTTTCCTCCATATGATTGTATATCTCTGAATCTTGTATTTGTATATGAATTTATATGGTTAATGTATATCTGATCCTACATTATTTATGGTTATAGATCTCTATGCTTTGATGGTATTTTTCTACCTTGAATCTACAGGTGTTCTTTGAAGCAGGACAAGTGAGAAAGGAGTGGTGAAAGCTCTATCAAGGGAGAGAGGAAACGAGCAAGGAGACTAGCGAAAGACTGAGGTTGGTACTCTTTGCTTCTCTCTCATCTATCTCTCATAAATGAAAACACAAGTGACTTTAGTTTGTTTGTTTCTAAGATAGCTACCCGTCTTAGTGGAACTAGTAGCTCTAAATGGACAATAGTTTTCCCGATAACAAACTGGTGACTCCACTGGGAAGCGAATAGTTTGTTTGTTTTGTTACTGTTGTTTTCTTTATAAACCACAGATAGAGCCTGAAGTCAAGCCAGCTAGCCTTCGAACTACTTTTGCTATGCAACTGCAAAGTAGATCAACGCTGCTTCAGTCAATCTCCGGGTTGGTTTATGAACTAAACATCTAGCTTGCAAACATCTTAAGTGCCCTAGTGGTAGCTCAAATAACCTCATTAGATTAGCCCCTATACTTTGTGTTTACTGAAAATCATTAGCTCAGCCTAAATCCCTGAACTTAGCTGCAAATTGTGAGTGAAAACCAAGCACAGTCTCGTCCCTAGTCCATCGCACTGTCTCTTCTTGGCAACTTGGATGCATCACACCTCACGTGTGTTGCAGGTGAGATGCATCCCTGTTTCCCTGTGTTACAGGTGTGATGATTGACTAAGACTGTTTCTGCCTCCAGATTTTGGTTTTTTCTTCATTGTCTTCAGCTTTATTCAGTAGTTTTGCTGTCTATGATCAATATATCTCTGTTGAAACCATCTTCCTTTGCATTATTCAGCCTCCATCAGAAGGAATTGTGAATGCTTTTTAAATGTATTTTTCATCATTTACAGTTCTCCTTTGCAAAAATTATCTTAATAGAACTGTCGTCTTTTGATTTGGAAGTGTCGCAAGTGTCATTTTCAATCAAGAAAAAGAGTGTCACAAAGCATTCCTCTTTTAGATAGTTGATTACACTTTTGCCATTGTATTTGATTTGAATCATTACTATTTCAAGTGTCGAAAGCAATTTTAAATTCGAAATCGCAAAGTGTCGTCTTGGCTTTACTTTCGTTTTTTTTTTAAAGAAAATTGTTAGTACTGTCACTTTGAAAGAAGATAGTTTGGATCTATACTTTGTTTTCTTTTTGTCATTCTCACATTAAGGAAACTAAAAAACAATACATGCATGTGCATTTGCATTAAGACTGCATGCTGAAGTTGATTTAGGAAAAGTGCATCTAGTGTGTGCTCTCTGCTCTATGTTGAAAGAATTTCATTTCTCTTTCCATAGTAGCTAGGATTTTCATTGCAAAAAGAAAGTAAACGACTGTTTATCATCTTAGATTGCACATTTAGGAATTGTATATCTACATCACGCAGTGAACCTTAAAGGCAAACTTCTTAAGAAAGATCAACTGTAAAACAAACCTCAATGAACATAAAAACGCTTTGGAACCTAACGCACAACATTTAGAAGTCTAGGCTAGAGACGTATTTCGGCGTCGTAGAGCCTGGTAATTATCACTTTCATCATGGGTTGGGTGATTCCTCCTCTTTGAGACGACAAGTGCCAGTACGGACTTGTGCTCCCATGTATTTTCAAGTATATATTGGGAGACCACAATAGGCTACATCCTTTATCCTTAGGAAGCCATGTCTGTCGCCCTATCGATCGTAATGCACTAAACACAACATTCAGGAAGATTGACTGCCGTACCGTAAAAAGTATTCTGCAGTTTTGCGATTGGTTTGGTATTCCCTCTATCTAGATTTCTAGAGTAGTCACTTTCATTCCTTTTCAGACTCCTTAAAAGAAAAGGTCCATTTGAGCACTTGTCACTTCAGGCTCATTAAAAATCGAAGGCGACTAGAGTCATCTTTAGATTTTTCTCGACTCTTAAAAATTGAAAAAGCAAGTTGTGTCAAAGCGTCATAAAATTTATTTTAATCGAAATAACGTCACTGTTCCCTCGTTGGTCTTAGGTTGAGAAAATGGAGTCTACCAATCAAGGATTTCCCCTTGGGGGAAATCCTAGTCCCTTCTCCTCTTGGGGGGATGTTGGTGCTCCACACATGGCCACATTGTCCCTTCCAGGACTCACAATTGGCCTGCCAGTATGGCTTTTCTCGACCTCTGTCATTCAAAACACCACAATTCCTCAGCAATCCAATCAAAAACCAGATGAAGTTGCTCCCCAACCTTCTACTTTGTTTGTTTCTCCCTCTCCTTCTTCCTCTTCACTTGGTGAAGCTAGTAACGCTAAAAACCAAGTGGCTGAGAAGAAGAAGAAAGGGAAGGAGAAGAAGAAGAAGAATCCAACCACGAAAGGGGGCAACCGTGCATCATCTGGCAAAAATCCACACACAGAACCTTCCAAACCTAAATCTCCATGTGTCATTTTCAAGGGAGACCACTATCATCAAGATTGTCCTTGCATCCCACAGATCTTAAGGGATTGGTCTCCCCGCTTTCACAATCCGGTGTCCTCAACCTCTGACAATCATGTTGAAAGTACATCGTCAACTAGTGAAAATGAAGTCAATGGACAAAAAGGAAGATCTAAATTTCCTTGCAGACTGTGTGAAGGTGATCATGCCCTCCACCATTGTCCCTTCCTAGACAAAGCTAAAAGAGTCTTGGATAACCATCCTGCATCACCGCAGCGACTTCCTCCTGGATACAAGAAACTCTTGTCGAGTCCATCGCTAGTTGAAAATCCGACTGACACACCGTTGTTGTCGGTCGAAGCACCTATCATTGAAGATAAACCCTCTGAGTCCACATCGAATCAAAGTCAACAGGTCGAGATGGTAGTCAACCCAATCTTGTCTTCAGAGGACCCACCTTCAGATGATACTGTCTCCAAAGAGAATGAGAATGACAGTGTTCAAATTCTCGTCGTAAACATAGACTCTGATGAACATGGGGGAAATCTACCCATTCCTTTACCGCAGGAAGGAAGTTCGTCTGAGACTTATCCGACCATTTATTCGGTCCCACCTCCAAGCAATCTATTTGTTTCCTTCGATTGGAATCTACTAGGGAGACCCCGCCTACCATATAATGTACCATTTCGAATCATAGTACAATCTTACAGAATGATTATGGTTGGTACTATCATAGATGAAGGGGCTTCCGTGAGTATCCTTTCCTCCACTGCTTGGAAAGTGCTTGGTTCACCATCGCTTCTTCCTGAGATTCGAAATCTGTCAGGCTTCAACAAAGGAGCCAGTCGACCGATAGGGATCCTTCCAAATTTTCCTATAAATTTGAGAAGGAAAACCGTTTATCTGAACGCGATGGTAGTCCAAGGGCCATTAGATTACAATCTACTCCTTGGACGTGACTACATTTATAGCATGGGAGATATTGTTTCCTCACTCTTTCGAGTGATGTGTTTTCCACATGAAGGCAGGGTGGTCCACCTGGTTGACTAGCTTTCATTCCATGGTTAAAACACAACTATTAGTCAAATGCCATCCCTAACTGGTCCTTTTGCACAAGGAATGTCTCATCAATCTCCAGTCAATCCACCAGATGAGCGCGAGTGATTTGGTGAATGTGACTAAACCCAGGAGGCATGCGCCTTGGTCTGCTTCGACAGAAAAACCCCGGATATAAGGTAGGTTTCCGCGTAGGAATATGACTAGTCTGATACCCCTGTCTGTTTAGGAAAATGGATTTGGACTGGAAAAAGATTCCCTCGTCAAAGGTTATGTGATTGGGACTGACAGCAGTCACCTTTATGTATTTCGATGGATATCGCCAAGGAAGTGTTTTGTCTGCGACGCGGGCAGAACAATCTTGCTAATGCAAGAACTTCCATATGGTGACCTGGAAACTCTACTTTATACTTGGGGGCATGCAAACCTTTTGTACACAAGTGAAAAGTGACCAACGTAACTCTAACCCCGTAGTTTTCACTAACTTCAACTGCTTAAGTTAGGTGATTGGTCTAATCAACCATTCACCTTTGCCAGGACCAACGGAAACGACAAAGTAAAGGAGATGTTTCCCATCGAGAAGCTATCCTACCTAACATTAGTAGTTCTTTAACCCCTAGGACAGTAGTTGGTCATTCCTAACTTGCATACAAAAGGCTCGAGCAAAGTTGCTTGTGGGGCAAGCTCCCTAAAAAATGAACCTACTGATGAAACATCCTTATTATACGACTGGCACGAGTAGTTTTATGCAAAGTTCAAGATCGTTAAAAAATAAACCTAGCCATGACTATTTTACGCGAAGTTAAAGCTCATTAAAAAATAAACCTAGCGATGAGCAAGTGTTCCGATAGAGTTTAGGCTCATTAAAAAAAGAACCCCACCTTCAGTAAATAATCTTTGCGATCGCATAATTACCAGCTTTTGAACCTTGGTCGTGTTCTTACCATCACCTCCACTCTTTTTTAGCCGATCATACGCCTCCATTTGATTGTTTACCCTTTTGAGGAACAACTGTGACGAGTGATTCTATTAGCCACCTTCTTTACACTGCCGTGATTGAAAAGTTCCAAACCTTACCTGGAACTAGTTTCTATCCAAAATCATCACTCGTTCCTCAAAAAACAAGTCTCCTTTAAGCTCTTTTCATCTGACTCGTAAAATATGAAAAGATTACCGAGCAATTGGCCTCTCTAGCTCATTAGAGCGATCAGAAGTGTCATTCCTCATCTAGATTTTAATGTTTTTGTACCTGAGGGATTATTACACAAAAAGATCGAGCGCTTGTCTTTTTCGGCTCGTTAAAACTATCGAAAAGTCATCCCTTTCGTATTATTTTACACTTTTTCAGACTTAAGGGATTATATTACGAAAAAAGACCAGTGGAGTTGCCTTTACGCCCTTTTTTAGACTCTCTAAAATTGAAAAGGATCGAGTTATCTTTGTCGTTAAACTCATTAAAACAATAGCGACAAACTTGTCCATGCAGACAAGAGCGAGTTTCACTGTCGCTAGGCTCGTTAAAAAATAGCGACAGGTTTGCCCAGAGGGCAAATTATAGAACAAGCATATGTTATCCTCCTCAATCTTGACAAAAATAAAGAGGTACTGGTCAGCAATGACTGGGGAAAAAGGGGAGGAAAACTTGAATAGCTTCATTGTTAGCAAGTTGCTCTTGAACATGACACTTTCACTCCGTCACCATGATTGAGTCGGGTTGGGTTATTCTGTTCACCGGTCATATCACCATTGGTCCACCGTACCATCCACCTTGGGGTTAACACTACCAATCCATTTCAGTGTCACCAATATGTTCAAGAGAAGTCGCTCAGAGAATTCACCAACCTAGCCAACGTCTCATCCGCTGCAATACCTTCACTCTCCATTTTTCATGACCGCCACCCTGAACCTTATATCATTAGATCGTTTTCACCTCCATAAGATCATTTGCTCTGTTCCGTGTTGTAGATGTGGGATTCATTACGGCCCTTCTACCACGAGTCTCTTCTTGTCAACATCAGCTCATTATCCAAGAATTTGACTTAGGAACAACCCTTTCAGTACTTTGAAGCTTGCATGCCTCAATGGCAAGTTTCTCACTTCCGGCGACAGGTTTACATCAATGGTCTTCGATCGAAAGATTTTACGTGGTGTTTGACATCAGCTCACGTATTCACACCATGTGAATTGTACTGCAGTACCTTGAGGGTCATCATCATTATCAGTGATTCCTCTCGCGCCTGTTAGCAACTTACATCATTGGCTGGTAATCAGGCGATGTCTTTCCATGTTCGACATCAGAACATCTTTTCACATGGATCGACTTGTACTTCGGGTGAAGATTGAATGAGTTTGACGACCCCGGATCTAGTTTCATCCATCCGGGCTGCGATATATTCAAGGAAATAAAGACATCAAATGTACATCCCAGCTGCACAGATAATCATCCAAACTAAAGGATGATGGTTCTACCAGAATCATCAGTCTGCCACACAGACGATTGTTTGTCTTATGTACATGAATATGAATTTATAAAGCTGATCATGGGAATGCCCGCCTCAGCTAGATCATGAAAATATTATGAAGATAATGTATTGTGTTGTATCTTATTACAGGTCACCTTCCAGTTCAAAAAACCTCGGATCCTCATTATAAAGCATTTCACCCGACATCAAAAGATTTACGACCTCATGCCTTAGGGGGCAACTGTTATAGACATATTTGGGCACTAAAACCCCAATCAGATATGTCCATAAACCAAGGGCTTCTAAGCCCCTAAAAGCGTTGTTTCATACCCTAAAGGAACAAACTCAGTTGATTACATCATCTCCCAGAAGTTCTCCATGAAAAACTAGTCAAAACTGGACATACAGACTGCTCCATGCATAGGGTGCGATGCATCTCACCTATTACACACAGGGGTTGTGATGCATACTGGAAATCCCTTCTGTAGGGTGCGATGAGCGAGAGCAGACAAATGGCAGAAGCAGGGTGCTAAGTGGAAACCCAGAGAATCTTCTAGAAACTGCTCATATGACACTTGCCTCTTTGAATTCGTCTAGGGATGAGTAAGAGATCTGAAATCTTCAAGTGGAACCAAGAACTATGAGTGAAATAACACTAATCAAAATCCCATAAGCTGACTCACTCTCCTGTAAACATCTATATATGGATCCCTCATCCAAGAGATCCAGAAGGCTGGAATTTTCTAATTTGCAAGGAAGTGCTGTTGGTTTCTCTTTGAAGACATTGTTGGGTGATCTTGCTTTGTATGAGGTGAAGAGGGCTTTCATGCTGGGAGGATGATGCTGGATCAGACAATTTGGTTGTAATCCTCTCTTCTACTACTTCTATCAATAAAGCTATTTGAGTTTCCCTCCATATGCTTGTATATCTCTGAATCTTGTATTTGTATATGCATTTATATGGTTAATGTATATCTGATCCTACATTATTTATGGTTATAGATCTCTATGCTTTGATGGTATTTTGCTGCCTTGACTCTACAGGTGTTCTTTGAAGTGGGACAAGTGAGAAAGGAGTGGTGAAAGCTCTATCAAGGGAGAGAGGAAATGAGCAAGGAGACTAGCGAAAGACTAAGGTTGGTACTCTTTACTTCTCTCTCATCTATCTCTCATAAAGGAAAACACAAGTGACTTTAGTTTGTTTGTTTCTAAGATAGCTACCCGTCTTAGTGGGACTAGCAGCTCTGAATGGACACTAGTTTTCTCGATAACACTTACCACGAAAGAATCACTACGTCAAGTCGTTTCAACTGACCACACACACACACACACACGCACACACACACACATAAAAAGTTTTTTTTGGTTTACCACGAACCATTATAAAAATACTCATGATTCGTTTGACTCAAGAAATGACTTGATAAACTAACAATTATTTCCTTAATGACAAATAGCCTTTGGAAGACTAACTAACTCATGAAATTTATATGGGAGATATTGTTTTATGTTTGACGACTTAACCTTGTAAAATATTTTCAAGATAGATGTAATTTTTTTCCATCTAAGCACATCTATCCAAATACATTTCACTTGTATATGAGGTATTCTATTTTTCTATTCCAACACTTGTGATGACCATGACTTGTAAGACTACAAACACTATAGGGATGCAAATTCCAACATTTAGCTCGTACATGTCCTTTTCTGCCACAATGACTGCAAAGTTGTTCTTGCTTTTCTTGGCTATGTGTCATATTCTTTACACAACTATCTCCACACAATGTAAAAATTCACAATGTGTAACACCCTTGAAAAATAACATTTGGGCAATTTTTTGTGTCTGTCTTTAGCAATTTTTAGCACATGGTTTTGTTAAAAGTAGTTTTATGGCACATGGTAGTTTTGCCCATGGTTTTGTAGTTTTAGTTAAGGAACTATGATTGTATTCTAATATTGATCTAGACTTATGCAACAACGCAACAAAATACATAAATACGCATATACATAGAGATGCAACAAAAATAAAACTTCATTTCATTAATATCAAAGAACTGAAATATACTTACATACAAAAATGTAAATAAACTAGCTTGGGCGATGGTAGTTTATCTCTAAGAAGAGATGTGGCGGCTACATGCCTCTAAATTGTGTTACAATGAGGCTCAAAGGCCTATTTATTATTGAGAAACAATGGAAAAACCTAGACATCGAAAATGTTGACACCTAATCTTCATGATTGGGGGAATTTTGTGTAAATAAATAAATTAGGAATGTGAACAGTCATCGGGAGATGAACTGAACAATCACTCCTATTGTATATAACAATGACCTACCTATGGAATAATATATGAATCAATTTTTGTTTTGTGGAGTTACTACCTGGCCTGACATGGTATCAGAGCCAGCTCTTTTTTAGCCTTTGTGTCCCTTGTAACTCCCTGTCTGCTCTCCATATAGCTGAGCAGGTTCTCCATAAAATTAGCTGCTCCTGACATGGTAGCTGCCCCACTGTCCTTACTGCCTCTGCCATATTCCTTTCCAGCGTTGCGATACCACCTCTGTCCATAACGCGCGCTGCTGCAAACTCCCTATCGACCGCCCATTTTTTTGAACGCTGTTCTGACATTATTGAACGCTGGTTCTGTTGTTTAACGTTGTGTGTTCATTCCATCTCAAACGTGAACGTTGAACGCTGTATACCCTTCAACGCTATGTGTTTGAACGCTGTCCATATGAAATCAGGACTGATGAAAGATATTTGTATCTGGAATGTCCAGTGAGCATTTTGTATTTTTTATAAAAAGTGGAAGTCGCTCATAAATCGTGGGCTGGTCATGGTATAATGTTTAGGGTTATGTAATAGCAATCTGGTTTCGTTCTCACACGTTGCCAGAGTTTTTTCTGAAAAATTAGTTGACCTCTCGTTGTTTTGCGGTGGAGGATTTTATCTCAGTCTTCTCATTCTTGATAGTTTCCAGCAATATCGGAGTTGTGGAAGGTTTTCCTTGTGGACGTTTGGTACCTGTGCTTGCTCTTTCATTCTAGCCACCATCGCTAAGGTTTTGAAAGCCTGTCATGAGTTATGTTGGGTGTTGCAGTTCACCACGACCACCACCACTCGTTGATCTGAGAACCAGAAACCGTCAGCTTACTTTGTAGCGTAACAGCAGAAAGTATTTGATTAGTTTATTGCTGTTTCGAATTTGAATAGTTTAAGCAGCATCACCCCAGCGTTGTTTCGAATTTGAATAGACATTGTTGTTTTAGCTTCGGTGGCCTGGCGCTCCAACGTTGTTTTATTTGTTTAATCAGTTAAAAAGAAGTTATGCTGGTGCTCTGAGCGTTCGATTTTTTTGGGACGGTTTGTCAAGAACTACTCCCCCGTTTAAAGTGCCATCAAATTTGGTTCGAATTGCTGGAATATTTTGGTTCTCTGGAGTCTTCAAAGCCTTCACGCAGGAAGCCAATCAGCTCGGCCTCTTCTTTGTATATAGATCTGGCCGGTCCATACCTCGATGAGCGTATTGACTGGTATTTGATATAATATTCCTTGATTGGTCAGAGAATATTGAAAACTTGAGATGTTGCAAATAATTTGTTATGTATTGAAAGCTCGAAATTAGTGGATACAATGGATTACTTTGCCCATGCTTATACATATTTTCCATATCATGTAATATTTGAATGTAATAATGGACGCATTTATATTGGAGGCATTTGAAGAAAATACATTTGGAGAAAATATGTTGCATAAAGTTGTAGCGTGAGGTATTGATGTACATATTGGTATATGAGGAAGAGATTTGAAATTTTTTGAGAATACCCTTTTGAGTACAATTTTTACTGTATATTGGCAGAAATATTTTTCTATCAGCAGAAATAATTTTTGTTACAGTATGCATACTAGAGAAAGAGGAAGATATTTCAGAGGCAGGGGGGGCAGACACCCTCAAGAAGAAAAGGCAGACTTACACTGCATTCGCTGCAAAAGAAATGGATCACATGATGCCTCTACATGCAAGCTACCATGGGACAAAATTGAGCAGAAAAGAAACCAACAGAAAGGTAAAACTGATGATACAGACAAAGGTAAAGCACCTGAATCCGCTCACTATATTGAGGCACAATGTAACATTGGAGTAAATGAAGATTTTTTAATGCTTCACTTGCTTCTTCGAAAAATGATTGGTTGCTTGATTCAGGAGCAACCTGTCACATGACTCATAGAAAAGATTTTTTTGAAGATTTCACTCACAATGTTGATGGAGTAGTATACTTTGCAGATCAGTCAAAAATCAAGTCATCAGGGCTTGGCACAATCATGCTTAAACTGCCTGGTCTTCCAGACTTTCTTCTGGATCATGTTCTATATCTCCCACAGCTCAAGAGAAACTTGCTGTCCTTGGTCCACATCTACCAACATGGTCACTCCATTCATATGTTTGATGGCAAGCTTGAGGTAAGAAAAGCTTCTGACCACTCACTTGTCATGAGGGGAATAGAAGAATAAAGGCTTCTCAAACTGCAAGGAACCTCTGCTCATGCACAACATTTCTCATATATTTCTCATCATGAAGAAGTTACACTTCCATCAAGTTTATTATGGCATGCTAGATTTGGACATTTAAACTATGACAGTCTCCGCTTATTGAAGAAAAATGATGTTGCTGGTTTGCCTACAATTCCTAGGAAACATAAGCAATGTGATGCTTGCATTCTAGGAAAGCATAGCAAACAGTCTTTTCATGATTCACATTCAAGAGCACATAGGAAGCTTGAACTCATTCATTCAGATTTATGTGGTCCAATGCCTGTTCCTTCTGCAAATGGAAATAAATATATCATGACATTATTGATGATTACACCAGAATGTGTTGGGTTTATTTATTGAAGAACAAATCTGATGCCTTTCAAACATTCAAGAATTTTCATAAATGGATTGAAAATGATGCACAATCTCATATTGGGTCTATTTGCACTGATAATGGAAAAGAATATACATCAAATGAATTTGAAAACTATCTTCGCCAACATGGGATCAAACATCAAACAACTGTGCCTTATAATCCCCAACAGAATGGTGTAGCTGAAAGAATGAATAGAACAATCTTGAATATGGTAGGATCAATGCTTTTCTTAAAAAATGTAAAGATAATGTTTTGGGCTGATGCTGTTTTATGTGCTGCATATATAAAGAATAGATGTCCATCTAATGCTATAAGAAACAAGACTCCTTATGAATTGTGGCATGGACATGTTCCTTCGGTAAAACATCTCAGGATCTTTGGTTCCACCTGTTATGCTTTGATACCAAAGGTACATAGAAACAAACTTGGTGCTAGAAGTCGTAAGTATATCTTCCTGAGGTATTCAAACACCTCCAAAGCATACCGCCTCTATGATGAAGTAAATAAAAAGTTTGTTGTATCTAGAGATGTAATTTTTCTTGAATCATCCAAATCTGACAATGTTGTTGAGCGGCAACTTGATCGCTTGGATAGATTCGCAAAAATGAAATCATTTCAAGAATTTGATAATCAGATTCCACATCTTGAAGGGGGGATTCCTATTCTAGATCAACATGTGGAATCTTCTTCTGAAGAACACTCTCCCCCGAATGAAACTCCAACAATGGATGATGCTTTAAGTGATGTAATTGATAGAATTGGGAGACTCAATCTTGATTCAGTCCCAACTCAATCAACAGAACAACTTGGACCATCTCAGAAAGGTCCCCCAAAGTGGCTGACAAAGACACTTGAAAGTGTTCATCCTGATGAAATTGGAAAAACATGAACCAGAAATTCAAACCGGCAAAATGGAGGTGATGTAGATGACTCTAATTCACCTGTTGATATGGATGTTTCTTATGATTGTGAATTGAACTTATCTACAGATTTTGAACCAACTTCCTTCAAAGAAGCTGCTTCTCATGATGAATGGAAAGAAGTGATGCAAAATGAGTATGATGCCCTCATAAAGAACGACACTTGGAAGCTAGTTGATCCTCCATTTGGAACCAAACCAATTGGCTGCAAGTGGGTCTACAAGAACAAGTACAAAGCTGATGGCTCACTTGACAAGCACAAAGCTAGGCTTGTGGCAAAAGGTTTTGTACAGAAGGAAGGGGTCGATTATGAGGAAACTTTTGCCCCCACAGCAAAATGGGCCACCATCTGGACACTCTTTGCACTAGCAGCTCAGAACGGTTGGAAAGTCCATCAAATGGATGTAAAAACTGCCTTCTTGAATGGAGATCTAAAAGAGAATGTTTTTATGTCCCAACCTGAAGGATTTGCTGTGAAAGGACATGAACATAAAGTATGCAAACTTGTGAAATCCTTGTATGGCCTCAAACAAGCACCGCGTGCCTGGTATGAAAAACTAACTGAGCATCTTTTGAAACTCAACTTCAATCATTTTGATCTTGATGATGCAACTTTATTTGTCAAGAAAGTTGGCAAAACAGTTGTATATATTGTGGTATATATAGATGATCTTTTAATGACAGGGAACAATGAAAGCTACATTGCATCCATAAAGAAGGAATTGGGGAAAAGTTTTGAAATGACTGATTTGGGCTATGTTCATTACTATCTTGGCATTGAGGTAACCCAACATCCAAAGTCCATATTTCTTTCTCAAAAGAAATACATTGGAGATTTGTTAAACATATTTGGCATGACAGAGTGCAATCCTCTTACTACTCCAATGGAACAAAACTTAAAGCTCACATCTATTGAAGGAAAGGAATTTGAGGATGCAACAAAGTATAGACAGCTTGTAGGAAGTCTCATCTACCTCACTACTACCAGACCAGACATTTCATTTGCTGTTGGAATCCTCTCCAGGTTTATGCAAAAGCCTTGTGAGGGACATTGGTCTGCTGCAAAAAGAGTTCTAAGGTACTTGAAGGGAACTCAAGACCTTGGAATCAAGTATACTTTGGTGGATGACTTCAGCTTGATTGGATACTCTGATTCAAACTTCGATGGAGACAAAGAAACTAGGGTATCTACTTCAGGATATGCTATGAGTCTTGGATCAGGAGCTGTCTCCTGGAGATCACACAAACAATCAGTTCCAGCAGATTCCACAACAGAAGCAGAATACGTGGCAGCAGCTGAAGCAACGAAAGAAATTGTGTGGCTTAGGAAAATTCTTGAAGATTTGCAGGTAAAACAAGTACAATCAACTCCACTCATGATTGACAACACCTCTGCAGTAAAGTTGGCCAGAACCCAAAGTTCCATGATCGAACAAAGCATATCAATACTAAATATCATCTGATTCGACATCATGTTGAGGCCAAAACAATTCATCTCCGTCATTGTTCCACAAATGAGCAAATTGTAGACATCTTCACCAAAGCACTTGGAAGGGAAAAGCTTGAATGATTTAGAATGATGCTTGGACTCACTAACATCCCTTCAGATTAAGGGGGGGAATGTTGACACCTAATCTTCATGATTGGGGGAATTTTGTGTAAATAAATAAATTAGGAATGTGAACAGTCATCGGGAGATGAAATGAACAATCACTCCTATTGTACATAACAATGACCTACCTATGGAATAATATACGAATCAGTTTTTGTTTTGTGGAGTTACTGCCTAGCTTGACAGAAAAATATAACCCTAGGAGAGGAAGTGCCAAAACTATGGGCCCTGTTTGGGTAAAGTGGTACACCAACTTCCCGGGTCGTAACTTTGGAATACGATATTTGTTTGACGTGCACAATACCTCATTAGAAATATCTATCCAAGGACTACAAATTTTGACTATTAACAAAATTCAATGACTAGTGTTTTCTTATTTTTCCCAAAAACGTCGTTTAGGGCCTCAAAATGACTCCAGAAGTTCAGGACCCAAAAAACTTCCAAAAATAGTAAATTGTGCTACAATTAAGGAAATTTGAAAACCGAAAGAAACACTGGTGGGGGTCCAAGTGGACTAGGCGGGTGGACACCAATATCCACTTGGATTAGTCCTCCCCCCTTAGGAAGCAATGGTCCCCATTACGTTGAGTGCCTCAATGAGATTGAGAAACTTCTGCAGAACTTGGTCCCTGGTGAGCCACTTTCCTTGATGCATGAGTTGGCTAGCTTTGACAACCTGATAGAGTTGTATATGCTTTTGGCTAGTATTCTTGATTTGTGTGTCCATGATCCAATCAGTTGTGGCCTATTCCATGCAGTTTGTGTTTAACTCTATTGGTGTGAGTTGTTTTACAATGTTTGATGTGTCCAATAATGGTGGAAAGTATGGTCGAAGAAAATCCACCTTGAACATTGGGTGCAGGCCAAGGAATGGTGGAATGTTGAGCTCGAAAGAATTTTCCCCTACAGAATTAATGATGGTGTAAGGCCCATATCAGAGCGGGCAAAGCTTGTGGTGGGGCCCAGCGAGGCGCTCCTCTGCAAATGTAACCAAATTTTTTTGCCCACCTGGAACTTGTGTGGAACCTGATGTTGATCATGGCGCTGCTTGTACTTATCATTGGTTCTATCCAATATGTCATGTACCTACTGGAAAATGTGCTAAATGCACTCAATGAAGCCGTTAGCCTTGTCATCTTCAGAGTAGACATGAGCCAAATCTACCGAAGTAGCTGCAAAAGGTATGACCACATCAATGGGACATAGTGGCTGGAATACCAGTCCCACCTGAAAAGGGTTGTGGCCAATTGAGTTATGGAGATATTTGTTGTAGATGTGCTAGACATAGGAGAGGCTCTCATGCCATGTGCATGGATGCTTCGAGTTGTACATGCGCAGAATGTGCACAATCATCCTGTTGACAACCCTTGTTTGGTCATTAGTTTGTGGGTGGAAAGTCATGGACTTAGTGAGCTTGGTATCCATCATCGACTAGAGACTTGACCAAAATTTACTTAGGAACCTGCTGTCCCGATATGAGATAATAGACTGTGGGATCCCAAACTGTACCCACACCCATTCAAAGAAGAGATTAGCAGTGGCTTTTGCTGTTATACTCTTCTTATAGGCTGCTAGAATGGCCATCTTAGAGAATTTACTGATGACCACAAAAACACAGTCATTTCCATGCTTAGTAGAAGAAATGCCTAACATGTAATCCATGGATATGGATTCCCAAGGTTGAATAGGAGTAGGAAAAGGAGTATATATGCCTTTCTTCTTAATGGTCAGTTTGGAAATGGCGCAGGCAGTGAGGATTTGATGTACTTCCCAACATCCTGTCAAAGCTTCGGCCAATAAAAAGACTTCTGCAACACTACCACTGTTTTCTCTACCCCGAAATGTCAAGCGACCCTACTGTAGTGCACCTCCCAAATCATCTTGGCACGCTCAATTGAAGAAACACAGAGGTGTCCCTGATGGCATAACAATGCATCCTGGAGGTGAAAATTTGGAACTTGCTTGCCTTTTAGGAGTGTTTGGTATGTGTTTCCAAATTCTATATTGCTCTTATAAAGATGCGACCACCCCACAGTCTCGTGCCCACAAGAGTTGAGCACAATGGTCAGCGCCATGACCGATGGTCGGCTAAGGCAGTTTGCAACATTGTTGGTGCTTCCCTTATTGTACTTAATGTTCAAATGGAACTATTGAAAGTATGTGGACCATTTCTAATGGCGATCGTTCTGCAACTTCCCTTGTGTCTGTATAAACTACAGGGTTCAGTGGTCTGTGTGGATGATCATTTCCTTCCCCAGAATGTAATTCTTCCATTGTTGGCAGACCCACACAATGGAATACATCTCTTTGTTATAGGTGGGATACTTTTAGACTGTTTCTAAAAGTGTCTCACTGTGATATGCCACTGGTGCCCATGCTGAGTAAGAACTGCACAATAGCATAGTCAGAGGCATATGCCTTGATCTCAAATGGTTGCTGCAGGTTCGGTAATGTGAGAATTGGTGCAAAGAAGGGGCGATGCTCCAAATCAGAAAATTCCTTCTGTTTGGATTCAGACAAAAGGATTTTTTCTTTCGCTCCTCCCTTGGTGACTTGACTCAAGGGCTAAGTGATATGAGAGAACCCCAATATGAACCTGCGATAGAAGTTGGCAAGGCCCAGAAAGTTGCAGCTGGCCAATCCTGAATGACTTGTATCTTGGCTGGGTCCACATGCACACCCTGCTCATCAATAATGTACCCCAGATATTAAACTTGGGTCATACCAAAAGTTCATTTCTCCAAATTGGCACACAACTTATGTTACAGTAGGGTTTGGATGACTTGTCGAATATGGTGGAGGTGCTCTTCCTAACTTTGGATGAAGATCAGAATGTCATCCAAATACACCACCATGAATGAGTTGGTGAAGGGTCACAAGATGTCATCTGTTAGCCTCATGAAGGTTGCAGGGGAATTATAAACCCGAAAGGCATGACCAACCATTCGAAAAGGCCTTCCTTGGATTTGGAGGCAGTCTTCACACATGAGAGGGTTCGATTAGTACTTGGTGCAGACTTCAAGTCAATCTTGTTGAAATATTTGCCCCCCCTAAGCTGGTCCAAAAGGTCATCAATCCATGGGATTGGATACCTGTTATGGACAATGATCTTGTTCAACACTTGATAGTCAATACAAAGTCGCCGGGTCCCATCCTTCTCCTGCACCAACACAATCAGGCTCCCACAGGGTGATGAAATTTGCCCGATGTTCCCTTTCTGCAAAAATACCTGAATCTGCCTCTTGATTTCATCGTTCTCCAAAATAGAGCATCAATAGATTGGTCCATTGGGTAGTGGCGTGCTCGGGGTCAGATCGATGGAGTGCTTGCTTTAATAGTATAGAGGTACCCCTGTGGGTGAGGTGAAGATGTCCCTGTACTCCTCCACAACCTTGTCCATCTGCTACTGCCATGTGGAGGAGCCCTATTTAGAGGTGGTGTACACAATCTTCTTCTTTCCCTGAGGGCGAATCATAAGGAAAACAAATTTCCTGATATGGGAAATGACCTTACTACATTTCTTTTTAGTTATCAAATAACTGGTGGTAGGTGGTGCTACCTTTGGTATCCTATACAACTTATCACCCAAAATAATAATAAAAGTGTGAGGCCTAGAATCATACACAACATGCCACTTCCACAAGTATGGTTGGCCTAATAATACATCACAAACTTCAATACGAGCTACATCACACAGTACCTCATCCATGAAGGGTTTGATGCTGTAGGGAAGGAGACACAATTGGCTGACACGAAGATCTCGCCCTTGGTGAAGCCACCTGATGGTGTATGACTGCGGGTGTGGTGTGGTCGGTAGGCCCAACCGCTTCATGACCTCTTTTGAAATGAGGTTCTTTTGGCTCCTGCAATTGACAATGAACTGCAACGGGGAACCCTTCACCCACATCTGTGAGTGGAAGAGCCACTCCCCCTCCATTGGATCTTCTGGCTCATCCTTTTGGATCTTGGTGGTGGCAACAGTGGCACTTAGATCCATGTCGATAATATGCTTCCCTTTGTCATTTTATGACTCAGAATCAGAACATGCATATGATTCAGAAGCCTTCAACTCGATCACGAATGACAACTTGGCTTGGCACCCACTTGTGTTGTGAGTGGGGCTCATATGGAACTCACACCATTTCCTTGTGTCCTTCTTTGTCTTTGTGGTGTTGTTCTTTACTTGCGGCTTCAACGGGTTGTCATGGGTCACCCCGCTTTGGCTTTGTCCTTTTTTTTGCGACTTGGGGGTGCCTTTCCCTTGCTGTAGATTCACAAATCAAAGTCTCGCTTCTTTTGTTTAAATTTCTGCTCGATCTTGATAGCGTATTGATAGGAGGCACCAAGCGAGGAGATGTCTAGGAACTCCATCTCATCCTGGATGTACTTGTGTAGACAGCCACGATACTTGAGTACCAAATGCTACTCAGAATCCTTGATACCCAACTTCGTGTGAAGGGTATGGAAAACATTTGTGAACTATGACACATCTTGGTCCCTTCCTTGTCGTAGCGTGGTCCACTTTATGTATTTATCTTCATAGCTCCTGATAGGGTAATATTGTTCCTTGATGGTGTCTTTTAAAGAATTCCAAATGGCTGCAATTGAAAATAGTGAGGATTACCTCTTGTCCTTTTGTTTACAATAGGTTTCCCACCAATCCTTGACATGTGGGGTGACCTTGATAAGTGAAAATGTAATATTTTCCCGATTAGAAAAGTCATGAATTGAAAAATATCCTTCCAACAAATTTAACCATCTATCTATGGCGTTTGCATCTATCTGGACTTCAAATATGGGAATATCAAAGTTAACTTGTACCTTAACTTATCCATCATCTCGTTCCTCTATCACTCGAGGGATTCCTCAAGCAACATTTTGAAAGGATCTCCTGACCCATCATCTTTCTTTTCTTACGCCATGGGAGGTCGTCGGGGTTCACGAGGCTAGTCTTGAAAGGTTCAACCAATTCGATCCCTAACTCCTTATACCTTGACCTCGTTAGGGACATGCAAAGAAAAATAGAGAAAGAGCAGACCGCTCTGATACCACTAATACAAACTTTTACGGGAACAAAACAAAATATATAAATACACATATACACAGAGATGCAATAGAAATAAAAATGCATTTCATTAATATCAAAGAAATGAAATATGATTACATACATAAATGAAAATAAACTAGCTCGGGCGATGGTAGCTTATCTCTGAGAAGAGGTGTGGTGGCTACATGCCTTTGAACTGTGTTACAATGAGGCTAAAAGGCCTATTTATTATTGAGAAACAATGGAAAACCCTAAAAATCCAAAAACCTAACCCTAGGAGATGAAGCGCCAAAACTATGGACCCCATTTGGGTAAATTGGTACATCAACTTCCCAGGGTCGTAACTTTGGCATACGCTCTCCGTTTGATGCACACAATATCTTGTTAGAAATATCTATCCGAGGACTACAAATTTCAATTGTAAACATGAGCCAATGACTCATGTTTGCTAATTTTCTCCAAAAAACGTCATTTACGGCCTCAAAACAGCTCCAAAAGTTCATGACCCGAAAAACTGCCAAAAATAGTAAATTGTGCTACAATTAAGGAAATTGAAAAACTAAAAGAAACAATGGTGGCGGTCCAAGTGGAATAGGTGGGTGGCCACCAATATCCACCTGGATCAAATATAGGGTAAATATATTGGTGGTTCATGGATGCCATAGGATATATATTGTATTGTAATATTGTACAGAAGAATATACATTGAAAAAAATCTTGTTGGTTTTCTTGATTTTGGGTTACCAAGATAAAACATTTGTTTTAATGTGTGCGTTTTCCATTGCATATTTTTTGTTTGATTAATAATCTATTTACAATAATAATTTTTATAGGGTTAAAACCTACATTTGGTATCATAATAGTTTTGGCTTTAAGGGGATGCCTTTGTGGCTAAAGGGTTTGTCTCAGGCCTATGGTAGACCCTATTATAGTGGGAGATTTGTAGAAGCGATTCTCGTGGTTAAAGGAAATGGAAATCCGTTTAAAGATGGAGATCGTGAAATTCAATGGAAGAAATTTGAGCTATGGAAGTTCAAAATGGAATATTTGTGGGTGGACATAGATTATCATATTGTTATCGATCAGGGTTCTACACCTACGAGGATGTGAGCAGAAGACTGAACATTATTATTTTTTCTCTCAGATATGGTGTTACTAAACATTTCAGGGGAAGCTACATCAAAGGATTTGTGGAACAAATTGGGGGCTTTGTATCAATCTAAGTCCCTAGTGATCAAATTGTTCTTGCAAAAGAATATGTATAACCCGAGGAAGAAGGATGGAGACTGATAAGTAACAGAGCATCTGAATGCCTTCAATATTGTGGTAATTCAACTATTATCTATTGATATTAAGATTTCAAATGAAGATAAGTGCATCATTTTGTTATATTCTCTACTAGACTTGTGGGATAATATGCTTGTTTCCATAGGTAGTAATACAACTACTTTAAAGTTTGATACAATAGTTTCATCCTTGTTATTAGAAGAGATGAAACATAAAAACATGGAAAAACAAAATCAAGATGCCTTGTTTGTAAGAGGACGCTCAAAAAATAGAAATAAAAATAAGTCCTCGAGTGGGAGATCTAAATCTAGAGGAACATCTAACTATCCAGGGAAGTTCGTAAAGGTATGTTGGAGTTGTGGAAAAGAAGGGCATTATAAGAAATATTGTAGATCTAAAATTCCTAAGAAAGGGATGGGATCTAAAGATGCTCCTTCAAAAAAATAAAAATCCTCCTCAGATGAAGGAGGGGGTGTGTAATTGTCTTCTTCAAGTACACATATAAATAATGAGGTATGGTTGGTCGACTCACGTGCATCATTTCATATGAATCTTCAATAGGAGTGGTTTTGAAAGTATGAAAGATTCAATGGTGGTGATGTCTTCTTAGAAGGTGAATCAACAACCAAAATCATATGAGGATGAAAAATTAAGTTGAATCTCATGGGTGGAAGGATTAGAACACTCCTTGGTATTCCGCACATCCCAATATTAGCCAAAAATTTGATTTATGTAAGAAAGATGAGTGATGCAAATGTAAGGGAGTTTGGATTGGAACTTTGTATAAGTTATTGGGAAGCACTCTTAGTGATGGGTGCAATGGTTTCATTGTTCTGGAGAGTGGAGTAGAAGAAGGAAAAACTTATGCAACTTGAGGAGAAAAGACTATGTTGTGGCATGACAGATAGGAAAGAAGGGCCTTGGAGTACTACACAATAATTATAGGGTAGAAGGTATGTCTATTTTCTCTCTATATTTTACTTTCTATAAATATTGTTTATATGGGGAGCATAATAAATCAAGGTTCTCCTATGATTCTACGAGATCAGAAGAAATATTACAATTGGTGCACAATGTTGTGTTTGGACCTGTGCTAGTTCCATCACTGGGTAAATTTGTGTACTATGTCTCATTTATAGATGAATTCTTGAGGAATACATGGATTTATTTCTATAGGAATGAATTTGAAGTCTTTGACAAGTTCAAAGAGTTTAAGGCTCTTATGGAAAATCATATAGAGAAGAAAGTTAAGGTGTTAAGGATAAACAATGGTGGAGAATTCTATGGGAATGAATTCGAAGAATTTTGTGAGAAGTGTGGTATAACAAGGTACAATATTACTCCATATAGACCTAAGAAAAATGGAGTTGCAAAAAGGATGAACATGTCGTTGATGGAGAAAGCAAGGAGCATGCTTGGTGGTGTCAAGTTAGGACAAGAATTTTGGGCAAAGGTAGTGGGCCCTATGTGTTATCTCATAAATAGATCACCCTCATTAGCATTAGATGAAAATACTCCACGTGAGCTATGGATTGGTAAGAAACCTTATGTTAAACATCTTAGGGTATTTAGCTGTGATGCTTATGCACACATACCAATGGAGAATAGGAGTACGATGGATAAGAAAGCTATAAAGTGTATCTTTATTGGATATAAATATGGTATGAAAGGTTATAAGCTTTGGAACCTAGGAACTAAGAATGTTGTGTATAGTCAGGATGTGGTATTTAAAGAAGTTAAGGATGTTGTCAAACAGGAAGTTGTACCAAGGGAGAAAAAACCATAAAATATAGATCTTGAATTGAAGGATGATGAATCTGTCTCTACAAAATAATAGGAATAAGAAGAAGAATAACCACAAAATTCAACAGCAAGGAGAAAGGTTTTAGAATAAGGCAACAAAAAGGTATACTCCACCCGATTTCCATTCAAATTTCACTTTGTTTATTATTGATGATGATCTTAGAAATGTTAGGGAGGTAGTGGATTCAAAAGATAAAAATTTGGAAAAAGGCCATAGGTAAAGAAATGGAAACCTTAGATAGGAATGAGGCTTGGGATCTAGTGGAATTTCTAGCTGGGAAGAATGCCCATTGGTAGCAAATGGATGTTTAAGAAGAAGTTGAATTGTAACACCCTCCTCCCACATCTACCAGAGTAACCGACCAACTAGGGTAAACATGTGATGAGAAGTTACTATGATATGATTCGACTCCATATGCATTAGTTAAGGAAGTGGAACTGACGGAAAAACACCATACATAACTTCTACATCAACAACAAAACTCCCAAGAGCATCCCAACTACTCTGGTAACCAGCCCCTGGGTCCCATTGATTTTTTAGACCATTAAACCCTTAGGCGCTCCCTCGATATGGACAAGCATATGTTCAGGAGGATCCAAAAGCTCCCCCAGCATGGGTATGCATGCATCTGGGGACTTTTATTCTAAGACCCGTGCCTGCAACTCCAGGATTTGTGCCACTTTTTCAAGCCCAGAGCCCAGGTCACTACCCAGAACTCAATGACAGGTTCATAAATGAATTATCACAATGGAACAATGGTACATCTAGAAAAACATTGACAATGACTAGACTAGAACCCTACTAGCCATGATAGGCATTTAGTCAAACATGTCACAAATATGTAATCTACAGGTTTAAACAACTTATTTGAGCATAAGGATCTCATACTTATCTGAGATTCACTATGAGGCATTGTTTCCTTATCACATTAATTGCATTACCATCTATTAGGCCATAGATACATTGTTTGTTCATTTACAAGTAAAAACATGATGAAAGCCATACATAGTCACTGCCATAATACATGTGCATAACCAACATACTAACAATAGAAATACCAAGGGCCCAATATCCATATAATACACATATAAACCAATATAATACTCATGAAAATAAGGAGAAATAACCTCATATTAATGTTGAAAATGAAAAATAGGTTTGGGACTTCCACAAACCACTCGACCATAGACATGGTTGAGCCAAATCTCTCTTCAACAAGTCATCTCCGTGCCATATTCCAAGCATGAATGTGGGATCTCATAAACCACATCAATCAAAACCATCAAGGGCTTCCAAAGGCCAAACCACCTCAACCCATCAAACAATGATTCCATCTCATGGTCAAACATCACAAACCATCACCAGATTGGTCTCTACCCAAGCCTTCCAGGGCTCCACAATGTTTGTTCCAACCAAGGCTTCCAGGACTAGTAACTCAACCCACAACTTTCTTTGGGCTTCTAGAGTGTTTGTTCAACCAGGGCTTCCAGGACTAGTAACTCAACCCACCAAGGGCTTCCAGAGCGTTTGTCCAACTAAGGCTTACAAGACTAGTAACTCAACCCAAACTGTTATAAGGCTTCCGAAGCGTTTGTCCAACCAGGGCTTCCAAGAACTAGTAACTCAACCTAAGCTAAAGGAAACATGAGAACCAACCATAAATACAAATAAATGAACCCACAACACCATGGATATCTAGGAAAAGACAAGGCTAGTAAAATCCACTGTCAATATAGGCAATCCTCCCTGCCAATGACATATCATGACCAATAAACAACATGAATATTCCATGCATGCCAAAACTAGTGATGAAAACATACATGCAACTTGGTACCTGCAAGAAAAACCCACTGTAGCTATTGGTCCCAATGTCCTCTTGCGATTTTCTGCTCTTCCTTTTCCTTCTTTCTCCAAAACTCCAAGTATGCCACACTCTCCAAGAGTGCTCCAAGAAAACTTTAAGTGTCCAAGAGTATGAGAGAGAGAGAATAGAGAGATAGCTCCAAAAATGAACTGACAAAAGTCTGTGAATTGATCCTCATAAGTCTTTTTATTAATGAGGCCTCTATTTTCTTCATTTTCCATTATTTTCCTTCATTTTCCTCCTCACATGCAGCCTGTGACCTTTCACTTCCCTTTTCTCCTAATTTCCACTATTTTCATAAATAAATGTGCCAAAATTCCATTTTTTCCTTTCCAAATCTTTTTCCATTGCCTTTGCCAATTTCCTTAGCCATTAATCGATCACCAGTGATCCCCATCACTATGCTTTTGCCCAACATTCAGCTTGGAATGAGTGTCCCATCATCTATGGTTATTATTTTTCCTTTATTAACTTTTATTACATGGAATTTTCATGAGGGTTGTTACAAAACCCTCCCCCCTGGGGAAACACTGTCCTCGGTGTTCAACAACACCTAAAACCTACAAGGCTGTTGTAAGCAAAACATACAACCCATGGAGCTTTATAACTCAACTCGTTGCAATATTTACAATGATCATCCTACTAAGAATCAAACCAACATGACAACATAGAAAGTATAACATCATAATGACATGAAACCCATACCGCTTATTGGAGCTTTATAACATAGCTCATGGCAGTGTTTACATCCATATACATATGTATGTATACCAAAAATCACCAAAACATGTAACAAAACATATACCAAAACATTCACTCAACTAGCGAATAAGGAAGGATACATAGCCTGCATCTGATCCTCCATCTCCCATGTAGCTTCAACGGGCCCAAAGTTATTCCATTACACTTTAATATGCTCGATTGCTCGGTTCCGGAGCATGAAATATTTATTTGCAAAATACACTGCAGTTTCGACTGATATTTTCCTTTTGGCTCCACCTACAATAGAGACCAGTTAATCAAATGATGGAATTTCACAAGAAAACATGGAAAACATCATGGAATTTCAATGAAACATGGAAAACATTGTGGAATTTCACTATCGGAGGCAGTGCAAGTCGATTGGCTACTGGCCCAATCCTCTCAATAATCCTGAAAGGTCCACAAAATCAGGGTGCGAGCTTGGCACATGATCCAATCTGCAAAGAGATCTTCTTTGGTTTGAAGCACAAGTACACCTGTTCCCCAACCTAGAACTCCTTGAATAACCTATTTCAATATGCATAGCTCTTCTGCCTATCTTGTCCTGCTTTCAAATTCTTCTTGATTACCTGCATTTCTCACTCCATTTATGCCAACATGTCCGTGTTATAGACAATTTTGGGCACTGCAACCCCAATCATACATGTCCATAAACCAAGGGATCCTAAGTCCCTAAAAGTGTTGCTTCACACCCTAAAGGAACAAGGTCAGCTGATTACATCATCTCCCAGAAGTTCTCCATAGAAAATTGCTCAGAACTGGTCAACGCTGGACCATACAGACTGCTCAGTGTAGAGGGTGCGATGCATCTCACCTGCTCAGTGAAAAGGGTGTGATGCATACTGGAAAGCCCTTCTGTAGGGTGCGATGGGTGAGAGTAGACAAATGGCAGAGACAGTTTGCAAGGTGGATCGTAATGGAATCTTCCAGAAACTTCTCCTGTGACACTTGCCTCTCTTAATTTGCCCAGGGATGAGTAAGAGATCATCAATCTCTAAGTGGAATCAAGAACTATCAGAGAGAGGACACTAATCAAAATCTCAGAAGCTGACTCACCCCCCTGCAATCATCTATATATGGATCCCTCATCCTAGAGATCCAGGGGCTGGAATTTTGTATCTTGTAAGGAAGTGTTGTTGGTTTCTTGGTGGAATATCACAGTGTTGGGTGATCTAAACTTTTCATGAGGTGAAGAAGGGATTTCATGCCGGGAGGATGATGCTGGGTTAGAAAAATTGGTTGTAATCCTCTTTGCTATTCTTGATATTAATAAAAATATTCAAGTTTTCCTCCACATTCTTGTATGTTTGATGATATATGCATTTGTGTGGTCAATATATATCTGGTCCCATATTGTTTATGATTGTGGATTTATGTTTTTCGATAGTATTATGCTGCTTTGATTCCACATGTGCTCTTTGAAGCTGGGTAAATGAAGGCAAAGCGGCAAGGATCTGTCAGAAGGGAGAGGAACCAAGCAAGGAACTAAGCGCAAGACTGAGGTTGGTGTTATTTGTTCCCCTCTTATCTACTTCTCATAAAGGAAAGCGAAAGTAGTTTTAGTTTGTTTGTTTCTAAGATAGCTACCAGTCTTAGTGGGACTAGCAGCTCCGAATGGACACTAGATTTCCTGATAACAAAATGGCGACTCCGCTGGGGAGCGAATAGATTGTTTGCTTGTCTATATTTGTTTGTTTTATAAACTTACGAACTGAGCCTGAAGTTAAGCTAGCTAGCCTTCGAACTGCATTTGCTATGCAAGTGCAAAGTAGATCAATGCTGCTTCATTCTATCTCCAGGTTTTGTTTATAAACTAAACAATCGATTTTCAAACCTTCTAATTGCCCTAGTGGTGGCTCTAATAACCGCATTAGATCAACCCCTGTGATTTACATTTACTGAACATCAATTGCTCGGCCTAAATCCCTGAACTGAGTTGCAAACTGTGACCAAGAGCCAAGTAAAGTCTCATCCTGGTACCATCACACCCTCTCTTCAAGGAAGTCTGTATGCATCGCACCTCCCGTGTGCAGTAGGTGGGATGCATACTGGATTCCCTGTGTTACAGGTGCGATGATCAGAAAAGGCTAATTTTGCCTCCAGGTTTTGGTTTTTCTTCACTCTTTTCAGCTCTATTCAGGAGTTTTTCTGTCTGTGATCAGTATACCACTGTGGAAACCCCCTCCCTTTCCATCATTCCGCCTCCATTGTGCAAAGAACTGTGAATGTTTTTATGTATTGTGCGCCATTTTCAGTTCTCTTTTACAAAGTAGTAGCGTAATCGAACTGTCGTTTCTTGATTTGGAAGTGTCGCAAGTGTCGTTTTCAGTCAAAGAAAAGAATTCTATTTTTCTTGGTGGTCAATTATATAGTTACTCTTGTATTTGACTTGAATTAGTATTTTTTCAAGTGTCGAAAGCAATTTTCAATTCAAAATCGCAAAGTGTCGTCATTATCTTCCTTTCGTTTTTGAAGAGAAATTTGTTAGTACTGTCGCTTTGAAAAGATAATTCAGATTTGTACTTAGCATTCTTCTTGTCATTCACACATTAAGAAAGCTGAAAACAAATACATGCATGTACATTTGCATTTAGACTGCTTGTTGGTTTGATTTAGGACAATGCATCTAGTGTGTGCTCTCTGCTCTATGTTGAAAGAATATTGTCTCTCTTTCTTTAGTAGCTAGGATTTTCATTGCAAAAAGAAGATTAAACGATTGTTTATCATCTTAGATTGAATTTTAGGAATTGTATATCTACATCACGCGGTGAACCTGAAAGGTAAATTTCTTAAGAAAGATCAACTGTAAAATAAATTCAATGAACCTAAAAACGCTTTGGAACCTAACGCACAACATCTAGAAGTCTAGGCTAGAGACGTATTCTGGTGTCGTAAAGCCTGGTAACTGTCGCTTTCATTGTTGGTTGGGTGATTCCTCCTCTTTGAGACGACAAGTGCCAGTACGGACTTGTGCTCCCACGTACCGTTGAGTATATATTGGGAGACCACAATAGGCTATATCCTTTATCCATAGGAAGCCGTGTTTGCCGCCCTATCGATCGCAATGCACTGAACACAACATTCGGGAAGATTGACTGCCGTACCGTAAAAAGTATTCTGCAGTTTTGCGATTGGTTTGGTAATCCCTTTGTCTAGATTTCCAGAGTAGTCTCTTTCATTCCTTTTCAGACTCCTTAAAGGAAAAGGTCCATCTGAGCACTTGTCACTTCAGGATCATTAAAAATCAAAGATGACTAGAGTCATCTTTTGTTTTTTCTCGACTCTTAAAAATTGAAAAAACAAGTTGTGTCAAAGCATCTAAAATTTATTTTAATCAAAATAATATCACCATTCCCGCGTTGGTCTTAGGTTGAGAAAAATGGAGTCCACCAACCAAGGATTTCCCCTTGGAGGAAATCCTAGTCCTTTCTCCTCTTGGAGAGATGTTGGTGCACCTCATATGGTCACATTGTCACTTCCAGCATTGATGATTGGCTTGCTAATATGGCTCTTCTCGACCTCCGTCGTTCAGAACACCGTGATTCCTGAACAATCGAGTCAGCAACTGGATGATACTAAAGTTACCCCCAACCTTCTACTTCGTTCGATTCTCCCTCTCCTCCTTCCTCTTCACTTGATAAAGTTGGTAAAGCCAAAAGTCAAGTAACTAGAAGGAGAAGAAGGGGAAGGAGAAGAAAGAGAAGAAGAAGAAGGAGCCAAAGGCGAAAATGGGTAGCCGGGCATCGTCTAGTGAAAATCCGCACACTGCACCGTCCAAGCCTAAATCTCCATGTGTCATTTGCAAAGGAGACCACTATCATCGAGATTGTCCTTACATCCCTCGGATCTTAAGGGACTGGTCTCCTCGTTTGCACAATCCGGTGTCATCAACCTCTGAAGATCATGTTGAAAGTACACCATCAACTAGTGAAAGCAAAGCATTTGGACAGAAAAGGAAATGTAAATTTCCTTGTAAGCTGTGTGAAGGCGATCACGTCGTCCATCGTTGTCCCTTCCTAGATGAAGCTAAAAGAGTTTTGGATGATCGTCCTGCTTCACCGCTACGACTTCCTCCTTGATACAAGAAACTCTTGCCGAGTCCATCACTAGTTGAAAATCCGACTGACACGCCATTGTGGTCAGTTGAAGCATCTATCATTGAAGATAAACCTGCTGAATCTATACCAGACAAAAGTCAAAAGGTTGAGGCCGCAGTCGACCTGGTCTTGTCTTCGGAAGGTCCATCTTCAGATGATACAATCACCGAAGAGAATGAGAACGACACCGTTCAATTTTTTTTCGTAAACACAGACTCTGATGAACAAGGGGGCAATCTACCCATTCCTTTACCACAGGAAGGAAGTTTGTTAGAGTCATATCTGGCCGTCTATTCGGTCCCACCTCCAAGCAACCTAGTCGTTTCCTTCGATTGGAATATACTAGGCAGACCTCATTTACCGGCTAATGTACCATTCCAAATCATTGTACAAGCTTACAAAATGATCTTGGTCGGTACCATCATAGATGAAGGGGCTTTTGTGAGTATCCTTTCCTCAACTACTTGGGAAGCGCTTGGTTCGCCATCGCTTCTACCTAAAATGAGAAATCTGACAAGCTTCGACAAAGGAACTAGTTGACCATTAGGGATCCTTCCCAATGTGCCCATAACGTTGAGAAGGAAAATTGTTTATATGAATGCAATGGTAGTCCAAGGACCTCTAGATTATAATCTCCTCCTTGGGCTCGACTATATTTATAGCATGGGAGCCATTGTCTCCTCACTCTTTAGAGTAATGTGTTTTCTGCATGAAGGCCGAGTGGTCCAGCTTGTAGACTAGCTTTCATTCCCCATCTCACACATAGCTAATAGTCAAATGCCATTCCGAAATGGTCTTTTCACGCAAGGAATGTCTCATCAATCTCCAGTCCGTCCACCTGAAGAGCGCGAGTGATTCGGGGGGACATGACTAAAACCCATAGGGTAGGTTTCCGCAGAGGATATATGACTAGTCTGACACACCCGTCCGTTTAGGAAAATGGGATTAGATTGGAATAAGATTCCTTCGTCAAAGTTATGTGAGTGGAGGCGACTGCGCCACTCACCTTTGTCTATTTCGGTAGACATCGCCAAGGAAGTGTTTTGTCTGCAACGTGGATGGAACAATCTTATGGTAACCTGGAAACTCTACTTCGCTATGCCTGGGGGCATGCAAACCTTTTTGCCTGAAAGTAAAGAGCGACCATTTATTTTCTTAGTTTGTAGTTTCTCAACCCTTTAAACTCATAGGATTGGTCGTTCCTAGCTTTCATAATGAAAGGATCCGGAGCAAAGTTTCGAATGGTGCAAGCTCCCTAAAAATTGAACCTATCGATGAGACATCCTTATTATATGACTGGCACGAGCAGTTTTTATGCGAAGTTCAAGCTCGTTAAAAATTAAACCTTAGCAATGAGCAAATGTTTCCCCCAGAGTTTAAGCTCATTAAAAAATGAACCAATCCCTGGTAAATAACCATTGTGAATGCATTATCATCAGCTTTTGAGCCCTGGTCGTGTTCTTACCATCACCTCCACTCTGTTTTAGCCGATCATTCACCTCCATTTGATTGTTTACCCCTTTTGAGGAACAACTACGAAGAGTGATCCTGTTATCCATCCTTGTGACACTGCCATGATTGGAAAATTCCAAACCTTACTTGGAATCAACTGCTACCTGAAATTATCACTCATTCCTCAAAAGACGAGTCTCCTTTAAGCTCTTTTCACCTGACTCGTAAAATATGAAAATATTGCCGAGCAACTGGCCTCTCCAGCTCGTTAAAGCTACCAGAAGTGCTATCTCTCCTCTAGATTTTAATCTTTTTGGACCTGAGGGATTATTACACAAAAAGATCGAGCGCTTGTTTTGTTCGGCTTGTTAAAATTACCGAAAATTCATCCCTTAAGTATTATTTTATACTTTTTTCGGACTTAAGGGATTATATGACGAAAAAGGATTATTGGATTCTCCTTTACGTCCCTTCCAGACTCTCTAAAATTGAAAAAGGCCGAGTTATCTTTGTCGTTAAACTCGTTAAAACCAAATAGCGACAAACTTGTCCATATAGACAAGAACGAGTTTCATTGTCGCTAGGCTCGTTAAAACATAGTGACGGGTTTGCCCGAAGGGCAAATTATAGAACAAGAATATGTTATCCTCCTCAAGCTTGACAAAAATAAAGAGGTACTGGTCAACAATGACTGGGGAAAAATTGGGAAGAAAACTTGAAGAAACTTTATTGGTAGCAAGTCGCTCTTGAACATGACACTTTCACTCCACGTCTGAGTCAGGTTGGGTTATTCTGTTCACCGGTCATATCACCATTGCTCCAACGCACCACCCATATTTGGGGTTAACGCTACCAATCCATGTCAGTGTCGTCGATATGTTCAAAAGAAGTCACTCAGAGAATTCACCTGTGTCTCATCCGCTGCAATACATTCGCGCTCCATTCTTTCATGACTGCCACCCTGAACCCTGTATCATCAGATCGTTTTCACCTCCAAAAATCATTTACTCCGTGCCATGTCGTAGATGTGGGATTCATTAAGGCCTTCCTATGACGGGTCGCTTCTTGTCGACATCAACTCATTATCCAAGAAGTAGACTTAGGGACAACCCTTTAAGTACTTTGGAGCTTGCATGCCTCAATGGCAAGTTTCTCACTTCCAGTGATAGGTTTACATCAATGGCCTTCAACCGAAAGATTTTGCGTGGTGTTCGACGCCAAGTCCCTTTTCACACCACACAAATTGTACTGTAATACCTTGAGGGTCATCATCATTATCGATGATTCCTCTCGCGCCTATTAACAACTTACATCATTGGCTGGTAATCAGGCGATGTCTTTCCATGTTCGACTCCAGAACATCTTTCACATGGATCGACTTGTACTCCGAGTGAAGATTGGACGAGTTTGAAGACCCTGGATCTAGTTTCATCCATCCGGGCTGCGATATATTCAGGAAAATAAAGACATCAAATGTACATTGTCGCTGCACAGATGATCATCCGAATCAAAGGATGATGACTCTATCAGAATCATCACTCTACCACACAAACAGTTGTTTGTCTTATGTACATGAAAATGAATTTATAAAGCTGAGCATGGGAATGCCCACCTCAGCTAGATCATGAAAAATATTATGAAGATAATGTATTGTATTGTATCTTATTACAGGTCGCCTTCCAGCTCGAAAAAACTTCGGATCCTCATGATAAAGCATTTCACCCGACATCAAAAGATTAAAGACCTCATGCTTTAGGGGGCAACTGTTACAAAAATTTTGTGCACTGCAACCCCAATCATACATGTCCATAAACCAAGGGCTCCTAAGTCCCTAAAAGTGTTTCTTCACACCCTAAAGGAACAAGGTCAGCTGATTACATCATCTCCCAGAAGTTCTCCACAGAAAACTGCTCAGAACTGGTCAACGCTGGACCGTACAGATTGCCCAGTGCATAGGGTGCAATGCATCTCACCTGCTCAGTGAAAAGGGTGCGATGCATACTGGAAAGCCCTTCTGTAGGGTGCGATGGACGAGAGTAGACAAATGGCAGAGACAATTTGCAAGGTGGATCGTCATGGAATCTTCCAGAAACTTCTCTTGTGACACTTGCCTCTCTGAATTCGCCCAGGGATGAGTAAGAGATCATCAATCTCCAAGTGGAATCAAGAATTATCAGAGAGAGGACACTAATCAAAATCCCAAAAGCTGACTCACCCCCCTGCAATCATCTATATATGGATCCCTCATTCTAGAGATCCAGGGGCTGGAATTTTGTATCTTGTAAGGAAGTGATGTTGGTTTCTTGGTGGAATATCACAGTGTTGGGTGATCTAAACTTTTCATGAGGTGAAGAAGGGCTTTCATGCTGGGAGGATGACGCTGGGTCAGAACAATTGGTTGTAATCCTCTTTGCTATTCTTGATATTAATAAAACTATTCAAGTTTTCCTCCACATTCTTGTATGTTTGATGATATATGCATTTGTGTGGTCAATATATATCTGGCCCGATATTTTTTATGATTGTGGATCTATGTTCTTTGATAGTATTATGCTACTTTGATTCCACAGGTGCTCTTTGAAGCTGGGTAAACAAAGGCAAAGTGGCAAGGATCTGTCAGAAGGGAGAGGAACCAAGCAAGGAACTAAGCGCAAGACCAAGGTTGGTGTTATTTGTTCCCCTCTTATCTACTTCTCATAAAGTAAAGCGAAAGTAGTTTTAGTTTGTTTATTTCTAAGATAGCTACGAGTCTTAGTGGGACTAGCAGCTCCGGTGGACACTAGATTTCCTGGTAACAGTCCGGCCCAATCAACACCCTGTTCACCGGATCGCTCCAACAGATGGGAGTATTGCAACTCTACCCATACAATTCCTTAAATGGACTCATCCTCAAGGATTCATGATACCCATTGTTATAAGCGAACTCTAAGTGGAAGGTACTCTTCCCACTCTTGCTACTGATACATCACATACAACCTCAACATGTCCTCGAATATCCTGTTGACCATCTCTATCTGCCCATCTATCTGTGGATGATAAGCTATATTGAAGGCCAACTCTGTGCGCAAACTTGCAAATAACACCTTCCAAAACTTGGAAGTGAACATCACATCCCTGTATGACACAATCTTCTTCAAAACTCCATGCAATCTGACTACATCCCTGATGAAGACTTGTGCTACATCTCTCGCTAAGAATTTAGACTTCACTGGAATGAAGTGTGTTACCTTTGTCAACCTGTCCACCACTACCATGATGGAATCATGTTGTCTCACTGTCCTTGACAAACCTGTGATAAAGTCCATGGAAATGACCTCCAATTTCCACTCTGGAATCAGAATCGACTGTAGCAGTCCACCTGGATGCTTACACTCTTCCTTCACTTGCTGACAATCCAAGCACCTAGCCACAAAAGTTGCTACGTCTCTCTTCAAATTCGGCCAATAATAGAATTTATTCACTGCTGTCAGTGTCTTCTAATAACCTGGGTGACTTGAATATGGTTTCACATGAAACTCCCTCAAGATCACCTTCTTGAGCTCATTTCTATCTGGCACATATATCTTGTCTCTAAATCTAACCAATCTATCTATCATGAGACAATAGTGCACATCTTGTGCACCTGCATCTGTACCTATACCTGTACCACTACCTGTAAATGTACATGTACCACTACCTGTACCACCATATGTACATGTACATGTACAACTACCTGTACCTACACCTGTACCACTACTTATACCTATACTTTGTTGCAATCTATGCACAATCTCCATATACCTGTCATCTTGCTGACTTGCCTACAAGATCCTATCCTATAACTCTATCTAATAGGAGCTCATAACTGTTATGTGATTTACCTATATCTGCCTACTAAGAGCATTTACCATCCTTTTCTCTTTACCTTTGATACATGATCTCAAAATTGAACTCATTGATTGCGACCAACCACCACACCCGCCTGCCATTCAGATTCGGTAGGTCAAATAGATACCGTAACCCACTGTGATCACTCATCAATACAAAATCCTGCCAAGAAGATAGTGCCTCCACATCTTCAATGCATGTATGATCGCTGCCAACTCAAGATCATGTGTTAAGTAATTCTTCTTGTGCTTGTTCAATTTTCATGAATCATAGCATACCACCTATGCATCATGCATAAGGACTCCACCAAGTCCTCTGTTGCAAGCATATGTACATACTACAAATTCTTTGTTCGAATTTGCAATCTTTAACACTGGTGCATGTGTTAACAACTGTTTGAGCTGCTCAAAATTGGCTGCACACTCCTCTGTCTAGTCAAACTTCTTATCTTTCCTTTGCAATGATGTGATAGGATAAGCAATCTACGAGAAGATGCTGATGAGCCTCCTGTAATAACCTACTAACCCCACGAAAGATCTCACGTCATCCACATTCCCCGGAGCTGCCCATTCCATGATATCTCTTACCTTTTCTAGGTCCACTGCTATGCCATCCTTGGGAACCACATGTCCCAAGTAGTGTACCTCAGTCAGAAAGAAACTATACTTGCTTAGCTTAGCATACAAATGATGCTCTCTCAACAATCTCAAAATTGCTGCTAAGTGCTCATAATGCTCTTCTTTATTTTTTGAATATACCAATATATCATCATTGAACACAATAACAAACTTGTCCAAATAAGGATGCAACACACTATTCATCAAGCACATAAAAGTAGTTGGAGTATTAGTTAAAACAAATGGAACTACAACAAACTCATAATTCCCATACTTGGTTTGGAAAGTTTTCTTGTAGATCTCCTCTTCTTTAATGCGTACCTGATGATATCCAGATCTCAAATCAATCTTCGAGAACACTGTTGCTCCCTTTAACTGATCGTACAAGTGATCAATCCTTGATAAAGAATACCTCTTCTTGATGGTCACTTTGTTCAACTGCCTGTAGTCAATGCATAGCCTAAGAGTACCATCTTTCTTCTTCACAAACAATACCAGTGCACCCCATGGTGATACACTTGGCCTAATGTATCCCTTGTTTAACATTTCCTTCAACTGCAGATTCAAATTTACCAACTCAGGTGTAGTCATCCTGTAAGGTTCTTTGATGTTGGAGCTGCCCCTGAAACCAACTCAATAGAAAAGTCTACTTCCCTGTGAGGTGGCAACTCTGAAATCTCTGCAAGAAATACATCCTGAAACTACTATAGAACTGGGTACCTGCTCAAAACATCTGCATCCTCAACTTCCTTACCTTTGTCACTAGAAATGTGCACTAAAAATAACACACACCCTTTCCTATAAGTATGCTTGGCCTGCATAGATGTCACCATTCTATCTGATGTTGCTTTGTTCTTACCACGCAAAACTATTTGTTTCCCATTGTCATCCAAGAACTCAATGGCTTTGTCATAACAATCCACCTTGGTTCTATGAAGGTACAACCAATCCATACCCAACGACATGATATATGATCCCAACTATAATACATTCAAATGTGATGAGGTAGGCATACCATTCAAATCAAATGTACAAGATCTTACCTAATGATGAACCAACTTCTTTGTACCTGTAGCCAGCTACACTAACCAAGATTATGCATGCACTTCTTTATTCAAACCACACTTATCCACCAGGTCAGGATGAACATAGCTATTATATCCAGGGTCAATCAAAATAAAAACAAATTGATCACAAAGCTTATTTTCCATCTCAATGATAGATACCTGATGGTTTGCTTCTCTATTATCCAGCGCTACATAGATCCTAGTAATACTCTGCCCAACATCTCCCACTGTCTGTGCCTCCTGAGAACTATAGATTTTAGGTCTACCACCCTGATGTTGTGGTCAATATCTCCTATGATTCTCTCCTCCACAAGTCCAACACTACAAAGGCTTCCAATCTTCTTCCTTAGTCTACTCCTCACATTGAAGTCCCTGTCCTTTGTCAGATGCATTGAACTTCTTAAATGGCACTGCAGTCTCTTTATTACTTGTACCCTGAGGTCTTTCTCTCTTCTTGTCCCATTTTCCTTTGTTCCTTGCATCACCTTTCCATTTTGTCTTAGTCTCAAATCTACGCTTTGATTGCTCATAGAAATTCTTTAGCTTTTTAGATGGCCTCCTCCAATGATCTAGGCTCATTGAACTCAATCTTGTCATTGAATGCAATCGATAACCCACTAGTGAATCTCTAAATCTTGGCCTTATCCTCCTTGAGGTAAGGCACATACCTCAGTAGCTCCAATAACTTGGTAGTGTACTCCTCATTTATAATTGATCCCATATTTAGCTCATAGAATTCTTTTGCCTTGCCATCAAAGTATCTCTTGGATAGGTGCTTCTTCTTGAATAGTCTCTCGAACTCATTCCAAGCCAAGTCCTCCTCATGAATACCTTCGACAATATTCACATATTCACATATGCTTTTCCTTTGAGATTGAATGTAGCTATTCTGACTTTCATGTTCTCTGAGTAATCATGTAACCTGAAGAACTTCCTCATACCAAGAAACCATTCCTCTGCATCCTATGACTTCTTCATCTCTCCATCAAGTTTAGGTGGCTTGTCTTTCTTAAACTCATTCGAAAAATATCCTCTATCACTCCTTTTGTAAGGATGATAACGGTGGTGATCATAATGCCTGTTAGAACCAGAACTTGAATAATACATGCATCCATCACCTCTCCTATCTGGAGTATCCAAGGACTTGAATTTTATGATCGTGTCATCTCTATCTAACCTATACCCACGAGGAGACCTATTTCCATATGCCCCATTAGTTCTGTCATCCTGCTTATGACTGATCCGAAGTGATCCCTGTCGCTGCAATTCTAACAAACTTTGAAGTATCACTACATTTACCTCAACTTGTTTCTCTTGTCCCTGTATGATTATGTCATTGTCTGCCTTACAAATCCTTATTTCTACCTTTAAGCTTCTCAATGTGTCTGCCAAATCAAAAGAGTGCCCAACACCACGCTGCTCATCTGATCCATAGGGAGAGTCTGGGGAACTGCAGTCTACCATCTTGCTAGCCATCTTCGATATTCTTCCTGCAAGGTATATCATGTCAACGAAATTTAATCACAATAAACCAACATAATTTAGCATAATTCGGGAAGGATACCTCATCTGCAAGATCAACAAATCGACGTAACACATGTATAACATAATCATGATAATATATAGAAATATAACACATAAGCATATAGCCATATAACCATCATTCTAGCTAAATTCCAGTCATTAATGCATAACCATATCAACTACACATACCATGACCTCATGCATGACAACAACCACCACATCGCAGTACACTTGACCACATATGAATACTAACGAGCATAAGCAATGCATAATCAACCATACACACATGACGACACACTCCACAACAACACCATCAACTTCCCATGGAGACCTCACTGCAACCATAACCCATACCATACAAATTCCACAAGCACATGGCATCACAACAAAATAAACACATATGCAACCAACATGAATGCATGGCCAACACACAACCCATCCAGTTTGAGGGGTGAATCATGCTTTGATACCACTCTGTAACACCTTCCTCCCACATCTACCTAAGTAATCGGCCAACTGGGGTAAACATGTGATTCTACGTTAGTATGATATGATTCAACTCCCTATGTGTTAGTTAAGGAAGTGGAACCGATGAAAACAAACCATACAAACTTTCCACATCAACAACAAAACTCCCACGAGCCATCCCAACCACTTAGGTAACCATCCCCTGGGTCCCACTGAGTTTTTAGACCACTAAATCCCAAGACGCTCCCTTGATATGGACAAGCATGCGTCCAAGAGGCTCCAAATGCTCCCACAACATGGGTATGCATACGTCTGGGGACTTTTCTCCTCAAACCTGTGCCCGCGACTCCGAGATTTGTGCCACTTTTTTAGGCCCAGAGCCCAGGTCACTGCCCAGAACTCAATGACAAGTTTAGAAATGAATTATCACAATATAACAATGATACATCTACAAAAACATTGACAAGGACTAGACTAGACCCCTACTAGCCATGACAGGCATTTCGTTAAACATGTCACAAATATGTAATCTACAAGTTTACAAAATAGATCTGAGCATAAAGGTCTCATACTTATTTGATATTTGCTATGAGGCATTGTTTCCTTATCACATTGGCTGCATTATCATCTATTAGGCCATAGATACATTGTTGATTCATTTACAAGTAAAAACAATATGAGAGCCATACATAGCCACTTCATAATACATGTGCATAACCAACATACTAACAACATAAATACCAAGGAAACAACATCCATATAATCCACATATAAACCAATATAGTACTCATGAAATAGCAAGGAGAAATAACCTCATATTAATGATGCAAAGGCCGACCAGGTTCTAGACTTCCATGAACCACCTGACTACAGACATGGCTGAGATAAATCTCTCTTTAGCTAGTCACCCCTGTGACATATTCCAAGCATGAATGTGGGATCTCATAAAAAACATAAATTAAAACCCATCTAGGCTTCCAGAGGCCAAACCACCTCAACCCATCAAAAAATGATTCCACCTCATGGTCAGACATCACAAACCATCACCAGATTGGTCTCTACCTAAGCCTTCCAGGGCACCAGAGCATTTGTTCTGACCAAGGATTCCAGGACTACTAACTCAACCAAAAACTTTCCTTGAGCTTCCGGAGCGTTTGTCCAACCAGGGCTTCCAGGACTAGTAACTCAACCCATCAAGGGATTCCAGAGTGTATGTCCAATGAAATTTTCCAGGGATAGTAACTCAACCCAAGTTGTTACAGGGCTTCCAAAGCGTTTGTCCAACCAGGGATTTTAGGAACTAGTAACTCAACCCAAGCTAAAGGAAACATGAGAACCAACCAGAAAAACAAATAAATAAACCCACAACACCATGGCTATTGTTGGGTCTTGAGAATGTCATTCATTTCCATTACACTTTCACTATTATGTCAATTATATCACCTCCATTTCACTACTATGTCACTACATTCATCCCACTTTCATTATCATTGGGCCACATTTATGTTTTTCCAAACCTTATTAATTCTTAGCCTTTTTAAGTGAATTTGTGGTTAAAAATTAGGAAATAATGTGCATATGATTATACCTAACAAGTGGGTTGAGATTGTTGACATGTGTAAGTCCAAAGGAGGCTTCTAGAAGACCTTCATGTGGCACTCTAAGGCCAAATTCGAATTTGAGTGGAAAGAATCATGGGATCATGATGATATGTGTCACATCTCCTAATTGTATTGAAACTCTAAGAAGACACGTGTCTTATCAGTTCCTATTTTGATGAGGACTTTAGAGGTAGAGGGAGAGATTCATGGACTCTCATTAATGAGATGGCTTCTCATCTTTTTGTATAAATAGGAGATCTCTCTCCTTCATTTGTTAGCTTGTTAGTCTTAGCTTAGCTTGGCTTTTTAGTTCTTTAGCTTGGATTTTGTAGTTCTTCCTTGATGGCTTTTGAAAGCTTTGAAGAGCTTTGTTGTACTTTGTAATTTTGAAGAATTTGAATAAAGTTTTGATGTTCTCAACATGGAAGGAGATGTGAAGTAGATGTCATGGAGCATATTAGAATGTAAGGTAGAGTAGATTTTATTTTGTAATTTTGCTTTGATTTCATTCATGTATGTCATTTTATTTCTTTCAAGTTTGATAGTTTAGATTTTCCATTCATGCAATTTTAATTCATGCAAGTGTGTTCAACCAGTTGATTATAGATTAGTTTTTCTTTACATGTTTTTGCATCGAATAGTGATATGAGATTTGGCTCTCTGCTGAACTTTTTCATAAGCTTTTCAATTTCAGTTATGCTTTGATTTCAGTCTTATTTATTTGCTGTTGTTAGTTAGTTTAGATATCAACTTCTTCATGTCATTTGACGTTTTCTCCAAAGCCATGGCTTAACCCCGAAAAGTTACTTGGCGAGCTATTGGATTATGAGTGAAGTGATTTGATTTTACTTTCATCTCTGCAATTAGATATCAGGTTCTTCATGTTATTGACGTTATCTCCAGAGCCATGGCTTAACCCCGAAAAGCTACTTGGCGAGCTATCGGATTATAAGTGAAGTAATTTGATTTTGCTTTCATTAATTTGCGTAGGTAATTTAGATATCAAGTTCTTCATGTTATTGACGTTATCTCCAGAGCCATGGCTTAACCCCGAAAAACTACTTGGCGAGCTATCAGATTATAGGTGAAGTAATTTGATTTTGCTTTCATTAATTTGCAAGTAGGTAATTTAGGTATCAAGTTCTTCATGTTATTTGACGTTATCTCTAGAGCCATGGCTTAACCCCGAAAAGCTACTTGGCGAGCTATCGGATTATAAGTAAAGTAATTTGATTTTGCTTTCATTTAGATATCAATTCTTCATGTTATTTGACGTTATCTCCAGAGCCATGGCTTAACCCCGAAAAGCTACTTGGCGAGCTATCGGATTATAAGTGAAGTAAATTGATCTTCCTTTCGTTAGTCTGCAATTTTTGGTTTGTTTGAGTGCAATAGTTTAGATTTTATTTCTGTAATTAGATAGGCAGCAGAGAAAGTGATTTCATGATTAGTATTTCATCTTTTGTTTGATTTAAGTCACTGCATATTTACGTTCATGTTCAAGTATTAATTTTATCAATAGCATGTTTTGAGATCATTTGAAGTGCTAAGTTTTGGAAGTTACTATAAGGGACATAAACCTTGTCTTGAAATCTACATCCATACTTGACCTTTAAAAGTATTCTTAAGACCTTAGAATAGGATTTCCATTTGCATTAAACACTTTAGGAGACCAACAAGAACAAAACCCCAAAAAAAACATAAACTATAGAACAACGAAGTAAGAAAAATGTTAACTAAGCACATATGGTGCACCACACTTCATCAGTTTACGATACCCAGATTGATAATTTATGTAAAGCAATTTAAGACGTTAAATTGACTAGACATTTTTGGTGCCGTTGCCAGGGAAGTGTAATTAGGAAACCTTATTTCTTACATCCAAAAAAAATAAATTAATAATTCTTGAGTATGCTCTCCTCCTGCAATTTGTGTGATCTGGAGGATTAGAAAAAGAATTGTTATGCAAAAAAAAAAGAAAAAAGAGGAGACAAAATAAACTTCATCATTTCAATTGATTCAATAAAAAAAAATAAGAAAAACAAAATAATAATAATGAAACCCAACTACTTTGATAGGTTCAGCTATCCAAGATTAACTGGTTATGGTTTGTAGTGGTCCTCAAAACACTGTGTCCTGTTTTAATAAGATTTTGCAACTTAGCTGCGGAATGCAGCCTGATTCCGCAGCTAATTGTGAATTCCGTAGCTAATTTCAAGGTTTAGCAGGTTACAGGCATCCAATGAAGAAACCGACCACATGGGCATCTCCAGAATTGTCCCGACATGGATCCTATCCTAGTCACCTAGCCCAGATTGATAAAAAAATTAGCTTAAGACCTCAATCAAAGTCCTGTTTTTAGCATGTTTACCTTGAAGCCTTTGCTACATGAAATTGAAAATCATTAATCATTCTTATAAAATTTCACAATTTCAGAGAAAAAAAGACAGAAATAATCAATGGCTATTCCCAATTTCAGTTTCCACTGTGGCCTCAATAGAAAATCTGCACTCCTGTTTGAGCTTTGGCCTTAAAAAAAACTTGCAAAAACATTTAAAATAAAAAAAAAGCCTCCTCTAGTTGTTTGCCTGACTCTTGTAAACAGCAGCAGCAGATCAATTCTTTCATCTCTGTGTAGGCTCTGAAATTAGAGAGAGAGAAGTAGTATGCAACAACATTGCGTACTGTTTATCCCTGTGCATGCGTTTTTTTTTTGGTTTGTTTGTTGTGTAGACAAAAATCAGCGTTCACTTGACAAACAGAAATCTAATGATCATAACAAGGGAGACCACCCAATTCATGGAAAATCCATTCTTGAACGCACGACATCCTTGAAGGGGGTACTAGAAGATATGAAATCTGTGCAGATATGAGATCAACAGGCCTACGTTGATGCTGCCCTTCGTAGAGTTGACTTTACATCTCCTCTTGGACGTTCATATCCTTCACTGCTAGGGTCATCTTCACTGTATCAGTACTGATTGAGATTTTATAATTTCTGAATGTGTTGGTAGCGTACATTTTTGAATTATCTTTGGAGACTAGAATCATAACCTCTGATTCGAAATTTCACAGCCGAATGCAGCAACTCAGGAAAAACGCAAAACACAGAAAAACGTCAAACTTCAACTGCATGATCTGGCCAAACGGAGATGAATTTGGGAAAAATAAAACATGGATTTTTTCGCCAATAGGGTCAATTAGTTAACCTAGAAACCATTTTAAGGAATTTGAAGTGGTTTGGGAGATCTCCTCGGTTCTTTGGAGCTCATTTTTGCATGCCGCGGGAGAGAAAAATAGAAATTTAATTGATGAACAGTCTGTTGTTTTGACTCAGCGTGCTTGGAGAAGACAAAACCAATTTGGGAACCTAGTATGTGCTGGCATTCAATCTTGTTTATGCGTCTTTAATTGCTAACGATATCATGCAACCTCCGTGATTGTATTTTAGCTTAACCGCCGATAGCAGAGACATATCCCAATTGAATACGATACTTCTCCAAGCACCTGTTTAACGGTTAATTCCATCACTTGAACCGGTTGGATATGGCTCTTTTACATCCATATTATTCTGAGCTTCTCTCTTACACCTCCGCAGCTTTCCTATGTATACAAGCACTTCGATTTTTCATTATGTTTCCAATTTTCTCTGTTTACATGGGCAGCCACTCCATTTCACAGTATCTTCTACACTCTGTTTTCACGTATTTCATGCATACAGCTTCTCTGCTTTCGTGTATGTATAGCCGTTTTACTCCATACTCATAGTTTCTATCATTCCATATCCATATTTTTTTTTAACCAGTTGTTCCACTGTACATACACAGTCTTCTTTACACAGTCATTTCTCAAACAGTGAAAGGAAATTTGAAAAATAGCAGAGAACAGAGGCTCATGAATAATTGGTCTTGTGCACCAGCTGTGATCTTAGGATCTATCTCCCTGATACTTGGCTGCATAAAATCTCTTTTCCAATAACTTAAATGAGAAAACTAATGGTTGACTGTCTTTTAGCTATGGAATGTAGCCAGATTTTGCAGCTAATTGGCAATTCTGCAGCCATTTTCATACTTCTATAGGTTATAGGTGTCAAGAGACGAAACGAGCCACATGGGTAGCTGGAAAAATGTCAGTACATGGATGGTGTCCTATTCATTTGATCCAAGTCGATGAAAAAGACCCCGGTCAAAGGGAAGTCAAGGTGTTTGTTATCACTAAGTCACCACACTAAGTCGTCGCATGTCATAAAAAATAATAATTTTGAATCAATGAAATGAATAAGTTATTTACTCACTTTTCTGAAGGTATTGATTAATTTTGGACTGATGATGAAAGATGAATGGCTAACTTTTTATTCAAGATTTTTAGCTACAGAAATTGTGCTTATTCCACAGCTAAAGTCCAATTCCGCAGCTAAACGTCAATTTGTAGCTGAAAAACCTCATTGTTCAAATCAACCTAACTTTCTCATACAAAATCAGTTTTTGATGATTCAAGTATTGTTGGAAAGATCTCAACAAGATCTACACAATGATAAATCCATCATTAGAGTTTGAAACGGTAAATAATGAAATAAATTGCTGAAAAGAAGCAACATTCAACTTGGGGCACCAATTCCAAAGCAGGTATAAATTCTTTTGATTTTTCCTTTGAGAACTTGTTTCATTAATACAAATTCTTAGTTTTGTGTGTAAATATCATAACTAGAGAGATTGATCACCTCTCTCCTTTGATAATCTTACATTCCATTGCAGAAGAAGTATTAGTTTTTTTGCAGGTTCCAGGAGGAAGGACAAATGACTACAAGAGAATGGTGTCTCTCTAAGAGACCAATTTGTTTCATAAGAGGATGATTAACAACAAAGAGGAAATATGTTGATGCAAAATCAGATCCAAACACTTGAAAAACTTCCAGATACTATTGTCTCCATCACATCCATACCTCATAATAAACCATTCACCTCATTTCACTTCATATTTTCCATTTACATTGACATACACTTTCCATCTCTTTTTGTCCATTCATAACCCGCAAATAAAAGCAAGAGGCTCATTGACATGCTTATTGCCCATTACCATTTCTGCTCTCCACTGCCACCTTCCATTTTCATCTTCCCTTTTCTATCATTTTCATTCCACAAATAAGCCCTGCTTCAATGCAAATTATTGAGTCCATAGTCCTTTGAATCTAAGTTCCTTGTAAAGACACCTTGAAGCTTGCATGCCTTAATGGAAAGTTCTCATGCTGACAAACAATGGGAATACATTAATGTCCCTTGTTCGTCAGATCTTCTAGGTGACTCGACATCGGCAAATTCATTCGTACCTAGCAAGATGTGTTTGGGCATCTTGACTCTCATTGTCATCAATGGTGAGAGTTTTCGTGTTGACTAGTGGCATCCATTAATGGTCACTAAGTCAACAATTTCCTACTATGTTCGACATCAGAACATCTTTTCACATAGTAGGAATTGTGCCAATGAGTTTTGAATACATGAAGACTATTATTTCCAGCATTTTGGAGTAGATTCAACCAGTTTTAGTAGAAGCAATAAAAAGTCATCTTAACTCTTTATCCATGACTCTTCTTGTTCAGCCACTTGAAGAAGAATATGATTAGAATTTTGCAGCCACCACACATACAACTCATCCATTCCAAAGGGTAAGTTAAGGTATGTCATTTTCTAACTTTTGACCATAGAATTCCATAAAAAGCTAGAATGATAATTGTTGGAAAAACATTTCTCTTCCTCATTTCATAAAATTTCCAATACCATTAGTTGCCGGGGGGGGAATACATTCATATTCATATCTTGCCATGTCCATATCATATTCAGGAGCCCACATACTTTTAATATATATTAACTATTACATTGTTATTATGAGCATACAATGGCTTTTCAAAAAGTGCTTAAAGGATAAATTGGATACAAACAAAATCATGGTTGTCACACAAGAACTAACTATCATGCAATCTAATAAAGATATACTTTGCAACAATAATAAAAATATCATTATGAAAAGCTCAAAGATCAAAATAGAATGCAAAAAAAAAAAAAAATGGTTGTAACACAAGAACCAACCATGTTGCAATTCAAGTAAAACACTTTGCAAAAATATGAAGTTATCAAATGATATCATGCAAAGTTAAGCCAAAGCTCAAGGATAGAAAAAAAGTTAATTTAATATATATTACATGAGGACATGCAATAACTTCAGTTGGGGGGTATGTTGGGTCTTGAAAATGTCATTCATTTTCATTACACTTTCACTATTATGTCCATTATATCACCTCCATTTCACCTCCATTTCACTACTATGTCACTACATTCATCCCACTTTCATTATCATTGGGCCACATTTATTTTTTTCCAAACTTTATTAATTCTTAGCAATTTTAAGTGAATTTGTGGTTAAAAATTAGGAAATAATGTGCATATGCTTATACCTAACAAGTGGGTTGAGATTGCTGACATGTGTAGGTCAAAAAGAGGCTTCTAGAAGACCTTTATGTGGCACTCTAAAGCCAAATTCGAATTTGAGTGGAAAAAATCATGGGATCATGAGGATATGTGTCACATCTCTTAATTGTATTGAAACTCTAAGAAGACATGTGTCTTATCAGTTCCTATTTTGATGAGGACTCTAGAGGTAGAGGGAGAGATTCATGGACTGTCATTAATGAGATGGCTTCTCATCTTTTTGTATAAATAGGAGATCTCTCTCATTCATTTGTTAGCTTGTTAGTCTTAGCTTAGCTTGGATTTTTAGTTCTTTAGCTTGGAGTTTGTAGTTCTTACTTGATGGCCTTTGAAAGCTTTGGAGAGCTTTGTTGTACTTTGTAATTTTGAAGAATTTGAATAAAGATTTGATGTTCTCAACATGGGAGGAGATGTGAAGTAGATGTCATGGAGCATATTAGAATGTAAGGTAGAGTAGATTTTATTTTGTAATTTTTCTTTGATTTCATTCATGTATGTCATTTTATTGCTTTCAAGTTTGATAGTTTAGATTTTCCATTCATGCAAGTGTGTTCAACTGGTTGATTGTAGATTAGTTTTTATTTACATGTTTTTGCATCAAATAGTGACATGAGATTTGCCTCTCTGCTGAACTTTTTCTTAAGCTTTTCAATTTTAGTTATGCTTTGATTTCAGTCTTATTTATTTGCTGTTGTTAGTTAGTTTAGATATCAAATTCTTCTTGTCATTTGACGTTACCTCCAGAGCCATGGCTTAACCCCGAAAAGCTACTTGGCGAGCTATCAGATTATGAGTGAAGTGATTTGATTTTACTTTCATCTCTGCAATTAGATATCAGGTTCTTCATGTTATTGACGTTATCTCTAGAGCCATGGCTTAACCCTGAAAAGCTACTTGGAAAGCTATCGGATTATAAGTGAAGTAATTTGATTTTGCTTTCATTAATTTGCAAGTAGGTAATTTAGATATCAAGTTCTTCATGTTATTGACGTTATCTCCAGAGCCATGGCTTAACCCCGAAAAGCTACTTGGCGAGCTATCGGATTATAAGTGAAGTAATTTGATTTTGCTTTCATTAATTTGCAAGTAGGTAATTTAGATATCAAGTTCTTCATGTTATTTGACGTTATCTCCAGAGCCATGGCTTAACCCCGAAAATCTACTTGGCGAGCTATCAGATTATAAGTGAAGTAATTTGATTTTGCTTTCATTTAGATATCAATTCTTCATGTTATTTGATGTTATCTCCAGAGCCATGGCTTAACCCCAAAAAGCTACTTGGCGAGCTATCGGATTATAAGTGAAGTAAATTGATCTTGCTTTCGTTAGTCTGCAATTTTTGGTTTGTTTGAGTGCTATAGTTTAGATTTTATTTCTGTAATTAGATGGGAAGCAGAAAGAGTGATTTCATGATCATTATTTCATCTTTTGTTTGATTTAAGTAGCTGCATATTTATATTCATGTTCAAGTATTAATTTTATCAATAGCATGTTTTGAGATCTTTTGAAGTGCTAAGTTTTGGAAGTTACTATGAGGGACATAAACCTTGTCTTGAAATCTACATCCATACTTGACCTTTAAAAGTATTCTTAAGACCTTAGAATAGGATTTCCATTTGCATTAAACACTTTAGGAGACCAACAAGAACAAAACCCCAAAAAAAACATAAACTATAAAACAACGAAGTAAGAAAAAGGTTAACTAAGCACATATGGTGCACCACACTTCATCAGTTTACGATACCTGGATTGATAATTTATGTAAAGCAATTTAAGACGTTAAATTGACTAGACATTTTTGGCGCCGTTGCCGGGGAAGTGTAATTAGGAAACCTTATTTCTTACATCTAAAAAAAATAATTAATAATTCTTTAGTATGCTCTCCTCCTGCACTTTGTGTGATCTGGAGGATCAGAAAAAGAATTGTTATGTAAAAAAGAAAAGAAAAAAGAGGAGACAAAATAAACCTCATCATTTCAATTGATTCAATAAAAAGAAAAGAAAAACAAAACAATAATAATGAAACCCAACTGCTTTGATAGGTTCAGCTGTCCAAGATTGACTGGTTATGGTTTGTAGTGGTCCTCAAAACACTGTGTCCTGTTTTAATAAGATTTTGCAACTTAGCTGTGGAATGCAGCTTGATTCCGCAGCTAATGGTGAATTCCGCAGCTAATTTCAAGGTTTAGCAGGTTACAAGCGTCCAATGAAGAAATCGACCACATGGGCATCTCCAGAATTGTCCCGACATGGATCCTATCCTAGTCACCTAGCCCAGATTGATAAAAAAATCAGCTTAAGACCTTAGTCAAAGTCCTGTTTTTAGCATGTTTACCTTGAAATCTTTGCTGCCTGAAATTGAAAATCATTAATCATTCTTATAAAATTTCACAATTTCAGAGAAAAAAGACAGAAATAATCAATGGCTATTCCAAATTTCAGTTTCCATTGTGGCTTCAATAGAAAATCTGCATTCCTATTTGAGCTTTGGCCTTAAAACAAACCTGCAAAAACATTTAAAAAAAATAAATAAAAAATAAAAACCTCCTCTAGTTGTTTGCCTGACTCTTGTAAACAACAGCAACAAATCAATTCTTTCATCTCTATGTAGGCTCTGAAATTAGAGAGAGAGCAACAGTATGCAACAACATTGCATACTGTTTATCCCTGTGCTTTTTTTTTTTTGGTTTGTTTGTTGTGTAGACAAAAAATCAGCGTTCACTTAACAAACATAAATCTAATGATCATAACAAGGGAGACCACCCAATTCATGGAAAATCCATTCTTGAATGCACGACATCCTTGAAGGGGGTACTAGAAGATATGAAATCTGTGCAGATATGAGATCAACAGGCCTACGCTGATGCTGCCCTTCGTAGAGTTGACTTTACATCTCCTCTTGGATGTTCATATCCTTCACTGCTAGGGTCATCTTCACTGTATCAGTACTAATTGAGATTTTATAATTTCTGAATGTGTTGGTAGCGTACATTTCTGAATTATCTTTGGAGACTGGAATCATAACCTCTGATTCGAAATTTCACAGCCAAATGCAGCAACTCAGGAAAAACGCAAAACAGAGAAAAACATCAAACTTCAACTGCACGATCTAGCAAAGGTTATTCCCAAGTAGAGGGATTGACTTTGGTGATGTTTTTTCTCATGTTGCCAAGTTAACATATATTAGATTTATTTTATGTATTGTCACTTCTTTTGATCTTAAAGTAGAATAGATGAACATGAAAATGACATTCCTACATAGAGATCTAGAAGAAGAAATCTACATGAAGCATCCAGAAGGATTTCATGTGAAAGGAAAGAAAGAGCTACTTTGTAGGTTGAAAAATTCCTTGTACGTGTTAAACAAATCAACAAGGATGTGGTATCAAAAATTTTATACTTATATACTAGGAGTTGGCTTCATAAGGAGCAGACCAAATCACTAAGTATATTTCAACTTAGTTGGTGACCATGATATTTATTTGGTCTTCTATGCGGACAATATGTTGCTGATTGAAAATGTTAGGGAAATCATCTAAGAAGTGAAAACTGAGTTATCCTATAAATTTGACATGAAAAACCTCGGTACTGAAGATTTTATCATAGGCATGGAAATTAAAAGATATTGAGAAAACATGAAACTCTAGTTAAGCCAAAGGAAGTATGTAGAGACAATATTTCAAATGTTTAATGTGCAGGAATGTAAACGAGTAAAGGTGCCTATCCTTGTATGTGTAAAGTTATTTGAAAATTAGTGTCCCAAAGCACAGGAAGAGGAAGAGGAAATGTCTCATGTTCCATATGTTAGTGTGATTGGAATCTTGATGTGTGCAATGGTCTGTACTAGACTGGAAATTGCACATGTAATGGGATTATTGAGCAGATATATGTCAAATCCATGGAAGGAGCATTAGATAACAATAAATAAGGTTTTCAAGTATTTTCATAACACTACTAGCTATGATAACTAAGGAAGACCAAGGTTGGATAGAGTGTTGGACATACATGGCTTTGTTGATGTAAATTGGGTTGGAGATTCAGATCACAAAAGATAAAAAAGTGGGTATGTGTTTAACCTATTTGGAGGAGGAATTAGTTGGATGAGAGAAATACAATCAATTGCACTCTCAAGTATAGAAGTTGAATACATGGCAACCACTCATGCATGCAAGGAAGAAATTATGGGTATAGAGGTTGCATTCAGGTATTAGGTTGGTACAACAAGATGTAATGATATATTGTGATAGTCAGAGTTCAATATTCTTGGCAAAAAAGTCAACCTATTATTCGAAGGAAAAACATATTGATGTTCAATATCACTTTGTGAGAGATATGGTTGAAGACAAGAAGTTATTGGAAAAAAGTGGACACTTTTAAAAATGTTGCAAATTCATTAACAAAATCTATGAGCACTGAAAAGTTCCCTCGGAGTAGAGAAACAATGGGCATTATTTCCCTGCATTGTTGATCATGTACCCCCGTGATCCCCCATGTGCTAAGAAAAGAACAATTGGAGAATGTTAGGTATATGTTATATTCTTTGCACAACTATCTCCATGCATTGTAAAAATGTGCGATGCACAATAGGGGGGTCACAAGGGCGTGGTAATGCCCCTAGAGAAAAATTTTGGGTGGATTTTTGCGTATGTTTTTGGTGGTTTTCAACACACAATTTTTGCTAAAAGTAGTTTTATGGTACATGGTGGTTTTGCCCATGGTTTTGTAGTTTCAGTTAAGGAAATAAAATTGTATTCTAATCTAGCTAAATGGATAGGCGTTCATGGATGCGACAAGGTATCTATTGTACTGTAATACTATACAAAAGAATATATATTGCAAAAGATCTTGTCGATTTTCCTGTTTTTGGATTTCCAGGATAAATTCTCTATGTTAATGTGTGTGTTTTCCATTGCATCTTTTATGTTTTATTAAAATGTTTTTTCAATAATTAATTTTATAGGGTTAAAACCTATAGCTTCTACATTTGACATGCTATACTACTAGTTGTAGATGGTTCACCTATTATCAGTGTTTCTCCTTTCACAAATTTGATAGCTTGATTACTCATCTAACCTTCATAACCTAGGCCTTCAATTTTTGGTTCACCTATTATCAATGTTTCTCCTTTCACAAATTTGATAGTTGCATTGCTCGTCTAACATATTTGTATATGATTCTTAATACCTTGACCTCTTTTACCTAAACCTTTTCTATCATAACCCATTTTTTCAGAAGTTTTGTGCCAATTCCTTTTGTGCACCTCTCAAATTTTCCTAGTTCAACATATTCATGTTTATTAGGATGATTATTCAGAGCCTCAAAATAAGAGAGAGAGATATGTACATCAACATTATTTTCACCAATCAAACGATTAGTAGAAGTATCAGTCTTCTAAATGAGGCCACTAGTATCACAAAATCCATCATACTTGGATTTCTCTTGATTTAACCATTTTATTTCATTTTCAAGTGTTAACAACACGTTTTCTTTCGCTACAAATTCATGTTGCAATGATTTTATCAATCTGTCCTTTTGATATTTAATTTGAAAGAGATCATCTATAAATCAATCTAATGAATTCAACTTCTAATGTCTTGACGTGTTGTGTAACAAAAATAATAAATTCATGATAAAGTTCATTATATTTTGACCTCAGTTCTACAACTTTACCTATCATGGAATTATATTGCTTCTTTAATTTGTTTATTTATTGCAAAACATCATCAAGATCTTGTTGTAGTAGTTCAATTTCATGATTAATAGTTCATAGTCTTTTTCCTCCTTTTTCCCATTTAAAAAATGCTAATAATTCATGCTGGTTTTCTAAAGTATGAGCACAATAAACACAGGGCGTCGAATACAACCAATCATACACCAATATTTCAAACACGGCAATGATAAAAGTGCCAGGTAACACTGATCATGCACCTTTAATTCAAACTTGGATTTCAAATTTAACACTTCATCCTCGACTTTGTCTTGGACTCAACTTGTAAAATTCTCAATTTCGATTCCTTACATTAATAATTCAATTAACTAAAAGCTCGACAACTATTATTGGCCACTCATACTATTGAACCACTCTTAAAATGATCTCAACATTTACCTTTTACTTTAAACCACGAAGACCTATTAAATTAATGGGACTAAGGCCTTCACAAAATTCCTCATTTACATACAAAGACCTTTTCATTCATAATGGTATTTAAATTAACCTCTTAATATTTGCTTAATGAACTTTAAAAGTCCACCATGACTTAAAACTAAAAACCTTAATTAATGTTACCTTGATGGGGGTGGAAAATCAAAGAAATAGTGGGATTGGGGGGAGCATTAGCCACCCCACGGGAACCCAAGGGAACTAATGAGGGTTGGGGGGGTGAGGGGGGTAGGTACAATGTTGCATGATCCTCCCATGAAACTCATGCACAAACACTTAATAAGAATCATGGCGAGCTTGATATGGAGATTGGTGGTATTTTGGTTTGGTTGCTGGCTATCAATGGTAGTTTGGTGTTTGCAGGAGAGAAAGGGCCAACCCAATGGAGGCCCTACAAAATTGGTAAGGAACCATGAAATTGGTAAAAATATATCTTATCAGACCAACTTTAGAGACTCTCATAGGATAAGAGGGCATGTGAATGTAATTTGGGACTCGAGACCTGGTGAATTTCTAAGTTTATGGAAGCTTCAACATAATGTAGCCATGTTCCCTTGACATATGACATGATTGCAGTGGTATTCCTCTCCTCACAACTTATATGCTTTGGAGGTAAGAGATCTTCACTGCTTTATTATGGTGCTATTGTAGCGGCTACAACCACCCTCCAAAATTTTTCCTATGATTTGATTTTGGAGCCTTCCTTCCTATCCATATGAGCTTAACTTGTACTGTTGTCAAGTACTCATGATTTGAGTGAGACTTATATTTTCCATTTGTTCTTGTGCTTGATTTTTTTCACACATAGCTGATCTTTCTAAGTCACAAGCTAACCTCCTGACTTGGTCAAACAACAATTTTGGGCTTGCTTTGAGAAACTGCGTAATCCTTGAGGGCAAGAAACCTTGATGATTGGAATTGTGCAGTTCTGACTGGCAGTCTACCTTGATCTCAGAAACTACGCAGTCATGGAAGGCAGCCCCAAAATAAGCCCAGAAGCTATGCAACCCCTCACTGAGCTCAGAAACTGCGCAGTGCACTAAGCCTAAAAGTTGCCCAGTTCCTCGAAACTGCACAATCTTTCCCAATAGTGTGCATGGAAATTTTCCCCAGAAAAGAAAGAAAACTAAAGGGAAAAAAGCATCCCTAGGAAGTAGGGATCTATTGTTAGTTTTCTAAAGGTGGGACATTTCTATTTTTAGAAATTTCTACCAAGTGTCACTTTTCCTTGGTTTTAGGCATGCATGTCATAAACCCTCACTTTCTCAAATCTAGTTAATATACACCTCTAGAGCTCATTTGCACATATTATCTTGGAGATCTAGCATTCCCAAGGAGATCAAGGAACCTTTGGTGCAGTCATTGTCACTTTTTCGGCTGAGTTTCACTTTTGTTGTCTTTTTTTCATTTCACTTATGTGAGTGTTGTTTTGATTATTTCTCTTCATGGTTGCTATAGTTTCAACTTATTTTAAGTTGTAGAAGCATTGTTATACGTTTTTGTTTTCCTTTCACAAGTGTTGCATCAGTTTTCCTGTTTTTGCACTGATGGTCATCGTTGTGACGACTCTCCTCACATACTTCATTTTTCTTTTGTTTTTTTAGTCTCTACGCTTGATATACATTGATTCGTTCATACTTAGTCAGTTTTACACTCAAGATCACATCATCATTTACTTCTACTTGTTTTTCACACTTCCACTAGGTAGATATGTACTTCCCTTGCCCAGATTTTTCCTTGTCCAAATGGGCACTGCGCAATCTTAAGGCTCAAGCCACAAGATTTGCCTCTAAAACTATGTAATGTGCAGTACAAGCTAGCCCCAACTGAGCACTGCGTAGTTCTAGGGGTCATCATGTCACCTTGGCCTCTAACACTGCCAATGCGTAGTCTCTCCCAGCCTCTGCCTAGGCTGGGACTACACATTGCACAACCCCAAGCCTCAAGCTTCAACCCTAGCTATTGGAACTGCACAGTGCGTAGTCCCAAGCCTTAAGCTTCAACCCTAGCTGCTAGGACTACACAATGCATAGTTTCCACAGGCATCCAATCCCTCTTGTCAATGAAAATTACACAATCCTTCCCATCAGATGCCTGGTTTGCTGCTTGATCATGCTTTGTAAGTAGATTTGCTTAAGATTGGCACTTGCTCCATGAGTGCCTTTTCTTTCCCAGAGGTACAACAATTGCTGAGCACCTCTCTAGCAGTCACTTTTACTGTGGCACCAAAGAGATCTGATTCAAAAGAGACCATTGAAAGCAGTACTAGTGAAGCAGTTGAGCAAACATCAGTAGACTTACCAGTGTATGTAGACACTCAACTGTTTATAGAAAAGGGGTCAACACTAACATGATAACAAATTAATGAAGCACTTCTAGCCAAGAGCCTTGAGGCAGATCTCGAGGACAACTCCAGAAGTAGCACCAGCAGAAAGCAACAATCTCGTATAGGATAAGGGAAAGAGAAATGTTGCCAATAGTCCAGGGGGAGAACAAAGCTACAAGACCAAAGCAGATCTAATCCTTATGAAAGCATCTTTAGCATAAGAAGCAAAGAGAAAGCAGAGGATACAAAGAGTAGAGTGGAGGAAGAGAGAAAATCAGAGCTTGCAGGAAGCATAACTAAGATTGAAGCAAGAAGATCAAGAACTAAAGGAAGAACAAGAGCTGAGAAGGAAAGAACAAGAAGAGAAGCAGAAGAAGGAAGAAGAATAAAGGCAAGGTGCAATGGCAAAAGAAACAATGCCAATTCAAGTTAAAGAGCAAGAACAAAACCAACCAGCAGTAGAGGGAAAGAACGAATAGATGCAGGACCGAGAGATTGCTCAATCGATCAAATATTTGATTGAAGTTGTAGACATGGAGTTGGGACTAGAGCCACAGGATGAAGATATTGATATGATGCTTAATGCAACATAGGTCATCGTTTAGTCTCCACCACCTCCAGCCGCACAGTTAGCCCTGAGCAAGGAAGGGACATATTTGTTAATTTTGGATAATATCGGATGTGCTCTAGCTCCAAAATTTTGTGGAGGGGTTAGAACACATGAGATCTCCAAGACCCAGAAATTGTTTGGAGAAATTCCACCCAGACGAGGAGTTATTAAAATAATTAATATTTTTAATGGGTTCCTAAGTCTAAACTTAGGAAAATAAAAATATTAACGGGTATTATTAAGAATATGGGTGAGAAACTTCTAAGTGATGAGGATCAAGTGTGTTTTAATTTTAGTTGTTGATTAGGGACTTAATCTATGCCATTGATTCATCAACAAGAAAAGCATAAGAGGAGGCTTGAGGGTCAGTTGGAGATACACCAAAAGTGATTAGTCAATTTGATTTTTCTGGGGCGATGTTTGCTGAGAAAATCAAATAGGTGATCTAAGTTGCAGTGAGAGGGGCAATAGTAGAGAGTTGAATTAGAAGGGAGTTCGAAGCCAATGAGCACCAAGCAAAGAGGCAGTAGTAGCATCAGAGAGGCAGTGCAGAGGCCTACGCAGGCTAGGAAGGGGCTCACGCAGAACTAAAGTAGGCCAAGAGGGTTCTTGCAGTGGCATTGCAAGATAATCATTAGAAGTTCGAGATTTTTTTGGGAGTTCGATGTTCTTAGCCGAGAAGGCTGAAGTTGAAGCTCTTGAGAGAAAATTGATCCAACAGAGAAGTGACGCAGTCTCCCAGAGGAAAGATATGGCCCACACAAAGCAGATTGTGCTGGGATTTTTGTAGTGCTTTCCAGAGTCAGCCATTCAGTGGATCAGTTGTGACTGAGAGAACGAGGTAAACCCTCATATGTATTTATTGCTGCCAAGATTTCTCTGAAAGGTTAGCCGGTGTGAGAGGCAACCTGTTGTACTCAAATTCTGCTTGCTTAATAATACTAACCCTCTACATGCTGCACTGATTTTCCAGCACTGGGTTTTTCCAGGGACATTTGTCCAAAAATAACAGTGTCCCTTGTGTATTTTTCTTGTTCTATTTTCAGTTCATGATCTGTATGTATGTGTAGTATGCAATAGTGTTTTCATCATTTTTTAAACAATTACATAACTTGTTGAATGTAAAAAAAGTAAGAGATGATAAACCAGTGATTCCAGTAGGATTTTTGATGTGTAGATTTAGAAATTTTCACATGGTATTAGAGGATTGCAGATCATAGGCGACCAAAGACACTAGCCAGAAGATCCAGAGAATTTGCAGTAGAAAAGCAATTGTCCCGAGTGACAATGTTATTTCAGAGGTAGACGAGTAGCTGCAGAAGTGATGCAGAGCCAGATGAGTGACGTAGAGGCTCACGCAGTGCTTGCGTCAACATTCCGAGCCTGTAGAGGGTGATGGTACCCAAGAGGAGATCATGTAGCGACTGCATCAACTCTCTGGGCCAACGCAGAGCCTGAGAGGCTTAATTTAGTCAGTTTCCGGGGCCGGAGAAGAAGTGCAGATTCAATCAATGGAGCTGGTGGGACACTGTTGCGGTTGGTGTAGAATAGTGTCTGTGGAGACAAAGGTGAGGTAAATGGAGTCACTACCTTGACAGATTTCTAGCCAAAGAAATCTAGATCCAGGTTGTAGTATCAAAGGAGGTTTGGAGAGGAGTGATTTGACATTTGGCCGGAGGATTTCCATGAAGGAAATCAAGACTCAGAGGTAGTCTAGAGGAGCTTGTTCCTTAGAGTATTTCTAGTGCCAAGAAATCCAGATTTGAGTCTTGCTAGATTAGCAGCAGGAGAGGGAGAAGAGAACCAATCTTATTTTTTGAGCAGAGATGGCAGTGAATGGAATGAGGGATCAGGACAGATTGGATGGATCATCCAATTTTGTCATCTGGAAGGCTAGGATCCTAGTGGTCCTGGACAAAAATTGCATTAAGGACTATGCCTTGAAAGTAGTTGTTGTTCCGATGGATGCTGATCCGTTAAAGAAGTATGAGGAGGCCCAGGCGAAGGCCAAGTGCATGATCCTAGATGGGGTCAAATATCATATAGTACCACACATTTTTGAGAAGGAAATAGCAAGGGAGATGTGGGAGGTGCTAACCACCTTATACTAGGGAACTTCCGTCGAATGGAAGATGCTATTAGAAAATCAGCTGAGACAGTACCAAATGCAGAAGGGAAAAGATATCAATCCCTTCCTCCTCAGGTTGCAAGGGATTCATGACCAGTTGGCTTCTGTGGGGTCTACACTAGATCCCAAGTTTATGGTTAGGACTACCATGAATGTAGTCACTGAGGACTGGGAGACATTTGTCAAAAGTATCTTGGGCAGAGAAACTCTCCCTAGTTGGGAGGAGATGTGGGAAACTCTTTGATAATAAGAGAACAAGAGGTTGACTAAGGCAGGGAGTGGTGATAAAGGAGCCCGGGTCAAGAAGGAGGAGGAGGAGGATGCATCTCTCGCATCATTGGGACAACAAGGGAAGAAAAAGAGAAAGAAGAAGGATATTTCCAAGGTCAGATGCTTCAAGTGTGGGGAACTTGGACATTTCACCACTCAATGCCCCTGGAAGAAGGGAAAGGAGGAGGCTTCTGACTCGAAGGCTACTCCAGCGAAAGCTGACAGGGAAGGCAAGGATGACGATTGTGCCATGAGTGCTCATGCACCCTTGGAGAAGAGGTGGGGCGACATGGAGTTGTAGTCGAGAGGACTGCATGTCGGGCAGGATCATTGAGGTGCCTAAAATCTTGGATCACATACGACTACGGGATCCCTTAACGACAGTAGAAAAATGACGGGTGTTGGTTGGAGTGAGGTGTGATGGAGTGATAGTGGCAGAGCTAGAGTGCCAAAGTCTGAGGTAGCGCAGTGGATGTTGTAGTAGTGTGGGAGGCACATAACAGTTTGTAGCAGCACAGTAGCAACAAAGGGTCAACACAGATTAGCAATAGAGGTAGCTTCAACATCATGAGGCATCCAAATTGACTAGTATGTCAGTTTTTGGGTGAAGGTTCAATTTCTCACTTCTCAGCAATTAAGTTATAGTGCAACAGTTAGCAGTGGTAGTGCTATGGGTAGCATGAGGCAACATTTTGAGAGGGATCTGTAGTAAAAAGGTAGCAGTGGTAGTGGCAGAGTCATGGGAAACAGTACAGGAAGCAGTAGTGCATTGGATGAAGGGTAGAAGGCCAAGCATCAACAAAACAGAGGACCGATGCAGTGGATCAGTGTAGTACTTATGTTGAGAAGTGTTACCAAAGCACATTCCTCGCTAAGAGGGAGTGTTGATTTTGGGTAGCATCGGATGTGCTCTAGCTCCAAAATTTTGTGGAGGGGCTAGAACACATGAGATGTACAAGACCCTAAAATCATTTGGAGAAATTCCACCCAGATGAGGAGTTATGAAAATAATTAATATTTTTAATGGGTTCCTAAGTCTAAACTTAGGCAAATAAAAATATTAATGGGTATTAATAAGAATATGGGTGAGAAACTTCTAAGTGACGAGGATCAAGTCTATTTTAATCTTAGTCATTGATTAGGGACTTAATCTCTGTTGATTCATCAATGGGAAAAGTATAAGAGGAGGCTTGAGGGTGAGCTGGAGATACACCAAAAGTGATTAGTCAATTCAATTTTTCTGGGGTGAGGTTTGCTGAGAAAATCGAATAGGTGATCCAAGTTGCGGTGAGAGCGGAAGAAGTAGAGAGTTGGATAGGAAGGGAGTTCCGAGCCAACGAGTACTAGGAACAGAGGTAGAAGTAGCATTAGAGAGGTAGTGCAGAGGCCTACACAGCCCAGGAATGCGCTCACGCAGAGCTGACACGGGCAAAGAGGGTTCTTATAGTGGTAGTGCGAGATAATAATCGAAAGTTTGAGATTTTACAGGGAGTTCGATGTTCTGAGCTAGGAGGGTTGAAGTCTAAGCTCCTGAGAGAAAATTTATCCAACAGAGAAGTGACGCAGTCTCCCAGAGGCAAGAAGCTAGCCCACACATAGCATATTGTGCTGGGATTTTCGCAGTGCTTGCCGAGTCAGCCATTCAGTGGATCAGTTGTGACTTAGAGAACAAGCTAAACCCTTGTATGTATTTCTTGCTGCTAATATTTATATGAAAGGTTAGTTGGTGTGAGAGGCAACCTGTTGTACTCAAATTCTTCTTTCTTAATAATACAAACCCTCTATATGCTGCACCGATTTTCCCACATTGGGTTTTTTCGGGGACGCTTGTCCAAAAATAACAGTGTCACTTATGTATTTGTCTCATGCTATTTTCAATTCATGATCTATATGTATGTGTAGTCTGCAATATTTTTTTCATCTTCGTATAAATAATTAAATAACTTGTTGAATGTAAAAACAAGTAGGAGATGATAAACCAGTGATTACAGTAGGATTTCTGATGTGTAGATTCAAATTTTTTGACAATACTTCCCCTTGATGATGATCCGGTAATGGATGTGTACAATTTGTCTTATGATGAATTCTAGAAGAGAATTGTAGGAGCAAAGAGAAAACATTTTTCGAATGATCATGCATCACCTGCATTCACTAGAGATAGGGTGATAGTGGCAGACATCGACAGGAATCCAAATGTCATTGCCGAAGCCAACTTGGCCTTTGTAGGTGCAGTAAGATCAAACACATAGTACCGAGCTTGGCACAAATATGTGACCGAGAAGCAACAAGTGGAGGTTGTTGAGCTAGAGTTCTCCCAAACTCAAGCATCAGAGTTTTGTGTCTTGTTAGGCTATCAATTTGTTTCTACCCTATTTTGTCTTATATGGGTACAAGCATAAAATGTAATATTATTTGTAAAAGTGAAATTCCAAGTGTCCATATTGGAATATGAAGAGTCATGATGTAATGTATTGAGTCATTTTGTAAAGAAGTTGAAGATTCATGAGGGTAGTCCAAAGGTCACAAAGGGGAGTTGAAGAGTTACCCCCTTTTATTATAAACATAACCTCATAAATCATGCAACATGCTTTTGAAAGCCACACTTTTGGCTCGGCTTAGGCTTAGAAGGAGCTTGGGATTATTGTGAAGAGCCTTTGATTCTCCGTAGCGTAGAGCGGGTATACTTATTTGGAGGAGTAGGTATTCTTGAATTTAATGTTCCACTATTAGGGCTAGTGGTCCACCAATGGCGTATGTATGAATGGAACTTTCAATTATAATAATAAAATCATAGATGGCACACTTTCATGCATATGTTGTGAATATAGTAGGACTATTCTTGTTGTATTTTCAATGTATGTTATTTAACTTATGCTTATGCTTATGAAATATTTCGTTTGAATTTGTATGAATATTTTTGAATGCATGTTGTTGTATTAATTAATCACTTTAACTTTTGGACTACTCCGAATCTTAGCTTGTGATGTCATTACGCTTGTGTGTTCCTTTCAAGCTATGTACTATTACAGGCTCCCAACGGGCAAACTTCCTTCTCCCTTCATGTGTTGGAACCTTCATGCGTCACACTTGGCTATCCGCAGGGTCACACACTTGTTCTCACCCAAAGTTACCATACTTCACTCTTTACGTTTTCACAGTCAAGGCATAACATTACCACCCACTGCTGGGACTCCTACTCCAGAGTCCAAACTATGTGAGGGCTAGTTTGGACTTCATATCTGGGAGATCCTTGAATGTTGGTGGGTCCAACATTGTCAACATTTCTAGCGCTAGAAGGAGGGTCAAATGACAAGCTGAGTCCTTGAAGTCTGTTTTTAATTTCTACACTCATTTAATGAATTCTCTCCAAATCATAACCTCGACATGTTTTTCCAGACACGCAAATCTACAAGTGCCGACGAATATCATAGATGACTTGTCAACTTTCAAATTCGATGGTGAGGGTGAGACAACCTTCTTTGAGCATACCGCTCATTTTATTTAATTCTACATAAAGCATAACATCCACTGTGAGGACGTTGGTTGTAGGTTGTTCATCCTCACGTTTGAAGGATGCATAAGGCAATGGTGTCACACATTAACCAATGCCTCCATACACTCTTTTGAACATCTTATCATAGAACTATTTCACGCTTTTGATATGTATGATCATAAACGTATGTGCAAGAAAATTTTAGAATTGCGAAAATCACCTGATGAATCATTGCATCATTTTCACAATCGTTTCATGCATCTTTGCTTTGAATTTCCGATAGATGAAGTTGATTGGAATTTCTTGTTCATGTTTTAGAAAATACATCGAGTTAGAATATTTTGAGCCGCTTCCAACATACCTCGGTGTTGGAGCTTCCAAATATGCGATGGAAAATGTTATTGTTCCATGTGACCATCCATCCTCTTCTCATCAAACAACTCTAGTTCCACAGGTTGAGGTGGGAGAGATTCAAAATTCATATGTTGATCTACCACCATCTTCTCCCACCCCGCATACTCAGAATTTTAGCACAAGTTTGGACTGTGAGTTTGATTGTTATGATGAAGTGTTATCTCCTCATCCTCCATCCTTTGGTCCCTATGATCCTCTGAATTGTGAGTTTTCGTGTTCACTTGTTTCAAATCTCTCTTGCAATGTTCATGAGGATCAAGCGTTGGATGGAGTTGGTGTTGAGCAACCAACTTGCAATATCATTCACAATGATTATGTGGGGGAGCCCATAGCTGAACAAGAATATGCGGCGAAGGATGATTTTCTTCCTTTCACACCTCTCCTTCATCATCTTGACATTTTCTACGATTTTGTCATTCCTATTGAATCTTGTGAAAATTTAGTTTCTAATGATGTTACTACTTCTGATCATTCACAGAACACATGGGATGTCAATTTTTCATCTAGATGTGGAGAGGATGAATCTTCTACTCTTGATATTCCCAATCTCTCATCTCATCTTTTTGAAAACTTAGAGGGTGAAATTTATCATTTTTCATCTTCCCCTCTTTGCAATTCATCAGATCATGAGGATGCCTCTATCTGTGATCTTGAACTTTCTGATCGTGGTTGTTGCAACCTCTTCATTGATTCATTTGGTCACGATTTTGATTTTTCCGTTGTCGATCTTTCCTAGCCATCGATCCATGACAATCTACCTTCTGATGAGTTGGAACTTCCCCAAGTTGTCGAGGCAATTCAACCCAAGTTGATGGTTATGTCAGGTTCTCGTAGTCTTGAGGTCAGTTCCACTTTTGTTTAAAAATGTATTGAAGCTTTCCAGGATCCTCATCACTCTCTCATACACATTGAAAATCAATTTGTTTTATGAATTTCGCATCCTCCATCTGTATCACACAATCCTATTGCCCAGTCATTGGAGGAGTCGTGTGTGGCAAGAATTGTTGCAAAACGAAAATTTTCTTCTTTCTTCATGTTCACTCATCTTCCCAGTTTCAAATTTTGTGTTTGCATGCATTTGACTCATAATGTGTTTAAACACCAATGTACATCCACAAAGTGTCTTTCAGGCACTTTTCATTTTTACTTTTCTACGTGTTTATTCAAACTTCAAACATTTTGGTTTGTATTGTCCTATCTTTCCTATTTAATATTTCATATATCTTTCTTTCCATGCATTCCCTCGCCCACATAGGCCAGCCAATGCGTTGATGGATGCATTATAAGTATCACTTCACATGAGTCTAGCCTATTCACTGTTAGGTTAGGAGTAGGAGTAGTTGTTTTCTTTCTTGTTTGTTTCTTTGAATGGCTTTCTTTCACTTTCGCTCCGCTTCTTTCCTTTTGCTCGTTTTCTTTTCAGTTATAGGATAACTTCCACGTGAGATTGTGTTTTGATTCTCTCACAAGCTCGGTGAAATTAAAGAGGAAGTTGTACTGCTATCAACGTTTGGTATCTCTTTATTCCCTATCTTTATGTGAATCTTGCCTTTCTTTTAGTCGATGATACTATGATGGAAAATACGTTCCTTCGGAGAGAGTCATAGTAAAATCACAATGCTTGCACTTTTAATTAGTACGACATACTCTAATCGGACTTTTATTTTTTAGTTAATCCTTGTCAACTAATTCAAGTAGAGTAATTAGGGGAGGAAAACCTTAACAAGTATCTTAGAGGTATATATAAATATCCTTCTCTACAACCTCTTCTGATCTCAATAAGTTGGGAACCCTCTTCCGCTCCCATGAAATAAATAAGTTCCTATGCACATTTCTTTGAACAAAAAAAATGAAAAAAAAATGAAAAATGAAATAAAGGGCGAAAGAAGAGAAAGCCTTCATGTGCATAGATGTGAAGCTAGCAACTCCACAGGGGTACTGTCAAGGATCGCTGGCAATGGAGAAATGTTTGTGTTCCTAAAGTGACTTCGCTAGGGTACTGTCTAGGCCTAATGGCAGCAGAGCCACACCAGAGATGAAAACTAAGACTTGTGTTATGAAACCAACTCACAAAAAGATAGAAAAGATAGAACAACGACTTAAAAATCAACCTTTTTGATGGGGCAACCTGATTTACATTACACAAATGAAAAATTCTTGGATGATGCAAATGACAATACCTCTTTTCTATATATAGGAGTCTAAGGGGTCCCAATATAATCAGAACCTACATAACAATAATATTGTAGGGGCACGACAATAACAATAGTGGGCTTCTGTGGGGCATAATAGTAACAACATGGGGACTATATGGGAACAATAATACAATAAGGGGGTTGCACTAATAACAATAAGGGGTTACACTAGTAGTATAGGGACCTAACATGCCCCTCTCCTTCAAAAAGTGTTTTCCTTAATGCTTGAGTATGTTTGGATGCTTCTATATAAAATTCTCATCCTCCCATGTGGAACCTTCAGCGGGTAAGTTCTTCCACTTGATGAGATACTCTAAAATTGATCGATTTCATAGCTGTTGATTTCTTGTTTTTGTGACTTCTTCCGGTTCTAATATGATTTTTCCTTCCTCGTCAAGTTCTAGCAATATTGTTTGAACTGGGATCTTCTCACCTATAACCTTCTTTAAGCATGAAACATGGAAAACTAGGCGCACTCCGGAAGATGTAGGAAGCTCTAATTTGTATGCCATAGTACTAATCTTTTGTAACACCTTGTACGGACCATAATAATTTGGTGATAATTTATTATCCTTCTTAGCTTGCTTGAGGGACATTTGTCCGTATGGTTGTAGTCATAGAAATGCCGAGTCACCTACATCAAAACTTCTTTCGCTGTGATGTTGATCTACCTGTTGTTTCATTCTATCCCGCGCCAAAGTGAGGTTATCCTTTAAGAGTTTGATAACTTGTTGTTGATGCTCGATGTGATATTCCACTACTTGAACCTTAAAATTTTCTTTTAAAGATGATGTGATGGATGGTGGGTGATATCCATAAAGTGCCATAAATGGGGTCATTTTTTCTACAGTGTGGAAGGAAGTGTTATACCACCATTCAGCCATAGGCGACCACTTGGCCCATTATGTACGTTTATCATATACAAAGCAACGAAGATATCCTTCCAAATGTTTTTTCACTATCTCAGTTTTCCCATCAGATTGAGGATGATAAGATGAGCTATGAGCTAAATGAGTACCCAAATATTCCACCTCTTGTACTCCAAAGAAACATTTAGAGCTTTTTGCATTTAATTGTTTCTCCTCCAATAGTTTGAGAACCTTGTCAACATGTTGAACACGATCCTTCCAAGACTTTCTGTAGATTAGTATATCTTCAAAAAATACTAACACAAATTTTCTAAGGAAGGGTTTGAAAATGGAATTCATCAAACCTTGAAATGTAGAAGGTGCATTGGTAAGGCCAAGAGGCATGACCAAAAATTCATAATGACCCTCATGAGTTCCAAATGTTGTTTTTGGAATGTCTTCAATCTTCATTATGAATTGATGATATCCTGAACGAAGATCCAACTTGGTGAAGTAAATTTCTCCATGTAATTCATCCAATAATTCATCAATTATAGGAATGGGAAATTTATCTTTAATAGTAATCTTGTTGACCTTACTATAATCTAGACACATGCACCATGATCCATCCTTCTTGTGTACCAATACCACTGGAGCAGAGAAATAACTTTGACTAGGATGAATTATACCAACCTCTAGTATTTCTGCAACCATACATTCAATTTCACTCTTTTGGGCATATGGATATCTGTAAGGCCTAATGTTTGACTGATGTTTGGGGGAACACTTCCTGGAATCAAATGAATAGCATGATCATGATCACGAATATGTGGGAGGCATTTGGGAGTCTCAAATACCTTTGAATGATTGTCCAAAATGTTTTGGAGATTTGGGGAAATAGATGATTTTGATGTGGGAACCTCTAGTGAACATAATTTTGCAATTACACCCCATTGTAATTTATTTAGAAGATTTTTCATGCTGTTAGAGCTGATTATCTTTTCTGGTTTCCCTGATACCCCTTAATTCAAATTCCTTTCCTTCCCAAGAAAAATTCAAGAAAAGTTCTTGAAAATTAAAAGCTATCATACCCAAAGATTGTAGCCATTGGAATCCTAGTACAACATCTGCACCACCCATTGGAATGGAAAGCATTGGACTATTCAAGACATATTCTCCCATGGATAGCTTGATATTATGGCACTTTCCAGAGCAATTTATGGTTCCTCCATTTACAACCATTACTTGACACTCTGGTGCTGGATATAGGAAGCAATTCAATTCCTTGACTATCTTACAATGAATAAAATTATGGGTACTACCCGAATCAATCAACACTATTACCTTTTTCTTCTTGATATGCCCTTCTATCTTGAGAGTTTGAGGAGTAGTAATTCTTATCAATGCATTACAAGATATGGTCAGATTCATTTCTTCTTTCTCTGGGATTGGTTCCTAGTGTATATCCTCTTCTTTTGACATTTCTTGTTCCTTTTCTTGCTCCTCTTCCCCATCTATGTAAATTAATTTCTTCTCAGCACACTTATGACCTTTAGTGTATTTTCTATCACAATTGTAACAAATCCCTTTTGTTCTTTTTTCTTCCAATTGTTGTGGTGTCAACCTTGTATGTGGTGAAAGGCTAGGAGCAACAACACTTCCATCTTTATAGTTGTGAGTGGTAGGCTTCCTTGTTGCCATAATTTTTCTTTCTAATTTTCTTGCGAACCTAAATGCCTTCTCCAATGAATCAGGTTCCCAAAGGCGAACATCATGTTGGATGTTATCCTTTAAAGTCCCTATGAACACATCAATCCTATGCTCCTCTGGAATATCTTTTACTCTTATTTTCAATTTTTGGAAGTCCTCAATATGCTCCATCATCGAACCCTTTGTTTGAGATTTATCAATTAGCTAAAAAAGGTGTTGCTTTTGTATCCTCATAATGTGCTATCATTTCCTCCGTAAATATTGCCCATGTGAAAATTTGTTTACGAGAGCAAAGCCACCGATACCATACAAACTGATTTTATTCCAAATATAAAGTTGCAATGCGTAGCTTTTTTTGTGTTTTGCACATTATGGAGATAGAAATATTGCTCCATCTGTAGTATCCATGTCACGGGATCCTTGCCATAAAACTTCCTCATATCGATCTTTGGAACATGGTGGGTCTTCAATCCAACGTTAGGGTCTATGAAATCATGATTAGCATTTCTTTTGTTCTCATCATGAGTTTCCTTTACTACCCTTTCATCATTAGTAAGCATTTCTTGTAGGAACTTTGTCAAATCTGTCTTCAAATCTTCCATGTTGCCTTTAAGTTTTTCTTCTACAGCATCCATCTTAGCTTCCAAACCATCCATGTTTTCTTCCACGTCTTTCTTTAAACCATCCATCCTAGCTTATGTTACTTTTTGTGAGAGTGAATTTTGTTGCACTTGGTCTTGTAATTTTGATATAACATGTTGCATTTCTTCCTCTTCTTCATGAGTCATGCTAGAGATTTCAGATTGCTTACTAGGTGTTTCCATTTTCTTTCTTCGGGGCATCAATTAATGATAATAATGCTTCACTATGCCCTTTGAATTCATTCAAACTATTTTTTCAATATTGAATATATTGTATCTCTCTAATTCCGTATCTCCAAGGTTTGAAATTGTGCCCTATGGTAGCCCTCTGATTCCTCTTTCCAACCCCGCAAGTTTGATCAATATTGGATTCTCCAAGGAAGAGTTATGCCAAATCTCCCATGATGACCTGATTATAGACTGGTTCAGTAGAGAAAACTTGTATGAAGTGCCACATGTCACCATTTCGACCTTAGGACTTGAAACCGATACAAAGAAAACTACAGACCGTCCTCTTTCTGTAACTTTTTATGAAATTTCAATCTGATGCTCAGAGAGAAAGTTAGGATGATTTTCCCCAGATCACCTGTTTGGGATGTAATTCAGGAGCCTGCAAAAACCCTAAATGTCTTGGACCATATATCCAAGAATATAGAGAAACAAGATCTGAAATTTGGGCCCGCGATTCATCAAGATTGTCTCAAAAGGGTTTTAATTTCAGAGTTCGAAATTTTGTAGAAAAAATTATAGCGAAAATTCCACGATGACCTGTTTGAGATGGAATTCTGGAGCTTGCAAAAACCCTAAATTCCTCAGATCATATCTCTGAAAATATAGCGAGACAAGATCTGTAATTCAGACTCGAGGTTTAGAATGATTTCAGCTAAAATGAGTTTTTTTTAGCTTCTGAAACTTTGTAAAGAAAAATTTGTAGTGAAAATTCCACAATGACCTATTTGGAGCAGTAAAACCCTAGAATCCAAAGCTCTGATACCAAATGTTATGAAACCAGCTCACAAAAAGATAGAAAAGATAGATCAACGACTTAAAAATCAACCTCTTCAAGGGGGAAACCCCCTTTACATTACACAAATGAACAATTATTGGATGATACAAATGAAAATACATCCTTTCTATATATATGTGTATAAGGGGTCCCAATACAATCAGAGCTTACATAACATTAATATAATAGGGGCTTCTATGGGGCATAATAATAACAACATGGGGACTATATGGGCACAATAATACAATAAGGGGGTTGCACTAATAACAATAAGGGGTTACACTAGTGGTATAGGGACCTAACACTCTGACATTTTCTTTTACTTGTGCATTTATATACTCCTCATCCCCAGTAGAAACAACTCAGTTTGACTTGGATTGGTATGTGTGATGTCGATAAAGAGAATGGTAGGGACTATATATTTAACTCAAGCTAAGTGAAGAAGCTACAAAAATCAATGAATTGAACAATACTTCAAGAAGTGTTAGACCCGTTTTGCATGAGACAAGATCCATACAGAGAGCTGGAGTTCTACCAATGTGTCGCCAACGTTGTAGCGACTGCAACCACCCTCCAAAATTTTGCCTATGCTTCGGTTTTAGAGACTTCCTTCCCATCCATAGGAGATTATCTTGTACTGTTGTCAAGTACTCATGATTTGACTGAGACTTATATTTTTCATTCGTGCTTTTTCTTTCTTGTTTTCACACCTAGTTGATCTTGCTAAGTCACAAGCTAACCTCCTGAATTGGTCACACAACAGTTCTGGGCTTGCCTCCAGAAATTGCACAATCCTTGAGGGAAACCAACCTTGATGATTGGAATTGTGCAATTCTGATTAGCAGTTTTCCTTGAGCTCAGAAATTTCACATTCATGGAAGGAAACCCAACACTAAGCACAGAAACTACGCAACCCCTCATTGAGCTCAGAAACTACGTAGTGCACTAAGCTTGAGACTTGTCCAGTTCCCTAGAACTGCATGGTTTTTCCTGATAGTATGCATGGAAGGTTTCCAAAAAAAGCATGAAAACTAAAGGGAATAAATAATCTCTAGGAAGTAGGGATATATTATTAGTTTCCCGAAGGTGGCACATTACTATTTTTAGAAGTTCCCGCAAAGTGTCTCTTTTCCTTGATTTTAAGCATGCACGTCATAAACCCTCACTTGCTCAAATAGAGTTAATCGATGCCTCTAGAGCTCATTTGCACATATGATTTTGGAGCTATAGGATTACTGAGGAGATCAAGGAACCTTCAATTCAGTTGTCATCACTTTTCTGGGTGAGTTTCGCTTTTGTCGTCTTTTGCTACTTTTTCTGTCACTTTTTGTCATTTTGTTTATTTCTCTTCATGGTTGCTAGCGTTTCAACTTATTTTAACTTGTAAAGAATTGTTCTAAGTTTTCGTTTGCCTTTCACAAGTCTCGCATCAGTTTTCCTGTTTTTGCCGTTTCGGCGACTCTCCTCACATACTTGATTTTGCTTTTGTTTGTTCAGTCTCTACACTTGATATACATTGATTCATTCATACTTAGTTAGTTTTTCACTCAAGCTCACATCATATACTTATACTCTTTTTTCACACTTCCACCGAAGGTAGATATGTACTTCCCTTGGCCGGATTTTTCCTTATCCAGCTGGGCACTACGAAATCCTAAGGCTCAAGCCACAAGCTTGGCTTTAGGAACTACGTAGTGCACAATACAGGCTAGCCTCAACTGTGCACTACATAGTTCCAGGGGTCATCATATCACCTTGGCCACTGAGACTGCACAATGCACAGTATCTGCGAGTCTCTACCCAGGTTGGGACTAGGCATTGCACAGTCCCAAGCCTCAAGCTTCAACTTTGGCTACTGTAGTGCATAGTTCCCATAGGTAGCCAATCCCTCTTGTCAATGAAAATTGCGTAATCCTTCCCATTATATGCCCGGTTTGTTGATAGATCATGCCTTTTAAGTAAATTTGCTTAAGACTGAAATTTTCTTGCCATGAGTGCCTTTTCTATCCCACAAGTTGCTCAACACCTCTCCAAAAATCACTGTTACCATGGCACCAAAGAGAGCTGCTTCAAAAGAGACCATTAAAAGAAGAACTGGGGAAGCAGTTGAGCAAACATTAGTAGACTTGCTAATGTATTGAGACACTCAACTATTTATAGAAAGGGGTCAACACTAACATGACATAAAATTAATGAAACTCTTTCAGCAAAGAGCCTTGAGGCAGATCTAGAGGACAACTCCAGAAGCAACACCAACAAAAAGCAAAAATCCTACACCAGATAAGGGAAAGAGAAAGGTTGTTGATAGTCTAGGGGGATAAAAAAAGCTGCAAGATGAAAGCATATCTAATCCTTATGAAAGCAGCTTTAGCAACAAAAGCGAAGAGAAAGTAGATGATATAGAGAGGAGTAGAGGAAGAGAGAAAAGTAGAGCTTGTAGGAAGCATAACTGAGATTGAAGCAAGTAGATCAAGAACGTATGGAAGAATGAGATATGAGGAGGAAATAACAAGAAGAGGAGAGGAAGAAGGAAGAAGAATAAAGGCAAAGTGCAATGGCAGAAGAAATAATGCCGATTCAAGTTAAAGAGAAAGAAAAAAACTAGCCAGCAGTAGAGGGAAAGGGAGAACAAATCCAATACCGAGAGCTTGCTCAACTGATCAAAGATTTGATTGAAGTTGTAGACATAGAGTTGGGACCAGAACCGTAGGATGAAGATATTGATTTGATGCTTAATGCATCATAGATCATCGTTTAGTCTCCAACACCTCCAACCATAGAGTTAGCCTTGAGCAAGGAAGGGGACATACTTCCCCTTGATGATGATCCAGTAATGGTTATGTACAATTTGTCTTATGATGAATTCCATAAGAGAATTGTACAAGCACAAAGAAAGCATTTTCCGGATGTTCATGCATCACCTCCATTCACTAGAGAGAGGGTGATAGTGGCAAACTCCAATAAGAATCCAAATTCCATTTTCGAAGCCAACTTGGCCTTTACAGGTGTAGCAAGATCAAACACTCAGTATTTGATGGACACGAATAAGCAATTGGCATTGAACTTATAGGATTCCCGATAAGAGATAAAACAACTCCACTCAACAACACATAACACAGTCTCTGCACAGGTATACTTGGAGGAAATGGGAGCAATGATACTTGGTGAAGTATCAAAACTTGGTGAGACCATGCGGGACCTATATGAGGAGCTCATAACCATACATAAGGCAATTATTCACATTCATGGTTTGCAACAACAAAGTAGAGACTTTTTCAAAGGGAATGTACAAGCTACCATTTTTATCGTGTAGGAATGGACAATGTGACACAAAGGGGAACTTCTTAGCTTTCTAGAGAAAATGAAGCCACAAGTAGAGTTGGAGAAAGCAAGAGTTCAAATATAGATTTAGAACAACAAGAAACTCATCTCTTTGATTAGTATTATTCATGCCTCATATGTACGATTATACAACAACTTGGATTTCATGGTGAAAACACACAAGATCCCATCAGTTGGCTCGCTCACCGAATCCAAATGTAGACACCAGTTTAGGCAGGAGATCGAAGAGTACTTGGAGAAACTACGATATATTGCCACCAAGGAGGATTTGGAGATGAATAGACAGAACATGTAGAATTACATCGTTGGTCCTATCCAGATTAGAACAATGTTGCTCTTGCTTTAGAGGGATGTTAAAACTAGATCCAAGTTATTGTACTCGGAAGCCATGGAGGCTAGAGTCCGCTTCTAGCCAGACACCATCACGTAATTTGGGGACATCATCACACAGTACTGATCTTGGCAACAATATGTGACCAAGAAGCAACAAGTGGAGGTTGTTAAGCTAGAGTTCTCCTAAACTCAAGCATCACAATTTTGTGTCTTGTTAGGCTGTCAATTTGTCTCTACCCTATTTTTTCTTATACGGGTACAAGCGTAAAATGTAATATTATTTGTAATTATTTGTAAAAGTGAAATTCTAAGTGTCCATATTGGAATATGAAGAGTCATGATGTACTGTAATGAATCATTTTGTAAAGAAGTTGAAGAGTCATGAGGGTAGTCCAAAGGTCACAAACGAGAGTTGAAGAGTCATCCCCTCTTGTTATAAATGGAACCTCATAACTCATGAAACATACTTTTGGGATCCATGATTTTGGCTACGCTTAGGCTTAGAAGGTGCTTGGGAGTATTATGAAGAGCCTTGGATTCTCCGTAGTGCAAAGCGAGTATACTTCTTTGGACGAGCAGGTGTTCTTGACTTTAATGTTCCACTATTAGGGGTAGTGGTCCGTCAATGGTGTATGTATGAATGGAACTTTCACTTATAATAATAATATCAGAGTTGACATTCTTTCATGCATATGTTGTGAATATAGTAGGACTATTCTTTTTGTATTTGCAATGTATGTTATTTAACTTACACTTATGCTTATGAACTTTCGTTTGCATTTTTATGAATGTTGTTGTATTAATTCATCACTTTAACTTGTGGACTACTCCGCATCTTAGCTTTTGATGTCATTATGCTCGTGTGTTCCTTTTAAGATGCATATTATTGTAGGATTCCAAGGGGCACAAATACTTTTCCCTTCATGTGTTGGAAGCCTCATGCATCGCACTTGGCTATCCACAGGGTCACATAATTACTCTCACCCAAAGTTACCATACTTCACTCTGCACATTTTCACAGTCAAGGAAAAACATTACCACCCACTGCCAGGACTGCTACTCCAAATGGTGTGAGGTATGATTGGGAATTAATATTGGGGAGATCCCCTGAATGTTGGTGGGTCCAGCACCGTCAACAGGTGCTTTGTAAATATTATATCTCGACGATTTACCTCTGGTGGTTACTTTTGAGGTTTGGTGGTTTTGGTTTGGAGAATTTGTTGTTTTTAGGCGCAAGGGTTCATTTGTTGGAACATATTTGGGAAGAAAAGTTAACCTTCCCGGGACCTTTACTTCAATTGCACTGGCTTAACCTGAGAAGGGGAGGGATGCCTATCCACTGGAAGTTACTAGGGTGGTCATGTGAGGTTCATTTTAGTCTACTTCTTTGGGTCTTGAATGTACCCGTGGGAGTACAACTGTGTAACCCATTAAGTTATTCTTGATCCATGTCTAGTTTTGGTGGGTGCTTGGTAATTAGATCTCCTAGTGGGTTGTGGTTTGTTTAGGACATTGTTTATGAAGTTTTTGATCTTAAACTTTCTAGTTTTGACCACTCTCAATCGCTTAGTTGACCAAATATCCTTCAGTGGCCTCGACATACATAGAACTTGGATTATCCCCAATGATTCAAGCCTTGGCCATATTTGGGTATTTATCTTGCAGCTTGGAAATTTGTATTGGGTTTTCCTTTCAATGTTAATGTTATTGGGGTTTTGGTGGTAATGCCATGCTAACATGTATGTGCCCTCCAGGTGGTGGGGACAAGGGTTAATCCAGGTTCCCTCCTCTAGAGTCTACACTTCCACCTGAACCTTCTCTTACCCAGTAACCAGTTTCTCCAAACCGACCTAAAAAATACCATTGCTTTGAGGGTATTGCATGCCACACAATATATCATGGAACAAGTTTAGATATGTTACAAAAATTATTACCATGCATAAACAACACAAGGTATCTATGAAACAACTCTTATAGGTCGAACATGATGACAAGAATGATCTCATTCCCTTCATGAATGATCTCCAACATAAACAATGGCACATTCAAGACATCCTTGCCCACCTCCGACGTTGTCAATGGCACCTACAAGAAAGCTTAAACCGCATGGATGACCGTTTAAGCCACATCGAAAAACATTTGCATTGTGGTTTTCAACCACCACCACCTCCTGGTTCAACACCATAATGGAAATCTGTTGTGTTTTAATCTTGTTTTCTGGTATTGTGTCCCTCTTAGTTTTTATATCACTGTTTGTTCATGGCTCAGAGCTTCTACTGGCAAAAAAAAATAGTAGGAGTGATCTTGGTAGCATTTTTCCAAGTTGTGGATGTAATTTTGCCTCAAAAATGAAAAAGCTTTGATTAAAAAAACCCTAATTAATGTTACATTGTATTAAAACTCCTATTTTTTCACTTCTTATATTCATAGTCTACTAGTTATATGTTTTGGAGCTTTTTTGGGCATATTTTCTTCTTAAATTTGAACAAAAGATCATGATTTGACCAAAAAATTGTTTCATCAAATTCTGGGAAAAAACTCCAAAATGTATAATAGTTAGAAAACACCCTTCTTATATAAGAGACATTATTTTTTAAAAGAATTTAATCTTAATACTTAAGAGAGATACCTTTATAATACCAATTGTCAAATTGACTTATTTCTTACTCTATAAAAAAATTTCACATCAATATTCCAATGGTAATTCATTGATCACTCTTTCTTCATCCGTTTATATCATATTAATTTTGGATATTTCAAGTCTTGTACACACACACCAGACCTTATTACTTCTATATATTTCATGTCTCAACTGCACAAACTAAACTTCTCGTTGGTGCCTCTGGCATAGGCCTCCAGTCTATCCTAAATCAACCATGTTGTGCAAACTAACCTCCTCATTTTATTTTGTTGGAAATTTGAAGGTCATGAGCTTGAATTACACTGTCTCTGCTCTGATGATTCAAACAAGAATTTTGCTCTAAAATGTTGTACTAGTACCCCAAACTCTGGAAAAAAAAAATTAAAAATTGCATCATAGAAATTAAATAAAACCATTCAATAATAAATAATCTTGTTTATAGAATTTGAGATACCATTATAAGCTTGTTGAAGTACTGCTCAATCAAAATTGATCCACACTTTATCGAATAACATTTAAACACATAATAGGAGATTAAATAAAAGCATTGACCAATGATTGTGTTAGTATTTGTCGTTGAATTCACACAAATTATTGCTTGCTCGATTTTTTTCTTGAGATCAATGTGCCAATTATCAAAACCAAAGCAATGAATGGCTTGGAACATTATAATATCTCATTGATAAGCTCATTTCTTAATACATTGCAATTTTACACCTTGGATAATGACACATTCACTTGCACCTTGGGTTAGTGCCTTGGCTACACAAATGTATGTACATTCTCCTCCATGTGGATTGAGCAGTATGTGTATAGATAAACAGATGAAACATTTTTCCATATTTGCATTGGAAAATCATTTGTATGTGGCAGTCCATGGTAGAGTCCCCTTGTCTTGTTTTATTTTACGTGATGTTCTCTTTCTTCCCAAGAAATTCCACCCTTACTGCAACTTTGATACTTAGGTCTTGAGATTGGTCATATGCACTGATCTGTCCTTTGGCCAGGCAACCCCATTCTCATGTATAGTGGGAAAATTTACTCTTTCTCGTAGAATGAAAAATTTCCACACTGCTCAATCAAAATTGATTGACACTTTATTGAATAACATTTTTACACATAATATGAGATTAAATAAAAACATTGACCAACAATTGTGTTAGTATTTGTCATGGAATTTGTTATCACTCCTCCGGATCTCCAAGGCTGAGGAAGAGTCCAGCTGAGGTAACCACAGACCAATCTTTTGACTTGGTAGCTAGCCCTACCAAGCCGGAGAGGGCTCTCTCCAAAGGATCACATCCAAGAGGGCTGGATAGATTAGGGTTTAGGATAGATGTAAAGTGTAGAGGGTTGTTTGATTTGATTTGGTTGGGTAGTCACAAGGATGAGTGAATTAGGTTAGAGAATGAACTAGGCCAGGGCAAAGTGAATCAAAATTGCAGACATTTGATGGGGCAAGGTAGGCAAGGTACTTTAAACTTCGTAGTATAGTGATGAGATGGTTTAGACTAGTGAGATGCTAAAAAGAGCATGAGGGTCATGCATTCTTTTTAAACTGAAGAAATGAAACAATCTATGATGATTTCCCAAAATAGAGCATACAAAGATGAACTATACTTATAACACCTTGAAAATCAAACATAATTAGAGTGAAATGGATCATGAAAGGAACAAAACATTCGCACATATGAAACTAAAGAAGAAACAAGATCAAAATACCATGCCGCAAGAATCCCACCAAAATAGCTGCAACTTCATCCAATATATGCCATGCCAAAGTCTGAAAGCTATTACAACATCCAAGAGAGTCCAACCAGTGAAATGACTAAGAAAATACATAATATAGGCCTCAAACCAACTCATCCTAGTCTCAGGGGTCGAATCCATGAAAGGAGGAGCAGTTGCAAGAAATACTGAACTGATAGCTAGAGTATAGGGTGGTCAAAGTGACTCATCCCTAAATTAAGCAAACTGATTCATTACAAGTCATGTCAGTCATTTAACTAATGTATTTACCCTAGATAACAGTAAAAAACATAATAATTACATCATCCTTATCAATTACATGAGTAAAAGATCAATTTCCCATAGGTGAAAATCAATTTGGAGAGAAACAATGAAAATTGGAGAAGACTGTCAAAGGCAGCCTCTCTTCGTCAAACACGCCCTTTAAGTGTCAAACGTGACCTCCAAGTTCAGGACTGCTTTTGGGTGCCTTTTCGGTGTCCAAATTCGCTCCAAGATAGCCCGTTGGAAAGAAATTCAAGTCTACTTTCCACATATGTCTTCAATTTTCAATTTGGAGCTAATTTTCCCTGTCAAAAACTCAATCTCCCAAGGCTGGTAAACGCACAACGCCCAAGCCAGAAATGAGGTAGAAAGGTGCGTTTTTGGTGGTTTTTTACCTTTTTGGCTAACCTGTTTGTTTCCAAATGCTTAGAAAATGCACAGGGTGCATGTCCTCATCACTGTGAATCCAAATATGCTGACCTTTTTCTCATTAGATGCCCTAAAAAAGAGCACAAAACTCTAGGTGCTGACGTTTGACCTTTTGACTGTGCTAAAAATACCTCAAAAAACACAGTAATTCACAAGTTACAAAATTTGCTTCAAAACTTGTCAAAACTGGTGGGATGACAGCTGATCATGTGTTTCAGGCATGGAGTGATGCCTCGACAAGAATGTCTAGCCTTCTTTTCTCCTCTTGCTTGGTCAAGGCTTCAATCTTCTCTTTTGCAGCTTTGAGTTTTTGGAATCAAACGCTAGGGGGGTGATGAAATGTAATGTAGGTGTAGAGAGTATGGAATGGTGTGAGGAAATTGAGGAGATGGAAATGGGGATGTGTGATATGAGGGAGGTAACAGGGGGTAGTTTTGAAATGTAGGAATGGTAGTAGGATGATAGGAAATGAGATTTAGGAATGGAATTATGTTACTAGGGTTTTGAATTTAATAGGACACCAAAACACAATAAAACACCATATAAATCAACTGTGGAAAAGAGGAATAGTATAATTTTTACCTACTTTCTTGCTAGAGCACATTTGGTGGCAAATTTTGAAGCTTGGAGCAAATGTAGTGCGTTTTGGGCAATTTCTGGATGTTCTCGGGCAAAGGTGCAACACAATGGTCAAACACACCCTCTCTTAACAGGCGCACAACACCCTTAGGAAATGCACTGAGTTTTATGGCAAACGCGCAACACCAGTTCTAAATGTGCCCTCCAGTTTCTAAACGTGCCCTCTGGTTTCTAAACGTGCCCTCCAATTTCAAAAGGTGCCCTCTGGTTTCTAAATGTGCCCTCTACCCCTATTTTGCCCAATTTCTCGAAACTTCCCTTTTGTTGAGGAGGCTTTGAGAGTATAGGAGTGCAAATGAATGTTGAATTGATTCATTTGAGGGCTTTTATATTTGAATGGGTTTAATTTATGCTTTGAAAACCCATTTTCTAATGTTTCATGTCACTTTTCAAATTTTCACACTAATGCTCTTTGACTTTCCGACTTTTTCCTTTGACAGGTGGATGATGCTTTGGCAATCTTCATTTTGACATTTGTTTGGATGCTATTGGTAATGTAATTGAGTAGAGAGATAAAATGGTGACTTATTACATATAATAAAAATAAAATCACATAAATAAAATAAAAATTATTACATCTCTTTTGAAATAAAAGTTACAAACTAGAGTAAATTCCTTACTTAAAATCAAATTTGGAACTTCAGGAACCATGGGTATCTACTTGTAAACCCTTATTTGACTGAAATATTGGTATTATTTTCTTTAATCCCATACTTTGTTGGCTTTATGCAGTGAGATGGTGATTTATTGTACATTGAGAAATTGAAACCTAGGTGACCTAATGGAACCTTAAATGACTAGACTTCAGGTGGACTTGACTGACATGAAATGAGCCTTTATAGTCAATGGATGCTCAACAAGACACATGAAGGTGGGCCAAAAAATACAAATTTTTGAGAGGGGAGTGTGATTTTTGATTTTGGGCTACCATCAATGAGTAACTTTTACATGATGACCTAGGTGGAATGATAAAAATTTCAAATGGGACACTAATATGATTTAAAAGAGGAATTTTGATCACTGATGGTAGTATGCAAATACTGACTCTAACAGAATTCACACAAATTATTGATTGCTCAATTTTGTTCTTGAGATCATTGTGCCAATTACCAAAACCCAAGCAGTGAATGGCTTGGAATGTTATAATATCTCATTGATAATCTCATTTCTTAATACATTGCAATTTTGCACCTTGGATAATGACACATTCACTTGCACCTTGGGTTAGTGCCTTGACTACACAAATGTATGTACATTCTCCTCCATGTGGATTGAGAAGTATGTGTATAGATCAATAGGTGAAACATTTTTCCATATTTGCATTGGAAAATCATCTGTATGCGACAATCCATGGTAGGGTCCCCTTGTCTTGTTTTCTTTTTTGTGATGTTCTCTTTCTTCCCAAGAAATTCTACCCTTACTGCAACTTTGATACTTAGGTCTTGAGATTGGTCATATGCATTGATCTGTCCTTGGCGAGGCAACCCCATTCTCATGTATAGTGGGAAAATTTACTCTTTCTCGCACAATGAAAATTTTCCTATCTAGCAGCAACAAGATTTCATTATGGTAGAATTCTCGAAGGAAGATCTAAGCCTTCAACACAACTCTACTTCACATGTGTGTAAACAAAACAATAACAAACAATCTCTTTGTTGGCTTTTCTTGGGAAAAATAACCTTAATCTCTTTCACTGGGTAAACAACACTTCCCAACTAGCGACGACTTCTCTACATAATGGCTCCTTACCAAATCTCTAATACCAAATGTTGGTATAAGAGCATCCATGAAGAACCATTTTTTCAAATAGAAACTGCACATAATATCCATTAAAGATCACATTTTATTAATTACAATAATAATACATTACACTCTCACTTCCACTAATACAATACACGAGGACTCATAATATTACATTTAGGTGCCTATAACAATATTTCCAATATGGCTAATTGGTTCACCCATCTTCATAAAAATATCCACATATCTCCATGAATATCTTCACAAACATCTCAGCTGATTTTATGTGCTCTCCATCCCTAACTTCTCTCATTGTTTGTATCTTCGATCATAAATAGACTTCTATAATAAGTCTACTTTAATTATTAATAATTTCATCATGTCATAAGTATGAATTATTCCTTCAATACCAAAAAGTGGCACATGAGGATTGTTGCTTTTAAAATCCCTTGCTACGATAGAAGATGGTAGGCCTGAATTCATACATAGTAGAATGAGGTTGTAGACTTGAAATAAGCTAGGTTGTATAAAGGAAATGTGAACAAATCGTGAGATACTTATACACATACATATCCAAGCATTGGAAAGTAATTCATGGTGAGTTGACTTGCAAAAGAGTTAGAGCTGACATTGATCTAGAAAATTTCACTCAAGATGACCTCAATTAAAATTTAATATTGACTACAAATACTTATAATGGGCCAGGGTTGACCCCTTGCTTGCATGGATATGGTTTTATTAATTGATGTTTATCCTATATAAAATGGTTGTTTTCTTGATGAGATTTCTTGCTAAGATGGTGGGAAGTGGACCCTATCACTTTTGAAGATCTCAATGTTTGTTTAAAACCCTTACATTCATCATTTAAGGGTATCTTGGGCATGTTATTGGCACAAGAGAATTCCATTGCGAACCAACTTGTCACACTTGGAGATCCACATGACTATGTAAGAAGGAGGATTTGGGTTCATTTCTTACATAACTCATGGGAGAGGTATACCTTGGAAGGGCCTTTGAAGTTTGAACATGCATTTTGAGGTCCACTTTCCCAACATTGAGATCATATTTGGAGGATAAGTTCTAACTTCTTAGGGGATTATGTGCCCAAGTTGAGGGTTTCATGGCAAGGATTAGAAGGCTACTTGAAGATTCCTAAAGTGAAGAAGGGACTTTGGAGGCTGGACGTTGCACCAACAATCCTTTGTTTCTTATAATTTGAGGAAAATTGTGCTCTTTAAAGGCTTTTACCCCTTTTTATTTTTTGTACATGTAGCATAAATGCCCATCAAATTATGTAATTTAGTCTAATTAGTTGTTCAAGAGGGCCTTATATACCACCTTAGGCTGGAAAACAAGATTTTATCTTAGAAATAATTATTTTATCATACTAACAACATGAGGTTCTCTCCTATAAATAGAGAGAGTTTTCACCTCAAGTTCTCATGGAGTTCTAGAGGAGAAATCTCAATTATCTAGTCTAAAATTTTGTACGTTTTTCTCTTGTAAATTGGCTATGGATAATTCATGTTGAGAAAAATTGTCATGGGGAGGATATGTTGATTGGATGATTTTCTATCTTGAATTATTATTGGTGATTATTTGATGATATTTTCTAATTTATTATCAATATCTTCCTCCATCTTGTTTTTGTTGAAGAAATAGGGTTTTTATGAAATTTTAATCGAATTTTTGTTGAATGTTTTATGGCTCTAATGTCTACTTGAAAAATTTCTTTGTCAAATTTCTCTTAGAAAACTTCAGTTTATCTTTCTCCCTTTCAATCTCCAAATAAGATATAAGGATTCTAGGGTTTAAGGAATTGAGGAACCTAAGTGTAACTTCCTCTCTCCCCATGAAATCACTTCCAATGGTTATCTTCCATATATTTACTTCTTGTCAAACTCCATATGCCCATAAATAAAATGATAAACTACGACATTGATCCTTCATTCTCTATCACTTTAAATATTTTTGTAAATCATAATTTTTTTCCTAGGATTCCACTCTCCAACAAATCTCATGGTTGTGTATGTTTGGGGATACACCCTGTGAACTAACCATGATCACCCTAAAGAAACTTGGCAATTTTATCTTCCACACGAACCCTAATTAGTAAGATCATTTGATTGGTGGAATGTGAAGTATAGGTGTCGGAGAGCTCTTGACTTGGTTTGACTATTCCTTTTGATCTCTAACATCTATAGGGAGAATCCCCTATGAGCCAAAGGAAAGCTGGTCACAAGTGAGAAGAGGGTTGATGAGGTGATAGTGCCCCCTCCAATGTGCTATGGATTTCACACTTGAGATTTTTGACTTTATCTCGAGAAGTATGATATTTTACTACAACAAAATCCTCAACCAATATATTATGATAGATTTTTCCATTTCTCTGCAATGGAACCTATTGATTAGAGCCTTTCCTTGGAATTTCAAGTAAATGCCCTAAATAACCACTATTTTCACTAGCTTCTTCCTCCTTTTCACATACCTCTAAGTTTTTTCCCCAACTTTGTAATTTAAACTTTCCACTTCTTCTTACCAACTTGAATCCACTCATAAATCCTAATTCTATAATTATCCTACAAACCCTAGCCCCCAAATTTCATCTTCATGCCTTGACTCGATCAATGTGGCCTTATTACTCTATGAATTAAGCTTTCCAACTTCACTAACTTAATCTTCATTGATACTCCTATTTTTTTTGTCCACCCTTGGTGATAATTTGTTAATTTTTCATAGGGATATATTGTTCTTTGCTTTGATAATTGCATTTCTTCATTAACACATTAAGTTCACCCCATAACATCATAACATTATTCAGATTTACATCATTATTCAGTAGCATATGCAACTATGTAGAAAGAAAAATATCATCATCATCAATGCAACGGAACATAAAGGAACAATAGAAGAAAAGCATTCACACATAGAGACACCAGGATTGGTCAGAGACCAGGGAAAAACCCACTATGGGGAAAACCCTTTCAAATTATTCTTCTTAGTATATTGTCATCAAATGATTCAGAAAAAGAGAGTACAATGATACATATCTTCATCTATGCAAATAACCAACAAAATAACTACAACATCCTTGAAATGAACCCAACAATGTATATACTCAAAACCATGATTCTCAAGTCTGTAATTAATTGTCTCTATCTCACATCTTTGTAGTCAACTACTGAACACTGTGGTCAATGAGAAAAAACTTTGAAAGACTAAGATTTAATATTTTAGGTTCTGGTCACACAGAGGGGGAGATATGCGAACGACTATAACTGCCCAATCACTCCTTTAAACCTAGCATGTGAGGTCAGATCTGGACTATGGAAGCCATAAACCACTAGTCACATGGATGGAGAGTTGTTCGTGCGACTGGAAGGCTCCAGTCACATGAATGAGATTCTTTGCAAGCAACTAGGGTCGACTTTTTCCTATGATGTGCCTGTGACTGAATCCAAAAATCCTAAATCAGAGATGCGAGCTTCAGACTCTGCAATTTCACCTTATAGTGAACCTGATCCTCTAGATACGAGCCTTAGACATATGCAACCCAAAAACCAAGATAGAAGAGTGTCTCATCATTGTGTCTAAATAAGGTAGAGGGAACTTTTATTTATAGCCTTTCAAGGGGGTCCACTTTTCCTTAGGGCCGATCTTATCAAATATGCACATGTTGGATTTTCTTCACAAGTACACTTTCCCTTGTCAGATTTGAGTGATATTTAGGTCGAATTTGGTCCTCTCGAAAAGAGGAATTCAATGCAATCAATATATTCATCAGGTGAGATCTCCAAAGTGGAATTTGACTGCAGTTTCATATTTTAACACTCCCTCTCAACTAGGGAGAGTTCCACCCACCAATATCTGACCATCAATCAACATATCATCCTCTCAACATATCCAATATCAAATATCTCATCATATCATATCTTCAATAGTCATATTAATTCATCTGTTTCTCATTCTTTCTTATCTCTTGATTTACCCTGCTCATATGCTAAATATTATTGAATCTAAAAGAAGAATAATTTTAACATCAGAGAGTATCTCAGTCTACCATCCTCTGTCCATCAAGTTACTACTTGGAATCTCTTCAAGTAGGTTACTCCCTAGGAAAATCGACGGGCGTTAAATCTATGACTCGCATCATCATCAGAGAGTATATCATCAGGGAGCATATCTCAACCTGGAACCATATAAGGAGAATATATCAACCTGGAATCTCATGGTGGAGGTACTACTACAACCCCATATTAAGAAATACAATATCCAAACACATATGGGAGCACATCTCAACCCTGGAATCACATTGGGGAGCTCATTCTCAACCCAGAACTGTATAGGGGAGAAAATATCAACCCAATCCTATTTCCTGCTGATCTTCCCATCAATGAATCTAAGCATTCATGTGTTAGAACACCTGCGTCATAATATGCTTGGGTTGTACACCCCAAGTACACGGGGAGCGGTATTCCCAACAAGCCTTGCTTGTGGGTATGATGGAAATTGGGGTATACTATACATAGACCAGATAGGGTGAGCTGCTACTCCAACCCTATGGGTAACATATAGGTGTGATACCCTATTTTCCAGAGTTCCCTCAACCTTAGGAGCCCTCTATCTCAATTCCACACCTTGGGAGCTCAGACGTGGGGGAAGAGATGGCTTAGTGTTCTCGATCAATGATGCTCTCATCATACTCATATCTGGTATCAACTTGATCATAATGTTGTAATTAGTAGCAGTCTCCTGTTGATACAGGTCATCAAATAAAATATCATATTAGAACATAAACAATCATATATCACAAAAAATATAACATATTTGTTCTCCCTCTCAAGGAGGTGCTAACCACAAACCCGAGCTTGTCTCGTACAACAACACTGTCTCAATATATGAAGGTAACTCAATATAAAATATATATGGGGTTCTCTTCCATTCAGTTTTCACTCTTTGTCATCATAGTGTATCCATGTCATATCCAAATCCTACTCGGACGACTCTCTAAGGAGCTTCTTCATCCTTCCTCATAGCTAGACACGCTAGCAACATCGTACTTAACCTTGCTCATGCTATGGACCTCTAATCCAAGATATCATGGGAGATATCATACTAAGGCAACATCCAAATGTGCTCATCCCATCAATAATGATCATAATCAGCATCAATACATCCAAGTAGTCATATATCATAGGAAGATCATCCCATGAAACTATTTTTAAGGATTATAGGCAACATCTCAATGTGTTGTGAAGCGGATCAATCATGAATCGACTTAGGTTCTATGCACATCATGTATATATATGGACAAATGTTCAAAATGGAACATCAATGCTTAAATCAACTGTCAATTGCTAAGTCAAGTTCAACAATATCTCTTGAAATTCAATCAGAGTGTCCATGGATTTGCATTTCCACTTTCCAATACTTCTTCAATATCTTCGCAATATAGATTATCTTTTCCAAACTTTAGAAATCTATTCATCATGCATTGATTCATCATTTTGAGCTTTAGAAACCATATCCCTCTTACTTAGATCATCAGATTCTCATTACCTGTCAATAGTAGACCATCAATATATAAAACCAAAACCAAAATCAAAGTCATACCTTGGAACACTTTCGAAGTGTAGGTTTGGATCAACACATCTTCTTGACTTCACTAGATAACCCTCAATGTAGAAATATCAAGATCAAGGAGCTTGCTTCATATAATGCTCTCTAAAAACATAATAATTTTCCAAACCAATATGCTCATACTCACAATATTGTACAATCAAATCAACTAAGTCATCTTATCAAAGTTTATATGCCATATTGGAACCAATATCAAAATAATCACAATATCACAATATCAGATACTTTAGACTAGGTGACAGGTAGAGCTCTCATCAAGTCATGACTTCATATATTATCATGTCAATAAGTTTTCATAAGCAATGTCAAACCAAACTTCATCAAGTCATCCTTATGATCATATTATAAGTCACTAGATGAAAATGCATACACCAAGAATAAGTGATGTAGGTTCCATCCATTTATCGTGAGGTTACTTCACACTAAATCACATCTCTCAATACTTCAACCATTGTGCTAAGAGAAATGAGGCCAATACAAAACCATTACCAAACACAAATATTAGCTAGTAAAGGTCACTATGCCCATTTAACATTATTATTGATGCAAATCACCAATCATAAATTCAAATCATTAGCCATTAGGTCAAATCTCAATTTCTCTATCACAGTGAGATATATAGTCCAAAACATATCAAATCAAAGTTCTTAAGTCATTATCAAGCATTATGTCAAAACTCCAAACACTTCTCATCTGTATCAATCATCCAAATCATGTCAAAATCTTATAGCACAAACTTCAAGCATAATGACATATCTATATGCATGTCCTGGTCACCTGCAAACACAAGTTCAGTCTATTATAGTAAACATTCAAACTTTATTGCGCACAAATCTTTTTGTTGTTTGATCCAAATTTGCAAGCTTGACATATTTCAGTTATACTTCTAATTTCATGCACAAAAATTCATTTTTGTGTCATGCAGGCATTGTTTCACCCATAGGCCTTCCTTTGTGCAATTCGGAGATTACAATCACACCCTTCAAGGTGTTATGTGAGTTAATGAGGTCTCCCAGTCGCTCTTTGAAACACTATAAGTGAGCAACTGTGGTCGGATCTACCAATAACTATCTCAATTCCTCGGTCACACCCTTGAGGTTGATTCCATGCAGATTGGAGGCTATAGTTGCACCTATAGGCTTTCTTCCATGCAACTGAGGCTTATCTCTCACCCCATATCAGAACTTTGCTGTAGATCAATAATGTCATTTATTTGTCTATTATTTCCCATAAATTATACTTCAACAATAAAGAGTATATAATGCAAATGACAATATGATAAGGGATCTTATGGAGAGGTTCTCCCTCTAAGTGGGAATCCACTTCAGTCATCTTCATTCATGCCATCAACCTGTCTATAATTTTATAATGCATTAACAGATCTGTTAGATCATAAAGTCAAACCATATCATATATCCATCATGGTTATATTATGTTATCATCAACTACTTCATCATGATATCAATTTGTCATCAAGGGTTAGTGTCAAAGAGATAATAGGAGTATACTTCAAGAATCGCGATCACATGCATTACTTCTTTGTCACATAAATCAATCCATCAAGTCAGGGCGTTCAATTTTACCAAATTCCATAATTACTAAACACATCAAAACATAACCATGGCCAACAAGAGATCCTGAATATCAATCTCATTGTTATACTTCTATTATCATGGCTACCATGATTTTCACAAACAAATAGTGTCAAGTTACCACCTACTAGAATCAAGGTGCTAACCTTCTTTATGGGATCAAGATATCAAAAAATGATAGATGTTAGCCAAACATAACGTATACCAATATCATAATAAATATTTCCAAGTAGTTTCATAGAATTGAGAACTTCATTATGTCTAGAAGGTAAGATACTTGTCCAATATCAAGTACACATTTCATCATAAGAACCATGAATCCAAATCACTTTCATATGCATGCATGAACCATTTGAGAAGGAGATATTGTCATCATACCTTAGGGCTTACCTTTCCATTCAATATTACAACTGAAACATAACATTGAAACAATATATCATGCATACCTTGTAGTATTCAAATACTTGTGCACCTTTTCATTTGACATAGGCAACTTGTAGCACTTAGTCATCTTTTCATCAGGTGCCTCACCTTTCCCAGCTCTAGAATTTTCTTTCCTGCATCTCAAATGATCCTCAATAAGGACCCTTTTATTACATCTCATCAAGAAGGCTATAAACATCCAAATACTCAAATATACATGTAGGAAGTATAAGAAGTGATCAAAACAATAATCAGATATATTAGTCTAGACAAAAGTAAAGACATAGAGGAGAATTATAAGTCAAGAAATAATTATAGTGAGAGGTGATCCTCTCCCTCTTCAACCAACCTTCAAGAGCCATCACTGTCCATTTTCTACATAACAATGTTGCCTTCAATCAACTTTATCAACAACCAAGCCTACTAGAGACTATACCATAGGCTTCATCAAATATGTCACAAGTGCTTGAGCATCTTCACATTGACCATGCTAGGTTTCATATCTCTTATATTTTCCATAAATCAGGGTTTCTCTCAAACCCTAAATTCATAATATCCATCAAACCCTAATACACAAATTGCTTAAGGTTTTATTCAAACCCTAGAATTATTTAGGTCTCCTCCATCTTCTCTTGCTTCCATCAAAGGTGTCTCCATGGGGGTGATCTCCATGAATTTTCTTTAGCCCATCTCTGATACCATGTTAATTTTCCCTAGGGCTATATTGTTCTTTGCTTTGATAATTGCATTTCTTAATTAACACATTAAGTTCACCCCATAACATAATAACATTATTTAGATTTACATCATTATTCAGAAGCATATGCAACTATGTATAAAGAACAATATCATCAACATCAATGCAGTGGAACATAAAATAAAAATAGGAGAAAATAATTCACACATAGAGACTCTAGGATTGGTCAGAGACCAAGGAAAAACCCAATATGGGGAAAACCCTTTCAAATTCTTCTTCTCAGTAGATTGTCATCAAATGATTCAACAAAATAGAGTACAATGATCCATATCTTCATCTATGAAACTAACCAACAAAACAACTACAACATCCTTAAAATGAACCTAACAATGTATATAATCAAAACCATGATTCTCAAGTTTGTAATGAACTGCCTCTATTTGCAGTCTCTGTAATCAACCTCTGAATATTTTGGTCAATGAGCGAAAAATTAGGAAGACTAAGATATCATATTTTAAGTCTTGGTCACACAGAGGGGGAGATACGCAAGCGACTATAGCTTCCTAGTTGCTCCTTTAAGCCTGACATGCAAGTGACAGGGGTCATATCTAGACTATGGAAACCCTAAACCCCCAGTCACATGGAAGGAGAGTTTTTTGTGTGATTGGAAGGCTCAAATCGCACAAATGAGCTTCTGTGCGAGTGACTAGGGTCGACTTCGTCCTATGCTATACCTGTGATTGAATCCCAAAACCCTAAATTAGAGATGTGAGCTTCAGACCTTACAATTTCACCTAAGAGCGAACCTAATCCTTCGCAAACAAGCCTCAGACCTATGCAAGCCAAAAACCAATATGGAAGAGTGTCTTATCATTATGTCTAAATGAGGTAGAGGGCACCTGTATTTATAACCTTTCAAGTTGGTCCACTTTGTTTAACACTAACTTTATAAAATATGGACATGTGGGCTTTTCTTCATAAGTACACTTTCCCTTATCCGACTTGAGTGATATCTAGGTCGATTTTGGTCCTCTCAAAAAGAGGAATTCATTTAAATAATTTTCTTCATCAGGTGAGCTATCCAAAGCCTGTACTCTTCTCTCCTTAACTAGACTTGTCCTTACATCTTCATTTACAACATCATATAGATATATGATGTCATGAACCCTATATTCGTTCCCTTTATTAGTGATTTGTCTACTCAATTTGAAAATATGTTGATCTACTTCTATAATGTTGTCCAATGTATTCTCCCTAGGAACCAGGTTCCCTAAAGTCTTTACCATGCCTCTAAGAGATAAGTCTCTAGCGGAGATGAGCACTTTGACCCTATTGTATGGAATTGATGAATAGTCTAGGAGTTCTTCCTCCTCAAATTCCATCCTTTCCAAATGATCTAAGAACCATTTTTACATAAATAAAAAAATTGCACAAGAGATGAGAACATCATCTTCATAAACTCTTATGTTTGTAAACTTTTTGCATAGCCCACAGGGGTAATTCAATCCACTATCACCACTTTTTCTGGGAATTTTGATAGTTATGTGCTAGCAAGTGCTTGGTTCAAATCCCCTTGGGTTACAAACAATAGTTTACACCAATGAATTTAGGATAAATGTCATCTATGAAGGTGGGGAAGCATCCCATAGATTTTCTCATGATATTTTCCCTGGGAAAAAATGTAAACTAGTTGTGTAGAAGAAATATACCTCACAACTAAATAGGTATGACATAAGACAATGAGGGTAAAGAAATGGGCCTCTATAATTCTCCCTCTCAAGACATCCCAACCACAGTTTTACATTACGTAACCCAAAAATATCCATCTACCAATAGTCCCATATGTGTAGCTTCACTCAAGCTATTTTGCCAACATTCACTCAATGTCTAAGAATCTTATCTTCAACCACGACTAACTTGAGCTAAAGCATTCAACCTTTAGATTATGCATTATTTGTGGAACCTTTCATAACACATTTACAAGTATGGTAAGAATATCATAAGATTTTGATTATATCTCTATAGGTCTTTGTATGGTATTTCAACCTCCAAGAGTGCACAATAGGAAGCCACCTATTGAAGAATTTAACTAGTTTTGGTCTTCATAATTGTACTTGTCAAAAGAAATTTTATTATTAAATAAAATGAATTATTAAATCATGGATTTCATGCTTGGGTCAATGTTTTCTTAGTCAAAGCCTCCATTGAAGGCTTCTAGGTTTTGTCTTGAGTTATTAGAGTCATTGTCATTTTCATTAGATCCTTATTGGGCTTTTGTATCATGTAAAAAGGATTATTTTTTAGTCAAAAAAGGTTATTTGTCACCTCCACACCAAGTCTTCCCTATCCCCATGAAGTTGGCCTACATTAGGGAAATTCGACCCAATAGAAAGGCTATATATAGAGAGGCAATTCGACCTATTTGGAGCATTCACTCAACAAGTTTGATGTTCAAGAAAGAGAGGAAAAAAAGAAGAGAGAAGTAGCTAGAGAAGGATGAAATTTGTTGGGAATACCTAATTCAAGTTTCTAGGCTATTTACCTCTCACATGTGTGAAGTTTCTCGGCATTTGCTAGGGCAAAAATTCTGTTGTTGGGGGGCTGAAATTCTGGACTAATGCTGCTGCTGGAAGTTGTCACTTGGAGACTTTGAAAAGGATCATCTATTGAAGGGAAGGGTTGACTTGGTGGTTGGAGGAAGTCCTTATCTAGGTCTAAGAAGTCTGTAAGTGTCTCATCTTAATTTGAATCTATTGAAGGAAGAGTTTGACTGGGATTTCCCCTTATAGGGGTTTTTCTTGGCTGAGCACCTAAAGCTTGTGTCTCTTGTTCTTATGATCTTCTTATACATATAATTTGGTAATTTATTGATTAAAGACAAACTAATATAGAAGTAAAATAATCCAACATAATTCATAAGTAATTATCAAGAAAGAGGAATCAAACCCTAATTCCTATAAGCATTGATTTCTCAACATGGTATCAGAGCTAATGTTGAAGAAGGTTGAAGATCACTTTGTTAGCTTGGAAGGAAATGTGACTCCCTCTATGGCAAGTTACTTGAAGATTAGATTCAATAACATGTGAACTGTAGGAAGTTGGATTGGAAGGAACATATACAATCTATCTAGGAAAGTCAAGAGTGAAGGATTCTTCACTGCACTTACATGTAATCTTGATGATGACAACACATGGATCATTGATAGTGGAACTTCAAGGCATATGATGGGAGAAAGTGGAAAATATCATACTTTATTAAAGGAACCATCATCACATGCAGTTGAGCTTGGAGACAACACCAATTATGCAATTAAGGGACTTGGATCTACATCACTGAAGCTGGAAAGTGGAGAAAATATATACCTCAACAACATACTCTATGTTCTAGGTTTGAAAAAGAATTTACTTCCCATTTCTTGTTTAGAAGATAAAGGAGATGGGGTTTCCTTTGTAGATGGTAAAGTTTTGGTTTGGGGAAAGGATTCAAGTATTGAAAAGGAAAAATTAATTGGAGTTCGTGAAGGAAGGCTATATAGAGTCATAACACCATCTCTTTAAGCCCTAGTTCACATGGAGATCAATCCTATCAAACTATGGCATATAAGATATGGGAGTATTGATTATAAGATAATACCCTCACTCAACTAAATGGTAAAGGGAATCCCCAACATCAAAGAAGATCATGAAGGAGTATGCAAGGGATGTGATTTAGGAAAGAATACAAGGAAACCTTTTACAAGTAGTGAAACACAGTCTAAGGAGATATTAGACCTCATTCACTCCGATGTGTGTGGGACATAACAAATATCTTGGAGGCATATTTATTATGTGACCTTAATTGATGATCACTCTAGAAAGACATGGATCTATCTTCTCAAGATAAAGGACAAAGTATTTGAAAAGTTCAAGGAATTTAGATCTGAAGTGGAGACCTTAACCGAAAGAAAGATAAAAGCTTTAAGATCCAACAGTGGTGGGGAATATACTTCAAAATAATTAATTGAATATTGTAAAAATTAAGGTATTAAGAGGGAGCTCATTGTTCCATAAAATCTTGAGCAAAATGGAGTTGCAAAAAGGAAAAATAGAACAATTGAAGAATGTATACGAACTATGATATTTGATTAATATCTACCAAAGTTTCTATGGGGAGAAGCAACAATGACAACAACATATATACAAAATAGAAGTCCTCATAAAATCCTTGATAATATGACACTAGAAGAAGCATTCACAGGGAAGAAGCCATGTGTATACCATCTCTGAATCTTTGCGTGTCCTGCATACATTCATGTTCCAAAAGATAGGTGAAATAAATTAGATTCTACCAGCATAAAATGAATCTTCGTTGGTTACAATTTTTCTTCAAAGGCATATAGAATCTACATCAAGGAAGGAAGACAAATTGAAGTTAGCAGGGATGTTATATTTGATGAAAATTATGCCTACAAAAGATCCACGGATATACCAATCTAATCTAATGATGAAGGTGTACCACTATTTGAAGAAGAAGAGCATCATGACAAGACAACTACAAACCAAGAATAAGAAGAAGAAGAAGAAGGACCAAGTGAGCATATTCAACCTGTAATCATTCCCAAAATAAAGAAGAGGCCAAATTGGTTAAAAGTTGCACTTGAAGATGCTGAAGGACATGGAGCTACTAAAGGAACTTTTAGAGAAAGAAAATACCAAAAATAAATCCAGGATATGCAACATACATGAAAAAATTGATATAAGTTGAACCAACAAAATTTGAAGAAGTTGCTTATCAAGAAGAATGGAAGAAGGCGCTACAAGAAGAATAGCAATCCATCATGAAGAATGGGGTCTAGGAAATTCTTCCTAGACTAAGTGATAAATTAGTTGTCACTTCAAAATGGATTTACAAAATCAAACATGTCATTGATGGAAGTGTTAGTGCCTAGATTTACCTCAGGCTGAAAAGGCAGGATCTAGGACCAACATCAAACCATACTCAGCCTCGTAGCTAGCCCTACGAGGACAGGAGAGGGCTCTCTTCGGGTCAATCTCAGCAAATGATGATCTATGGGGCTTGAGATGACTGAAATATCTTCTAATTTTAGGCTAGGCATGAAGTGCAAGGATTTGATTTGATTTTTTGGGAGTTTTTTTGGAATCAAGGGAAAGGCAAATTTGGGTCCGGGGATGAAGGTCAGTTTTGCAGAGTTCTGATTGGGGCAAGAAAGGCAATCGTTTTGATGCTTTGATTTGCAAAGGTGGAGAGTTCAAACCGTGAGAAGCTGAAGAGGGCAAGAGAGCATCAAGAATCCTCTTCAAACTAAAGAAAATATTGAAAATTAAACAAAACTGAAAGGCAAAGCACAATAATCTAATGAATTCTACCTTTGTTCACTCATTTGTTTAATTTCAGAAGCAAAATAGAAAGGAAATGGTACACACAAATATCAGTGAACTTACAAATTACATAGAGAAGAACACCATCAAAACACAGAGCCACAGGGATCCCAAAAAGTGCTGCAAACCCAGGTCTTTCCTTTGCCAAAAATGCAGAAATCAGATGTACAATGGAGTGCCAAGCAATCCCAAGTGTCCAACCTTGAAAATGATTGAGAAATTACATGATATAGACAAGCCTAACTCCTTCCCATGCCTCTAGGGGTCGAGCTCATCATTCTAGGAGCTGTTTCAACCATATATAAACAAGGAACTGAAAAATAGGCAATGAAACAACTTGCCTCTAAATAAAAGGAAACTGATTCATTCACTATCTTTTCACCTTTTAGTGAATGAATCTACATGGATGAGTATCAATGTGCCAAAATTACATCAAAGTCATGAATTTACATCAAGATAAGTCAAAAGTTACATGAAAAAGTGAAACTAGTCAAAATTGGGCGAAATTCTGAGCTGCTGAGTGAAAAATAGGCCAAATTCCCCTATGCGCCGCGCCTGAAACTTGTATGCGTAGCACAACTTTGAGGCTGATTTTGAGGGTCTTCCCGAAGTCCAAATTGAGCTCAAGATAGCTCGTTGGAAAGCCCTACCCGTCTACTTTCCAACCCAAGTGGAATTTCTAGATTTGGTGTCCATTTGCCCCTCCAAAAATCCAATCTCCCAACACTGCTTCCTGTGGGTGCAAAAGGTGGCAGAGAGGTCATTTTTTGTGTGTTTTTGACCCTTTAGGCAACCAAGAACTTGATGAAATCCTTAGGTAATTCATGAACATGCATAAATTTTTATAAAAAATCCAAAAATACATAGTTTTCCTCCAAAGGATCTCCCAATTATAAGTGCGTGCCAAGTGGCGCTACGCGTTGGGTAGGAAAATCTGTTTTGAAGCCAAAAAATTCAAAATTGACAAAATTTTCTCCAAATTTGCTAAAATTTGGATTGAAGGTCCATCATCAAGTATCATGCTCAGCCAAAGGAGCTTCGGCCAAGATTTGGAGCCTATCATGCCTTTTGCGTTGTTTTAGTGCCTTCCTTAGTCTTGCCTTCAGGATTTTGATCCTTGCTTTGCAAACATGAGTTCGTGCCCAATAATGATTTTTCATGTGCCTGAGCATATCCTTGTCTTTGTTTGCCTTCACCAACAGCTTCTCAAGATGAATATTGACCCTCTCAAGCCAAATCTCTCGATCAGCCTCTATCTCCTTCTCCAATGAAGTGAAATCTATCCTCCTCCTTTGGGCAGCCTGACGGTTTTGCCGAATGTTTTGTAACTCCATGACTGTATGTTGATCCTCCAGTTGTTTGTTTCATTGCTCCAAATAATTTATGAGCCATTGAGGTCTTTGCAACTTGTTGGTCAATGCATCTATCTCAGCCTTCTGCTCCTGAATGACCTCCCTCAGCTTTGAGCTAGGAGAGCTCACATCATCATCAATAAGTATGAAATCAGCGTCTTGGCCTCCTGAAGGGCCCTCATCCTGCATAGGCTTCTTTCCTTTGTCCTGTACCTATACTTATGCTGCTGATGACGACAATGAGACCCCTTCCACCCCAGGTGGAGATAGTACTCGTCGGGCTGCTGCAAACAATCCTCTCATGCCTCTCTGATAGGTGACATATGTCGGCACACTAGTAGTCTCTGCCTCCCGACCTCCATGCTGGTGTGAAGGTTCACCTACATCATGGACAACCTCCTGATGAGCTACTGCAGCTGTGAAGAACTCACGGGAAATGAAGTCTTCCCATGTGATACCCTACAAGCCAAGCTGATGTACAACAATGATCTTGATGAGCGCATAATGGTAAATTCTATTGTACTGCTGTTCAGGAGTCTTCTTCTACAAAAGAGTAGTCATCCTCTCGATGTTTTGGCACATGAAATATGGAATGTTCATCATCTTCACTCTCATGAAATGCATCAATAATATGATATGGTATGCATAGAGGCGTGAGAAGCGACCCTCACAACTGAAGTATCTAATAATGAGTCTCATCAACGGCGCATAGGATTCTTTCAAAAACTGGAATGGGAACACCTTGCTGAGTTGTTTCACATAGCTGGGCCTGATGTATGGTTCATAGTGTACTTTTTCTACCTGCTGTCTTTTGTTCTACTCCTCACCTACATTCGGTATTCCTGTTGCTTGAGAAATGGTCTCTGGTGTCAAGGTGAAACTTACACCAGCAAGAGTTACCTGACCATTATGCAAATGTAAAACAAACAACCAAGCCAACTCGTGATGATACTGAATCTGAGCAATCATTTCACAATACTAAAAGCATGATTGCTGTTGGAAACAAGCCATGGAAAGTGGGTAGGCCTGCAATTCAGTCAATGAGGTGGGCTCTTCTCTGACATGTCTGCCACCCTTACAAGGCCTCCTCGATGCATGAAGTTATGTGGTAGAATAACTGTCTTGTTCATATGATGACTCAGTGTCTGTCATGGTGTCTATGCCAAGTGAATGTTTGACTTGTTGAAAATGAGATTTGGTGCTTTGTCAAATGTGTGCCAAATACGAAAGGATTGTGGGAAATATGGACAGTGGGTATATGTAATTACAGTCAAAGTAATAACAGTCACTTGACTATATTTAGGAATCTGGGGTTTGATATGGAAAAGTGAAATTGTAGGGTTTAGGGATAGGGACAAGTGGGGAATGAGTGACTTGGGATCATAAGGGAATAGGGGATTGGAAATGATAATATGATTACAGTGATAGGAAAGGGAAACAGGGGATAGATTATTTTGGCACCAAAGTCAAATTTCAAAACTCAAATTCAAACCCTAAGAGCAGTTTTCATAAGAGGATAGGGTTTGAATTTCAACATTTAAATTCTCCAAGTCAAACTTCAAAACCACACCAAACACTATTCAACAGCAATTGCAAGGTCAATCAAACTTACTCGGGGCAAATGGGAGCGAAGGCAATGACAAAACTGGTTGTTGGCTCTGTGCACCGCGCGCATAACCCAGTGCGCTGCGACCCGTATGTGCGTCGCGCACGTTATAATTAACACGGTGATGTGCGGCTGTATGCGCCGCGACCTGCCAATGCGTCGCGACTACCTCCCAACGTGCCGCGCAACACTCCAATACACAATCTCAGCCTGAAACATAAATTTTCGCTCCTCCACGATTTTCCTTTGGGTCTTTGACAACTTCTTGTGTGCAAATGACATTTGAACGGTGAAAATATCTTGTATAGCTCATGAATTTGATTTTTGTTTTGCAACAACCCACTTTCATATGTTTTGAATTTGGCACTTTTCACCTTTAATACAAACTCTGTTTTTTTTGTTTGTTTCCATTTTGACTTTTTTTACTTGAATGATGAAACTTTGTCAATTTTTGCAGGGATGGTTGGCATTGGATTTTAGCAAAGGATGACTAGGGCTGCACCTGAAATACTCCATGACTGAAAAACTTTAAAAATTACATATTTATGACAAACAATAAATTTGACGATTTCTTCTTCAAAACAGAGTTTTGAAGAAGAATCATTTTCAAGCATTATTGATGATGAAAATTTTGAAATGAAAACTTATTAAGAACATCCTCATGTGCCTGCTGGAATTATTGGACACTTTGAAGACAAAATTTGCGAAACCCTAGACCTAATGACTGAAATGACTCTTGGCTGACCAAAGACCATCCCTAATGACTGTAAAATTGACTTTGATGAATTTTAATGATCAGACACAAACCAACAGGTACATGACATGAGGGAAGTATGGAGACAAGACCCTTCCGTCAGAAGATTGATGCTCCTAATGGAATGCAGATGATAGGACTGTATGAGACACCTAAAATGAAATGCAATAAATGAGATTTTGATCTCTGACGGAGGGCTGAACAGACCGACTCTAACAGGAAGAATATACAAATACAAAGCTAGATTCGTTGCAAAGGTTTTTTCACAAAAATAAGGAATAAACTATGAAGAAAAAGTTGCTTCGACTGCTAGGTATACTACTATAAGATCTTTGGTTTCGCTAACTGCTACTATGTGATGGAATATCCATAAAATGGATGCCAAAACAATGTTTCTAAATGGAACGATTGATGAAGAAGTATACACTGAACAACCTGAAGGCTTTGAAATAAATAACAAAGATATACATGTTTGCAGACTCAATAAAGATCTATATGGCTTGAAGCAAGCTCCTAGGGCATGGAATGCAAGGATGGACGCATATCTCTTAAGAATTAGGTTTGTTAAAAGTTTTTCCAATGCAAATATCTACATTAATATGGTAAAGAATGAAGCAATCATTATACTACTATATGTGGATGATTTGTTTATTACAGGCGTGGAGCGAAGAATACCAAAATGCAAGAAATTACCGGTAGTTGAATTCAAGATGAAAGATCTGGGGCTCATGCACTATTACTTGGGCTTGGAAGTCTGGCAGAAACCCGCTGAGATTTATATTGGACAAGGTAAATACATAATCAAGATGTTGTAGAAATTAGGTATGATGGATTCCAAGGCTATGGCTACTCCCATGATCACCAATCTCAAGAAGTTTAGAAGCTCTGACTCTAGTCTTGTCGATCCTACTAGCAATTGTGAGTTGGTGGGTGTTAGAAATTAATTAATGGAGCAAATAAAATATTGAAAAAACACAAATACGGAAACACATAAAACAAGAGAGATACAGATACAAGTGGCTCACCCAATTTGGGCTTCATCCACAGAGAAACAACCAATCATTTTATATTATCCAACAAAATGAAGAGATACAACCTACAATAGATCTGATGTATTTTACTCTTCGCTCTCACACAATCTCTCTCTCTCGCTCAAAATAATAATCCATAATTGCAATACAATTCCCTTATATAAACTGAGGGGGTGCCTTCTAGGGTAAAAAACCCTAAATTAACATAACTTATACTATTAGATCATTTGCCTAATGGATGACCCAGATTGACTATGAAATTACAATATTTTACAAGGAAAATTTTCATGTATTTTTAGCTTCGGGGGTGCTGCCCTCGAACCCCCGTCGGGAGGGGGGGGGGGGGGGGGGGGGGGGGGGGGGCTCATAAAAAATTTTGTCGCCTCTCCCCCCCCCCCCCCCCCACATGGTGATTAAACAGGTGGCATTTTCGCCTCGATAGGAACAAGAAGATAATCAGGATCCACACCCAACGATGGGTTCTCTAATGTACTTGGTAAATAAAAGACCTAATATATATTTTGCTATAAATTTTCTCAATCAATTTTAGTTGGAGCCTCATCATGATCATTGGATAGCTTCCAAGAATATTTGGAGATAACTACGTGGCATAATACATCACTATCTTAAGTATGATGGAAATGAAGCCAATTTAATAGGTTTTACCGATTCCAATTGGGGTGGCAGTGAGATTGATGGAAGAAGCACTACAGATGGATGTTTCATTTTGGGATCTGCATTGATTTAGTGGATAAGTGGAAAACAAGATCCTATTGTGTTAAGTAGTGCTGAAGCAGAATATGTTGTTGCATGTGAAGTACGAAAGGAAGTTGTTTGGTTAAGAAAACTCTTGTCAAATTTGTTTGGAAAGCTTCTGAATCCTACAATGATAAATTGTGATAATCAAAGCAACATCAAGATTCTGAAGACCCCATATTCCATGCAAGGACAAAGCATATCAACAACAAGTACCACTACATTAGGAGTTTGGTACAATATGGGGTCGTGAAGCTACAATATATATTGAAATATGAACAAGTAGTTGATGTGCTAATGAAATATCTTCTAATAAGAAGTTTGAATATTTTAGAAGCATGTTTGGGTTGGTTGATGTTACAGATTTAGTTAATAGGGAGAGATGAAGCATCTTATGACAAGATGTTTGGGAGGACATCTAACCGGCCTATGTGTTGATGTCTAGTTTCTGAAGAGGAAGGGTGGCATTGGTCATGGAGCTTTGACCATGGATACACACATAGATCCATGGATTGGTGGTAGAGCTTAAAAGCCCGATGGTACCTAGAATGGCTAAGGCTCGAGTCCCCTTAGTCCCACTCGGATAGAATACCCTGTTCAGGTATCTAGTCCATAACACTGAGTGTGTTAGAACTCTTCGTAGTTCATTTCACTTTGAAATCTTCCATGTACTCTTATATGTATGTAATTATGAATACCTCCCTAGTTAAGTGGGAGTATTAAAGAATGTAACTAGTTTCGGTCTTAATAATTGTACTTGTTAAAATAAATTTTATTATTAAAGAAAATGAATTATTAAAGCAGGGGTTTCATGCTTGGGTCAATGTTTTCTAATTCAAAGCCTCCATTGAAGGCTTCTAGGTTTTGTCTTGAGTCATTAGAGTCATTTTCATTTTCATTAGACCCTTCTTGGGATTTTGTATCATGTAACAAGTATTATTTTTGAGTTAAAAAGGTTATTTGTCACCTCCACACCAAGTCAACCCTATTCCATAAAGTCGGCCTACATTAGGGAAATTTGATATATAGAGAGGCAATTCAACCTATTTGGATCATTCACTCAACAAGTTCGATATTCAAGAAAGAGAGGAAGAAAATAAGAGAGAAGTAGATGGAGAAGGACAAATTTGGTTGGGAAGACATAATTCAAGTTTATGGGCTATTTATCTCTCACACGTGCGAAGTTTTTGGGTAGTTGCTGGGGCCAAAATTCTATGTTTATTACATGTCCAAAATTTGTTGCCAAGGTTGAATTTCTGCTGTTGGGGAGCCAAAATTCTGGACTGAAGGTTCTGCTGGAAGTTGTCACTTGGAGACTTTGACAAGGCTCATATATTGAAGGGAAGGGCTAACTTGGTGGGAGGTCTTTGTCTAGGTCTAAGAAGTCTAGAAGTGTCTCATATTGATTTGACTCTATTGAAGGAAGAGTTTGACTGTGTTTTCCCCTTATAGGGGATTTTCCTTGGCTGAGCACCTACATCTTGTCTCTTGTTCTTGTGATCTTCATATACATATAATTTAGTAATTTCTTGATGAAAGATAAACTAATAAAGAAGTAAAAGAAGGCAACATAATTCACAAGTAATTATCAAGAAAGAGGAATCAAACCCTAATTCCTATAAGCATTGATTTCTCAACACCACCTACCAACCATAAGATAATTTAAGAAACCATTGACTCACTAAAGTCAAAACCTTATGTGAAATGGTAATATCAACCTCAACTCTACAAGCACACCATGACCATCAAATTTAGCTCAAATTATCCATCATTTCAACTTCATATCAATTGGTTCATAACTATTAATAAAACATTCATGCTTAAAGGGTATGATGATCATTATAGTTGGGTGGAACATGAGGGAATAAAATTAAATCAATAAAAGAGAAGATAAACTTCTAATGTTCATCTAATGAATTAAATATTCAAAGTTGCATGAAAATGTTGAAATCACAAACAAAAAGAGGGGATTGAATGGAACTATAATGCCAACCCAAAAACCTGCAATAAAAAAAAAAATGACACTAAAGAAGTGTTTTAAAGATGAAATATGCTCAATCATGAGTGCACTACAAATGAGAGAGAAAATATGCCAATCACAAGAGAACACCAAATATATAGTTATTGTAGGATTAAACACATATATAAAGAACCTTCACTCAATGATAATAAAATATGGGTTATAAAGAAGTTTGAGTTCTGTATATATACACAACTTAAGTGGAATATCCTCCCAAGAGGAGTAATGGACCCAAATAAGTAGGGAACACTCACCAAGGGGCTTATTGATCCTACACATCAAAATTGACTAGATAAACCTTAACCATCTCCTAGTATTCAAAATAAATGATGGCCTTATCTATAGTTAATGCCTAGCCAAAATACATTAATGACACAATATGAGATAACCACATGTGAATATTACTCCATTAATTCCAACATCCTCTTGCTTAAGTTGAATGGGGGTCTCAAAGAGAATTTATTATGACACAATATTTGCTTTGCTCCTTAATGTTGAGAAAGGGGACACATCACCTCCCAAACTCCATGTCACCCACACCAAGATAGTTTCAAAACTTATTAAAGATGGCCTCTAGTATGAGTATAGAGAAGTCAATGTCGTTGAGTTGAATTGTAGAAGTGGCCTAGTGCAAAGCAACTAGAGTAAGCCAACATCATAAATAAAACAATCCGTTGTAACATGTTGATTGATGGTGCAAAGAGTGGATCACGTTGCCCTAAGGCCAAAGTAGTTGAAAATAGAACATGCAATAAATACGAACATCATAATGTGGAAATAATAGATCCCCTGAAATATGTTGATAATCATCCATGGAATCACCTATGAAAAATAATGGGACAAATAGTGTGAACCTACGAATGGAGACTATATCATTTAAGGAGGTGTTAAAGTAATCAATTTTTCACTAGTGAATGGTCATAAGCCTAAAATGTCACTATGAACCAACTCCAATAACATTGGTCTCATGCCACAACAGAATGAAGCACTTGTTGCAATACAACCAACTCCTAGAACATAAATAATGTCTCCAAATATAGTGGGGTTTAAAATAGATCATCAAACCCTAGAATAGGTAAGGAAAAATAAGCATGATGCATAGTGAAATGTGTACCATAAGGGGAATCTATAAAGTCTAGTAATAATGTGGAAGACATCTCCATAGAAGGCACATCAAAATGTAATAGAGAAAGCTCTAGTACAAGAGGCTAATAATCATTCATAAGAGAACCCTCAAAAAAAGGTAGTGGAAACAATATAGTGGACTATGAATATAAACCAAAAAATATAACATATAATATAAAAGGATAATGCAGACAATATACTAGAATATGGACCAACATACTTAATCCAAAAAACATGAAATGCAACATGGATGAAGTTGTGCCTTAATAAAGGGTTTGGTACAATAGATGAAACCTATATTTGGAGTGGATAGTTAGACATGCACTATAAAGTTTCAACATTGTCACAAAAAATACCTATCACAATTGCTACTTTCATACTCTCTTCAATCCCTTGAAGATAAGTCAAGAAAAATTGAAGACACAAATTCCCATATAACAACCATTGTATATATATTGTTTTGTGGTAGAAACTGCAACAACACCCTCATTTTTGTTTGAGTGTCACCAAGGCCTAGAGAAAAACAAGGGTCCCACCTACTCAAGAGTCTCGTCATACCCCTACCAAGTTTGATTTGACCTCCTCTTAGCTGAATTCACTCTTCCTTTGGTTTTTCTACTCCTCAAGATAAATTTCAAGCAGAAAATTATGAAGTTACTCAACCCAACGATACAATGCCGAGTGTTGGCTAGCCCAATGATACAGTGTTAGGAAGATGGACAATCTAATGATACAATGTTAAGTATTGGGTCAACACAATAATACAAAACTCTAGAAAGTGGTTTCCCCAGTGACATGACACTCAAAAGGTGACTTAAATTAATAATCTTACCTTGTAAAATTGCTTTCTCCAGTGACATAGAGTTGAGATGTTCACCAAGCCCGCAATATAACATTGGGAACTCAGTCATCCTAGCAATATAACGCTCAAGAAGCTAAGATATCCAACGATAGGAACCTTAGTGAGATGACTTCACTCACTAATTTTGGTCTCAAAATTGCTTTCTCAAGTGATATAACATGCAAATGTTCATTATACTAGCAATATAGTTCCCTAAACTTGGTTATCTTAGTGATGAAATGCCCATGAACTTATTTTCTCTAGTGACACAATTATGAAAAAGATGACTTGACATAACACAATTCACAAACATCATCAGCCCATTGATATATCACTAGATGATGGTTATCTCAACATTGTATTGCTAGGATGATGGTTGTCCCAATGAACACCCTCTCTCTTTTGATTATTTTACATATATCGCACCAATACTCATCTTCTCCCAATGTATCACTGGTTAAAGTGTTAGTGAATCAACAAGTTAAGATGCATTTATTACCTCATTTCCATGCCCAAGATCAAGAAAGAAGTTTATAAAGGCACCATAATGCTCTCATTACTTATATTACTTAGCTCTTCCTCTCTCTTATGAGATTGAAACCATTTATTATAGAGAACACTTCCGTCAACACTAAGTCTCAACCAATTCAGCTCAAGTATGAATCAATTCATTCCCACTTAGCTTTTATTTTTGTTTTATTTATTTAGTTCGTGAATGAAATGTCCAATCTCCATCGATGACCCAACTTCCTCTCTTTATTGTGCTATATCAACTTGCTTTTCCCCTTCTCTCCATAGACTAAGCAAAAAACTCACTTTACCCAAGAAAATGGTTGCATCATTGCCTATCATCGAGCCTTGGCTTCTTCTCACTCTCAATGTGCTCGAACAACCTTGTATACACCATGATTTAGCTTAATGCATGCCCTAAACAAATGTCTAAGGAACAAAAGAATCCTAGCTAACTCCTCACACCATGATTCTTCATCTAGAGCCTCAGGATTAGATCATTAGTCTCCATGAGGTGGACTTTGGTGCCTTAGATGATTTCTATATGACATTAAAACACCAAGGTCTTCCCCTCTCCACACTCTTTACCAAAGTGTCCTTCATCATTTCATCTTCTCTATTTAAACTCACTAATCACCTAGGTTTTATCTTTAGGGCACATGAGCACATGAATCCAACTCATAGAAACCATAGCATCAACTTTTTTTTATCACAGAAAAACACCTCCGTGATGGCCCTTTGTATTGCAACAATAATGCTGCAACTCCCAAGAGTTTCATCTTTAATTATCAACCCTAGGTTCATACAAAATTAAGAGGGGTCAACACTATATGTGCAACACACACTCTCTCTTTCCTTTTCTAATCCTCATGTAGGTGAGAGATGTTGTAATGTATAATATATTAATAGAAATCTAACCAAGTTGCCAAGATAACTATGCTACAAAAAAGTGAAATTGTAGAAACTTGCAGAAATGAAATTGCACATACCTATGTTGATTTTAGGAAATGGAAAACACATTTTGAATGAAAATAAAATACTTATAAAGTAAAATTGAAGTCTATGTCATAGAAGCTAAAAAAAACACTCATAAAGCACACAATAAAAGCATCTAAAGGAAACCTAAAGAGATCACTACTCTTCCAAACTCCCTCCTCAACATCCCAAACATGTTTTAATATGATAAGGAAACTAAATCAAGAGTTTATTACTGAACATGATGAAGAAAATGGGTTGTTCATTGTCTGCTATAAGATTCCCCGTTTTGTTATAGGAAAAACCAACAAGCTAGAAAAACTGCTTAAATGCAAATCTAAGATGAGAGAAAAGGGTAGGAACGATGGGAAATGATCTTATTTAGCTAGTAAAAGCATAGAATAATTAAGTGTAAGCTTCAATAGTATGAAACCAAGTTCTGTTCACCCTTTGTAATCATAATCTTGGTTGCACAATAAAACAAGAAATCATAGAAATTGTAATGACATATGAAATGAAATGGAAAGAGACTTGAAAATGCAATGATAAGCAATATGAGTGATTCCAGATGTTGATAGATTGCGTAAATGACCTGCAAAGAAAGTTGGCTCATAAAACTACCTACTTAACCAAGCATAAAGATATCAACCTATAATTTCCAAAAATGTTGATTCAAGAGCTAAACAAAGCAAATGCAAAGCATGAAAATGACAATAAGGTAAATATAAGAGGGCTTTATAGCTCATGGGGTGGGCCCATCCCAAGGATGACCATATTCCTTGAGGAGGAACCAAGCTAGAAATTGAAATGAGGCACTGCTTCCATTAACATAGGCTATGTCTTATACCAGGAAATACAATGTTGTAAAACTTCCTCAAAAATATTCAAAGCCTAAGCTTCTTTCTAATATGTTCTTTCCTCATCTCAAGGGCCAACTCTAATCTCCTATTTATACATCAGGTGGGGGATAAACACCCTTGAGAGGAGGGCCACATTTCTCCCCAAAAATCCCAAAAAGAAGGGATCTTACCCCATATCTAACTTACAACATCATGAGGAGACATTAAATGCCCCGAGCTAGTAGAGTTTGAGTCTTTTTGCAGTAGGGAGCAAGTCCCTAGAATCTCTTCAATGTTGGATTCTTCATAGCTTTCTCAAAATATTTACAAATCATGCACAATAAACATATTAAGGCACACAAAGCATGAAAACCATGATTTGAGGCTTCTGCGATCTGTGTTCTGTGTAGTGTTATCTTTTGGAGTCATCGCATTCGTGTTTGTTGGTATCGACGTTTCAAACCAACCTTTGTGGTTCATCTTCAGGAATAGATCCAAGAATGAATAAGTCAGAACTCAATAGGGTTGATAAATAAGGTGAGGGTTGGTCTGGAAATGAATACTAACTGACAAGTTTAATTCAGATTTGTTTATTTTTAATTTTGTTGTTAATTATATAATTATTTTGGTTTTATTTATATTTATATTTATATTTTAGTTCCTAATTAAATGTCTAGTTTTTTCTTCTTCTTTAATATTAAAATTAGGATTATAAATTTATTAATTCATAATTAATACTAACTAGTGATTATAAACAAATTAATAATTATGTGTATTATTAATTAATTTTTATTAATTATATGATTATTTTGATTTTAAGTTATGTCTGAATGATAAAAATAATAAATAATAATTAATACCTAGTGATTAATAATGATTAACACCCATAATTAATATTAATTAGTGATTATAAACTAATTAATAAGTGTGTGTATTATTGATTATTTTTTATTAATTATATGATTATTTTAATCTTAAGTTATGTTTGAATGATTAAAAATAAATAATAATTAATACTTAGTGACTAATAATGATTAACCCAATTCATTGTTATGTCTTAATAAATTAATTTATGTTATGAATGTATTTAATCTTCTTAAATTAAATTAAATTAAAACTTTTATGTTCTTTTTAATGTTTAGTGAATGATATTGCAAAGGTTAAGTATTGAAAATTTAATTATATTTCTATGAACATATTGATAATTACTTTATAAAGAATTATTTTTTTAGAATTGAATATGATCAAATTAAAGTTGTATGATTTTTTTATTTTTTTTTGTGATTATAATTTTTATTTATTCTTGATGATTTGAGGAATGGTTAAGTGAATGTAGGGCTAGTGCAAATAAGAGGGCAGGGAACACTTAGGGGAAAGTGGGTTAAGAGGTGAGAGCTGGGATCCAATTATCACTAATTTTCTAGCCATCATTGCGGTTAAGGGTGTTAGGGTGTTTACCTATATCGATGGTTTCTCTGAATTTCCTATGGCGATAACGATCAATTTTGGCCACAACACAAGAGTTTTCAATAGATATATGATGATTGGTTTTATTGGAGTGCTCAACCAAAGCTGATGTTTTGGACCGGTTATGCTTAATGTCAGCTACATGCTCTTGTATCCTAGTTGAGATTGATCGACCGGTCTCACCAATGTAGGTTTTGCCACAAGAACAAGGAACCAAGTAAACCCTTTATGGAGTTTAGGATCAATGGGATCTTTAACAAATTTTAGGCATATGCTAATGGTGCTCATAGGTTTAAAGGTAGTTTTTATGTTGTTTTTCTTTAAAATATATGAAATTTTATCAGTGGTGCCCAATATGTAGGGGAGGTTGACCTTACCAACACATTCATCCATAGGTTGTTTGTTTTTAGGATTCTCAGCCTTCTTGAAGGCTTTGATTCCTTGGTATCTTCTATATCCATTCTTTTCAAAAACATCCATGAGATGGTTCTTCTCTTGTTCAAAATGATCTTGATCCAAAATGCGAACAACCCTGGTAGCAAGAGTGTTGAGGACCCCTAGTTTTTGAGCCGGATGATGGTGTGAGTTGGCATGAAAAACTATCATCATCCGGATCAAAAACTAGGGGTCCTCAACACTCTTGCTACCAGGGTTGTTCGCATTTCGGATCAAGATCATTTTGAATAAGAGAAGAACCATCTCATGGATGTTTTTGAAAAGAATGGATATTGAAGATACCAAGGAATCAAAGCCTTCAAGAAGGTTGAGAATCCTAAAAACAAATAACCCATGGATGAATGTGTTGGTAAGGTCAACCTCCCCTACATATTGGGCACCACTGATAAAATTTCGTATATTTTAAAGAAAAACAACATAAAAAATACCTTTAAACCTATGAGCACCATTAACAGATGCCTAAAATTTGTTAAAGATCCCATTGATCCTAAACTCCATAAAGGGGTTTACTTGGTTCCTTGTTCTTGTGGCAAAACCTGCATTGGTGAGACCGGTCGATCAATCTCAACTAGGATACAAGAGCATGCAGCTGATATTAAGCATAACCAGTCCAAAACATTAGCTTTGGCCGAGCACTCCAATAAAACCAATCATCATATATGTATTGAAAACTCTTGTGTTGTGGCCAAAATTGATCATTATCACCATAGGAAATTCTGAGAAGCCATCGAAATAGGTAAACACCCTAACAACCTTAACCGCGATGATGGCTGGAAAATTAGTGATAATTGGATCCCAACTCTCACCTCTTAACCCGCCTTCCCCTAAGTGTTCCCTGCCCTATTATTTGCACTAGCCCTACATTCACTTAACCATTCCTCAAATAATCAAGAATAAATAAAAATTATGATCACCAATATATATATATATATATATTACTAAAACAACTTTAATTTGATCATTCTTTATAAAGTAATTATCAATAAGTGCATAGAAATATAATTAAATTTGCAACATACTTAACCTTTGCAACATCATTCACTAAACATAAAAGTTTTAATTTAATTTAATTTAACAAGATTAAATACATTCATGACATAAATTAATTTAGTAAGACATAATAATGAATCGGGTTAATCATTATTAGTCACTAAGTATTAATTATTATTTATTTTTAATCATTCAAACATAACTTAAAATTAAAATAATCATATAATTAATAAAAATTAATCAATAATAGACACAATTATTAATTAGTTTTTAATCACTAATTAATATTAATTATGGGTGTTAATCATTATTAATCACTAGGTATTAATTATTAATTATTATTTTTATCATTCAAAGATAACTTAAAATCAAAATAATCATATAATTAATAAAAATTAATTATTAATACACATAATTATTAATTAGTTTGTAATCACTAATTAGTATTAATTATGAATTAATAAATTTCCTAATTTTAATCTTAAAGAAGAAGAAAAAACTAGACATTTATTTAGGAACTAAAAATATAAATATAAATATAAATAAAACCAAAATAATTATATAATTAATGACAAAATTAAAAATAAACAAATCTGAATTAAACCTGTCGGCTAGTATTCATTTCCAGACCAATCCTAACCTTATTTATAAACCCTATTGAGTTCTGACTTATTCTTTCTTGGATCTATTCTTGAAGATGAACCATAGAGGTTGGTTTGAAACGTCGATTCCAACAAACATGAATGCGATGACTCCGGAAGATAACACTACACATGAAAACCATATCAAATCCTCTTGGAACTCATTAAGCTAGGAAAATATACCATTAGTGCAAAATGTAGGGTCAAAACATTGTTTTGTGTGCCTAGGAGTGGACTGATGGGCCTTATGATTTACTTATTTTGGAGGCACATCACTCTATGATTGTGATATCAAGAGTTACATTTTCATTCACATCCTACCCATGGTCACTCTTTACTAGCCTTGCCTCCCACTCTCCACAGAAACATGGGACTTCTGCTTTGGTTTTAAAAAGTAGTAAGGCAAACTATTTGACAAGCCAAGAACTCAAAATTCATTTGATTTAATACTTGTAAGATAATATTTATAATGGGTGTTTTTTTTTTAACAGTTCATGAAAGGAAACCATGTATGTTTCATGAAAGAGGTATAAAAAAGCCTCCTTGATTGAGATACTAGATTAAGAGCCACCCACTAGCTCATTTGGTTCTAAATTTATTGACACTCCATGCTTCGTTGATCGATACACAACATATGCATGTCCATAAGTATACCAATTGTTATAGAGAGACAACCTACCTCTAGATGACTTAGAATCATATGTATACATGGTTGTTAGAAAATATTGGTTGCATAAGGTGGTTGCTCATCCCCTTGCCTTCATGTGTGCAAAATTAGTTGAATGGATCATAAAACACACCAAACCAAAAGAAGCCAAGATCAAGGACGGTCACAAGAATCCTTTTTTTTATTTAATGCTTTGTATATCAAGATCTATTATAAGCTCCCCAATGAATAAATAACTTTGTATGAGGATTGAATAGAAAATTTTGAGATCCTACCCAAAGGGCTATTAAAGACATGGTGGGTCAACAAAGGAAGCTTCAGATCTTTGCTGAATAAGGAGTATCTTACAAACATGTTAAGTACTCCCTTTTAGTTGGTGGTTGCCTTGTTATGTAGGTTGTATGGTCAATCCAATGCATATACCTTCTATGAAGGATGGATTCCATTAATGTACTGTGTGGTAGTTGAACGAAGCATTTTCAATTGGGAAGATATTCTTTCTCCTTGAAGGACAACATCAAACAAGCATGAAATCCAAGGGAAGGTCAACAACCTTAGTTCTCCATGGCCTCCTACTTCTTAGATGCCATTTATGTAAATCATGCATTCCCTACAATGGGGTGGAAATGGCCAATTTAGGAGGATCCAATTCACATATATTGTAAAGTCCTATGGGAGTCTCACTATATCCAGTCATAAACTAGAATCTACTAGGACTTCTTGATGCCACTCTATGAAGTCTTATCTAATGTATCTACCTCATGCATGTCTAAAATGGATAGGTAAGTGTTTTTTGTATTTGCAGATTGGTTTGTTGATCAATATAACACATATTTAGGAATATTTGGAACAACCAAGCCTACTCACCTATTGCCCAAGTTTGTAATTGATTAGGTCATACTATAGGAAATAACATATTAGGTATAAACATGGGTAGGTGGAGTGCTTTCACGGGATAAGAAGGCTACCTAGCCAAAAATGCCTCTTCATCTAAGCTCTTAACACTTGAAGAATATAAAAGAAGTCAATGCAAAATTTGATGCCCCAAATATCTTCTACTTTAGGAATATGACATTCCACATATATGATCCTAGCTCTATAGCGAAAAATCATTGCAAGGCATGAAAGTACAAGTGGGACTATCAATTAGGAGCCTGGGTTGATGAAGAGAAAAAAAATGATTCAAATTTCTTAGAGTTCATTTCTCGACTAGGCTATAATTCCTCCCAAGCAAAGAAAGGGAGAGCTCAATATGAGAGAGAAGTCCTCTCCTAAAAGTAGGCTTCCCAGTAGGAAGAAACTTGATTTGATAGGAAAAGAAGCTAAACTGGGACCAAGAAGTGGCCATGCTAGCTTAGGAATTCAAGCTAAGGAGAAATAAGAGAAAAGGATGAATAAGGAGGAAGAACAAATAAGGAAGGTGGAGGAATAAATAAGAAAACATGAAGAGGAAGATAAGAAATAACAACAACAAGAATATTCTAGAATTGAGGAAGAAGCTCTCAAATCCCAACAAGAAGCACAATAACAAGATTCCCACCATGACACAATTTCAATGGACACTGATCCATTTCATCCAACGACCCCCATCATCACAGGTTGCCACTTTCCAATTGCGGAGATGGGCATTACACCAACCAGGAATGAGAAGTTAGTTAAATTGAGTAGATTCAAATATGATCCCACTCTAAATATGATAGTGGAAAACAAGGAGATGACATTGTTAACTTCTCATTTTCCTCCAATATTAGTCACTGTTAGGTTCCTATAATACTAGTGTAGTCCCCATATTGCTATTGTTGTTCCCTATATAAACCCATTATTGTTATTTTTGTGCCCTTACATTATTATTGTTATGTAGGCTATGATTATATCGTGACCCCTTAGACTCCAATATATACCAAGTAGGTCTTGTAATTTTAATCATCCAAGAATTTTTCATTTATGTGATGTAAAGGAGGTTTCCCCCTTGAAGAGGCTAATTTTCAAGTCGTTGATCTATCTTTTCTTCTATTTTGTGATCAGGTTGCATAACATTTGGTATCAAAGCTTTGGATTCTAGGGTTTTGATGCTTCAAGCAAGCCATCTTGGAATTTTTGCTATGAATTTTTTTCTATGAGACCACAAATACTAAAAATTCGACCATGTAGAGTTGAAATCTTGGTGAACTTAGTGTAAAAAATTTAGATATTGGTTCACTATATTTTCTGAGATATGGTTCGAAGAAGTTAGGGTTTCTACATGCTCTAGAAGTCAGTCTCAAACATGTGACCTAGGTAAAAACATCATAACTTTCTCTTAGAGCATCGGATTTAAATTTTGTAGAAAGTGACCAAAATCACACAGAATTTAGTTTCTTATGTATCAATTCTAGGGCCAAAGGTTGAAAACGTGACACATGGCATCCCGTACAAATTCACTCTACTGAACCAATCCATAATTATGTCATCGTCGGATATTTGGCATAACTTTATCTTGAAGAATCCAATATTAGGATGACTTGTGGAATTGGAAAGAACACTCAAAGGGATACCTTAGGACAAAATTTCAAACCTTGGGAGGTAGAAATTATATAGATACAACAGTTTCAAAATCAAGCTCCTAAAAGCTAGCAAAAGGTGTGTATTTTTATTTTTTTTAAATTTTCATAACTTTTGCTTGAAAAATCAGTTTGAAGTGATTCAAAGGGTATAGTGAAGCATAAATATAGTTATTTAATTCCAACATTCCTTGAAAAAAATGGATGCACCTAACAAGAAACCAAAAACCTCTACTATGACGCATGAAGAAGATGAAGAAATGCAACATGATATATCACAATTACGAGAACAAGTGCAACAAATTTCGCTCTTGCAAAGAGTAACAAAATTGAATTGAAAGATAAGATGGATGGTTTAGAAGAAAAAATGAAAGGCAAAATGGAAGGATTGAAGGATGATTTAAAAGTAGACATGGAAGTTAGGATGGATGGTTTGAAGAATGGTTTAAAGGAAGACATGGAAGGTTTGAACAAATGTTTGACAAAGTTGTTACAAGAAATTATTCCTAATGGTGACAAAGTACTCCATGAAAATCAGGATGAGGACAAAAGGATATGAAATACGATTTTAGAGACTCTAACAATGGGTTTAAGACCCACCACATTTCAAAGATGGATATGAGGAAGTTTGATGGCAATTATTTGATAACGTGGATACTACAGATGGAGCAATTCTTTGATCTACATGATGTGCCACACACACAAAAGATATGCATTGCATATTTATATTTAGAACAAAATCAATTTGTTTGGTATCAATGAATTTTTTCTCATAAATCAATTGTTACTTGGACAATTTTTTCGGAATAATTGGTAGCACATTATGAGGATACAAAGAGAAATAACTTCTTTAGAAAATTGATAAATCTTAAACAAAAGGATTCAATGACAAAGCAAATTGAGGACTTCCAAAGATTGAATATCAAGATAAATGATATTCTAGAGGAGCATAGGATTGATGTCTTCATAAGAACTTTAAAGGATAACATCCAACATGAGGTTCACCTTTGGGAACCTGATTCATTCGAGAAGGCATTGAAGGTGGCAAGAAAAGTTGAAAGAAAAATTATGGGAACAAGGAAGTCTACCACTCATAACTATAAATATGGAAGTTTTGCTACTCATAGCCTCCCAAAACCTACAAGGTTGACACCACAACAACTGGAGGAAAAAATATCAAAAGGGATTTGTTATAGTTGTGATAACAAATACACTAAGGGTCATAAGTGTGTTGAGAAGAAATTGTTTTACATAGATTGTGAAGATGAGGAAGAAAAGGAACTAGAAACAACAAAAGAAGAGGATATACACCAGGAATCAACCCCAGAGAAAGAAGAAATGAATCCAACCATATATTGTAATGCATTTTCAGGAATTAACACTCCTCAAACTTTTAAGATAGAAGGATATATCAAGAAAAAAAGGTAATAGTGCTGATCGATTCTAGTAGTACCCACAATTTAATTAATTGTAAGATGACCAAGGAATTGAATTGCTTTTTATATCCAGCACCAGAGCGTCAAGTGATGGATGAAAATGGAGAAACTATAAATTTCTCAGGGAAGTGTCATAATATCAATCTAACCACGGGGAATATGTATTTAGTAGTCTAATTCTTTCCATTCTAATGGGTGGTGCTCATGTTGTATTAGGAGTTAAATGGTTATAATCTTTGGGGACAATAACTTTTAATTTTCAAGAAATTTTCAAGAAATTTTCCTGGGAAGGAAAAGGAAATTGAATTAAGGGGCATCAGAAGGAAACTGTGGAAGATAATCAACTCTAATGACATGATAAATCTTTTGAAGAAAGAACAATGTGACATAATTCCACAATTATGCTCACTAGATGTTCAAACATCAAAATAATATGTTTCTCTAGATTTCCAAAGAACCCTGGACAATCATTCCAAGGTATTTGATACTCCCAAAGGAATCCCACCTATTCATGATCATGATCATGCTGTTCACTTGATTCCAGGAAATGTTCCTCCAAACATCATACCTTACATATATCCCTATTCCCAAAAGAGTGAAATTGAACATATGGTTGCAAAAATGCTAGAGGCAGGTATAATTAAACCTAGCCAAAGTTCTTTCTTTGCTCCAGAAGTATTGGTACACAAGAAGGATGGATCATGGTATATGTTTCTGGATTAAAGGGAGCTCAACAAGCTCACTATTAAATATAAATTTCCCTTTCTTGTCAGTAATGAATTGCTGGATGAATTACATGGAGAAAATTACTTCATCAAGTTCAATCTTCGTTTAGGATATTATCAAATTAGAATTAAGACTGAAGACATTTCAAAAACACCATTCAAAACTCATGAAGGTCATTATGAATTTTCGGTCATGCCTTTTTCCCTTACTAATGAACCTTCCACATTTCAAGGTTTGATGAATTCCATTTTCAAACTCTTCCTTAGAAAATTTGTGTTAGTATTTTTTGATGATATACTAATCTACAAGAAGTCTTGGAAGGATTATGTTCATCGTGTTGATAGGGTGCTCAAACTATTGGAGGAGAAACAATTGTATGCAAAAACCTCCAAATGTTTCTTTGGGGTACAAGAGGTGGAATATTTGAGTCATATTGTATCTCATGAGGGTGTTAAGGTAGATCCTAACAAAATTAAAGTCATCAAGGAATGGAAAATTCCTACAACCCTAAATCATATTAGAGGATTTTTCAGGTTGGCAAGGTATTATCGAAAGTTTGTTAAGAATTATGGGAAAGTAGCAACACCTCTAACAAAATTAGAAAGATGCATTTTTTTTTACTCCAAAATCAACTAAGTCCTTTGAACATGTTAAAGAGGTAATATGCCAAGCTACGGTTTTAGCTACTCCAGAGTTCGCAAAAACATTTATGGTGGAATGTGATGGTGTTGTTTTAATTGAAGAAGGAAGGTCCATTTCTTTTGAAAGACGTGCAATCAAGGGAAAGTATTTACACAAACCTATTTATGAGAAGGAAATGTTGGAAATATTACATGCCTGAAGAAATGACGCCCTTACCTAATGGGAAGACACTTCAAGGTAAAAACGAATCATGATAGTATTAAATACATTTTGGAACAAATATATCTTTAGAAGAGCAAAAAAAATCGGTCACTAAGATGTTGGGTTATGACTTTGAAATCATATACAAAAAAGGGAAGCAAAATGTTATTGTAGATGCACTCTCAAGAAGGGATGACAATGTGGAAGCATTGCTCTATGCCATTTCGATTATCAACCTTGACTGGATAACTGGAGCAAGGGAGGAATAGAAGAATGATGAATAGGTGTGGACACTCATTCAAAAGTTACAACAAGATCCCAATACATCAGATACATTTATTTGGAAAAATGACTCATTATGGTACAAAGATTGCTTATATATATATGTAATAATTCCAAACTCAAACAAAAAATCCTTTTGGAATTCAACACCTCTCCTTTAGGAGGGAACTCATGATTTTTAAAAACATACCACAAAGACAAGGAATTTTTTGATGGCCTTAAATATGATATTCAAAAGTTTGTGGAAGAATGTTTGGTTTTCCAACAAAATAAAGTTGAAACAATTAAGACCACTAGTCTGCTGCAACCTTTACCCATTCCAAGTCAGCGTTGGGAGAAGGTCTCAATGGATTTTTATCACAGGTTTACCCAAGTCCAAAGGAGAGAGTGCCATCATGGTGGTAGTTGATAGAATTACCAAGCATGCACACTTCTGTGCATTATCTCATCCTTTTAAAGCCAGTGCAGTTGCTACTGAATTTATGGAAACAATCCAAAAGCTACATGGAAACCCAAATATTATTATAAGTGGCGGAGATCCCATTTTCACTGGAAATTTTTGGACAAAATTATTTTATTGTCTTGGTATTCAATTAGCTCATAGCTCATCTTATCATCCTCAATCTAACAGGAAAACTGATATAGTGAACAAATGTTTGGAAGGATATCTTTGCTGCTTTATATATGATAAACAAACACAATGGGTCAAGTGCTTACCTCTATTTGAATGGTGGTGTAACACTTCCTTCCATACCGCAACAAAAATGACCCCATTTATGACACTTAATGGATATCATCCACTGTCCATCACATCATATTTAAGAGAAAATTCTAAGGTTCAATCAATGGAAGATTACATCGAGCATCAACAACAAGTTCTCCAACTCTTAAAGGATAACCACACTCTAGCACAAAATCGAATGAAACAACATGTAGATCAACATCACACAAAAATAACTTTTGATGTAGGCGACCATGTATTTTTACAGCTACAACTATACAAACAAATGTCCCTCAAACAATCTAAGAAGGATGATAAAATATCACCAAAGTACTATGGTCCTTACAAGGTGTTGCAAAAGATTGGTACTATGGCATACGAATTGGAGCTGCCTGCATCTACCTGAGTACACCCATTTTTCCATGTTTCATGCTTAAAGAAAGTTACCAGTGACAAGATCCCAATTCAAACAATATTTCTAGAACTTGACGAGGAAGGAAAAATCATATTAGAGCCTAGAGCAGTCACGTAAACAAGAACTTGATAGCTACAAAATCAATCAATTTCAGAGTATCTCATTAAGTGGAAGAACTTACCTATTGAAAATTCCACATGGGAGGAGGATAATTTTATACATAATCATCCAGAAATACTCAAGCATTGAGTACAACATTTTTTTTGAAGGGGAGGGGCATGTTAGGTTCCTATAATACTAGTGTAGTCCCCATATCATTATTGTTGTGCCCCATAAAAGGCCACTATTGTTATTGTTGTGCCCTTACATTATTATTGTTATGTAGGCTTTGATTATATTGTGACCCCTTAGAATTCTATATATACCAAGTTGGTCTTGTCATTTGAATCATCCAAGAATTTTTCATTTATGTGATGTAAAGGAGGTTTCTCCCTCAAAGAGGATAATTTTCAAGTCATTGATCTATCTTTTCTTTTGTTTTGTGATATGGTTGCATAACAACCACAACTGAAAGAATCACTGTGCTAGATACCAAGAATGATCCACTTGCTATGGCCTTAGTAAGTACAAACTTCACTCAAGCCATGAAGAGAAATCTGAAGTTCCTTCTAAAACAACTAAATTTGAAGGGTGCCCACTTAATAAAATTAGAATAGTAAGACAAGTTATTGAAGGTTGACAATATAACCCTGAAGTGGGAGAACACTAAAATGGAGGGACATTATTAGGCATGTGCTTATGAATGGCACGAATATTACAAGGCCATGGTCAAATAGGTTTACCCATGCCTCTAGAAACTCCAAAATATCTCCACCAAGCTACCACCACTTTGGAAATTAGCCAAGGACAAAGGTATTCAACTCAAATGGGTACTCAATGCTATGAATCAACTAGAGAAATGGCATAATAATTACTCCCCATCCCCATAAGAAGTCCCTAGTGAAGAAAAATTGACATATGATTCCATTGTTGTCAATAAGGCCTTGAAGATTCAAGAAAATCTAGAAAACGACATCTCTAGGTCTATGGTTTAGTATCAACAAAATTACTCCTTGGCCGAAAATTTAATCAATATGAACATATTTCCATCTATTGGGTCTTAGGAAGAGGCAAGACTAGATGAAGAAGTGGACAAATATCTAGAAGAGATGCTCAATGTTAGAGATATGTGTTTTAATGTCTTCACAAACAAACTCACCAAAGACAAACTCAAGCAACACATTGTGGAACCCTTAAACCAACAAAAAATTCTTAATTCCTTCATGGTCTCATTGAAAAAGGATGTACATACCCTCTCCCAACACAAATGAGAGTATCATGTCACCATGGAAGGGTTGTTACTCCATAGGACTAAGATGATATCATCATATTATTAGATTTGGTTAGCCTATCTTCATGAAGTCCCGACGTCCCAGTTGAGGATCCAATCATCTTGTAGTAGTTGTTAGGTTCATATTCTAGGAGTTTTCCAAATAATTTTCCTGTATAAAATTTGAAAAAAAATAAGAATATGAAAGGTTGTAACTACCCTAGGGAAGCCCATAAGTCCTAAGAGGTAACCTATAAATGCTTATAAACTTCTAGCGAAAGGGACTTTTGGATCTTTAGTAAAATTTTACAAATTTTAAAAGACAAGATCTAGGAAACTGATGCATTTTATATCTATTGATAAATAATATTGAAAAGTATGAGAAAGAAACTACAGGAATTGTCACTTAAAATACTATTGACGGTGCTGGACCCGTCAACATGTTAGGGATCTCCCCAGTAAGAAGTCCCAATTAGACCTCAGACTGTTTAGTGTAGGAGTCCCAGCAATGGGTCATATGGTAATGCCTTGACCACAATTTCGCACAGAGGCAAATAAGATAACTTTGTTGGTAGCAAGGGTGTGACATATGCAATGAGCCAAGGAAAGTGCATGAGAGGTTCTAACACATGGGGGTTGAGATGAGTGCGCCCCTTGGAAACCTGTGATAGCACGGAGTTAAGAAGGGAACACAAGAGCAAAGATGCATCACAACATCGAAGGCAAGTTAGCTAGCAATCCAAAGTGATGGTTAAACCAACAACACATTTCAGAAAGATTCATACATACATACATAGGTAACTATACATGCATGCGTAAGCAAATAGACATATATATGATTTAGAGTAAACTAGATAGCATAGAATACAATACAATATATGCATGAAACGTGTTGGCTCTGTTATATTAAGAAGTATACGTTCTAGTCATATAATACATCCATGTCCAACCACTAGTTTCGACAGCGGAACGTTACAACTACAACTGCCTGCTCCTCCGAAGATATGTACTAGCTCTGCATAGTGGAGAAGCCAAGGCTTATTACAATATTGTCCAAGCTCTCTCAAAGATAGTCTTATCGGAAGCTTGGATGACCAAAATCCTCTATAATGAGTTATGAGGGACTATTTATAGCAAAGGGTGGGGTGACCCTTGACATTCCCCTTTGTGACAATTCATCTATCCTCATGACTCTTCATCTACTCTATCACTGTTACATCCAACTATCGACACTTAAACTTACACTTGACAAGACTTTACATTACAATGCACATGTACCCATGTGAGACAAAATGGCTTGAGCAAGCCATGCTAGACATCACTACGACTCAAACAACTGTTGGAAGACCAACTCTTTGACATCTTCATTATGGTTGACAGTAGTGTACTGATGCCAAGACCGGTAGTCCGCGATGGTGTCCGTGTACTCCAAGGTGACATCTTTCTGGAACCTGACTCTTGCCTCCATAACATCTGGGTACATTACTCGGGCTCCTCTGCCCAACTCATCTGAAAGCATGTGCATCATTGTCTTCAATGCGGCCAGACCAACAACATACTTGTGCATGATGTTTGCATTGATGGGCAAGTCTAGGCTAGTGGAAAAAGTACGAGTCAATCTCTAGTCAGACCTGTGCCTTTGTCTTTTCCTAGGTGAGAGTCCCAATAGATGGGATTGCATGTGCGCACACCACAACATCCATACTCTTGAATACATGTGCATGGGAATCCTGTATGCTAGTGATGAGCTACATGAGCTCTTCATAGTTCCGGATATGACTCCGAATACGTGCCTTCATCTCGACCACTCTGGGCTTCATCATCTTAGGCAAGTGAAGCAGGGTTTCCTTGTATCTCATCATCCATGTTTTCATGTAATTAGCAACAACATGAACGTTCGCCAAGATAGGTGCTCTTCTAACACATCAATGCTGCCATCCATTAAGATGGACGACTACTTTATGCACAACACCAAACTTAGAATACAACACCTGCATCACTGTGTCAAGGGACAACACTTAATCTAGTATTTCCTTCTCCAGTTATGCTAGGGCGGATGTTGTAACCAACTCTCCTCCTTGCTTGGTCGTCTGTAGTTCCTTAGCCATTCATTCATTCTCAGCTATCAGCAAGCAAACACTTGAGCTAGTGGCTTCGACATATGCTCTGGTCGCATCAACCAAGGCTGCTGGATGTTTGCGCACATCAGACACAATCACTCGTTCTTCAACTCGTGTAGGAGATGTATGATCATCTGGAGTCGACACTCTGTGAGACTGCACAACTCTATGTTGAGACTCGTTGAATGATATGTTGTGCATCTCTCCTTCTGGCCGGTCTCCAAGGATCTCAATGCCTCCTTGGTCGCTTGAGACTTTCTCATCTTCTGGATGAGATGAAGTGGGTAAGTCGACCTCTTGGTGATGAGGCATGGGGTTGATGTCTTGTTCCAACTCCTATTTCTCCATATCCGTATCCAATTGTTGAAGTGCTTTCTCTATCTCACGAGCGAAGTCTTACTCCTGCGATGGTCTACCTTGTGTGCTTAATGCTAGTTGTTCTGATGGGTCCATTACCTATATGGGTGTTGCTTCATCCATCTACACATGTTGCACCCCTTGCTGTACATGTTGTTGTTGCGCTTCCCTCTCCTATTTGCGTAGCTCTTGTTCCTTTCGGAGTTGCTCCTTCAACTCATGCAAATCCTTCTATGTTTTCCTCCATTCTCTATTTCTCCCTCTACCTTTGCACGATTTTCTTATCGCACTGTTGCCTCTTCACCTCTATGGCCAAATTTTCTTTCTCTACAAGTGGATCTGCTTGGAACTTGCAGCTTTTCTCTTCCTCCATGCGATCGAAAATATTCTTCTTACCCTTGTTGCTCACTGATATGTTCACCTCTACTGTTGTTGTTGCTTCTGGTGCTCTCCTAGATGCTGCTTCACGTTGCTTTGCTAACCACTCCATAGCGAAGCTGACCTGTTCATTGGGTCTGGAGAAATTATAGCAATATCTCCATGGGTCCTCCTCCATGCCCTGTGGATCCAGTTGAACTGTAGTCTCGTGTAGTGATCTTTCACAAGACAATGTGGGTCATACGAATTGTAACTACAAAGGTCGAATGGATACTTCTTCATCTGTTCTACTTCGACATCCACATGCTTGAAACTTCCGATATCATATAACCCAATGCGCAATGGAAGAGCGGACCAAAGTGCCTTCTTCTTCCAGTGCAGCCTAGCTGTCAATCCTACCGAGATGTGATATGTTACTTCCTACATGATGAGCGCGTCCAAGGAAAACTTCGATAGAACATACGGAGGCTTCTCCGCACTGTACATTCATATGAAGGTGCCAGACGGTGAGGCATACCAATTAGCTATGTCTATCAGTGCCTCCATTGCTGCCTTCGACATGTAGGGTGGATCCTGTTTGAATATCATCTTGTAAACCAGGGTGACAAAACGATTTGACAGTCGTGTGATAACTCCTCTAAAGCTGCATTCAGACAACATCTTACAATAAGTGTTCACAACAGTCTCCCTCGTTGACCATGCCCACTTCAAGCCTGGGAACTCCTGTCGGGCACATATTGCATCCAATATGTAGGAAACATGTAGATTTCTGCTTGCATACCTTCAGGTGAGTGTCGAGCCCTCATTACCTATTCCTTAAGCTGATGAGCCAACATGCTAGACCAGTTACATGGTCTTCCTTCTCTAGCTAGTTGGTCCAATGCAATCACCCAACTCTGTGGGAAGGTTTTCGTGCTTTCTTGGCCATACAGTTGACATAAAATATGACCAAGTATTGATACGCCTTCTGCAGTATCTTTGTCTTGTAGATCTGGTTGGGTGTCATCCTGAATCTAGCTGACTCCTTTACCCAGTTCTTCAAAATGTCTCTGGAATTAGCATTGTTGCTGGGTAAGCTGAAGGGAGTCTCCATGATAGTCACGGGCTCCGACATATGATACATCTCATCATAATCCTATGCCCTGAAGGTTGCAATGTTTGTCTCGTTGACACTGCTCAAGGTCATTGTCTCGGGATCAGTGTGTGAGATGATATAGTGTATCATATCCGCGCATTGGAGCACGGGGTATCTGCATGCAATCCGATACAAATCGGACTTGTGAATGTTCATGTACACCTGGCGGTCTTCGAGGTCTTCCCCAAATGTGCCTATAAATGCATCATTGACCTCTTGCCATTTCAACTTGATGTCCTTGTCTAGAAACAACATGGTATATTCATAGATTGGTTGACTTGCGGACATTCGCTCAACCACTGCTCCAGTTGCACTTCCGTTAGTGTCATTTGATATTGCTCTCTTGGAGGCCATTGATCCTATACTGCTAAGAGGTGGATGAACACCTAAAATATCTGGAGACAAAGCAACATGCATGGCAAGAAATCTGTCAGCGAAAACCAAAGCAAATTCGGGAACAACATAACACATACATGGGGATTGATAGGCAAAGATTACACAATTTCTTCTGCGAGGTTGGGTGACTGGCTGCCAGAACTGTGCAAAAGGTAGCTTGGGCTATCTGGGGAGGCTGATTGGCTGTTATATTTGCGCAATGGGCAATCCAGACTAACAAATGACTACTGGGATTGCGTAATGCGCAATTCCAGCTGGAAATGACTGCACGCTTATTGACTGCATTACACAATTTTCTGGGCCAACAGCCATTGTCCCTTAGAATTTCACAAATTAGGCCTAGGGAACAACTTCTGAGTAGAAATGCACATTTCTGGAGAGGAAGGCAGAGCCTTCCCTCTCAGGATTGCATAATGTTGTCTTAGTGAGGCAGAGTTCGGGCCAAGGCTGCCCAGACCCACCGACGGGCAACTGAATGCAAATGCTAAGTGAATGGATGGTGATATTGAGTGTAAGAAGAAGAAAATGATCATGCATGCAAACATTGAATGAAATATTCAAAAAACAGAACAACATACGTGTGGATGAAGCAAGTTGTTGAATCGGCAACGATTCGTGCAAAACAGTTTCATGCATGCGACAACAATGAGATAACAACAAAAACTAAAACGGTGCTAGTACAAGCTAGTATGCATGTAAATGATAGCAAGCATTCAAAGAAATCAAGCAAACAACACTCACACAAGCGAAAACACAAAAAGCGACAGAAATGCTAAAAAAGACAAGTTGAGACCACTTACCCGTGAATAGCTGAGCTGGATGTGTCGAAGAGTCCTGGATGTGTTGTGGGATGTCTGAGCTCCAAGATTGATGTGAAGAAATGAGCTTTGAAGCATCAAATAAATAAGTTCGAAGCTCATGACGCGCATGCCCTAGATCTAGGAAAAAGCGACACTTGGAGGAAAGATTCTAAAACGATCTTTGCATGTAACCTCCAACTGCTAAAAATAGCTCCCTAAAATCTGGGGATGCTTTTTACATGTTTCTTTTTCTATTCCAGGAAAAAGTAGCTCATGCATGCAAGTCAAATATCCTTGGTCCCGGGTGGAACTGGTCAAACCAACTGCACATGCAAGAGCCTGCTCAACTACTGGGAGAAAATGTGCATTTCTGAATGGGAGCTGGGCCGGCTTCCCAGGATATTAGCGCAATTTATGGGCAGAGAAGTTGACTACTGCCCAGGATTGCGCAATTCCTGGGCTGAGAAACCATGCTAGGAGGAATTGCATAATTTTTTGGATGAAGCCAGACTGGCAGAATTGTGGAATTCTAGAGCCCACTAGGCTGCCAGACTGAATTGCGCAATTTCTGGAGGGAAGGTTGATTTCCCTCCAAAATTGCGCAATTTCTTGAGGGAGCTGCTCAGCGTGCAACTGGACCAAGTCCGAAGGAACTGCCTGTGAGGGGAAAGCATCAAGATCTGATAGACAGGCTGCCTTTCTGCAAGAAAATCACTAAGCTTGTGTACTTGACGAAGCAAGACATGCTGCTGTGAAAGGTTGGTAGGGAGGCTCCAAAACGAAGCTAAGGAAAAAATTTGGAGGGTGGTTGTAGCCGCTACAACAAATACATTGTGATTTTAGTTCAGACTAATCTTAAGTAGTTTCATTTATGTGTGAAAGCTATGAGATTGATTACTATTGTGAAGATGCTAGTATGTGAACCAAATAAATTTTCTCGAATTGTTACTAGTTATTTGTTGTGGCTTTCTTCAATGAGTAGTAATTAGAACAAATACTAGCTACTCTTTCTTTGCTCTAATAAGTTAAATATTTAGTGTTAGGAAATCAACTAACTACTTTGTTGATTCAACAATTTCCATGTTTATTCACTCATCTCTTCCTTGTCCTAATCTCTCTTTCAACATATAATTAGTTTACAATAATTTCATTTTTTGCAAGTAGATAATTGTTAGTTTGATTCTCCCATTTTCTATTATGAGAATCCTTCAATATTTCATAGCATCTAAATCAAACATGGTTATCAAGCCTAAATCCAAATCCGTCCCTTATTCGAAATGATATGAGGTCTAATTGAGATCTAATTTAGAGAGAACCATCGTAACGATTGCCGAGTCATTTTCCTGATCAACAAGTTCCTATGTATTATATATAAACAAATATAAGCAGTCTTATTGAATAAGGCAAAGATCCAATATGAGGTTATTAGGTTCAATGAAGGAGGCCACTTAAAGTCTTCAAGGATCCTTTGTATATACTAAAGAAATAAATAGTACCAACTCTTCTAAGAAATTGTGTAATGTATTTTTTTATGTATTTAGAGCAACATAGTCCTTAACCAAATGTTAGACCTAGAGAAATATTATTGCAAAGAATAAATAAGAAGAAACTTTTGGATTATAAAGAGGGGGGAAATATAGAAAGGAAAACACTAATCTTGTAAATTAGGGTAAAAATCCTTAGATATTCCCAAAACATAGTTAACAAATTGACAAGAACTCTCTAAAACTTTTGCTTTTTAAGGTTGCAAGTGGTGATTGTTTTTGGCTCCATTTCAAAAAGGGGTGTTACTAGTGGCACCTATTTTTTTAGGTTAAAATTACAAATTTTGCGACTATGACATGTTATGTTGTAAACAAAAACTTTAAAATATACCCCCAAAATGGAAATTGGTGCTTCCATTAACAACTCCCATTTTTTTTTGGATCAAAATTATAATTTGTTTGAAACTATGGCCTTGCTAATTAGTACTATTGTGAACAAAAACCTTAAAATTGATCTTTGAATTGAAAATGATGTTGTTAGTAGCATCCTTCTTTTTCTTCTTCTTTAAATATTTCAAGGTTAAAACTACTATTTGTTTGGTAAAATGGCCTTGATAATCGATGCTACTATGATTCAAAACCTCAAAATTAGCATTCAAATAAAAAAGTGATGCTTCCCAAAATACCTTTTTATTGTTTTGTGCCTAAAGCTACAAAAGTAAGGGGAAAATATTAAAAAATAAAAACAAAAAGAGAAATGAATGAAAACAATATTTTAAATTTAAAATAAAAAATAAAACCAGTTTGAAAAATAAATAAATAAACAAATGGAGTTATTTTATTTTATTTTTAAACATAAAAATGTCATTTTTTGTAAGATCAAAGAGATTATATTAATTCAAAAAAGACAAAATTACATCAGAAATGTTTGTTACTGGTTTTCCACTAGGGAAACCAGACTAGTAACATAAACTAAGAAGTTTCAAATTGCCTTTGCTATTCCTGATCTACTGATCCGAGGCTATTGACTTTGAACAAAAAAACCAAATTACATATATTGTACTGCAAGTATGGAGAAACATAAACATAATTCTAAACAAAAAGTAGGACCAGGTTTGCGATCTCAGAATTGTCATGCTTCTGGATTGTGCAACTTATATGGCTACTAGAGTGTTTCATTGGTGCCCAACGCGGGTGGATCAGAGCTAGTTATGTGTTTGAACAATATATTTATATTGTTGTTAATAATTTCCATAGTTTCCATTAATTCCCCCATGAAAATAATGAGCTCCTGGTGAGTATCTACTTGATCAGTGAGGACCCTGCCCATAAGTGTTTTGAAACGACAATGTAAGTTTATAGTTTGCATATAGGCAGTAGCCCTAGTTCTGGTTGAATTTATAATGTCGGGGATCTAGTTTTTGGTCTCCCTCTCTACATGAGTATTAGGAATGAATCTATGGGCCTGCCTAACCTAGTCTTCAATATCAACAATGGTGCATTGAACAACTTCAAGGATAATTTTCCTGTACCTTTATATAGTGGCTTGGGCATGGGGATTGTGTAGGGAGGGACGAGTGAGTGCATGAGAGGAAGGAAAATCCCCCCTGCCACGGTGATCACGCATTTAAGGGATAGAAAGATGACAATGGACCATCGAGGAGTCAAAGGCGAAAATGGATCAAGAAAAATAGGGTGAGTGCCACAGGTTGAGAGAAGGTTGAGAGAATGCGAGAGTGGCTCAAGGGTATAGGCAGGTGAAAGAAGAGCACTTATGGGAGTGAGGCCAAGACATAGGGAGGATCTTCAAGGATTCCAAGAGGATATAAGGGCCATATGGAGGATTGAACCTAGTTAACAAGATCCAGAGGAATAAACCCCCCCCCCTTCACCCAAAGAAAACTAGGTCGAATAGGGGATTTGTGAACCAAAAACTAGAGTGCCAGACTAGAGTAAACATTGTAAGCAAGAGTTAGAGCCAATTTGAAAAAGAATTCCGAGGAGTAGAGAATAGAAAACCAAAATTGAGTACGAGTGAACAACACAAATGCGTAGCTTGAATGATGATTGATGACCTTTATCCACTAAGATAGATCCCTAGAATGAGTGTTTGGCCTTACATGTTGACAAATTGTCTGGATCGCAAGTCCAAGATTGCTTCGCCATAAGGTTTGATGGCATGATTTAATAGCTTCTATGTGAGCCAAGTTCCAATGCTCGTGTATACAATGAGCTTCGTCCCTCATCTTTGCATGATAACCATAATTGCACCCACTTGGAACCATAATAACTTCTCTTAACACCATTTCATTTATGTCATGAGATTTTTGTACTAGATGGTACTCGCACGATCTGAAGCCTCGCAATGATGGCCCTGGAGCATCTAGGTCAAAGATTTGGGCAATGGGGTGAGCATGCAAGTTTCTAGTTGGAGGCAACTTGCTTCCCTTCTCTTAACCCAAGTCACATCATATCAATGCCGGGAAATAGATTGGCACCCACCATGGGGAACATTAAAAAAATACTTATTTGAAAAGAAAACTATATTTTTTGCATATATATAACAATTATCTACAAATGATTGATTTTATATATATATATATATATATATATATATATATATATATATATATATATATATATATATATATATATATATATATATATATATATATATATATATATATCTAGATATGTATGTATGTATGTATGTATGTATGTATGTATAGTCAAATATTAAAATAACTTAAATTTAAACTCCCTTTATTGAGAAGAAAGTGTCAGGCATCACCCCCTCTTTCCCTCTCTTTGTATGTCATCGATTTCCTTCCCATCCTTATGCTCCCAATCACACCCCTTCCACCGCCATCCACAATTGATTGTAGTGGAAGGGTAGCAGGGGGATGAAAATGATGCATTTTGTGAGTTAGAGGGGGTGAGGAGTTAAGGACGAACTACCAAACTGGGGACAATGCATTGTCTCTAAATCATTTTGTTGTTATTTTTTGTTTTGTTTTTATTGTATGTATACCATCTTTATACATATATGTATGTATGTATGTATGTGTATATATATGTATATATTGTCAAATATTAAAATAACTTAAATTTAAACTCCCGTTATTGAGAAGAAAGTGTCAGGCATCACCCCCTCTTTCCCTCTCTTTGTATTTGTTTTTTCTTTTTCGTTTTGATTTTTTAATTTTGTTATTTTAAGTTTTTTCCCCATCCTTTTCTTACTTTTTTCTTGTATTTTAACTTTAGTTTTTAATATTTTCTTCTACTTTAGTTATAATTATGTTTTTTTTTTTAATGCTTTTTGTTTCTAAAAAAGAAGGCCGGGATGGTTTTTTTAATAATTAATTTCAAATATATTTTATGAAAATGGCATTCTTTCTTTCTTTTTATTTTTTAATTGAATTTTAAAAGTAAATGTTTTTTCTTTTTCCTTTTTTTTGTTAGTTTTTTTTTCTTCATGATTTTGTTTGCAACATCTCAGATTTTTATACTATAGTTTAAAAAATGTTGCAACTTTAATTTTAAAAAAAAAGAGGGTGCTAAAAGTGACAACTCTTTCTTAAGATTTTAGTTGTAATAGTATTGATTTTCAAGGCCATGTGTCTCAAATAAGTTGTAGTTTTGACCCAAAAAAAAGGGTGGGGTGCCACTAGAAGTGTCGCTTTTTTATTATGGGGTTGATTTTAATTTTTCTTGTTTCAATGTTTAAGTTGTTGAGGCCATCCTTTTAAAGAAGTTGTAATTTTTCCCTCGAAAAATAAAGGTGTTGATGTTGATGCCACTTTTCGATTTAGGGGGTTCATTTTGAATTTTTTGTTGAAATCATTACAAGTCTATTAAATCCATGGTTGCAAAAGGTGTCAATATTAACTCTAGGAATAAAATGACGTTACAAGTAGAACCACTTTTCAATTCAAAAGTTGATTTTGATGTTTTGACAAAAAATATAGGATTTTAGAGCTATAGTTTTCGATTTGAGGTCATAGTTCTTGTCAAGTTGATAACTATGTCTTAAGGAGCCATAAAACAGAAGTGCATCCATTGTATAAGGATAAAACCCTAAAAGAACTTATTCGAACTTACAAGCCCATATGCGATGATGAAATTTTTTGAACCAAATGTTGATGTGAACCCTAAAAGTAATGATCCAAACGAATTTCCAAATCAACTATTGTATTGAATCCTTTATGGTGGGTTAAAACCCTATGATAAAACCCTAGGAAGCCCTAAATAAAAGACAATATGAAAAATGCTTTATTCATATCCATTTTTCCAATGTCTCTAGCCAAATATATATACATCACCTATAGAAAAAATCATAAATGGAAACCCTAGTTCCACAACCCTCAAGGAAATGGCACTAGACAAAAAGAACTATTGAAAAATTAAATTTGAAAAAATTAATTTATTTGTCACATGAGGTTGATTCCACCAATGGAAACTCTTGAAGTTATCACTAAAAATTAAGTATGAGACCCTAGTTTTGTAGCCACAAGAAAGGGTGATGCTACCAATGCATAGCCTCAGAACAACTACTTGAATAAATAAAAAATAAAACTTATTGTTGGGCACTCAAATTAATGGACAATATTGTTAGCTTTTGAGGTAATATTGGAAGTGTTTACACTGTGTTTGGGGGTTACTTCAAGAGATTTGGGTGCATGGTGTATGTTCAACTCCTTAGTCCTTAATGGATTTGATATGGCTTGCTTATTGGTTTCTTGACTTCAATTAGGTGCTTGCATGACATTATTCCTTAAGGCATTAGAGATCTTGAATTATCTCGATAACATTATGCACGTTCGCCACATGGAGATGGTTGTTTTCCTAGAGAATTCCCTATAATGGAGGAGAAGTGTCTGACACTCAAGGCAAAGGCATTAAACTCTGAAAAATGTGAGGTGGCTTGGATTCTTACATGAAGGCTTGGAGTTGACTTGGGGATGCATAAGTAGTGACAATGTTTATATGGGGGGAGTATACCCAATGGAGTACATGACATATGAGGTTCACTAGGGTCATTGGAGATCACATGAGGAGCATTAGACACATATCATAGAGCTCCCTTGAATTTGGAGCCGTGCTCGTGGACAACATCACCTTGGAGTTTGGCACATGTATCTTTGGAGTGTAGCACTCCTCATGAGGTGTCTTTATAGATTGTTTGTAATGGAATAAATCCACACACACACACACACACACACACACATATATTGTTGGTCTCTGTTACCACTCATATATAGAAAGGAATAAGAGAGACCTTTCACATTCATTCTTTCATGCTTGTTCATCTTGTGTTAGAGATGTGACTAAGATGAACAAACTAGTCTTCCTCTCTCTTGTACTTCTTTTGTACTTTATCTCCATTGTCTTGGAATCATTAAGGTTTCTTGGAGAATTTTGGATATTAGATTTAGGGTTCCATCCCATGCAAACTTGTAGATTATGGTTTTGAGACAAAGCCATAGGTTCAACTTATTGAAGTGAAGAAAATATATCTTGCCTTAGAGGACATGCTTGTTTGATGCATGCTTATTAGAGCTCCACGACGTGAGTTAAGGTTTTAATTAGCTTTCGTATCTAGAGTTCTGGAGAGCTATAGGATTGTATTAACCTTGCATTAAGGCTATGTTATGTACATGACCTTCATCTTTATGCATATTCATGAAGCTTCCAACTATCTTATACTTATGTAGTTGTAGACCCAGATTTGATTTTCAACCACGAATTTTTTCATAGTTTTGTAATTTCTAGCAATTGTGGCATAATTTAAGACTAGAATTGTTTAGTGACTTAGCATTTTTGTTGAAGAAGATAAGGAAATTTTTTGTTTTATTTATAAATTCCATAAGTAATTTTTAGATTTATTGTATGCATGATAAGATATTTGCACACTTTGATATATTTTCTCTTGAATTGCCTAATGGATTGGGGTTGTTAAGAGGTGACTTGTCCAATGTTGTTGACATTTAATTTACATTTCATAACATCCCTAAAGATTGACATTCACAAGGTTAATATACCAAAACCTTTAGGAAAGAAGTGAAAATTTTGAATAGTCCAAGTTTCAAATTTTTTAGAAAGATCTCCATAATTAGTGCATAAAACAAGCTCCAAAGGCCTTAAAAAACATCTTTTCTAGCCAACAAAAAATACCATAAAAAATAGGCCTAATATTCCTCCAATTTGGCTTTCTTCTAGATGCAAGAATCTTATTCTGACATGAACAAACAAGAAGAAAACCTAATAGTGACAAAGTGGGTTGAAAGTCTTCAAATCCACTCCAACACCATGTTGATATCATAAACAAAAAGAAGGGATTAAATGGAACAAAAATTCTAACACAAAAACTAAACCAAAGGTGCACTAGAGAGAGAAAGAGTCCAAACATAAATGTGCTACACATGAGAAGCACAAATGCATGTAAAACATAAAATATTCTATCCACAAGAGAAAAACAGAGTTGTAGCGCATGTAGACTTAAAATGCTTATATTAGAAAACCTTAACTTAATAATAAAAATGTTAATTTATATATTTCACTTGAGTTATATATTTATACACAACTTAGGTAAAAAATCCTCCCAAGAGGTCTTATGGATCCACATAAAGTAGGATGCACTCCCAAGAGCGTTATGAGTATACACATCAAAGTTGAGAAAACCAATCTTAACCATAACCTAATAGTACACTAAATGATGAACTTAAATATAATTGATACATAACTAAATGCATTAATGACACAACCTAAAATGGTTGTGGTCTCGTGTGAAGATGATCATTAGTTCTAAAAATAAACGTGCCATTATATTCTTCGACTTTCCATTTGGAAAAGGCTTTTAGTGACATATTGAATGGTGTATATATATATATATATATACTAAATGGAAACCCCTCACACGTCCCTTCTCGTCACATTATAACCCATGTTGGTGTTAATGGTATACTTTGGTAGATCGTACATGTTTATGATGTCTAGTATCAATTATGAAATTTTACATTGTGTTGTAGCAGGCATACTTACCCTTGTGATGTTGGATGTGAAACATGATGTCTTATTTGATCCCATTATCTTATATTATCTTATTAGCCTACCTATTGCACGATTGACTTTTTTTTGTTTGATTCCAATAAGTATTATTAATAAACATACAAGATATGCATATGTTAGCTACATACCTACACCTCACACGAACACACTAGTATTCTAAAGCTTAAAATTTAAATGATAAAATGAATGGTTAAGCTAGATTAATGACTAATATTGATTAGTGTTTAATTAACCTGAAAATCATTACTTATAATTATTAACTAATATTGGTATATACCTACTATTAGATACTTATGAATCTGTAATTTTATTTTATTGAAATGACTTAATATTAATATTTTGTTCAAATAAATTTGAGAAGACAATTTGTTAAACCTTGGGAAATTAATAATAATTAAATAATAACAAATAATAAAATATTAATATTAAGTCATTTCAATAAAATACAATTAGAGATTCACAATTATCTAATAATAGGTATATACCAATATTAGTTAATAATTATAGGTCAAGATTTTTGGTTGATTAAACACTAATCAAGATTAGTCATTAATCAAGCTTAACCATTTATTTTATCATTTAAATTTTAAGCTTTAGAATGCTAGTGTATTCGTGCGAGGTGTGGGCATGTAGCTAGCACACACATATCTTGTACATATACTAATAATACTTATTGAAATCAAGAAAAAAAGTCAATCATGCAACAAGTAGGCTAATAAGATAATGGGATCAAGTAGGGCATTACATACACCCCTCCCTAACCTACTTCCGCTCTTATCTTATCCATCCTTTGCTGTAATATACTATGGCATCGACTATACTGATCTAAAAACTAATAGAACTAATATGGTGGAAGCGTTGACTATATCAACCTAACTTTCCCAGTAGGTAACTGACAATCGTCATCACACGTCTAGGGGAGCATGTCCATCACTGCCCTCCCACGATATCAGGCTTGGATGTTTACACGATGGGAAATGTCTCCACCCATCCTCAAAAATAGGGTTAACACCCTAATATGGACCACACTACGGTGTTGGTTGGATACTTGTCACCGAATAATCCAATCAGACAGTCATGTCACCTACCATTTGCACTGTACCCATGTTATAATAGTGCATATCAAGTAGATACAAAATGTAATAGAACAATGTACTTCATACCATTCCTCACTGGATGTCTCAACATCCTATATTCAATAGCAAGGATATTGGGCGCTATCACATAGCCCTTTCCAATTTGCAGGTTAGTTCTCATCCACGCACACACACACACACATAAGTGATCATAATCATTATGTTATTTATTCCAATATCCTTGTACCCAATTTTTTTCAATGAATATTAACATGCTGGAAGTAAATCTTACATCAGATAATTCATAACTTCAATACGCCATTCAATAGATAAATCATATCCAAATAACCCATACATCAAATAAATCATAATCCTAATAAGTCATGCACCAGATTAATCATAACTAAGTCAACCATAAATCAGGTAAATCATATATTAGATAAGTCATATATCAAATAATTTAATCAACAAAACACAATCCATCAAGTGTTTTATATAAGTAAGTTCAAATGTCCAACTACAAATTATCAATATTAACTAGCGTTCATAATGAAACAACATGAAGATACAACTAGCGCCTCAACATAGGTAGCTATCTAGGTCAAAATGGGCATCACAAATGGTAAAAAATGAGGGGCAATTGCGACGTATAGTCTTTGCATCCTCTCAGGTAGCAGATCTTAGTTTAACTAAGGAACAGATAAAAATGCCTATTTATTTTCATTTAACTATTGAATGCATGAATGTATTATATAAACACTTCTAGAGAGGTTAAATATCTTTCACATCAACTCCTAATTCTATATACACCTTATATTATACATAGAATATTTTCCCTAGGATGAATGAAAAATATGATCATTGATAAACCTTTATCCACCCATATTCATCCAATGGACTACAAGCACATCACTATGGAGAAAGTATCTACTGCCTTTCATTCCTATCAATACTAAATTCTCATTTCCAATTTACATCATTCTTAGTGGGTTGTCATTTAGTAATCATCATTCCACAAAACACACAATCTCCTTCGTATGAATGAACTTGGAAAGTTTCTCATCACTTGATCGTTATAGACCCTAATCACTAGTATCTCACTGGGATAAGCAAACCTATTCACATGGGAGATGTTTTTTTTTAATCTTAAAACACTTCAATACCATCTCAACCTTCAACCACTTAAAAATTTCCCAATATTTCATGAACATCCCAATGTTATACATTTCACTAATAAATAAAGGCTCTATCTTATCATGGATCTATATAACATCTATTCAACCATAACATGATTGTTTCTAAGTTCCATGTAATGTAGAATCATTGAAATTAATATCACTAATTTTAAATTTGGATAAGATCTAACTATTAAAATGAAGACATCAAGTATGTTTTCAATACACCTAAATTTTATATAATCTATACATTAAACTATATTATAATGGACTTTTCTTAAATTATCCCTTTAAACAATGCTCTCTTTGGTCCGTGATGATGGATGGAGTCACCATCTGAAATGTTGCACAAATCGACCACATTACACAGTGAATCCAGAAACATCAAACAAAAAATAGGTAGCTAGTTCAATTGTGGTTTGAAATTTCAAAATGGGTATTGATATTGTATATAAATGAAAACTCATCCCATAAATTGTGATTAAGACATGTCAACCTTGAATCAATAAGTACAAGGCTTGCATTTTTCCCTTTTAAAATAAATATTAAATCAATTATATTTAAATTATTTTTTTAATAATTAATATTACCTTTAAAATTTATATATAACAATTTCAAATAAATCTATTTTATATTTTCTACTCTACAAAATACCCTGCGTTAAGTTTGATGATACCCTTCATCGTTGTCTCAAATTTATTCCAACTCAAACGATGAATATTTAATCAATCTTAAATCTTTTTAAACAAAAAAATACCATACTAATTTTTTTTCCAATACATACACCAATGATTTAATTTTCAGAAAAACCAATGATTTAGTTTCCAGAAAAAGAAAAAAGAGAAAAACAAACAAACAAAACAAATATCCTTCACATCAACATGATCATTTCACTGTTTTCCACATTTTATCATGAAACCTCAACAAAATCTGAGAAATATTAGATGATTCCTTGAGGTTATACCATTAAATCTCTATATTTTTTAATCACTTAAATCTAGACAAAATTGCAAGCCAACCTAGATTAACACCATTCTTGAAACCTTACATGCAAATAAACCAAGCTAGCAGCTAGATGTGAAATTATTAGCTCATGCAAACTTGGAATGAGCAATCCAGATTAGAAAGTTAAAAGATGTCAAACCTAACATGTTTATAACAAAATTTAAATGGAGAAATTTAAGTCGGACAAAAAAATAAAACAAAACTTAGTGTTACCATTGGGTTACGGAATCTACACAATTTCTTAAGTAAATATCCTCTTACATTTGGTGTTGTGCCATCTGTAATGATGTGGCCACCATACCATCATCTAGTATGCTATTATGCATCCTGCTACAGTGATATGGAACTCTAGAAAAGTGGCACGGATCATCATAAGATGGTGGATATCACTAAATATAGACATGGGTCTACACAAATCCGAAGGCAATGTCACAAATGGATTTGGATATTCATGGCAGCAAGCTACATCTAAAACCGATGGACAACAATTCGGAATTAGGTTGAGTTCAGTCATATATATCAACAGTATCTCAACAAAATTTATCATGAAATTTGAAACTTAATCTATGTGATTTTTTTTTTCAGAAGAAAAATCACGATGTATTTATATCAAAGAAATATAAAAAGCTGAATACATGAGAGGAGAACATAACAGAACAGCCCGGAAAAACTGTTCCCAATAGTCAATTAGGCACTGCCTATGAGCCTGATAATAAGATAAAAGAAAAAGCTGATAGCCTAGAGCGAACAGAGATCATGAGCAGACAATGCATAAGGAATCAGAATAGAGTTGTCGATCAAATGACTATATGAGCTTCTCATGAGTATATTTCTAGAAACGTTTAACAGTATATTTCTAAAAACGTTTAACAGTGGTCAGAATAATTTATGAGAAAATTTCGATTCATTTAATATTGTTCAGTAAATTGTTTTATTTTAGAGCATACATGTGTTAATTATGTCAAAATTATAAATCAGTATAAATACATTTAAAGTATAGATTTAACATAAGTGGAGAGGGATCAAATTTCTTCACCTACAAATTTTTTAGAGAATATAATGCAATATGTTCAAATAATTTATTTAAATCTCTTGTTAAAATATTTTTGAAACGTATAAGATTTAAACATCTGATTCACAATTTTTCTATTTTTCTATTTAGAACATAATTTTTATTTTTTATTTTTATTTTAAAGAGTATCAGACAGACAAACTTACACGTCCCCTCATACTAGATGAAATACCGTAAACACATCCCTCATACTGGGCTGTAGAATGAGCCTCTCAGCTCAACAAGATGAAATGCTGTAAACAAATGTACCAGATTTGGTGTCTGTCAAGTGATTATCGACACCATTAAATTCATCAAAGTCCATTATTTGAAAATAAATTGACCCTTTAGAAAGAATTGCACATATGACATATCAAAGTATTAGTGCACCGATTTCTTTATTAACTGGGTTTATGATATAAACATTATAGCCAACATCTTTCTCTTCAAAATTGGCATCCAAAACATGGATAAGAAAATGCACCTAAAAGGAAAACCACATTATAGTAGTTTATAAGTGTGACTTTTTGGAAAGTTTTCTAGTTTATTTTCCTATCTAATTTGTTTAAAATTTGGTAAGGATTTATTGAAATCACAAGTTTGACAGGTGAACTCTTCACAATCATGGTTTTTGATGGCGCTGAATCTGTATATACAGTGAAAAAAAACTAGTTTAAACAATACAAATGAAGATTTGATCATAATTATTTTGCCAACCAAAAATCTACTAAAACTTTTAAGGAATCACACTTAAAAACTACTCCTTCGCAGTGACTTACTTTCAAATCAAGATGTGTTATTTTTCATTTAGGCAGAAAACAAGATTAGTTTGTTATTTTTCATTTAGGCAGAAAACAAGATTAGTGATTTAACGGTTCATTATTTAATATTTGTATTTTAAACTTTCCAAAACAACTTGTGAATGCCCTGGGGGTCTTTGAATATCACTCGAATCCCACATTACCGTAAAATCCGAGCTGGTTTTCTTGAAATTCTCATTTTTCTTTCCTAATTGAATTTTTTTCCTTCTAATTTTCAAGTGATTCAAGGGGCAAAGGCCAAAGCCAACATCCAACAAAACTGTGAATCTCCATTTTTAAATTTAGGGCAAATCCTAATATTGCCGACATTACTTCACTGAATTTTCGAGATTCCTCCCTTGCATTTACCCTTTTCTGATTCCTCCCTTGGCCTTCGCCTTTGCTTTTATTCATTAGCACTCAGTAAATACACATTTTCAATTGTATCAATGGCTACTTTATTGTATATGAATGATGTTAGGTTAAGCAGAATAGGCACCATATGTGCACGTGCAGGGTTTCAGTAATAAAGAAACCTTAACCCAACCCCACCAGGTTTAGTCAGATAAGATATTATTGAGATATTAGTTCTTTACATATCCACCATCCCCTGATCAGAACTTCTATAGAATGTGCATTCAACATAAACCTCAAGAGCATAGACAGATTTAGCCAATAAAGAGACTTGTGCTTCTACAGTTTTGGATCTCTGCTACGATCACACTTGCTCCACATCAGTACAAAGTCTTGCACTCAACAGCCAGTGACGTAGGTTTAAACCTAATGCTAACTGTGATTATTCTGACCAAATGTTTTCTTATGTCACTGGTGACTTGTGTAGCACCAAACAAGTAAATCACCATGCATTTTGACCATTTTACTTAACGATGCCTTTTGTCCTTCAAGCCAAACATCTAGATGATTTTTGTATATCTCATATTAAACCCATTTTGTTTTTAACAATATAGTTTTGGATATCTATAGAAATAGAGTTGATTTTCATGTTCCGTCAGTTGAGCAATGAAATCTGTATTCACAATAAACCCAATCTAGTGTTTCTTGTTAGATTCAAATGATTAATTGTTCAAAATCTTCTTACTAAAGTCCAATATAAACTGCATTTTTCTATGCAAACTGATTACATTACTTTTTCATGTCAACGTAAACCTATTTCTGTTAGAACTTAAAACTAAAGCAGTTTTTCTTAGGTTGTTGCTAAATTGACGATCTTTTTCCTTTACAGTATATGTTTTCTGTATGATTTATTTCTGGCCAAAATGTTGAAAGAGTTGCTTCCAACAACTAAAGTGCCTTTCACATGAACATTTAGTATGATCATAAATACAGAATAGAACATGTACTCCTACCTGTACTGGTTTTCGCTTAAGGCAATCGGTAAATAATAAGCATATATAGCCCTAACACATTTCACTTAAGGCAATCGGCAAATATTTACTGTGCTATTGACCCATTGATGTATGAGGTTGTAAACTTGTATGTTTACTTTTGGATTTACATTATCCAGCCATAAGCATATACAGCCCAACACATTAATGGATAATAGCACTTTAAATACTGGTTGCACGCATTGACAAAAATCTAAGAATCTTTTTCGCTAGTATATTTTCCAGTTCATCTGCCTGTTTAACCTTAACACTCATGCGAAGCAAATTAATGGATGTTTCTATCAAACACTTCTCAGCCTCATTTCAACATATAAGAACAGGATTCAACAAAAGCTCTGGACTTGTCATGAATTCAACTTCCTGGCCAGGAAAGTTCTATGGCTCAATGTATTTGTCATTGACGAAGAGGAGAATGAAGAGACTAAAGAACCGGTATGCTTATACAAAGAGGAAACCCATCCAAACTTTCAACGCTGCACAGTGACAGATTGGCACTTTTGACGCACAGATGTTCCCCCCATTACAACATTGCATGTCATTCGTCCATTACAACATTGCGTGTCATTCGTCCAACAATAGGACGCTTACAACATATATCTGATGGAGCTAATTCTGTAATGCAAGGGCACCTGAATCACTCTCAACAATCTAGATATTGTGAATTCTAAGGAAGTTTGCAAGTTCCTAGAGGTTTCCAAACTCTCTTTTATGCTGGAGTATGGACCTAAGTTTAAAGACGAGTTTGTCATGGTTAGGCATCTTCCAAAGATCCACACAGAAGATGAGTCAACAAAATGTGACAATTATTGGTGGATCTGCTGTTGTTGTAATGAAAATTGGCAGGAGGTATGGGCTGTGTTGAAACCTGGGTTCCTGGCATTAGTTGCCCAGTAACATTCCATAATATTTTCTTCCCATTCCCTTTGAGAGAAAGACTTACATCTTTGAAAGAAACTTCAATTTCAGATCGAGTTTGAATCCCATATATATTGGCCCTTTCAATTACCCCTGTTAATGTCAAGTTAGTTTTCTCTCTCATTTTTACCTTTTTTTCCTTTTCTATTTCACCATAAGCATACTCCAAACTATGAGAACCCTTGTGGCCAATATGAGGTGTGTGAACTTTGCGTTTCTTCACTATTTTGCAAGAGAATGCAATGTTGAGTGTCGAGGTTTCTCGTGCTCTTTCAAAGCCTAATGGTGGCAAACCTGAGCTAGGGTAGGAATCTGGATGAATTAGTGGCTCGGGTGATTCCAAGAACCATCAAGGAAGGTTTATGGGGTGAGATTTCATTTTGTCTCGGGGTTCTTTAATGTCAGTCAGTTAGAAGGTTTGGATGATGATTCATCAGTGAATGGACAATGCTTCGCGCGGCTACTTTCTCTTGTAGCTTTGGAGAACGAGTACTTCAAGTTCTCAAAGAAGGAATCGAAAGGGGTAAAAATTGATGAGTCTTCTACTACTGCTTCTTCCTTCTTCCTTTGCGCCAGTTGCTAACGAGGATGAAGATCGATTCAAGAGGAGAAAGACTGGGAGGCTGCAGAACCATGTCGCAAGTCTCTGAGGAAGAAGTTTTACATCAAAATCAATGCCAATGATTATCCTTTACCATCATTTTGCAAGGCAGATGAACATGAAATGGATGAGTATGTCTTTTTCAATGACGATTCCGCTGCATTAGCTCCCGAGGATCTTCCCTACAGAATGTTAAACGATTGGTCTCTCTACAACTTTGGTTTAAAACTTGTTTCATTAGAACTTCCTATGCTTGATGGCACTCACACAAATAATATTTGGTTTAGGAATCATGATTGAAGATGATGAAAGTAGATATTGTCTTGATGATGACTCTGGGTGAAGTCATAAATATGAAGAAAAAGAACGACAACGAATTCACACATACTAGATTGCAATCAAGGAATGGTTGATTGAATTTGGAGCAAATATACTCTCTATATCAATTCGTACTAATGGAGTTTGGTATATACTTGGGAAGCCCTCTCAGTGGTATTCTCCTTGGTATAAACCTGTGCTGGAAAGTCCCAAGGATGTGGTCAAATGGTTAGGTGGGGAGATTTGGTCTCCACGGGTCTTGTGGTCCAATCTCGGGCAAAACTATGTGTGCTTGAAAGCTACTCCAGGCACAATTTCTTCAGTTGAAAAAAAAAAAAAAAACCCTATGTTGAAAACAACTAGAATTGCAATTAAAGTAATTGTAATATTGAAGGAGCAGAGTTGTGCTTCTAAGATAATTTTGCAACAATTTGCAGTGTGTCTAGATGAAGGCATCCAAAGGATTGCCTTTATGATAGGCCTTTTAGCCAAGATGGAGCAAAGGCATCACACAAAACTAGCTTTGACAAAGAAGAAAGTAATAGTTAAGGCGAGAAATTTGAATCCTCGGGCAATTGTCAGACCTCATACTAAAAAGCCGAAAGCAATGCGTGCATCTATGACAAAGCTTATAAATCACATCTGGATTGAATATTATGCATGTTGAAAAGTGTAACTAGTATCGGTCTTCATAATTTCTACTTGGCTCATGACATGATGTAATTTTTATGTATTTGTCAAAAAAAAAAGAAAAAAAATGTAATAGAAAATTATTTATTTAAGCATCGGTTTCATGCTCAAGGTCATTGGTCACTAGGTCAAAGCACCCATTGAGTGCTCCTAGGGTTTTGTTATGAGTCATGATCCTTGTAATATTATAAAAGACCCAATTGGGCACATCTAACAAGAAAAAGGAATATTATTTTGTCTCTAGAATGATCTCAAGATCCCCAAGACCAAGTCGGCTAGCTATTGATGAAATCGGCCTAGAAATGCCTAATCGAGCACCTTAGAAGACTATATAAGGAAGAAGAATTCAACCTCATGAGTACATAAAAATAAAGTCACACATATCTCTCATTCTGATCTACGAATAGAAGGAAGAAGAAGTGCAAGGATGCCAGAAGGAAGAAGAAGTCTAGCCAAGAAGAAAAGAAGGCGTGAATGTCTAAAATTTTGTCTTTCCAAGACCACACGTGCGAGTTCCCTGCAATTTCTAAGGTTTCCATAGGTCCAAAAGTTGCAGAAAGGTAGCAGAGCTAGTTGGAAGGTTGATCTTCTTAATTGAGGAAGGATCTTGTTATTGGTGGCTAGCTTGGTCTTGGTGGTAATTTTGTTTTTGGATCTTGGGTCTTGGAAGTCTCCTTTGAAGTTGTTTATATGAGAAGAGAAGTTCTTTTGGGTTTTCCCCTTGGAGGGGTTTTTCCATGGCTTGGAACCTATCTTTGGTGTTCTCTCTTGTTTTTTTTTATCTTTATTGTATTGGTAATTGTCTTGAAGAACCTAACAATCTAAATGAAGAAGAAATAATAAGTCACAAGAAATTGTCAAAGTCAAAGAGAAATCAATCTAATAAAGAAACCATAAGCCACCCTAATCGATTTCTCAACATGTTATCAAAGCTAAGGATAGTGGCATAAGGCAGCTAGAAGATCATTGTTTGGAGGACAAAAGACTTTGAATCTATCAAATTAGCACTGGGTTCATAACACTTGAAGACTGAACCCTAAAAAAGCAATACCGAACTTAAGAGAATATTTATGGGCATCTTTATAAGCTAGGATTACAATGATTAGGCTGCAAACCTGGGCTAGAAGGCTAAAAAGAGTAAAGGTGCCAAGAAGCACTCTTTAGGCATCTTTTGTTATCACTTCTAAGGAATCTGAATAGCAAAGATAAGGTCGAAGATCTTAAGAAGAAATCCAAAGTTTTGAGCATAAGAATAAGTGTCTTGACATCATATCAAAGATCTAAGAAAGGTCCTATGCATATTAATATAAGGAAGGTTGAGACCTAATCGTGGCCTAAAAGCCAACTTAAATCCAGAAGGGATCTCCTTGAAATATCAATATTTGAATGGCATATTAGGGTTATTTACAAGGTCTCTTTTAATGGGTGTCAAAATCCCTAATCAGAGAGACATTGTCACATACCTATATCAGTCATTATCAAGGCTTACAATAGTCCTATCATTCATCTAGTGGTGGCATGTTGAAGAGGAACCAAATCTGTAATTTTTGAGAAGCAGTTCAAGATCATTTGTGACTGTTGAAAGTCGTATCTTAAGGATCAAAGTAAACTGTGAAAGGCTACAAGTATCTCAAAAATCAAGTGACCAGAAATACATATCAATCCTTCTAAGGGAAGTTAAAATTCATTCAATGACCCGTGGTATCTCCTACAATTTTCTCTAAGAAGAGAAAAAAGAAGCATCTTGGAAGAACACTCTTATTTGACATTGTTTGAAGGTAGCTCTTTATCACCTTGAAGTCAAGGAAAGTTGCAACTACAATTAATTACCTTGTGTAGAGCATTGATCTTGAGAAGCTCTTGACATAAATGAAATTTGTAGTACCTTAAAGGCAGTCCTTAACCACGACATCTTTGAATGTTCATTCTTGAAAACAACAAGAAGATCATGACATCTTGAAGAAACCTTTGCAACATACTTCTTGTGATCTTGGAGAACGAAGGTATGTAGTTCTTGAGGTATCTATACTTGTTTTTATTTATATAAGGTCTAACTCAAATTGACTTAGGGTTTTGAGGTCTCCTTTTTGGTTTCTAGGGTTTGTAGCCTTCATATTATTGAAGGTTGTTGGAATCTAAGTACTAGTAATCCCTAGTTGGTTTGGAAACCCTAGTCAAAAGAGAAACCCTAACCCTGTTCTATTTTTGTTCCCTCATAAAAACCCTAGATTTTGGTCTCTTGGGTTTGTAAGTGGTCTAGGAAAAATGAAAAACCCTAGTGAGGGTAGAATTGGATTTGAAATTCAAACCCTAGGGTTGATGTTCCAAAACGTAACATCAAGAAACTTAGGGTTTGGATCTAGAAATCCTAAGAATTATTCCTCTCTAAAGATTCCATGAAATCCCTAGATCGTCAAAATCATAATCATGCTACTTGTATATTTTACTTGGTGGTACTTACTCATGAATGTTGCAGGTACATAAATATATGCTAATCTTATGCTATGAAGAACATGATGAATGAATGGAATAGTAACTTGGTAATCAAGTTGGAAGCTTGGGCTCTTTGATAAAGGTAGAGTCATATGAAGATGGACTATATATATGTTGATGGTTTGTTGAAGGAGCTTGTCATGGTGAGAGGGAGCCCTTCAAGAGGGAGCTCTTCAAGCTTTGTAGTAGAAGCAACTCAAGGTATGTTTAAAATTATAAAATTTGTAGAATTTCTCCATCATATAAGAAGGTACAATAATTTTGTCTTTAAAATTTGCTTTATATTAATAACTCTCTCATTTCTAGGGTTTTGCTAAGGAATCATAAATATTCTTATATTAGGGTTTTTTTTATTTCTATATTAAATCAACCCTTGTAGTATTATCTTTTGATATTTGTTCACTTTTGTAAAACCCTAGATTTTTAGGGTTTGATAATAATATCTAGGGTTTATGACAAAACCCTAGTAAAGGTTGATATAAGAGCTTAGGGCATGAAAGTGAAACCCTAGGTGTAAATATGGTTGAAAACCTAACATGGTTTAGTTGTTGGATATCTAAGGTTTAATATTAAGTTTTTATAACCTTATATGCTCTCATTATGATGACATGATAACCCTAGATTGATAAAGTTAACTTCATACTATTGTACATGTAACACCCTCCTCCCACATCTACCCAAGTAACCAATTGACTAGGTTAAACATGTCATAAGAGGATATTATGTTTGGACTTAACCTCCTATGTGGCCTTAAGGAAATGGAATTGACAGAAACACATCATACAAACCTTCCACATCAGCAACATGACTCCTAAGAACCATCCCAACCCTTCTGGTAACCAACCCCTGGGTCCCACTAAGGTTTTATACCACTTGATCCCCAGACGCTCCCATGATATGGACCTGACAGCGTCCAGGAGGATCTGGACGCTCTCATGACAAGGCATGCCAGCGTCTAGGGACTATTTTGCTCAGTGTTGTGCCAACGTCCCAGGGATTTGAGCCACTTTTTTAGGACTAGAGCCTAGGTCACTGCCCAGAATTGAATGACACATTCAGAATAGAAAGATAACAAGGAAATGATAATGCAAATGCAAATACTTGAACAAGCCCTTAACTATACACCTACTAGCCATGATAGGCATTTCGTCAAACATATCACGAATATGTAATATACAGGTGTAAACAACATATTTAAGCATAGGGGTCTCATACTTATCTGAGAGTCGTTAGGAAGCATTATTCCCTTATATCATTTGCTGCACTATCATCTATTAGGTCATAGATACATTGTTCATTCATTTACAAGTAAAAACATGATGAGAGACATACATAGCCACTGTTATAAAACATATACATAACTAGCATAATAACAACATAAATACCAAGGAAATCACAACCATATGATCCACATATAAACCAGTATAATACTCATAGAATTACAAGGAGAAATAACCTCATATTGATGATGCAAAATCCAAACTTAGGATGGGACTACCACGTTCCACCCGACCATAGAATGGTTGAGCCAAATCTCTCTTTAGCCATTCACCCTCGTGCCATATTCCAAGCATGAATGTGGGAGTCAAACCAAAAGAGCAACCAGGGCATCCCAAGGCTAAACCACCTCACCCTCATCAATAGAAACTAGGCTTTACCGTAATCCATCCCGGATCACTAGGCCAATACAATGAACATGTAATAACAAGCTTTACCATGATCTCCACCAGATCACTAGGCCAAACAAGCATGGATGCCACCGGATTTCTCCACCTACACTGTGAGGAATTTTCATGTCTCCTAGTCTCTTAGGCTTTACCACAATCTACACCAGATCACTAGGCCCTAAACCGAGACCCACTCTCCAGGATTTACCACATATCCCAACTCGAGATTACTAGGCCCAATGGAGAGAAATCCACCTCTTGGCTTTATCGTATATCCTGACAAAGATTCCTAGGCCTACCGAGGAAACACAAAATCTGATTTTACCGCAACCCACATTCTGGTTCAGGGTTTACTAGGGCATGTGTTCTATCATTCAGAGATCCACCTCACTCAACTTTGAATCCATTTGGAAATCCAGCTCAACCAAAACATGAGAACCCCATCACACCATGGCTATCTAGAAATAGAAAGGCTAGGTTGAAAACATTGTCACACCTGGAAAAACCCATGCCATAACAACAAAAGAACCACATGAAATACCATGCATGCCAAATCTAGCAAGGAAAATACACATGAAAATTGATACCTGCAAAGAATATTGTTGTAGTTGCTTGATCCTACTCTTCCTTGCTTGCTCCTTCCTTCCTCTTGCCTTCTTTTCCTTTCTTGATCCAATGCCAAAGTTCTCCAAGAAAACTCTAAGTGTCCAAGAGTGAGAGAGAGAGAATAATGAGAGAGATCTAAAAATGAACTCACAAAAGGTACAAATTGATCCTCAGAAGCCTTTTTTTTAAATCAATTATGCCTCTATTTTCTTCATTTTCCATTATTTTTCTTCATTTTCTTCCTCACATGCAACCTGTGACCTTTCACCTTCCTTTTCTCTTAATTTCCATTATTTTCATAAATAAATGTGCGAAAAATTCCATTTTGTCTTTCCAAAGCCTTAGCCATTTCCTTAGCCATAATAAACCAAATGAGCACCCACACTAGGATGTCTTGCCTAACATTCAGCTTGGAATAAGTATCCCATCAATCGTGGTTATTATTTTTTCCTTTATTAACTTTTATTACATGGAATTTTAACCAAGGTCGTTACAGAACCCTCCCCCTTGGGGGACACTGTCTTCAATGTTCAACCACACCTATACCTCAACAAAACCTATAAAAAACAAGCATACTTCCCATGGATCTTTATAACATAGCTCGATGCAGTATTTACAATGCTCACCCTGCTGAAAAGAAAACCAACATGACAACTATATTGGAGCTTTATAACATATCTCATGGATGTATTTACATCCATATACATATGTACATATACCAAAACATCACCAAACATGTACCAAAACATATACCAAAGACATATACCAAAAAATATACCAAAGACATATGCCAAAACACCATACCAAAATTGCTTTGCCTCAATTGGCAAACAATGAAGGATACACAGCCCGCATCTGGTCTGCCATCTCCCATGTAGCTTCATCGGGCCCAAAGTGCTTCCATTACACTTTAACCTGCTCGATTGCTCAGTTTTGAAGCATGAGCATATTTTTATGCAATATACAATGAAGCTCCAATTGGAATTCTCCATCTGGTTCCACCTACAATACAAACCAGTCAATCACATGATCAACATCTTTAACATACTTCTTAAGCAATGTCACATGGAAAACATCATAGAATTTCACTGTCAAAGGCAGTGCAAGTTAAAATGCTACTGGCCCAATCCTCTCAATAATACTAAAGGGTCCAAAAAAACGTGGTGCCAGCTTGGCACATGATCCAATCCATAAGGAGATCTTCTTTGGTTTGATGTGCAAGTACACTTGTTCCCCAACCTGGAAATCCTTGAACAACCTGTTTCGATCTGCATAGCTCTTTTGCCTATCCCGTGTTGCCTTTAGATTCTTCTTTATAACCCACATTTCATGTTCCATGTTTGCCAACATGTCTGGTCCAATCAACACCCTGTTAACTGGATCGCTCCAACTGATGGGAGTATTGCAACTCTGCCCATACAATGCCTCAAACATACTCATCTTCAAAGATTCCTGATACCCATTGTTGTAAGTGAACTCTACCAGTGGAAGATACTCTTCCCACTTTCACTACTGATGCATCACGTACATCCTCAACATGTCCTCCAATATCCCGTTGACCCTCTCAGTCTATCCATCTGTCTGCGGATGATAAGTTGTACTAAAGGCCAACACTGTGCTCAAACCTGCAAATGACTCCTTCCAAAACTTGGAAGTGAACTTTGAATCCCTGTCTGACACAATATTATTCGGAACACCATGCAATCTGATCACATCTCTAATGAATACCCACGCTACATCGCTAGCTAAGAATGTAGAATTCATTGGAATGAAGTGCACAACCTTTGTCCACCTATCCATAATAACCATGATGGAATCATGCTGCCTCACTGTCCTCGGAAAACCTGTGATAAAGTCCATGGAAATGACCTCCCATTTCCATTCTGGAATTGCAATCAGTTGTAGCAATCCACCTGGATGCTTACACTTTTCCTTCACACACTGACAATCGAAACACCTAACCACAAACTCTGCTACATCCTTCTTCAGATTCGGCCAATAATATAATTTCTTCACTGTTGTCAATGTATTTTAGTAGTCTGGGTGACCTGAATATGGTTTCGTGTGAAACTCTCTCAAGATCACCTTCTTGAGCTCACTAATGTCTGACACATATATCCTATCCCTAAATCTAACCAATCCATCTGCTATAAGACAATAATCCACATCCTGTGTACCTGCACATGTACATGTACCACTACATGTACCTATACCTTTACTACTACTTGTACATGTACCTGTACTCTGTTGCAACCTATGCACAATCTCCATATACCTGACATCCTATTGACCTGCCTGTAAAATCCTATCATGTAAGTCTGTCCCATAGGATCTCATAGCTGCTAAGTGATTTACCTATACCCGCTTGCTAAGAGCATCTACCACCCTATTTTCATTTCCTTTGATGTAGCTTATCTAGAAGTCAAACTCACTAATCGTGGCCAACCATCTAGCCTATCGGGCATTCAAATTTGGTTGGTCAAACAAATACCTCAACCTAATGTGATCACTCATCAACACAAACCTCCTGCCAAGAAGATAGGGTCTCCACATCTTCAATGCATGTATGATCGTTGCTAACTCAAGACCATGTGTCGAGTAGTTCTACTCATGCTCATTCAATTTTCGTAACTCATAGAAAACTACCTGTCCTTCTTGCATAAGGACTCCACCAAGTCCTATCTTGCAAGCATTTGTACATACTATAAACTCTTTGTTTGGATCTGCAATCTGTAACACTAGTGCATGTATCAACAACTACTTAGGCTACTCAAAATTGGCCTCACACTCCTCTATCCATTCAAACTTCTTACCTTTCCTCTGCAATGATGTAATAGGATAAGCAATCTACGAGAAGTTCATGATAAAACTCCTGTAATAGTCTACCAACCCCATGAAATATCTCACCTCATTCAGATTTTTGGGAGCTACCCACTCCATGATGGCCCTTATCTTTTATGGATCCATTATTTTTCCCTCCTTGGAAACAACATGTCCCAATTAGTGTACCTCAGTCTAAAAGAAACTACACTTGCTGAGCTTAGCATACAACTGATGCTCTCTCAACAACATCAACACCACTGTTAATTGCTCGGCATGCTCTTCCTCATTTTTGGAATATACCAATATTTCATCAATGAACACAATAAAAAACTTACCCAAATACAAACGCAACACATTATTCATCAAGCACATAAATGTAGTTGGAGCATTAGTCAAACTGAATGGAACTACAACAAACTCATAATGCCCATACCTAGTCTGGAAAGTTGTCTTGTAAATGTCCTCCTCTTTGATGCATACTGATGGTATCTGCATCTCAAATCAATCTTTGAGAACATTGTTACTCCCTTCAATTGATCGAACAAGTCATCAATCCTTGGTAATGGATACCTGTTCTTGATGGTCACTTTATTCAAATTCCTGTAGTCAATGCATAATCTGAGAATACCATCCTTCTTCTTCACAAATAATACCGATGCACCCCGAGGTGATACACTTGGCCTAACATATCCCTTGTCCAACATTTCCTTCAACTGAAACTTCAACTCTACCAACTTAGGTGTGCTCATCCTGTAAGGTGATTTTGATATTGGAGTTTCCCCTGGCACTAACTCAATAGAAAAGTCTACTCCCTTGTGAGGTGGAAACTCTGAAATCTCCTCAGGAAATACATCCTGAAACTATTGCAGAATTGGGTACTTTCTCAAAACATCTGCATCATCAACTTCCTTACCTTTGTCACTAGAAATGTGCATTGTGAATAACACACACCCTTTTCTATGACTATGCTTTGCATGCATAGCTGTCACCATCCTAATTGATGTGGCTTTCTTCTTTCCCTGTAAGATTCACGGTTCCCCATTTTCATCCAAGCACTCAATGGATTTGGCATAACAATCCACCTTGGTCCTATAAAGGTACAACCAATCCATGCCCAACAACATATTTTATGATCCCAACGGTAATACATTCAAATGTGTTGCACTAAGCATACCATTCAAATGAAATGCACAACCTCTTACCCAATGATGAACTCGCTTCTTTGTACTTGTAACCAACTGCACTAACCAAGATTCTACATGCACTTCTTTATTTAAACCACACTTATCTACCAAGTCAGGACTAACATAACTATAATTAGATCCAGGGTCAATCAAAATAAAAATAACTTGATCACAAAGTTTACCATCCATCTCAATGATAAATGCATGATGGTCTTCTTGTTTTTTATCGAATGTTGCATAAATACGAGGAATGCTCTGACCAACATCCCCAATAGTTTGTGCCTCCTATGCACTATATATCTGAGGCCTACCACCCTGATTCTGTGGAAAATCTCTCTTAAGGTGCTCCTTACCACATGTCCAACACTCCAACCGACTAGTACCCTCACCTCTATGTTGTTGTTGTGACCCATGTCCTTGTCTAGCTGCATTGAACCTCTTTTGTGGTGCCACATTTTCTTTCTCATCTGCATTCTAAGGCCTTTCTCTTTTCAGCTGCCATTTACCTTTACCTTTGTCTTTCCCTTTCCATCCTTGCTAATATTCATTCTTACGCTTTTACTATTCATAGCAATGCTTCAATTTCCCAATAACTTCCTTAAGTGACCGAGGCTCATCATACTCAATCTGATCTCTAATTTATAATGGAAATCCACTGACAAAATGCTGAACTTTGCCTTCTCATATTTAAGACACGATACATACCTCAATAGTTCTATGAACTTAGTCATGTATTATTCATATGTCATTAATCCCATCTTTAGCTCATAGAATTCTTTGGCCTTACTATCGTAGTACCTTTTTGACAAGTATTTCTTCCTGAAAAGCCTCTTGAACTCATGCCAACTCAAGTCCTCCATCTCGATGTCTCTAACCCACTTCACATATTCCCACCAGATGTATGTCTTACCTCTCAGACTGAAGATAGCTATTATGGCCTTCATATTATCTGTGTACTCATGCAACTCAAAGAAATTCTTCATCCCAAGTATCCAAGCCTCTGCATATTCCGACTTCTCCACATCTCCATAAAAAATAGGTGGATTTTCTTTCTTAAACTCATCTAGCAAGTATCCCCTATCACTCCTCCTGTAAGGATGATAACGATGACGATCATGATGCTTATCAGACCCAAAACTAGAATAATACATGTATCCATCACCTCTCATATCCGGAGTATCCAACAATCTACCATCTCTAACCATGTCATCTCTATCCGAAGGTGACCACCATGAGACCTAGTGCCATATGCCCCATTATTTATTTCCTTTTGTCCATGGTTGATCTTAAGTGGTCCTTGTCGCTACAATTCTGACAAACTTTGAAGGAGTATAGCATTAACCTCTGCTTGTTTCTCTTATGCCTGCTTGATTTTGTCATTGTCCACTTTACAACTCCTTATTTCTTCATTCAAGCTTCTCAATGTGTATGTTAAGTCATAAGAGTGCTCAACACCATGCTACTCATCTGATTCATAGGGAGAGTTTTTGTATTCTACCATCTTTCTAGTCATTTTGATCTCTTTCCCTGCAATGCATACTATGTCAGCTAAACCAAATTACAAAAAAACAATGCACCTTCGCAGAATTCTGGGAGGATATCTCATCTGCAAGAATAACCAATTAGCATACTACATGTATAACATAATCATGACAGCATATATAAATATAAAACATAAGCACATAACCATGTAACCATTAGTTTAGCTAGAGTCCAGTCATCAATGCATGACCATATCAACTACACATACCATGAACTCATGCATGAAAACAACAACCATACCAACGTATACTGACAATACGCAAGCATAAACAACATGTAATCAATCATACACTTATGATGACATACTTCGTAACAACAACATCCTCTTTCACATGTAAACATCACTAAAACCATGATTGACACCATGCATATGAAACAAACACATAGAACACAAGGATAATTAACACACGTGAAAATGACATGAATGTGTGACCAACACAATGCTCATCCAGTCCAAGGGGTGAACCAAGCTCTGATACCACTATGTAACACCCTCTTCCCACATCTACCCAAGTAATTGGCCAACCGGGGTAAACATGTGATGAGAGGCTACTATGGTTGGATTCAACCTCCTAGGTGACCCTAAGGAAATGGAATCGATAGAAATACATCATACAAAACTTCCACATCAACAACAGAAATCCTAAGAACCATCCCAATCTTTCTGATAACTAGACCCTAGGTCCCACTGAGGTTTTATACCACTTTACCCCTAGATTCTCCCATGATATGGACCTGACAACGTCCAGGAGGCTCTAGACGTCTCATGACAAGGCATGCTAGCATCCAGGGACTATTTTTCTTAGTGTTGTACCAAAATCCTCGATATTTGAGCCACTTTTTCAGGCCCAAAGCGCAGGTCACTGCCCAGAATTAAATGACACCTTCAGAACAAAAATATAACAAGGAAATGATGATGTAAATGCAAATAATTGAACAAGCCCTTAACTGGACCCCTACTAGCCATGACAGACATTTCGTCAAACATATCATGAATATGTAATGTAAAGGTGTAAACAACATATTTAAGCATAGGAGTCTCATACTTATCTAAGAATCACTAGGAAGCATTGTTCCCTTGTATCATTTGTTGCATTATCATCTATTAGGTCATAGATACATTCTTCATTTATTTACAAGTAAAAGCATGATGAGAGACTGTTGTGCCCTACAACAACCCCCCATTTCATATCATCTGTATTTCTTTACAATCAACATATGAAATGGGTCCCTTTTAAAAATTAATTGGCATTAATGAATTTGTTCGAAAAAGGTATGATAATCAAATGTGTTTGTGAATTGAAGCCTTATTCGAATAACAATGTTCCCAAAATAAAACAATCTTTTGTTATTGCGATAAAGCGATCGCAAGATCGCATATCGCAATAACAAGAGAGACGCATTTAAAAGGCACTTTGGTCTTTGCCGATGCGATATCGCTATCGGCGATCGGCGGTATTCAATGCATACACAAAAAGAGCACATATCTTACACCCCAATGCGACGCTATATCGGCGATCGGCTATCGGCACTGCCTCTTGTGGGAAAACACTTTAAGTTATAAACCCCGACTCGATGCGATATCGCTATCGGAAGTCGGCGGAATCCCATGCACTCTCATAAGGCGCTCAGGTTTTTCCCCGATGCGATGCGATATCGCTATCGGAAGTCGGCAAATCACTTAATATGCATCTGGTAATGTGTTCACGCGCTAGTCCGATGCGATGTTGCAATCAGCATTTGCTAGGACTTCTTTCAAACGATAGTGTAACTCTTTCCCCCGATGCGATGTGATATTGTTGATCGGTAATCGACATTCTCAAAAAGTGATTGCTTTGAGCCTTAAAATTATATTTAAATCCGGTTGATAAAGCGCAGATTTCAAAATGCCGTTAAATGCAGGGATAAGGTAATGCATGCGTATTTAATAACTTTGCCCCTTCGATTAACGAATACTTGCGTCTAAAAAATTTTCATATCTGTTGCACGCGTTAGGGGGTCATTCAGCTGAATAACAGTGTAAAGGTCATTTAATGGGTAGCAGGCCTTAAAAATACCATTAATGCATATACGATCTCTTACCAGTGATGGGATCCGCAGCCACCTTTTGAAAATTAATATCGCCACGCTTCAAGTGATATATATCTTTCCCATTATGCTTTGTCTTCATTATTTCTCGTATTACGATTTCTCTTGCATTTGTGTAGAGTTCGTTTGTTGAGAAAAGCCTGAACATGATGGGGAAGAAACACAAGAGAGCATCCGGTTCCACTACAACACCTGTTGCAGGTCAAGCTGCTACAATTTCGAAGAAAGGCCTAATCTCGGACACTACGCGCACTGGTCTTGCTAGGACCACATGGCAGGGCACATATAATCTGTTGGAGGTCGAGCAACCACAAAAGACAGTGAGAACGGCTAGTGTAGATGTACTAAGGAAGTCTGATGCAACTCTGAAAGAATTGGCCGACTCCTTCTTACACAGAATAGCGGCCAGAGAACAAGTCCTCCCTTATACAGATGTGGTGCGCTGGGCAATTGAAGAAATCCCCATCACTGACAGAACGTTTCATACAAGGGATGGAAGGATTTTTGGATCTTTCAAGCCGGACGACTTGAGGCAAATGTACCATTTGCCTGAACCAGAGCTAGCCTATAACAAAGCCTTCGTGGAGAAATTCGCCAAGGAAAATGAATTGCCATCCGAACCCCTCCGAGATTGGAGGCAGAATCCAGCCAAACACAAGCATGAGAGTTCGGGTAAGTACTCCAACGCTTCTCTAGCTTCTCCCTATTGCTATGCGGGAATTATGATGTGTAGGTTGTGGGGATTACATGACTCCGCTAATATTAAAACTGATATGATTCCCTTAATGGAAGCGGCTGTCAATGCTATAGTTATGGATTGGGCTACTATTCTTTCTGATAAGTTGGTCACAGCTATTCGTGAATTTAGAGCCAAAACTATAGTCACCGAAAGGAAAATCCCGCCATTTTATTATACTGCTTACATTATGGATACCCTGTGTTTTAATTATGAGTTTCCTGTCCTCGGTTGGAGATGGACCACCCAAGATCCAACACCCATTCATTTATACCATCAGAAATTGTGGAAGTCCTCCTACAAGGACCATTTGTACCAAATTTGTAATGGTTTCATGGTGCCCATTTACTATTCTATTTATGACAAGCCCATTCCCAGAATTTCCTATGAAGCTTCTTTTGACTTACCAGCCGTAGCAAGTTGGTTCGGGGAAGAGCATTTCACCTATATCAGAGTTTTTGGGAGTAAGGCTAGGCCACATGTCCTCCCTTTATATATCCCAGACAAACTGTTAGCCCGGGAAATCTGCTACTAGATTATGACCGAGAGTGTCACACAAACTCTCAAAGAGGAGAAGAAGAGAGGTTGGCCCTCTTTTCCTTTAAGAATTGGGGTTTTTACTCTGCTTAATTACAAGCATGCAGAAAAAGAAGCAACAAAACTCCAAACTTTATCCCTGCCCACTATCCCAAACAGACTCTATGATCCAAAGCAAACTGCCTTCACTGCCCTAGAACAAGCAAAATTAACAAAAGTTGATCATCAAGAGGATATGTTTGATGACCTGTTCGCAGGTGCCGATACAATAGGTCAAACCAAACAGCTTGCCAGAATGAAATACAACGATGAGGCGTTGACTGAGTTTAATAAACTTAGGGAGCAGAGGTTGCAAACTCTGCCTCTAGATTTATTATCCACAACCCCAGCGTCTTCCTCAAGCGAGCCTGGTCTGCAACAGATACATCCACCTCCTGTTACAACAAAAGAATAGGATAAACAACAGGAGGAAAGGCAGAAGAAGCTGCAGGCTGAGAAGCAAAGAAAAGAGCAAGCAGAGAGGTAGAAAAAAGAGCAGATAGAAAGGCAGCAAAAGGCACAGAAGGATCAAGAGCAGAGGAAGAAGAAGGAAGAAGAGAAACTAAAGAAAGAACTGGCAGATAGGCAGAAAAAGGAATTAGAGGAGCAGCAGCATAAAGCGCAAGAGGAGCAGCAGCGAAAAACACTTGAAGAACAGCAGAAGTTAGAACAAGAAAAAGAACGGAGCAAAGCCCCTACAGAGCAACATAAGCAAACCTCCACCGATCCTGAATTGATTAAACAATGGAACCAATTCGATTCCATTATCAGTGGTAAGGAAGGCTCCAAAGACACAGACACCTCTAAAACAAGCGATGCGCCCGATACCACTTCTTCTCAGGTTCTAGGAGGAACCAGCGGCCCACCCATTTCACAGGATGTCGAGGTAATCAATAAGGACCCTTCCGATCAAATTGTTCTCCAGGTGGAAGAAATTCCTCCCCTGGATATTTTCTACAGCCCAAAGCATAGAGCCGTTATTAAGCGCTCTAAGAAAAGACGAAGGCTTGATCAACCTTCTATCTTTCCTGAGCAAACAGTCACGGGTAATATGGTCTGGAAGGAGGATTTGGATCCCTCCGATGATCTAACAAAACTGTCTCAATTCGCGGGAGCTTATTCTGCAGCAACTATCGACAAAGCATCGGAGGTAAGCCTTCTGTTGAAGACTAAGGACCATGAAATATATGCATTATAGGCAGAGGTAATTGAAGCAAAAAACAAAGCAGCACAGGTGGAAGAGCAGTTGCTGGCTCAACAGCAGGAAAACAATTTGTTAACCCAGCAACTGCAAACTGAAAGACAAAGGATAGACCAAAGTGAAACCCAGAAGGCAAAAGAATTGTCGGAGGCATTGTCACAGTTGAAAGCATCAAATGAGCTGATGATGAAATCGAAAGATGAGCGAATAGCTCAACTATTAGCACAGCTCGAAGGTATCAAGAGCACACAGAATGTGAAAGTTTTCAGAGCAGAGGCAACTCAAATAAATAGCGCATTACTGTCTCAGATCAGACTTCTATGTCAACAACTTGCTAAGGCTGAGCCATTATGCGAAATATCTACAACAGTGTGTGAGCAAATAGAGAAGGCCAGAAATGAGCTAGATCAGGCCGAAGAAGCCATATCCGATTATCTTGAGTGGCAAGACACTGAAGAAGAGAAAGCGGTGAATTTGTCCCGAATCCATGAAGCGTACAAGGACATACTCTTCACGGAATGGAACACTCAGGTAATGAAAGCAGAAAGGGCGGCTTCTAGGTGTAAAATAATTGCCAGCAATATGATCGACCTAGTCAATGATACACTTTATTTGGCAAACATGATCTCCAAGTGCACACCTGGAAGCATAACAACAGCAGATATGCTTGAACAAACAAGTTATCATGACTTGGAGGAACAGAGGAAGTTAATTACCGGAGTAAATACTTTAACCTCTGATGCATATTGGCTCTTTCTAGTCAAGCCACATACTCAAAGGTCTGCTCTCAAGTGTTTAACAGATGCCCTCGGATGCTTGATCCCCGACATTCAGGATGCTACATATGATGCCCAGCTAACTTCGCGTCTCAACACTCCACCAGAAGTAGAGCCAATGCTGGCGATATGTCAGCTAAGGAGTAAAGGCAAAGAACCCACCGAATGAAGCATTGCCGCCAACTGCCAGATCGCCAAGAAAGATGGAAAAAACATTTATTGATGCCAATTTAATAACTTTTCAGTTATTTAGATATTTAGATTAGTATAGTATTTATAGACCCTTTCATTGTTTTGGAAAGGGTCGTAAAATTTTGTAATAGACTTAAAGGCTGAAGTTTGCACTATTGTGCTTCAGTCTATATTCTTTTGTGAAACTCGACCAACGGTTCTTAATTTTGATTAGAAGGTTGTTTTACACAATTGCGCACGACTGTCTGTTGTTTGGAATGCTTTCTGATTTGAAGGAAGGACTGCGACATAGTGATTAATATACTGGATTGATCGAGCAGCTTACATGGTACTATTATCTGTATCTGTGTTCTTTCTTATTATATGAATTGCTGTGTTATTATCTTTGCTATTGTTGAATGCATGTATGCGATATAACAGCGAATCTTCATTTCGTTTCACTATTGAATGTTTTGGTGATTTGTTATCTCTTTCACCCATGCATGTATCAATGATATAAATGATTAAGTGTAGTAATTCGCTATAATCGATCTGCATAACTAATTATGCAGAGCAATCTTAAATGGTTTAAACATCTATGCTTAAGTGTTAGAGTCATCTATATGCCTGCCTTAAAGCACAGATTATCAAACGCTACGCTTTGAAAGATTGATAAGTCCCGGGATTAGATTATTGGATTATATATTTTGCTGATAGTTTTTAGTTATTCGCTTATCACTATCCTACCGCATAAGCTACTCATCCATCCCACTTTTATCTATTATTGGGAAACTGGTCCCATTATCCCCAGTCGGAGCCACTATTCCAAACGGAAAAGGAGCTGCTTTCAAGGTTCCGGACCGAGTGGTTTCCCCTTTGTTGTGGCAGCGATTTTCGAGGCCTCAACAAAATTGGCGCTAGAAGGAGGGCCTTGACTGTGAATGGCAAGCAGACCCAAATCGGCAAGTCATTCTAAGAGTAATTCTCCCTCCAAATCTCTTCGTTCTTCTCAATTACATGCTGGTTCGCCAGCCCATAACCAAGAAGAAGAGGAATCTACCACCACTGCTCAATCCCATCATATCCCAGAACAGCTAAGTCTTGAATCTCCTGAAGTCCAGTCCCTAATCCATAAACTTCAGAGCTTCTCGATCTCACCACAGAAATCTGAGATATCAGAAAGCAGTGCGACTTCGCAGTTCAACCTCACTCATCCTCTTACCAGACTTCAGAGCGAAAAACTTGGTATTGAACCCACTGAGTTTCCTTTACCTAAAAGGAAAAAGCCAAAGAAAGATACTGAAGGATCTGATACTGGGGATTTCTCTTCCACATCCTCCATTTCATCTCCTCATCTGCAAATTCAACCATCCACTCCCCCATTACAAATTGTCGTTCACCAGGGAACAGAAGCCTCAATATCCCAATCTATTCACTCCTCATCTTCAACCCTTTCCAACACATCCGGAATCCCAGCAGTAGTCCCAACCACTGTCGCCATTATAATGGCAGATCCATGGACTAGGCCAGGAGCAGTCAACATGCCTGGACCATTGCATGATCTACCTAATGATCCCGAAAAATGGCTGCCTAAATTCAATCCAGATGATGGGATCCAGGCTGAAGAACACATCAACAACTTCATGTTAGCAGTTAACCTAAAAGGAGTGACAGAGCAAGATGTTGTTGTAAGACTTTTCCCTTACACTTTACAAGGATCAGCAGGATCCTGGTATTTTTCCTTACCCTCTGGTTCGATTACCAGTTGGAATACATGCCAAGAGCAGTTTCTCACCAAATATGGAGATGATAGGTCCCTAGCAACTTTAATAAATGACCTCTCCAATTTGAGAATAGAGCACAGGGAACCAATAAAGGAGTTTAATGCCAGATTTAATAAACTACTGAATAAAATCCCTACCGCTTCTAAACCAAGTGAGAAAATCCGAAGCGAATGGTACATCACTGCCCTACCTGCCAACATAGCCATTTTTGTAGACAGAGCTGGCAAACCTACCTTAGCTGAAAATATGAGAGAGGCACTTGCCGTTGAAAAGCGCATCAATGCTCTTGAAAAAAAAGCTGCTCTAGAAGATAGAAAAGCTAAAAAAGTCTCGTTCAAAGAAGATTCCAAGAAGAAAACCCCGAAGGACCCATATGACATGGAAGGTTTACAAAAGGTCCTTAAAACATTGTCTAATGAAATGGTTGAGATTAAAAAGCAGGTGGCCGAAACTTCAAGCAAAAGACCATTTAGGACTTTTAAGAGAACCGAATCAAAGCCACCTAATGTTATATCTAACGCTGATTCAGACCAAGAAGAAGAGGAAGAGGAAACACCTTCACAGACCGATGATGAAGAAGAAGTAGCTGAATGCCACGGAATGTGGGATTTTATACTCCCAAACTCTGATATGGAGAATGAAGAAGAAGCCTTTCCGGTTACTACAAGAAGTAAAAGCACTCCTGAACCCGCCCAGGCAAATTCAAAGAAGAGGAGCACAGGCGCTACTACAGCAAAGGAAAGAGTTCCCCCAAAGAAGTCACCTGTGGTAGTTCCTCAAAACCAACCTTCAACTTCTAGTTCTCCTTCAACATCCAAGACTCTAGTGATACCTGACTCAATGGAGTATAATATTGTTGATGATATGAAGAAAACTAAGGCAAATATAACTATGTTTGAGCTTAGCAAATTAAAACATCAACAAAAGCTACTTCTCAAAGAATTAAATGCTGTTCCCTCTATTCCCCTTCCCAGTGCAAGAGCTGCCAACGATTCAGGCCAACCTCCCACAGGTATGGTTGAAATTACCGATTCAGTCTTAATCGGAGATAAATCAAATTCTCACACTCCACCCTTCCTGCGCACTTATGAGATTTATAATAGAAACCTACACAACTGTTTAATAGATTCAGGGGCCTCATCTAATATAATGCCAGCTTCAGTTTGCTCTAAGCTGAACATTGAACCCCAGAAGTCTGCCATTCATATTGTACAGTTGGATAGAACTAAAGTGCAGGTTGTGGGAGAAATTAATTCTGTAACCATCAGGTTGTCAGCCGACCCTAGAATTGTTCAAAGGATTGACATCTTAATCGCTGACATACCTGAATTTTATGGTTTGATTTTAAGCAGAGATTGGTCTGAAAAACTACATGGGTATATTTCCATAGATTGGTCACATATGTGGCTTCCCTACAAGGGAAAGCCAAATCAAATAAGGATCGATCAGGAGAAGCATATGACCCACTCAGTTACTGAATTTGAGCAAGAAAACCAACCTGTGGCATTCAATAACAATATTTTGGGGAACTATTCGGCAGAATCATTCTTTGGCAACTTTGTTGCCAACCATCTCCTTTTTCAGTCAATCATTTTACATCTCAAATAGAAAAATTTTCACAAACTGATAGGTCCAGATGTTTTAATGATGCTGAGAAAAATGTAGATACTTTTGTTAATATTCCTTTATTTTGGTCTCTGTATTTTGATGGCTCTAAGTCCACTGAAGGTTCAGGAGCTGGATGTATATTGGTTAGTCCGCAAGGAGAAAAGACAATGTTGTCTTGTAGGTTAGAGTTTGAGTGCACTAATAATACAGCCGAATATGAAGCTTTAATCCAAGGATTATACAAAGCAATCGGCCTGGAGGTGCGATATCTAAAGGTATTCGGCGATTCGGAAATCATTGTCAAACAGGTTAGAAATGCAATTCATTGCCTTTCGACTCACATTAAACATTACCAATCGCTCGTTCAAGAGCTTACCTCACACTTTTTGGCATTCAACATTTCTTCTATACCTCGATCTCAAAATTCCGCCGCAGATTTACTAGCCAATGTAGCTTCAAAGCTTCTACCTTCTGAAGACTACAACCTTGATAGATTTTCTGTAGAATTACTTTTTAGACCTTCAATTCCTGACAATGTCACTAATTGGAGAGTATTTAATCATGATGATGATATTTTGCAATTTTTAACTTCTGAGAAATCTTATGATAAGAAAGTTATTGAGGAAGATGATCATGATTCCCAGATGAAAGAAGTGCCCAAAGAAAATTCGATCCCTAAACCAGTGGTAAAATTAGAAGATCTTTATGACATCAAAGACAGGTTTAAACCTGTAATTAATACAAAGCTTCAGAGTTCTACCCTTAGGTTTGAATTGATAAATCTAGGAACCAATGAGTCTCCTCAAAACATCAATTTAGGAACAGGACTATCTCAGAAGGAAAAGGAAGCATTTATTAAATTGTTAAGAAAAAACAAACAGGTTTTTGCATGGAAATATGATGATTTAAAGACATATGATACATCTATTATCCAGCATACCATTCCTATGCTTCCTGATCAAAAACCAATTCAGCAAAAGTTAAGAAAAATACATCCAAGTTTTGAGAGCCAGATAAAGTCGGAACTTAATAAGCTCTTGAAAGCCAAGATTATCTTTCCAGTCCGACATTCAAACTGGGTCTCTAATATGGTGCCAGTCAGAAAGAAAAATGGCGACATTCGAATCTGTATTGATTTCAGGAATTTGAACAAAGTGAGCTTAAAAGACAACTTCCCATTGCCTACTATGGAGAAAATTCTCCAATCAGTGGCAGGTTCTGAATTAATGTCTTTTCTAGACGGTTTTTTAGGGTACAATCAAGTTCTGGTACATCCTGATGACCAGCTTAAAACTACATTCAGAACAAAATGGGGAACCTATGCATATCAGAAAATGCCTTTTGGTCTTATAAATGCCGGAGCGACATTTCAGAGAGCTATGGATATGGCCTTCAGAGGGTTAATTAATCGATCAGTAGTCGTCTATCTAGACGATATTACTATGTATTCTAAGAAGAGAGATAATCATTTGCGCGACTTAAATCAGATCTTTCAGCGATGCAAAAGATATGGTATTTCCCTAAACCCAAAGAAATCCTTCTTCGCTCTTGACCAAGGAAAACTCTTAGGCTTTATAGTATCCAAAAATGGCATTTACATTGATCCTGATCGGATTAAGGAAATTTCTGAAATCCCTTTCCCACACAATAAAAAAACGATGCAGTCATTCTTAGGTCAGATTAATTTTGTTAAACGATTTGTTCCAGATTTCTCTCAAATTGTATTACCCCTTCAGTCAATGATCAAGAAGAATTCAGTCTTCAAATGGGGACCTGAAGAAAAGCAAGCTTTTCATGTTATCAAACAATCAATAATCAATGCCCCAGCCTTGAATACTCCAAATTTTTCTAATCATTTTACACTATATACTATTGCATCCAACACTTCATATGCCGCAGTACTCACACAATTGAATGATAACAACTTAGAAGCACCCATATCATTTTTCAGTTCAAATCTTCAAGGTGCCGAATTGAATTATTCTGATGTGGAGAAACAAGCCTTTGCTGTGTTCAAAGCAGTCAAACATTATAGACCCTTCCTTTTGAAAACCCACACAAAAGTTATAGTTCCTTTCCCAGCGGAAAGACAACTATTAATTCAGAAAGAATTGGGTGAAAAAAGAGCCAATTGGGTTACAGCACTTCAAGAGTATGACTTAGAAATAAAGCCAGCAAAGATTGTTAGGGGCCAAGGTTTTTGCAGGATATTGGAAGGAGCATCAAACATTCACGAATCAAGCGATGAGGATCAGATTGAATCCATCAATCAGATAAGTGTCACTGATTCTGAATCTCAATATGCTGATTTGATATTTTATTTGAAGAACGGTTATGCCCCTCCAAATTTATCTTACAAAAATAAAAGGGCCATTAGGTTAAAAGCTAAGAATTTCACTCTCATTGATGATGTGTTGTTTAAACAAAATTATGATTCTATCCTGTTAAGATGTCTTGAGAAACCTGAAGCTCAAAAGGTTTTGCAGGAGCTACATGATGGACCAGCTGGGGGACATTTTGGAGCTGACACAACAGCTCACAAGATTATTCATGCTGGATATTATTGGCCTACTCTATTTAGAGATTGCCATGAGTACGTAAGAAAATGCCTTAATTGCCAAACATCTGGTGGAAGACAACGAAAATCAGCTTTCCCTCTACAACCTATCAACATTGAACAGCCATTTGAACAATGGGGATTAGATATCATCGGGGAAATTACTCCACCATCTTCCAAACAACACAGGTATATCCTTACTGCTACTGATTATTTTACTAAATGGGTAGAGGCTATTCCTTTGAAGGCGGCAAATGCAGAGGCAATTATCGAGTTCATTGACCAATTCATCATTACCAGGTTTGGTGTTCCAAACGCTCTTGTTTTTGATAATGCTTCTTATTTCTCAGGAAACGCTATATATGATTTTGCTATTAAAAGGGGGTTTAAACTGAAATATTCTTCCAATTATTATCCCCAGGGAAACGGTTTAGCCGAATCTACTAATAAGAATCTCATCAAAATCATTAAGCAAACTGTTGAACAGAATCATAGAAACTGGCATAAATCTTTGGTCTTTGCATTATGGGATGATAGAATAACACAAAAGGCTTCTATAGGGACCTCTCCTTTCAATTTGGTATATGGAAAAGAAGTCGTGTTGCCTACAAATCTTGTTCTTCCATCTTTAGCCCTGGTACAGTACATTGAAGAGACTCCTTCTTCTTCTATTCAACTTAGACATGACCAAATTCTCAAATTAGAAGAAGAGAGGGAAAAAGCCAGAATCACTCATGCCAGACATCAACAAATTATCAAAGCATCCTTCGACTCAACATCATCCGGTTCCAAACAACTTCAAGTTGGTGACTTAGTTCTCAAATGGGACAAGGCCCATGAAGATAAAGGTAAGCATACCAAATTTCAGAAAATGTGGCTTGGACCATTTCAGATCTGTGAAAAGATAGGCCATTCAACTTTTATATTGCAAGACTTATCAGGGATGAGAGATTCTCTCCCTGTCAATGGCCTGATCCTGAAGAAATTCTTTAATTGGGAAGGTAACCCCTTCTCCTTTTGTAGATTTACGTAGTTTGTAGGATTGGTAGGAAATAAAACTGTAGAGTATCTCCATTGACCTTTTGTTGTGTTTGAGGAAGCTGTCTCACAAAAATAATATAAATATTTGTTTTTAGATAATAGAACCCTCAATCAAAAGAAATAGTTTCTAGGAAATTAGATATCCTTGTGTTCTGAAACTATAATCTAAATTTTGAAGACTCCTCTCAAGAGGTAAAAAATTCTGAATCATTTTCTGTTTTCAAAACTAGTCTCCAAAGGTTATCTGTTAAAAAATAGAAGCTAACCCATTTTCAGTATCTTCAACTCTTCACCTGTCATCCATTTGCTCTTAAGGAGAAGATTGTTCACCCCATTCACTAAAGGTTATGATTACTCAGAGTGTAATTCTAGAATATAAAAGATTAAAGATAAGAGGTCTTATCATAAGCCTGCTTACCATGTTCATAGGGAAATAGGTTAACTGACATTACCAATACTGCCTACCAAAACAGGGTAATGGCTTGAAATTTCAAGACAAGGGGTCTCATCACGAGCCAGCTTGATCAGTTAAATTATTACCAGTGAATGGCATTGTCATAAGCTGGCCACCAAACCAGGACAGTGGCTTTTTTATCTTATTAATTACAAAGAAAAACAGATGAAAAATAAAATATGAAAACATTTTATGGATTCATTCTGTTAATCACACTCTTATGTGAATGGAAAAGTAGACAATACTATGGTTAAAAGGTATCCCTGTCGAGACTATAAATGTTTGCTGGCAACAGAGGCTCTACCTATGACAAAGGAGTTAATTATAAAAGCTGATTTGGGATAGTTTTCTATTTTATCACTAAGAACCAATAAAGACTTATTTTAGAAACTTATTTTGTATTTAGTTTCTTAAAACTAAGTGGGACGAAGTTAACAAAATGGAGTTCACTTTAGTCAGAACACATGAATATCTAGTTATATTAGAAGTTTCTCCTTCTGATTGAGTTTCTATTTTTTAAAAGCTTGAGTGTTTGTATTAATTTCAGAGATAACTGGTTCTACCAACGAATCGCCAATTGTTGTGCCCTACAACAACCCCCCATTTCATATCATCTGTATTTCTTTACAATCAACATATGAAATGGGTCCCTTTTAAAAATTAATTGGCATTAATGAATTTGTTCGAAAAAGGTATGATAATCAAATGTGTTTGTGAATTGAAGCCTTATTCGAATAACAATGTTCCCAAAATAAAACAATCTTTTGTTATCGCGATAAAGCGATCGCAAGATCGCATATCGCAATAACAAGAGAGACGCATTTAAAAGGCACTTTGGTCTTTGCCGATGCGATATCGCTATCGGCGATCGGCGGTATTCAATGCATACACAAAAAGAGCACATATCTTACACCCCGATGCGACGCTATATCGGCGATCGGCTATTGGCACTGCCTCTTGTGGGAAAACACTTTAAGTTATAAACCCCGACTCGATGCGATATCGCTATCGGAAGTCGGCGGAATCCCATGCACTCTCATAAGGCGCTCAGGTTTTTCCCCGATGCGATGCGATATCGCTATCGGAAGTCGGCAAATCACTTAATATGCATCTGGTAATGTGTTCACGCGCTAGTCCGATGCAATGTCGCAATCGGCATTCGCTAGGACTTCTTTCAAACGATAGTGTAACTCTTTCCCCCGATTCGATGCGATATTGTTTATCGGTAATCGACATTCTCAAAAAGTGATTGCTTTGAGCCTTAAAATTATATTTAAATCCGGTTGATAAAGCGCAGATTTCAAAATGCCGTTAAATGCAGGGATAAGGTAATGCATGTGTATTTAATAACTTTGCCCCTTCGATTAACGAATACTTGCGTCTAAAGCATTTTCATATCTGTTGCACGCGTTAGGGGGTCATTCAGCTGAATAACAGTGTAAAGGTCATTTAATGGGTAGCAGGCCTTAAAAATACCATTAATGCATATGCGATCTCTTACCAGTGATGGGATCCGCAGCCACCTTTTGAAAATTAATATCGCCACGCTTCAAGTGATATATATCTTTCCCATTATGCTTTGTCTTCATTATTTCTCGTATTACGATTTATCTTGCATTTGTGTAGAGTTCGTTTGTTGAGAAAAGCCTGAACATGATGGGGAAGAAACACAAGAGAGCATCCGGTTCCACTACAACACCTGTTGCAGGTCAAGCTGCTACAATTTCGAAGAAAGGCCTAATCTCGGACACTACGTGCACTGGTCTTGCTAGGACCACATGGCAGGGCACATATAATCTGTTGGAGGCCGAGCAACCACAAAAGACAGTGAGAACGGCTAGTGTAGATGTACTAAGGAAGTCTGATGCAACTCTCAAAGACTTGGCCGACTCCTTTTTACACAGAATAGCGGCCAGAGAGCAGGTTCTCCCTTACACAGATGTGGTGCGCTGGGCAATTGAAGAAATCCCCATCACTGATAGAACTTTTCATACAAGGGATGGAAGGATTTTTGGGTCATTCAAGCCTGATGACCTGAGGCGAATGTATCATCTGCCTGAACCGGAGCTAGTCTATAACAGAGCCTTCGTGGAGAAATTCGCAAAAGAAAATGAATCACCATCCGAACCCCTCCGAGATTGGAGGCAGAATCCAGCCAAACACAAGCATGAAAGTTCGGGTAAGTACTCCAACGTTTCTTTGGCTTCTCCCTATTGCTATGCGGGGATTATGATGTGTAGATTGTGGGGATTACATGACTCCGTTAATATCAATATTGACATGGTTCCCCTAATGGAAGCGGCTGTTAATAGTATAATTATGGATTGGGCCACTATTCTTTCTGATAAGTTGGTCGTAGCTATTCGTGAATTTAGAGCCAAAACTATAGTCACCGAAAGGAAAATCCCGCCATTTTATTATACTGCTTACATTATGGATACCCTGTGTTTTAATTATGAGTTTCCTGTCCTCGGTTGGAGATGGACCACCCAAGATCCAACGCCCATTCATTTATACCATCAGAAATTGTGGAAGTCCTCCTACAAGGACCATTTGTACCAAATTTGTAATGGTTTCATGGTGCCCATTTACTATTCTATTTATGACAAGCCCATTCCCAGAATTTCCTATGAAGCTTCTTTTGACTTACCAGCCGTAGCAAGTTGGTTCGGGGAAGAGCATTTCACCTATATCAGAGTTTTTGGGAGTAAGGCTAGGCCACATGTCCTCCCTTTATATATCCCAAACAAACTGTTAGCCCGGGAAATCTGCTACCAGATTATGGCCGAGAGTGTCACACAAACTCTCAAAGAGGAGAAGAAGAGAGGTTGGCCCTCTTTTCCTTTAAGAATTGGGGTTTTTACTCTGCTTAATTACAAGCATGCAGAAAAAGAAGCAACAAAACTCCAAACTTTATCCCTGGCCACTATCCCAAACAAACTCTATGATCCAAAGCAAACTGCCTACACTGCCCTAGAACAAGCAAAATTAACAAAAGTTGATCATCAAGAGGATATGTTTGATGACCTGTTCGCAGGTGCCGATACAATAGGTCAAACCAAACAGCTTGCCAGAATGAAATACAACGATGAGGCATTGACTGAGTTTAATAAACTTAGGGAGCAGAGGTTGCAAACTTTGCCTCTAGATTTATTATCCACAACCCCAGCGTCTTCCTCAAGTGAGCCTGGTCTGCAACAGATACATCCACCTCCTGTTACAACAAAAGAACAGGATAAACAATAAGAGGAAAGGCAGAAGAAGCTGCAGGCTGAGAAGCAAAGAAAAGAGCAAGCAGAGAGGCAGAAAAAAGAGCAGATAGAAAGGCAGCAAAAGGCACAGAAGGATCAAGAGCAGAGGAAGAAGAAGGAAGAAGAGAAACTAAAGAAAGAACTGGCAGATAGGCAGAAAAAGGAATTAGAGGAGCAGCAGCATAAAGCGCAAGAGGAGCAGCAGCGAAAAACACTTGAAGAACAGCAGAAGTTAGAACAAGAAAAAGAACGGAGCAAAGCCCCTACAGAGCAACATAAGCAAACCTCCACCGATCCTGAATTGATTAAACAATGGAACCAATTCGATTCCATTATCAGTGGTAAGGAAGGCTCCAAAGACACAGACACCTCTAAAACAAGCGATGCGCCCGATACCACTTCTTCTCAGGTTCTAGGAGGAACCAGCGGCCCACCCATTTCACAGGATATCGAGGTAATCAATAAGGACCCTTCCGATCAAATTGTTCTCCAAGTGGAAGAAATTCCTCCCCTGGATATTTTCTACAGCCCAAAGCATAGAGCCGTTATTAAGCGCTCTAAGAAAAGACGAAGGCTTGATCAACCTTCTATCTTTCCTGAGCAAACAGTCACGGGCAATATGGTCTGGAAGGAGGATTTGGATCCCTCCTATGATCTAACAAAACTGTCTCAATTCGCGGGAGCTTATTCTGCAGCAACTATCGACAAAGCATCGGAGGTAAACCTTCTGTTGAAGACTAAGGACCATGAAATATATGCATTACAGGCAGAGGTAATTGAAGCGAAAAACAAAGCAGCACAGGTGGAAGAGAAGTTGCTGGCTCAACAGCAGGAAAAAAATTTGTTAACCCAGCAACTGCAAACTGAAAGACAAAGGATAGACCAAAGTGAAACCCAGAAGGCAAAAGAATTGTCGGAGGCATTGTCACAGTTGAAAGCATCAAATGAGCTGATGATGAAATCGAAAGATGAGCGAATAGCTCAACTATTAGCATAGCTCGAAGGTATCAAGAGCACACAGAATGTGAAAGTTTTCAGAGCAGAGGCAACTCAAATAAATAGTGCATTACTGTCTCAGATCAGACTTCTATGTCAACAACTTGCTAAGGTTGAGCCATTATGCGAAATATCTACAACAGTGTGTGAGCAAATAGAGAAGGCCAGAAATGAGCTAGATCAGGCCGAAGAAGCCATATCCGATTATCTTGAGTGGCAAGACACTGAAGAAGGGAAAGCGGCGAATTTGTCCCGAATCCATGAAGCGTACAAGGACATACTCTTCACGGAATGGAACACTCGGGTAATGAAAGCAGAAAGGGCGGCTTCCAGGTGTAAAATAATTGCCAGCAATATGATCGACCTAGTCAATGATACACTTTATTTGGCAAACATGATCTCCAAGTGCACACCTGGAAGCATAACAACAGCAGATATGCTTGAACAAACAAGTTATCATGACTTGGAGGAACAGAGGAAGTTAATTACCGGAGTAAATACTTTAACCTCTGATGCATATTGGCTCTTTCTAGTCAAGCCACATACTCAAAGGTCTGCTCTCAAGTGTTTAACAGATGCCCTCGGATGCTTGATCCCCGACATTCAGGATGCTACATATGATGCCCAGCTAACTTCGCGTCTCAACACTCCACCAGAAGTAGAGCCAATGCTGGCGATATGTCAGCTAAGGAGTAAAGGCAAAGAACCCACCGAATGAAGCATTGCCGCCAACTGCCAGATCGCCAAGAAAGATGGAAAAAACATTTATTGATGCCAATTTAATAGCTTTTCAGTTGTTTAGATATTTAGATTAGTATAGTATTTATAGACCCTTTCATTGTTTTGGAAAGGGTCGTAAAATTTTGTAATAGACTTAAAGGCTGAAGTTTGCACTATTGTGCTTCAGTCTATATTCTTTTGTGAAACTCGACCAACGGTTCTTAATTTTGATTAGAAGGCTGTTTTACACAATTGCGCACGACTGTCTGTTGTTTGGAATGCTTTCTGATTTGAAGGAAGGACTGCGACATAGTGATTAATATATTGGATTGATCGAGCAGCTTACATGGTACTATTATCTGTATCTGTGTTCTTTCTTATTATATGAATTGCTGTGTTATTATCTTTGCTATTGTTGAATGCATGTATGCGATATAACAGCGAATCTTCATTTCGTTTCACTATTGAATGTTTTGGTGATTTGTTATCTCTTTCACCCATGCATGTATCAATGATATAAATGATTAAGTGTAGTAATTCGCTATAATCGCTCTGCATAACTAATTATGCAGAGCAATCTTAAATGGTTTAAACATCTATGCTTAAGTGTTAGAGTCATCTATATGCCTGCCTTAAAGCACAGATTATCAAACGCTACGCTTTGAAAGATTGATAAGTCCCGGGATTAGATTATTGGATTATATATTTTGCTGATAGTTTTAGTTATTCGCTTATCACTATCCTACCGCATAAGCTACTCATCCATCCCACTTTTATCTATTATTGGGAAACTGGTCCCATTATCCCCAGTCGGAGCCACTATTCCAAACGGAAAAGGAGCTGCTTTCAAGGTTCCGGACCGGGTGGTTTCCCCTTTGTTGTGGCAGCAATTTTCGAGGCCTCAACAGAGACATACATAGCCATTGTCATAAAACATATACATAACTACCATAATAGCAACAGAAATACCAAGGAAATCACAACCATATGATCCACATATAGACCAGTACAATACTCATATAAATACAAGGATAAATAACCTCATATTAATGATGCAAAATCCAAACCCAAGATGGGACTACCACATTCCACCCAACCATAGAATGGTTGATCCAAATCTCTCTTCATCCATTCACCCTCGTGCAATATTCCAAGCATGAATGTGGGACTCAAACCAAAAGAACTAACCAGGGAATCCCGAGGCTAAACCACCTCACCCTCATCAATAGAAGCTAGGCTTTACCATAATCCATATCGGATCAATAGGTCAATACAATGAACATGTAATAATAGGCTTTATCATGATCTAAACCAAATCACTAGGCAAAACAAGCATGGATTCCACTAGATTTATCCACCTACACCATGAGGAATTTTCTTGTCTCCTCATCTCTCAGGATTTATCGCAATCCACATCGAATCACTAGGCCCTAAACCGAGACCTACTCTCCAGGCTTTACCGCATATCCCAACCCGATATTACTAGGCCCAACAGAGAGAAATCCACCTCTTGGCTTTATCGTATATCTCACCAATCACTGGCAAGTATTTCTAGGCCCACTGATGCAACACAAATTCTATTTTTACCGCAACCCACCATCCCGTTCAGGGGTTACTAGGCCATGTGTTCTATCATTCAGAGATCCACCTCACTCAGCTTTGAATCCATCTGGCAATCTAGCTCAACCAAAACATGAGAACCTCATCACACCATGGCTATCCAGAAATGAAAAGGCTAGGCTGAAAACAATGTCACACCTGGCAAAACCCATGCCATAACAACAAAATAACCACATGCAATACCATGCATGCCAAATCTAGCAAGGAAAATTAATATTGAAATCGATACCTGTAAAGAATATTATTGTAGCTGTTTGATCCTGCTCTTCCTTGCTCGCTCCTTCCTTCCTCTTGCCTTCTTTTCCTTTCTTGATCCAATGCCAAAGTGCTCGAAGAAAACTCTATGTGTTCAAGAGTGAGAGAGAGAGAGAAAGAGAGAGAGAATAATGAGAGATCTCCAAAACTGAATTGAAAAAAGGTACCAATTGATCCTCTGAAGCCTTTTTAATCAATTAGGCCTCTATTTTCTTCATTTTCCATTATTTTCCTTCATTTTTCTCCTCACATGCAACCTATGACCTTTCACTTTCTTTTTCTCCTAATTTCCATTATTTTCATAAATAAATGTGCCAAAAATGTTATTTTGCCTTTCCAAAGCCTTAGCCATTGCCTTTGCCAATTTCCTTAGCCATAATAAACCAAACGAACCTCCACACTAGGATGTCTTACCCAACATTCAGATTGGAATAAGTGTCCCATCAACCATGGTTATTATTTTTTCCTTTATTAACTTTTATTACATGGAATTTTCACTAGGGTTGTTATAGTACATGTAACAACCCTGATGAAAATTCCATGTAATAAAAGTAAATAAAGGCAAAATAATAACCAAAGTTGATGGGAACCTTATTCCAAGCTGAATGTTGGGCAAGACATCCTAGTGTGGGTGTTCATTTGGTTATTAATGGCTAAGGAAATTGGCAAAGGCAATGGTTAAGGCTTTGGAAAGACAAAATGGCATTTTTGGCAAATTTATTTATGAAAATAATGGAAATTAGGAGAAAAGGGAGGTGAAAGTTCACAAGTTACATATGAGGAGGAAAATGAAGGAAAATAACGGAAAATGAAGAAAATAGAGGCCTCATTCATAAAAAGGCTTTTGAGGATCAGTTGGTAACCTTTTGTCACTTAAGTTTTGGAGCTCTCTCATTATTCTCTCTGTCTCTCGTATTCTTGGAAACTTAGAGTTTTCTTGGAGCACTCTTGGAGGGTGTGGCATACTTGGATTCTTGGAGCAAGAAGGAAAAGGAAGAGTAGGAAAGTGCAAGAGGACATCGGGATCAGCAGCTACATCAGATTTTGCTTGCAGGTACCGAGTTGCATGTATGTTTTCCTCACTATTTTTGGCATGCATGGCATATGCATGTGGTTTGTTGGTTGTGATTTGTCATGGGCATGGAGGATGGCCGAGATTGACAATGGATTTCCTAGCCTTTCCATTTCCTAGATAGCCATGGTGATTTTTGATTTTTTTCCTTGTTTTGATTTGTTTGGTTCTCATGTTTCCTTAGCTTGGGTTGAGTTATTAGTCCTAGAAGGAGTTATTAGTCCTAGAAGCCCTAGTTGGACAAATGCTCTGGAAGCCCTGAAATATCTTCGGTTGATTTACTAGTCCTCGAAGCCTTGGTTGGACAAACGCTTTGGAAGCCCTTGGTGGATTGAGTTACTAGTTCTGGAAGCCATTGTTGGACAAACACTCTGGAAGCCCTGGAAGGCTTGGATAAAGACCAATCTGAAGATGGTTTTGTGATGTCGAACCATGAGGTGGAATCAATGTTTGATGGGTTGAGGTGGACGACCTCTTGAAGCACCTAGATGGTTTTGAATTGATGTGTTCAATGGGATACCACAATCATGTTTGGAATATGGCACGGGGGTGAATCACTTAAGATATATCTAGCTCAGCCATTCTACGATCGAGTGAAATGTGGAAGTCCCATCCCGGATTTGGATTTTGCATCATCAATATGAGATTACTTTTGCTTGTATTTATATGAGTATTATACTGGATTATATGTGGTTTATATGGCTGTGATTTCATTGGTATTTATGTTGCTATTATGTTGGTTATATGGGTGTTTTATAACAGTAGCTATGTATGGCTCTCATCATGTTTTTACTTTTAAATGAATGATCAATGTATCTATGACCTAATGGATGAAATGGTAGTTAATATGTTGAGGCATCAATGTCTCTTAGTGAGACCCCTATGCTCAGATTTGTTATTTACACCTGTAGATTAAATATTCATGATATGTTTGACAAAATGCCTATCATGGCTAGTAGGGGTCCAGTCAAGGTCTCATTCAAGTGATTGCATTTATACTATGATTTCCTTGTTATTTTACTGTAACTCTTAAGATGTGATTCAATTATGGGTAGTGACCTAGGCTCTGGGCTTCAAAAAGTGGCTCAAATCCTAGGGATGCTGGCACAACACTAACAAAAGGATTCCATGGATGTTGGCTTGCAAGCTTGTGAGAACGTCTAGAGGTCCCTAGACGCTGGCATGCCCATAACATGAGAACGTCCAGAGGTCAAGTATTCCAAAATGTTAGTGGGACCCAGGGGCTAGTTAGAAGAAGGGTTGGGTTGGTTCATGAGGGTCCTAATGCTGATGCTGGATCTCTGTATGGTGTGTTTCAGTTGGTTCCAATTCCTTAACGTGACTCAAGAGGTCGAATCATATCCTAGTGGCCTCTCATCCCATGTTCACCTCGGCTGGCTGGTTGCTTGGGTAGATGTGGCAGGAGGGTATTACAGAGAGGTATCAGAGCATTTTTCACCCCTCAGACTAGATGGGTTGTGTGTTGGTCATGCATGCATGTCAGTTGCATGTGTATCTCTTACACTTGCATTCTATGTGCTTGTTGCATTTCCATAATGATTGATCATGGTGGTAGTGATTTCGTCATGAGGAACTTGATGTTGTTATTGTGGAGTGCATTGTCATGAGTATATGACTGGTTACATGTTGTTATATGTCGCTTACATGTTGTTATATGTCACTTACATGTTGTTATATGTCGCTTGGTTACATTCTTGTATGTTTGGTTGCATTTCTTGTATGCTTGGTTGCATGTATCATTCTTATAGGTTTGGTTACAAGCATTGATTGTTTATGTTTGATTACAAGTGTTTATGCATGGGTGCGGTTGGTTACGCATTGCTTATACATGTTAATGTTTTCATGTGGTCAAGTGTACAGGGATGTAATGGTTGTTGTCATGCATGAGGATGTGGTATTCATTTTTAATAAGGTCATGAATTGATGATTGGACCCTTGCTAGAATGATGGTTGCATGGTTATATGATTATGTGTTATGTTTCTATATGTTGTCATGATTATGTTATACATGTATCACGTTGATTTCTTGATATTGCAGAAAAGGTATCCTCCCTGAGCTATACTAAGGTACACTGGTGTTGAAAATGCAACAAGATGATGGAGCTTAGTGGAAAAGAGTCGCCTTCACTAAGTGGGCCCGCAGGCTATTTTTGGCGCAAAGTCTATTTTTAGACTATGTCTATTTTTAGACATATGGATCATGGTCTATGAGTTGCAGGATGCTATTTGTGGATGATTGGTCATGTTGGTAAAAATAGATGGACTTCTATTTTTAGACATATGGGCGGATTCTATTTTTAGACTGCCAGGCTAAAAATAGAACAGTCAAATATTATTAGCTCATAATAATATTTGGACTATAAACATTATATTATCCTCTTGAAGCACTTCAGTTTGAGCTACAGATGTGGCACATGCAGCTGTCAGAAGGAAATACGCTTTCCTTGTGGGTCAGTTGAGCTATTGCATGCAGGACTTCAATTAGAACTCATGTGGTTGAGTTTGGTGGAGTTGATTGTGGAGTTGATGGAGTTGTGTTCAGTTTGACTTGGTTAAACTAGTTGTATTTAGTCTAACTGCAAATACACTAGTGATGAGTGATGTGAATTAATTGTTAAATTAATTCACTAATTATTAACTCATAAAACAACTAAAGAATACATCAGTTAACTCAGTGCATGGACAGTTCAGTGGAGACAAGTGTTAGAGGTTGAGATTGCTATCAGTTGTGACTATACTTGTGCATGAGATCTTGCACAATCAGTGGGATTGAGTAATGCCAATGAGGATTGCGTGGTTCAACCAAGGAAATATGAGTTTGCTTCAGCCATTCATCACTATTCTCATGCAGGATTGCACAGTGGAGGCAGGCAAGCAGTGGAGGAGATTTGAACCTGTGATTGATTCAGATCTGAGCTAGTTTGTGTGTAGCAGGTGGAGATAGTATTGAGTACTTGTGAGGAGTATTGTACTATGTGTTGTTACATGTTCTCAATCATTATAATATACAGATAGTGTGGGGTTTTCAGCTGTATGCTTTCCCCGGGTTACATACTGTGTTAATGTGCGCATGCGATTGATGTTTCATTGTTTTTAATTCTGAAAAATTGATGATCAGCGTAGAGGAGGTTATGTATTATGCATGTATTCCGCAATAGTGTATAATCGGGATAATCTCTGTGAATAAGTGTCATATTATTCAAAATTTCTACAACTGGTTTATTGTGATTTGGTTTAGCTGACATAATATACCTTGCAAGATGAAATATCAAATGGCTAGCAAGATGGTAGACTACAAAGACTCTCCCTATGAATCAAAAGAGCAGTATGGTGTTGGGAACTCTTCCTATTTGGCAGATACACTGAGAAGCTTAAAGGAAGAAATAAGTAGTTGTAAGGCAGATAATGACATAATCATATAGGCACAAGAGAATATAGTAGAGGTAAATGCAGTGATACTTTAGAGTTTGTCAGATTTGCAATGATAGGGACCACTTCGGATCAACGATGATCAAGAGGAAAAAACTAATGGGGCATATGGTAGTAGGTCGCATGGTGGTCACATGTTAGATGGTGGTGACACAGTTAGAGATGGCATATTGTTGGACACTCCGAATAAGAGGAGGGATAGACATAGTACCATTCTAGTTCTGGTTCTGACAGGAATGATGATCGATATCATTATCATCCTTATAGGAGGAGTGATAGGGAATACTTTCTAGATGAGTTTAATAAAGCGAAGCCACCTACTTTTGATGTAGAGTTGAAGAAAACACAGGATCTAGAGGCATAGTTGCTTAGTATGAAGAATTTCTTCAGGTTACATGATTATTCAAAGAACACGAAAGCTAGAGTGGCTACATTCAGTCTCAAACGTAAAGCAAACATTTGGTGGGAATATGTGAAGAATGTCAGAGGTATACATGTGGAATATTTGACTTGGAGTGAGTTTTAGTGGCTATTCAAGAAGTATTTGTTAGAGATATACTTTGATGACAGGGCAAAAAAAATCTATGAGCTAAAGATGGGATCTATGACAGATGATGAGTACACTAGCAAGTTCTTGGAGCTACTGAGGTATGTGCCTTACCTCGAGGAGGAGAAGGCCAAGATTCAGAGATTCACTAGTGGGTTACCAATGGCATTCAAAGATAGGATTGAGTTTGATGAGCCTAGATCATTGGAGGAGGCCATCCGGAAGCTAAAGCATTGCTATAAACAATCGAAGTGCAGATTTGAGATTAAGCCTGACTAGAAGGGAAATGCAAAAAACAAAGGAAAATGGGACAAGAAGCGAGCAAGACCACATGATTCATGTAACAAGGAGAATGTTGCACCACCTAAGAGGCTCAATGAATCAGATAGAGAATAGGGACAATTTAAGGAGCGGAATAAGGGTGCAGGCTGGAATCCTATAGAGTTTTGGACTTGTGGCAAAGATCATCGCAGGAGAGGCTGTCCGCAGAATCAAGGTGGTAGGCCTCAAATATATAGTGCACAGGACACACAAATTGTTGGGGATGATGGTTAGAGAGTTCCTCATATTTATGCAGCATTAGATAAAAAATAGGCAAACCATCAAGCATCTATCATTAATGTGGACAGTAAGATTTGTGATCAAGTTATTTCTATTTTATTGACCCTGGATCTAATTATAATTATGTTAGCCCTGACTTCATGGATAAGTGTGGTTTGAGTAAGGAATTGCATGCTGAATCTTGGTTAGTGCATTTGGCTACAGGTACAAAGAAATGAGTGCATCATTGGGTAAGAGTTTGTGCATTTGATTTGAATGGTATGCCTACCACAACACATTTGAATGTATTATCATTGGGATCATACAGTGTGTTGTTGGGCATGGATTGGTTGTACCTTCATAGAACCAAGGTGGATTGTTATGACAAATTTATTGAGTGCTTGAATGACAATGGGGAACCAAGAGTCTTGCAAGGAAAGAAGAAAGCCACATCAGTTAGGATGGTAACAACTATGCAAGCAAAGCGTAGCCATAGGAAAGGGTGTGTGTTATTTGCAGTGCATATCTCTAGTCACAAAGGTAAGGAATTTGAGGATGTAGACATTTTCAGTAGGTACCCAATTCTACAACAGTTTCTGGATGTATTTCCAGAGGACATTTTAGAGTTACCACCTCATAGGGAAGTAGAATTTTCTATTGAGTTAGTGCCAAGGGCAGCTCCAACATCAAAGGCACCTTATAGGATGAGCATACATGAGTTGGTAGAGTTGAATTTGCAATTGAAGGAAATGTTGGACAAGGGATATATTAGAACAAGTGTATCACCATGAGGCACACCGGTATTGTTTGTGAAGAATAAATATGGTACTCTTAGATTATGCATTGACTACAAGAATTTGAACAAAGTGACCATTAAAAACAGACATCCATTACTAAGGATTGATGACTTGTCCGGTCAGTTGAAGGGAGCAGCAGTGTTCTCGAAGATTGATCTAAGATCCGGATATCATCAGGTACACATCAAAGAGGATGACATTTACAAGACAACTTTTTGGACTAGGTACGGGAATTATGAGTTTGTTACAGTTCCATTCGTTTTGATTAATGATCCAACTACATTTATGTGCTTGATGAATAGTGTGTTGCGTCAGTATTTGGATAAGTTTATTATTGTGTTCATTGATGATATATTGGAATATTATAAAAATGAGAAAGAGCATGCTAAGCATTTAGAAACAATGTTGAGATTGTTGAGAGATCATCAATTGTATGCTAAGCTCAAAAAGTGTAGTTTCTTTCAGACTGAGGTACATTACTTGGGACATGTTGTCTCTAAGGAGGGCATTGCATTAGATCCAAAAAAGATAAGGGCCATCATGGAGTGGGTAGCTCCTAAGAATGTGGATGAGGTGATATATTTAATGGGGTTGGCAGGCTATTATAGGAGGTTCAGCGGGAACTTCTCACAGATTATTTACCCTATCACATTGTTGCAGAGGAAAGGTAATAAGTTTGAATGGACAGAGGAGTGTAAGGCTAGTTTTGAGCATTTTAAGTAGTTGTTGACACATGCACTAGTGTTAAAGATTGCAGATTCGGACAAAGAGTTTGTGATATGCATAGATGCTTGTAAGAAAGGACATGGTGGAGTCCTTATGCAAGATGGACAGGTGGTATGCTATGAGTCGTGGAAAATGAATGATCACGAGCAGAACTATACCACGCATGATCTTGAATTGGCAGTAATTATACATGCATTGAAGATGTGGAGACAATATCTTCTGGGAAGGAGGTTCACATTGATGAATGACCACAGTGGTTTGTGGTACCTATTTTACCAATGAAATCTGAATGGTAGGCAGGTTCAGTGGTTGGCTACGAGCAGTGAATTTGATTTTGAGATCAGGTACATCAAAGGCAAGGAGAACAGAGTGACAGATGCTCTTAGCAGGAAGATACATGTAAATCACTTAACAACTATGAGCTCCTATGGGATAGAATTACAAGATAGGATCCTACAGGCAAGCCAGCAGGATGTCAAGTATATGGAGATTATGCACAGGTTGTAGTAGAGTACAGGTACAGGTACATGTGGTAGTACAGCTATAGGTGCAGGTGCACAGGATGTGAACTATTTCCTTATAGCAGAGAGATTAGTCAGATTCAGAGACAAGATATATGTGTCGAATAGTAGTGAGATCAAGAAGGTGATATTGAGAGATTTTCATGTGAAACCATATTTGGGTCACCCAGGTTATCAGAAGATATTGACCGCAGTGGAGAGATTTTATTATTCGCCGAATCTAAAGAGGGATGTAGCAGATTTTGTGGCTAGGTATTTTGATTATCGACATGTGAAGGTAGAGTGAAAACATCCAGGTGGACTGCTACAACCGATTATGATTCTAGAGTGGAAATGGGAGGTCATTTCCTTGGAATTCATCACAGGTTTTCCGAGGACAATGAGATAGCAAGATTCCATCATGGTTATTTTGGATAGGTTGACAAATTTTGCACATTTCATTCTAGTGAAATCTACATTCTTAGCTAGCGATGGCGCATTGATATTCATCACAGATGTGGTTAGATTGCATGGTGTTACAAAGAAGATTGTGTCAGACATGAATGTGAAATTCACTTCCATGTTTTGGAAGGATTTATTTGCAATTTTAGGCACAGAGTTGGCCTTCAATACAACTTTTCATCCGTAAGCAGATGGACAAACAGAGAGGGTTAACATGATATTGAAGCACATGTTGAGGATGTATGTGATGCATCAATAACGGAAGTGGGAAGAGTATCTTCCACTGGTAGAGTTCGCTTAGAACAATGGGTATCAGGAATATTTGAAGATGAGTTTGTTTGAGACATTGTATGGGCGGAGTTGTGATACTCCTATCAGTTGGAGGGATCTAGTTAACATGGCATTGATTGGACCAGACATGTTGGAAGACATGGAATAGGAAATGCAGGTTATAAAGAAGAATCTAAAGTCAACACATGATAGGTGAAAGAGATATGCAGATAGGAACAGGTTGTTCAAGGAGTTCTAGGTTGCGGAACAGGTGTACTTGTGCATCAAACCAAAGAAGAGCTCCTTATAGATTAGATCATGTGCCATGTTGGCACCACAGTTTTGTGGACCCTTCATTATCATTGAGAGGATTGGACCAATAACATATTGACTTACACTGCCTCCAACAGTGAAATTCCATGATGTTTTTCATGTGTCATTGCTTAAGAAGTATGTTAGAGATGTTTATCATGTGATTGATCAGTCTGTATTGCAGGTGGAACCAAATGGAGAATTCCAGTTGGAACCTCAGTGTATATTGCAAAAAAAGGTGCTCATGCTTCAGAACCGATCAATCGAGCAAGTTAAGGTGCAATGGAATCACTTTGGGCTTGATGAAGCTACATGGGAGATGGTGGATTAGATGTAGGTTGTGTATCCTTCCTTGTCTTCCAATTGAGGCAAAGAATTTTTGGCATGGTGTTTTGGTATGTCTTGGTATATGTTTGGTGACATTTTGGTATATGTACATAAGTATATGGATGTAAATATTTCCATGAGTTATGTTATAAAGCTCCAATAAGAGGTATGGGTGCCATGCCATTATGACGTTATGTTGCTATGTTTTCATGTTGGTTTTCTTATTAGCAGGTTAATCATTGTAAATACTACATCAAGCTAAGTTATAAAGCTTCATTGGTATTATATTTTGCTTACAACATTTTTGTGGTTATAGGTGTTTTTGAACACCGAGGTTGGTGTTCCCACAAGGGGGAGGGTTTTGTAATAGCCCTGGTGAAAAGTCCATGTAATAAAAGTTAATAAAGGCCAAATAATAGCCATGATTGATGGGACACTTATTCCAAGTTGAATGTTGGGAAAGACATCCTAGTGTGGGTGTTCATTTGGTTATTAATGACTAAGGAAATTGGCAAAGGAAATGGCTAAGGCTTTGGAGAGATAGAATGGCATTTTTGACATATTTATTTATGAAAATAATGGAAATTAGGAGAAAAGGGAGGTGAAAGGTCATAGGTTGCATGTGAGGAGGAAAATGAAGGAAAATAATGGGAAATGAAGAAAATAGAGGCCTCATTCATAAAAAGGCTTTTGAGGATCATTTGGTAACCTTTTTTCAGTTCAGTTTTGGAGCTCTCTCATTATTCTCTCTCTTTCATATTCTTGGAGACTTAGATTTTTCTTGGAGCACTCTTGGAGGGTGTGTCATACTTGGATTCTTGGAGCAAGAAGGCAAAGGAAGATCAGGAAAGTGCAAGAGGATATCGGGATCAACAACTATATCGTATTTTTCTTGCAAGTACCGAGTTGCATGTATGATTTCCTCACTAGTTTTGGCATGCATGGCATATGCATGTGGTTTGTTGATTGTGATCTATCATGGGCATGGAGGATGGTCGGGATTGACAATGGATTGCCTAACCTTGTCATTTCCTAGATAACCATGGTGATTGTGGATTTGTTTTCCTTGTTTTGATTTGGGTGGTTCTCATTTTTCCTTAGCTTGCGTTGAGTTATTATTCCTGGAAGCCCTGGTTGGAAAAGCGCTTTGGAAGCCCTGTAACAACTTGGGTTGAGTTACTAGTCCTTGAACTCTTGGTTGGAAAAATGCTATGGAATCCCTTGGTGAGTTGAGTTACTAGTCCTGGAAACCCTGGCTTGACAAACGCTCTGGAAGCCCGTAAAATTTGTGGGTTGAGTTACTAGTCCTGGAAGCCTTGGTTGGACAAACACTCTGGAAGACCTAAAAGGCTTGGATAGAGACCAATCTGAAGATGGTTTTTGATGTACGACCATCAGGTGCAATCATTGTTTTATGGGTTGAGGTGGATGGCCTCTGGAAGCCCTGGATGGTTTTGGATTGATGTGTTCTATGAGATCCCATATTCATGTTTGGAAAATGGCACGGGGGTGAATGGTTGAAGAGAGATTTGACTCATCCATTCTACGATTGGGTGGAACGTGGAAGTCCCATCCCTGGTTTGGATTTTGCATCATCAATATGAGATTAATTCTCCTTGTATTTCTATGAGTAATATATTGGATTATATGTGGTTTATATGGTTGTGATTTCATTGGTATATCTGTTGTTATTATGTTGGTTATATATGTGTTTTATAATAGTAGCTATTTATGGCTCTCATCATGATTTTACTGGTAAATGAATGATCAATGTATCTATGACCTAATGGATGAAATGACAGTAAATATGTTGAGGCATCAATGTCTCTTAGTGATTCTCAAATAAGTATGATACCCCTATGCTCAGATTTGTTATTTACACCTGTAGATTACATATTCGTTATATGTTTGAAGAAATTCCTATCATAGCTAGTAGGAGTCCAATCAAGGTCTTATTCAAGTGATTGCATTTATACTGTCATTTCCTTATAATTTCTTATTCTGAATATGTGATTCAATTCTGGGCAATGACCTATGCTTTGGGCCTAAAAAAGTAGCTCAAATCCCAGGGACATTGGCACAACACTGACAAAAAGAGTCCCTAGATGCTGGTTTGCAAGTCTGTGAGAGCATCTAGAGGTCCTTGGACACTGGCATGCCCATAGCATGAGAGCGTCCAGAGGCCAAGTAGTCCAAAATGTTAGTGGGACCTAGGGGCTGGTTGGAAGAAAGGTTAGGTTGGTTCCTGACGGTCCTAATGTTGATGTTGGATGTTTGTATGGTGTGTTTCTGTCAGTTCCACTTCATCAACATGACTTAGGAGTTCGAATCATATCATAGTGGCCTCTTGTCGCAAGTTTACCCCAACTAGTCAGTTGCTTGGGTAGGTGTGAGAGGAGGGTGTTACAATACATATGCATTTGTGCTTGGTTGTGCTTGTTGATGAGATTTGCAGGTATGTAGTTTTTAAGAGATTGTAAAGTTGTATGCCTACCTCATACATGATGATGAATTTATGATGTTGTTGAGCATGATGGAAAAATGGAACTGTAAGAACCCTGTTGACATTGAGGTTTACAATAATGATTAATGGCCTTGTTTCCATATGAAGAAAAAGAATGATATTCCTAAAGGTCAAAGTTCTATGATGATATGATGATGCAAAAGAAATCACCTGTGTAGCTAGAAGAATAAATTTGTTGGTGGACTTATCACCCTAATTGAGAGGGAGCTTGGATGCATTTCTTCAAATATGAAGGAAAGTATATATCCTCCATAGTTGAGAGGGAGGACATGGTTATCTACTTCATGTGTCATGCACTAGGTCTTGAGGAAATAATGTGATCAGAGAATGGCTAAAGCAATGCTAATGGTTATTCTTGTTTGATGAATCATCAACCAGACTTAGTGGTTTTAAGAAGTGTTGAGGTTGATTTTGGTGTTACTTGACACGTTGGAAAAGGAAGCTTCTATCAAGATTTGTTTGAATATTGTGATGACATAAGAAACGTTAGAATGGTTGTAGACCCAGGATTTTATGCTATCATATTGATAGTAAGAACTAATGTTATGTTGGAAGTTTGATACTAGTTGGGGTCATGGAACGACAATATGTTTTGATGGATGAACAAGTAGTTGATCTCTCCCTGAGACATTTGAATATTTGATAAACATGCTTGGATTGATGGATATCTCTGATTTCGTTGAGGGAGAGATGAGTACCTTAGGCTATGTGCCTGTATGATGGTATTTGGGAGGACATATTGGTGTAGTTGGTATTAAGATCTTAGTTATAGTTTGGCCTTGATGATGTCTAGATCCCTGTGTGGGAGGGTATCTTGGTCTTCATAATATGGAGACCCTGTCTTAGGGTTGATATCTTGACCTAGATGATACCTAAATCCCTATGAGGGTTTGTGTCTTGGCATAGAGTCTTAGATTGTATCTATATCAAGTTGGATTGATACCAGGGTTGTATCCTGATGGTACCTATAGTGGCAAGTTGCCTTCATGACACCTTAGTCCCTATTGGTTTGATACCTTGGTAGTGATCATATCTTGGTCCCTAACATTGCATATGCTAATACTCTTCTTATGAGAACCTTTAAAAGTGAGTAATGTCCTTGTACCGGTTGATCAATTATGAATACCTCCTTAGTTAAGAGGGAGTGTTTAAAAGTGTGACTAGTATCGATATTCATAATTGCTACTTGGCTCATGACATGATGTAATTTTTATGTATTTTTCAAAAAATAAAATTGTAAAATAAAATTATTTATTTAAGCATGGGTTTCATGCTCAAGTTCATTGGTCACTAGATCAAAGCACCAGTTGAGTGATCCCAGGGTATTTTTATGAATCATGATCCTTGTCATATTGTAAAATACCCAATTGGGCACATCTAACAAGAAAAAGGAATATTATTTTATCTCTAGAATGATCTCAATAACCCCAAGACCAAGTCATCTAGATATTGATGAAGTCGGTCTAGAAAGGCCTAATCGAGCACCTTATAAGACTATATAAGGAATAAGAATTTGACCTCTTGAGTGCATAAAAAGAAAGTCACACATATTTCTCATTCTGATTTGTGAATAAAAGGAAGAAGAAGTGCGAGGATACCAGAAGGAAGAAGAAGCATAACCAAGAAGAAAATAAGGTGCATATGTTTGAAATTTTGTCTTTCCAAGCCCACATGTCCAAGTTCCATGTACCTTCTAAGGTTTCCACAGGTCCGAAAGTTGTAGAAAGTTAGCAGACCTAGTTTTAAGGTTGATCTTCTTGATTGAGGAAGGATCTTGTTATTGGTGGTTAGCTTGGTCTTGGTGGTAATTTTGTTTTCAGATATTGGGTTTTGGAAGTCTCCTTTGAAGTTGTTTATATGACAATAAAATTTCTTTTGGTTTTTCCCCTTGGAGGGGTTTTTCCCTAGCTTGGAGCCTATCTCTAGTATTATCTCTTGTCTTTGTGATATTTAATGTATTGGAAATTGTATTGGTGATAAGAATCTAACAATCTAAAAGAAGAAGTTATAATAAGTCACAATAAATTGTCAAACTAAAAGAGAAATCAATCTAATAAAGAAACCATAAGGTGCCCTAATCGATTTCTCAACAATGCATGCTTTGCATTAGAAGAAACTAAGCACAATGCTGATAATGGTGACAAAGATGTAGCCAAACATGAAGACTAGGTTTTTGAAATGGAAGTGATAAAGTACTTGACCATCTTGATTCACATTCCGAAACCCATGATGAAATGTTGCAATTTTTTAATTGCTTTTGTGAAACTACCATTTTGAAGATTTTCTATCTAGTTACTGAAGTAGAACTTTATCCTTGCCATGTCACATAGTCGGTTCACCATGTCACCTTCACGTGTTAAGATCCAATGGAGTGAGTCTTCATTTGATTTGCGCTTTGATCTATGTTTTTTCCCCATAGGAAAATATGGGCAAATCAACCCCGAAGGGAATCTTTTAAATCCCGTAGGCCAGACTAGCACAGCCTAACCCCAAGGGCGTCGAGGAGAATTGACCCTGTGACCTCCCGATCAATGAGGTACTTAACAATGGGGACTCGACGAGTTGAGCTAACCCTTGGGGCTCGCTTTAATCTATGTTTCATATATAGTTATTTGTTTATTTTCCTCTCATTTTTGTAAAATCTTGTTGTATATACAAAGATATGGGCATAACAAGCATGGAATTAAGTTTCTGGCCAACTCAAAAGCATATTTTTGAAAATAAAAACAATTTAATTTAACTTTAATCATTTCATATGAGATAAAATACTCAAAAATCAAAGAAACTGACTTCAATTTAGTGTCACTTCAAGTCGACTGACATTTCAAAGCAATGTCCTCCCTTGAATGTAACTTCCTAGAAATAATTTGTTAGCAATGTTGTTGTTTTTTATTGTTAGCAATGTTGTTGTTTTTTATTCTCACGTAACTAACTGTAAAAACACATCCAAAATATTTTTTGGACTTGAACGTGACCACTTTCTTTAAGCCTGAATATCATTTAAAGAGGAAGATCAAAAGTGCAAAAATGAAGTTATAATAATTTTCCTTACAATAGCTCAAAATAATAGCTCTAGGACAAAAAAATTGTTTTTTTCAAAATTTCAAATTTCTTGTATTTGAATTTAACATTTCCAATAAAAATGTCTAAAGCTCCATACAATGTGGGAGGCTATTATACTAGGAAGAGACCAATGTAGAGAATTTGTGAACCATTATGTTTTTTTAAGCTTGCCCTCTAAGCACTAGTAGTGTCGAAATGAATGGGGTGGTGGTCATGGATAAGTTGTGAATAAGTCAATAATTCTTTATGACTAAAATCCCTTTCATCCCTCAGCATGTCCCCTTCCTTTAATTGGCTATTCAACGATGTCTAGAGAAATGCTCGAGTAATTGTTATTGTGATGGGTGGGAGAATGGAGGTGGAAAGCTAAGAGGTCCACTCTGAAATGATTTCATGAAATTCAAACGCATTCTTTCCAAATCAATTATTTCTAAACCAATAAAACAATGGTTGAATTCCTTTACAGTTAAGAGCAACATTTTCTTGGCGTGTCTCTTCATTCCAGAGCATTTTCTCTCAGCCCTCCAATTCTCAATTCTACATTTTGCAGGAACATCCTCAAAACAAATATATATATATATATATATATATATATATATATATATATATATATATATATATATATATATAATGTGTTTTTTTTTTCTATTGTGGGAATCCTACGGGTGGGTTAAAGGCAATTTTGGTGGGTTTTAGTATCCAAATTTTGAAAATGGCTTTGATACCACATGTGGGGACCCAACTTGGGTCTTCTAGCTAAAAATAAATTTATCATTCAATTTAATCACAACAAGGGAAAATATCATATTTATAACACGATAATTATTTGACAATAGCATAAAGTTTGGTTTCCAACATATTCAACATGCAAGGAATTTGATTTGTAACAATTTATGTTTGGTCAATTTAGTGTGTTCTGAATTGCTATTTAAAATGTCAATCCGGGATTCGTAAACTGACGAAGTGAAGTGTACTATATGTACTAGATAACCATTTCCTTAGTCTTTTGTCGTTTTTGAGTTTTTTTTAATTTGTTTTTGGACTTATCTTTCCCTAATGTGTGATGGCGGAAATGAAAGTTAAGTATGGAATATGGATGGATGATGATGATGATTTCTACAGTGATTTTTCAAAACTTAGAAAGTGTTCAAAAAGAAAGCTTTAAAACAACTACAATGGAATCAATTCTTAAGAAAAACAGTGAACTAATGACAATGGCCCAGTATCCTTGCTGCTGAATGAAAAGAAAGTAAAAATTGAACTTAAAGCAACTCAAAGCAAAGCAACTAATTCACACTACTTTAACTCTTCTGATCCTTTACCCTTCAGCTCAATCTACCTTGTGGGAAGCAATCATGAACAAGTCAAGCAATATGATATCTAAATGGCAAGAAATTAAATTGCATAAAAGAAACTAGTCACACTACAACTCTTCTGATCCTTTACCCTTCAGCTCAATCTAACTTGTGGGAAGCAATCATGAACAAGTCAAGCAATATGATATCTAAATGGCAAGAAATTAAATTGCATAAAAGAAACTAGTCACACTACTTCAACTCTTCTGATCCTTTACCCTTCAGCTCAATCTACCTTGTGGAAGCAATCATGAATAAGTTTAAGCAATATGATAACTAAATCACACTACAATAAGTAATATTTTGATTTCTTACTAATAGAGTCAACTGACTTAAAGAAAGAAACCATAAACGGATGAGTAGTATGATGTCTAAATAACAGAAAAATAAATAAGCAAATCACAACTTGAAAAAGGACAGTGCTGGAATTAAACTTCAGAAAATGAAAGTTAGCAGGAAGGACAAGATGATCTCATATGCCAATAGTTATCAAAAAGATGAAAATTTGCCCAGGCTGCCTAAGAAAACCTGCAGAAAAACATTGATCATCTGACAGCTACAAGAGAACAGAAATGAAAATATAAATAGCAGTGAATTAAGGAGCATCAAAACAGCGTGTTATGTACAGGCTAATGATTATGAAAACAGAAATCAAATAACAACTATACAGGGCTTTAGTGCGCAGGGGCCCTCTGCCACCTCAGCCAGTCAATGATCAGTCACGAGAACGAGCTTTAGCAAAGGAGTCTTCTCATGTATTAAAGCAGCAACATAGATAAAAGAAAGTATAGTGGGGTAATAACAACAACAGTTCTGAAATTACATATCCAAAAAGCTTCTACACAACGTTCATCAACGCGTTATTTATAATGACAAAATGCTGAAACTAACTAACTGAATCCTACGCTATTAACTGTGTTGCCAAAGACACGTAGATCTCCTCAGCCGAGATCTAGCGTAACTGTCATCGTGTCTATTAAATCTTCAGAGTGGTAGCTGTTGGATTCAGGTTACGGGGATGATCTCCAGGTGTGTCGGTGTCTTCGTGGGCTGAGGACTGTGCCACGTAAACGTTCACGTGCCCAAAATAGAGACGTGCCACCGTTGAACTCCTTGGTTGGTTTTGCCTTTGACCCTCGTTGACCGTGACCTTCCATGGATGATTTGGCTGATTTGAAGGGACACGTTCCATGTATTCGTCACTGTAGCTTGCCCATGTGGCTCGTTTCTTCATAGGACACCTGTAGCACAACTTTTAACAAAATAGCTGCGGAATCCTGTGCTGGCTGCGGAAACTGAGAAGTTTCCGCAGCTGCATGAACAAAAACTAAACCAAACAACAGTCATAAGCATAGTCAGAAAACCATGTAAAAAGCTCTTTTTAAACTACAATGCAATGGTTTAACAGTTGGGTGGATGAAATAAGTGGAAAAAGAAGGCTGAGAGGGTGTATAGGAAGGTGCAGGTTTGAGGCTCAACATACCCCCACTGTGAAGGTGTTGCATGTCCTCATGCAACCAAAATTGAGTTATTTCCCTCTAATCCACATGTTCTGAGGCTTCTACAAGGACATCTAGCCCTTTTTTCTTCTTCTTTGATGCTAACATCATCATCCTTGGTTTCCTGACTAGACATTTGAACTTGAGGTTAATCAATGCTCTGCTTAACTTTTTGCACTTCTTCTTCAGTTTTCTGTTTTTCTTTTGCCACAGTCCTAAATGAAGCATATTGTTATCATGGACAATCTTGTCTACCTTACTCTGCTCTTTGAGTGCTTCATTTTCCTGTTTGATATGCCTATTTAGGACTTCTAACTCAAATACCTCCTGTTTCAAAGACTGAACTTGTGCATCAAGTGGCAGAGTGGTACTCGGTCCTGCAGCTGATTGTTCTAAGGATTCCAGGTAGTTATATGCCTCTTGCTGATTAGGATCTACCTCAGGTGTCTTTCTTGGACTAGGCTCAAAATCTGGTGGAGGAGGAAGACTGCTCTCTCTTTCCGGCCGAAAAGGGCTTTCCTCACGTGGAGGACTTGATTCAATGCTTGGCTGAGGTGGAGATTTCTCAAGTGTCTCTTCACCTAAATCAATAAAGTGAGACTGTTTTTCTTTGGTTTTATTCCCCTTTCCTTTTAGCCTAGTGCTCCTTCTTAAGTATGAACTAGTACTCTTCTCTTGTGCACTCTGTTTTCCTTTTTGCTTTTTCTTGGCTATGGCAGCAGCTTGAAGATCTATTAATCTTTCTGACAGAGGTTGATAATCCTCTTCTATGGATTGCTCAGGGGATGGATAAACTTCTTGGATGGTTCTTTTGCCTTTTTCTTTTCTTTGCTTCTTACTTTTAGCTCTATCTTCTTCTTCTTTTTGGGCTGTTTCTTGAATTTCTATTGTAGGGGAGTCTTGGACTGTAATGTTCTTTTGTTTCCTCCTACTTTTCTTGGGAATCTTTGGTGGACTGCTTCCAGAGGCCTCAGACGGCTCTTGGAAGTAGTTTCTTGTCAAAAATTGCTCCCAAGTATCCTTATTTTTCTTTAACTGGTCCTCAATAAGAATTTTTATGAGCCCATGATGGTAGAGATGAGGTTCAATATTGCCTACATGTTTTTGAACTGTAAAACTCATCTTTTTCAAACTTAATAGCAGAAAATGAGGCAAATTAAGAGTGTGACCATCTATGAAATTCATCATCAATCTAACATGATACATATACATAGAGCCAAAACGACCTTCACACGTGATAAATTTCTGGATGACTAACAGTAGACTAGACCATTCCTCTTTTAGTGTATGAACAGGGATGCCTCTTGTAAATACGGTGGTATCCATACCTTGATTTTGTAGCATGATTCTCCATATTTGATCGTCCACACTTCTATTTTTAAACCACCTTTCACCTTCTTGAGGTAGGCCCGTGGCAGCTGCTATAGTGGCCTCGGTCACTGTGAATTTCAAGTCTCCAATCTCCACTGTTTGTCCATTAAAGGACCTCGCAAAAGCTTTGGTCACCTCCTTGTTATGGCCTTTAAACTTCTGGATGAATCGTAGCCATCTGACTTTCTTCAGCAATTCCTTAGTTTGAGGATAACCCTCCAAGTATTTCGGTCCTTCCAGCTTAGCTCTCAGTAATTTTCCCATCCTCTGTTTTAGATTCCAACTGAGAGTTCTTCTGCATGTGAGGGTTAAGGAAAAAAAAATAGCTCTGTTACAGGGTTTAGGATAGACTGTAGTGACTGCAACGGGGTTTAGGATGACTGTAGTGACTGCAGTCAGGGTTTAGAACGAACTGTAGTGGTTGCAGTTAGAAATGGAGAACAGGGAATGGAAGTATCCAAATTACCGGAGGAACAGAGGGTGAGCAGTAGTGAACAAGTTTAAAATAAAATGTGGATGCATGCGAGGAGTATGGTATAAGTGGAGTGATAATCAAGTGGAGTAACGGCGGGATTCTTCGAATCGGATGACTGTGTATGAGGTTTTACACGTCTCAATAGACGGCTGCGAAAATTACGGCTAAGAAGATCCGTAACACAATAGGTCACGTCTCAAGAGTACGTGTAATAAATGGAAGTGCAATCAGACTTGAGTTTAAACTCGGGATAATCATGAGACCGTTAGGGCAATGAATGCGAGGTGTGTGGAGTGATATCGTAGAATAGGAGTGGTAGTGGAGCTATCGTATCAAATCATTGCTCATAGTAGAACTTGTTATGGTTTAATGACTATGCATAATTATGACTTGAATTGTTATTTGATAAAGATTTTTGATCATACCTTTGTAACTTTGTCATTTCTTGCTCAAGACTTCTAATCAATTGCTCTTCTTTGTTATCTTGGAGATGCCCCATGTCTTTATCTCAATTACACCTGCATTTCATGATTATGGCACTAACAGTTGACTGTAAATTTTGAAAACAGAGTGATGCTGGCTGCGGAAATCGTTTCTGGCTGCGGAAACGGTCTCCAGCTGCGGAAACTAAGACAACACCCCCTTAACTGCACAAATATAGTTAGAGGAAAACTAATTGAATGAAAACAGTCCTGAAAGGGACTTTTATTGATGGAGTAAAATGGAATGAGTGGAGTGAAATGAAAGTGAAGTGGAGTGAAGTGAAATGGAAATGAGAATGTTATGGAGGTGAAGTGAAATGGTAAGAGAAGGAGAGGAGATTTTTTTTTTTTTGGAAAATATAGAGTGTCAAGTGTCCCTGATTTTCACTCTATATTTTCTGTATAAGACCGCCAATCTAGGATTGGTTTTCAGGCTTATACACATTTTTTTTTTTCAAAAACTGAAAGAAACAAAGATTAGGCTGGTGGGGGAGAGGGATTCTTCTCCACCAGCCTGATTGCAGAATTCTCTTGGAACATTTTGACAAACTCATCTTTTGAAAGTGGCTTATGATAAATTTTCAATCGGTGGCCATTCACAATAAGAGGAGTCTCAAATTCATCAATGGTCTTGATTCTTACCGCTCCATTGTTAAAGACTTTGTCAATCTCATATGGCCCAAGCCAATGAGTCTGAAATTTTCCTTTGAAGTCTTTAAACTTGGAATCAAACAGTAAAGCCCAATCTCCTTCTTGAAACTTTCTCTCTTTGATATATCTGTCATGCCACTTAGCTCTTTGATGTTGAACTAGATCAGTCCTTACAATTGCATCTTGTCTGATCTCATCTAGCTCATTCAGCTGCTCCATTCTGTGCTTTTGGGCTTCTGATAGATTCATCCCCAACTGAAGTGCCATCTTGAAAGTTTTGACTTGAAACTCAATGGGGAGCAGGACTTCTTTCCCATAAACAAGTTCATAGGGAGAATGTCCTGTTGTGTTCCTCCATGTAGTTCTGTAGGCCCATAAGGCTTCAGGAAGCCTTTCTGCCCAATCTCTTCTGTGTAGATGAACAGTTTTGGTGATGATGTTCTCAAGAACTTTGTTTGTAGATTCTACTTGCCCATTTGCTTGCGGATGGTAAGGAGTAGATTTTATGTGCTTGATTTTGTATTCTTCCATCAGCTTCTCCATCAAATTAGATGTAAATTGACTTCCCTGATCTGTCACAATTTCTCTTGGGACACCAAAACGAGTGAAAATATCCTCAAAAAGAAATTGATTTTCAGTGGCAGAAGGCAATGCTTTGGCTTCTACCCATTTAGTGACATAATCAGTGCAAACCAATATATATTTCTTTTGTCTAGATGGTGGATTAATGGGTCCAATGAAATCTAAAGCCCATTTTTCAAAGGGTTCGATGAGTAGCTGTGGCTGTAATGGCATTTCATTTGAAAGAGTCGGTCTCCCAACTCTCTGGCAGCTGTCACACCTTCTGACATATTGTTTTGCATCTTTGAAGAGAGAAGGCCAATAATATCCTAAAGAAAGGATTTTATAGGCCGTCCTCTTGTCAGCAAAGTGTCCACCGCATGGTTCATCATGACATGCCTTGAGGATGTCAGGAATTTCATCTTCCCGAACACATCTTCTGATCACACAATCTAGCCCTGTTTTAAACAATTCATTAGAAATCCATGAATAACTTGAACTCTCCTGAATATTTTTTCTCTTTTCATTAGGAAATAAATGTGGAGGTAGCTTCCCTGTAACCAAATAGTTAGCAATATCTGCATACCAAGGAGTCTTAGTAGTTACTGCAAACAAATATTCATCTGGAAACTTATCCTCTACAGGAGAATCTTCATTAGTATTTTGGATTCTAGACAAGAAATCAGCTACTGTATTTTGTTTCCCTGGCCTATCCAACACAGTAATATTGAATTCTTGTAAAAGTAAAAGCCATCTTGTAACTCTGCCATTAGTAACAGGTTTTTCATGAGATATCTAATCGCAGATTGATCAGTATGGACAAAAGTTTCATAGCCTGTTATATAATGTCTAAACTTATTGATTGCATGAACAACAGCTAAGAACTCTTTCTCAGTTACAGTATAGTTTAACTTAGTGGGAGTCAAATTTTTACTGGTGTAGTAAATGGCATAAGGAACTAAATCCTTTTGACCCAACACAACTCCTAGAGCTGTATCTGAAGCATCTGTAGAAATATGGAAAGGAAGTTTCCAATTTGACCCTCTCAAAATGGGTGCTTCAGATATTATTGTTTTCAAAGTTTCAAATGCAGATTGACAATCAGGATCCCATTTGAATTCACAGTCTTTTGTAAGTAATTTGAAGAGTGGAGATGTTATTCTTGTGAAGTTTTCAATAAATCTTCTATAGTATCCAGTAAATCCAAGAAAACTTCTAACATCTTTTTGACAATTTGGAATAGGCAACTTGGAGATGACTTCAACTTTTGATCTATCAACTTTAATCCCATCTCCTGAAATATGATGTCCTAAAACAATCCCTTCAGTAAACATCATAAAGAATTTTTCATGACTTAATGATAGGTTTGTTTCTTTACATCTAATAAGGACTTTTTCTAGATTCTCTATTGCCTCTTCAAATGAATTACCATAAACTGTAAAATCATCCATATAAACCTCTACACAATCATGGATTAGATCGGAAAAGATTCCTAGTACTGCCCTTTGAAATGTTGCGGGTGCATTACATAATCCAAAAGGAAGTACTCGGTAAGCAAAAGTTCCCCATGGACAGGTAAATGTGGTCTTGTCCTGATCTTCAGGTGCTACCTGAATCTGATTGTAACCACTAAAACCATCCAAAAATGAAAAATACTTTTTACCTGCTAAAGTATCTAATACCTGATCGATAAAGGGTAAAGGAAAGTGATCCTTCAAAGTTGCTTTTTTCAATTCCCTATAATCAATGCAAACCCTCCATTTACCATTCTTTTTGGGTACTATAACCAAAGGAGAAACCCATCGGCTATCTGAAATTAGATAAATGAAGTTCACATTAAGTAACTTTTGGAGCTCTTCTTTCACTATCTCCCTAAGGTTTGGATTCATCCTTCTCTGAGGTTGTCTGATTGGTCTATTGTTTTCCTCAATGTAGATGTGATGAATGCAAGTCTTAGGGTCAATACCTTTCATATCAGTATACTCCCATGCAAATGCAGTAGAATGTTTTTGCAAGATTTTGGTTAGTTCTTCCTGTTGTGATCTTTCCAAATTTTTGTTGATATTCAATGTTTTCCCTGGAAAGATCTCAATGGCAGAACTACCAAATTCTTCCATAGAGAAAAGAGACATTTGTCTAGATGATAGATACTCAATGTCAAAATCTAACTGAAATCGTGTGTGGTCATATTCCGAAGATGTTTCAAAATTTTCTAATGTGTTCAGAATTTGACTATCTTCATTAACTTCAGAAATGGTAAAGACAGGTTGTATAGTATCTTCATCATCAATCCACTCATTATCTCCTATTTCTGTAATTGCTTTTGCTGGAGGATACAGATTGAATTTCTTTGTCGAATTACCATCAGAAATATACATATCCCCAGACCTACAACTGATGAAAGCATCGGCTGTGGCTAGCCAAGGTCTTCCTAAGATGAGAGGATGTCCTCCTAAATTACTCTTGGGAGTTAAAATCATGAAATCCACTAGATATTCCCAAGAGTCTAAGGAGACTGAAATGTCTTCTAATACACCATCTAGTTTAATAATTGATCGATCTGCAAGTTGCAGTAAAGTAGGTGTAAAGAGAAGGTTAGGAAGTTTCAGTTGTTCCATAGTCTGTCTACTCATAATGTTGATAGCAACCCCTAAATCAATCAAAGTATTTGGAATTTCTACTCCATTGATATGTGTTTTGACAATTGGACTACCGGGATCTACATACTTCTGCATAGTAATTTTTCCCATCATGATATCTGCAATTTTTCCTACCAGGTGGATTCTTCTTGTATCTCTTGGTTTCCTTCCTAGTCTTTTAAGACTCAACTCCTTTATTGTTTTTGCTAGAATAGGAATCTCCTTAATGGCTTGTAACAAGGGAATCTTGATACAGACATTCTTCAATTCATCTAGAAAATCATAGTCAGGCAACAAGATTTGTTTTTCCACCCCTTTGTCAATTTGTAATCTTTCAAGAAAAGGAGGTGTGGATGAAGATGCAGGTTGCTCAACTATAGGAGTTGTGGGAGTTAGCTCTTTTTCTTTTTCTTTCTGAGTGTTTGGGTTTTGAAGAGATGCTTCAAAACCCTTATTGGCTTCAAGAGATTCTTCCTCAGAAATGCTTTGATTTTGGACATCTATAGAAGGTTTATCTAAAACTCTACCAGATCTGAGTTGTACATCATTGAGAGGAACAATCATATAGGCAGGAAATTGTTGACCTTCTATCATGTAAGCATTTTGAGGGTTTTTATTATTGGGGTTTGGCAATGGCTGAGAAGGAAGTTGATTTGACTTCTGTTGGAATGGGAGCAAGAGTTGAGAATTTGGATTCTGTTGAGAAGGTTGTTGTTATTGTGGAAATGGCAATGATAATTGTGGATTTTGACTTGGAAGTTGTGGAGCTTGTTGATTTTGAAAAGATGGAGGATATTGATAAAATTGAGCAAATCTCCCATAAGGATTTTGCATACCTTGTACCCATGATTGAAAAGGATTTTGAGGTTGGGACCAAGGTTGTTGCCAAGGATTCCAATTTGGTGGGGGTTGAAAATTCATAGAGTTGTTAAACCCTTGATTTTGCTGCCCCTGCCAAGGTCTCCTTGCGACAAAACAGAGAGACTCAATTGTATTTGGATCTTCTTGAAAGACAGCTTTGAGCCCAGGAATTGAAGGACAATCCTTGGTCTCATGATTCTCTGAACAAATTACACATGTTTCTACAACTTTTGCATCCAAGGGACATTCCCTTAGAGCATGTTTCTTTCTACACTTTGGGCAAAAGATGGCCAAAGCCTCAGCTTCTGCTTTCTGCTTGTTGTGTATCTTAAGAGTGTCTAGTTGCTCACTAAGACTCCCTAAGATATCAGTTTTGAATTCATCAAGCATGTTGCCAATCTCAGCCCTACTTACTGATCCAGTTGCAGATTTGTTTGCTCTGATGAGAGAAGGATCTCTAGGCCCTTTTTGAGTTTTAGATTTCCCCCTTGAGAGATGGACACACAGTTCTGCTATATCATGAAGTGGAAGTTGAGATATGTCTCCTTTTCCCATCATGTTCAAAATATCTATCCATTCATCTCTAATGGCTTTTAATAAAAGGGCTTTCAAGGTTTCCTCATCTAAGTTACTCATTTTTGCTCTTTTTAGATTGTATTGAAATCTTTCAAGTAAATCCTCCAAGTTTTCATCTTCTTTTTGTACCATTTTGAATACCTCATCCTTGTGATTGGTGGGCATACAATAGTCTAGATACCTATCCAAAAATGTTTGTTTCATATCATTCCAAGTCCTAATGGATTGAGTGAGTAATCCCATGAACCATTTCAAAGCTGCTATTTTCAATGTTGAAGGAAACAGTTTGAGTTTTTGAGAGTCTTCCAGATAATCATAGGTTCGACACATGACCTCAAACTCAAATAGAAATGTTTCAGGATCCTCATTTCTTAACCCATGAAAGTTTGGGAGGACAGATGGTGAAATATTTTTCATTGTTGCTCGAGAATCTTCATCGACTATAGGAAATCCAAATGAGTTATCTCCATCCCTATTTCCCCCATTGTTACCTCTACCTCCTCCATTATTTCCTCCTCCTCCTCTACCTCTACCTCTACCAAATCTGTTTACTCCCTCTTCTGTCATGGTAGTTTCCCTAGAGACTTCAGAGTCCTCTGGTTCCTCTACTAAGGGCGAACGAGGAGGAATTTCTCCCTCTTCTTCCTCAGGTGATTCTACTTCTTCAATTACAATTTGTCTCCCTGTAGAAGGAAAGAAAGGATCTATTCCTAATTCAGATTCGATGGATGGTGTGGGAGAGTCAACTATTGCTTCTTGAATTCCAGGAATCCTAGGGCTAGGAGTGTAGGTTGGAGATGATGGAGGTGTCTCTTGTCTATTCCTTGAAGTAGATGGAGTTGTAAAAATCGAACTCTTGGCTCTAGCTAAAAACCTTCCCCTAGAATCTCTTGCTCTATGCATGTCATTTTTTCTTCAAGTCGGGCTAATAATTCTCTTTCTGATCTTCTAGGTCACTCTAGGTGCAAGAAGAGAGCATACTCAAGAAACTATTAAACCAATAACTTTCTCTTTTCTGATCCTCCAGATCACACTAAGTGCAAGAGGAGAGCATACTTTGAGAGGTTATCAATTTCCCTTCCTTGAAATTTTCTTGTTTTTTTTTTTAAGAAATTGGCTACCTAATTTCACTTCCCCGGAAACAGCGCCAAAATGTTTGGTCAATTTAGTGTGTTCTAAATTGCTATTTAAAATGTCAATCCGGGATTCGTAAACTGACGAAGTGAAGTGTACTATATGTACTAGATAACCATTTCCTTAGTCTTTTGTCGTTTTTGAGTTTTTTAATTTGTTTTTGGACTTATCTTTCCCTAATGTGTGATGGCGGAAATGAAAGTTAAGTATGGAATATGGATGGATGATGATGATGATTTCTACAGTGATTTTTCAAAACTTAGAAAGTGCTCAAAAAGAAAGCTTTAAAACAACTGTAATGGAATCAATTCTTAAGAAAAACAGTGAACTAATGACAATGGCCCAGTATCCTTGCTGCTGAATGAAAAGAAAGTAAAAATTGAACTTAAAGCAACTCAAAGCAAAGCAACTAATTCACACTACTTTAACTCTTCTGATCCTTTACCCTTTAGCTCAATCTACCTTGTGGGAAGCAATCATGAACAAGTCAAGCAATATGATATCTAAATGGCAAGAAATTAAATTGCATAAAAGAAATTAGTCACACTACTTCAACTCTTCTGATCCTTTACCCTTCAGCTCAATCTACCTTGTGGGAAGCAATCATGAACAAGTCAAGCAATATGATATCTAAATGGCAAGAAATTAAATTGCATAAAAGAAACTAGTCACACTACTTCAACTCTTCTGATCCTTTACCCTTCAGCTCAATCTACCTTGTGGGAAGCAATCATGAATAAGTTTAAGCAATATGATAACTAAATCACACTAAAATAAGTAATATTTTGATTTCTTACTAATAGAGTCACCTGACTTAAAGAAAGAAACCATAAACGGATGAGTAGTATGATGTCTAAATAACAGAAAAATAAATAAGCAAATCACAACTTGAAAAAGGACAGTGCTGGAATTAAACTTCAGAAAATGAAAGTTAGCAGGAAGGACAAGATGATCTCATATGCCAATAGTTATCAAAAATATGAAAATTTTCCCGGGCTGCCTAAGAAAACCTGCAGAAAAACATTGATCAGCTGACAGCTACAAGAGAACAGAAATGAAAATATAAATAGCAGTGAATTAAGGAGCATCAAAACAGCGTGTTATGTACAGGCTAATGATTATGAAAACAGAAATCAAATAACAACTATACACGCTTTAGTGCGCAGGGGCCCTCTGCCACCTCAGCCAGTCAATGATTAGTCACGAGAACGAGCTTTAGCAAAGGAGTCTTCTCATGTATTAAAGCAGCAACATAGATAAAACAAAGTACAGTGGGGTAATAACAACAACAGTTCTGAAATTACATATCCAAAAAGCCTCTACACAGCATTCATCAACGCATTATTTATAATGACAAAATGTTGAAACTAACTAACTGAATCCTACGCTGTTAACTGTGTTGCCAAAGACATGTAGATCTCCTCAGCCGAGATCTAGCGTAACTGTCATCGTGTCTATTAAATCTTCGGAGTGGTAGCTGTTGGATTCAGGTTACAGGGATGATCTCCAGGTGTGCCGGTGTCTTCGTGGGTTGAGGACTGTGCCACGTAAACGTTCACATGCCCAAAACAGAGACGTGCCACCATTGAACTCCTTGGTTGGCTTTGCCTTTGACCCTCGTTGACCGTGACCTTCCATGGATGATTTGGCTGATTTGAAGGGACACGTTCCATGTATCCGTCAACTGTAGCTTGCCCATGTGGCTCGTTTCTTCATAGGATACCTATAGCACAGCTTTTAACAAAATAGCTGCAGAATCTTGTGCTGGCTGCGGAAACCTGTGCTGGCTGCGGAAACTGACAAGTTTCCGCAGCTACATGAACAAAAACTAAACCAAACAACAGTCATAAGCATAGTCAGAAAACCATGTAAAAAGCTCTTTTTAAACTACAATGCAATGATTTAATAGCTGGGTGGATGAAATAAGTGGAAAAAGAAGGCTGAGAGGGTGTATAGGAAGGTGCAGGTTTGAGGCTCAACAATTTACATAAATAAAACAACAAATGGAAGAATACTTGATCCAATCGCTTGATTGGGTGCTCATGATGGGGCTGCTCAACTGAATTTATCACCCTACCAACTAGGAGTGTCTATCTGACTTCCTCGCCCAGGAAACCTCCACAAGTTCCCTAGCCCTCCGAGCTCAAGTCCAACAACAACCGTAGTGTGTCACAGTTAGAACCAACACTCTCCAATAGATCTAAGTTTGAGTTCTTTCACTTTTCTCTCCATTCCCTCCCCTCTCCTTCTCCACATTCCTCCTCCTAAAATAAAATCCTCTAATGCCAAAAATAAAGAACAAAGATCCCCCTTCTCCTATCATCCTCCTTCCCTTTATGTCTCTCCCACTCATCCACCTCAACCACCTACCATTAAGGCCATGGATACCCCCCATCCGTTTAATTTAATGACCTTGAATTTCCTTCTTATATCTTATCCAAAAATCAATTTGATGAGCAGCTTGTCAACTTTAGAAAATGAAATATTAATATTAATTAAATAAATTTGAGAAGACAACTTGTCAAACCTTAGGAAATGAATAATAATTAAATAGTAAAAAATAATAGAATATTAATATTAAGTCATTTTAGTAAAATAAAATTACATATTCACAAGTTTCTAATAATAGGAATATACCAATATTAGTTAATAGTTATAAGTCAATATTTTCAGGTAATTAAACACTAATCAAGATTAGCCATTAATCAAGCTTAAACATTTATTTTATTATTTAAATTTTGAGCTTTAAAATACTAGTGTATTTGTGTGAGGTGTGGGTATAGCATACACATATCTCGTACATATACTAATAATACTTATTGGAATCAAGCAAAAAAAGTCAATCATGCAACATGTAGGCTAATAAGATAATGTAAGATAATGGGATCAAGTAGGGCATTACAAAACATATATATATATATATATATATATATATATATATATATATGCATATGCCAAATGGGAAACCCTTACCCTTACACTTCCCTTCTTGTCACATTATAACCCATGTTGGTGTTAATGGTATACTTGGTTAGATCATGCATGTTTATGATGTTTAGTATCAATTATGCAATTTTACATTATGTTGTAGCAAGATGTTGGATGTGAAGCACTGGTTCAATGTAGTGTAAACCAACATGTCCTTTTAGTGAGGCTATTTTTTTGCAAGAACCAACCTATGTAGTATTGGCTTCTGATTCGTTTGAGCATTGATGTTGTTCTTGTCTTCAAGGAAACTGATCTCGTTTTAACAAGAGACTTTTCAGAGCTTAATTTGTTCACAGATATTTTTCACTTCTTATGATTTCAAATATAAGTCATGTTTACATCTAGGGTCAAGCCTACACGAGGGTTTTATCTATGGCCCTTTGAGCATTTCCTATTCCAAAATTGTGACCATCATGCTTGGGTCCATTTGCAAATTTGTCTATGGTGTATTATTTGACGATTTGGCAATTTCTATGGTTCAACCTTGACATGTCATTCAAATTAGCTTATGATTGTTTCCTAGTATTCAGTCCTTAAGGTTATTTGTGCATGTATTGGGTCATGGAAATTTTGTTCATGGATTTATGGAATCTTGTTTTATCTACGTCTAAATGGAAACGCTTTCATGATTAAACCAATGTTCAAGTTTTTTTTTACCTTGATGACAACATTTTCAATTTTTTTCATCATTTCAAATGTCCTTGGGTGGGTGTTTTGACCTGTTTTATTTGGTTCTTAGTCTACATTTAGTTGTGCCTAATATGGTCAACTGTATAACAACCCTGGTAAAAATTCATGTAAAAAAAAGAATAAGAACAATGTCATGGGACACATATTCCAAGCTAAATATTGGCCAAAACAACCTAGTGTGGGTGTTCATTTGGTTTATTATGGCTAAAGGAAATTGGCAAAGGCAATGGCAAAGGCATTAAAAAGGCAAACAGGCATTAATTGGCATTTTGTTTATGAAAATAAAGGAAATTAGGAGAAAATGAAGGTGAAAGGTCATAGGTTTCATGTGAGGAGGAAAATGAAGGAAGATAATGGAAAAATGAAGAAATTAGAGGCATCAAGAATAAAAAGACATCAGAGCATCAATTGGTAGCCTTTTTTCTTAGTTCAGTTTTAGAGTTAGTCTCAGAGAGAAGAGAAGCACCAAAAGTAGAAGGAAATCAAGCAAGAAAATGAAGGACAAGGAAAACAAAGTAAAGCAAGGATCAAGAAAGGAAAATTTGGATCAAGCAACTTCGGCAAGAATACTTGCAGGTAATAAGTTGCATGTATGATTTCCTAGCTAGCTTTGACATGCATGGTATGTGCATGTTGGTATTTGGTTCTTTTGTTGTCACTGGCATGGATTTGTCGGGATTCGATAGTGGATTTTAGCCTTTCCTTTCCATTTCTAGATAGTCATGGTGTGATGGGACTTTTCTTGGTTGGAGCTTTGGATTGTTGGAAAGTTTTGGATCCAAGTGAGGTGGTCTTAGGAAAATTCTCAAATACCTAGGAATCCCTTGTCCGGTAATGGTGGGATACACGTAAATCCTGAGGGTAGAGACAGGAAAATTCCTCAAGGTATTGGAGAAGAAATTCTGAGGCATCCAAGCTCAAATTGGTTTTGTGATCTCAACATCGGTTTAGGTAAGATTATGGTATGGTGAGGGTGGAGGTGGTTTAACCTATGAATTCCCTTGGTTGTTATGGATTGGTTTGTCCCATGAGATCTCACATTCATGTTTGGAATATGGAATGAGGGTGATTGGTTGAAGGAAAGATTTGGTTCATCCAATCTATGGTTGAGTGGAACGTGGAAGTCCCAAAGTTGATTGGATTTTGCCTACGTTTAATAAGAGCTAAGTTTCTCTTGCTTTTGATGAGTAAATGTACTTTTTATTATGTAGCTTGTTATTATGTGGCTTTAATGGTTGTTCTCTCATTGTTATTTATCTGGTTATAAGCATGGTTATTTGACAGTTTTTAGTCATGGCTCTTTCCATGTTTTTACTTATAACTAAAGGAATAATGAATGCGAGACCTAGTTGATGTTATGATAGATAATGTGAGAGGACAATTATCCTTCTTGTTAAACCTCAGATAAGTTTTCAGCTCCTTATGTTCAGACTTGAATTCATGACTTGTAGGTTGCATGTTTACCAAGTGTTTGACAGAATGACAGTTATGGTTAGACCGGATTAGGTCAAGTCCTTGATCAAGTTAGTTATCAAAAGAATTGTCTTCATGTCTTTTATGAGTTTTGGAATTTTGGGAATTGACTAGGTCCTAGCGCTAGAAAATAGCCTTAAATCTTGTAGTCGTTGGAATAGCACTGGAAGAAAAATGCTACAAACGCACTCAGGCAAGCTCAAGGGATCAACTCGAGGCTCTCAGTCGCTTGGATGACTTGGCAAGGAAGCAATTGGGGCTCTAGTTCAGAAAAGGTAAGTTGTCTCAGGGACAGAGGTCCAGGAAGGGTGGGTCAACCCTTGGGGGTCCTGTAGCACCTAAGGAAAGTCAGTAAGGTTTGTTTTGTCGACTCCATTTCCTTAAGGTAATCTAGGAGGTTGAGTCATATCATAGTAGCCCCTCAGCTCATGTTTACCCTGGGAAAGCCAGTTAAAGTGGCTAGATATAGGAAGAGGCAGGTTATAGGGTGGTATTAGAACATGGTTGTGTTCTCTTTGGGTGATGCTTGGTTATGTTCTATTTGGGTGATATTTGATACCACAAAGTGGTATCAAAGTGAGTTTCATTCTCTTTTGGTGGTGTCTGGTTTCCATTCTCTTTCGGTGATGTCTAGTTTATGTTCTCTTTAGGTGTTATTTGATACCACAGGGTGGTATCAGAGAATGGTCACCCCTTAGACTAGATGGCCAATGTGTTGGTCATGCATTCATGTTGGTTGTACATGTGTTCTTTATGCTTGTGGTATATGTTCTTGTTGCATATGCATGGTGATGGTAATTGTTATAATTGTGTTTCCATGTAGGAGTTGATGATGTTGTCGTTGAGATATGTTTTTATGCATGCATTGTCATGGTTATAGTTATGCATGTATGGTAGGTCAAACATGCATTGTGAGGTCATTGTATGTAGTTTGTGTCATCATGATGTTATTGGTATGTTATGATTCTATTGTGTTGGCTAAGATAGAGCAGGAGATGCATATCATCAAAGCGAGGTGGTAGCACTAAACCTCAAGGAAAGAGAAGATCATCATATAGGTCTGTATGGTTGGCATGTAGGTATGTTGGTTAATGGTTGTTATAAGCATTAGGTTTATATACATTATATCCATGTACATGATTGTCATTTATTTTTGTTATGGTTATATATACATGATATATTCTATCTAATCAATGCAATCATATGCACATGTGTCAGATAGTCATGAATGATAGTAACCTATTGTTGTATGCATTATGGTCACATGCTTGATGATTATGGTCATTGCAGCTGAGGTATTGATGTTATTACATTTTTTCTAATTTGGATTGACCAATGCAGATGATTATGGTTATGACATTCATGTATGAGTTAATATATTGTGATATTATGTCATACTAATCTAGATTGCCTGTGCATATGTGATTATTATGCATGAATAACAATTATTTATGAGCTTATGATGTGGACATGTTAGCACTATCATGTATATCATGACCTTATCTATGTTTGAGTTGATGTGTTGTGAACTTATATCATGATAATCTAGATTGATTGTGTAGACAAGATAGCCCCCTGAGATACATTAAGTTGTAGGGAAACCTGTTTGGAATTAGTGTGGAAAGGTGACAGTTGATTTGTTTATATAGATAGGATAAAGGATAAAGGTAGAAGCTAAGGATCGACAAAAGGATAAGTATCAATATTTCATTTTAGTTTTAATTATGCATGTGGTCTATGATTCTGGTTTATGATGGTTACATGTGATCTATGATTTTGACTATGATGATTGTGTTTTGAGCTAACCAGATGTGATATGTTTATACGTGATGATTTGATCAAAGAGTTAGTTTGTCTTGTTGCGACAAGAAGTAAACAAAATTGCAAGTGTACCTCGGTGACGAGCTACTAATGAGGTATGATTTGGATTTATTTCAATTTGTTTTGAGTCCAATGGAAATTATGTGCTTGGTATGGGAAAGCATGGAAAAATGTTCGATTTGGGTGGTTGGAATTGGTTGTCAAGGAATTAGAAGCAGCAAAAGGAATTGGAAAAGGAAACAATCTGTTGGTAAAGAATTCAGGAGTAGGGCCATTGTGGGACACTGGTACCCAATAGTTTCCATTGATTTCCATGATCATGCTATGAATGGTATGAAGGTTTGAGGCAAGTATATGCATTGGTTGTTTAACCTTTCGATGTCATGAAGCCTTGCCAAGGGATGGATTTCCTGGGATAGGGGATGTCATGGAACTTGGAAGGTGAGTGATTGCACGAAAGGGGGTGACTGGATTGACCAAGAGACTATGTAGTAGAGAAGGGAAGGTTAGGGATGGATTTTTTTGGTCATTATTTTTGCTAGATGGAATAAAATGCACATTGGGAGTGTGCCCTAGAACAATGAGCTGGTAAATGTTCGTTGAGAGGATGGTAGTGCAGGATTGTAGCGATGGACATTGGATGTAGCTTTGACCATTAAAATTTGGACTTCCTGGGAAGGAGGTGAATCTTGGTACTAATTTTAAGGGTGGAGGTGTGAGCCTTTGGATTCCCTTGTTCATTGATACAGGCATCATGTCATTTTATTTGTTGGTTGATAAAATGTGCATATGTAAGTATATGTGGTCATTGTAAATACAGTAATGAGCTATGTTATAAAGCTCTAGTAAACTATATGTTTGTCATGTTTCAACAGTGGTCATTATAAATATTGCAACGAGTCATGTTATAGATATCCATGGGTAGTATGTTTTTCTTTTCAGCAGTCTTGCTGGTTGTAGGTGTCATTGAACACCAAGGACGGTGTTCCCCCAAGGGGGAGGGTTCTGTAATAGCCCTTGTAAAAATTCATGTAAAAAAAATACCAAGTTCATGGGACACGTATTCCAAGTTGAATGTTGGGCAAAACATCCTAGGGTGGGTGTTCATTTGGTTTATTATTACTAAAGGAAATTGGAAAAGGTAATGGAAAAAGGCATTGAAAAGGAACAGAGGCATTAATTGGAATTTTATTTATGAAAATAATGGAAATTATGAGAAAAGGAGGGTGAAAGGTCATAGGTTGCATATGAGGAGGAAAATGAAGGAAAATAATGGAAAAATGAAGAAATTAGAGGCATCAAGAATAAAAATACATCAAAGCATCTCTTGGTAGCCTTTTTCTCAATTCAGTTTTAGATTTATTCTTATAGAGGAGAGGAGCACCAAGAGTAGAAGGAAAGCAAGCAACCAAAGGAAGGACAAGGAAAGCAAGGATCAAGAAAGGAAAATTTGGATCAAACCACTTCAGCAGGAATACTTAAAGGTAACAGGTTGCATGTATGATTTCCTAGTTGTTTTTGACATGCATGATATGTGTATGTTCATATTTGGTTCTTTTGTTGTCACTGGCATAGATTTGTTGGGTTTTGACAGTGGATTTTAGCCTTGCCTTTCCATTTCTAGATAGCCATGGTGTGATTTGACTTTTCTCGGTTGGACCTTTGGATTGATGGAAGATTTTGGATCCAGGTGAGGTGGTATTAGGAAAATTCCCAAAGGCCTAGGAATCCCTTGACCAGTAATGGCAGGATACAAGGTAAAGCCTGAGGGTGGAGATGAGAAAAATTTTCAAGGTATTGGAAAAGAAATTCTTAAGCATCCAAACTCGGTTTTGTTCTGTGATCTTGACATCAGTTTAGGTGAGATTACGGTATGGTGAGGGTGGAGGTGGTTTAACCTTTGGATTCCCTTGGTTGTTATGGATTGGTTTATCCCATGAGATCCCACATTCATGCTTGGAATATGGCGCAGGGGTGATTGGCTAAAAGAAATATTTGGTTCAGACAATCTATGGTCGGGTGGTATGCGGAAGTCCTGAACCTGGTTGGATTTTTCCTGCGTTTAGTAAGAGCTAAGATTATCTTTATTTTGATGAGTAAATTTACTTGTTATTTTGTGGCTTTAATGGTTGTTCTCTCATTGTTAATTATCTATTTATATGTTGGTTATAAGCATGGTTATTTGATAGTTCTTAGTCATGGCACTTTCCATGTTTTTACTGTTAGAAAATTATGTATTACAGAGCAATGGAACACATAAAACATTGCAGAAATATAAACACAGAAAACGCATAAAATAAGAGAGACACAGATATACTTGGTTCACCCAGTTTGGGCTACGTCCACGGAGAAACAACTAGTCCTTCTTTTTATATTATCCAGTAAACTGAAGAGATACAACCTACAACAGATCCGTTGTAACTCCCTCTTCGCTCTCATTCTCCTCTCTCTTCCTCACTCAGAATACAGATACACATAGACACAATATAATTCCCTCATATATAGCGAGGGGTTGCCTTATAGGGCAAAAAAACCTAAATTAAACATAACTTCTACCTTCAGATCTCCGCCTAATGAACGGCCCAGGTTGACTACGAAATTACAACATTTTACAAGGCAATTTTACATCTATTCTTAGCTTTGGGGGCACTGTCCCCGATCCCCCTGCTAGGGGGGGGCTCCATAAGGTCGCAGCCGCGCGCCACCCCCCCCTCCCCCGGGCCTCCCCTGCAGAAAATACTTTACGAGTGGCGTTGCCATCCCATTTCGAACTGGGATCCAATGCAGCGATACCTTTGAGTACAAAAGATAATCAGGCTCCACACCCAACATTTACTTGTAACTGAAGCAATAATGAATGCAAGACCTAATTGATGTTATGAAAACTAATGTGAGAAGATAATGATCCTTCTTGTTACACCTTAGATAAGTTTTCATCTCCTTATGTTGAAACTTGCATTCATGACCTGTAGGTTGCATGTTTACCAAGTGTTTGACATAATGATAATTATGTTTAGACCTAATTAGGTTAAGTCCTTAATCAAGTTTTTTTATCAAAAGCATTGTCTTCATGTCATTTATGAGTTATGGAATTTTCATGGAGTTTTCGAAAGCTACTGGGTCCTAGCCCTAGAAAATAGCCTTAAATCTCACAATCATTGGCCTAACTCTAGTAGAAAAATTTTACATTTGCACTCAAGTAGGCTCATGGGAGCGACTGGAGCCTCTCAGTCACTTGGAGGGCTTGGCAAGGAAGCAACTGGGGCTTTAGTTCAGAAAAAGGTAAGTTTTCATAGGGAAAAAGGTTCATGAAGGGTGGGTCAGCCCTTGGGGGTCCTATAGCACCTGAGGAAAGTCATTAAGGTATTGTTGTGTCAAATCCATTTCCTTAAGGTCGTCTAGGAGGTTGATTCATATCATGGTCACGCCCCTCAACTCATGTTTACCCCAAGCACGCTAGTTAAAGTGAGTAGATATGGGAAGAGTCTGGTTACAAACCTTAGCCTTGTAGATGTGTTGAGCTTGTTTGGTGTTTATTCACTTAAATGGTGTTGTTCATGATATGGTGCCTCTCAATAAATGGTGGCTCTCCATTTGGAACTTTTTGAGACTTTATAGGTTTCTTGATATCATAAATTGAGCTTGATTGACTTTAGTTGTGGGCTCATATTTTTGAAACTCTTTGTTATAGGCCAATTTGTCACATCTGACCAACAGGCCTCCTAATGGGATCAATCAACATCATATTCCCACTTTACATTATCATTTCACAAATCCCTATGCATGGCTCTCTCATTCCCCAGAGCTTCTACCCTAAACTGCATCATCTGAGCCAATTTTAGGACCAATGCACAGTGGCCTCTTGCTAGACAGAATTCACCTACAGGTTGCTCCACTATTTCCTGTGTTGATCACCTATAAGTTTATCCCATTTGCACCTATGTTGGCTCTAGAAATTCAGGAAAAAGAGAGAGAATCCAGAAGCCTCCATTTTCAGAATCTTCCAGGATCTTTTGTAACCATTTACCTCAGGTAAAACATTCAGATCCTATCCTATCCTACCTTGGATTTTCCATCCCTTATCCTTAGATATCATCCTCCCATCAAGAGTGGATCTCAATCCCAAGATTGGTAAAATGATGAGAACTCCCAACTTACCTTACTCCTCTATATATTTACAACATATATGCAAGAGGTTGGATTTTAGAGTGATTCTACCCTTATGTTGTTGTTTTGAAAGTGATATTCTCATGCATTTAGGGTGATTGGAGGTGCACTTTGTGACAAAGGAAGGACAAGTCAATAACTAAGAGGAGCTCTTTTACAATATCAACACCTATTTATGGTTGTAACTCACTCCATTTATATCAATACAAAGAGTTCTTTGTTTTCCTATATGTGATGTTATTATTTCATGTATTTCAATACCATGTTGATCTATTGAAAGAAGTAGGTAGATGGTGCTGCATATATCTCTTAGTTTCTTAGCTTGTGTTGTCTGGTTGTGCAGGTTCTAATTTTGGCAACTGGAGCTAGGATTGGAGCATTCAAGCAAAAGAAGGAGCAAAACATATTACATATTCCAAGTAGGTTTCATCCCCTCATCTACTTACTTTAAGGAAAACATTGGGTCCTTTGTATTTATGTTGTTCTATGCTAGCCAAAAAACCTAGGGGAGATACTTTTGTCTGCAATCGTAAATATCGCATAACAAATTGGCAACTTCACTAGGGAACGGTGTATTCCCTTGGTGGTTTCTTTATCCATTGTCTTTACTTTACCTCCTTCATAGACCTTTGTTGCTTTAATCAGCCAAGAACAAACCTAGGAAGTGACTTCATTGAGTCCCATTTTCAATTTTTGTGTCATAATACTCTTTCTTAGGACCAACGCACCCTTTGGTCTACTGATAAAGCGTTGCACCCCACTTAGGCTCTCTTTGTGCCTGCGTTTTAAAGCATTGGTTTCTTTTCTGCACCTGCATTGATCCCTATTTTTTCACAAAATTTGCCTTGTTTTCTTAGTGTTGCCTTCATCAGCCTACTTCCAGCTGACCTTTCATAAGTCTTGAGTGCCTTATGGTCTCTCTAAAGCCTCCATTTGGTTTTCATTTGTTGTTGATTTCCTTTGGTAAGAATTGGTTTCATTTTTTCTTTGTTCTTATCATTAGGTTGCTTGGAAACTTGTTTGTTTGATCATTGATCGCTTAGATGAATTGTCGTTCTAGTCCTTATTTTGAAATGTGCATTTGAATTAGTAATTAGACTTTAAATCTTAGTTTTCCTCATTTTTGAAAATTAAGTGTGGTGAAAAGAAAAAAAATTGCATCGTCATTTGGGGTTTTGCATCTATATTGATTTAGGAATAGTTTCATGAAAATGGAATTGCATTGTGCATCTTGTTTGTTGCATTTTCTATGTTGCATACTATTTGTCTTTTCCCTTCCTTAGCTAAATTTTCATTGAAGAGAGATTCCATTTCCTCATGCTAGATTTGCATTTTATGGAATTCAGGTGAATTCGTAGCGAGCCATAAAACTGAAACTTAATTCAAGATTAACTTAAAATTTACTGAATCAACCTAAGGAGAATTTGTAACATTAACGCAAACACATAGAGCTCTAGGCTAGAGACGTGTTCTGATGTCGTTAAATGTAGGAGTTGTCATTGATTTCCAGCATTGCATCCTGGGGATGAAATCACGTTCCATGTATGTGAGTGTATAGGATTGTTCTCCAATACCTTTGGGTATATTGGTGGCAATCCACACATGTAAAGTATATGGGAACGCTTTCATCGAACGGTTACGCATTAGACAACACTACTACAGACTGCACTCCCACGTACCGTCGAGTATATTTTGGGATTCCCCTATAGGTTTTTATCCATCCATAAGTAACTGAGTCATTCACCTTGTATGTTGTGATACACTTAACACAACATTCAGGGAGATTACCTACACGTACGTTAAGTCCTTGATTCTCCAACGTGTATATTGTAGTTCACAATTACTTGGTAAACCTTTTATGCCTAGTTACCCCTTTGTTTTTTTTGTGTCTTTAATTTCTAAAGTCAATTAATTGACCGTGGAACAACATCCTCCCCATGGAACAACTCCTTCGTGGATCATAGGTTGAGACTAATGCCGACGGTTCCAGAGTCTGCAAATCAAGGGAACCCCTCTAACAGAAATCCTGGTCTTTTTCCTTCTTTTGGAAATATGGTGCTCCTTATATCGCTACGTTGTCCCTTCCCAAATTTATCATTGGTTTTCCAGTTTGTTATTTTCAACCCCTATGGTTCCGAATTTCCAAATTTCTTCTCAATCGAGTTCTCCTCCACCTGAACAACACCATCCTCATGTTGATCCTGAATTTGACCCTCTTCCTCCTCCACCTATTGTTTCTTCATCCCTTTCTTCCTCTTTGCATGGTGAAATTCTTGATTCTAGTAACCAGGAAGCTAAGAATAAGAAGAAAATGATGAGGAAGAAGAAGCAAAATAAGTAGGGGGGAACCAAGCAATCATTGTTAGAGACGCAACTAGTATGGAAAAATCTTCCAATTAACCCCGTAAAGTCAAATTCCCTTGCATTTTATGTAAGGGTGACCACCATCTTAGAGATTGCCCTGGTACTGCTAAGGTATGAGAAGTGTGGTCCACAGGCTCACATAGATCTTTGTCGTCATCTGTTGGAGATCATTCTAGTGACAAACCCTCAACTAGCGATAGTAAGGTCCATGGGAAAAATGGTAAAGTCAAATTTCCATGTAATTTATGTGAAGGGAATCATCATATTCACCTTTTTCCTTATATGGATGAATCCTTAAAAGTGTTTGAAAACCTTACAGCTTCTCAGCCTCGTCTCTTGGCTGGTTATCGAAAGATTTATCCCAATCCTCCACTAGTTGATGAACTGATTGATCAAAATCCATCTTCTATCAATCTCGCTCTCTCTGAACGTGAATCCCATGAGTTCATTCCCAACCAACCATTGGTTGAGAAAATTATTGAATTGATTCCACCTTCAGTTGATTGTACCTTTCTTGTAGAGAGTGAACTTCATACCACTCAGGTTCTTCTCATTTCTTCGGGTTCCAATGAACTAGGGGATAATTCTCTTGTTCCCATGGCACAAGGGGGAAATCCTCTCATGCCCACAATGCTAGAGATCATTTCTCTCATTACCATAGTACAAGGGAGAAATTTTCCCATTCCCACGACACGCCCTCCAAGTAGTATGGTCACTTCCTTTGATTGGAGTCGATTGACAGGATATCATCTTCCTCTTTATGTGCCCTTCCAAATCATGGTATAGGCTTATAATGTGGTCGTACCTAGCACAATCATAGATAAAGGTACATCTATTATTTATTTTTCCTCAACTACTTGGATATATTAAGGTTCTCTGTGGCTTGTGCCCGTTACCCAGAATCTATTGGCTTTTAACAGAGGAACCAGTCAATCGTTAGGGATACTTCCTAAGTTGCCTATTACTTTCGGAGGAAAAATTATATGTATCAATGTTATGGTTGTCCAAGGTCCTTTGGAGTTTAATTTAATCCTTGGGCATGACTATGCTTATGTCATGGGAGCTCTTGTCTCTTCACTCTTTCGTGTGATGTGTTTCCCACATACAAGAAGAATCGTGACTATTGACCAACTTTCATTCATCGGTCCTAATTTGGATCCCAATCAACCTACTTCCCTAAATGGTCCTTAGATGCAAGCGGTATCTCCCACACCATATATTAATTATTTGGCAACGTGTTCCATGCCTGCGACTACTAATGATCTAGTAGGTGATGTAGTGCATCATGTATTGGGGGCATTGGAGCCTGATCTTTCCATTATATCCCTTGATATGTATCCCTTCCAAAGTGTTTTTATCCCATCCGATGAGAACTCTTGGAATCCATGGTCTCTCGGAGGCCATGATCAGGTCATTGGAGCAAAGTTCCTTTTCTTGTGTCAAGCTCATTAAAAAATGAAACAAGGTTGCTCGAGCAAAGTTCCTTTTCTTGTTCAAGCTCGTTAAAAAATGAAACAAGGTTGCTCGAGCAAAGTTCCTTTTCTTGTGTCAAGCTCGTTAAAAAATGAAACAAGTTTGTTAGAGCAGGGTTCCTTTTCTTGTGTCAAGCTCGTTAAAAAATGAAACAAGCTCTTATGATGATAGTTCTTTTACTATGTCAACATCGTTAAAAAATGAAATAGGTTGCTATGAGCAGAGTTATTTTCTTGTGTCCATCTCGTTAAAAAATGAAACAAATCCCCTTTCAATTAGAGTCTTTGATTAGATCTCATTAATTCCCAGTCGAGTCTTGTTGAGCCTCAAAATTACTCTTTCCCTAGCAACTCTTCTCATTCCTTTTCTTTGTTTTTCCATAAGAAAGATGCATTCTCATCACTAATAACTAGTATATACTGTCTTGAGGAAGACATTTAGTGATTTACATGTTATTTTTTTTATGTTTTGATGTTTGAATAAATTTTGGAACGCAGCCTACTCTGCAGCTAACCGGTTGTTCTGCAACTACCTCCATGCTCTAACAGGTTCTAGGTGTCAGAAGGAGAAACTAGCCACATGGGCAGCTTTGAAATCATCATGACATGGACCCTATCCTATTCATTCATCCCAGGTCGACAAAGAAGATGGCATAAGACTACGGTCAATGGCTAAGTCAAAATCAAAGAGACCGAGGGTAATAGGACTCTGTTTCGTGGTTAATTAATGCATTTCACAGTGATGGGAAGCATTATCCAAAGAAACTACCTGTACCTACAGACTCCAACAGTCACCTGTACAAACAAATCCATTAGCCACCATGTCTTGGATTTATTACTCCAGCAACCGAAGAAGAAATTTCGCATATCTGTCTTCTATGTGTTTGGCTATAACATGCTTTTCTCCACAAACAGTTATATGATTTTTCTTATAAATACCTGTGTAAGGGACCAAAGAAGTTAGTAATAGTTTTAATGTGAAACCAAAGTTCTAGACTTTGTAATTTTTTGGCATTTTGTGTCCATGTTTTAATATGAGAAGACCGCATGTTTTTATGAACATCTGAAGGAGTTTTCTTGGAGTTGATTGAGTAAGCGTAGCCTAATCAGTTGCAGAGGGCCCCTGTACTGAAGAAGGTTTCATTTTATTTATTTTTCTTCTTCTTGTTAACTATAAATTCATCATTTTCTTTCTAAAACGGTGTTTATAATCATTTTCTTGCTAACAATGTTTATAATGCAATTTCTATCATTTTATTACTAACAGTGTTTATAATTTAGAGTAGTTTCCATTAGCTTGATTTCTTTTTAGTTCTTATCAATAGTTTAGAAGATAGAACTCAATAGTGTAATCTTGTTTCTTCAAGTAAAAACTAACCTTGTTTCAGGATGAGAGTAGGATTGAAGAATGATAAGGATACATTGTTGGATAGTTTACTTCATTCACAGTTTTGCTAGTTTAAATTCTCAATAAAACTGATCAGTGTCATTTATTGTCTTTTCCATTTCATTTTTAGTTTAAAATACTAACTCATGGTGTTAATGAATGTTTATGGAAAACCCTTCAAGTTGATAATTCATCCTTAACTAAGTGATTGAACATTTCATCTATGCAATGAGTTATTTCTGCATCTTTGTATTTGCTTTCTCTAAGATTAATGAAGTACAGAATTACTTAAATTTCATCCCAAGGAGACTTTGTCCCAAAATCGAGAGGTAGAGTAACCAAGTATTTCATTTAGTTTTATTTCTGTAATTAGTTAGACATCAATTGCAAATTTCACTTCCAGTTTCAATTCCTGATTTGGAAATAATGGTAAAATAAGAATAGAAACTTTGTTTTCATTTCTTTCTTACCTTTGTTTCCATCTCTTTCTTATCTTTGTTTTCATTTCTTTCTTAGTTCTATTTTCATTTTTAGATTTTGAGCAGTCTTTAAGAAAGTTAGATTTAATTTTGATAATTTACATTGTAAATCATTAGGAATTAAAAGACCAAAAACCCCCAAAACAACATAAAACATAAAAACAACGAAGTAAGAAGGGTTAGCTAGCACAAACAGTGCACTACACTTCATCAGTTTACGATACCCGAATTGATAATTTATGTATAGCAATTTAGGACACTAAATTGACCAAACCAGTCTTTCACTTGATCTCGTACCTTCATTCCATCCACCTGTTAGTACCCAGTAGTCTACTTAGGTGCATGAAATGAAGCTTGGAGGTGATGTACCTCAAATTAACTCATTATTTTGGGGGCATGCAAACTGATTTCAAGCATAGTTTCCCATATTTCAAGCTTGCGTAAAAATGAAACCAATTTCAAACATAGTTTCCCATGTTTCAAGCTTCTGTAAAAATGAAACCATTCCCATTTTATCCCACGCGATTACCATTTTATCAGCCAATTTCTTCCTGATGATCCCTTGGTTTTCTCATTCCATCATCACCATTTTCTTGTCTAGTCATACGCTTTCACTTTATTTATTTACCCTTTCCTGAGGAACCGTTGCGATGAGTGGTCTTATCAGCCAGCCTCTTGACGTATGTGTGTTTTGAGTAGTTCCATCATTACCGAAACCAGTTGCTACCCTTTATACCACTTGTTCCTCCAGGATGAGTCCTCTTTCAGCTCTTTTCAGACTCCCAAAATATGAAAATATCGTCGAGCACTTGTCTTTTCAAACTCGTAAAAGTAAATGAAAAGGCGTCTACTTAGTATAAGTTTAAACCTTTTCCAGACTAAGATAGACTAACTACGAAAAAGGAAAACCTTAGTCGAACATGGCTAAGAGGTTCTCTTGGGTATTGTTTTCTACCTTTTCGGACCTAAGGGACTACCTACAAAAAGGGACATCTGGAGTTTTCTTTTTCGCCTCTTTTTCAAACTCTCTAAACATGAAAAAGATGTCAATTTTTACCTTCACCAGACTAGTTAAAACATCAAACAGTGATGGACTTGTCAAACATGAAAAGGTCGAACCACTCCTTCTCAAGTTTCGTTAAATATACTTGGAGGGATTCATCCGAAGGATGAACTTACAGATCAAGCATATGTTATCCTCCTCAAGCTAGTTAAAAAATAAAGAGGTACTGACCAGTATGTTTGGGGAAACTGGGAAAACAGAGTACTCCATTTGTTAATGGCAGTGAGTCGCTCTTGAACACAACACTCTTCCACTTCATCTCCATGGCTCTTGGGTTAGGTAATCTTCTTGTATTTCGGTTCATCGTAACTTCACAAAACCTCCATTTCAGTTTTGGGTCAATGCTAGCAAATCCATTCAGTGTCGTTGATGTGTTCAAGATAATTAATTCAGTTGATATCCATTACAATATTCTTAAGCCTTCATTCCATGTTGGCCTTTCCTGGTCCAGTTCCATATCAACATCATTCTATCTCAATCATGATACCTGTTTCATGTCGTTGATGGGGGATACATCAAGGCCCTCCTCCAATGGGTTTCTTCCTATCGACATCATCACATTATCCAAGAAGTTGACTTGGAAACACCCATCGGTACCTTAGTGCTTGCATACATCAATTGAAAATGTCCTCTCTCTCAGCGACAAGTTTACATCAATGGCCTTTGACCGAAATATTTTGTGTAGTATTTGACACCAACTCATTTATTCACACCATATGGATTGTACTTGAGTACCTTGAGAGCCATTAACATCATCGGCGATTTCTCTCACATCTGTTAATGACTTACATAATTGGCCGGTAATCAAATGGTGTCTACCATGTTCAAACTGAGTTCATGGATTCACATTGTTAAACTCGTACATTGGTTGGTTGTGTGAATGAGATAGAAGACCCCGAATCTAGTTTCCGCAAGTCGGGTTGTGATTTCAGGATTATACAATATCACTATGTATGATGGTCATGATCATATTGACAGTCATCCGGTCATGATTCCACCATCAGTCATTAGTGGACATGTATTTTGATCATTTTACATGTTATGTTATCTTATGTGTTGAGTATGGATATGTCTCCCTCGGCAAAAGGATGTCATGATGTAAATGTATTGTAACAGAAGACAGTCTCGCTAGTTGTTCTTGATCCTGAATTATCACAAGATAAAGCAAGTATTCAGTCAACAGTCATCATCTATGACTTTGTGCTTTAGAGAGCACTCTATTATATGTCATTTTTTTACATCCAAACAATAGGCCTCCTAATGGGATCAATCAACATCATATTCCCCCTTTACATCATCATTACACAAAGCCATATGAATGACTCTCTCATTCCCCAGAGTTTCTGCCCTAAAATGCATCATCTGAGCCAGTTTTAGGACCAATGCACCATGGCCTCTTGCTGGACAACATTCACCTACAGGTTGATCCACTATGGCCTGCATTGATTGATCACCTATAGTTTTCTCCCCTTTACACTTGCGTTAGTTCTAGAAATTCGAGAAAAAGAGAGAGAACCCAAAGCCTCTATTATCCAGAAGCTTCCAAGATATGTTGTAACCATTTACCTCAGATAAAACATTCGGATCCTATCATATGCTACCTTGGAGTTTCCATCCCTTATCCTTATATCTCATCCTCCCATCAAGAGTGGTTCTCAATCCCAATATTGGTAAAAGGATAAGAATTCTCAACTTACCCTACTCCTCTATATTTATAAACTCCCATATGTAAGAGTTTCGCTTTTGGAGAGTGATTCTACCCTTATGTTGTTGTTGTGAAAGTTATCTTCTCATGCATTTAGGATAATTGGAGGTGCACTTTGTGACAAAGGAAGGACAAGTCAACAACTTGGAGGAGCTCTTCTACAAGATCAACACCTATTTATGGTTGTAACTCACTCCATTTATATCAATACAAAGAGTTATTTGTTTTCCTATATGTGATGTTGTTATTTCATGTATTTCAATACCATGTTGATCTATTGAATTAAGTAGGTAGATGATGCTACATATATATCTCATAGTTTCTTGGCTTGTGTTGTTTGGTTGTTCAGGTTCTAATTTTGGCAGTTGGAGCTAGGATTGGAGCATTCAATCCAAATAAGGAGTGAAACATATGCCAGATTCCAAGTAGGTTTCATCCCCTCATCTACTTACTTTAAGGAGAACATTGGGTCCTTTATCTTTCCGTTATTCTAGGTTAGCCACCAAACCTATGGGAGATACTTTTGTCCGCAATTGTAAATCCCGCATAATGCTCTTAATGATGATGAATACTACCCTTAAGTTGAGGAAGGACTTTTGAAATTAAATGAAAATTTGTAACATGATATGAAGGCTTTCAAATTGTCAAAGTGGACTTCTAACATAAAATTCCAACTATAGGCATCCAAGTCCAACAAGTCAAAGAAACTCATCATAAGTTAAATACATGACACACCTAATGCAAGTTATTTAGGTATCGAAAAACCATTACATTGTTGAGAAAACATTTGTCTTTAGCTTGGGATGAAAGAACGATGTTGAAAATTTATCTCCAAGTGCCAAGAATGTCAAAACATGAAACGAAAGCATCAACATCATGCATGAATGTTACAATCATTGTCACATCCACATTGAAAGTGGAAAGTGATCACAATGGATTTCATTGCACACACATTGAAAGTGGAAAGTGATCATAATGAATTTCATTGAACACACGTTGAAAGTGGAAAGTAATCACAATGTATTTTATTGCCCATTTGTGCAAGACCATAAAGGATAATCAACCTATCATAGTAGTAGTGGACACATGAACTAAGGAAAACCACTTTACTCATGTTCAATTCACCCAAAGGACTATTGATATTCTAAAACATTTGTGAAAGGAATTGTACCACTACATGGAATGCCCAAGAATATTATCTCAAACAAAGACACAATTTGACATCAAAGTTTTGACAAAAAAAAAAATTGTGCTATGGACACTAAGCTAAACTTTGGTGTGGCTTATCACCAACAAATAGTGCACAAATGTGTAAAATAAGGTATGTTGTAGATTCATGTCATGGTCAAAATGTATAAATGGGCATAGTATCTTCATCTTACCGAGTTTATTTATAACAACTATTATGATGCATCATTTGGAAAGAGTGAATTTGACATTTTATATGAAAGAAGAAATACTCCAATATACTGGGATGGCAATGTCAAACTTGGGCCATAATTTTTGAGAGAGACGAAAGAGCAAGCCTCTAGAAAGAAAACAAAATTTCAAAGCCACCCGATATCACTAAAAGAGCTATGTAAAGTTGTACACACCCCAAAGAGAAATTAATATTTGTTGCTTCATAATTTTGAGTCAAGCCATATAAAAATTTCATTGAAATTAGAAATTGTGGTAATACCTAAATATTATAGATCATTTGATATCATTAAGAGAATTTTGTCATGTATTTCGAGCTTTCCTTATCACAAAATGTTAAAGCATCTACTTTTTGTCATATTTAATATATTTAATTAATTAAAATATAAGTATATAAGCTTAACCACACTATAAATTAGATCACATGTTTCTCGTGTTTTATTAATTAAAATAAATGTATATGACCTTAATAACACTCTGAATTACATCATATGATTCTCATGTTTTATTACTTAAACTATATATACTATCTCTAACCACATTGATTCATGATTCAGGAAATCTAGATTGAAAGTTATAAAAAGGACCTGCTAGCATATTCAACAAAAAGATTTAAAAATACGTCTTTACAAGTCAATGCATAACGAAACATGACAGAGCCCAAGTGACATGGAAGATAGAGGATATGGTGAGAGGACAATCACTAGTTTTGTTCGAATCATGGAATTGTAGCGAAGCTTATATTTTATTTAAAGGGCTAGGGAATGTAATACCCTCGAGTTTAACACTATATTTTGTAATGGAGTTTTTTAATGAATATAATGTGACTTATAGTATCATAGTTTGTATAATTTATTAATGAAAAATAAAAAATTGTATAATCGATCATCAACAAATGACTCTCAATGACCTTTAAATAGAGTTTATAGACCAATTGGGTGTTAAGCCACAAATCAATAGTTGTTAGTATCAAGGAGAACATGAATTGTTGGATCGCTCTATGTCTAGAGCATATCATGATCATCAAATTAAATAACTACAAATCCATAACAATGCATATTAAATAAACATACTATGAAACACACTTTTACCTAAAGACACGTTAGACCAAGTTGTTATTAAGGGGAGATGTTATAATATATACATACTTACAAGTTAATTAATATCATAGGCTTGAGGGATTTACAAAGGTGACACAATAAGAGAAGGAAGGAGGCACTAGAGTCTATCCCCCCTTAATGACAACATCCTTAACTACTCACATATATTGAAGTTTAAAAAGTTTCATTTCCATAAGAGACTGTGTAAAAATATATGTAACTTGGTCATCTATAGGGAAAAATAGCACTTCAAGAACACAATTATGAATGAGCTTTCTAATGAAGCACATTTGTAACTCAATGTGTTTTTTGCACTGATATTGAATTGGATCTTTGGTGAGCATGATGACTCTTTGATTGTTGCACCAGAGGGTGCTTATATGGTGTTGCTGGAATCCAAACTTTGAAAATATTTTTCAAAGCCACAAGACTTATTGACCTGCATTAACCGCTACTTAGTACTCTGTTTCTACTAAATAATGAGCAATAACTTGTTGCTCTTTATAATCCCAAGTGACCGATCCTGAACCGAGATTGAAAGCATAAATTGGAATAGAGTTCTAATTATTAAGGTCGTTGACCCAATCTGAATCAATGAAACCAACCAACAAAAGAGTCCCCTCTAAATTGTAATGTATCCCAAACTAAAATATATCCCAGATATATTGACGTGTGTCTTTTGCTACTTTTCAATGGCTTTTAAGGAGTGTTTGCATAGATTTTGTAACAAGACCAACAACAAACGAAATATCATGAAAAGTATGAGTCAAATATAAAAGGCTACTAACTAATCAACAATACAAAATGGCATCAACTTTGACTGCAGACAAGTGGCAACAAGTTTGACTCTAGATTGAAAGGTAGAGAGATTTGGTTTGCAATATTCCATGTAAAACAAGGAGGAAGGTCACATGCACACTTATATGGGAAAGAGAATTTCCTTCCTTGGTTTGCAATACTTGGAGGCCAAATAAATAATGTAAATGGCCTATGTTTTTCATCTCAAATTTATTCTTAAGGATAGACTTCAAATGTGTTAAAAGTTGAGGGGAACTACCATTAAGGATAAGGTCATCAACATAAAGAACAAGTATTATGAAATGGATTCCTACTTTCTTGGCGTAGACAATGGGGTCAAAATGACATCTAGGAAAGTCATCTAGAAAATATATCCATTTTAAAATACCAATCTCAAGGATCTTTCTTAAGACCATAGATGGATTGCTTAAGGTAGAAAACGAGGTTGGAATCATTCTAAACATAGCCAATGCACAATTCTTCTTGTAAATCCCCATGCAAGAAGGAAAATTTAACATCTATATGATGGATATCCAATCTATATGAAGCTGCAAGTTCTAGAATAAGGTGGATGAAATTCATTTTGTCTATGGGGGAAAAGGTTTCATTATAGTCAATGTCTTCAACAGAGTATCATTTAGCAACTAACAAGACATGTCCTAATAAATTACCATGAACAGAGGGTAGAATTACCCCATTTCTTGGCTACAGGGTTATGATTTTGTATTCTTCTAAGCAACTCTGACCGCTTGCTCCCGTTTCTCTATTGTTTCCCCACACATGATATGAAATGAAGGATATGCTTTGTATGGATTTTTGTGGCTATTTTAGGGAAATTGGTTCCTGGGCTAAGGGATATATTGGGTTATGTCTTTCAACACTTCCATCTTATGCATATTTAGTTCCATACACCCATTTACACCTCACAAGTTTTCTTTTTATTTTCAAAAGAGGTACAAGTTCCTAAGTATGTTTCACTATTAAAGAACAATATTCTTAATTCATCATTGTGTTCCAATATGAATGGCCAAAATATTTTTCAAATGTATTTGGATCATGAATATTTGAAACTTGATCCAAAAGAGAGGAGGCTCATCAAAACTGTGAACATGTGTGAAATTGACCTGTAGGATCATCAACAAGATCACCAAATACTTTTCTTGTTGAACGATCCATCTAGGAAACTACAAGTTCATGTTCAATGGAATCAACTGGAGGAAGGAGAGCAGACAACAGTGGATTTTCATTCTCATTGTCATCATTTGAAGAAGAAATTAAAAATAGGACTAGAAGATGGCACAAACATCAAAGATGGTTTGTAGATCAATGATGGTAAAAACGTTGAATTAAATTCATATGCCAATAGATTTTCATCAAATTTAACATATCTTATAATAATTATTTCATTGAAATGAGGTTAAAGTGTTAATTTCTAAATACCAGATCTGATTTATATTCCAAAAAAAAAAAATTATAACCTAGTAAATTATTTTCTCTAATTATTGAATCAAAAACACTCATATTTTAGTTCATAAAATTGAGAGTAAAAGATTAAATAGGAAATAAATCACACAATAAATATAAACCCTCCAATTATCAATCACTTTTATTTCTCATAATAATGAGTACTCCGTTACTGGGAAAATGGCCCATTGAGATACAAAATTCTACAGCAATATAACATGGGAAATCTTGGCTCCTTGAAATTCTTGGACTTGCACCAACTAATTTTTACCCACATAAAACCTACCAACAACCAAAATCCCTATGTGGTCCCAAACGTGTGGCTCGATCTCTCACTTGTGTAGTTGTTGCTATGTTTCTCTCACATGTGTGACACGTGTAGGAAATTCCTCTTACATTTGTGACTTCAACAAGCTCTTCCTCACACATGTGGCACCTTTTGTAGTCTCTCTCACTCACACATGTGGCTATAGAAATTTATGTGGCTATAGAAATTTATTGTGCTAAATAATCAATAAAACCTTCCATGCCTCCACTGAGTCTCCTTCTCCATAATTTTTCTACTGCAATTAATTCTCTCTTCAACCCTAAGTATCTCACTCAATAAAATCTCTCTTTCAAATATGCAAATCACTTGTGTCCTTGTCCTCTCCTTAGCCTTGCTTTTATAATTTCTCACTGTTTCATAGTTTAAATTACTTACATAAATTATCAACCAGGGCTAGTAAACTAATGAAGTGTATGTGCATTGTATGTGCTAGAAGTTCTTGTCACTTATTAAATGCCTAAATCAATTTGAGTTATCAAGATGATTATGTTTCTCTAAGGCTATATAAGTAAACAAATTGCTTATAATTAAATGAAATCAATTATGATCTCCTTGCTTAAATAAAAATTTCATCCTACTTAAAAGATACTTCAAACTTGCTTCATAAGATCACACTCACACTTGTTTGAAATAAAATCACTCACACACTTGCTTAAATGAAAATCATTCTTCAAAATTACATTCATTCAAATGGAAATCATACTTGCTTGAATAAAAATCATAACCTACACTCTTTGAATGAGAACAACACATATACTTAAATGAAATCACTCTTCGAATCATACTCATAAATAAATCTATCGTTGTGAAAATTGTGATTAAAAACTACTGCAATATAAAACTTAAATTCCTACTGCTATTTTGAATTAAGCTCTATCCATATGCATCTGAGATCTCTCATTTCGTGATCAATAAAATGATTAGTAAAATAATTTCAAATCTATATCTAAAAATGAAAACTTGAACACTTGAATGAATTGACAAATCTAAAAGAAATCTGTGCAGAAATACTAACGGTAAATAAACAAAATCCTTATTGTCTCAAGGGGACCCTCCTACGAGAAGTAGGCAATGCTATAAAGCTTTCACGAAATGATTATTCACGCAATGGAACGCACAACAAGAAATGGAATTGAAATAGAGTCTTGTATTTGCAACAACAGAATTTTTCCAACAATAATCTCCCCTCATCAAATAGATCACAGTGGTTTTATAGATCTCTGAAGCAACTAGAAATTCAGAATTTCATTGCATGAATTCTGCCATGAGATCTCAACAAATCAATTTGAGAATAAAATCAAATTTGTTTTCAAGGATTTCAAGATAACAGATTAGCTCAAATATGTTCATAATGATCTTCTTTCCACGAATTTGCTAAAGAACAGCTCGTTCTGGCTTATTTATTGACTGTGCATTAAATGATAATTTAAAAAAACGTATATCCATGTAATCTGCAAAATAAGGCTCCAAAGATCTTCAAAAATCTCTCAAATGGTAACGAATTGGAGAAAATTTTTCAATGAGAACTTAATTGGGCCCATGCTGAACAAAATCCGTGTTTTCGTTTTCCGAAATTCATTTTCATTTGCTCAGAAAATGTGTTTGAAGTTGACTGCTCAAAACCGCTGCATTTTTCCCTTAATTTGATGTTGGAGGTCCACGCATGTGAGATGGGTGGTATTTGACCAATAGAAATTCATATTTGAACCTTTAGAAACAATGTCCATGTGCCGGATTTCCTTTTAGAGTGGTGCTACTACCTCAACCATGGAGGTGGCTATGGAAAATTAACAAAACTGCAGAAACTTGAACTTGCTAAACTGTCATTAGTTAAAACCATGCAAAATTCTTCATAATCTACTAAAAATAAAGGAAAACAATGTTAATTAACCACTTAGACATATAGAGACACATCATGAAGAATTATAGTGAAAATTTGGCAAATGAGTGAAATGGTGCAATGGATGGTTGGAAGTAATGGCTTAATGAGTGACAAAGACAAGTAAAAATGATGACAAACTAGTGACCCAAAACTCACTAACCTAAATCTCCAACTTTAATTTCCAAAATGATGGATGGCTACAATTAAATCCTAAAATCAATGTTGTTGCTTTTTCTAAAGAGAAAAAAACAAAAAAGAGTACTTTTTTGCTATTCATTTGAATAAAAAAAAGTACTTTTTTGCTATTCATTTGAAATTAAAAAAAAAAAAAAGTTTAATCTAGATTTCCAACGCTTAACAAAATCCTGCTAGATAGAGCAACACAAAGCAAAAAACTTATAACTTGCTAAAGTAATCAGAAATATACAACTCTCATAAGATTGACTTAAAACTAATATATTTTACATAAAAAAAATAACTGATATGTTGGAGCCGAAAATAGAAATTGGACGATATATATATATCAATTGTTGACATTAAAACAGATTCACTAAAATATATAATTTACTTTTCCCGAGTTTCTTTAGCTCAATAGCTAACATAATTAATTAGTGTTTTTTCTAATTTAAACTTAGGCTAAATTACAAAAGCAACTTACTTAATAAATTGAGCAAGTATGGTAAGGAAACTTTGGATGACTTATTCATGCTTGACACCTAGCCAATGCAGAGGTTGATGTATGTTGCTACAATCATCAACATGAAGAAGTCTATAATCTTTAACATCTTCAAAATATCTAACAAAAATTCACTTATTACTTTTAGGTTGTAATGTTTTTCTTTTTTCATTAGGAATGTGACCCCATGCTTCATAACCAAATACATGAAAGTGGTTCACGTCTAGCTTAATTTTTTTCCATGCTTCTTCCAATGTTACATTTTTTCAAGTCTTTGTGGGAGTGTGATTTATTGTTGTAGACAAACAATATTTCGTCTAATATTGAAAAAGAAATATATTTGTAATAATGTCTTGGTAGATATATACTTGATAGAATGATAGAATGATGATGTTACAAATGATGGACCCTGTAATAAATACTAAGCACGGTGCCCTTTCATATGAAGAGGTGTGTCTTTATGGATAAGACATACAATACATCTTTTCATATGTATTATTTTTTATTGTTATTATGTTTGTTACATTTTCATCCCTTTAAAGAATGTTTTGTCCTCAAAACATAATGAACAAGATTCTCTCTAGTTGTGCAAGTTATTTATTTATTTTTATGAATTAATATTGGCATGTCAAGGTTAGTCTTCTTCCTTGCAAACCCCACTAGTTTTCTTATTTATTTATATACTTATATGTTCTACTATTATTATGATTATTATTAATAGATATTAATAAAGTAAATTTAAAATAATTTAATAAAATAACTTTATGATAATTAATTAATGTTTATTAATCTTATTCCATTTTTTTTCTCTTAACATAATTAAATTAGTTTTGAAAAGTGAGTTGTATGTTCATGTCCATACGGTTTTTGTTGGTGTGATTGATCACATGATTATATACACTCATAAAAAATGATAATATATGTGATGGATTGGATACTTTCTCTAAATTTGTGTGAACCATTCGTTTATGCAAGTTGGGTGGAATATGTTGTAGTATCATAGTGGACATACCTCCTAACTTATTTTAAAATCACTTGGGCAAATTGAGTAGCATGGAGTTTTACCATCCTTCATATGTTGCTATGAAATCATAATGTCGGGATACAGACTCCCTAAAATGCTTATCTGACAAGACAAACTCTCTGAAATGGTCATGTGAGAATACAAACTCCTTGAAGTGGAAATGTTGGTCACGGAACGATTTAATAAACCTCTGAGTTGGTGTGACTCTTTGGTGTTATTCTTCCCTACGTTATAGTTCCTCATGGTATTTTGTCTTATTGTATGCTACCCCAAGGAATTGGTATACATTATGGGGGATTTCTTCTATCTCGTAGCCTTGAGCTAGATAATAATCGCAATGGATGCTTTCCACCTATTTGAGAGTCCTTTGAGCAAGATCTCGCTAGTGGATCAAGTGAATACAAATGGAATGATCCAGGTGGATGTTGGTGGCCACCCACCTTCCCCATTTGGACCCCACAACTGTCTCTTTCAGCTTTTTATAGTTTCCTAAATTGTAGCACAATTTACTACTTTTAGCATTTTTTCGGGTCTTGAACTTCTGGAGCTGTTTTGAGGCCCTAAACAACATTTTTTTGGAAATCTGGGCAATGTTTCCCTTCCCAAAATGGTAGTGCTCGGATAGATCTTTATAACGAGCTATTGTACGCGTTAAACGGAGATCGTATGCCAAAGTTACGACCCCGGGAAATTGATGTACCAATTTACCCAAACGGGGCCCACAATTTGGCGTTTCATCTTCTAGGGTCAGGTTTTGGGATGTGAAGGGTTCTACATTGTTTCTCAACAATAAATAGGCCTTCGTGCCTCATTGTAACACAGTTCAGAACAGTTTAGAGGCATGTAGTCGCCACATCTCTTCTTAGAGATAAGCTACCATCACCCTAGCTGGTTTATTTCCATTTCTGGTTGTAAGCATATTTCAGTATTTTCCATTAATGAAATGAAGCACTATTTCCGATGCATATCTGTGTTTATGGTTATCTCTGTAATTTGTTGCGTTCATGTTTAAGTCTGGATCATGGAAGGTCCAAAGCGAGGTGCAAAATTATTTATTAGCCTCACAGGTGTTGAAAAACCTTCCACATGATCAAAATTAATGTTATTGTTATCAAATACATGTGAAATGTTATTTCCATACCTCATAGGTGTTGAAAATATCCCTTCATTATCAAAATTTCCTAAACTCATAGGTCTTGAAAATCTCTCAACATTCCCAAAATTGATGTTATTGTTATCAACCATGGGAGAAATGTTATGCCTAATTTAACCTATGGTGAAAATCTCTACCTGTTACCAAAATTAATGTTATTGTTATCAACCATGGGAGCAACATTATTTTTTTACCTCATTTTGTCGATTTCATGCTCGGTTCCACCAGTTCAGTAGCAAGTGGATACAAAGCCTTGTCTCTTGTTGGCTTCATTTTTAGAATGTAGCTTGCTTTAACTTGTTCTATGTTAATAATTGCAACGCTATGAGAGCCATAAATTTCACCTTCACTACTTGTAGTTTTCTTTGATATAACAGCTTGATTATTTTGGTTGTTGTTCATTTGAGTAGTATTCACGTCTCATCTATCTCACCTTGAGGAGTTTCTAATTCAACGTGTTCAACATCCTTTTCCTGGTTAGAACATTCTTTATTGCTAATTTTTTTCATGTTTGTGTCCACTTCTATTGTGGGTGCCAAATATGGTGTTTTAAAACCCTTCAACTCTCTTGTAATTATTTTTTTCATTTTCAGTGACAATTTTAATTGAGTTTTATAGTATTTCACTTATTCTTTGGAATATTTTTCCATGATTCAAGACCTATGTTAGGCCCCTATACTACTAGTGTAACCCCGTATTGTTATTAGTACAACCCCCTTATTATATTGTTGTGCTCATGTAGTCCCCATATTGTTATTATTATGCCCCATAGAAGCCCACTATTGTTATTATTGTGCCCTTACATTATCATTGTTATGTCAGCTCTGATTATATTATGACCCCTTAAACTCCTATATATAGAAAGGAGGTCTTGTCATTTGTATCATCTAAGAATTGTTCATTTTTGTAATGTAAAGGAGGTTTCCCCCTCGAAGAGGCTTATTTCTAAGGCGTTGATCTATCTTTTTTTGAACTGGTTTCATACCATTTGGTATCAGAGCTTTGGATTCTAGGGTTTCGCTGCTCCAAACAGGTCATCGTGGCATTTGCGCTATAACTTTTTTTTCTGCAACCTTTCAGAAGCTAAAAAAAAACCCATTTGAGCAGAAATCACACTGAAGCTCACGTCCGAATTATAGAGCTTTTCGCGCTATATTTGTGGAGATATGATCTGAGGAAGTTGGCCTTTTTGCAGACTCCCAAATTACATTCCAAACAGGTAACTTGGGGAAAATCGTCATAACTTTTGTTTTGAGCATCAGATTGAAATTTCGTAAGAAGTTACAGAAAGAGGACGGACTATAGTTTCTTGTGTATATTTTTGAAATCCGAAGGTCAAAACAGTGACACGTGGCACTTCATACAAGTTCTCTCTTCTAAAAAGGTATATAATCAGGTCATCTTGGGAGATTGTGCATAACTCTTTCTTGGAGAATCCAATTTCGATCGGACTGGTGGCATTAGAAAGAGGACGCAAAGGACTACTGCAGATCGCGATTTCAGAACTGGAAGATCCAAAATTACAGAGTTATAGTTGTTTCAAGATCGAGCTCCTAAAATCAAGAAAAGGCGATATGAGGAAGTTGATGGCAAGGATCCGGTAAATTGGATACTTCATATGGAGCAATATTTTGATCTACATGGTGTACCACTGTTACAAAAGGTATGTATTGCATCTTCATATTTAGAACCGGATCAATTTTTATGGTATAAAGGGCTTTTTTCTCATAAACAACTTGTTACGTGGTCAATTTTCACGGAGGAAATGATAGCACATTATGTGGATACAAAGAGAAACACCTTCTTTAGCCAATTGATAAATCTCAAACAAAAGTGTTCAATGGCAGAGCACATTGAGGACTTCCAAAAATTGAATATAAGGGTAAATGATATTCTAGAGAAGCAAAGGATTGATGTCTTCATAGGTACTTTAAAGGATAACATTCAGCATGAGGTTCGTCTTTGGGAACTTGATTCATTGGAGAAGGCATTCAGGTGGGCAAGAAAAATTGAAAGTGAAATTATGGAAACAAGGAATACCACCACTCACGACTATAATTATGAAAGTGTTTCTTCTCCTAGCCTTCCACAACCTACAAGGATTACACCTCAACAATTGGAAGAAAAAAGAGAAAAGGGGCTTTGTTACAATTGTGATAGCAAATGCACTAAAGGTCATAAGTGTGCTGAGAAAAAACTATTTTACATAGAGTATGAAGAGAAGGAAGAAAAGGATCAAGAAACATCAAAAGAAGAGGATATACACTAGGAACCAACCCCAGAGAAAAAAGAAATGAATCTGACCATATCTTGTAAAGCATTGGAAAGAATTACTACTCCTCAAACTCTCAAGATGGAAGGACATATCAAGAAGAAAAAGGTTGAAGAAGTGAAAGATCACATCAAGAAAGAAGAAATGAATCCAACCATATCTTGTAATGCATTGTCCGGAATTACCACTCCTCAAACTATCAAGATAGAAGGACATATCAAGAAGAAAAATGTTCGAGAAGTGAAATATCACATCGAGCATCAAGAAATGAGTCCAACCATATCTTGTAAAGCATTGGAAGAAATTACCACTCCTCAAACTCTCAAGATAGAAGGACATATCAAGAAGAAAAAGGTTGAAGAAGTGAAAGATCACATCGAGAAAGAAGAAATGAATCCAACCATATCTTGTAATGCATTGGCCAGAATTACCACTCCTCAAACTATCAAGATAGAAGGACATATCAAGAAGAAAAATGTTCGAGAAGTGAAATATCACATCGAGCATCAAGAAATGAGTCCAACCATATCTTGTAAAGCATTGTAAGAAATTACCACTCCTCAAACTCTCAAGATAGAAGGACATATTGTTATATACCTAGGGGGGATAATATGGGGTACCAAGGGAGGTACCCAAGGTAATAATGTAATAATGGGATGGGCCATAGTAATAAATAAGGTGGTTAACCCATTTCATGTAAGGGACCACAAGTAGTTAGTAATAATGTAATGGGCCCATGGTATTAGTTCGATGGTATGAGGGAACCATGGTAATGATCCATGGTATTGTATGTATGAGGCTTATATAAAGGCTAGAGATTCCATGTCAAGGGATATTGTCAAGGATTATTGTATGAACAGGCATATGGTTTGTGGAGTGTTCTCCTTCCTTAAGGAGTGAATGTATGGTGTTGCCCTACCTTAAGGGTTTGATCAATAAAGAAGCATTTCTATTTCTATATTCAGATCTTATTATTTCTAGGTTTATTTGCAGTGTCTTATATTTTCATATCAGATCTATAATATTTCCGAGTTAGATCTATAGAACACATATCCCCCCTAGGTATATAACACATATCAAGAAGAAAAAGGTTCAAGCAGTGAAAGATCACATCGAGCATCAACGACAAGTTCTCCAACTTTTAAAGGATAACGCCACTTTGGTGAAGAATCGAATGAAAGAAAAAGTATATCAATATCATATGTTACACAAAAATATCGTCACCATGATTATTTGCAGTCAGTATGGGTCTATTATCGCTTGTACTGTCCTCCTAAGCAAGTCTAAGACCTCAGCTCTTCAAATCAAGCTTTGGAAGTGGGAGAAAGACATTAAAATTCAATGTAACTCTGGTTCCGCACTTTCTCCCATGGTCACCTGCAGTCCCGCACCTTCTATGTACAAAAGTTGCGTACCTACCTGCTTTGTTCCTAACGGTGCAGGTGCGGACCCCTGTGAAAGTCAAAAGGTGCAATTTTTATCTTAAAAAACTCACTTTGGGTTAATTCTAGAGTTTTCTAGAAGGAATTTTGACGTGGATTGTTCGCTCTGAGGTGGTTCATGCATCCCAAAAGAGAAGGAGCTAATCCCTTGACTAAAGGAGCTATCCCTTTGAAGGAGGGCTTTATCCCTTTGAAGGAGGACCTAGTAACTTCCCTCCATTGCACTATAAATACAGGCATTGGGGTGAGGACTAGAGAGGTTAGAAGCTGAACATTTTGAGGGTAAATGCTGGTGAAATTGAGACTCTTTGGTTGAGCTTGAGAGGAGAGATCACATACCTCTTGGTTCCATTGGAGAGTGAGTGAAAATTGTCAAAGTAGAGGAGACATCTTGTTGGACCCTGGGAGGAGCTTGTACAACGTCAAGGCAAAGATTGTAAGGTTCTTCTTCTTTTGAATTAATACAATCAAACTCATTTTTCTCAACAAGTATCTTATGTTATTTGTTTCATGGACTCCTTGACTTTCATGTTAAATATGTTTTATGCAATTGGTTTTTCAGGTGCTATTTAATGTGTTTGCCTTGTTTGTGTTTGCAGATTCGCGAAAAGGAGCTCATTTGGATCAAAGGAGCGAGGGCATCCACAAGCTTGCGTTGGACCAAAGGTAGGCCCTAAAAAACCTTTGTTTGTTATTGTTAATTGAAACATATTTAGAGAAAGATAGTGTCTGGTTGGCCTGTTTGTCGTTAGGTCTTCTTTAGATTCTAGGAAGGTCTATCTTGTCCGCAAGATCGACTCATTCCGCGCGACAAAATGGCAACTCCGCTGGGGACTTGATTGTTTTCTTTGTCTATACTTTGACCTGAGAAACTGTTTTTCCTGTTTCTGTTTTTGACTTGATGATTGTGGGATTGGGTGAATTTAGTTAATTTTGAGTTAGTTTTCATTTTTCATAGTTTTGGGAGAGGTACGCACCCTCTGAGTTAGGCACAGTGCGTACCTGTACGCACTTTTCCTTTGTGCACAGAGCGTAGACACACCTGTGTAAACAGGTTGCCTGCGTACCCTGTCAAAAACTTGAAAAATTTTAAATTTTCCTCTTTTTATCAGTTTAGAATTTGTTTATAGGTTTTAGCCATTGCCCAGACCTGCTTGTTCCCTGTCAAAAACTTTCCTTGGTTTGATTTCATTAGCATGAGGGTTTTAGGTGGAATTCCTAGGAATTTTGCTTGTTGGGTTTGTTTTTCGTTTTTGGTTGTGTAGTGGCTCTGAGCTTAGAAGCCCTAGGGACCTCAGATTACCTTGGTGTCTACTGGTCTTCTTGTGAGTCTGACCATTTATGAAATCTCCCCTTGTTGAGGAATTCGCTTTGAGTTTTCTCATTTCAAAATTTCGAAAAGCTTGTAGTTGAAAGTTTGGAATTTTCATTTTTACAAAAAGAAAACGAAAGATTGGTTGTTTTTTGACTAATTGTGATTCTGCATAAATTAGTCCTTAGCTCACATTTAGCTAAGTAAAACATCCTCAAAAAGACTTTTAGTAGGCTTTGACTTCAAGTAGCTTTTTATAGTTTGTAGCTCTCAAAGTTAGTCATTTTCATTAGTTTTGAGTGTTTTATTTACAAAATATAAAAAAAAATCTCTTTTGAAAAGTTTGTTTTTGTAGTGATTGAGTGCTTTGAAAAGAAAAGGGAAATTTGTGTGAAATAACTAGTTGTCTCGTTTTTGAGTGCTTTGGAAAAGGAAAAGCTCTTCTTTTAATTTGTTTAATTGAGAAAGATTTGTGTTTACAAAGTGTTTGCATTCTCAAACTCTTTCTTAGTTTAGAAGTTCATCGAAGAGAAAAGATTGTTTAAATCATCTTAGGTGCAACTTTTTAGTGATTTCGAGTCGAGTCTTTACACCACGAGTTTCATCTCCACCACCTCTTGACTTAAACAACAACCACTAAAATTAACGCTTAAAGTAAAATTCACTTAGTAACATTTTATTTCTAGGGCTCTGATACACCAACTTAGCTTAGGCTAGTGTCTTGGAGTAGGAGAGTAATTAACTCTCCAAGACAGTAAAAACAAACAAGTAGCTGTATCTTGTGGTAGGAAGAAATCCAATTGTTGCATTTATGCTCTGGGAAAGCTCCTCTTAAAGGAGAAGCACGAGATCGTGTCTGAACCAGTGTGGGAATCAATCCTTCCTCGTTGGGAACGACGCCAGATATTCACGTATTAAAAACGGTAAACCTCGGATTAACCATTATCGAGGAGCCTGGGGTCACTTGTTGGTAAACCTTGGATTATGTCAAGGAGCCTTCAAGGGGATTGAGCTTGCTACTCTGCCCTTGCGTGCGTATCGGATCGTAGACTATTCCCCCAGGTGTATTTGTCTCAGTTGGTAGCCTTAGTGACCATATTCTTTAGGATTATTCCTAAGGTGACAATGGTGGGAAGATCCCACTGTACCTGGAGCAGACGTCGGCTAGACTCACTTGGATTTTCTGGGGGGTTCACTTCACTCGAGACGGTTAAAGTGGAGGAACTTGGTCCAGTCTATTCATTAAGCAGGTTGTCGGGGTAACTGTTCCAACCGCCATTTCTGTACTGAATTCTGCGACATTGGATTTCATCACCAACTAGTGTTTTCGGTCCGGAAAGTTACTATTTGTGTGTGTTTGATCTCTAGATTCTTTAGGCGTGTGATTCAAATTTGTTTGATTCTTTAGAGGCTTTAGGTATTTTTCATTGAGATTTTACTTTGTTTACGTGTGAAGTAGTTAAAAGTTTTTAACTGTGGCTGAATTACCGAGACAGTCCCGTAGACTTCGGGGCCAGTCTCCTGAGTTTGTAGCCGTGGCCGATTTACTGAGGAAGTCCCGTAGACTTCGGGGCCAACCTCCTGAAGAAGTCTCGAGCCATCTTGAAGGCTTGAAAGTCCTCGTAACTCCTAGTGGCAGTAAAGTTGGGTCACCTGAAGAAGGAGAGTCTTCGTTGGTTGTTCATCCTGATTACCAAACTCTAGAAACAGGTTATAATCCTGAAGCTATTTCGGTTTCCGAACTTGCTGGTAGCTTTTCATCTACTAGTGATATAGGCGAAGAACCTGAGATATCTGAACCTGTTACTCCAACATCGGGGTTTGTCTCTCCAACTTCTAGTGCTCCTAATTCACCTAGGGTAGAAAGAGTAATCACCGAAAATCTTCCTTCTGGTTTGATAGCTATTGAAGAACTTGCTCCGGAAGAAGAAATAGGCATCCCTATCCCTGAAAATCAACCTGTTATTGATCTAAGGGAGCGTGAATCAATTTTTTACAGTCCACCTAGAAGTACTACTTGGTATCTTTCTTTAACTAATTATTTGGAAAACCCAGTGTTAAGTTTTTCACCACCTCGTACTCCTTATCAACCTAGGGGTTTTTATACTCCCGTAAATATGTCAGGTCAGTCGTCCATGTTTACTCAATCACCTGAATCTTTTTTGTACGGCGGTCCTTCTGTTCCCTCTGGGTATCAGTCACTTTCTGGTACTTTTTCGGGAGCATCTCCTCAACCCATTGAACAAGGGTTATTCACTGGAAGCAATGGTGCAAAGCCGTTGAGCGTAGAAGACATTCTTATGATGTCAGGTTCTATTCCCAATTCTCAACCTCAAGGTGGCCAGTTACCGCCTGGGGGGCAACCTCAATTAACGCCTGGGGGGCAACCTCAAGGTACACAATTTGCATCTGGGGGGCAACCTCAAGGACAGTACGTGCCTACGGTACAATACATTCCTCAAGGTCAACCCCAGACTCAATATGTACCCCAAGGTCAACCCCAGTACCAATTTATACCTCAAGGTCAACCTCAGTATCAGTACATGCCTCAGGGGTATCTACCCCAAGGTCAGTACTCGAACCAAGGTTTCCAACCACCTCAAGGTCAATCTTATGTTCAAGGGACGGGAAATGTACCTTTCAATTATCAAACCTACCCTCAACCCGATTATGGTCCTCAATATTCTCAAACTGTTATGGGTCAGTACCCCGGAATGAACATAGTGTGGGATCCATCGCAAACTCAACAGGTGTTGCAGCCAAATGTACAGTTTTCATCTCAAACTGGACAACCCTTAGTTTCTGGTTCACCCCAGCAACCAGTCCAGTCTAATATTCAAACTTCTGTACCTTCGGTAGTTTCTCAATCTGGGCCTATTGCGCCTAGTACTCCATCTCAAACGACTGTTGCAACTGCCGCAACATCTGTTCAATCTACCCCACCTACTTTCTGGAGTATCGACAGCTCCGGTTTCTACTGTTCCTGTATCTACTCCTCAGAAATCTTTACCACCGTCTGGATCTACGATTCAAACTACAGTTCAGATGCCTGTAGGACAACCTGGTTTAAGTACGGTTGTTACAAGTCAACCACAATTCACTTATCAACCGTACCAGGGACAGTACCAATTCGGTCCTGCTGTCCAGCAGCCAGTTTATCAGTATCAACCGTATCCTGGGTACACTTATCAACAACCTCAACAACCCCAGTACGGTCCAGTTAATCCTGGTTTTCCAGGAGGATACAATATCCCGAACGCAATTCCTATTCCTAGTTATCTTGGATATCCTCCTCCTGGGGCTGGTCTCATGACCCAGAGTTTTAGGGATCCTAATCGGCAGCTACCGTTTATCGCAACTTTGGACTTACCAGACTTGTCGCGCCTAACGAACGATCCAATTAATTATCTTCTGTTTTGGCTGCCAATGCCGAACAAGTTGCCCAGTGACATTCCCAAGTTCGAAGGTAAATCTGGAGAGGACCCGTCAAACCATGTGATGACTTACCACCTCTGGTGTGCGTCTAACTCCATCACAGATGATTCGATCCGTCTTAGACTTTTCCAGCGCACTCTAATTGGTCTCGCAGCCAAGTGGTACATTGAGTTACCGCGAGGCACTTTTTATAATTTTAGCCAGTTAGCTACCTCGTTTTTAACTCATTTCCAGTTGCCAGTCCGATATGACAATGGCACGGAATTATTAACTTCGCTAAAACAATCAACATCCACGTACATTTCAGATCATATTCATGAGTGGAGACGTCGACGACGTTTAGTGAAGGTATTTATTCCGGATCAAATCTTGGCTGAGTGGTTTGTAAAATCTTTGTTGCCAAGGATCACTGAAGATGTTGCTAAAGCCGGAGTTGTTACTGAGGAGCAAGTGATTGCTCAAGCACAGTACCTTGACTTGGTCTATACTCAGTCAGGTACGTTACACGAAAAGATCCCCGATCTTCCCAAGTCAAATCAAATCACCGCAGCTCCTTCGGGATCTCATGCCGCTGACGGTATGATTGGTACGGTTAACACTAAAAGTAAGAAGAAGTCTTCCAAGAATTCTTCTCCTATCATAACCTTGCCTGATTCCCCGACAGGAGATTCTTCTTCAGAGGTTTCCGCCGATATTCACGTTGTAGAATCATCTACGACTAAATCAAAATCCGGTGGAAAAAAGAAAGGAAAGAAGAAGAATAAAACGGACAAAAGTTCAAAAGAGAAATCTGAAAAGGCGGAATCCAATGATGAAAAGTGCAAACCTCGTTATCCATGTCTCATTTGTGACGAAGAACATTTTACAAGAGACTGCCCTCATCGAGCAGAGGTTGCGAAGATCGTCAAAGGTTCCCAAACTCCTGCTGTTTTGAAGGATCCATTTCCAAATCAAGATAGCAAGATGATAGGTTCTTCCTCGAGTGCCAATGAAGAACCCATATTGATGATGTCCCATGTAAGGGTTGCGACTCGATCGCAAGATTATGGTAGTAAAAGTATTGTTGATGGCAAAGAAGCAGAATCTTCTCATTCTAATCCATCAACCTCAGCTCCCGGTTCCGATCCACTGCAGATCGAGAAACCTAATCCAGACTTAGTAATCAAACCACCCGCCAAGGGTATACTTCGAAAGTTAGCTTTCAATCCACATGCGAGAGCGGCTCAGAATTATAACATTGTTGAGGATTTAGCTGTTTCACCCTCAGCAATGTCGGCTTTGGAAGTGCTGCAATCATGCCCAGCACAGCGTAAATTACTTTTGTCGGCTATAGGAGCTGTTGATGTTCAGGACCCGAACCTAATAATCTTTGATCTAGAAAATAGTACACTGCGGTTGCCTCATCAAATGGCTTTCCAGATCCCATTGATAGTCAAAAACAGGCCTATTCATCGGACTGTAATTGATGAGGGAGCCTCAACGTGTATTATGTCGATACAGTGTTGGAGATCGCTTGGTTCTCCTTCACTAAATCAATCCCCGACAATTCTTAAGGCCTTTGATGGCCGTGGGTTTCATCCTTTTGGCATTCTACAGGATTTGCCTATAGGGGTTGAAGGAAAAACCGTTAGTCTAGATGTGGAGGTGGTTGATGCCCCTCTAGACTACAACCTTCTCTTGGGTCGAAGTTGGTCTTACGCTATGACGGCGGTCGTTTCATCGGTCTTTAGAGTCATAAAGTTTCCACATAACGGAAAGATCGTTACAATAGACCAGCTGGCTTACTTTTCATCCGACCCAGCCTCTTCGGAGAGTATTCAACATGTTGATAAAACGAGTATCCCATATAAGGATGTTGGAGTAGGATTAGTTAAAGATGTCGGTTTACTGGGAACGTTTCCTTTTCCTCCAGTCAACGCATCATCTTCATTTGCAACCATTCATATGATTACATCGGACACTATTTTTTATGACGATCCTTGGATCGTTCCTTCTGAATCTGAAATAGACTCATTTGGTAATTCCATGCCTTTGAGTCCATATGAAATTGCCTATGAAGCCGTGCAGTCTTTTGCCGACACGTGTTCAACCGAAAATGACTTAATGAATGTGGTCCGTGAGGAATCACTTTTCACATCAACCTCGGATTTAACTACGTTTTCTGAACTTGTTCACTCTGATGAGCAAATTCGTGAAATCCTATGTGTAGATGATTTACCATGGGAAGATCTCCATCACAGATCTTCGTTTTTACCTGAGGATGATCGTTTTGAAAATGATTTCTCATCAATCTTTACGACTGAATATGTCAAGGAACCTCAGAATCCAATGAAACATCCCGATTCAGAGTTAAATTTGGGAAACATCTCTCGAACTATTCCCATTGACATTTCGGTTAAGCCCGGAATTGTTGAGAACATTCATATAGGTGCCTCGTGTACATATAACGAAATCCAATTATATAAGGCCCTATTTCAAGAATTCCGCGACGTGTTTGCCTGGTCCTATGAGGAAATGCCAGGAATTGATCCCGCGATTGTTGTTCATGAGATCAAGACTTACCCGGATGCTAAACCCGTCCGGCAACGTTTGCGTCAAATTCACCCACGAAAAGCTGCTGCAATTAAAGCAGAAGTTGAAAAACTGTTGAAAGCAAGTTTCATTTATCCGATCTCGTTAACGGATTGGGTATCAAATATTGTTCCGGTTAACAAAAAACAGGGAACAATAAGAATATGCATCGACTATAGGGACATTAATCGAGCTTGTCCAAAGGACAACTACCCAACTTCCTATATCGATCAAATCATTGATGATTGTGCCGGCAGCGAAATATTTTCCTTTATGGACGGTTTTTCCGGATACAATCAAATCAACATTCTACCTGCCGATCAACCAAAAACGGCTTTCATTTGTCCATGGGGGACATTTTCTTATTGCAAATTACCTTTTGGGCTCAAGAATGTCGGAGCAACTTTTCAAAGGGCGATGTCTTATGCGTTTCATGACATCAAACACATTGTGCAACCGTATCTCGATGATTTGCCTGCTCATTCATTACATCGAGCTGACCACCTCGTCCAATTACGTGCAATTTTTATGAGGTGTAGGCATTATCGTATTCGGTTGAACCCACACAAATGTGTCTTCTGCATAGAAACGGGTCGATTGCTGGGATTTGTAGTTTGGAAAGCCGGCATTCGCGTTGATCCCTCGAAGGTCGAAGCTATTATCAATTTGCCTCCTCCTTCGAGTCTTCACCAACTCCAAAGTTTGCAGGGGAAAGCAAACTTTTTACGACGATTCATTCCTAACTACGCCGAGGTTACAAAGGGTTTTACACGGTTGTTGAAACAAAATACTCAATTTTCTTGGGATGAGATAGCTCAGAAATATTTTGATGCACTCAAACACGCGTTGACCCATGCACCGTTGTTGCATCCTCCCAACTACAACCAGGATTACTTTTTGTATCTCGCCGCCTCCCATTCCACCATTGGAATGGTCTTAGTTCAGGAAGATGAATTCGGAATGGAACATGTGATATATTACCTTAGTCGAACGTTAAATCCAACTGAGCTAAAATACTCACATGTGGAGAAATTGGCATTGGCAGCTGTTCAAGTTGTCCAACGTTTTCGTCACTACATTTTACTACGCAAAACTACAGTCATTTCAGATTGCAACCCTATGATCTACATTTTGACCAAACAATTGCTAGGGGGCAAGTACTCTAAATGGATCGTTATCCTGCAGGAGTTCGACTTGGAGTTTGAGAAATCTAAGTCTAAGAAATCTTTAGTTTTTGCAGAGTTAATGTGTGACTTCCCGCGTGCTGACATGGAAACTGTGGCAGAGGAGCCCATTGCGGACGAATCTTTGTTTCTAATCAGCACTTTAGATCCGTGGTATGGGGATATCATCGTCTATCTCCAGACCCAATCCTTTCGGTCAGAAATTTCAAAGTCGGAACGTCGGAAAATTCGCTTCCAGTCCCAACAATTCAAAATTATTGGAGATACTCTTTATCGCCGTGGGGCGGATTCTATTTTTCGACGTTGCTTAACTCACGAAGAAGCTGAAAGGGTTCTAAATGACTGTCACTCTGGAGCATGTGGCGGTCATATGTCTGGGTATGCCACAACCCAAAAGATATTGCGCGCTGGCTACTTCTGGCCGTCTTTATTTAAAGATTGTATTACGGCGGTCCGAAAATGCCACAACTGCCAGATTTTTTATCGTAAGATGCGCGCTCCACCTGCTCCTCTCCACCCTATAATTGTCGTTGGTCCTTTTGCCAAATGGGGTATCGATTTTATTACATGTGGTTTCACTCGGCCGGGGGGCATGCGTATATCATCCCTGCGGTAGATTATTTTACTAAGTGGGCCGAGGCGATGCCTACATTCGAGGCAGACGGCAAGACAGCTGCAATTTTCGTGTTCAATCATATAATTGCTAGATTTGGTGTCCCACAAGCGATAATCACTGATCATGGGCGTCATTTCGAAATGTTATGATGACCGAACTTACAGGCCAGCTTGGTTTACGTCACGATAGTTCAACTCCTTATTATCCACAAGCGAATGGTCTGGTTGAGTCCATCAACAAATTTTTAGTTATCATGATTCGACGAATCATTGGGATTCATCGGTCGAATTGGCACAACATGTTATTTTCAGCGCTTTGGGCGTACCGAACTTCAGTAAAAACATCAACAGGGTTCACTCCTTTCCAACTAGTTTATGGTTTGGAAGCCGTGTTACCCATTGAGTGCGAAATCCCGTCACTGCAAATGGCCATCGAGTTACTTCCAGCTACTTCCAAAGAGGAAAAGCGTTTGTTATACTTAGCTCAATTAGATGAGAATCGACGTGATGTTGCATTGGCGATCGAGACTCACGCAAAACGTATGAAAGCTCAGTATGATCGGAATGTGACCCCTCGAAATTTTTCGGAAGGAGACCTAGTGTTATTGTATGATCAAGCTAATGATAAATTAGGTGCTGGAAAATTCGTTCCTATGTGGCATGGGCCCTATATTGTCAAGCGAAAGCTAGCAAAAGGGGCCTATGAGTTGGTAGATTTTGACGGGGACTCTTTAGGTAAACCCAAAATGGTCTTTACTTGAAGAGGTATCATGCTTAAAAGAATGGGTATGGAGATTTTTAGTTAGGTTAGTTTTTCTTTCTAGCAAGTGTGTTTTAGTCGAAAAGTGTGCTTAGCTTAGAGAGTGTTTTTCGTCATTATTCCTGCTTATCTTGGTTTTACTCTTGATATTGCAGACGTCGATGCCTCTCCAAACATACATTGGATTTGCTGATGGTGCTTGTCGTAGTACACGGAACATCTCTTCCGCAGCTTGGGTTATCTATTCACCCTCTGACGAGTTAGTTTCTATGCATGGGGTAAGCCTCGGTCAAACAACAAACAACATTGCAGAGTACAGTGCAGTGATTGAATTATTGTTTGAATCTATTTCATTTGGGATTCGGAGTTTGATAGTGAGGTTAGATTCTGAACTCGTTGTATTACAGCTTAATAGAGTGTATGCCATTAGAAATCCAGTGTTATTAAGATTGTTTTTGAGAGTGCGTCTCTTGGAACGTGAGTTTGATTACATTGAATATCAACATATTCCAAGGTCTTTAAATACATTAGCAGATGCAATTGCTTCTCGAATGTTAAATAGACATTTGCAATAATCATACATGTAAATTTAAAACCATTTCATAACATGATTTACAAGATAAGCCGGTAAGAGTGATATATATATATATATATATATATATATAGGAGTGTGTCAAAAAATACATCGTCTTCGATCATAGGTTGAAAAACACCTTATGATCGGCAAAAATGATAAGTACAAAAAACAAAAATGTCACGTGCCCACAAAAGGCGATCATCCTATCACTGGTGATGATCTCTATAAGAAACCACTGCCCGGGCCACCTTGCAAAGGAACCTCCTAAAAGGTCCCGGGACTCCAATCACATAGCGCTGAAGTCGACGAGGAATGTCGTCTATAGTGGTCTCAGGAATATCCCCTGTCAAGCGCTCAAGATGGCCCTCCAACTCGGCCAAAACCTCTGCTGATTCGTCCTATGGGGCTGGCAAGGGTGCAACTGGTTGTTTCCTCTCGAAAGGCCGGAGAGCGGCTGGTCACTGTGGACCCACATCTGCATTTTAAATTTTTACTATCAGTTTTGAGACGATGCAAAAATAAAAAAATTTAAATAGAAAAGTTGAAAAGGATTTTACCTGACTCGTCCCACTGCTCTCCTGGTGGAAGAGCCATGTCTGGGTCACCACGGAAATCTATCCCAGCGTAAGGGAAGTCCTGAATGGCAAAAACCTGGTTTTCCAACCATTGGAAATACTCAGGTTTGAACCGAGCAACCTCTATCCTCTCGTCCGGGTGACGGGCCATGACTGCGACCCATCGCATCAGTTTGGGCTCTCGAGGAAGCCCAGCTCCAACAGTAAGATGCTGTGGGATCAGCATAGGAACCCTCTCCAGGCCAAAACTCACGACCAAAGCCCCATAACCAAAGGTCTTTAGTCGTCCGCTCTTGGTCCTGGTCAGTTGGCCTTTCACATTGGCCAGCACAGCATTGCACCAGTTGAAGATGGTGCCTTGAAAGCAATCAACTGCCATACGCATCTGGGATCCGGTGGCAACATGTAATGCGGCAGCTCTGCAAAGTCTGGTGACAGTAAACGCAATCACCATGAGCTCAGGACGGGATATGGTTTTTATGTCTATCCCTTTGTCTTTAGCCTGGCTGTTGCAGTACTCTAGCCGGAGGCTATCGACAGACTGGCCACCTGGCCTAGTCCCGTATAGAGTCAAGTCCTCGCCTCTATTAGGCAAACCAGTCAAGAAATAAATGTCCTTCGGCTCGATTTCGAGCCGGTGCCCGCCAATGAAGAAACACTGGTCCTGAATGCTCCACCTGTCAACCAGCCACTGTAAGAAATCTACCTGAGCCCTCATGCCAGGAATGGTCCAGAACTTGTACAGTCTGCATGCCCTCAAAGCATCAAGTGAAGGCTGATGATTCCATGCGGCGGTATCCACGTCCTCATGCTCTCGTTCGCGCCAATCTAGCATGATATATTCTCTGCATCAAGAATAAAGATTAATTAGATTGCTAGAAAAACTTTTGGTTGGTCCATTTTTGAGAAATTTTGGGTTCAAAACCCTTGCGGCGGGGTACGCACCCTCCACGTTAGACACAGTGCGTGGGTACGCACTTTGTCTACACGGAAGGTGCGGACCCCGAGCTTTTTCCCAATGGAGAAAAAGTCGGGGTCCGCGGGTCCGCAATGGTAAACCTGCGGACCCCCACGCGCGGGTTTTGTGCCTAAAAACCCTCTCAAAAAACAAAATGAGGGGCTAAATCGAAAAACTAAACGGTTGAAAATAAAGAGTAAGATGATGTGGATTACCTGGAGAAGACGGCGCTCGATTCCGATGGTCGGATTTTCCACAATCTTCACGGGAAGTTTTCTAAGCAAAAGCACTATTTTCTCACCCAAACTCGAACGGTAAAAATGAATTGTCAAAACCCATTTTTATAAGTTTTTTGAGTAAATGAATTCCAAATTTGTTTATGTTTCACTTTGAAAAGGTATTTTACGACATTTTTATCCATTTCAAACAGGTATGAGTAATGTTTGTGTCTTTGTGCAGAATACAGGATTGTTCAGGCGAAATCTATTATTTTCAACGAAAAAACAAGTAGAGTCATCTTTTAAGCCCTTTTCTGACTCCTAAAACATGCAAAGATTGCCGAGCGTTTCTTTTACACTCGTTAAAACGGAATTAAAAGACGGTCCACTTACAGCTCTTTTCCGACCGTAAAAAACATGAAAATATTGCCGGATTTTTTTCGTTTCAAATTCGATATGGGTTATAAAACGACGTGTCGTTGATCGCTTTTTTACTTTTTCGGGTCAGTGACACTAATAACGAAAAGTACTCCTTGGTCGTAAAAGAACAAGCGGTTCTCTCAAGTATTATTTTATACTTTTTCGGGCTTGGGAGACACAAATTTACGAAAAAGGTCAACCCTGGAGTCTTCTTAAGTTTTTTCAGACTCTCTAAAATTGAAAAACACCGAGTTTCTCCTATACTGGACTCGTTAAAATTTCACAGTAAAGGACCTGTTCAATTACAAACAGGAATGAACCACTCCTTCTTAGGGTTCGAATCTAAACTAAGTTGGACTCATCCGAAGGATGAGCTTATAATCAAGCAAATGTTATCCTCCTCAAGCTTGTAAAAAATAAAGAGGTACTTGCCAGAAATGGTGGGGGAAAAGAGAGGAAAATGAGTCTGTTTGTCATACTTTGTAACCACTCTTGAACACGACACTTTTATTCACCTGGGTTGGGAAATCCTTTGCCTAACAGTTGATCAAACCACATTGAAAGTCTTCAGCCAGTTTCTGGGTATTAACTTTGGGTCAATTGTCACCAAGCCATCTGTTGTGTCGTTATGTGTTCAAGAGGTCACTGCCAATAAGCCATTCATCTGCAAAATATCTGTCATCCATCTTGACCATCCCTGAGTCAGTCCTTGCAACTAAATTTCTTCAACTTGATCTATGATTTCGTGTTGTGGGCTTGCCTACGACGGATTGCTTTCTATCGACATCAGCACATTATCTAGAAAGATGATCTAGGAATCATCAGTACCTTGAAATCTGCATGCCTCAATGGCAGGTTTCTCGCCTTTGACGACAGTGTACATCATTGACTTTCGATCGAAGGATTCCGTGACATGTTCGACATCAACACATCTACTCACATCTCATGGATTGTACTGGGTACTTTGAGAGCCATTGACATCACTGGTGGTTTCTCTCACACTTGTTAACAGTTTACATCATTCACTGGTAATCAAGTGGTTTCTACCATGTTCGACATCAACACATTTATTCGCATGGATAGAATCGTACTATTTCGGGATATAGCAATGAAGACCCTGGATCTAGTTTCCACCATCCAGGCTGCGAGGAATTTTGTATTCACTATGTTGTGGACTATTCATAAACAGATGGCTGTGTCCATACTGTGTTCACACGAGTCTATACTTATGATGTTTTACAAGATCATTCCTGTATCAGACAATAGATAGTTTTTCTAGTTAGTTTTGATCTGAGTATGGGAATGCCTACCTCAGCGATGATATGATCTCATATATATATCTTGCATTGAATGTTTTTACAGGTTCCGACCGGGCTCTCCACAAGATAATCCTCGAAATGATAAAGTACTTCACTCTTCCTATATGATAAATGAAATCCTCATCTACTACAGACTTCGCACTTTAGGGGGCAATCTGTTACACAAAAATATTGTCACCATGATTATTTGCAGTCAGTATGGGTCTATCATCACTTGTACTGTCCTCCTAAGCAATTCTAAGACCTCAGCTCTTCAAATCAAGCTTTGGAAGTGGGAGAAAGACATTAAAATTCAATGTAACTCTGGTTCCGCACTTTCTCCCATGGTCACCTGCGGTCCCGCACCTTCTGTGTACAAAAGCTGCGTACCTACCTGCTCTGTTCCTAACGGTGCAGGTGCGGACCCCTGTGAAAGTCAAAAGGCGCAATTTTTATCTTAAAAAACTCACTTTGGGTTAATTCTAGAGTTTTCTAGAAGGAATTTTGACGTGGATTGTTCGCTCTGAGGTGGTTCATGCATCCCAAAAGAGAAGGAGCTAATCCCTTGACTAAAGGAGCTATCCCTTTGAAGGGGGGCTTTATCCCTTTGAAGGAGGACCTAGTAACTTCCCTCCATTGCACTATAAATACAGGCATTGGGGTGAGGACTAGAGAGGTTAGAAGTTGAACATTTTGAGGGTAAATGCTGGTGAAATTGAGACTCTTTGGTTGAGCTTGAGAGGAGAGATCACATACCTCTTGGTTCCATTGGAGAGTGAGTGAAACTTGTCAAAGTAGAGGAGACATCTTGTTGGACCCTAGGAGGAGCTTGTACAGCATCAAGGCAAAGGTTGTAAGGTTCTTCTTCTTTTGAATTAATACAATCAAACTCATTTTTCTCAACAAGTATCTTATGTTATTTGTTTCATGGACTCCTTGACTTTCATGTTAAATATGTTTTATGCAATTGGTTTTTCAGGTGCTATTTAATGTGTTTGCCTTGTTTGTGTTTGCAGATTCGCGAAAAGGAACTCATTTGGATCAAAGGAGCGAGGGGATCCACAAGCTTGCGTTGGACCAAAGGTAGGCCCTAAAAAACCTTTGTTTGCTATTGTTAATTGAAACATATTTAGAGAAAGATAGTGTCTGGTTGGTCTGCTTGTCGTTAGGTCTTCTTTAGATTCTAGGAAGGTCTATCTTGTTCGCAAGATCGACTCATTCCGCGCGACATCGTATTAAAAAAAGTTTTGATGTAGGTGATTGGGTATTTTTACGGCTACATCTCAAGCAAGCTATTTATGAGAAGGAAATGTTGACAATGCTACATGCACTTAAGAAGTGGCGACCTTACCCAATGGGAAGACACTTCAAGGTAAAAATGGATCATGATAGTCTTAAATACTTTTTAGAACAAATATTATCTTTAGAAGAACAGAAAAAATGGGTCACAAATATGTTGGATTATGACTTTGACATCTTCTACAAAAAAGGGAAGAAAATTTTTGTTGCAAATGCACTCCCAAGAAAGGATGAGGATGTGGAAGCATTGCTTTGTGTTATTTCTATTATTCAACCATATTGGATAAACGAAGCAAGGGATGAATGGAAGAAGGACGAAGAAGTGTGGCCACCCATCCAAAAGTTGCAGAAGATCCCAATTCAAACAATATTTCCAAAACTTGAAGAGGAAAGAAAAATCATATTGGAACATGGAGCAGTCATAGAAACAAGAACTCGATAGCTACGAAATCGATCAATTTCAGAGTATCTCATCAAGTGGAAGAACTTACCCACTGAAGATTCCACATGGGAGGATAAGAGTTTTATACAGAAGCATCAAGAACTACTCAAGCGTTGAGGACAACACTTTTTGAAGGAAAGGGGCATGTTAGGCCCCTATACTACTAGTGTAACCCCTTATTTTTATTAGTACAACCCCCTTATTATATTGTTGTGCTCATATAGTCCCCATATTGTTATTATTGTGCCCCATAGAAGCCCACTATTGTTATTATTGTGCCCTTACATTATTATTGTTATGTCGGCTCTGATTATATTATGACTCCTTAGACTCCTATATATAGAAAGGAGGTCTTGTCATTTGTATCATCTAAGAATTGTTCATTTGTGCAATGTAAAGGAGGTTGCTGCCTCGAAGAGGCTTATTTCTAAGGCGTTGATCTATATTTTCTATCTTTTTGTGAACTGGTTTCATAACAGCCTAAGAATACAACAGTAGCCTAACACAGCTTTGACCAGGGGATCAAAAAACGTGGCTATGATACTAATATTGTAGACAAACAATATTTCATTTGATATTGAATAAAAATATATTTGTAATAAATGTCTTGATAGATATATAATTGATAGAATGGTGATGTTACAAATGAGGGGCCCATGTTATAAATACTAGGCAGGGTGCCCTTTCACATAAAGAGTCGTGTCCTTGTGGATAAGAAACACCTTTACATCTTTTCATATAATATTATTTACTATTACTATTATGTTTGCTACATTTACTATGTAATTTATACAATTGATTGCTTCCACCTAATAATAAAACTTAATCCCTTATATTGAATCATACATCTAGCCATTTCCTTTGAGATTTGATTATTTCTCTCAGCAACACCATTTTGTTGTGGTGTCTATGGAACAATATGTTGCATTTGAATACCCTATGTAGTGTAGTAACTTGTGAATTTGCTTTTAGCATATTCACTTCCATCATATGTTCTTTACCTTTGTACTTGATGTATAAAGTGTTTTTTACAAAGGCCTGGTAAGCCAAAAACAAGTCAAAAACTTCACTCGTAAGATTTAAGAAGTAAACTCAAATGGATCTAGGTAAGTCATCAATGAAAGTCAAGAAGTACTCATACCTAGAGAAAGAAGTATAAAGAGGACCACATAAATCACTGTGAACAAGCTACAAAGGGGAAAAGGTGTGCCAATAGACACATTTGTCAAAACTATCACGATGATGTTTTTTAGGAACACAACCAACACAAACGCCATTTGCAAGAAACAATAGGAAGCCCAAAGGCAATATTTTGATTACATAGTCACTACAACGAACAATAGTTTATATGGCCAAACTATTCATGCCAAAGTTTATTTTATTCATCATTCTGAGAAATAAAAATTGATGGAAAATATTACAATTCAAAGTTATCAAATTTGTACAACCTCATAATATCATCAACAATTCTAGTTGCAAGGGCATGCTTAAGAAATTTTAAATCTTTAATTACAACTTCATGAGGTGAAAACTTTGTTGTTTAACCTCCACGTAAATGAGTGATCTGATATATCAATAAAAGACTATAGGAAACATTTGAAACACATAATACACTATCGAAATTACCAATATTTACCCAAACTAATCTAAACCCTACAACATTATAAGATCTCACTAAAAAATATTTGTTTGATATTACAATCATTTAGAGCAAAAAAAATGGCTTTATCATTATCCGTATGATAAGATGCTCCAAAATCAATAAGTTGCTCATCAGAAAAAGAAGTCGATGTTACATTGAAGGAGAAACCAAAAGAAAAAAGTGTCCATTAGCAAAATGTTAGAAAAATAAGAATCAAAATTAATACGTTTCTATATTGATGCTTATAAGGCCTCCATCTTTTTAAAAAATTTAGACTTTAATGACCAGCTCACTCACAAAAATTGTAATGTTTGTTAGTCTTCTTAATTTTTTATTTTGGTCATTTGCCACCATTGGGAATAGAAACTAGTTGAGAGGGCTTGGGACAGTCATTTTGCTTGTAGTTGCAATGATGTTACTTCTTTGTATGTTTCATTTTATCTTTATGTAGGGCCACTAAGGTTTCATTGGATGTACTATATTGTTTATCACTCCCAAGATGCAAGAGTTGGTCTTGTTCCCTAATTAAAGGGATCTTGATATGAAACCCTTAAGCTTTTCTACTGGCATAAAAAATAGAAACAAACACAACATATGCAATATCAAACTTGGCTAAAATAACATATATGCATCAGTCATTCTTCATATTGATTTTACAATTTTTAGTTAAAAGTCTAAGCATTTTGAACTTGGGTAAATAATCTCCAATGCAAGAAAAAACATTAGGAGATAGCAACATTATATGATTTTCAAGTTGATGGGCTTGAACCACATTGTATTTGCCAAATACTTCAATAAATTTTCTCAAGCTTCATCCAAGTCATTAATTCCTTGAAGATAAAACATTTAATCAAAATAAATAGACATTCTATTAATTCACATGCTTCATCATTCTTAAAATCCCATTTGATTTCTTTTTTAACATCATTTTTTTTTATTTGCACAAGTTAATCTGTTACAATTCTTTACTTTTCAATACATCTTCTATATGGGATTTCCATGAAAAGTAGTTGGCATTGATAAACAAAATATCAATAGCCATATTAAAAATATGTAGATAATAGAGATTCAAAAGTTGAAACTCATTATCTCAACCAAAAGCTCTCGAAAAAATAAACTATTAAAAAAAGACGTCATCAAAAATGGATTTTGGATGTGAAAGTTGTGTTTTTTTAATGCATAAAAGGTGACAAACATGCCACATGTTAGAGAGAAGTTGGCCCACATAGTGATGGATGCACAATGAAGTTGTTAGGTAAAAAAAGATCCCCTTCCTTCTCTAACTTTTCCCATAGGCACACTTTATAAATAAATTATTTATGATCTCATCCACTTTTATAGTTAAGTGAAAATCATTTTTACACTAAAGTTATTTTATAAAATGAAGTTGAATGCAAAAGGTAACTTTCAAAAATATATATTAAAACTACTTTATAGTGATTTATTTTTATAATTTGAATGAAATACAATTAGCAACAAAGTTGTGAAATAACTTATGAATGCATGAACTTCTTAAAAATTAACTTGAAAAAAGAGATTTGAACTCAAGACCTCGTAAGAAATAACATAACTTTTGAATAAGTGAGTTAATACAAAATATATAAAAACTTTAATGAAGGAAAATGAGGGCCTTTGATTTGTCGAAATTGTACAAAACACACAACAAAGTGTACATAGAGTTAGAAAATCATAAAAGGAAGGAATATCTTCTTTATCTTTGATAATTACTTGAGATGTTCTTAAATTCTTATTAACTAATCATCAAGCAACTACCAAAACCATAAACATGAAGATCAAGGACACAAGAAATAGGCTCTCAGCCAAGAAAAAACCCCTCTTCTAGGTGAAAATCCAGAAAATTATTCTCTTCTTTCATGAACCAAATCAAATGAGACAACCAAGACAAGTGACCTTTTCCAATCCACCCAGTCAACCTCCCATGTAGACAAGTCAAAATTTAGTCAAATTCTCACAAGTCAACATTAATCATCCTCCAAAATTTGAGTCAAACAATCTCTCTGCAACATCTAAAATTTTGTTTTGCAATAGATCGAACCTACAAAAACCCTAACTCGCACATGTGGTGGAAAAATGGAGAATCTCGGCTTCTTTTTGTTGGGTAAAGATTCCTTCTTTCTTCACTTGTCTTGTCTCCCCTTTCTTTACCCCACACCTTTTTGGCTTCTTTTTTGCACCTCTAGTCGCAGATTGGGTTCTTGTATGAATAGTTTCTCAGTAGGTCAAATGCATGGGTATATATAGTAGTTTGAAATTCCTCTATTAGGCTGACATGAAGAAAAAGGGCATACCAATTTGGTGGTGGAGTATTGCATGACCAAATAATCTTCTTTCTTTGACACAATGAGCCCAAGAAAGGTCTTTTACATCATGACTAAGACTTTGACTCAAAACACAAACCCTAGATCACTTAATGGGTGCTTTTGACCTAAAAATAAAATAAATAAGCATGAAACCCATGCTAATAAATAGTTTTTATTTTACAAATAATTTTATTTTTCTTTCTTTTGACATATGCATTACATCATGACTCAAATACAATTATGAAGACCGATACTAGTTGCATTTCTCAATACATAGACCAAAAAGAGTAGCAAACTAGGAATATAGCAAAAAACCAAAATATGAACTTTGTAAAAAAAAATTAAAATGCAATATCCAATCTTTATACCTCTAAATATGGCAAAAAATGATGTACATTGGGTGAAAAAAAAACTTTTTGAGTGAAATAAAAAGCATTTCCAACTAAAATCAATGCTTCAAACACAATGGAATGGTTCAATTATTGGAGAATGTAACTAGATTCGGTCTTCATAATTTCCTTTGTAATTATGACATTATATATATCTGTAAAAAGAGAAAAAGGATTATTATTTTAAGCATGGGTTTCATGCTCAAATTGATTTGTCATTAGTCCACTTGGGATAGCTCAATTGGCAAAGGTCGTGGAAATGAAGTCTCACCGAACCGGAAGCTTTGGGTTCAAATCTTGTGTTATCCCCCCGATCAGGGTGAGAAGTTGGACATGATGAAGATGTATTCCTACCAAGCTTACAAAAATAAATGATTTGTCACTAGGTCAAGCATGTTCTTCATGCTCCTGGGGTTTATTGAGTCAAGAGAGTCTGTGTCATCTGTATAAGGCCCATTTGGATAATTTGTAATAGGAAAGAGAAATTATTTTTGAATCTAGAAAAGGCAAAATGACCTCCAAGGCTGAGTCGGCCCTACGATTGAAAAGTCGGCCTAGGAAAGCCCTATTCAACCTCCAGAGAAGGGTATATAAAGGAATAAGATTTGAATGATTTAGACAAACATAAGTTCGATTTGAAGCAAGAAAGAAGAGGCAAGAGGAGAAAAGGTCAAAGAAGGATACAGAAAGTCAAAGAAGAAGAAAATAACTTGTTTTTGTGCTTACTCTCTCTCACATGTGTGAAACTAGGGTTTCTGCAGCTATTGGTAGGCCGACAATTGCAAGTCTAAAAATTAGACCTAAGATAGTGGGCCGAAAAGTTTGTGTTAGAAAAAATAATTTATAATTCCTGATTGATTTCTAAGAATACACATATAATTATGTATGTAGTATATTGTATTAGATGATAATATTAGAATGATGATTACAAGGCTGAGGCGATGCTCCTTTAATAGGAGTTGACTGGCCATGCCTAATCAGAGAGACATGTCCTTTGAGACTAATGTCTCTTCATTTAGTTAATTAATTATTAATTAATTGATTACAATTAACAATTTAATTATTTAGGTAATATTTTAACATTTAAATAATTTTATGAATTTAAATTCATAACATTGCCTTCCCCTTAAGATGCTTTGTCCTCAAAGCATTGGTAGGTTTGGGTGTTGATGAAGAAAACGTTTTGATTCCCAAGATGAGTCTTCCACTGGTAACCTCTTCCATTTGATGAGGTATTCCTTTATTGTCTTGGATCGTAAAACCTTTTCTCGGGTAGTGAGTATACCTTCAGGTTTGAGGATTATTCTTCCTTCTTCATCAATCTTTGGTATTTCTATTTGTGCTATTTGGTTTTTCCTTAGTACTCTCTTGAGAATTGATACATGAAAGGTATTATGGATTCAACAATTGTCATGTAACTTTAATCCATAAGCTACACTACTTATTTTTTTGATTATCTGATACAGCCCATAATATTTAGGTGATAATTTATTCTTCCTTGTTGTTTTAGTGATAGTTTCTTATAAGGTTGGAGTCTAACAAAGACCCTATCTCCCTCATCGAACTCTCTTTTAGAGAAGTGTTGGTCGGCTTATTGTTTCATTCTATTATGAGCCATGGTTAGATTTTCTTTTTGTAAGTTGATGATCCTTTGACTTTCTCCTAGGCGTTCTTTAACTACTGGTACCCTAGAATCAAGGAGTGTAAAGTCTTTCCACCTGGGTGGCTCATAACCATATAAGGCTTGGAAAGGTGTCATCTTAGCTGAAGTGTGGTATGTTGTATTATACCACCATTCTACCAGGTGTTGCCACTGGGTCCATCTGTTTTGTTTATCTATAACGAAACAACGAAGATATGTTTCCAAGCATTTATTAATTATTTCGGTTTGCCCATCTGTTTGGGGGTGATAGGCCGAACTCATGTTGAGGGATATTCCTACGTCATGGCAGAATTCCTTCCAAAATTTTCCATTAAACCTTACATCTCTATCGTTGATGATGACCTTAAGAAACCCGTGTAGTTTGTAAATATTTTTACAAAACACATCAGCGATTTGTTTAGTTGTCTCAGTCTTTTTAATAGCCATAAAGTGGCCATATTTAGTGAGCCTATCGATTACTACACATATTTTATCATTTCTGTCATATGCAAGTAGTCCTTCAATAAAGTCCATTGAAATCTCCTCCCTCTTTTGATTTGGAATGTGTAGTGGATGTAGCAACCCTGGGGTTGGAACATTTTCGCTCTTGTTCTTTGACAAATATCACATTCTGCAACATATTTATGAATTTCCTTGCTCATACCCTTCCAATAGAATCACTGTCGGATGTTGTAGTAAGTCTTGTAGAACCTGACATGTCCGACTGCAAGCGAAATGTGAGACTCTTTTAGTGTTCTCACCTTAAATTTGGATGCGAGTGTTAGGTAAATTCTACCCTTATATCATAAGATGTCATTCTTCCACTCGAAGTTGGTATGTTGACTAATATTCTTAATCATGGAGTCACAATCCTCATCCTTGGCATATTCGGCTCATATTTCGTCCAACCATTCTGGAACAACTATCATAGCAGCACATGTTGTGTTGTCGTCATCTTTACATGAGAGTGCATCCGCCACGACATTTTCTTTCCCTTTTTTGTGCAATATCTCTAGGTCGAAGGCTGACAACTTCTCCATCCATTTTTGTTGCTCTGTTGATAATGTCTTTTGCTGAAGTAAGAATTGTAGACTGTTGTGGTCGGTTTGGATTGAAAATTTACTTCCAAGCAAGTATTGGTGCCACTTTGTTAAGGCATGTATGATGGCAAGCATCTCTTTTTGGTATGTTGATTTTAAGCCTTCTCGTTTATTAAGTTTCCTACTCTCAAATGCTATAGGGTGGTTGTCCTGCATTAATACGGCACCAATTCCGAATCCCGAAGCATCACATTCAACTACGAACTGCTTGGAGAAATTAGGAGTCACTAGCACTGGTGTGGTTGACATTACTTCCTTTATATTCTTGAAACACGTGTTTTCTTGGTCATTCCACTGAAAAGCATTTTTATTTAATAAGTTGGTAAGGGGTGTTATCAGATGTGCATAGTTTTTTATAAATCTTCTGTAATACCCAGCTAGCCCTAGAAAACCTCTTAGCTTGGATAAGTTCTTGGGTTTGGGCCATTCTTTGATTGCCTTGATTTTGTTGGGATCCACCTTGACTCCTTCCTTGGATATAACATGTCCCAGGTATTCAAGTTCCTTTTGCCCAAAAAAACATTTTGATAACTTGGTGTAGAATTGATTCTTCTCTAATACAGATAATACTTCTTCCAAATGCTTGAGATGTTCCTTCTATTTCTTACAGTAGATCAAAATATCATCAAAGAAAACTAAAACAAACTTCCGCAAATATGGGTGAAAAAGTTCATGCATGGTTGCTTGGAAGGTGGTTGGCGCATTTGTTAATCCAAATGGCATAACTTTGAACTCATAATGCCCATTCATGAGTCATGAATGCTATCTTTTCGACATCTTCTAGTCTTACTCGTATTTGGTAGTAGTCTGATCTTAGATCTAATTTGGAGAAGTATTCTGCACCGTGTAGTTCATCTAGCATTTCATCAATGAACGGAATCGGAAAGTTATGTTTAATAGTGATTCTATTTAAACCTCTGTAATCTATACATAATCAGAAAGATCCATCCTTCTTCCTAACCAACACTACGGGTGTAGCGTATGGACTTCTACTTTTCATAACGACTCCATGCTTCAGTAGGTCTTTTATTAATCATTTTATTTCTGTCTTGTGATGATGGGGATAACGATATGGCTTAACATTTACTGGTGCCAAGTCTGGTTTGACTTCGATAATGTGTTCAATTTGTCTTTCAGGGGGTAATTTCATTGGTAGATCCTGAAAAACCTTCTCGTATTTCTGAATCAAGGATGAAATTTCTGATGGCTGGTGGGTCCCTTCTATCGATAGTAACTCCAACTGCTGACATTGTGGGACAAATGTTGGTGCCCCCTTGCGAATAAGTTTCATCCACTGAGCGAAGATGACTTGAATTGGTGGAGCTTGAAATCCAAACAACTTATATTTCCTTCCACCCAATTTGAATTTAATGAACTGCTTTTGGAGATTTGTTTTTACATGGTTAAAAATCACAACACCAATGTTTTTACATGGTTAAAACCCTTTAAAAATAAAATAGTCCATAGCCACAACCAATATGGCCACTTGAGACTTTCTATTAATGTAAAAAAAATAATTATATATAAAAGAGTTTCTCACAATTAATCATCAACAAATGTCTCTCCATGCTCTTTAAATATAAATCATAGACTAATTGAGTGTTAAGCCATGGATCAATAGCCTTTAGCATCGAGGAGAATATGAGTCCTCAAATCACTCTATGTCTAAAACATTTTGTGACAATCAGAGTACATAGATGCATATTAAATAAACACATTAAGAAACAAACTGTTTAGGTAAGAGACATTAAACCAAGTTGATTTTAGCTAACCCATACGTGTCTAAATATCTTAACAGATATGATATGGCAAGTAGCATACATCGAATTTCTCCACCTTTTATGTGGCAGAAGTACATGGTGAGATAAAATACTTTTTGGAGGCAGACACCACCTTAAAAGAGAATTTGGCCATGGACATTAAACTCTCCACCAACCGTCATCAACTTCTAAATAAATCCCATCTTAGGATTTGACAAGAGCTGCATTATTGCATGCATGAGAGATCTTGGAGAAACCTGCATACAGGTGGTTGCTAGTGCATAAGTGTACATGATTGCAAATTGTCAATTAACTCCAGCTATTTCGTGATCTTCACTGGTTGATTTCCTGCACATGTGAGGATTCAGGAATGGTAGTGGCAAATGGACACAATAAGCCAATTGCTGCAGTTATTGGAATTTTCCTTGTTCTAGCAAGTAGGTAAGGTTTTCAAGGAATACAGATCCATTGTTCTAGTGAGGAGGCTTCCAAGAAGGCCTTGATTCAAGTAAGTACGCTGGCAAGGCATATATGGTGATCGCAGCAGTAGTCGTTGCTGAAGTCCCAAGTGTTGTCATAACCTTTACCCTACTTAGCTAATAGCCTAGCAAGTTCCAATAGTTATTTTCCTATGTTGTTATAGCTCTTGCCCTGCTTAGCAAGTAGGTTAGCAAGGATTGTAGCTGCCATTATCTACTTTTTACTCTTGATCTAGCCAGAAGGCTAACAAAGGTTTTGTGCCAGTCAGCTTTTGGGAATCAAAAGAGTCTTTCATATGCCTATTGGCTATTAGCTACTTGTCATTCCATAACCCTAGATTGGGATTGACATTCAAGTAAGAATCCCTACAACTCTGTGGTGAATCATTCCTACGGCAATCAATTTCGTAAATGTTCAACTGAGATGTAGTATCAGATGTAGTCATGTTATTTTATTCTAAAATTTGTAAGAATGAGTTAATATAAAGTTTTGTTTTCAAAGTTCATATTTTTGCATTAACCAGATGATTGTGGTTATTCGTCTGAGTTTTTTTTTTGAAAGATAAATTTTCTAATTTTTGAAAGATATTTATTAACAAACCTCTTCTCCATCAGGGTTGTCTTGCATGTTATACTGATGTTTCTTTAAAAATGTGCATGCATATTTCTGAAAGGTTAGGAGACAAAATAAAATCACGTACCCTTCTATAAGTTGGGTATGGTACACAATTTCAAAAACTGAAAGAGAGAGAATGTCATGGATACCAGTCTTTCAATTCCAACATTCTCTGGACATAAACAGCAATAACTGTGAATTCAATTGGCACTCACGTTAAGACTTGACCTGGACTCTTCAGATACAACCAAAATTTGAGGTTACATGTTCAATAACTTTTTTAAGATGGGATAAATCATAATAGTAAGGTAGACATTTCAGGAAATGTGTCAACTCTAAAATTTAGTGCCCCCAACTTTATAGAATCTGCATTCATCCCTAGCATGATATCTATCAAGAATCTGCCAAGACTCACTTTCCAACAAAACTCTATGGCAGGGTTGTTTTGCAAACCCAAAGAAGATACTACGCTGACCTTCTAGTTGACATCAATATTTTGCAAACAGCTTATGTTCTTTCCTTTCCAGATAAAATATGGTTTAATCTTCATGGAATTGGTGTTGAGAATCTCCTATAGCTGCATTTTAAAAATCAATGAAGCAACAATCTTCCATTCTTGTAAAATGTAAGATTTTTGTGAGATGGAAGTGGAACTGGAGATTCTGAACAATTTCATGTTTTACAACCAATCTATTTTCTTTGTTTTGTGAATCCATCCATTCAACTTTGTTCTGCACCAATCTTGCAGAAGGAATGTTTGTTAAATGTCCTCATCAACTCCCTCGCTCAGATAGCTTCATTCTAGTGCTTTTTCTGAGGATAATCTTTGCTCAAATGTTGATAATACTGGAAGGACTACTTCAGAAGAATGGAATTGGAGAAGCTTCAAAGTTTCTTTACAGCTTGAGCTGCAATTTTTTCATGTGAACTGGGTTGGTTAATAGGAACTCATGGACTTGGCTCCTTGCCATCTTTGCAAGCACATTCTAGAGCTGACATCATATTCCCAAAGCCCTGATGCTACTTGCCTCTCTAGTTTCCTTTTTCTCCCACTTATCCAATTGTTATGCAGGATTATACATCCTTGATCTTTGCAAGCACCTTTTAAATTGCTCTTCTCCCACAAACCATTGAAAGCTCCATTTGGGAACTTGTTTCTGTCTAAGAAATGAACTGTTAAGTTTGTCTCTGGTTCTACACACAGGTAATTACCAACTCTATTTACACCCCCTTCCCCACACAGTGTATCATAGAAGCTTGGTTGTTCTGACAGATCTGACAGTGCAGCATGTTTTACAATCTTATCCAAAGCAACAATGGTTGCATGATCAGATCGAGCGAAGTAGAAACCTGAGTTCAGACGCCGGGGTAGATTTAATGGCTCTGCAAAAGTCAATTATTTAATCAAAGAACTGATGCACAACAAACCTACCCATTCACACTAGAGAGGTTATTGATTGTATCTAAACTGAATCTACAAATAGGAAAAATAGAAAAGGGCACAAAAAGTCATTGATGACACTAACAAGATCAAATATATGGGAAAAATTAGAATATACAAACCTGTCTCATTGTATTCGTCACTCTGTGCAGCAAGGACACCAGGTCCAAAGGACTTGAGATAAGGCAATGGGTCTTTGAACCAGTAGACATCTACATCACTCAGGAGTACATGGTAACCAAGTTGTAGGATTTGCAAAACAACCCGTGATTTTATTTTTGTTACTCTCTGGAAGCATTTCGTTCCAAAATGGCAGTCATTAAAGCTAATATTCATTGCAGGACCATCCATAAACACTGGTAACCCCTGCAACTCCAAAGAGTTATCTTTCATCAGAATCTGGACATCCACTGATAACATAAATGTAAGGATTAAGTCGTATATATCATCCCAACGTGAAAATAATCTGAAAATGAACCTAGCCAGTACACAATCTGCATTCCCTTATTTTAAACTGAACAACATACCTGTAGAACAGCAAACTCGTAAACCTGATGATCAATTGCACAGACAAGAAAGTTGTTAATCTTGAGCCGCCTTAACCGGCAAACCCAGCTCATCAGCATGTCTCTGTAGTTATTCCCCACCACTGCAAGAACTACAGTGTTTTCATGATTAGCAACTTTCTGGAGCAGAGATTCCAAGGAGAAAGATAGGGATAAGGTCAATGCAGGTTTCAGATCAACTTTCAGCTCTGATGTCGAGCAGTCCAGTTTCCTTCCTTCTGCATTGCTTATATGGATACATTCAGCTCTTGGGCCCCTCTTTATGGAACCCAGGATCATATTCTTCCACATATATGATCTTCCACTTCCCTGAACTAATGATTTATCTAATCTCACTGAAGGTTTTCTCTGCCTCTTACCCAAAAAGAACCTTCTAAAGCTTGTCATAAGTTTTCCATTTTTTCGTATACGTTTAAGGACTTCCCCATCGGAATTGAATTCAGAAGCAGAAGATTTGTGCTTTATAGCTTGCTCATATTTTGGCTCATCTGGAGGGTTTATCAAGTAATATTTTCCATCGCACTCCACAAGTTTCACAGGTTTGTTTGAGAAATTAGCTGGACGGAAATAATATGAACCATATAGAGCTGCCAGATGTGTATTGCCTTCAATTTCCCAAATCCTTCCAACTTTATCTGCAATGGCTACATTTTCTGTTGAATGCCCATTGAAGTTCAAACCATTTTCAGGATGGAAAATCGATATAGCTTCACTTGCATCAAACACAAATCTGAAATCTGATGACAAAGCCTCATTTAACAGCCATTCATTGTGAAAACCTTTTCCATAAATGAAAGGAGGCATGACTCCAGCATGCAAAGGCAGTTCTCCTGTATTCCATGCCCACAATTTTCCACCTTCGCAATTGATCCACTGGCGTTTCTGCATGTAGTACTGTTGCACCTGATAAAAAGAAAAGCAAGTCATTTTACAATTGTGATAGCTATAGAAAGTTCTTGACATTAAGGTTAAAAATACATTTGTTCATATGAGATATTTTAGACATTTATATGTCCCACCAGCTTGTTGGTATGATGGTTGAAACTTGATAACATTTCAAGAAGCTTGCATTCCTCACTTTCCATGTTCTAAATATCATAGCACAGTCAAGTACTTAATGGGGCATCTGAAAGATCAAATTGGCAAGTCTTAGCAGTTAAGTACCTTTTCATGTTCAACCAGAAGACCACCTTCTTCAAACCATTGTCCCTGTCTTTCCATATCGAATGGAAAATAAGAAACTTTTGGAGACATCGCAACAAGAAGCCAGTCATGCTCTAGGCCATGGGCATACTGAAGAGCGGTCATAAAGTCTGGAAGAAGAACAGACTCAGGCTCAATTAGGACAGCAATGTCTGAATTAGAAGCACGAGCCCTTGTCACCATGCTGTGGAACATCGGCGTACCTATAAACCTGCATTGACACTCCACATTATTTTACTTACATGATCAACATCCTAGTTAACTTCTACCCAATTTGTCACCTGATACCCACTAAAGACTAGAGCCATGCTAAGACTTTGCATATCAACAAAGCAATCTCAAAATGTATGCTTTGTATGCAGGATGTCCAAAACCATAAAGCTCCATCAACTTGGTCAAAGAAAGTATGAAAGGTTTCAGTTATATGTATAGATTATCAAAAGAAATGACAATGCATGGTATTGACCAGTTTCAACCAATGTTTTAAGACTCCGACTCCGACTCCGACTCGGCCGAGGATCGACTCCGACTCCGACTCCGAAACGGTAATGACTTGGCCGGCTCGATTTCAATGACTCGGTCGTTGTAAAAAATACATTAAATATTTATTTTTTTTATAAAAAAACATAATTTTAAAGATTTTAAAGATTTTCATTCATGTTTCCAAACACACAGCATTATAATATAGATGGAAGACAACATATGATCAAAGTAGGCTCATGAACCAATCCATTATATCAAAATGGTACCCAATGGCAATACATAGTCAACTGTCATACATGATCGAAGACTCAAAACAAAAAACACATAACCAAGGAGGCTAGAAATGGCCTCTACAACAAAAGTAAAATGTGACGGTGACCAGACTCCAGTACTAGTACTACAGTACTACTGGGCCACTGGCTAGTAGCTACTGTCAGAGGAGCCAAGATCACGTCGATCAATCTCTGGATCATCATCATCAGAGTCAGACAGGGGGCCCCATGGCTCCTCCTCATCATCATCATCCCCAACTGCAACTGTAGAAGTGGTACCACTAGCAGGCTGTGCAACTGCAGCAGATGCAAGCTGAGATAGAGTAGATATGCGGTTGCGCTTCTGTCATGGTTGAGCAGAGGAAGCACCTACAACTGGAGTCCCTGCTGGCTGTGAGACTGAGGCTGGTGGATTGGGATCTGCATTCAACTGAATAGGCTGAAGTTGAACAGCATGTTCAAGTTCAACTGATGTCTCCAGATCTAAATCTAAATCAAGATCCTCATCAGGATCAAACTCTGCTGGACAACTCTCCACTACCCAATCTGATGTTGGATCAATGTCTTCCAACACAATGGGATCTGAATCCGGTCTTTTGTTCAGCAAATGGTTTCGTCTGAGCCGGAGGTTGTATTGGACAAAAACTAGATCATTTAACCGTTTTTGATCCAAACGGTTTCTCTTCTTTGTGTGAATCCTCTCAAAGACAGCCCAATTGCGCTCACACCCAGATGCACTGCAAGTTTGACTCAAAATACGAATTGCAAACCTTTGCAATTCAGGACAATGGCCACCAAAGGCCTCCCACCATTGTGCTGCAAAAAACATAGGAGTGTAATGAGTTAGCTCAACAAAATTACAAATTATATCTAACTTTCAAATTATAAACGATTTAACAAACTTTAAAAAAAAGTAAAACTATTAAGAATTTGAAAATTGAAATTTTTGTTTACCTGGCTCATCTGCTTCTCTTGCAATCTTTGCTAGGTTCTTCCCAAAGGTACCTGCTGCATTGCTGAAGACATTGGCCTGTCGGTGTATCTCCAGCTGATCAGACTCCAATGGGATCATGCGTTCAATGCAATCAACCAGTCCATCTCTCACCTCTCCCGTCAAAGCTCCTGACTCCTTAGCTTTATAATGATACCGTGGGTTCAAAAAATACCCAGCTGCATGTATAGGGCGATGGAGTTGATTGTTCCATCTTTCATCAATGATTGCCCAAATGGGCCCATACTTTGCCACTCTATCCTTGTATACCGTCTTTATTTGCTCCTTTGCTTGATCCATAGCCTCATAAATGAAGCCCATAGCCAACCTTTCCCCATCCACCAACCGCAACACCTTAACTAGTGGCTCAGCAAGCTTCACAATCTCTGCTGCCTTTCTCCAAAAAGTTTCTTCATGGACTTTCCTTTTCAATTCTTTGCCTTCTGGTTTGTTAGACCAATTGCTTTGATTCCATTCATCACTGGAAAACATCTTTTGCAAGTTTCTATGTTGGGAAAGCATAGATTGCAATGACAAAAAAAGTGTAGCAAATCTAGTGATGGCAGGCCTAATAATATCCTTGCCCCCAGTGTGTTTCCTCATGACCCTAGTGTGTTTCCTCATGAGGCTCAAAACCAATGTATGATTGTAGATAAATTTTGTTATGCTTTTGGCATGATCTATAGTGTTTTTGACCCAATCTAATTTTCCAATATCCTCAAGCATGAGGTCTATGCAATGTGCAGCGCATGGGGTCCAAAATATGGTCTTGTGTTTTTCCTCTAACAGTTTACCAGCAAGAACATAGTTAGAGGCATTATCTGTGATGATTTGAACAACATTAGCCACCCCCACCTCCTCAACAACCTGATCCAATAGCTGAAACAACAAGTGGCCATCTTTTATCTTATTAGATGCATCAACTAATTTTAAAAACATGGTTCCCTGTGGGTAGAAGACAAGAAAGTTTATGATGGTACGGTTTCTTTGATCAGTCCATCCATTTGACATGATGGTACACCCTGTTCTTGCCCATGAGTCCCTGAACTCTTGCAAATACTCATTAATGGATTGAATTTCTTTCTGCAAACGAAATCCCCTTAGCTCATGCATAGTAGGGCCTTTGAAGCCTTTTCCAGCAGCATGTATGGCATCAAACATAGGCTCATAATATGGTGAACGAGCAGCATTAAAGGGGATATCAGCATCATACCACCATCTAGCTATGTAATCACACGCAGTCTCCCTCAATTCTTTCTTCCAATGGTCATCTAAAGTGGGCTGCATTTGAGTTTTACTAACTTCAGGACCATGTGCATCTGATGGAGAGGAGGGAGTGAAATAACTTTTGATAGTCACATCACCCTTTTTCAAATTCATTCTACCCTTTCCCTTATCTTGAACAGAAGCAAAAGAGGGAGGAACATATCGGAAAGGGTTGGATGCCTCAATTTGAGGGATAGAGGAAGAACCCTCAAAATCATAGTGGGGGTTGGTAGCCATCATTTTTTGTATCTTCCTCTTCCTCCCAATTTCAGCGTGTATGTCTTTTTGCCTAGCCTTATCTTCTTTAAATTTCTCAAAGCTGGCCAACAAATTCTTTCTAATCTCCCCAATTTCTGGTGAGGTACATGGGGTAATTTGGCCTCTAATCCCTGCCAAGTGTTGTTTCAGCCTATTAATGCCCCCAGGACCTTCCTTAATTTTCCTATGGCAAAATTTGCATTGCATTTGACTATCAACCATTTCAACATATGCCCAAGCAGGATCTCTTGCTCTAGGTGCCATTTTTTTACTAGGAAATGAAAGCAAACAATCTGAAAATGACAAAAAAAAAAAAAAAAACATTGATTCAATGTTCATTTATTTGACAAAAAACACTCTCTAAGCTTTCTAGATATGCACCTAAAATTTACTAAGCAAAAACAGATTTATAGAGGTGGAAAAAAATACCTCCAGGCACAAACTGCCTCCTCAAGCTTGCTCCAAGAATCAGCTCCTCAATGCTGCTCCAAATGGTTGCCCAAGAAGCTCCTCACTCCAGCTACAATGCTCCTCCAAGACTCCTCACTGCTGCTCCAAAACAAGCTCAAGAACTGCTCACTAACTCTCAAAGAAGACTCTCACTCAAATGCATAAGACTGCTGTGTGTGAATGAGAGCACTTGGGTGTGTTAAATAGGGTTTGGGAGGGGGAAATGGACCCCAAAAATCATGAATGATATTGGTATAACAGTTTGACATCCAAAACAAACATTAAACATTTTTAAAATCCCAAAAAAATCATTTTTTATTGTTGTTTACGCGTGGAGGGCCGTCCCTTTGTGACTCGGCCGAGTCAAATCGGAAACGGCCGGGTTGGCCGAGTCATGGGTGACTCGGCCAACCGGACCGTTTCCTAGGCCGGGTCACTCTGCCAGCTATCAACTCGGATCAAGCCGGCCGTTTCGGTTTCGAAACGGTCGTTTCTTAAAACAGGGGTTTCAACAATATAAAGTATTTAAACTGAGGTACAACAAAGGTTGATATAATGATATCCAAATGGCTAACAAAACAAACATGAATATGAATATGAGGTATTACACTGCAGAAAATGAACAGAGGATCCCTTTCTGACAAGTACAGCGTACATATGGTGAACACGGATACAGGGCACAGGCCTTAAGCCATAAAAGAAATCTTTTGGTTTGGCTTTGAATTACGGTAAATGCTAAAGTCTGCATTTACAAAATCAAGCTACTACGATTTTCTTTCAAAATGTAAAATGGGGTGAAAGTAACTTTAGACAAATTGCGAAAGAAAAATTGGAAAATTATATTTGGAAGGATGGCAACCATTGTATGAGATAAAAGATAGAAGTTCTTAGTTCATTGATTCCCATTCAACTTTTGATCTTCTTTGTATAGGCATAAAGTAGAAGGATTATGAGAAGATAATAAAGAAAGCAAATTACATGTTGATTCTCCTGAAAAGTAATTGATTTGCCTGGACATATAGAGCTCAAGGAAAATTCAATCAATAGAAGCCTTTACTGCACCATTAATCAATTATCTTTCCCTTTCTCCTAAAAGGCAACTGGTTTCTCTAGACATATAAAGCTTAAGAACACTTCAAGGAATCAACGGAAGTCTCAACAGCACCATACATTACCAATCCTCCAATCTTGTTAATAACAATCATGCAGGAAGCAAGAGTAATTGCATATATAACAACTAATGGCAACATGAATGACATATAGATATGGTTGTTTTTATAAGAATTAAAAGCCGCAAAGGTATTTAATACAAATCTGATTTACACCCCATGGCGGGTGTCCTCTAACAACTCCCGCAACCATGATATCCACCTGCTACCAACCTCCTGATGCGAGTGATCGACCCCTACACTTGGCAGTTTGATGATTAATATGGACTTGCATCTCGATCTCAGGAAAAACTCATTTATGACCTGGTTCATGCTGAAATTAGGAAAATTTCACCTCGCTCATGTTCATTATTGCACCATGTCTCCACCATGCAGACTCCTTCCAATGGCGGTGGCATCAAAGGATGCTGGGGGTCGTTTTTCTTCCAAGCTCTCTGGTGAGTTTCTACTTTCATTCTTGTCTCTGTCTTTAGCTATTTCTACCCACAGTGTTTTCCTTTTACATGCTACTACAATTTCTTCTTGGATGAGGTTTCTACCCTTGGCTTTCCCCGGGTTTTTGTCTTCTCTCATTAGGCCTCCTGAGCCTTTTTTTGGCGCTGTCTTCCTTCTCTCTGCTTGCAGCCTTCCCTCATCGTCACCAAGTGCTCTGTTATTCGTCCTCTGCTCCCTCCCGTGCCTTTGTTTCCCCTTGCCTGGTTCATCTCTCCTTAGGCCCCTTCCTCCGGGTCATAATGCCAAGGTTTGGTCCCTTCTTCCAGGTCATAATGCCGAGGTTTGACCCCCCCTCCAGTCATCAAGGATGACAAGGAAGGCAACAAGCGGCATGCTCTGGGGCATAGTCAAGTGTGGAAAGGTCTGCAACCCCCTTTTCGGATAATGATCCCCAAGCCATCCGGCAGGTAATTCATGTCGCTGAACAAGAAGCTCAGTTAAATGCCATTTCATCCTAGACACGGATGCAGAACAAGAGGTTTGAAATTGGATTCCAACAATTGGTAACACATGCACTAGGCACACCTGCTACCTCCAGACTATTGCTATATATCAACAGATCAAAAATGATAATGGGAAAGGTCTTAGTGGAGAGGTCTGAGGCACAGCATGAAATTCTCCTGTGCATAGATGAATTGCAGCTCCAGCTCAAGAAACTGAACACTCAGGTTTCACTAGTGGTGAAGAAGCTAAATGATTTGGAGTTCTCCAGTTTGGGGAAGACACAGCCAATTCTGATCCTATCCAGGTGGATTCTGTTAATTTTCCTTGAAACTCTGCAACTACTTAGATGAATTATTGAAAACAAGGCAACTAAAACTGAAACCAAATTTACTTTCACCTAGATACAGAGTTTCTTAACAATTTATAAGCAGCGGAATAAAACACCAAAAATAAAAACACATCACACAAATTGACACGCTTGTTTACCCAGGAAACCCAAATGGGAAAACCTGCTTTCTTTGTTGTGGTATTTTATTGATTGTTCTTGAGCAATTGGATCTGTTACAAAACAATTTGTCTCTGAGGAAGCGTTCAGGTCCTTTTTGTTGAGAAATCTATAGGGCAATAGTTAGAATGATTTCTCTTATACTTGATAACTGCTTGTGATGTCTTTTTACTTTTTCTTACTTATTAGCTTCTTCTCTTATTATTATGTTGTTCTTATCATCAAACAGCTACCAAAAACAAGAAGATCAATAGTACACAAGAACACATGATATAGGCTGCAAGCCAGGGCCAAAACCTCTCCACTTGAGAGGAAAACCCACAAATCTCTTCTCTTCTTATAGATTCTTCAATTGACGAATTCCAAGACCTCTAGACCAAGACCAATACCCTTCCAAGACCAAGTCCAACCTCCTTGATGATGTGCTTCCTTTTGTCCAAGTCAAACCCAGTCAAATCTCTTCTAGTAGCACAACTTCGACACGCAGCAACAGAATTTCGGCCTCTACTACAGGTCTGAAATTCAGCCCTCCCAGTGGCAATTGCTTCCACATGTGTGAGCTTATTTAAGGCTTCCAAGACTTCTTTAGACCTTTGTTTGACTTTCTCCTCCTAGGGCTTGACGATGACTTGATGAGCCTTCCTTCGACCTTCTTTTTGCACTTCTTCCAAGTTCGATCCTGCAACAGCAAAACCCTAACACAGCAACAGAAACCTTAGCTTCATTCCTTCGCATGTGTGAAGAGAAAGAGAGAGAGACAAATAGCCCAATCAGTTAATCTTCGTCCTTCTTGTTCCTTTGCTAGCCTCTTTCTTCTTCTTCTTTGCTTGCTTGATGAGAGAATCAATTATGTCTCTAGGAGGTCCAGTTCCCTCTTATATATAGGCTTTCAAGGTGGACGAAGTTCCTCAAAATAGGCTGACTTCTTAGCTAGCATGCCGACTTGGTCTTGGAGGGCATTTTGACACTTTTAAATACAAAAATAATTATCTTTATAAGTTACAATGTGCCCGATGGGGTCTTTAACATATGACAATGACTCTTTTGACTTCTTGACCAAGGAAAAACCCTAGAAGCACTCAATGAGTGTTTCACCAATAAAATAAAAGACCTTGAGCATGAAACCCATGCTCCAAAATAATAATAATAATTTTTCTTTCATTTTACAATATACAAGAATCAAAAGTACATTTCATATTTATGAAGATCGAACCTAGTTACACATTTTTCAACACTCCCTCTTAACTAGGGAAGTATTCATAAATGGTGCATAGACATCCTCAAGCTTTAGAGATCTCATAAGAAGAGTCAGATTTGTAACCCATCTGTTTAGCATCATATCAACCAGCATTGTCACATAGCAAGGCCTTGACTAACAACTCTATCTCTCCAAAAGATCAGAGCACAATGTTCGTGAGACCAATGATTTATAGACACCATCATCATTGTCTCTCAAGGCACACACCCCACCCGAGTGTTCACAGGGTATGTCCTTCCAAAACTATTCTTATCTTGGATTCCTAATCCTCAAAGAATATTGGTCCTCAACGACTACTCTTATCTTGGATGCACTACCTCATCCTCAAAGAGTACTAGATGCCAGATGCTTACCCAATCCTCCATTCTTTCTTCCCAAAGTGAAGACAAGAATGTGTGTCTGTCTCTCTCTCTCAACTAGGGAGGATATATTAATCAGTCCAAGCTTGTCTCTCAAGTACACAAGCTTCTTATTAGGAAGAGATTTTGTCAAGATGTCAGCTTCCTGTTCATCAGTGGAGATATACTGTAGTTGCAATACACCATCTTGCACCAGCTTTCGAATGTAGCGATACTTCTTGTTGATATGCTTTGTCTTTCCATGAAACATTGGGTCTTCAGACAACCTTTATACAGCTGGTGTTATCACAATGTATCATTGTAGGGCCCATTGTTTCTTCAAACAAGTCGAACAATAGCTTCCTCAACCAAAAAAACTTCTTTGCTTACTTCACGGGCTGCAATATATTCAACCTCGGCACTACTAAAAGCAATCGATTATTGCTTTATGCTCATCCATAAGGCCATGGAGGATCCCAAACTAAAACATACTCTAGTAGTGCTTCTTCCATCCTGCTCATTGCCTCCCCAGTCAAAATCTGTATATCCAATCAAGCGGACATCATTCCTCTTATCATACTTCAACCAGTATTGGTTTGTTCCTTGCAGATATCTCAGTATATGTTTGGTTGTTATCCAATGATCATGCTTCGCCTCAACCTAGAACTGATTGAGAACATTCAGTGTAAAACATATGTCTGCTCGAGTATTCACCAAGTACATCAGCGAGCCAATCAATTGCCTATACTTGGTCGGATCCACTAGGATCGATTCAAAACTTCTTAGCCTCTTCAAGTTTGTGATCATGGGGGTTGTCATAGGTTTGCAATCCATCATGTCAAACCTCTTCAACAGCTCAATCACATAGTTTCCTTGACCTAGATAAATCTCATCAGGTCCCTGCTAAACTTCCAGTCCCAAATAATAGTGCATCAGCCCTAGATCCTTCATGTTGAATTTTGTCGCTCGTTACTTCTTGCACTCTTGGATTCGACCTTCCACACCTGTCATGAGGAGATCATCCACATACAGAAGAATAATTACAGGTTCATCCTTCACAACCTTGATATAGAGATTCAAATCAATAGAACTCTTTGTGAAGCCCAATCTTTGTAGTTATGCATCCATCCTTGCATACCATGCCATTGGTGCTTGCTTAACGCCATATAATGCCTTCTTCAACCTACAAACATAAGCCTCTCTATCTTTGACTTCAAATCCCAAGGGTTGCTCTATATAGACTTCTTCATCAATTGTGCCATTCAGGGATGCAGTCTTGACATCCATTTGATGAATGTTCTATCCCATCGATGATGCTAAAGAGACCAGTGAACATATAGTTGTATACCTTGTCGTGGGAGAAAATGTCTCTTCATAATCGATGCCTTCTTATTGAGAGAAGCCTCTAGCCACAAATCTTACCTTATATTTATCAATAATTCCATCTGCCGCATGTTTAATCTTGTAGATCCATTTGGAAGTTACAACAGATTTGTCTTCAGGCCTAGATATGATCTCCCAAACTCCATTTTTCATTATTGATTGATACTCTTCATTCGTGGCATCCTTCCATTTTGGGTGTTTGAGAGCTTCTTCAAAGGTGGATGGCTCTGCTTCTATTAGCTTTGTCATATATGTTGCATACCCATAATATATTTTGGGCTTCTTACTTTCCCTGAACGTGCCTTTGGCCGCTTCAAGTCCCTCTGCATCTGAAAGGGTAGATTTCAACCAGTTAGGTCTCTTTCTAGTTTTGGGGATGACCACAGGTTGCATAGGTTCATTGGGACCTTCATCTTCATGATTTGATTCTTCTTCTTCCCTGGTACCTTCCTCTTCAAATATAGGAAGTTCTTCATCATCAAAGTCCATTGGGAGATCCTTGAATTTCTTAAATGCAATACTTTCATCAAATAGCACATCTCGACTAACTTCTATTCGGTGTCCTTCCTTTATGTAGATCCTATATTGTAGCCAACAAATGTTCCCTTCATTCTTGAAGGATCCAATTTCTTTCTCTTATCCTTCAGTATATGAATATAGACAAGACAGCCAAAAATTCGGAGATGGTCCACGCTTGGTTTCTTCCCAGTGAATGCTTCTTCGGGAGTCATGTTGTCTAATGACCTGTGAGGACTTCAATTTTGAATATATACAACAGCCTTTGTTGCTTCTCCCCATAGAAATTTTGGTAAATCTTGATCATGTAACATGGCTTTTACAATTTCTTCAATAGATCGATTCTTTCATTCTGCAACTCTAGTTTGTTTGGGATTGTATGGGACTATCAACGCCCTCTTAATCCGAGATTCCTTACAGAAAGCTATGATTTCTTTTGAAGTATATTCTCCTCCATTATTGAACCTTAATATCTTTATTCTTCTTTATGTAAGGTTCCCCACTTCAGCTTTGAATTCTTGAAATTTGATTAATACTTCATCCTTGGATTTCATCATAAACCCAAGTTTTTCTTGAATGGTCATCAATGAATGTCACATAATATAGATGACCTGCAAGGGACTTTGGAGACATGGGACCACAAACATCGGAATCAATGAGATCCAGAATTCCTTTTGACCTTGAAGCACTGCTTTCAAATGGTCTCTTGGTATTTTTACCCAATGCATATCACTTGCATACTCCTTCATGATCCTCTTTGAGTTCAGGGATACCATTTACCATTGAATTTAGAGTTGGTAAGATTTTGTAGTGAAAGTGACCAAACCTCTATGCCAAAGTCCACATGGGCTAACTCCAATGTGAACCAAAGCTTGAGAGAGAGTCAACAATCTGTAGAGTCTTCCTTCATGAATCCCAATCATCTTTGCATTTTCGATGCTAGAGTTTTTATCCCATACTACAACCTTTCCATCAATGAAAGCAATTCTATCTCCCTTATCTTCTAGGCATGAAATGGAAAGTAGATTCTTATGCAAACCTGGAACAAATTGGATGTTGTTGAGATGAATATTTCCTCCATTCTCTAGCTCTAGCGAGGTTGATACAATTCCTTTTATAGGATAGCTCTTCTTATCACCAAGCTTAACAAAGTAAGATGATTTTCTTCTTAACAAGGTCTTTAGTTGCTTGTGCTCACCAGTCATATGTCTTGATGCTCCACTGTCAATTACCCAAATATTCTCATCTTCAAATGTGCCAGTAAGTGCTGAGAATAGTCCTTCGTCCTTTATGGATGTCTCGGTCATATCATTCTTGAGAGATAATAGGAGATCCTATAATTCTTTGATCCCCTTCTTGAGATGAGTTACCACCATAGTACACTTCTTTAGGAACTTATTCAATGTAGTAGAGATGTTCATCACGCCCTCAGTCAACCTTACATATGATACCATGTTGATAAATCTATAGGGAAATAGTTAGAATGATTTCTCTTATACTTGATAATTGTTTGTGATGTCTTTTAACTTTTTCTTACTTATTAGCTTCTTATTTTATTATTATGTTGTTCTTACCATCAAACAACTACCAAAAACAAGAAGATCAACAGTACACAAGAACACATGATATAGGCTGCAAGCATGGGCCAAAACCTCTCCACTTGAGAGAAAAACCCACAAATCTCCTCTTCTTATAAGTCCTTCAATTGACGAATTCCAGGACCTCTAGACCAAGACCAAGACCCTTCCAAGACCAAGTCCAGCCTCCTTGATGATGTGCTTCCTTTTGTCCAAGTCAAACCCAGTCAAATCTCTTCCAGCAGCACAACTTCGACCCCCAACAACAGAATTTTGGCCTCTACTGCAAGTCTGAAATTTCCGGCCCTCCCAGCAACAGTTGCTTCCACATGTGTGAGCTTATTTAGGGCTTCCAAGACTTCTTCAGACCTTCGCTTGACTTTCTCCTCCTTCTAGGGCTTGAGGATGACCTAATGAGCCTTCCTTCGACCTTCTTTTTGCACTTTTTCCAAGTTTGATCCTACAACAGCGAAACCCTAACCTAGCAGTAGAAACCCTAGCTTCCTTCCTTCACACGTGTGAAGAGAGAGAGAAGAATAGCCCAAACACTTAATCTTCATCCTTCTTCCTTTGCTAGCCTCCCTCTTCTTCTTCTTTGCTTGCTTGATGAGAGAATCAATTGTGTCTCTAGGAGGTTGAGTTCCCTCATATATACAGGCTTTCAAGGTGGACAAAGTTCCTCAAAACAGGTTGACTTCTTAGCTAGCAGGTTGACATGGTCTTGGAGGGTATTTTGACACTTTTAAATACAAAAATAATTCTTTTTATAAGTTACAATGTGACTGATGAGGTCTTCAACATATGATAATGACTCTTTTGACTTCTTGACCTAGGACAAACCCTAGAAGCACTCAATGGGTGCTTGACCAATAAAATAAAAGACCTTGAGCATGAAACCCATGCTCCAAAATAATAATAGTTTTTTTTCTTTCATTTTACAATATACAAGAATCAAAAGTACATTTCATATTTATGAAGATCGAACCTTGTTACACATTTTTCAACACTTCTCACTAATATCAGTTGATACAATCGATCTTGGCTTGCCTTGATCATTGTTTGATCTTGGCCCTCTAGCTCGCAATTGTTCCCCTACTGAATACCTTGACTTGCCCTTGCAATTCCTTATCCCTACTCCTAGATCTTTGCGCACTAAAAGCCTCTGAAATCCTTGCACAAATCCTCCTATTTCCCAGTACAATCCTGGCTCCTATTTTGTAGCACAAATCCTCCTATTCTCTTGCACACTCGTGGTCTCCTATTTCTTAGGACACAAGCTTCCTCAAATCTATGCACACACAATGTCCTAAATCCTTGTGCACTTGTGATCTCCTTTTTCCTAGGACACGAGCTCTCAATTCTACGCTCTTCACAGTGAAAAAACATCTCACAAACTTGTGAATGCACTTGTGAATTCATGTGTTCTCGTCCTCCTCTTTATAGACCCAATTCGAGCATGCACGTGGGGCATATCTCACTTGGAAAACTCGAAATCTGATTAGAGATTTAATTGAGAGTGATACTCTTTCTCTCTCCAATCAACACTTGGAGTCTTAACTCGTTCTTCCTTCAATCAAGATAGAAGACTAACTCACTATAACTCAACTTGTAACTGCCACCTCGTTTTGTAGTCAAACTGATGAAGACTCCACTTAACTGAAGCTCCAACTCTACGCATCTTATCCAGTTTTATAAGGACCGAATCGGATTGCCCAGTTCAGTCGGTCCGACTGTTTTGAGGCAAAAACCGGTTCAAACTTCAAACCAGTGACTTGAATCGTTTTTGTCCGGTTCGATACGGTAAAGCCACGTAGAACAAAGCAAGTGGGCCCTGTTTTGTTTTTTTTCTCTTATTGTTTGTCTTAGTCGAGCACTAGCCCAAAATAGGTGCCTAATATTCAAGCATATGGCCCTAATATTGCTATGCATTTCATGGTAATGTTAATGGTAATGTTCAGTAAAAGTGACATTTTCCTTTATCTTTCATTTTCATCCTTTTACTTAAATTTTAAACATTACCATGCAATGACTCGGGATGTTTGAGAGTGGTTTTGACCTCATTGGATTTCATATGGAGAAAGTAGAATTTTAGATCTCACTCAAAATCCAGCACACTTAACAGTGTTCCAGGATTTCAGGATTGGGTGGATTGCAACGCTACATTGGATTTTCTCATGTACAAGGGTATGGAACTACTATTTAATCAAGAACACCAAGCCCTTTATGTGCCTTGATGTTAGTGGCATTGGTTGTTGAACTCTTCTACCATCAGTCTACTAAACAAAAATAACCATCACTCAAACAAAATCTTGACTTGACATGCTATGAATTTTCTATCTTATTTTAATGCTTAGAGGGTGATATTGATGACAACGATTCCAATATAGGCAATGATTTTAATGACATGTAGGTATTTGTTATAGCATAATTTTTTTGAATGCTAGAGGCCATGTGGAGCTTGTTTGCTGATGTATTTCCGATTTAGAGATGGATTGCACTCGGTGCTATTTTGGTTATGTGCACCCTTACATGCTATATAAATGAGAACTTTTACCTATCTATGTATAAATGGTTTGGATTCATATGGATGCACATGAATATATATGTTTTTCTTTAAAATTTGAATATTTTATGTGTTTTTGGTTGACCGGTTTTTTGGTCCGGTTTTTTTACCAGCTTTTGTACGGTTCTAACCGGTTCCCGGTCTAGGGTGTCTACTAGTTCAATGACCGGTCCGGTTCTAATAGGTATGATGTTATCTTGATGACCATTCCACTAAACTGGAAATAAACTCATCCTAACTGTAGTCTATCTCATGAGTTCGCACTCATATTGAGAGAAATACAAATTGAGGTCTTTATTGGATATGGCACAAGCCAGAGGACCTTTACTCACTACATTTTCAACAGACACCCCCACCATCTGAAGGTTCATGTTTTTATTTTTCACTTTTTGCTTTTAGATGAAAAGTCAGCAAGGTATACAATATAGTAGCAAGCTCTATCAAGCTTTTTAATTTCTATAACTATGATACCAGCTTTGGACTTATTGTCTGGCCCAAAGTCACATTCCAGCACCACTGGTCTGGTTTCCCCTGTGGCAAACCAGTAACCACAGGTAAGAATTATTGTATTTTTTGTTGTTGAAGGCAATTCAAATTCACCCCAGGTTACCAAATAAAATTAAAAAACTACAATGATTTAATTCAAAAAGCCCTCAAAACTTTATATATACAAACAAATTAAAAATACTTAGCTCTAGAGAGTCTGTCATCTCAAAAATTCGCATATATATTTCAGATCTCCAATCTCAGAAAACTCGTATTCATATATCAAACCTTCTGCCAAAGAAGAGCTCGCATATCTAGTCCAGGAAGCTCGCACTTCTTCTCATATATATAGCCTTAAGCACGGACAAATCTTCATAAGAATATCTCTTCAGAATTTCGCATATCCTTGCCACATAACACATCATAGAAAACCATCGAACTTGCTTGCCATTTGGGTAGAGGACGTATGCCAATTATAGTTGTTCTAACATGCGAAAAGACACATGTTGGGTGAGCCTACTTGTCATCCAAAAGGGCCGACTTGGATTCTTGAGGTGGATTAAACCAATATACATTTTTAAAATTCTTTTTCTATTTTTTTCTTTACAAGAAGTCCAAATAGGACTTTGACTCAACAAATCCTAGAAGCACAAAGAACATGCTTAACTAATGAAACAATAATAAATAAATAAATTCCTCTTTTTCTTCTTTTTTCTTTTTACATAAAATACATAATGATACAAATTATGAAGACCAAACCTAGTTACATTTTCCAACACATCCCAAACATTTTCAATTACCTTTCTTTCACAAATAGGGGAAGAGGAGAGCATACCAATTCCAAGAGCCCCATTATCTAAATTATCATTCAACAAAGAATCACCTCAAGACTTGAATAATATTAGATTCAAAACCTTCTTCTCAATAATCATCATCCTCATCAAATCACTCCCAATAATCACTAAATTCTTCTTGATAAATGCATAAAGAATCACCAATACTTGTAGGTAACTCCTTATAAAATGCATTGACTTCACATTCTAGGGTCATTACGAACAACCTCATGAACACAACTTAATATTACACATCAAAATGGTCAACATTTCTTTCAAAATCCCTAAGATGTCACTTAAACAAAACACCATTATAACCTTGAAATTTAGGAAGATATTTGTGTCACTAGCTTCAATTAGGGAATGGATGAGCATAATTAGCCATCCTAGAGAGTGCAGCTAGAGCACATGTATCTTCCATTTGTTTAAGTAATTGAATCCCTACAACTGGAGTATCCATAGGAGACATAAGATCTTCAAAGAAATCGTTGGTCACTAGAATGTCAAGTAGCGCAAGTTACTACTTATAGGAAGTTGGACTTCTCTACTTGACAACAATGCCAGTATATATTATTGCTCAAAACTAGAAATGATCAAATGAAACATATAGGGAAAGTGTCAATGTCACCTTGCACAATGCCCCTCATAGTCCTTATTATTACCACCCAAGGGGTAATAATAGCCTTCTTGCTCAAGATAGACAAACTCAAAAAATTCTCAAAAATAATGGTGTCATGTGGTGTATTTGTTCTTGTTTCTTTTAGTTGCTAATCTATAATATGTTGAGCATGCACTGGTGTTTATTTTCAGTATTTACTTTGTAAATAACTTGTTAAAGAAAAATAACAAGTAGGTAGGAATAAATCAGAAAAAGTGCATGAAGGGTTTCTAAACTAAGTAAACTTTGAAACTTCAACATGGTATCAGAGCGTGATTGCAGATCACAGGAGGACTAAAAGACATCAGCCAAGTGGAGCAATAGCAGCAGAAAACAGTTGTCCCGAGGTGACAGAAGTTGTTCCTAGCAGCGCAGAGGCCAAGAAGTGTGACGCAAAGCCAATGAGAGCCACGTAGAAGAAACCGAGCGTTGTGCAAAGCCTCAAAGATGCCAGCGTTGCTGACGCAGAGGGCCAAAGGGCTGACGCAGACCCATCTGGGGTGACGCAGCGCCAGCGTGAGGCAGAGAGGGGCTGATGCAGTTCACAGAGAGGCAGTTGCTGGTGTCTAGAAGGCTACAGAAATATTGCAGAGTGGAGCTGGTGAGGTACTGTAGTCAGAACAGTACCCGACAGAGCAAGGCCAAAGGAGTTATTACCGAGGGTTTCTAGCCGAGGAACCTGGATCAACAGTGCAGTTGCACAAGACAATCAGAGTAGGGGCATCTTGACAAGCGGCAGAAGGATTTCCAAGAGGGAAATCGGGACTCAGAGGGAGTCCAGAAGAGAACTTCTAGACGAGAAGTAGAGACTCAGAGGAGTCGAACAGAGAACTTCTAGGAGGGAAGTAGAGGAGCGTCATGGCACTACACAGGGTAAGAGACCAGGATAGACTGGACGAAGCATCAAACTTCGCAGTCTGGAAGGCCAGAATCTTATCAGTGCTTGATAGGAATCATGTCAAGAACTTCGCCTTGAAGGTTATAGCTATCCCAGTCGACCCCAATGATAACGACAAGCATGAAGAGGCGATGGTAAGGGCCAAGTGCATTATCCTTAACGGGGTCAAGGATCATCTGGTACCACATATGGCTGAGAAGGAAACGATAGTTGAGATGTGGGAGGCTCTCAAGAACCTATACCAGCATACTTTTGTGTGGAGAAGAATGTTGCTCGAGAACTAGATGAGGCTGTATCAGATGAAGAAGAAGGGTCAATCGATTGACACCTTCCTCGGAGGACTGAATGAGATCCAAGACCAATTGAATACTATAGGAGCGACACTGGATCAGGAGCTTATGGTGAGGACAGCCCTGAATGTTGTCTCAGAAGATTGGGAAGTGTTTGTCCAAAGTATCCTAGGCAGAGGGACTCTCCTACCTTAGGACGAGATGTGGGCAGCTCTTCGCCAGGAAGAGATCAGACGGCAGTCGAAGACAGGTAGCAGCAGCAAAGGGATCAAGGTCAAGCAGGAGGAGGATGTGGCCCTAGCATCATAGGGAAAGTAGGAGAAGCGGAAGAAGAAAGATCTCTCCAAGATCAAGTGCTTCCACTGTGGGGAGATGGGTCATTATGCGACCCAATGCCCAAGGAAGAAGAATAAGGGAGAGTCTCTCGAGACTAAGGCAGTGCCAGCACGGGCAAAGAAGGAAGTTTTGACAGACGATGACTGTGCCATGAGTGCACGCATGCCACTTGAGCAGAAGTGGAGAGACATCGAGCTATAGTCAGGTGGACTATAGGCGATGAGGGGCAGGATCCTTAAGGTACCCAGCCTCTTGGATTAGACCTTGCTACAGGAGCCCCGACGAGGAGTAGCAGGACTGGCTGAGTCGGGTAGAGACGGATGCGGATGGAGCAGCAGAGAGAGATACAATGCAGGAGTCCCGAGACAGTGCAGAGCTAGCAGGTTGCAACAGTGCGAGAGGCACAGGAGTGTTGCACCAGTACAGGAAGGCACAGAGAGGTGTGCAATGGTGCGAGATGCAGGGAGTTGTTGCAGCAACGCGGAGGTCAGAGAGGGAGCACTTGTCAGCGACAGGGGGAGCTTTAGCATCAGTGGGTGTTTCTAGCCCAATAGGGAGGTCAGTTGGGAGATCAGTTACTTACTTCTCAATAACTGAGTTGCAGTGCAGCAATGGGCAGCACGATGCAACATGGTGAGAGGAGGTGCAGTGCGGATGCAGTGCTGGGAGAAAGGACCAGCAGCAGCACAGATATAGAGGGAGTTGTCGTACATATGCAACAGTGGCAGTTGCAGAACCATGGGCAACAGTACAGCAGGCAGCAGTGCAGAGGATGGTGGGAAGGAAGGCCAGCACAGGGACCGATGCCGGATGATCAGGGTGATACTCAGTGAGTATTGCTAAAGCACAGTCCTCGCTAAGAGGCAGTATTGATTTGGGGTAGCATCGGATGTGCTCTAGCCACAAAATTTGGTGGAGAGGTTGGGGCACATGATATCTCTAATACCCAGAAAGGGTTTGGGCAAATTCTAAACAGATCAGGAGATATTAAAATAATTAATATTTTTAATGGAATCCCTAAGTCTAAACTTAGGGAAAATAAAATATTAATGTGTATTAATATGAATCTGTGTTAGAATGGTCCAAAAGACATGGATCAAGCCAGATCTAATCTTAGCCATTAATTAGGGACTTAATCTCGGTCGTTGAGATGTCAACAAGAAAAGTATAAGAGGAGGCTTGAGGTTCACTTGGAGAGTACACCGGATGATTAGTCATTCTATTCTCTAGAGCGGGGTTTGCTAAGAGAGATAGAATCAATGATCGGGAGAGCACCTGAGGGGCATTGAGTACAGAGAAACAAAGAAGGCATAGATTGTGTCGAGAGAGCAGCGCAGCAGCAAAGGAGGGTGACGCAGATCCAAGAAGGGCTCACACAGAGGCAGCAAAGTGTTGCGTAGAGCACCAGAGGCGCCAGCGCAGCTAACATATAGGCTCCCAGAGTTGACGCAGGCCAAGAAAGGCTGATGCAAGGCCAGCGTGGGACAGAGAGGGGCTGATGTAGTCCAGATAGGGCAAACGATGGGGTTGCAGGAGCAGTTTTGTGCTGAGGAACTGCCGGAAGGATTTTTTGGGGTTTCATCCAGGAGATTTCTCTCAAATTGTGAGGTATAGCTGCTAAGGAAATTCTTTGTTGGGTAGGCCAGTTTTGGCATCCAGATTGTACTCTGATATTGCTTAATAAGAAAACCCTCAAATAGCTGCACCGATTTTCCCGCATTGGGTTTGTCCGGGGACATTGGTCCAAAAATAATGGTGTCATGTGGTGTGTTTGTTCTCGTTTCTTTTAGTTGCTGATCTGTAATATGTTGAGCATGCACTGGTGTTTATTTTCAGTATTTACTTCGTAAATAACTTGTTAAAGAAAAATAACAAGTAGGTAGGAATAAATCAGAAAAAGTGCGTGAAGGGTTTCTAAACTAAGTAAATTTAGAAACTTCAACAGTGGTCATATTGTTGAAGAATCTAGGGCAATTCGATGTAGTGTGATTCTTCTTGACTTGATAACAATTTGTGAAACACTTTTACAATTATCTTAGCTTGATCTTCTTCTTATTATTAGTGTGTGTGTTTCATCAAATTGCTACCAAAAACATAAATACAAGAACATAGATATTGGCTCTCTACGAAGGCCAAAACCTTTCTCTCTTAGAGAGGAAAACTCTTCGGTAAGTTTCTCTTATTGTAGCTTCTTATTGACCACTGCCAAACCCTAGACCCTTGACTAGGATGTCCTCCAAGCACAATTCAAGTCCTTCCTCTTTTCTGCACTTGGTTCCCCGGCACATAGACTTCCTCCTTCCGACACTTTGCTCCCTAGCACTTTGTCCTCCTTCTTTGTTTCTTGTCTAGAGATAGACCTTCCTTGAGTGAGCCTTCTAGATGAGATGTTCCTCTTCTATCCTTTGCTCAAGTAGACTTCTTCTTTTGTTGACCAAACAAGATCCTTCTTGAGGTATGGGTGTATGATTGTAATGTTGTTATGTTGCCCTAGTTTTCCCACGTGTGGAGGGTACCCTTAGTGAATTAGGGTCCTTTCACCTTCGCTAGAGAGAGAGACTTCTTCGCTTGACTTGGGAGGCCTTGTAGGCCTAATATCTAGCCCAAACACTAACGAATCTTGCACTGAAATGCTACTGTTGTTATATCTACAATTTGTCCTCCTTCTCTTCGCACGTGTGACTGTTTCTAGCCCTAGAAACAGTCCTCTACCTTCGCTGAGCTTCCTCCTTCCTTCGCTGCACTTTTGGGGACCCTTTAGACTTGCTTCTCCTTCCTTTTCTTAGCTTATCTCTTCGCTGATTTCAGAGCTTGCATTGTTTACTTTATGAGGGAGTGGACAGCCTCTATATATAGAGGATTGTCCCTCCTCTAGGCTGACATTAGGCCGACATTCTGTCTTTAGGCCGACTTGACCATATCTTCATTATTTTCATCGTTTTGCTTCTTTTGGAGGATGTTGCTGCATGGAGAGGACTTGCACTTGTCTTGGAGGTATTCCTTTGACCTTATACATAGTGTAACATGCCCTCTAAGGGTCTTATATAAATACATTGACCTTTTGACTTCTTAGAAGCACTTAACCATGTGCTTGACCTGCTTCAATGAGCAAGAAACTCATTGACAAATAATATGAAATAATACTTCTTTTCTTGAATAAATACAAATATCAAAAGTACATTTATGAAGACCGAACCTAGTTACACTTTCTTCAACACATACTAGGATTATTTACATTATACATAGGCAGAATGGGTTGATATCTTTACAAAACTACCGACTTGTGAGGAAATCTGAAAGGAGTGAACAATCGAACACAATAGATCACATTGGTGAAAAAAGGCGGTGTACTGCTATGGGATCGTTGACACAGAGTGGTCAACATCTGGCTCTACTTGGGGACACGTTGCTTCATCAGAGGAATCTGAGAATCGAGAACCCGCATCCAAGCAATACACAAGATTACAGAAGTAACGTCCATCCAAAATCATCATATAACATTAAGCACATGAAAATAGAAGCTCTTCTACCATTAACTATTCTGCTAACATGAAATGTAAATCTAATCTAACTAAAAAATGAAATGTTGAAATAACAGGGTGTAGGGTTAGAGATACAATACAAAGGATGCCATGTGGCATCAGATGTGTTCAATATAGTGCTTCTTGAGCATCTGCCTGCTCTTTGGCAGATCCATAGGTTGTTTGTCAGATGTGCCATGTGCAATCTTAATCATTTTAGGACTCTGACTTATCCCCATGTTATGAGGCATAATGACATCGTCTTTATCAAGCTTCTTTCTTTTGTTCTTTCGCTTCATACCTTTCTTTGTGGTGGGCTGTGCTGCTGAAGATGTGGAACATTCTGCTTGATCTTGAAAATTTTCAGATGAAAATTTTGAAGTATCCAAGATATTCGTGACATGCCTCTCTTCATTCTGCATCTGTTCTGTCAAAGGTGCCTGATTTCTTTCAATTTCTCTTTTATCCGGATCATCTTCAACTAACCACTTTTCAATGGAACAAATGACCTCTTCATAATAGGATGGAGCTTGCTTCAGCGAAGATGGAGGCTTATGATCTGTTGAAAATCCTCTATTATCTAACTTGGGTTGGAACTTCTATATATGTGATCTTTCCATTTTGTCCAACTTATTCTGAAAGGCAGTCATTTGATTTGAATACTTATCCTCTATGGTACTGATTTCCTCGGCATGATTTGATTCCATAGATTTTATTAATTGTACTTGCTTTTCCTCCATGGCCAATAATCTATTTTGAAGAGATACCTGACCAACTTCCATGTCCTTTATCATTTTATCATTATTCGCTTTCATGGCCATGAAACAATTTCGCATATAGTTCATTTCTTTCTCATGATTTGCTTCCATGGTGATCAAATGATTCTACATAGTGGCTATCTGATTATAGTGATCAAATTCCATGATCGTCATTTCCTCATTATGTTTTTCTTCTATAGCCAACAACTTGCTCTGCATAAAACCCATTTCCCTGGCATGATCTGTTGTTAATCTAGCTTCTACGGAACTCATTTCTTTGGTGTGATCAACTATTAATTTTGCTTGATTAAGTTCCATATTCTTGATGAGTTGAGCCTGGTTAACCTCCATACTCTCAAGTTTCTGCGCTTGATTCAGTTGCATATCCTTAACCATTTGAGTTAACTCCTTGATGAAATTATTTTCAGCTTCTTTAGTCTCCTTTACTTCAGCTTTCGCTTTGACCTTTCTCTTATCTCCATATTTATTTTCAAAGGCATCAATGATTGATTGTAGAGAATCAAAAGTGTTATCGGGGAACTCAATGAACCAATCCAAAGCATCAGCACCTAAGGTGAGAATGAAAAGTTGCATCTTCACATCTTCATAGTCGGTATATGGGCAACACTTATTTATGCAAAGATTGACATTATGAATGTGAGTCTCGACAGTAATAGCTTTGTTACCTCTAAAAGGGGGCACCTCACCGATGGTCTCGTCGACTAAAGGCGAGAAATTGTGTGGAGCTCCCTGAAAATTAGTAAAATCACAAGGAGCAAACAAGTCCATGATGACTTGCTTAAAGGGAAAGGAGGGGCCAAATGGATGCTAGAGAGAGAGATCCTTGCTCAAGAAAATCAATAGATCCACAAGAAGCGAGCTTCTAGCAGAAATTCTTGTAAGAAATGAAAGCAGTGGAGTCGCCACTTGAACATGAATCTAGCTCCAAGATCCAAAAAGAAAAAACCGAAATGTTAGTCGAGGAGAAGCAGATGGATATCAGGGAGGGTTTCTTGTCTGAGAAATAATGGATGAATAAGTGGAGTCGCCACCCAAACAGGAAACCAACCGAAATGTCCAAGTGCTAAAGGTGTTGATAGAGAAGATGAAGGGATTAGTGAGAGGAAAAAGATAAGGCGATGAAAAGATGAAGAGATGAAATGGCGCCAGAAACTGTTGTGCCACCTGACAGGCTAATGAATGGCAAAAAAGATTAGATGATCAAAAAAATGTCGTGAGGACCAAGGATAGAAAAACTCTATCCCCGGCAACGGCGCCAAAAAATGTTCGCATTGTCGGTTAAAATGAAAGATAGAAAAATGAAAGATGAAGAGGAAAGATGAATGTCGTAAAGCCAAGGCCCAATAAATTAATCCCCGACAACGGCACCAAAAAATGTTGTCGCACAGAATGTCTAGGCATCGTGACAATAGCTTAGATCGGGGGCTGTCACCCTGATCCCCAATCTCTCCGTTTAAATTGTCTCCCTACAGCAAACTAATGGGGGTAGACCCTACAGAAATGAAATGAAGAAGGACCAGTTGAGAACCAACCAATTTGGGAGACGCAATTGTCCATCCTGTACTTGGTCCTAAATTTCCTAGCAAGATAGTTGACTCCATAAAGCACTGGTATCAATTGTTTAAATTGAATCATTTAAGTCTTGTTAAATCTAAACAAGTATTTGGTCACTCAACTGTGTCTCCCAGATTGGTTGGTTCCCAACTGGTCCTTCTTCATTTCATTTTTGTAGGGTCTACCCCCCTTAGTCTGCTGTAGGGAGACAGCTTAAACGGAGAGATTGGGGATCAGGGTGACAGTGCCCGATCTAAGCCGTTGTCGCAGTGCCTAGACATTTTGTGCGACAATAGGGTCCAAGTTCACAGACTTTGGAGGAGAGGTAACCTTGTTTGGGCTCCAGGTATTTTATATGGTTTTCTTACTTCACTAAGTCTGTGGGCAATGCCATAAGTTTCGAAACACATTTGATCTATTATCATTATTCATCCTTTTAAAAATTATTTACTCAAAAATAGTTTATTTTTACAAGCATTGTGCATTTGTATATATCTTGTAAATATTTTTTAAAATTAATTTTTGTTGTAAAATAATTTTTCTAACCCTTGTTTTGCAGTTATTGGGGTTTGGTATTTATTTCTTGAATTTTGTATATATTGGGGTTTTGGGTATTTTTGTTTCTTGTTTCTACAGGTGAAATTCAAGTTATTCAAGAAGAAGTGTTGGGGTTTTGGGTATTTTTGTTTCTTGTTTCTACAGGTGAAATTCAAGTTATTCAAGAAGAAGTGTTGAGGTTTTGAGCTAGATCTAGGCCCTTGAGGGTAGCATCTAGTCTCTATTTTGTTTGCAAGGCTAGCATCAAGGATTTTGCAGTGAAATTGGATAAATTTGAAGATCCGAAGCAGATAAAATTTTTGGCAAGGGTTTCAAATTTTTTTAGGGCCTCTAGGCCCAGTGTCCACCCTCCAGCCTAGTCGCAACCTTGGTTTGCTCTCCAAACCCTAGTTGTTGGCCAATTTTGTCCTTGAAGCCATTTTCGTGGGCCCCATAAACCTAGCCGCAAGCCCCTAAGGGTCTCGGTCTACCTTTCTTCGCCTAGTCGTGGGCTTCTAGCCCCTCTAAAATCCTATCGCAAACCTATTGTGGCCTCTTTACCTCTTCGGCCTTTCTCCTATACCTTGTCGCAAACCTTCCCTAGCTTCCTCCTCCTCCATTGCTCTTGCTTCCTTCGTTCCCCTCTATTGCCCTCCGCTAGCCCTTTAGCCCCTGTCGTGAGCCAAAACAGGGCTCTCAGCCCTCCCTTTAGTCAAACGGAAACCCTTTTAGGCCCTGTTGTGAGCACTTTGGGCTCCTTCCCTTAGGGCCTTGATCCCTTCACTATTGCCATCTTCTAGCTTTTCGTTGGCCTTCAAGCCCTCTTCCTAACCCTCCTTTGCCTCTATTCATCTATGTTGGTATCGTTTGATTTCTGAAGCTAGCATTTGGTTGTCTTGTAAATATTTTGTGTCAAAATTTTGTGTTTGCAAGTGGTCTAGCCATTGGAGGAGTTGTGGACAATATCCTAGTCATCTTCTAGGCCCAAGGCCTATTGATTTGCCTTCTAAACTCTTCCTATCCTCATTGTTTTGCTACAGCTAGTTAATCATTCATAACAGTGATAAAAACACTCATAAAAGTGCCCTAAAAATAATTCATGAATTGCTTAACACATTAAGAAATTAATTGCATCTAGCGGGCATTCATTTTTTTGGTTCATTTCGTGGTTTATTGTTGACTGTCATAAGTTTAACAAGGTTTGAAATATAACAGTGACATTGGCACCATAAAGGAAGTTATTTCATTGAAGAGCTTGGTTTTGGCAAAGTGGTTTTGATAGTAGATTCACTCATTTGCATTTTGGTGTTCATAGGCTTCTTATACTTTGCATCCTAGGTGCTCTAAACTAAATCTAACTTCTTGTTGTTGCTAAATTGGATGTGATCGGAACATAAGTATGCTCATAAGATAAGAATTGCACATTGAAGAATTGCTAAATTAATTTGACAAATTGGTGAAGTAATTCATGTGCTAGTAAGAACACTAACATATTGTTGTCTTGTGTGATTTCAAGAAATTCCAAATTTGCTCTAATAAGCTCACTCTCTAAAGCACTTGATATAATCCAATAATCATGTTGAATGGTAGCGTAATGATAAATCTAAGAACTCATTGGATATTGGTATCTCTTGTTCTCTTACACCTTGTTGTAAAGATCTAAGTGTTCTTAACTTGAGGACTTGCTAATCTAATTGAATATCTCTTGAATAATTGGCATTGAGGAATCTAATTGCAATTATTTGGAAAGCTTCTAATTGTATAAAAACATTGATAATCTTATTTTCTCTTTTAAGTAATTATCATTGGCATCTTGTATTGTCTCATTGGCTAATTGTTCTAAGTGGACAAGTGCTCTAATTGTCATAAGATTTATGGTTCATGCCTAAGGTGGATATCTATTGTGAATGATATTTATATATTGGTTAAGAGCATCTATCTTGTTTATCTCTTGTATCTTGTTGGCACTTGTAAAATTGGCACATATTCTTGTGGTTGAGATTGTCTCTTATTTACCATTGTTAAGTACTTATTGTCATAACTTAAAATCAATCATAACTAAGTACTTAAAGGAACATTAAACAATCTCGCCTTAAGAATCACTCAACTCATTTTGCATTGACATCCTAGGACTAGCCTTGCATTAATAATTTACCTCCAAGCATAAGCTTGGTTGATAGAGAGATAGGAACACCCTTTCATCTTTGCTTGAGAAGTCTAGGCTTTCTAGTATTTAAAACGGTGACCTTGCAATTGTCAGAGCCATAGTCTCTACAGCGTCGAAGGCATCGGAGAGGGATCATTAACCAAGCCCTTGCTTGTTTCACCTTGACTTCTCTCTGCCACTTACTTTAGAGACTAAGCTCAATATAGATAAATATCAAGGGATACACTTAGCTACGCATTTAATTAAAATTAACCAAGATCTTGCATCTCACCTAAGTCATAGGATTTGCATAGCATATAGGATAGTTAAGCATTTAAGCAGCAGTTGTTCATCCGGTCATTTGGTCCTTAAATGATATAAAGTAAGTGGCTGACTCCATAAGGCACTGATCTCATTAATAAGTCAATCTAATCTCATAACTTGCTAAAATCAACCAAGTGGCTAGGCCATTCAATCGTGTCTCCCAGACTTGTTGGTTGCCAACTTGTCCTTCATCTTCACATTCCATAGAGACTACCCCCCATAGCCTATCGTTGGGAGATAGTGAGAACGGAGAGGTCGAGGATCGAAGTGACAACCCCCGACCTAAATCGTTGTCGCACCATGCTTGTACAATCTGAGCAACAACAGGTGAATCCCATGATGTGTAGACAACTAATAGGTTCCTTGATGTATTTGGTCAACACCAGACAAAATATATGTTTTGTAGTGAGCACCTTGAGTCAATTCATTGTGGAGCCAAGGTAAGAGCATTGGGTAGCAACCAAACATGTGATTAGGTATTTTAGGGACACAATGGAGTATGGTCCAAGATATCTTTGAGATGGTGAGGTGAAGTTGTTGTGGTATACAAACTTAGATTAGGCAAGCAATGCATCAAATAGAAAAAGCACCTCATGTTGTTGTTTTAGTTTGGGATCAGTGATGATATCGTAGTTCAGCAGAAAGCAAACTTTTGTGGCACTTAGCTCAGCAGAACCAAAGTATATGGAAACTAGCACAACAAGTTGTGAGGCTATTTGACTTCACATGTTACTTGCAAGTTTATGTGATCGAGGGTTGGATCCCATGGTGATATACTGCAATAATCAAAGTTGCATCAAACTCTCAAGTATTCCACGACAAGTCCATGCACATAGAGATCAAGCATCACTTCATTTGAGACAGGATTCAAAACGAAGTAATGAAGCTCCAATATGTGCCCACAAATCAATACGTTGTTGATATTCTTACCAAGCCCTTAGTAAAAGGGAAGTTTGAAGCCTTTAGAGACACACTTGTAATGGTATAGAATTCCTTCCTTGCTAAGAGGTAGTGTTGATGTTTGTAGCTTGAATAAGAATTTGTGCACAAGTTCAGCGTTAAAAGCGTGGAAATTTGTTCGAGTCAAATCTATTTTTGTAGTTCACTATATTTAGTGAAAGTTTTTGATTGAGTTGTTAGAATCTAATAAAGTGTATTTTAAATACACTAGTGGTTTAGATTAAATTTCAATCATTGATCTCATCATGAGATTAGAGTTTTGGTACTCAACTCAGGTATAAAGGCTGGGCAAGGTAGAGGGTAAAGACACATTCATTCTTCATAGAAGACAGATTGGTCATAAGGTGAAGAAACTTGGTGAAGGAAGAGGAAGTAGTCTAGTAGTTGGCATGCAATTTAGCAAGCCAAGATCAGATCTGCAGCAAAGTCCATACAGACAGTCATATGGACAATTCCATACTGTTTCATATGGACAAGAGTCTACCACAATTTCTCAGATCTTTCTCAACAACTTTCTCTTTTAGTAGGTTGAAAACTTCAATTTCGAAGTGTCCTTGTAAGTTTTGATCATTAATGATAAGTTGATTTGAAGACCAAAATTCATGTGTATCTGATAAATTATTGTTTTGCTTCTGCTATTTATTTTTCAGCGATATGTGTGACTATTGCATGTATTCGTTCATGGTTGGGGCCCAACTCCACACTCTTCATTCGTTTCTAGACCTTCAAGAATTGTATGAGAGCTCTTCAAGCCAAGGGAAGACTCACCTCATTCCCACCCACACAAAGAATCGTTCTTGATCCCGACTTCACCAAATCCCAACGAGTGGAACTTAAGTTATCTAGAGATCAAGTTGCAATTGCACGAAAAGAAGGAAAATGGGTGGTTGTCCGTGACCTCAAAGACATCATTCGAGATTCAGCTCCTTGGGGATATTCCCAACCATGGGTCAAATGACAATCCCCTTTATACGAAGGACATGATAGGGGGCACAGGCCCACCATCTCCATTAGTTGTTGGAACTGTAATGGTGTTCCTTGGTATTCCCCAGGCACGCTTCTGTTGAAATGTGTAACTAGCTTCGTTCTTCATAATGACTAATGTAATCATGATTTTATGTGTTTGATGAAAAGAGAAAAAGAAATTTTATTATTATTATTTTGTAGCATGGGTTTCATGCTCAAGGTTATTTTATTTATAGGTCAAGCACCGATTGAGTGCTTATTGTTGGAAAATGTAACTAGGTTCGGTGTTCATTATTGTACTTGAAGTCAAAATGTAATTTATTTGTCAACAGAAAGTGAAAAGAATTTTATTATTAAATTGAATTGACTTATTAAACCATGGGTTTCATGCTTGGGTCAATTATAGGTCAAGCCTCCATTGCAGGCTTCAGGTTAATTGTCAAAGTGATTTATTGTTTGACTCCTCCATCAAGTCATCCTCTTCAGCAAAGTCTTCAAGACTGCCTCTTCAAGTCGGACTCAAAAGAATAATTATTAAGAGAAGAACATGTCGGCCTAAATACAGCGACACACCTATTCATGTACACACGTCGGCTCATTTCTAGATGGTAAACTATAATATATACCCAGTCGAGCTTGTTGCATTTGATCTGTGTAGCTCGCATTTCAGAGCAAGGTTCGGTGGTTTCTATGGAATGTTTCAGTATCTTTACAGTGACAAGTTTGGACCTCAAAAGGGAGTTTTCGGTACCATCTCAGAGATGGAATTTCAGACTATTACAATAACAAAATTTCGGGCTATATAGTGATCATGTTTTCGGTGCCATCACAGTCTCGTTGTTGTCTTATTTCAGTGCTAACACAATGATGAAGGATCATCATAATGCTACAGTTTCGGTGAGCTTTTAGTCAAAATCTCGGTACTATTTTTTTCACAGGTCTCGGTATAACCTTAGTGGTGAAGATCTCAGTATCTTTATAGTGATGAAATCGTGATGAGATCTTGGTGTATTATAGTGATGAAGTACCAGTACAACCTTAGTGTCACAGTGAAAGGAGGATGACTTGATGGAGGTAGTTTCGAATCTAGATTGTAAGGGTCATGGTCGTCTCATCTTTTGAATCTACTGATGGAAAAATTTGTGACTGGGTTTTCCCCTCGAGGGGGGGGTTTCCTTAGCAGCGTGCCTATACTTGTGTTCTCTTCTATTTGTTGATTGGCCTTAATCTTGATGATAAGAATAGATAATTAAGAGAACGAATACTAATAATAACATCATAATTTAATGTCATTAAGAGGAAAATCGTTTAAGCTGTGTAACCTATGGATTTTCCAACATGGTATCAGAGCTAAGGTCATGATCAAAGGCAGTTTAAAGACCACCAAGTGAAAGTGTTAAAATTGGCAACTAGGGCCAAACTCCATGTGGGTCATCTTATTTAAGGCAGCTGATATTTTTCTTGGATTCCTCTCATCGAGAGGTGTAGGATTGATCTAAATATCATCCGATTCCGATAAGTATTTATGAAGATATGAATTTATTTTGATTATGGAAAAATTGACAAGTCGGCCAGCAACTTATGTAGGCTCAGAAGCCCAACAGTCATGTCCATTCAACCTCTACGTTTTAGTATAAATAGAAGAGGACTTGAAGTCATTTGACACACACACATACTCTTCATGTGATCTCCTCCTCTCCACGTCTTTGGGTTTTGGTGAAGGAGAGACACTAAGAGTATACGCTGGCCTAAGATGATGCCCTAGCCGCAGAAAGGATGATGCCCTAGCCGCAGTATAGCTGATGCCCTAGCCGCAGCCAAAGGGAGAGCTCTAGCCGCAAATTGAAGGGAGATCTATCTGTTGTCTTGAGGAGCTCCAATACACAGTCTAAAGAAGCCCTAATTCGTTGACTAAAGGAGGCCCTAACTGCAGTTGAGCGAGGCTTAATCCACAGCAAGGAGGAGGGCCTAATACGTAGTCAAGGGAGACATCTAACCACAGCACTAGAGAGTAGACCTAGCCGCTGTCATAATGAAGCCACAGCTGCAGGCATAGCCGCAGTAAAGATATGCCCTAGCCGCAGGCTTATGAGGACACCTACACGCAGAAAAGAAGAGTCTTATAAGTAGCATAAATAAGCCTCTATACGTTGTCTCAAGAGGCTTAATCCGCAGATGAGAAGAGGGCTAATATAGGCCCTAAATGAAGGCCTGAATCCACTGTCCATTGACCCTAGACGCAGCTAGAGAGAGACTCTTTATCCGCAATTAGAAAGAGGATCTATACATAGTCCTAGAGGAGATGATGTAGTTGTTGTTCTAGCAAGGAGACTTAGCCATAGCTTAGTCGTAGTCATGAAGCCTAGACATAGTTGAAGGAAGCCCTTGCAGCTGACTTATGAAGAGGACCTATTCGTTGTCCAAGGGAGCTTCATACGCAGCCCTAATCCACAGTCAAAGAAGTCCCATCTGCTGCAGTCATGATAAAGCATAAACTCGGATTGTTGTAGGTGACAGCATGGTGATAAGAAATTGTTACATAGTGAAGGAATGCATTTGCTCTAGATCAACTTATAAAGCACTAGGTGTCTGAAAGGACTAACAACATAGATCTTATGATGATGGACATTGCTACTATGTTGAGGGTTAGTCAGATAACAAGGATGCAGCATGGTGATGGTTGCAGTAGGATGGGGGCAGCAAAGTTATGATGGATGTTGTATGATGAGTGCAACATAGAAGTCATTGAGTGCAGATCTGCAATGAGTACAACATTGGGTGCAGATCCGTGATAAAGAGCAGCTCAATGATTGGAGCAGCTCAGTGACAGGGGCAGCAACATGAAGTGCATAGCATGGTCATGATAAGTGCAGCATGGTGCAGTACGTAGAGGTGCAGCAAGTGGACAAGATGCAGCACTATGATAGGTGAAGGAGTCACCTTCGAGAATCAGTTGAAGCAACATGTCTTCAACTGATCTCATATAGATATAGAAAGTCAAAATGTTGACTTCTGCTGTAAATGTACTATCTCTCTCTCTTTCTCTGTTGAACTATTGAAGAACATAGAAGAAGAATTTATCAAGGGTTTCCCCACATTGGGGTTTGTCCCTGGTTAGCGCCACATCTTGTGTCCTCTTGTCTTGGCTTGTCTTCTGCGACTTATATTTATGTTCTATCTGCAGTTTACTTTAATGCTGATGTGATTGCTAATCTAGAAAAGATATTGAGCTAACTGTGAAAATTGAAATAAATTGCTCTAGCATAGAACATACCTAAAATTAACAGAAAGGTTATGTTTGCATTTGTTTTGTAGATCATTCCTGGGCTAATAGAACTAAGATTACAGTGAACTTAAAGAAGAAGAAGGATCTCGTTATATCTCAAGGTGAACAAGTTTAAATGTTTTAGAATGGGTTAGTAGGAGGATCTCGGTACTACCACAGGCAGAAGAAGAAGGGTCTCAGTTCTAACTCAATCACCATGTCAACACAGCCTCGGTGTTGCCTTTGTTCAGTGCTATTACTATGACCTCAATTCAGTAATATCACATGACCACAATAACCTCAACTCGCTGATAATTCAATGATGTTAACACAGTGAATAAAACTCGGTTCTATCACAATAGTATAAGTTTCGGTTCTATGAATACATTTCAGTATTGTTATAGTGGTGCCTATCACAAAGAATAAGTCTTGTTAAAACTACAGTGATGCCTATCATAATAAGTATCACTACAGTGGTACCTGTCATGGTCATAAGGAGAATTTGGGCTCAAGTAATATATGGTCGAAGTACTATAAGAACTAAGGCATTGCTATGGTTATTGATATATGTAATATAGAAACAATGAAGTAGAATATATTGCCTTCCACTCGTTGAAGAAATGGAACTTGACATAACTTCCTGTAGAGATATATCAAGGATCTGAGATGATAACACTAGCACAAGGAACTAGCTTGAAGGAAGCACTCTTTGAGGATCTGAGTACAAAGAACCAAGTAAGTATTGTTTCTACAACAAGTCCAATAAGTTATCAAATCAGAGGTATGTAATCACAAGGTACGTATGTACATAAGATTTTAGTTTTTCAATGATCCTTGTTTATGGCTAGTCTAGGATGAAGTTTGCAACATGCATCCTTATCTTCTAAAGACTACAAGTAATCTAGGATGTCAAGAAGAAGTTCTTGATTGAGAGAAGGAATAACCTTTATAGGATTCCATCCTCCATGGAGATCTAACTTAAGAAATTAAATCATATTCATGGTATCACGTGTTTTGCTTGAAAGTAGGTATTACAGGTATAAAACACCATGGCTTACACTTCAAGGAATTCCTGCAAGGTTTGTTAAGAAACATATCAATGTATGTATCAAACCATACATCTTATAAAATTCTCTTCATCTTATTTTGAAATTTGTGTTACTAACATCGTTATGTCCAACTCTCTTGAATCATAATGATTCTTGTTTTGGGTAATTTATCACTTGATAAATCTACCCCTCGTATTCTTAATTGATTTTGTAGAACCCTAGACAGGTTCTCTGGAAAACCCTAACCTAAGGGTATGTTGACAATGTGTGAAACCCTAACCTGCTTAGGGTTATTGTGAAATGCTATTTGAAGTTCTTGTTGATGATGTCATGTTTGGGATTTCAGTATGATCATGAAATCTTAACTTGTTAGGGTTGAATGATGTTTGTCTAAGATCTCGAACCTTTGAAGTTTTGGTATTGTAGGGTTTGCTTTGCTATGTTATGAAACCCTAGATTCTTAGGGTTTGGTTGGGTCTATAAGCAAAACCCTTATTATAGAGTCCTAGGAATGAAACCCTAGGTATGTGTCCATTTGGTTGAAACCCTAGACTGTTCTAGGATGGGATATGTCTAATATATTAATGTTGTCGAACATATGATATGCTTATGAATGATTATGAATTCCTAGATTCATGTGTTGACCTAGTTATTGATGGTCATAAGTCTTAGGATTTAATCGAAGTCCTTGTATGAGTTTCTAGGATGATGATATTTGGAAATCTAGGGTTTTGCAGCTAAACCCTAGTAATAGTTAAATTGTCTAGTATATAACAATCTGAGATCTTTGTTGAGATTGTGAAAATGGAATTCTAGAGTTTTGGAGTTGAACCTTATAATGGGTAAAAATCTTTGATGTATGATGACAATATGATAATTTGAGATTTGTGTAAGATTGTTGAAATCTGAGTTTTGGTTGGGATAGATAGTTAATCGGAAGTCTAGGATTTGCAACTAACCCTGGTGGAAGTTGGTCATGTTAATGACTAAGTAGTGATTGACTTTGATTGATTCTTTTGTATGAATTCTAGGATTTGTATGAAACCCTAGTGGAAATCTAATATATGAATTCTGAAAGTTGTTAGATGTTTTGTAGATCTATATTTATTTGAATTGTTTCTAGGGTTTGCTACATGATGAAGTAAGGTATGTCATACCTCTGGGAGAAACATTGAAACCCTATATGGAATGAAATTTGTTATGAAGTAGTCTAGGGTTTATAACAAAGTCCCTAGAAAGATGTTGAAGAGTATATGTCTCTTGTTTGGAAGTCTGGGTATCTGATATGTATAAAGTTGAAATGCTTCTGTGATTCTGATATGGCTAACTTCATGTTTCTATAGATTTGGTTGGACTTGCTATCTAAGTTGTGCAGGTACACAATCTTCAACTTGGTGAAAATGCTCAATGTGACAAGCATGATGAGGATGATAATAACTCTAATGAAATGGTTGGAAGCCACAAAAGATTCTCCAATGACGAAAAGAAGAAGCAGATCTTCTTGAGGAAGCCTACATAGAAGAGATCTCCCTAAGATTAAGAGGGAGTTCGGATGAAGAGATGCTTCCTGGTTGAGAGGGAGGGCATAGCTTGGTTTTGATTAATGAATTTCGGAGGATATGTTGTTGCATGAGAAGTAGGAAAGGAAAGTATATAATTGAGGAATCTTCTGTCAAAGATTCAGTTGATAGTCCTACTAAGTTGAGGAGCAACATCTAGAACAACCCCGGAGGTTTGTATTTGATTATGTACATGTGAAAGTATATTATTGATTGGGGTTGTGTTTGTACAAGTAAATCTCTCGAAGGTTTTGATAGCATGTTGGTTACCGATCAGTTTGATCAAGAGAGATTTGTGGTCCTTGATCTGTTGGATCAAGGGGTGTTGAGGATTTGTGAGTGAAGCATTGCCTGGGAAAAAATCTGGCCGGCGCTTTGTGTTGATGTCTAGGTCCCGAAGTTGGAAAGGTGGCGTTGGTCATTGAGCTCTGACACGCACCTGGATTCTTGGGTTGATGATTAGCTAGTAAGCCTGATGGTACCTAGAGAGGCTGAAAGCTTGAGTCCATCTTAGTCCCACCTGGATAGATTGCCTTGGTCAGGAATCTAGTCTGTGGCATTGCGGTGCCTAAATTGTTGAGAGACCAATGGATAGATTTCCCTGGTCAGGAATCTAGTTCGTGGCATTTCGGTGCCTAAATTGTTGAGAAACAAATGGATAGGTTGCCCTAGTCAGGAATCTAGTCCATGGCATTGCGGTGCCTAAACTTCTTCATACATGATGTGGTTTGAGATCTTCCATGTACCTCTTTGGTTATATGTAAATATGAATACCTCCCTAGTTAAGAGGGAGTGTTGGAAAATGTAACTAGGTTCGGTCTTCATTATTGTACTTGAAGTCAAAATGTAATTTATTTGTCAAAAGAAAGTGAAAAGAATTTTATTATTAAATTGAATTGACTTATTAAACCATGGGTTTCATGCTTGGGTCAATTATAGGTCAAGCCTCCATTGCAGGCTTTAGGTTAATTGTCAAAGTCATTTATTGTTTGACTCTTCCATCAATTCATCCTCTTCAGCAAAGTCTTCAAGACTGCCTCTTCAAGTCAACCTCAAAAGAATAATTATTAAGAGAAGAAGATATTGGCCTAAATACAACGACACACCTATTCATATACACATGTCGACTCATTTCTAGATGGCAAACTACTATATATACCTAGCTAAGCTTGTCGCATTTGATCATCTGTGTAGCTCACATTTCAAAGCAAGTTTCGGTGGTTTCAATGGAATGTTTCGGTATTTTTACAGTGACAAGTTCAGAGCTCAGAAGGGAGTTTTCAGTACCATCTCAGAGATGGGATTTTGGACTATTACGGTGACAGAATTTCGGGCTATTTCAGTGATCATGTTTTTGGTACCATCACAGTCTCGCTAGTATCTTATTTTAGTGCTAACATAATGATGAAGGATCATCACAGTGCCATAGTCTTAGTGAGCTTTCAGTCAGAATCTCAGTACTATTGTTATCACAAGTCTCGGTATAACCTCAACGGTGAAGATCTCAATATCTTTATAGTGATGAAATCGTGACGAGATCTCGGTGCATTATAGTGATGAAATACCAGTACAGCTTCAATGTCACAGTGAAATGAGGATGACTTGATGGAGGCAGTTTCGAATCTAGAATGTAGGGGTCATGGTCGTCTCATCTTTTGAATCTACTGAAGGAAGAATTTGTGACTGGGTTTTCCCCTCGAGGGGGTTTTTCCCTGACAGCATGCCTATATCTTGTGTTCTCTTCTATTTGTTGCTTGGCATTAATCTTGATGATAAGAAAAGATAATTAAGAGAACGAATACTAATAATAACATCACAAGTTAATCTCATTAAGAAGAAAATCGTTTAAACTACCTAACCTATGGATTTTCCAGGGGCTTGTCATTGAGTCAACAAGTCAATTGAGCCATCATCATGTATGGAAGACCCTTTTGGGCTTATTGTATCAAATCAAAGAAATTTCTTGTATAGTCAATAGTGTCATAAACACCCTCCAAGACCTTATCAAACAAGCAGCGACAAGTCGGCCTTCATAAGATGACAACTCAGCTTCATGTAGGGTTATTTGACCTAGAATTGAAACCTATATATAAGGGAGTTCGACCTCACTTGAAGTATATCAATCAAGCTCACAAGAAGTTCAATCAAGACAAGAAGAAGACCTAAAGAAAAGCGAGAAAGAGGAGAAGAAACAAGGAGAAGGAAAACAAAATTTTTGGATCTGTCGAGATCTAGGGCATCATCCTACTGCAACTAGACCGAAAATTACAATCACATTGAGAGGCCGAAATTAGGTATCTAAAAGAGCATCTTGCATGCCGAGTTATTAAGAAAGAAGCAGCTCCCCAAGCGAAGGAGAAAAGAGCCTCAATTCACCATCATTCTCTCACACATGCCATCTAGGGTTTCTGCAGAAGAGGCTGAAAATTGGAAGTCAAGGATTGCAGTCAAAGTTGCAGGTCTTAAATCTTGGTCAAGGAAGAAATTGCAGTTGCAGTAAAATAAGTTTGACTTCAGTTGACTTTGTGAGAAGGAAGTTATTCAAGGAGAAGTTTGACTTGGTGTTGGAGGGGTCTTTGTCAAGGGTCATAGGTCTTGGAATTCGTCATTTGAAGTTCTATAAGAAGAGAAGAGTTCTTGTGGGTTTTCCTCTCAAAGGGGAGGTTTTGGCCTTCACTTATAGCCTATATCTTGTGTTCTCTTGTCTCATTGTTCTTCATTATTTGGTAGTTGTTTGATGATGAAAACACAATAATAATCAAGTGAAAGAAGAAGCTAATCAAGTTAAGTAAAAAATTCATCATAAGTAGTTATCAAAGTTAGAGAAATCATCTAATTTAGCTACCCCTTGATTTCTCAACTTGGTATCAGAGCTAAGGTGACAAGAAAAGAAAAGGCAGCTTGAATATCATCAATCAAAGAAGGATACGTAAGGATCGAGCACAAGGAGAACATCTAGAAGGACTAATCCATGCATCATCTTGAAGGAAGGAACTAAGGAACATCAAAGAGGACTACCCATCTCATCACAAGAATCATACCATCTAGATGCAATAACACTTTGAAAAAGAAGAAGACCTCAAAGACCCCATCTCATTCAAAGAAGGACTCTACATCATACAAAAAGAAGCAAAAAGAAGCATTGTCATCATTAAAAGAATCAAGGCCATCTCCCTCATATTGAAGAAAGAATATCATCTCTAAAGAAGGGTACCTCCACTGAAGAAGAAACAATATCTTTTGAAGGAAAAAATCAACATCATTAAGAGGGCATCAAGTTGAAGATATCATCATCAACGAGCATATTCACTTGACAAGTGTTTGAAGCTACTATCAACATGACTTCATTTTGCAAAGGAAGCAACAAACTGGTTAGGTCGTCAAATTTCCTTGCATGGAAGAAGAGGATAGATTTGATCCACATAGAGAATGAAGTTATTGAATCTGTTAAGGGTTCAACCTCCATACCATCTCAAGAGCAATCTCAAGGACTATCAAAGTACATGATAAGGGAAATAAGGGCTCAAAGAATCCTCATAGAATCAATCATGGGTTCACTCATCCCTTATGTAGCAAAGATGGAGACATCGAAAGAAATCTATGAAAAGTTGGTAGAATTGTTTTTTGTAAGCACTGCAAGAAGAGTTACATCATTGAGAACTAAACTATACAAGATGAAGGTATCAAAGGACGAAGGGTTGGCCTCATACTTTATGGGGGTATCTCAAATAAGAGATCAACTACAAGAGCTAGGGGAAATAATGTCTGATAAAGAAATGACCACCATTGTGCTCAATGCACTACCTAATGAATGGGGCAACTTTATGTCAAATATCTATGGAAAGAAGGAAACCACTCCATTCAGTGAACTCTAGTCATTATTTAAGATTGAAGAAACTAGGTTGAAGGCGAAGAGCAATGTTGGATCAAGTGAACAAATTCAAGCATATGCAGCTATGGCTAGAAAGAAAGGGAAGTTTGGAAAGTTTGATCCTCGGAAAAAGAAGAAGCTTGATATGTCAAAGATCCAATGCTATGAATGTAATGAATATGGGCACTTTAAGAGGAATTGTCCTAAACTCAAGAAGGACAACAAGAAGAGAGGAAAAAATGAACCCCATCTTATCGAAGAAGTGGAAGAATCAAAAAAGAAGAAACCAAAGAAGGAGGAAGTGAAAGATCTCTACTATGACTGAGATAACCTCCTTCACTTAGATATTTTCAGTTATTAAAGATAGTAGTCATGACAGAATGCATCACAAGAATGATAGGATACATTATAGCTGAGATAGAGATGACATCATCATAGTGGAATGGAAAGTCAATCAAAGTAGAAGTCTATATGGTTGAAGCAACATCATCATAGAAAGAAGTAGCTCATGACGTCTCCATTGGAAACATATAAGAATAACTTAAGTGGTTGTATAAATGGTTGGACAAAGTCATCTAGCAACATAGAACAAAAAGAGAGATCATCATATATATCATCATTATTTAGAGGAGCATTTGAAGTGTGCGGATTATCAAGATCCTCCACTAGAATCTTTATGAGAAGGTTCACCCCTATTATGGAGAAAGATGGTCAACATTAAACCTTGTGTGAGATCCACTGTAAAAGTATGATGACAAAGATGTGCAGCATGTCAAGTTGGTTGAAGTATTTTTCATCTTCAAGCAAGGAAAGGAAGTTGCCTGAACGAAGTCTAGAAGACCACAAGAAGGAAGAGGTATGTATGTATATATTTAGTAATAGAGAGATAAAGCCATGTCATCATATGGTTGCAGAAAGAATGGTTGAATGCTCTATCTCATGAGCATGATTGAAGAAGAAAAATCTCCTCCATTAGAAAGATACATGAAGGCAAGTAGACAATGTGCCTTAAACTCTTCTACATATTGACAAGATGAAATCAACATAATATGACCTCATGAAGAACTTGAGGTGGTTGACAATCATGGTTCCTAAGTTGAAAGAACCATGTAAAGAATATCCTGAGGAAAGCAATATGTGAAGAAAATGAAAGAAGAGTTCGTGGGAAGATGCATCTATGAGATAAGATAAGGAATCAACATCTGATATTGACTAGAAGGATATGTGTGCTAGAAAAAGAGAACATTGGTAATGTATAGTTTGGAGATGAATTCATACATGTGCAAGATGTTGATGTTAGAAGTTGATGTCATGACAAAAGGCCATCATAGAAAGGTAACTTTGATTTACTGTTCATTTTGATTTTTGAGAAATCATCTGGTTGGGTTGAAACAGGGCTACCTAAAGAGAGCTGTAGATGTCACCTACAACTAGTACTTATGAGAATGGATGAAAGATCCTGAAAGAAACATGACTTGGTAGAGGTAGTTGTATGAAGGAAAGCTAGATGTGAAATATAACATCACTTTCCGATGAAGAGAAGGATGATATGACTAGTGGTTCAACATTATGATTCGTTGAAGAGAAAGTGACGAAGATGATGGTCGATGCCCTATGAAGAAGTTCTAGAAGAAAGAAGGCCCCGTAATGAGGAAGTTGAAGTTCAAAAAATGACATGATGCCAAAAGGAGGAGCCTTACAAACAGCTGATAGTACCATGATCTCCACCAAAGAGCAGATAGTTGTTGTTGGTAACAAGTCCCTAGCTAAGAGGGAGCTTGAGAATATTCCTTTTATAGTAATGAGTATATCCTCCCTAGTTGAGAGGGAGAGATAAACACATCATTCTTGTCTTCATGTTATGAAGAAAGAATGAAGGATTGGATAAGCATCTGAATTTTGATACTCTTTGAGGATGTAGTAGGGCATCCAATAGGCAAGAGTAGTTGAAGAGGAAATTCCTTGAGGATGTGTTAATCCAAGGCAAGAATGGTCCTAGAAGGACATACCTTATGAACATCCAGATGGGGTATGTGCCTTGAGAGACGATGATGAAGGTGTCTATGAATCATTGGTTTCCCCCGCATTGTGCTCTAATATGGAGAGATAGAGCTAATAGTCAAGGCCTTGCTATGTGACAATGTTGTTTGATATGTTTGAGATGCACTGATATAAGTTGAAAAGATAGCTTATGAGATGGCTTACCAATCCGACTCTTCTTATGAGAATTCTTCAGTATGAGAATGTCCAAGTACCTTGTATGGATTATGAATACCTCCCTAGTTAAGAGGGATTCTTGAAATGTGTAACTAGGTTCAGTCTTCATAATGACTAATGTAATCATGATTTTATGTATTTGATGAAAAAAGAAAAAGAAATTTTATTATTATTATTTTGTAGCATGGGTTTCATGCTCAAGGTTATTTTATTTATAGTTCAAGCACCCATTGAGTGCTTCTAGGGCTTGTCATTGAGTCAACAAGTCAATTGAGTCATTGTCATGTATGGAAGACCCTTTTGGGCTTATTGTATCAAGTCAAAGAATTTTTTTGTATAGTCAAAAGTGTCATAAAGATCATCCAAGACCTTGTCAAACAAGCAGCAACAAGTCATCCTTCATAAGATGACAAGTTGGCTTCATGTAGGGGTATTTGACCTAGAAGAGAAACCTATATATAAGAGACTTCGACCTCACTTGATGTATATCAATCAAGCTCACAAGTAGTTCGATCAAGACAAGAAGAAGACCTAAAGAAAAGCAAGAAAGAGGAGAAGAAACAAGGAGAAGGAAAACAAAATTTTTGGATCTGTTTTGGGCTATATCTTTTCACATGTGTGAGATCTAGGGCATCATCTTGCTGCAACTAGACCGAAAATTACAATCACATTGGGAGGTCGAAATTAGGTATCTAAAAGAGCATCTTGAAAGCTGAGTTATTAAGGAAGAAGAAACTCCCCAAGAAAAGGAGAAAAAAACCTCAATTCACCATCATTCTCTCACACGTGCCATCTAGGGTTTCTGCAAAAGAGGCCAAAAATCACAAGTCAAGGATTGTAGTCAAAGTTGCAGGTCTGAAATCTTGGTCAAGGAAGAAATTGCAGTTGCAGTAAAACAAGTTTGACTTGGGTTGACTTTGTGAGAAGGAAGTTATTCAAGGAGAAGTTTGACTTGGTCTTGGAGGGGTCTTTGTTAGGGGTCATAGGTCTTGGAATTCGTCATTTGAAGTTCTATAACAAGAGAAGAGTTCTTATGGGTTTTCCTCTCAAGAGGAGAGGTTTTGGCCTTGGCTTATAGCCTATATCTTGTGTCCTCTTGTCTCATTGTTCTTCATTGTTTTGTAGTCATTTGATGATAGAAAACACAATAATAATCAAGTGAAAGAAGAAGCTAATCAAGTTAAGTAAAAAATACATCACAAGCAGTTATCAAGGTTAGAGAAATCACCTAATTTAGCTACCCCTTGATTTCTCAATAGCTTCATGACACAATTGGATTCTGTCACCTCTTCTTCATTACAGAGACACATGTGAGTCCTATGCGGAGGCCACCCGAGATTCATGGTACCACTGGGTATGGTCTTGCCAACAAGGGACAACGTCTGATAGTGTCATAGGCTCAGGGTGTGTGGCGTGTCTTATACGAGACTCCCTCTAGAGCCAGGTCATTTTGGTTTCTCCAAATAAGTAAGCTAAATTTTTATGGATCCATATCCATTAGAGTAGCCCCATACTCTGAGATAGATACATTGCAGTTTTCTACTTCCCCCTGCCACATCGCACTTTTCACTTCATAGGGAGACTGAGGGAGACCCTTTCCTTGACCTATATGCAGACATCTACCACTACTCCTCCCTCGGAGACATCATCCTTCTAGGAATTTTAATGTGCACACTAGAGAATTGCAAGTATCCATCCATGACAAAGCAGATGATGCACTTTGCCTCCAAGATTTGGAGCCAGCATCAATGGGTCTTCATAGGAGCTAGTAGGATAGAAATGGGCACCTCACAAGGTTACGGGAGATACCTCTTACAACTAGGGGAATCTCATGGGCTACTAATCTTGGATGGGCTCCCTTGTTTCCTAATTCAGGTGATTTTACTTACTTTCCTCATAGCGGTGGAGCTAGCATAGTTGACTATGTCTTGACCAATCAAGACCTCCTCCCCTAGATCCAGCACTTCTCAGTCTCCCACCTCACTTTGGCTAACCATGTTCTCCTCACCTTCTCCCTCTCTACATCCCCTTCCCCTCTCCCTGTCCCCCCTCCCACCTCTTTATCCACCTATACCACCTTCCTTTTTGATAGAGACTATGCAGACGCATACAATACCCACCTCAAGATATTGCTCCCTCCCATCTCTAACTTTAGAGCCTTAGACACAACCACAGCTTAATGCGACACGCATTCCACGACCCTCATGGATGCATCCCTTGACTCCTGCCCCCATTCCACTCACAAATCTCGCCCAAAAACTACCACTGACGCCTCTCCCATGAATCATAGGTTCGATGATGAGGGTAAATATTTCCATAAGTGTCTACGCCTTGTTGACCTCTACTGGTCAACTACCCATGCGGTGCATCCCGTTTTTCTTGACAGAAAGAAGCAGCACCTGATCAGCATGTCCGTGCCATCCTGCCATCATCAGCAGCTTGATCATTTTTGTTGTAAACCCAGTCTGCATGTATAAGTTGTAAATAATCTAAGCAGATCAGAGTCATGTTTGTAAAGTTGCCTAGGTGGACCTAACTTTCTAATGATGATCTGCGTCCCGGGAGGTTTTTCGTCTCACCGATCCACGGATCGGCAGAGTTTTCCTTCAAACCTGACCCCAAAGCCGGGATGGATTTCGTCATCAGAACTTTAGGAGAGTCTTATATGTCAATCTGCTAGATTATAGTTGTGTCGCAGAACTGGGTGTTCTATGAGGGTCTGTATTAAGTGGGTTCATCCCTTTGAGATGTAAATTGTAAAAATCATGATGAATTGTGTCTTGAGGGTTGAAAATGTTGTAAATCCCCTCATGAGTCCTAAGTCCTAGGTCCTAGGTGATGATCCAAACGGCTTAGTTTGATGATCCATCTTAAAATAAATTAAAAAATTTAAAAAAAAAAAAAAAAAAAAATGAATAAAAATAATAAAATAATAAAAAAATTAAAAAATGAAGCAAAAACCCTAACTAATAAAATAATAATATTTTAAGTTAATAAATCGACGGATGAGATCAAGAGATGTCTTGATCCTCATCAACGGTCGAGATCAGTTCTACATGGATCACCCAAAACTAGCCGTTGGGATCATTTCCTTTATATAGGGTCTTAGGGGGTCATTTCAGATCATCTGATCTGTGAGTCTGTACTGAAAAAGCTCTCTTGTAATCTGATTTTCTGGTTAATAAAAAGACTTTGGGGTTCAAACTGGCTGGTGTTACTCTCTGGGATTGCTGTGAGATCTTTAATTTTCTGCATATTTCAGTTTTCAGCCATTAATCATAGCTTGTTTTTTTTAGAGTAGTGTGAGCACAGGTATCTTGTTCACCTGCTAGGGTTTGAGGGCTGCTAGGGTTTCTGAAATAATGGCAGGTATCTCTATTATTTCCTGAGATCTAGCAGCTTTCTCTCTCTCTTTGCTGATGGTTGCTTGAGATGTGCAGGAAAATATTTTTTGAAGGAAATTTTGTGGGCGTTCGGGGAAGTTCTCGGCTGAACCAGCCAACCCCCGCAAGCACTTTCTGTGCAGAGCCCAGCTGATTGTTCCCTGGGTTAATCATTTTAAGTTTTATTTCGTGTTTTACATTGAGAGATTTTTCTTTCTGTTCACAGTGCAGTTCAAAATTTCTGATATTCTGAAAGTATTCCTGCTCTTATTTGCTGAACCTGGCTGTTAAGGGGGCCAAATCTGTACATTAATTTAGCTGATCTAGGTTTTGTCAAATTTTTGTTTTACAGTCTTCATTAGGGTTTAGGGTTTTTAGGTTAGTTTCTGGCTTATATCATTTCAGGCTTTCTTTTCTTTTTTGCAGGTACAGGATTGGTTTTTCAATAGCAAGAGTTTTGCGGTGACCGCAAAGCATACATTGGAAAGTCCTGGGCGAATTCTTTGGGCCGTCAGAACAATCCGTAATCTCTGAAGCGGCCATCAGGTCACCTGGAGAATCTGGCCCGAAAAGAAATATCAGAGAAGACCACCACAGTGACATTTTTCTTAAGATCGCCGGGCTAATGAGTACATTAGAAGACAGCAAAGATTTGATGCGTGGGAAATATATCTGCAAACATCGTTAAAATTCTCATAGCGTGATCAGCCGATTCATTTTTCTCTGCTGTCATCAATTGTGCTGGTATTGCTTGAGTCGGGTTACGGATTCTGCCTTCTCAGTCGCCTGCGTGGATCTGGTCAAGTGATTTATCATAAATAACGCAGCCAGAGACGGGGTCGTTTCACAATACCCTTGACATTGGTTTTCAATCAGTGCACTGGAAAAATCATTCCGCTCCAGCCGTCAGACAAATAGCCGGTTTCAACGAGGGCGCCAAACCAAAACACGCCGCTATCTCAGGTAAACCACCCCGCCGTCGAGAGCTGGACAACGCAGGATATCCATCACGCAAACGTTCACACCACCGGCTCAGTCAACAGCATAAAAAATCGAGATTTGTGAAAAGCCTGTTCGTTGTTTTTCAGAGGTTATATGTACCTCCGCCGTCGACTCTACGCTGGCCATCCGCAGGTAAAATCGATTCACGCACAGGTAATTTATTACTGTTTTGGTGGCTTTGGATTTGGTTTCGTCAGAGGGTCTTCATGCAATTTTCGTGCCCCATTCTCTTTACGATAGCGGAATGATTTCGATTAGGCGTATGGCGTATTGCTGTCGGCTCTTTCCTTCTTTTTGATAATCGTATGCCATCGTTTTGATTTGGTCTCGACTTTGATTCTTGATTTAGTATTGGCATAGGCGTTTAGCGTAGTTAGTCATTAGATTTAGGTGTTTAGCATAGGTAACGAAATCGATATTTTTTTTGTGGTTTTGGTATTGCGTAGATGTAGGTTTCATATAATTTGTTTATATTTCAATAAATGTTTTTTTTAGATTTTTAAATTAGATTTTATTTTGTTTAGATTTGATTTAATTAATTTTTAATGTGTTAGTTTTATTTGTTAGAATTTAGATTTATAATGTTTTAAATTAGATTTGTACATATTTTGATTTTAAATTTTATTTATTTATTTATTTATTTTTATTTTTTTTTTATGGTTAGATTTTTTTATTTTATTTTAAATCTTTAAAAAAAAGAAAAAATAAAAATAAAAAATAATTTAATTAGATTTTGTAGTTTTTGTTTTATAGCTTTTAATTTTAGATTTTAATTTAAAGTAATTTAGGTTTTAGATGTTAATATAGTTTTAGGAATTTTCCCTTTTTTTATAAAAAATAAAAAAATTTCGAAAAAAAATTTGTGGGAAATTATTTTTGCCAGTTTCAGTTGCTTTCACGATATATCTTGCATGCTGAAGATCTAATTTTTTTTCCGAGATGCGAAATAGATATCTGGTCAATTTACAATATTCGTGGTGGTTTAAAGCATTCATCTTTCTAAATTTTCAGTTGCCAGATATCGTTTTGAGCATTATGATTTAGCTGATGACAAATGATTGCTGTTCACGGTTAACGTTTTTATCTCATTTAACAAGTAATCATTTCATTAAAAAATCTCTTAAGGCACTGGTCTTTTAACTTCAAATCCATTTTAGTGCTATCGTGTCTCGTGTCTCCCAACCAACTGGTCGACAGTTGGTCTCATCATCTCGCAGGGTCTACCCCCCTTAGCCGCGGGAGACGGGCTTAAACGGAGGGATCGGGGATCAGAGTGACAGCCCCCGGTCCGAGCGTTGTCGTGCCAATCCGCGCGACAACATTTTTTGGCGCCGTTGCCGGGGATACTTTTTCTCGGTGTTTCAACGACTTTTCATTCATCTTCTCATCTTTCTCATCTCTCATTTGAGCTGGCAGATTCGACCTTTAAGGTTATCATTTGGATCTTTTATTGCCTTATTTTTCGCCATATCATCAGCATATCTTCGGTGTGTTTCTTGTTTGGGTGGCGACTCCATTTTCTTATTTTTTCCCAGACAAGAAGCCTCCCGCATATCTATTTGTTGATTACTTTTTTGATCTTAGAATCAGTTTTATTGTTCAAGTGGCGACTCCACTTCTTTCATCTTTTGATTTTCTTGAGCAAAGAGCTAGTTCTATCATCCATCTGATCCCTTATTGTTCATCATGGATTATTCATGTAAACCATGTCGTTTTACTCACCGTCTCCATGATCTTCCGGAGGAGGCCACTCCTAAATTACCTATTTTTTCAGGTGGTGATCCAATCGCTGTTAGAAGACATCTAGGCTTGTTTGATCGCATCATGATCATATATTGCAGATCCCTTCAGTTTAATCATGAAGATATCAAAATGCGTTTATTTGTCCTTACTTTAGAAGATGATGCTTTAAATTGGTTTAACAGTTTTCCTAAGGATTCTTTCACTTCTTTAGAAGACATTGTTGATGCTTTTAAAGATAGATATGGTTATCCAAACAGATTGCCTTCTAAAATTGTTGAACGGAAAGAAAGTAATTCAGTTGTTGAAGAAAGATCTCAAAATCAGAATGTGTCATCAACCGGAAATATTGCAGATCATCATAGTGGAAAATCAGGGACAAATAATAGTGAAAGGGAAGAACAAAAGCAAATTATACAAGATCTAATGATGCTAGTAAGAAATATGGAAAGCAATCAAACTAGTCTTATCAATGATGTTAAAACTTTATGCACCCACCTGGAAAAACGTAATAGGGAGTTGGAGGTCACACAAAATCAGCATGCTAAGGAAATTGAGGCCATGAAAACTAAATATGAAACAGAAATTAGAAGCATGCAAAGCAAGATGTCAGTCTTAGAGGAAAATATGGTGACCATGAAAGCTGATCATGATAGGGAAATTGACTCTATGCAAAACAAGTTATTAACTATGGATGAGGAAATGACTATCATGACGTTCAATCATAATAATCAAGTGGCTGACATGCAAGCGAATCATAAAGAAGAAATAAATTTTATGCAGCATTGCTTGATGGACATAAAGGAAAAGAATGTTAAAGTAATAAAAGACATGCAAGAACACCATGCCAGACAAATCAGTGCTACAAAGGTTGAACACTCTAGTCAGATGGATGCCATTAAAATACAAGTTCAAAGTTTTCAGCAACTGGTGGAGGATAAGAGAAACCAGCAAACATCAACAGATCAGGAGTCTTCTCATTTGCTGCAACAAGATTCATCTTATTATTGGGAAGTTGTTGATTCGATTGAAAGATGGTTGATTGAGGGTGATCCAGATAGACTTGAAAGTGATAAAGATCAGATGCAAGATGAAAAAAGACATAGCACGCATATCTTACATACTTCATCTGATAGCTTTGAAACAGAAAGTACCAGGTCATCAGTAATTCAACCAGCCAGAAAGAAAAAGCGCAAGAGAAAGAAGATGAGACGAAGATTTGATACATCAGACGGCCGTGAGCAGCTTGATTTTCGGATAGGAAAAAGTCCTACCATATGCAAAATTGGACATAGCACATCCGACAAGCAGCCCACAGATTTGCCTGAAAGCAGGCAAATGCTCAGTATGCACTATATTGAACACATCTGATGCCGTAGGGCATCCTTTTGTATCGTATTTCTAACCCTACTTCTTGTTTTTCCGCATTTTCATTTCTGCTTTAGATAGTTAATAAATGAAGAGCTTTTTTTTTTTTCTTTCCTGTGCTTAATGTATATGCTAATTTTTGGATGGACGCTACTTATTTTTGTGTTGTATGGATGCAGATTCTGGATTCTCACATTCCTGCAAGCAGCAACGTGTCCCCAAGTAGAGCCAGATGTTGACCTCTACTGGTCAACTACCCATGCGGTGCATCCCGTTTTTCTTGACAGAAAGAAGCAGCACCTGATCAGCATGTCCGTGCCATCCTGCCATCATCAGCAGCTTGATCATTTTTGTTGTAAACCCAGTCTGCATGTATAAGTTGTAAATAATCTAAGCAGATCAGAGTCATGTTTGTAAAGTTGCCTAGGTGGACCTAACTTTCTAATGATGATCTGCGTCCCGGGAGGTTTTTCGTCTCACCGATCCACGGATCGGCAGAGTTTTCCTTCAAACCTGACCCCAAAGCCGGGATGGATTTCGTCATCAGAACTTTAGGAGAGTCTTATATGTCAATCTGCTAGATTATAGTTGTGTCGCAGAACTGGGTGTTCTATGAGGGTCTGTATTAAGTGGGTTCATCCCTTTGAGATGTAAATTGTAAAAATCATGATGAATTGTGTCTTGAGGGTTGAAAATGTTGTAAATCCCCTCATGAGTCCTAAGTCCTAGATCCTAGGTGATGATCCAAACGGCTTAGTTTGATGATCCATCTTAAAATAAATTAAAAAATTAAAAAAAAAAAAAAAAAAAAAAAAAAAAAAAAATGAATAAAAATAATAAAATAATAAAAAATAATAAAAAAATTAAAAAATGAAGCAAAAACCCTAACTAATAAAATAATAATATTTTAAGTTAATAAATCGACGGATGAGATCAAGAGATGTCTTGATCCTCATCAACGGTCAAGATCAGTTCTACATGGATCACCCAAAACTAGCCGTTGGGATCATTTCCTTTATATAGGGTCTTAGGGGGTCATTTCAGATCATCTGATCTGTGAGTCTGTACTGAAAAAGCTCTCTTGTAATCTGATTTTCTGGTTAATAAAAAGACTTTGGGGTTCAAACTGGCTGGTGTTACTCTCTGGGATTGCTGTGAGATCTTTAATTTTCTGCATATTTCAGTTTTCAGCCATTAATCATAGCTTGTTTTTTTTAGAGTAGTGTGAGCACAGGTATCTTGTTCACCTGCTAGGGTTTGAGGGCTGCTAGGGTTTCTGAAATAATGGCAGGTATCTCTATTATTTCCTGAGATCTAGCAGCTTTCTCTCTCTCTTTGCTGATGGTTGCTTGAGATGTGCAGGAAAATATTTTTTGAAGGAAATTTTGTGGGCGTTCGGGGAAGTTCTCGGCTGAACCAGCCAACCCCCGCAAGCACTTTCTGTGCAGAGCCCAGCTGATTGTTCCCTGGGTTAATCATTTTAAGTTTTATTTCGTGTTTTACATTGAGAGATTTTTCTTTCTGTTCACAGTGAAGTTCAAAATTTCTGATATTCTGAAAGTATTCCTGCTCTTATTTGCTGAACCTGGCTGTTAAGGGGGCCAAATCTGTACATTAATTTAGCTGATCTAGGTTTTGTCAAATTTTTGTTTTACAGTCTTCATTAGGGTTTAGGGTTTTTAGGTTAGTTTCTGGCTTATATCATTTCAGGCTTTCTTTTCTTTTTTGCAGGTACAGGATTGGTTTTTCGATAGCAAGAGTTTTGCGGTGACCGCAAAGCATACATTGGAAAGTCCTGGGCGAATTCTTTGGGCCGTCAGAACAATCCGTAATCTCTGAAGCGGCCATCAGGTCACCTGGAGAATCTGGCCCGAAAAGAAATATCAGAGAAGACCACCACAGTGACATTTTTCTTAAGATCGCCGGGCTAATGAGTACATTAGAAGACAGCAAAGATTTGATGCGTGGGAAATATATCTGCAAACATCGTTAAAATTCTCATAGCGTGATCAGCCGATTCATTTTTCTCTGCTGTCATCAATTGTGCTGGTATTGCTTGAGCCGGGTTACGGATTCTGCCTTCTCAGTCGCCTGCGTGGATCTGGTCAAGTGATTTATCATAAATAACGCAGCCAGAGACGGGGTCGTTTCACAATACCCTTGACATCGGTTTTCAATCAGTGCACTGGAAAAATCATTCCGCTCCAGCCGTCAGACAAATAGCCGGTTTCAACGAGGGCGCCAAACCAAAACACGCCGCTATCTCAGGTAAACCACCCCGCCGTCGAGAGCTGGACAACGTAGGATATCCATCACGCAAACGTTCACACCACCGGCTCAGTCAACAGCATAAAAAATCGAGATTTGTGAAAAGCCTGTTCGTTGTTTTTCAGAGGTTATATGTACCTCCGCCGTCGACTCTACGCTGGCCATCCGCAGGTAAAATCGATTCACGCACAGGTAATTTATTACTGTTTTGGTGGCTTTGGATTTGGTTTCGTCAGAGGGTCTTCATGCAATTTTCGTGCCCCATTCTCTTTACGATAGCGGAATGATTTCGATTAGGCGTATGGCGTATCGCTGTCGGCTCTTTCCTTCTTTTTGATAATCGTATGCCATCGTTTTGATTTGGTCTCGACTTTGATTCTTGATTTAGTATTGGCATAGGCGTTTAGCGTAGTTAGTCATTAGATTTAGGTGCTTAGCATAGGTAACGAAATCGATATTTTTTTTGTGGTTTTGGTATTGCGTAGATGTAGGTTTCATATAATTTGTTTATATTTCAATAAATGTTTTTTTTAGATTTTTAAATTAGATTTTATTTTGTTTAGATTTGATTTAATTAATTTTTAATGTGTTAGTTTTATTTGTTAGAATTTAGATTTATAATGTTTTAAATTAGATTTGTACATATTTTGATTTTAAATTTTATTTTTTTTATTTTTTTTTTTTTATGGTTAGATTTTTTTATTTTATTTTAAATCTTTAAAAAAAAGAAAAAATAAAAATAAAAAATAATTTAATTAGATTTTGTAGTTTTTGTTTTATAGCTTTTAATTTTAGATTTTAATTTAAAGTAATTTAGGTTTTAGATGTTAATATAGTTTTAGGAATTTTCCCTTTTTTTATAAAAAATAAAAAAATTTCGAAAAAAATTTTGTGGGAAATTATTTTTGCCAGTTTCAGTTGCTTTCACGATATATCTTGCATGCTGAAGATCTAATTTTTTTTCCGAGATGCGAAATAGATATCTGGTCAATTTACGATATTCGTGGTGGTTTAAAGCATTCATCTTTCTAAATTTTCAGTTGCCAGATATCGTTTTGAGCATTATGATTTAGCTGATGACAAATGATTGCTGTTCACGGTTAACGTTTTTATCTCATTTAACAAGTAATCATTTCATTAAAAAATCTCTTAAGGCACTGGTCTTTTAACTTCAAATCCATTTTAGTGCTATCGTGTCTCGTGTCTCCCAACCAACTGGTCGACAGTTGGTCTCATCATCTCGCAGGGTCTACCCCCCTTAGCCGCGGGAGACGGGCTTAAACAGAGGGATCGGGGATCAGAGTGACAGCCCCCGGTCCGAGCGTTGTCGTGCCAATCCGCGCGACAACACGCCTCATGCTTACGCATGACCCATCTTCCTCCCTTAGCCTCTGCAAAGCTCATTGTAGACTACTCTGCAAAAAATGAACATTCCTCTACCAACAAAGACAGGAACTTTGTGATGATCTTTGCCACTCCCTGAAATCTTTTTGGTCGGCCCTCTTTCCTAGACATCACACCATCTCTCCCATACCATGTTGTCCACACCATCTCCCTTTACGACATCCCTAGACAACCCCCCACCCGAATCCCCTCCCCTTCCACCTTATGCTACCTTTTCTCTAAATTGGCGATCACGAGGGCAACCAGAGCCTTGAGTACCAATCAAGCAACTAATGAGGATGAGTTTCAACCTGAATTCCTCAAGCATGGCATCCAATCACTTGACCCATATATTGTAAATATTTTTAACCATGTGGTTTGTATAGGCTCCCCCCCTCCTGGACAACACTGCAATATCCTAGGATAATTTTTGCCCTAGGGTTTCTTATCCCGACTAGGGTTTCCAACAAAACACCAACAAATTTCACTAATTCATACGACAATGGACATTCCTTCATGAAATATATGAATGTAAATATCATTCAACAATAATAGTCTTCATGCATGAATAATCCAAGGGCTATCAACATCAATATAATCATCCATAGTGAATAGGGTTGACTACCCGATGAATAGTAGATCTCATCCAACTGATAATTTACCAGTATACCTTGATTTATATTGTCAATAGTTTAATAATACTTAATTGTACCCCTGCTAGTGTTATTATTCTATTGTTATTGCACTACCCATTCATTGTAACTCACTATTCTATACTACTTGTAACTAACTCATTCGCTGCAACTGTGTTACTCCTTCAAATTGTGGTATTGTTACCCACAGGGAAGCCCTTGCCACCTTCAACAATCTGAATCAACTTCTCTAAGCCTCCACTGTTACAAAGATCTAAGTTTGGACCTCAGTTGCAGTGGAATCCAGTTGCTTACTGAGGTTGGTTGCAGCCCTAGAAGGCCCAATTACTCAGTTGTTGTGCACGAACTGCATTTGGCTTTCCTCGTTGATTATGCCTAAAATAATCCACAACATGTCTTTGGTGTTGAAATTCGAGTGAAAGCTAGAATTTTTGAACATGATAATTACTTGTGAAGAAATTATTGTTTCATTTTAGTTTATTCTTTTGTTATTCATCAAGCAATTATCAACTTAAGTACAAGAAAATAAAAGTCACATGCATAGACAGCAAAAATTAGGCCAAAGGCCAGGGGAAAACCCAACAATTCTTTCCTTATAGAATCTTAGTCAACAAGAGAAATCCAAGTCACATCTAACTTGCCAAGTCATCCCTCCATTAATAGCCCAAATTATGCCACAACTCTATCAATAAATCTGGTCACAAGATGCCATGTTCTTGTCCTTAGATGCCACATCCCAAAGAGAAAGAGTGCCTCAAATGGCTCGAATAATCACAAAAGATATAGTGCTTCAAGTAACTTGCATTCACAGAAATATGGCATCTTTGGTAGCTCGAATTTACAGAAGCGTAGTGCCTTAGGAAAATCCTCTTGACCACAAAAATTTGTGCCTTCGAAAATTTGAATTCCACAAGAAGATCTTACAGAAACTCGAATTGTTCTTTGTCCTTCTCTTCTTGCGTGAGCGAGGCATATTGATCTCTCCTTGTTCTTTTGTACTTCGACCTTTCTTCACTCCTTGTATACTTTGTAGATTGCAGAGACAGACGACTTGGATGTTGTGTTATGATCTCCAATTGAGGGATGCCAATAGGCTATATATAGTCTTCTCCACAAGCAAATGGGTGCCACATGTAGTTGAGCTGACTTGAGGGGTAGGAGGGCCGACCTAGCATCTTAGTGAGACAAATGACACTTGACAAATTTCAAATTTATTTGTTTTACAAGGGTCACAAAGAACATGCCCTTTTACATTTTTCTTTTGACCAAAACAAAGCATGAAGAACATGCTAGAAAATAATAATAATTTTTCTTCTTTTGTTTCTACATAAAATACATATTGATATAAGTATAAAGACAATTATGAAGACCGACCCTAGTTCAATTTCAACGTTCCCTTTTAACTAGGGAGGTATTCATAATGACTCATCAGGATATTCTCATGTTGAAGACTTCTATAAGAAATAATCTAGATTGATAAGCATCGTTGATGATAACCAACATTGTCAAAATACCAAGGCCTTGACAAGTAAGCTATATCTCTCCACTAGATCAGAGCACAATGCTAGGAGGCATTCAATAGGACACCACACAACCGCCTCTCTGAGGCACATACTCCACCTAGGTTCACCAAAGTATGTCCTCCACGGGACCATTTCCTAATCTATTGTCACAATACTTGACACAAGGAAATGTTAGTCCTTCGAACCACTCTTATACCATATCAACGTACTTGAATTACAGTTGTTAGTCCTAGTCACAGTACATGTCTCAAGAATGTCGGTCCATGATGCTTATCCAATCTACCATTCTCCTTATCCGTGTTCATGTACTTGACTTACGGTTGTTAGTCCTGGCCATAGTACATGACACATGGAGAACAAGGTGTCCATCCTCACTCCCTCTCAATATGGGAGGAGATAATCCACAAGCCCAAGCTTGTCTTGAAAGTACTCATTTTTACTTTTCATCAGCTACCTATTCATCCGTGGATATATGTTGTAGCTTCTCGGTTCCTATCTGCATCATATCTCAAATCATAGTGTGCTTCAACCTTCCCAATTCTCTGCCAATCTTTATACAGCTTAAATCAATACAAGGTATCATAGTCAAATCCAACATGCCATCAAATAGTCCATCAAACGGAGCCAAACTCACTGCACAGGTGTCATATGTTTCATCTAATGCAACACAATCCTGCTTCTTACTCACTTAAGGAACCATAGCCAATCTTAAGCGGAAATTGTTAGCACCTTTTCCTCATCAATCAACACTGCCAGCCCAATCAGTACATCAAAGAACCAAACAACTATTGGTATAATGATGGATTAACAATATTAGAACTTCCTCAACTTTTGCTAATAGATGTTGCCATAGGTCTACAATCCATCATCCCAAACTTCTTGCTTCTTGTATTTCCATCTGTTATATGCTAGATCTTGACTCATCTTAGGCACAAATACACTAAATTGCTTACTCCCTCTAAACTCATTTCTACACATCGGGAAAGTCCTCATGCTTTGCTTCATTCTTCTAGTTTTTCCCTCTGTTGCTAATAATAGGGCAACCCTAGCCATTGTCCTGCAATCCTCTTTGAGAGGATAAGAAAGAATGATTACAACCAAGCAAAGGACACATAAAGAAGTTAAAAATTAATAACAATAGCCTTAATCAAATAGGTAAGTTATAGGATACTTATCTTTTGAGAAGAGAATTAGCTCCCTCTTAATTTTGAACGTCTTGTACCAACCTGGTCCTCAAATAAACATGATGTCATTTCTTTCTCAAGTTCTAGAGCTTCTTCTTTTCAACAGAGACGATTAGTCCTAGGGTTTGTCTTAGTTCAAACCCTTAACATCCTTTCAAGGATATGACCATTTTAAGGAGATGAGATATCCTAGTGTTCTTGACATAATAATTGCCCAATCGAGGACATATTATATCGTATGACTCACATTAGTCCATCAGTCCTTGAACAACAAGAAGGGTTCCAAGGAAGTTTAACTCGATGATTCTTCTCGAAGACTTTCCACTATATTGAATCCTTTAACTTTATAAATTCTTCATTATCTGACTTTATTGGCCTCTTAGGCTTTACTATCTAGAAGACTTTGTTTCTTATAGAGGTTGAATATAATGGCTTATTGCAGGTCAGATCATAAGAAGAGGGCACAAGACTCGGCCATCTTTAAAGGTGATTTCTTATGGGCCTCAAACATGTCATTTTTTCTTTAGAGATCAAAAGGTTCAAACTAGTCTTCTTTTACAGAAATATACAAGCTCATATTTGTCCATCATATCATAAGGATAAGGCTCGGTCTTTATACGTAGAAATAGGTTCTTTATGGTACAGACATAATCATAGACATCAGATTTATTCAGATCTCCACAGGGGTATAGACGCTCGAACTCTTCCACAAAAATGACAAGCTTGGATGCCACAAAATAGAGATAATTTTGATGCCAATGCTCGAAGTTCTGGTTATACCTTAGAGAATAAGACTTGTAACTTTTCTTCATAGTTTAGACTAGTATACTGACTTCAAACCCCTTCCACAGATCTTAGATGAATGCTACATACTTTGGACTTAGCTCAGAATCACACTTAGAAAAATGTCTACTTCAAAAGAGAATCTTGAACTATGCTAAAACTTGTCAAGAAACTAGGATTTTTCTTTCATTTTAGTCTTTTATCATGTGATAACAAAGCTCGGATACCGAATATGATCCTTGAGATCACACTTAGTCTCCATACAAGTTATGACAAAGTCACAAGAGTTGTGCCCATTTGAGAACAAGGGTATGCTTCGAGACTTGAAATTTCAAAGAATAGTTTGATAACTGATCTTAAATCAAGAGTTTGATCCTTTTGAGATAACTCATCAAAGCTCCTTTAAAAGGTTTTAATCTTGACCAACTAAGGATCTTTGTAATATGAAGGTTGTTTAACTTAGTGCAAAAATCTTATCAAGATGAACTCAAATCTTCTTGAGGTAGGCTCCTTCTGCGATGATTCTTAAACCTCTGCAATTTAGATTTGGCCTACCAGGGATTTCAGACTAGGGCTTCTTTTGATCCTTACCCCTTCTATTGACTATAAATTTTCTCCTGACATTTGAAAAACCTTCCATTGCCTTATGAGGCCTTCTCGGTCTTCCTGAGGTTGCAACAAGCTTTGAAATTTCGACTTTTGAGGATTTAGGCCTTTCTTGAGGCATGCTGAAGCTCGATTTCAAATTATCATACAGACCATAAAAGAATTCAATCAAAGACTTGATTTGGCCTTTAGGGCTAATCTTCCATGGAGTAAAGAGATTTGATCTTTCACTACAACCTTCGACCTTCTTGAGTTCGAACTTGGTATATCCTGCAAGAAATACTTTGAATCTGTTGGGGTTATATTCTTTCTTTGCCTCTGTAAACACCTCGCTGCCCTTCAAGAATTCTTGTCCTAGATTCGCCTTGCACTTCTAGTCTTCATAAGTGTCTCAACCCTCTCTACTAGGCCTGTAATTACTTTGTCCTAATCACAATACTCACCATAGTAAACTAGCCCAAAACTTCCCCTTAAGAACTTGTTCAGCAGCTCTTCAAACTTCTCCAAACTAGCTCTGATACCATGTTGAAATTTGAGCGAAAGCTAGAATTTCTGAACATGACAATTACTTGTGAAGAAATTATTGTTTCCTTTTAGTTTATTCGTTTGTTATTCATCAAGCAATTATCAACTTAAGAACAAGAAAATAAAATTCAAAGTGCATATACACCAATAATTAGGCCAGAGGCCAGGGAAAAACCCACAAGGGGAAAACCCAGCAATCCTTTCGTTATAGAATCTTACTCAACAAGAGAAATCCAAGTCACATCTAACCTGCCAAGTCAGCCCTCCATTAATAGCCCAAATTCTGCCACAACTCTATCAATAAGTCTGGTCACAAGATGCCATGTTCCTGTCCTTAGATGCCATGTCCCACGAAGAAAGAGTACCTCATATGGCTCGAATAATCACAGAAGATATAATGCCTCAAGTAACTTGCATTCACAAAAGTATAGTGACTCTGGTAGCTCGCGTTTATAGAAGTGTAGTGCCTCAGGAAAATTCGCCTGACCATAGAGAAGCGTGCCTCAGAAAATTAGGATTCCACAAGAGGATATTACAGAAACTCTGTAATATCCTGTTTCCGAGATATCCCTCAAACCCCAACAAACTCCAACCAAATACGTCCAAATGATATAGTGACCGGGAAACTCAAAGTGATAAAAAAGAAAAAAAATAGCAGTGGTGCAACATATAATAATGTGAACATGAAATATAAGCAGATACTCAAGAAATGCAAAGAGAAATGCTAAGCCATTTTATTATACTGAGTAATGGAATGAGAGTACAGGTGGTGATCAGAAAGATGGCACCTCGACTTGCACAAGGCAAGTGAAGAAATACACTCAGAATATCAAAGGAATGGCCTCTCTCTGAACTGTGTCCAAGCTGCTGGAGAACTGTTGTGCTGCTGCTACTACTGGAAATCAAATGAGGATTTGGGGCTGTTCCCCTCCTCAGAAAATGTTGAAACTCTGGAATCAGACTCTACTCAAGAAACCCAAAAAAACCCAGAGAGCTTTTCTAAAATAGCCGACCCCCGAAAATCACCCCCTTGGGGATCTATGTTGTCCCTCAAGGCTCTACGCTGCCACTGAATAGAATCCACCAAAACTCAGCCCGAAACTCTACCAAAATCCCCCAATATGCAAGAGCTGATCTCTTGCTCAATCTCCCAGCTCAAATCCTCCGCAAAACCCTCAATCCAGAACTCCGACCAAAAGAATTGCGTCCCTCTCTCAAGACTGCGCAGTTATCCAAAATGCTCAGTTCCTCCTCACTCCAAAAATTAATCCTCCTGCTAAAGACTGTTGAAAACTACCTTGCCCGTGCAGGCACTCGAAGTCCCCCGAGGCTAAGGGTGAGATCTCCGAACGGAGACACTCGTTGCACTAAACAGTGCTGCAGACAGGCTAAACAGCCAGCGTGCTCTAAGTCGAAGTGACTAGCTCAAATGCACATAATCGAATGACAAAATGAGGAGGCTCCCCTCTCCTTTATAGCATTGGCCTCTCTCAATCCCAAGGCCCACCTCCTCCAACGCAATCCCTTTTTTGCCACGTGTTCCTTTCCATCTGCGCAGTCCCTCCAAGTGTCTGCGTGGGCCCCATCTCTGCGTGGTCCTTTGGCCCCCTTGGCTCCCCTTTAAGTCACAACGTTGTGCTACTAGGGAGTGACTTTATTCTAAAGGTGAGTTATGTCCCCCTTTTCCTCACCTTTTTATTTATAAATAACTATAGAAGGCAAAATTGAGCAAAATCGAATATTCCAATTAGCCATGGCTAATTAGGAATATTACAAACTCAAACTATTCTTTGGCCTTCTCTTCTTGCTTGAGCGAGGGCATACATATCTCTCCTTGTTCTTTTGTACTTTGGCCTTTCTTCACTCCTTGTATACTTTGTAGATTGCAGAGATAGCTGACTTGGATGTTGTGTGTTATGATCTCCAATTGAGGGATGCCAATAGGCTATATATAGTCTTCTCTACAAGCAAATGGGTGCCACATGTAGCTGAGCTAACTTGACAAATGACACTTGACAAATTTCAAATTTATTTCTTTAACAAGGGTCACGAAGAACATGCCCTTTTACATTTTTCTTTTGACCAACGCAAAGCATGAAGAACATACTAGAAAATAATAATATTTTTTCTTCTTTTGTTTTTACATAAAATACATATTGATGCAAGTACAATGAAAATTATGAAGACTAACCCTAGTTACAATTTCAACATCTGGGAATCAACTGCAGCCTTGCGGCTGTGATGTCCAAATTGCAGACCACTCTCCAAACTAGCCATAAACCTCTTTTTCTAGAACAGAACTTCGGTGATGCTAGGATGCCTTTACTTTGCCCTTCGCTCCACCGAGTAACCACAAGAATTCTGCCTTCATACCGTTGGAAATGTAACTAGGTTCAGTCTTCATTATTATCTTTGTACTTGTATCAATTTGTATTTCATGTAAAAGAAAAAAAAGAATTTTATTTAAGCATGGGTTTCATGCTCAAGTCTAGGTCAAGCATGTTCTTCATGCTCCTAGGGTTTAATGAGTCAAAAGAGTCTTTGTCATATGTATAAGACCCATTTGGGCAATTTGTAACAAGAAAGAAAAATTATTTTTGAGTCTAGAAAGTCAATTTTGTCTCCCAAGACCAAGTTGGCCCTGCCAGAGAAAGTCAGCCTAGGAGAGGCCTATTCGACCCCTTGAGAAGGGTATATATTGGAAGAAGACTTCGACCTATTTGCACATTCACTCAAGCATTCGATCTCTGCACCAAGAAAGAAAGAAAGAAGAGCGAAGAACAAGGAAGGAGGAGAAATTCAAAGAGAAGAAGAAAATCTGATGTTTTTGATCATTTTCTCTCACATGTGCAAAGATCCTAGGGTTTATGCAATTGTTGCAAGGCCGAAGATTGCAGGTCGAATTGCAAACTTGAGGAAGAGGGACAAGATTTGTGAAGGTTGACCATATTTGACTTGATTGAGAAAGACATTTGGAGGGTTAACTTGGGGCTTGAGGAGGTTTTGGACTTGGTCTTTGGGTCTTGGAAGGTCTCATTTTGATCTGATTCTATAAGAAGAGGATTGTACGAGTTTTCCCCAATTGTGGGGTTTTGCCCTGGTTTGGAGCCTATATCTTGTGTTCTTTTTGTCTTTGTGATCTTCATGTTTTGGTAATTGCTTGATGAAGTAAAAACTAAATAATAAATAGCCAACAAATATCACAAGTAATTATCAGGTAAGGAAAATCAACATTAATCTACAAATACCTTGATTTTCCAACACATACCACATCTGAATTTCTCCAAATAATGTAATGTGCCAGAACAAGAAAAAGGTAGGTGTCTAGGTAGGGTGGGATCAACTCCATCAAAACTAGATGGAAGGATTAACTAGGGTGAGATCACCTCCACTGAAACTAATCAAAGATCAAGGGTCTTAAAACCCTAAGAGCCTCAAGCTCAAGAAATCAAAGATATTCCAACACAAATTGATGATGATCAATTGATTCCAAATTTCCTTTATTTATAGATTTCCCCATGAGGTTTCTCAAACGTGAGGGGTGGCAATGCAACCCCCAATTTGTGCTTTTTTTGCCCCAACCGACCCATAATCCACCCAAAGTTGCCTCAAACATTAGAAAATTGGATTTTCCCCCTTTATCAAGACTATAGCCTACGAGGTACAATAGGCTACTCCATCCTCCCTTGGCCAATTAATCAATTGGGGACATTACAAAGACACAACATCCATCCAATCCACAAATTTGGGAGCAGTGTTGATCCAAATAACAACAAAACTATCATGATGGGCCACACATTCTCCAAGCTTTATGCCATTGTTCTATACCAATGGCTTTCTGAGGAACTGGAGAATCAACATCTTAGAGCTACAGGAAAAGCAAACTTATGCCCATACTACCAAACGATTGATCACATCTACACCCTTTAGCACCATCACTAAAGAGGCCCGCCATTGCTCTTCACGGGTTTACAGTTGCTTTGTTGATTTCTAGAAAGCTTTTGACATGGTTCCAAGGGAGGCATTATTCCAGAGCCCTTGTGACATTGGCATATTAGAGATCCTCTTAACTGCTATCATGAGACTCTATGAGTCAGTGTTGGGGCATCTCAAGATGGCCCATGGTCTTTCAAACTTCATTCAGAGTACCATTGGGGTGAAGCAAGGGTGTCCCCTCTCTCCGACTCTCTTTGGGATTTATATTGATGAGCTCGAGTCTTTCCTCCATGAGCACATACAGGAGGGTGATGGTTGCCTACTACACCATGTTTTGATCTCCTTGCTCCTCTTCGTTGATGACTTGGTCTTGTTGGCCTCTACTCCTGAGGGATTATAAAGACAAATTGACACGTTGGGCAATTTTTGTGACCTTTAACAGCTGAAGATCAACTTGGGAAAAACCAATATTTTGATATTCAATGCATCGCAGAACTCTATTGCAGACCTACACTTCTACTATCACGGGGTAGAGATTGAGATCGCCACATCTTACACCTACTTGGGGGTACAGTTCATTGGGCCCAGATTTGGTATTTGGCAGGCACTCCAAGCTCGACTCAATAAAGGCTATGAATCCCTAGCCCTCATTGAGCAACAACGCTTCCAACCATAGTTCCAAGACATCTTGTCCAAGATCCACCTCATGGAGGCCATTATCAGACCCATGGTCCTCTATGGCTCTGAGATTTGGGGACCCAATTTACTACAATTAGATTAGGCCACAATGGAAAAAGTCTAGACCTTGCTTCTTTGGCGTATCATCCATTGCAAATGCATAGTTTCGCACCCCATTATTCAGGAAGAGTTCAGGGTCCACCCATTTTGCCTTGAGGTCCTTTTCCTATTGGTCTCTTTCCTTCATAAAGTCAAATCTTATAGAGACTCTGCTACCGGGAGAGAGATACACCTATCTTGCACTTTGCTCTTCGGCGGCCATTGCTTCATATACCCCCTTAGGTTGTGCTCGTGGATGGTTCGCAGAGGCATCTCAGCTCCTTAAGTCGATGACCATCTCCCCGAAGTTCCTTCCTCCATTTAGCTTCTCCCTTGATGGACCAACAAATCTCTTACCAACTCGACAGAAAACGAATCAAGCCATTAGAGAAGATACCTACTGACTATACATTCAGGTCACTTGGACATCCCCCTTGGTGAGCCTTGGCCCAAAGATGTGTTGAAGAATGTAACTAGCTTCAATCTTCATAATTGTACTTGTCAAAAGAAAAAGTTATTATTAAAGAAAATGACTTATTAAAGCATGGGTTTCATGCTTGGGTCAATGTTTTCTAGGTCAAAGTCCCTGTGAGGACTTCTAGGTTTTGTCTTGAGTCATTAGAGTCATTGTCATTATTATTAGACCCTTCTTGGGCTTTTGTATCATGTAAAAAGAATTATTTTTAAGTCAAAAAGGTAATTTGTCACCTCCACACCAAGTCGGCCCTACCCTCAACAAGTCAGCCTGGATTAGGGCAATTCAACCTCACAAGAAGCCTATATATTGAGCAGTTCGACTTCATTTGGAGAGCATCATCAACAAGTTCGATCTCTAAGAAGCAATAGCTAGAAAAGAGTGTGAAGTTGAAGGAGAAGAAGGAGAGAAGTTGGGAAGAGGAAAATCGAGTTTTTGGGCTACCTTTCTCTCACACGTGCGAAGATATTGAGCTGAAGCTAGGGCCGAAATTTTGTCTCTGTTGCAGGGTCGAAGTTTTGAAGTTGGGGGGTGAAAATCTGATGTTGGGGCCAAAATTATGATCTTAAGCTACACCTTGAAGTGTTGACACTTGGAAGAATGAGAAAAGGACATCTACAAGGAGGAAGGGTTGACTTGGTGGTTGGAGGAGGTCTTTATCTAGGTCTAAGGAGTCTGGAAGTGCCTCATCTTGAATTGAATTACTGAAGGAAGAGTTCTTGACTGGGTTTTCCCCTTTTAGGGGCTTTGCCCTAGCTGTCGACTACATCTTATGTCTCTTGTTCTTGTGATATTCACACATACATAATTTGGTAATTGCTTGATGAAAGATAAACTAATAAAGAAGTAAAATAGGCCAACATAATTCACAAGTAATTATCAAGAAAGAGGAATCAAACCCTAATATCTACTAGCATTGATTTCTCAACAAGATGTCCTTCTACCTAGGGCATTTTTGGAGTTGTAAGATGGCCTCATCATCTACTACCATTATACTCGAAGGGTTGGATGCACTCACTTGGGATCCCACTGGGGTAGCTTCGAGTTAAGTCGCATCGACTTCAGGTGGAGAAGGATCACCATATACCACGATCTGATTGTTGGAAAAAGTCTTCAATAATGTACTTGAGTCATCATGTAATGTAATTGTCAAAAGAATAAAGAAAAGAATTTTATTACTATTATTGTGACTTATTAAAGCATGGGTTTCATGCTTGGGTCACCATGTTTTAGGTCAAAGTCCCCATTAAGGACATCTAGGATTTATTCTCTGTCTATAGAATTATTGTACATTTAAAGAGACCCTTCTTGGGCTTTTGAATCATGTAAAAAGGTTTAGTATTGAGTCAAATATGAATTATGGAACCTCCACACCATGTTGGCCTAAGGGAAGATCAAGTCAGCCTAAGACCCTATTCGACCCCACAAGAAGCATATAAAAGGATGGACATTGAATTCATTTGGAGCATCACTTCTCATCAAGTTCGAATTCTCTTTACTGGGCAAAAGTGCGAAAATCTCTTCACTGGGCAGAAGTGCAAAGTTCTTTTGTTGCTGGGAAAGTCTATTGCCGAGAAGCCGAAGTGAATGTGAGTTTGGGTGAATCTAAGGAGATAAGGAAAATCAAAATTTTGGTGGTGGTCTCTCTCTGTTTCGTGCTCTGGATTGGGAGATCGAAGTCTTCCAAGTTGAATTGTTATCGGAAGTTGTTAGTTGCTGCAAGTAGTTGCATAGTCGAAGTTGCCGAGAAGAGGTCAAACTTTTGGAGGCTGGCTTGGTGTGGAGGGAAGGTCTGGTCTTGGTCTAGGGTGAAGAGTGTCAAAGAATACTATTGAAAGGAAGAATTAATTTGACTGGGTTTTCCCCTCGAGGGGGCTTTTGCCTTGGCATGTGCCTACATCTTGTGTCCATTGTTTTATGTACTGTTGTTTTTGGTAATTGTTTGATGAACTAAAGAAAGTCGATATAAAAAATCATAATAATAAGAAACATCACAAGTAATCATCAAGATCAAGAAAATATTTATTACCTTTCTGATTTTCCAACACTGATAAGGTCTACTAGTTGTGCAACCTACAGATGCCAAAGACCGAGATACACCTTGTTTTCCATGCCTCATATACTATGAGATCAGAGGATGATATCATTGCCTATATAGAGAGTTTGAAGGATCCCTCTCTACCTTCCTCTGATATCCTAACCAGCCATCCCTAGCCCTCTTCATCAGTGAGATATTTAGACATAGATCTTAGATCGTACATGCCCCGTCTCACTTGGGGATGATTCATAGGATCACATCAAACTTTTAGGTTGACCCTGTTGATCGGAGCAACAAGCGATGAGCTAAGTTTCAGGGTATTTCAGATAATAGAGAAGTGAAACCTTGGGTCTCCCCTCAACCCCCCTCCCTTTGGGAGACCAACTGGTGCCCTCGAGACCGTTACGGAGGTGTCGAGCAGCACATTAGTTCACTCACACCCAGAGCTTCAGCGGATTTAGTACCAAACGGTTCCCAAATAGGGCCCCTTCCCCCCGACGAGTTCCTCCCCAGCCTCAACGGAGCAACCAAAGACTTATCCAAAGCTTCTTTCCTTTGGCCTCAGATGTTAGGAGTATCCCTCACTCCTACATCCTCCCCAGGATCATACAGCCAGACTCCTCATTGGATCCAAGGGACTTCGGTAGCAAACCAAAGCCAACGTCACCTCCCTTGCCGTCGGCTATCAGACTCTGGCATTCTTGACATCATCGACCTCCAGCCCTGGACTTATTCACTTAGCCTTCTACATGATCCAGTTATATACATGTTTATGAGGCTGTCCTATTATTGTATCACCTTTTTTTAGGAGTTGTGTTTGCACTCCCACATTGTACTTGTACTGGCTGTATACTTCAGTTCCATTGACCTATCTATGGTCATCCATTGGACATTAATAAAATTATCTTATCTTATTGAATAAATTCAAAATATTATTTATTTAATTAAGAACAATAGGACAACAGTCACCTAGGGTCTGGAAATTTACAAAACTTACTGATTTAAATATCAGAAATTATTCAGATTTATGCCCTAAAACACTTGAGAACAGGAAGTAAACTTCAGATTTATGTGTTAGAATATAAAATCAGAATTTTGAATTTCCCCTTCATAAATCTGCATAAATCTACTTCAGACCTATGACAAATGGTTGCAGATCCACCAGTAGAACACTCAAAATCTGAAAAATAATTGTCCCTTTTGTGTATTTTCGAACTGGTCTCTCCTTATCTTGTCCAAGTCAACTCTTGTCAACTTTCTTATTTTTCTCATCTCCTTCATCCTCTGCTCCTCCTAGTTTTTTTCCGCTTATAGGGGGGTCATCATCCCCAATGTCTCCTTCGTGGTCAGAATTAACTAAACTTGAATGTGTCTTCCTTTCCTGCTCAGTAGTCATGGCTTCTCTTGCTGCAGCTTTTTGTTCCGTTGATTTTTCTATTCTCCTAGCATCTTCTTCTAGTATCATCTTTGTAGGTCTCTCTTTGTTTCTCACCTAAGGGGTTCAACATCTACATTCCATTTCATTATTCTATCCTCTGTTGCTTTAGCTTTTTCATTATTTGATGTAATATCAGACATCATTGTATACCTTAATAATTTCTTGGTCTTGCTCTTCCATCTCTATGACTCATGGTCTACGGGATTGAGGATTGAGGACAACTCTACTTGGTTTCTTTTCATATCCCTTTTAGTGCTCTAATTCTGCTGAATTGTAAATTGTGGTGTCCACATCCACTATTTAGAGACATTGAATTCTTCTTCCAACATGCGTTGTAATACTTTGGCTATCCTGCCAGCTTCAGTGTTCACATTCTAGACACATCTACCTTTTTAATCTAAAGAAGGTTTATGTTTTCATATGTTTTAGGTAGAAGAATTGCAACAACATTCCAACAGGGACGATTTGGGTAGAATAATAACTAATTGCAATAACAATCCAAAATACGTAAGAATACGCAGAGAAAACATTAAACTTTGTTTGTTTCATCTTCCTTCTCCTGCTTTTAAAATACCTATCCACAGCAGTTGTTTGTGCAATTGTCCCTCAATTATCTTTGCCCATTCAATCTTTTTCCCTCCTATTCATACCCAAGGAATGACGTACACCAATTCAATCAGCCAAGTGTTGCAGTCCTCTATGCCAAACGCTAGTTCACATTCTCACAATCCTTTGATTAGTATCATCCTTCACCACTTCCATGGGACATGTCTTCCTGCATTCCTTACATTTTGTCCATGCATCCAATCTTGTAGTTGCATATGCTAGGCTATCTTTGATTCTTTCCCTGATTGTTTTTCTATCCTAGAGTTCTTCACCTCGTGGGATTCTAAACATCCTTCTTATGACCTTAGCTCAATGTCAATCATAAACCATGTTGTAAGGTTCATTATGACCTTGGCACTTGCAACATAATGTGTAGTTGTTGCATATACTAAGTTGAGAATCATCCCTACTCTCAGCAAAATATGCCCTATGTCAATTAAGGGGATTTTTTACCCCTCCTCAATAACTACCATGTACAATTCTCATCATTTACTGCATTCGTTGCATTGCCAATCACCATTGTTGCTTTGTCTAGATTCCTAGTTCTATTACTATTTGCTCCCCAGTTACACTTCTTTTACTATGTTCTTACACTACCTCTACTACTCTCTATAACCTCTTCCAACACTGCTTCAATGTAGTAGCTTTACAATTCATTCCCCAATTTGCCTATCCTTGTTAGCTAGTTTGCTTCATTTACAATTCCACTCCACTTATTGCTGAGTAATGACTTCAAAACTTCTCAACTTTTCCCTCTTAACCAGTGTTGCGAGGGAGCCCCCCCCCCAATCCCGCTCCCAATCCGCGTTCTGGGTGGGAGCGACTCGGGAGCGGGTCGGGAGCACGCTCCCTAAAAAAAATTTTGCTCCCTGCCTTTTCGGGAGCGTTTTGCCTTTTTTGCAATTTTTATTTTTGTAGTAATGTTCGAAATGCATTTGTTTTTGAAAGAAACAAATAATTTTTGAGTCGGGCAGCTTCATGATCAAGTCTATGGCCGTAGTATTGATATGCTATTCATGGTAATATTAAATTCTTAAAGTAAAAGTGACATTCTCTTCACTTTTACTTAAATTTTTAACATTACCATGAAATGGCTCGGGATGTTTGAGAGTGGTTCCGGCTTCATTGGATTTCATATGGAGAAAGTAGAATTTTAGATTTCATTCAAAATCTAGCAGACTTATCAGTTTTTCAAGATTTCAGAATTGGGGGATTGCAATGTTTCCATTGAATTTTGTCATGTATTAGGGTATGGAACTCGTATTTAATCAAGAGCACCAATCCCTCTATGTACCTTGATGTTAGTGACATTGGTTGTCCAACTCCTCTATCATGACCCTCCTAAAAATGTACGCATCACTCAAACAAAATCTTGACTTTACATGCTATGCTTTTTCTATCTTATGTTAATGCTTAGAGAGTGATATTAATGACAAAGATCCCTATACAGATACAAAGGTAATGACAAATATATCTCTGGATATTAATGCTTAGAGGGTGATATTAATGACAAAGATCCTAATTGTCCAAAAAGACTAAAAAATTAGACATTTCTCGTGGTGGCAAGAGGCCCAAGCATACGAAATAGATAATAGATTTACTTCTCTTTTCTAGTTTCTAGTAGTTTTTATAACTATCGACTCTTTCATATTTATTATGATATTTTTTTAAACAATATATGACAATTTAAGTATGAAGTTAGCAATTATAACTCATTAGTAATGAATTATGAATATGATGCTTCATGAAAGTTGAAAGTTGTTTCATTTCATTTCATTTTATAACATTTCATTTCATGTTAGATATTATCTGTTGTAATGGTTACACTTAGCTTACAAGTACAACTTTGGTGATCAATGATGATAAATGTTATATATTGAATTTTGAAAGCTTGAAACTTTAAGATTGATGAATCATGAGACTCAATATGTTGTATGTTACTATGTTACTAACTTGTGGACGTGGTTGATGAAGATTATAACTTCTCGATGATTGTTGTTATATGGTTCAATCTATGTTTTTTATATCTAATTCATTATTCTACATGTTTTTGTTGACATATATGTAGCAAAATATAAAATATATAAAATATATATATATAGATATAACACACTCCAAGATTCGCTCCCAAACCGGGAGCTTCTAAAAATGTCGCACCCGCTCCCATTTTCGCTCCCGCTCCCAAGTAACGCTGCTCTTAACACTTCATGTAACATCACTTGTAATTAATTCACAATTTTTCTAGTAATGGCCCACCATAAATGTTGTTGCCACTCATACTTTGTATATCTTGTCTCATAAAATGATGGGTTGCCATTTTATTCAAGTCTTTGTTTCACTATCTTATTGTGCTTTTCAAGACATGTTCGTCTTGCAAAATCCCTTGTTCCAAGCATTTATTCAGATCTCTTTTGGTCCCTTGAATGTCTTGTCTTTTCCTAACTTTTTATGCCATCGAGTCTCTTGTCCTATGTCTAATCTAAGGTCTTGTGAGACAATATGTCTAGCGTGTAGTCTACCTTCACTATCCATTGTCCCTAAGATGGACGGTGTCTTCTACCCTTACCTTCTCAAACTCTCGTCCTTCATCAAGTGTCTTGTCCTGTTAAAATTGGCAACCAGGGCAAAACTTCATGTGGGTCATCTTATTCATGGCTGATAATATTTTTATTAGATTCCTCTCGTCGAGAGGTGTAGGATTGATATAAAGATCATCCGATTCCGATAAGTATTCATGGAGATATGAATTTATTTTGATTATGGAATTATTATCAAGCCGACCTACAACTCATGTAGGCTCAGAAGCCCAACAGTCGCATCTATTCACCCACAAACGTTGTGTATAAATATAAGAAGACTTTTCCTCATTTGGACTCACTCATCTCATCACATCTCTCTCTCTCTACTGCGCAGATATGAGTCTCTTCTCTACTGCGCTGAAATGGGTCTCTCTCTCTCACACATGTGAAGCCGGAAGCTGTTTGAAACTGCAACTGCAGAAGTAAAGATTGACTTGCGTGGCCTAGAAGATCTCCTCTTTGGAACTGCGCTGTAGGTTCATCTGAATCTCCTTTGAAAGCCGCAACTTTTGGTGGTGGAATGAAGTCAATTCGACGAACGGTTTGCAAGATATCGATTGCCCTAGTTTGAAGCCGGAAACTGCTGAAACTGAAGCTGCAACTGCAAAAGTAAAGATTGACTTGCGTGGCCTAGAAGATCTCCTCTTTGGAACTGCGTTGTAGGTTCATCTGAATCTCCCTTGAAAGCCGCAACTTTTGGTGGTGGAATGAAGTCAATCCGACGAACGGTTTGCAAGATATCGACTGCCCTAGTTTGAAGCCAGAAACTGCTGAAACTGAAGCTGCAACTGTAGAAGTAAAGATTGACTTGCGTGGCCTAGAAGATCTCCTCATTGAACTGCGTTGTATGTTCATCTGAACCTCCTCTGGAAGCCGAAACTTTTGGTGGTGGAATGAAGTCAATCCGACGGTCGGTTTGTGAGATATCGTCTGCCCTAGTTTGATAATGAAGTTGCTAATGCTGATGCTGCTGATCTAAGGTTTGCTACTGCTGATATGAATCAGATTTATTGTACTATTTCTCTCTGCTGAATTATTGAAGATAAAAGAAGATTTGATCAAAGGGTTTCCCCACACATTGTGGGGTTTGTCCCTGGCTAGCCGCCACATCTTGTGTCTCTTGTCTTGGCTTGTTTTCTGTCGATCGTTTAATGTTCTATCTGCACTTTACTTTATGTACATGTGATTGCTAATCGGTGGAATATAATAAGAAAAAGAAGTAAACTGTTATAAGCATAGAACATACTATAACTTAACATCTATGAAATCACGGTTAGACGTGACACCCTATGCTTAGGTAAACCCAATTTCATTATCTTCAATCCTTCCACTAATGATTTGTCTCACGAAAGTCAATGTCTTGTACTTTTCTCTCTGTATGTACTATGACTTTTGTCCCCTTTTACCTTGTTCCTTCAACAACGTCCCCATCTCTTCTCGAGCCATTTCCTTTAGCCCCCTTTATCCCAACAATTCCTTGTCTTCTGCAGGGTCATCCCTTACCTTCCTTCCAAGTCAACCTAGGCAAAAGTCTTGTCTCTTATGCAATCAAAAAATTGGTGGGATACATGTCCTCTAAAAAACCCGGCTCTCACTGTCCATCATCATCCCAATGGACTTGTCCTTCCCCTTCTTCACAAGGCTTAAATCCTTTACAACTTTTGTCTACCATCCAATTGTTGTGTCCAGTCCATCATCCAATCAGAAATTGGATGGGACAATTGTCTCCAAAAGACCTGATCTCCATGTCTGTCTGGACCAGTGTTGATAATATCGCCGAGATATCAGCGATATTCGGAAATATCGCGATATTTTCGGCGAGCCGATATATCGCCGACAAAATATCGCGATATTTTCGGCTTTTGAAAATATCGCGCTATTTCCGAAATATCGCCGATATTTCAGAAAATATCGCGTGACAATCGAAAATATCGCCCGGTGACTGTAAAAAATTTATGCACGGCCTATAAAAATCCGATTTTGGTTTTTTTTCATATCATTTTCATTTCTGATTGCTGGAGAAGGGAGGGGAGAGTTATGTGGTTGCTGCCAAGGAGGGTTTGAGCGTTCTAGGCCCTAGTATTGATATGTTATTCATGGTAATGTTAAATTCTTAAAGTAAAAGTGGCATTCTCCTTAATCGTCATTTTCATCCTTTTACTTAAATTTTTAACATTACCATGAAATGACTCAGGATGTTTGAGAGTGGTTCCGGCCTCATTGGATTTCATATGGACAAAGTAGAATTTTAGATTTCATTCAAAATGCAGCAGACTTATCAGTTTTTTAGGATTTCAGGATTGGGAGATTGTAATGTTTCCAGGTGACACCACCTGTTCGGGCTACCCCTGCCACCAGTAGAGGACGTGGTCTACCTCCTATAGCTCCTACTTCTAGTTCTTCAGCTTCTAGAGCATAGAAAACTCCACTGCCAACTCCACCAGCACCAGCATCTACATCTAGAGGGAAAGGGAAAGCTGTGGCATTTTCTCGCAAGAGGGGCAGAGGAAATCAATAGGATTAGACTTTAGTTATTTTCTTATGTGTTTGTAAGTTGTAAATGAATAATGAACATTGAATATTCAAGAATCAAGACCAACCATATCACATTCTAATTTCTAAATAGTAAATTTTGATTCTATTTATTTTTTTAAAGTGAACTATGAACTTTGAGAAGTAATTATATTTTAATTTGATTAGATATGCTGCAGCCTGCAATTTAATATGGATAAAAAACAATATTTTGGTATATATATATATATATAAAACGTGTCCCCCATGTCTTGTTTCCAGGTCGTTGTGTTTCGTATTGAATACTCGTATTTACGTGTCCTCCGTGTCTCGTGTCCTCGTGTCATGTGACTTAGCTTAGACAATATTGACGTATTGTCTCCGTGGAGGGTGGAGTCTGAGGAGCCCCTCTTGGAGGAGTCACCTTCATGGTTAGAGCCAGTTGCAGATGATCCATTAGAGCAGGGGCAGCAAGAGGATGACTCGGAGTTAGAGGAGCAGCAGCACTCAGAGGAGGAGCAGGAGGAGGAGGAGGAGGACACTGCGGGAGCATCAGCATCAACACCGTCTGCTATAGATATAGGAGAGCATAGCCCCATACCTAGCACTCATTATTTGACATTAGGTGCAGAGGCAGGGTCAAGGCCTCCTACTACTAGGGGTAGGCCTGGCAAACAGCCCATCATGTTTTCCCATAAAAGGGGGAGAGGGCAGTGATTTCAGATAGATAGCTGCTAGTTTTATTTGTTGTGCTACATATAACTCATGATGATCAGATACTTTTATATATGTGATGTTATTTTGTATTGGTTCTCCACATTTGAGTCCTTGAATGGACAATTATCAGGGATCAGCAGGATTTGGTATCGCCTTTGATGTATCATTTCTATTTGACATCATATATATCAGTGTTTTCTTCATATTTATGTGCCAATGTGTTTATTTCATGTTGTTATTGCTTTATATGTTTAAAAGTCTGAAAAAAAATGAATATATTATGCATTTTTTATGCTTGCCAATATTTTGCCGATATTTTCGCCGATATTGCCGATAAGATATTTTCTGGACCCTCGCCGATATTTTCCCGATACCGATATTATCAACACTGGTCTGGACGACAAATAAAGAGCACTCAAATTGCCCCATTTCTGGTGAGCCCTGCTTTTTGACAAGTCAAAGTTCCATGTGTTCTGATTGTTGTTTGGAAAAACCAACGATCTAGGTCATCCTAAAATTGGCCAAATCCCACAAGGGAAAAGTTCCCATCTCAGAGGCAGAACTCTGACTTCCGGCATAGTTCCTACTGAATTTGGGATCAATTTTGCCCAAAAAATCAGGGCAATATGAGCGCCCCTTCTCCCATGTTGTCCGTCTCTTTTGATTGGTCTTTCCCTCACTCAAATTCCCTTGGACACAACTCCCCAACAAGAGTAAGGACATCACATCTCTTTCAGTTTCCGCTAGCTAACATATGTCTTTCCATCAACTTTAAATACATTGTATTCATAAGAACAAGATAATTGATAATTCCTATAGCACACAAAAGAGGCAATTGAGAGCAGACCCCAACAATGTCGATGTGAGAGTAATAACATTTGCTGCAGGAGGAGAAAGAGTCAGGCAAACCATAGGGAACATATGTGATGCCTTAGAGAGAAGGGAGAAATGTGAGATGTAGCCCAAACACAGATGAATTTGCAGACATACAGTCTGAAAGTAGACCCAAACTTGCCATGGAAGAGAAGACACACATGCTCAACCTGCTCATTATGCAAAGAACATTGTAGATGCAACCCACACATAACAAAAAGACAATATTGCAAAACTGCATGTCTGTAGTACTCTGAAGGAAGTTCTTCCTGCATACACAGAAACTTGATTACTGCAGACTTGAAACACAGCAAAGAAACCCACAAAGAAGGAATCTACCTGATGCACACACTTGAAATAATCATATGTCCCACGATCATACCAGAGAAGACACCATCGACATATTTATACACATTGAACCTAGATGCCATATTTTATGGCTCATATGCATCAGACAGAGAATTTGAGCAGACAAAGGCAAGTGATTTTCTAAGGGTTCGTAGCAGTGACAAACTTCTAGGGCAAGCTTTTCTAAGCCTCACCTAGACCAAATTTATAGACTTGAAGGTATTTTTTCCTAAGTTGCACAAAACATGGAAACATGTACTAGTTTAGGAAACAAGAACACCCGGAAACATGACACTCTCAAACAGGTACGTCAAGAAAAACACAGTGTGTGTCTGTGTGTGTGATTGTTTAATAAAGCATTTTCTTGCAATAAAATAAGAATGATAGGTTAATTTCTAGGTAGGTTTAGAAACATATTAGAGGTTGACTCATCTTCATTTCCATAGATTAGGGAATTTTAGACTTCCTATGGGCCCCACACCCCTCATGGGCACTTCGGGGTTTCCGAAAAGTTTTCAAGGCGTTTCTAAGTTTCAACAACAATACTGGTGCGAGGGCATTTTAGGAGTTTCATGCAACAGAGTATATTTCTGTTTGGAATACTTTGTTCAAATTGCAGACAACAAATTCATCAATTGAAAAAATTGATAGACAGAATCTTTACATTTAAATAATGAAAATACAACTTTGTCCAATGGAAAAGAGTCTCTAGGAAGTATATGGTGAAGAAACAAAGTCAACACAAGGAAGTAAAATATCAAATATAAAAATAAGGGCAACAAGGCAAAATCCCTTATAGGTGTAGGATTATCAGAAACTCAAATTCAGCATTTGGATTCAAAGAAATCCAGAAAAGAACTATGGGAATCACTAGAAAAATCATTTGGCAGTAAAGCAGAAAATCCAAAATATTTATAAAAACAAGAACTCTTCAGTCTACAAATGTCAAATGGTGAAAATATAGCAGATCATGTAAACAATTAAAGGTCACTGTTGTCACAACTTGCAGAAGTTGCATTCAAATTTCAATATAGAAGACAGATGCAAATGATTAGAGTTAAAAAGTTTGTCTTCTAAATGCAACACTGTAGCCTTTATACTTAATCAAATGTCTACAAACACATTAGAATTCTTGATTTCAATTCTTGTAGCGAAGATAAAAAAGATTGAACCATGATGTAAAAGAAATAGATCACGCTATTCTTACAAAATGCAAGCTACATAAAGGAAAGACTGGCAACAAAAGAATTGGAAATGAAAACACATGTTATTATTGTGGGACACCAAATCATGTTGCCTGGAATTATAGGATTTGTGCTACTGATTTGCTTAAACTAAAAACAAAGAAGGGTGAAAGAAGTAGTATTGTCAAACATGATAGCTGGGATTCAGGAGAAAGAGGGTGATGGTGGTGGTGAAACTAAGGCTGATTGTTTGTTTTATTTGGCCAATGAAAAAGGTAGTCACTTGGATGCAGCCTTCAGAGATGATGGATTTTAGGGGTTGCTCAATATGGACAGTCGTCTAGGATTTCTCTATATCTTTGAAGTCAAAATCAGTATTGCTTTTTATTTTGAATAAATCATATTTATCACAATAAAAAGAAAAGTCACAAAACAATAAAACAAGGCCAATTTACCACAATAGATTGGAATTTATGACAGGACAATATGAATTTATTGCCAGGCCGCCAAAAAGAATCTATTTTGAAATATGTAGCTAGGTTCAGTCTTCATAATGACAAATGTAATCATGGTTTCGTGTATTTTATGTAAAGAGAAAAATAAAATTATTATTATTATTCTTGAGGCATGGGTTTCATGCTCAAGGTTATTTGATTAATGTCAAGCACCCATTGAGTGCTTCTAGGGCTTGTCTTTGAGTCAACAAGTCATAAGAGTCATTGTCATGTATGGAAGACCCTTTTGGGCATGTTACATATTGTAAAGAAAAATTTATTTGAGTCAAAATAGAATCAAAGTCCCTCAAAGACCTTGTCATATTGCTACAATCAAGTCGGCCTTCAAAAGGAGCAAATCGGCCTATCTAGAAGGACAAGTCAGCCTATTAGGACACTCAAGGAAGCCTATATATAGGAGCATTCAGCCTCATTCAAAGGAGCATCGATCAAGCATCCAAGAGCAAGCAAAAAGTGTGAAAAGGAAGAACAAAGAGCCTCTTAGATAGCGAAGAAAAGAAGAAGTAAGATCGAAAGTTTGGGACTGTTTTTGGGCCACCTAAACCTCACACGTGCGAAGGAGAACTAGGGCACATTAAGGTGCAGCAAGTTCAGATCGCAGTTGTCAAAGAGAGCCGAGTTTTGGGTCAAAAGAAGTCTCCCTTGCAAGCCAAATTGATAAGGAGAAGAAGTCATCTCAAGTAAAGGAAAGAGGAGGACAAAATCACCATATTTCTCTCACACGTGCCAACTAGGGTTTCTGCTACAAAGGTTAAAAACTGCAGGTCGAAATTGCAGTCTAAGGTTGCAGGTCCGAAGCTAAGGTCAAAGAAGAAATTACAGCAACATCAAGGCAAGGTTGACTTGATTTGACTTGGCGAGAAGAGGAAAAGGTTGACTTGGTCTTGCAGGAGTCTTAGTCAAGGGTCATAGGTCTAGGGATTCGTCATTTGAGGTTCTATAAGAAGAGAAGAGTTCTTGTGGGTTTTCCTCTCAAGAGGAGAGGTTTTGGCCCTAGCTGATAGCCTATATCTTGTGTCCTCTTGTCTCATTGTTCTTTATTGTTTGGTAGCTATTTGATGATAAGAACACTAAATATAATCAAGTGAAAAAAGAAGCTAATCAAGTTAAGTAAAATACATCACAAGCAGTTATCAAAGTAAGAGAAATCACCTAACTAGCTGACCCTAGATTTCTCAACATGGTATCAGAGCTAAGGTGACAAGACAAGGAAAGGAAGCTTGAAGAAGGAACATTAAGAAGAACTACCCATCTCATCTCAAGGATCACACCATCTAGAGGCAACAACAACAACAAGACCTCAACACCCTTTCTCATTCAAAGAAGGGTTCTACATTTGAAACATTCTTGAGAAGTTCACAATTATCATCACAAGGAATAGAAGACCTCAAGGACCCTACCTCCACACAAAGAAGAACTACATTACTGCATCTTAAAGTCTCTTCACCCAAGGGAAGCAGGAAGAAGCATTGCCATCATCATCATCTGGGTGATCTCCCTCTTTTTGAGAAAAGGATCACATTTCAAGAATATTTGAAGAAAGGCATCTCTAAAAGAATTGTTGTCATCTCAAAGCAAATTTCATCATCATCAAGAAAGGCATTAAGTTGAAGATTTCATCGTCTAGGAGTATCTTCACTTGACAAGTAAGTATCTTTATATCTATGTCTTAATCTATCAAAATGACTTCATTTTGCAAGGAGAGCAACAAATTGGTTGGGTCATCAAACTTTCTTGCATGGAAAAAGAGGGCAGACTTGATCCTCATAGAGAATAAAGTTATTGGTCATGTCAATGGTAAAGTCTCCAAAGTCCAAACCATCTAAGGAGCAAGATCAAGCATTATCAAAGTATATGAAAGAGGAAATAAGGGCTCAAAGAATCCTTATAGAATCCATCAAGAATCCCCTCATTCCTTATGTAGCAAAATTGGAAATAATGTCCAACAAAGAAATGACCACCATGGTGCTCAATGCACTACCTGATGAATGGGGCAACTTTGTATCAAGCATCTACAGAAAGTAGGAAGCCACCCAATTCAGTGAACTTTGGTCATTGTGTAAGATTGAAGAAACCAAGTTAAAGGCAAAAATCAATGTGGGATCATATGAACAAATTCAAGCATTCGATGCCATGGCTAGGAGAAAATGAAAGTTTGGTCCTCAGAAGAAGAAGAAGATCGATATGTCAAAGACCCAATGCTATGGATGTCAAGAATATGGGCATTTCAAGAGATTGTGTGAAACTCAAGAAGGACAACAAGAAAAGGAAAGAAAGAAATGAAGTTCGGACAACAAGAAAAGGAAAGCAAGAAATGAAGCCCATGTCACTGAAGAAGTGGAAGAACCTGAGAAGAAGAAATCAGAGGAGGAGGAAGTGAAAGATCTCTACTATGACTAAGATAATCTCCTTCACTTAGTTCTTTTCAGTTTTGTAAAAGATAGCTATCATGGTAGGAAGCATTGTAAGTATGATAAGATGCATCATATTGGAAGATGGAATCATATTAGAAGCATATGATTGAAGCAAGAGCTTATGACATCATTATAGAAGCTTGAAAGGATAGTTGAAGTAGAAGTCTACATGGTTGTAGCAATCATCATAGAAAGGAAGTAGCTCATGGTAACCTCATTGAAAGCATAAGTAGTATATATGGTTAGAAGAAAGTCATCTAGCATGATAGAAGATAGAAAGAATTCATCATACATCATCATCATTAGGAAGGAGCATTTGCGAGAGGAGGATAATCAAAATCCTTCATTTGAATCTTCATTAGAAGGTTCACCTCTACTTGGAAAAAGCAAGTGCCTCACTAATCATTCCACCTTGTGTGGGATCTATGGTTTAGAAAAATGATGGTATGATGACAAAGAAGTGCAACATGTCAAGGTGGTTGAAGTACTTTCAAGCAAGGAAAGGAAGCTGCCAAAGGAAGTCTAGATGACCAAAAAGAGAAAAGAGGTATGTATATATTTGATAGATTAAGTCATGTCATCATATAGTTGCGGATAGCATGGGTGAATGCTCTATCTTATGAGCATGATCAAAGAAGGATCTCTTCCTTTGGAAACATGCATGAAGGCATATGTCTTGAACCAGTCCACATATTGACAAGATGAAATCAACATAATATGACATCGTATGGAATATGAGGTAGTTGACAAGATGAAGGAACTATGTATAGAAGTTCCTGGGGAGCAATATGTGAAGAAAGGAAGAAGAGTTTGTGAAAGATGCAACTATTGATAAGAGAAATGACCGACATCCAATGACTAGAAGAATTAGCTAGGACATCTCCATAGAGAAGATTTGAAGACCTTGATAAAGTTTGTAAAGGAAGGAGACCCTTCACATTTAGAGTCTTGGAGATGCGTTTATGAGTATGCAAGATGTTAATGTTGCAAGCAAGCAAATGTCGTGATGAAAGGTCATCATAAATGGTAACTTTGATTTGATGTTCAAATTTTTATTTTTTAACAAAATCTAGTTGGGTTGACACAGGGCTACCGAAAGAGAGTTTTAGATGTCACCTACAACTAGTTCTCATGGAAATGGATGGAAGATCCTAAAAGAAACATGACTTGGAAGAGGTAGTTGTATGAAGGAAAGCCATATGTGGACTAGAAGATCACTTTCCAATGAAAAAGAAGGATGACATGACTATTGATTCAGCCCTATGGTTCGTTGAAGGAAAGTGATGGATGGTCGATGCACTACGAAGAAAAATCTAGAAGATGAAGGCTCCATGATGAAGAAATTGAAGTTCATGACATTGAAAGGAGGAGACCTATAAGCAGCTAATAGTACCATGATCTCCACCAAAGAACAGAGAGTTGTTGTTGGAAACAAGTCCCTAGTTAAGAGGGAGCTTGGAATCAAGTCCCCAGTTGAGAGGGAACTTGGGCAAGTCCATGGTTAAGAGGGAGCTTGAGTATATTCTTTTATAGGAATGAGTATATTCTCACTAGTTGAGAGGGAGAGATAGACACATCATTCTTGTCTTCATGTGATGAAGAAAGAATGGAGGATTGGTAAGCATTTGAGATTGATTCTGATACTCTTTGGGGATGTGGTAGGGCATCCAATAGGCAAGAGTAGTCGAAGAGGAAGTTCCTTGAGGATATGTTATTCCAAGATAGGAATTGTCCTAAAAGGACATACCTTGTGAACACTCGGGTGGGGTATGTGCCTTGAGAGACAATGATGATGGTGTCTATCAATCATTGGTCTCACCAACATTGTGCTCTGATCTTGTGGAGAGATAGAGTTGTTAATCAAGGCCTTGCTATGTGACAATGTTGGTTGGTATGATGAGATGCTCTAGCATAAGCTAAGGAAGTAGCTTATGAGATGGCTTACCAATCTGACTCTTCTTATGAGAATTCTTCAGTTTGAGAATGTCCAAGTACCTTGTATGGATTATGAATACCTCCCTAGTTAAGAGGGAGTGTTGAAATATGTAACTAGGTTCGGTCTTCATAATGACATATGTAATCATGATTTTATGTATTTGATGTAAAGAGAAAAATAAAATTATTATTATTATTCTTGAGGCATGGGTTTCATGCTCAAGGTTATTTGATTTATAGGTCAAGCACCCATTGAGTGCTTCTACAGCTTGTCTTCGAGTCAACAAGTCATAAAAGTCATTGTCATGTATGGAAGACCCTTTTGGGCATGTTACATATTGTAAAGAAAAATTTATTTGAGTCAAAATAGAGTCAAAGGCCCTCCAAGACCTTGTCCTAGTGCTACAATCAAGTCAGCCTTCAAAAGGAGCAAGTCGGCCTATCTAGAAGGAGAAGTCAGCCTATTAGGACACTCAAGGAAGCCTATATATAGGAGCATTCGGCCTCATTCAAAGGAGCATCGATCAAGCATCCAAGGGAAAGCAAAAAGTGCGAAAAAGGAAGAACAAAGAGCCTCTTACATAGTGAAGAAAAGAAGAAGGAAAATCGAAAGTTTGGGACCGTTTTTGGGCCACCTACACCTCACACGTGCGAAGGAGAACTAGGGCACATTAAGGTGCAGCAAGTTCAGATTGCAGTTGTCAAAGACAGCCAAGTTTTGGGTCAAAAGAAGTCTCCCTTGCAAGCTGAATTGATAAGGAGAGGAATTCATCTCAAGCAAAGGAAAGAGGACAACAAAATCACCAAATTTCTCTCACATGTGCCACCTAGGGTTTCTGCTGCAGGGGCCAAAAGCTGCAGGTCTAAATTGCAATCTAAGGTTGCAGGTCTGAAGCTAAGTTCAAAGAATAAATTACAGCAGCATCAAGGCATAGTTGACTTGATTTGACTTGGTGAGAAGAGAAAAAGGTTGGCTCTGCCTTGGAGGAGTCTTAGTCAAGGGTCATAGGTCTTGGAATTCTCATTTGAGGTTCTATAAGAAGAGAAGAGTTTCTGTACATTTTCCTATCAAGAGGAGAGGTTTTGGCCCTGGCTGATAGCCTATATCTTGTGTCCTCTTGTCTCATTGTTCTTTATTGTTTGGTAGCTGTTTGATGATAAGAACACTAAATATATTCAAGTGAAAGAAGAAGCCAATCAAGTTAAGTAAAATACATCACAAGCAGTTATCGAAGTAAGAGAAATCACATAACTACCTGCCCCTAGATTTCTCAACATCTATGAGATGCAAAATTCCTTATATTTTTAGCATTTTTATTTCTTGTTTGAAAATTTAGCATAAAGGAGATTTTTGACAATCTTCCACCAATTTTAGGAGGGGCAAACAAGGATTTGCATTGCCATAAATGAATCTTTTGTGCAGTGCAGATCAACTTCTATCAGTTGTTTTCAGATTCCCATTTAAGTGTTAAATTTTCAGCATTTAAGGGTTTGCAATGTGCATAGTGTTTACCTCTTGTTGAAGATTTTTCCTTAATGATTGAATGATTTTCTAGGTCTGATTTTTTTACATGAATTCTTCAGTTTCAATTTGGTTTTACTTTTTTGACATAAGTTTTTTTAATCACCCGACAAACATGCCAAAGGATTTGGAGTCATAAAGGAGATACAGGCTTGAATAGCACATTTTAATTTTGACTCTTCTGAGCTATTGCAGTGTATTTTTTTATTTCAGTTTTTCAATAGATGATATATGTGATCTAGAGTTCATATCTGTGTAATTGCTGTTGCAATTTTCAGCAATATGTGTTTGTAGATTAACAAACTCAGAAATTGCTGTTTTGATTGAGGTTTTCAGTTTTCAAACTATCTAAGTTTAGGTTTATTCTTTCTGAGTGCAGAATCTGCTTATCATGGTCTGAAATTTAACAAAAGGATACCTCTCATGCAGTTAATCATCCTCTTATTTTCATGACAGATAAGAGCCTTTCTTGGATTGGGGCCTCAAATGTGTAAAAGGGTAACAATGAAACAAAGCCTTTCAAACCGGTATATTTTAGGCAGGGCAAAGCTACTGTAATAATAATAATCTATTTTTGAGATCACATCATCACCAAACACCGAATTGATGTATGAAATACCCTTGTTTGTGGCACAAGAGAAAAGCTTTCTTTGATAAGGGCTTCTACGGTGTCGAAGGGTAAAAAATGAAACAAACCCTTTCAAAATGGTATATTTTGGTTTAGGGGTGCAATCTAGCTGTTGTTCTAGGACTGCTGGGCATTGAGAGTTGGACTGGAGGTTTCGCTATAGTAATACATATGACCATGGATTGGGTTCTCCAGTCCCAGCATGATGCTAAATTTTAACCTTGTCTGCCAGGTTTAATTTTCATAACTTCTATACCTAAATGTGGTTGTGCTAATGTCTATTCAAGGCCACGCGGAAGCAAAGATAAGTTACATGTTTTGCAAGGAGAAAATTGGGGATTTCGAATCCCATGTTGCAGAGGAATAGCGGTCCATCACTATAAGAGTGTAAAGAAAAGAAATCAACAAAAAAGGGGAATTTAGTGTACAGCTAAAATAAAATAAAATAAAGACTGGTTCAAGATAACATTCATACTTAAAAGTCATCGTTGTAGAAAACCGAGACCACCCACAACCAAAAGAAGAAAGTAGAAGTGACAATTGGGGTCGATGGGCACAATGCTGCTTACGTGAAATCAATATCTCCCTCCACTGTGACACGAGGCTCCAGCGCTTTTGCAAATGACAACACTGATGGGTGCTGGGAAAACAAAACCACTTGAAGATCTGGAGACAAAGCAAGCCAAGAGTGAATTGCCAACGCCTGCCGTGCTCCCACACTGCCCACAAAAGCCCCTGGTGCTGAGAATATTGTTACAGTGAGACCTGACAGTAATTCTTTGTCCTCCATGGGGGCTCTGTCAGGCTTGCCTTGATCTATTAGCGAAGGAAGCAGCTGTGTTGCATATAGAGACAGCCCAATCAATAGAAACCCAGCCAGCCATGTGGACCACAGAGCCACCTGCAATGCCTGATAAATGGATGCCCCATTGTTTAATTCTCTCTTCCTCACCAAGAAAAACTAAAGCCTAATGCAAAACACACATGAATTGAGAAGTTTTTTTAAACATCAAAAGCAAAATTTTGACTTGATACAGGGATCGGGTCGATTGAACCTGTTGTTTGAAACCAAAAGATGCAGAAACCGCGTCCTTCATTTTCATTTTTGTTTTACCACGAAAACAATCAGCTTACATGTGGTTTGGCCAGAATGAAATAAGCGCATCTGTGCTGTGTTGGCCAAGCCATTGAATATCTATCAGCATCTGTGCTGTGCTGTGCTGGGGAGTGAATTTACTGTCATACAGTGCTGTGCTGTGCTGTGCTGGGGAGAGGTCTATGGATGACAAATGATTTGATTTGATAGATGCCGATGAGAAGAATAATTGACTGATGTAATTGTTTTTTAAATAAAAATATTTCAGGAGACTCAAAAATATCGTTGGTCTTTCTCTTTGCATTGTGACTAAAGGACCATGATAAGCTTGCCCATTAAAAGGTATTCAAACTTCTCACCCATAACTAGGTTGTTAAATTGTAATTGGTTAAGAGTATATATATATATATTAATTATATATATATATATATATATATATATATAAATTATTTATTAACTATCTCAATTAAAAAAAATTATTGTTGTTTTATGATGTTTTATAATTTGCGTTGAATATTGAATTTTGATATAATAATTTGTATGCGGTTTAAAAAACATGGACATTATTTCATAATTTAAGGTAGTATTGATGGGTATACTTTATGTATTAATGGGAGTATATTTTATAGCTTTAAAGAATGTAATTGAAATTATTTCATAATTTAAGGTAGTATTGATGGGTATACTTTATGTATTAATGGGAGTATACTTTATAGATTTAAAGAATGTAATTTAATTGGTTTTTTAAAGTTTGACCAAGGTTGGAATTTGACAAGTATTAATTTTATTTAAGACTTGGGTGATTTCTGATTTTCCAAAACAATTATCGATGCCATAATGTAGCTTTTTACATGGGTGTTTTTAACCATCATTGCACGGTGTTATCAATGATTTGGGTTTATGAAGGGGACGAAATTAAATACATATTACTAACCAAAAACATAGAGATATAGTGAAACTTGATTTCAATTAAATAATGGAAAATGTTGAAAACCGTATACAAGTAGAATGAAAGCAAACTAGCTCGAAAGGTGGTAGTTTATCTATGAAAAGAGATGTGGCGGCTATGCGTCTTCTTAAACTATATTACAATGAGGCTCCCAGGCCTTTTTATCGTGAGGAATCAATAAGAAAACCCTAAACATCCAAAACTTAACCTAGGAGATGAAGCATCAAAGCCTTATGGGCCCTGATGGGGTGATTTGGAATGTCAACTTCCTGGGGTCATAACTTTGGCATATGACCTTCATTTGGCGTGCACGATAACTCATTGGAAAAGATATATATCTGAGGAGTACAATTTCTTACTACTAACTTGTTAGCATGTTTCCCCAAAAAATGTTGTTCAGGGCCTCAAAACAACTCTGGAAGTTTGGAACTTGAAAATTGCCAAAATAGGACTTGTGTTGTGAGTCAGGTGGAATAGGTGAGTGGTCACTAATATCCACCTAGATTAGTCCTCCCCCCTTAGGAAGCAATGGTCTCCATTGCATTGAGTGTCTTCATTAGATGGAGAAATTTGTGTTGAACTTGGTCCCTAGTGAACCACTTACCTTGGTGCAGAATTTAGCCTACTTTGACAACCCGATATAGCTAGATCCTCTATTGGAAGTTGTGTGTTCATGATGTGATGAATTGTAGCTCGTTCAATGCAATCTGGGTTGAGCTTTGTTGATGTCTATTTCTCTATGATTTCTAATGTTTCTAATAATGGTGGTGTAACACCCCCTTCCAGGTCTACCCAAAGTAAATGCCAACGAGGGTAAACATGAGGAGAGATGCTACTATGGTCATATTCGACCTCCTATGTCACCTTAAGGAAGTGGAATCGACAGAACATCACATACAATCATCCAACATCATCTTCAGAACCCTCGGGAGACAAGTCAACCACTCAGACACTCTGTCCCTGGGTCTCACTGTTATTCTTAAGCTCTTAGGCCATAGTCGCTCTCATGCTATGGGCAAGGGAGCAACCAGAAACCCAAATTCGCTCTCACAGGCCTGCCTGCCAGCGACTGTGGACCAAAATTGCTAGTTCTGTGCCAGCGACCCCGAGATTTAAGCCACTTTTCTAGCCCAGAATCCTGGCCTCTGCCCATAACTTGTTGTAACTTCTAGAATTCATTAAAAACATGATAACAATGTTGATCAATCAAAAATCACCCTTGGGACTAGGCCTGAGCATCCCCAACTGGGACTGACATTTTGTAAAACACTTGGCATCAATGCAACCTACAGGTTTAGGATACAAGACAGAGCATAAATGCTAGAAACAACTTATGAAACATAACCAGAAGGATCACCTTCTTCTCCATTGAACTACTACATCATCAATTAGGTGTTGCATCCATCCATTTAACAATTGCGAGTAAATATATGAAATAACCATGACATCAACCAGTCATTCAATCATGCTTATAACCAACATAAAAGCATATAAATATCAGAGATATGACAACCATTAAATCCACATATAAATTAGTGCAAAAGTAAGAGAACTTAACTTTTATTAATCATAGGCAAATCCGACCAAGTTTGGGACTTCCACATACCACCCGACCATAGACATGGTTGAACCAAATCTCTCTTTCAGCCAGTCACCCCCGTGTCATATTCCAAGCATGAATGTGGGATCTCATAGAACAACTAATCCAAGAACAACCAAGGGAATCCAGAGATTATACCACCTCCACCCTCATCAAACTGTGATCACAGCAAAACCGGTGCTCCGATCACAACCGAACCAAACTTGGAATGCCATCCGGAATCCATCACTGTCCTTGAGTAATTTTCTGTCTCCTTATCTCTTAGGCTTTACTGCAATCCAAACCCAGATCACTAGGCCCTAAACCGAGACTGCTCCCTCAAGTTTTATCGTGTATCCCGCAAAAACCCGTCAAGGGATTCTTAGGCCTTTGGGAATGGAACTTGAGACCACCTCCACCTTGGATCCCGAAATCCATCCAGCAAACCAAAGCTGAAAAACCGAAATCAACATCCCAACATACCATGGCATCCATAAAAAGGCTAGGCTAGGCTGAAATCCACTGTCATAACCATGCCACCGACAGTAAGAGAACCATACACCAACATGCAAAGGCATGCATTTCCAAATAAGCTAGGAAATCACACATGCAAAAGGTTACCTGCAAGTATTCCTGTTGAAGCTGCTTGAGTCATGCTTTCCTTTCCTTGATCCTTGCCTGCTTTTCCTTTCCTTTCCTTTGCTCCAAACTAGAGTGCTCCAAGAAAACTTTAAGTGAGCAAGAGTGAGAGAGAGAGAATAATGAGAGAGCTCCAAACTTGAACTGACAAAAGGTTACCAATTGATCCTCATAAGCCTTTTTATGAATGAGACCTCTATTTTCTTCATTTTCCATTATTTTCCTTCAATTTCCTCCTCACATGCAACCTATGACCTTTTAGCTTACTTTTCTCCTAATTTCCTTTATTTTCATTAATAAATGTGCCAAAAATGCCTTTTTGCCTTTCAATGCCTTTGCCTTAACCTTTACCAATTTTCCTTAGCCAAAACACACATCCAATGATGCTCACTAGGATATCTCTGCCCAACATTCAGCTTTAAATAAGTGTCCCTTAAACGTGGTCTTATTTTTTTCCTTTATTAACTTTTATTACATGAAATTTTCACCAGGGTTGTTACAAGTGGATAGTATGGTCGAAGGCAATCCACATTGAATAGTAGGTGTAGGAAAAGGAAGGGGGGAATACATAGTTTGAAAGCATTGTCCCCCACATCCTTGGTGATGGTGTAAGGTCCATAGCGGGGTGGTTGAAGCTTTGTTGATGGGCTCCTATAAGGCCTTCCTTCTATAAATGTAACCAAACATTGTCTCCCACCTAAAACTTATGTGGCACCCGATGTTAATCATGGCATTATTTGTACTTAGCATTGGTTTTTTGCAATATATCATGGACTTGCAAGCAGATGTGTTGAATTTGTTCAAGAAACTTGGTATTATCGGCTTCAGATTGATCATGTGCAAATTCGACATATGTAGTTGCAAGGGAAGTGTGACATCGATGGGCCCCAATGGTTGAAATCTAATGCCCACTTGAAAGGAATTGTGGCCAGTTGAGCTATGGAGAGCTATATTATAATTGTGTTGAATATAAGGGAGACTCTCATCCCATGTGTGTGGATGTTTAGAGTTGTACATGCGCAAAATGTGCATGATCATCTTGTTTGCAACTTTTATCTGACCATCAGCCTGGGGTGGAATGTGAAAATATGGTGACCCAAATCCCTACTACAACAATCTGATGTTATTTCTCCTACTTGATAATTCTCTTACAAATTTATTTACGGTATTACACAGTAAACATCGAAATAAATACAACTGCAACCTTCACAACATAAATAATATGCGGAAACAAGAATTGAGCAAGAAGAAATAATACACACAAGTGACATCGTTGTTTGTGGACATATGTCCCCGGAAAAACCCAATGCGGGAAAAACAGTGCAGCAGCTGAGGGTTTGTATTATTATGCAATAGTTTCTGAATATAATCTTTAGATGTCTTACTGACTATCCGATACAAAGAATCTGACTGGCAGATAATTAGTGAGAAATACCTCACACTATCACTATAAATTCGATACTAATACAGGCTCTAGATGGCAAGCCCCACACTACCTATGTGTTGCCTCTGTGTCAACCTATGCAATCCAACGTCACAGCTACTAGGCTCTACATCACCCTTCTTGCTAGTCGATTTGCCTCTAGAACTTTGACTCTCTGGCCTTCCGGTCTCACACCCTGGCTTTTGGCTCTTGAACTCGACTCTCCATCAAATTTTGAACCTCCTCACGGCTCTGCGTTGCCTCATCGTGGGTCTACGCTGCCTCTTTTGGATCTCTCTCTGCCTCCTCTGCAACGTATCCCTAGATCAAGAAACTTTCCAACCGAAAAACTATCCCTGACCCACATTGCAAGAAATCTCCTCGATGATCTTTCCAACTGCTCTGCGCTACTCTCTTAAGAAAATCAATCTCTGATCTCTCTCGATGTGTTTTCCAAATTCCCATCAAGCCTCTTCTTATAATCCTCTCCACTTGATCAATCAACAGCCCAGATTAGATTCCAATCAATGGCTCAAATCATTTTTACTTGATCCTCGTCTTCTTCTAGAAGTTTCACCCCCAGTTTAATTAATACCCTTGAATTATTTTAATTTCCTAAGTTTAGACTTAGGCATCCAAAAAATAATTAATTGTTTTAATAAAACTATCTCCATGTGGAATTTCCCAAAACGATTTATGGGTATTCTGGAATACATGTGTCCTAGCCTCCAAATTTTGAGGCTTAGAGCACATCTGATACTACCAGAAATCAACACTCCCTCTTAGCGAGGAATGTGCTCTAGTAATGCAACCTGTTTAAGCATCACCCTGACTCTGTAACATCTCCCTCTGCGCTACTGATGTTTGACATCACTGCCCATCAACTACTGTGAAAATGTTGCATCCATGCTACTGCTGACTTTGCATGTTGCTACCAACTGCATCTGCACTGCAACTTTGCTTCAACTGTTGTTGCTACGTTCTGCAACAACTGCAACGGAAAAACATCCAAAATATTAAACCAACTGTGTTCAGTATGATGCATTTGTCATTCGAGTTCTGACTACTGCTAGCCTTTGCACTTCACTGACGTCGTTATTGTTAACTCTGCTCTGTGCCAACTGCACTACTGCCAACACTAGCTCTGCGTTGTTCAAAATCTGACTACTACTAGCCACTGCATCTGTCACACTGGCACCTGACTGCATCACCTGACACTGGTCCATCCTGCTACTACTAACTATGGGCTCCCGTAGCAAGGTCTTGATCTAAGAGGTGGACTCCTCAAGGATCCTGCCCATCTGTGGTTCTTTCGAACTACAATACTAGATCACCCCATCTCTCCCCTCGAGGTATCTGGGAAATCATGGCAAACTCATCCTCCTCGATCTTTGCAGTTGCAGCCTACGAATCCTGTTTCTCATCCTTGTCCTTCTTCTTGAGAGGACATTGTGTAGCGTAGTGACCAAATTCACCACACCGGAAACATTTGATCTTTGAGACATCCTTCTTCTGCCTCCATTGCTCCTGTTGCCCCTTTGATGCAAGGGTTGCATTCTCCTCCTTCTCCTTGGGATTCATCCCAATGTTTTTGTTGCCATCAAGTTTGCACTTGACTAAGTCTCGCCTCATCTCTTCATGTTGAAGAGCAATCCACATCCTTTCCCATTTCTACAATTTCTCTCTGCCTAGGATACTCTGGACAAATACTTGCCATTATTCTGAGACTGAATTCAGGGCCAACCTCACCATCTTTGTAGGCTAAGGTGATGACCGTACAACTACCAACTGATCTCGAACTTCCTGATGCTTCAATAAGAACGAATCAATGCATTCCCCCTTCTGCATCCTCACAGACCTCATTTTCTCCCCCAAGTACATCTTTCGCTGCTCGGAAGATCCTTGATACAACATAGCCAAGGCATCCCACATCTCTTTAGCCGTCCTTTTGCCAACAATGTGACATACAACGTGATCCCTCACTCCATCGAGGATCAACCGCTTGGCCTTTTCCATCTCAGCCTTGTACTTTTTGAGCAGATCTACATAGGCAGGTTCAGATACCACACTGTTGACATAGACTTTGAGATCATGCTCATCTAGAAGGCAAGAGATCCTAGCCTTCCGGATCACATAGTTGGATGCTTCGTCCAATCGATCTTGATCTCTCAGCCCATTAGCTACCATTTCTGCCAACAAGAAAGTTGAACTGCTCCCTCTCTCCTTTGCGCAGGTGTTAGGCTAGCCTACGCACTCCCTGCTAGATTTAGTATATTTTCTTCTTACTATTGTTGCTCAACAACTAAGAAATAGAATTCCTTCGCTCATAATTCACTGAGGAAAAAATTACCTAAAAAAAGTGTCTTCTTCCTTCTTCTGACGTTTTTCTGCCCCAGCAACTGCTGCAGAAAACTCAAGAAAACTGTGTCCTACCTGAAGACTGCTCAGCGATGGATCTATTGTTGTGTTCCTCCCTCTGCCACTGAAAAATCATGAACTAGAAATCTTACCTCTATTAACTCACTCAGAGAGAGATTTTCCTCGAGAATCTTTCCTTCCTGGCTTGGACTATGAAGTCCCTCTAGGAATTCGATCTGATGCCTACGCAACACTTTGATATCCCTCCTTCTCTTCAACGTTGGGCTCTTTCAATCTTCTCTCTTGCTTCACCTGCGCCAATACCATGTGAAATTTTGGTGACCCAAATCCCTACTACAACAATATGATGTTATTTCTCCTACTTGCTAATTCTCTTACAAGTTATGTATGGTATTGCACAGTAAACATCGAAATAAATATAAGTGCAACCTTCACAACATAAATAATATGCGGAAATAAGAAATGAGCAAGAAGAAATAATACACACAAGTGACACCGTTGTTTTTGGACAAATGTCCCAGGAAAAACCTAATGCATGAAAACCGGTGCAACAACTGAGGGTTTGTATTATTATGCAATAGTTTCTAAATACAGTCTTTGGATGGCTTACTAGCTATCCGATACAGAGAATCTGACTGGTAGAGAGTTAGTGAGAAATACCTCACACTATCACTGGAAATTCGATATTGATCTGGGCTATGGATGGCAAGCCCCACACTGCCTCTACATTAGCCTACGCAGTCCAGCATCACAACTACTAGGCTTTGTGTCACTCTTCTTGTTGGTCGATTTGCCTCTGGAACTTCGACTCTCTGCCCTTCCAATCTCACACCCCAGAATTTGTCTCTTGAACTTGACTCCCTAACAAATTTCGAACCTCATCACGGGCTTTGCACTTCCTCAACGTGGCTCCTTGTTGCCTCTTCTGGATCTCTCTATGCCTCCTCTACAATGTATCCTTGATCAGGAAACTCTCCAACCAGAAAACTATCCCTGCCCCTCACTGCAAGAAATCCCTCGATAATCTCTCTGTCTGCTCTGCGCTGCACTCTTGAGAAAATCGATCTCTGATCTCTCTTGATGTGTTTTCCAAATGTCCATCATGCCTCTTCTTATAATCCTCTCGTTGATCAATCAATGGCCTAGATTAGATTCTAATCAATGGCTCAGATCATTTTGACTTGATCCTCATCTTCTTCTAGAAGTTTCACCCCTAGTTTAATTAATACCCTTTAATTATTTTAATTTCCTAAGTTTAGGCTTAGGCATCCAAAAAATAAATAATTATTAAACAAAATTGTCTCTTGGTGGAATTTCCCAAAACGATTTCTGAGTATTCTAGAATACATGTGTCCTAGCCTCCCTGCAAATTTTGAGGCTTAGAGCACATCCGATGCTACCAGAAATCAACATGGAAGGCAGTTGATTTGATGAGCTAGGTGTCCAACATTGACCAGAGGCTTGACCAGAATGTGCTTAGGAACCTGCTATCCCGATATGATGTGATGGTCTACGGGATCCCAAAATGTACCCATAATCATTCGAAGAAAAGTTTGGCAGTGGATTTTGTTGTGATAATCTTCCTACAAGTAGTAAAAGTGACCATTTTGGAAAATCTATCAATGACCACAAACACACAGTCATTATCATGCTTGGTAGTGGGAAGGCTAGACATATAGTCCATCGAGATGGATTCTTAAGGCCATCCAGGAGTAGGCAAAGGGGTGTACAGATCTTGCTTCTTAATGGTTGGTTTGGCAATGGTGCAAGTGGTGCAAGGCTTGATAAAATTGCCAACATCTTGTCAAAGTTTCAGTCAATAAAAATATGTATGTAGTACTACCATTGTTTTCTCCATGCAAAAGTGCCCTACTACTTAACTGTAATGTTGTTAAAATTGGCAACTGGGGCCAAACTTCATGTGGGTCACCTTATTTATGGATGCTGATATTTTTCCTAGATTCCTCTTGTCAAGAGGTGTAGGATTGATCTAAAGATCATCCGATTCCGACAAGTATTTATGAAGATATGAATTTATTTTGATTATGGACAAATTATCAAGGTCGGCTAGCAACTTATGTAGGCTCAAAATCCCAACAGTCATGTATATTCAACCCCAAAATTTTGCATATAAATACAAGGAGCATTCTCCTCATTTGGACACTTCACTTCTCATCACATATCTCTCTCTCTCCTGCGCAGAAAAAGAGTCTCTTCTCTCTCCTGCGCAGAAAGGCTCTCTCTCTCACACGTGTGGAAAAGAGGACGCAGATTTATAGGGCTGAAGTTGCAGAAATTTACCAGTGTTGACCAGTGTGGACTCCTCTTTGACTACGAGTTTGGTGTGGCAGATTCTCCTTGGAAAGCCACAATTTTTGGCACCGGAAGCAAGGTGATCTGACCTCCGGTTTGACAGATATTGACTGCCCTAGTTTAGGGCTGATCTAGGGTTTGCTACTGCTGATATAAATAAGATTTTTGTACTATTTCTCTCTGCTGAATTATTGAAGATAAAAGAAGATTTGATCAAAGGGTTTCCCCATATTGGGGTTTGTCCCTGGCTAGCCGCCGCATCTTGTGTCTCTTGTCTTGTTTTGTTTTCTGTTGATCGTTTAAATGTTCTATCTGCACTTTACTTAATGTACATGTGATTGCTAATCTGTGGATGATAATAAGAAGAAAAAAACAAGTAAACTGCTCTAAGCATAGAACATACCATAATTTAACATGGTATCAGAGCTGAGGTGAAAACAAATCCCAAGCAAGAGCAAGAGCAAGAGCAATCACCAAAGAGAAGGTTGGCAAGGCTATCTAAAAAAAACTATGGGGTCCTCAACACACTTCCCTACTGAATACAAACTCTGTGAGAAGTCTAACTACCAGGGATGGAAGATGTCTCTCGATCTAACATTAGAAGAACAAGAAGTGTTGGACCATGTGAGAGGCGGAGTTGTTTAGGCTCCATCAAATGCATCCGCTGCTGCCAGGAACAAATGGACCAAGGGAGAAGTCAAAGAAAAGAAGATCATTCGGGACACTATCGACAAACGCTTGGTGGCATATGTTTCTGAGCTGAACACCTCCAAGGAAATCTACGATAGATTGGTGAGTTTATTTAAAGTTAATGATGCAAATCAAGTCCTGTTTCTTAGAAATAAGCTGAAGGAAATTAAGAAGGGAAAAGATGAAAATATGCAAGCATATTTCTTAAGGATCACCAAGATCAAGAACGGTCTCCTATCTATTGGGGAAGTAATTCCTGACAGGGAAATGGCACTCACAACTCTTGGAGGACTACCATCTGAATGGTATATATTCAGGACTACTCTCCTCAACAATAATGTAATTCCTGGATTTGAGGAATTAATGGCAAGATGCATTCAAGAAGAAGCAAGGATGGAAGAACAGGAAATGCCCACACTTAAAGGTCATCCCGTTGCCTTTTCTTCTCATGCTAAAAGAAGAAACAATTCCAAGGCTAAATCCAAAGGAAAGGCTGGACCAAAGGGTGGAAGAAAAGGACGATGTTACCATTGCAATAAACCAGGTCATTATGCAAGGGAGTGTCCTGATAAAAGGAACTCACACCGGGATGATGATCAAAATCCCTCTCAAGGCAATCAAAGAAATGGCAGGTCAAATGGCCAAGGTAAAATGAGTGCTGGAAATCAAGGAAAAGGACAACCATTCAAGAAGGCAAGAAATTCCAGGTATAAATCTAACACTATTGACAATAAGCAAGATGAATATTATCTACCAGCTGCTCTATCTACCACTGCTCCCCCGGACTTGCTGGAAAATTGGCTTATTGATAGTGGTGCCTTAAGGCACTTCACTGGTTACAAAGAAGCTCTCTATATTCTGGTAGAGAAAGAAACCAACCTGGAAATTGTTGTTGGAGACAATTCAAAATATCTTGTGAAAGGCATAGGAAATGTCACTCTTTAATTGAATCAGGGTAATACCATCCACTTACAAGATGTATTATATGTACCTAATCTCAAAAAGAACTTGGTGTCCATTTCGGCAATGGAAGACAAAGGCTACAAGGTGGCTTTTAGCGATAGCAAGGTACGTGTATGGAAAAAGAACTTTAAAGATGCTTTTAGTCTTGGGTTTCGAGTTGATTCATTATATTAGGTCAGAGGAAGTCTGTTGGGTGTCATGTCTTGTGACACATCTCTTCGGTCCGAACTATGGCATCGGAGGTTTGCTCACCTTCATTATAAAGCTCTACTTGATGTAATAAAAATGGTGACCGGGATGCCCGAGTTCAGATTAGAGCAAGAAGGTGTATGTCCAGGATGTGCCGAAGGAAAGCTCAAAAGGGGACCATTCCCCTCAAGCCAAAGCAAGACCTCCTATATATTACAGTTGGTTCACTCAGACATATCCGGTATGATGCCTGTGAACTCCTTGGGAGGATATTTATATTACCTCACCTTTACAAACGATTATTCTCGCAAGACTTGGATATACTTCTTGAAAAAGAAGGATGAAGTGTTCTCCTGGTTTCGACACTTCAAAGCCTTGATCGAGAATCAAACCAAGAAGAAGATCAAGATCCTAAGGACTGGTAATGGGACTGAATATGAATCCAATGAGTTTCATGACTTTTGCAAAGAGGCTGGCATTAAGAGGGAGACTACTACACCATATACTCCTGAGCAGAATGGTGTGGCAGAAAGGAAGGACTGTACGATTGTGGAAGCTGTCTGTGCTATGCTCCATGATCAAATACTTCCGAAGTTTCTATGGGCCGAAGCTGCAAACACTGTCGTATATGTACAAAACCGATGCCCTCATCAAGACTTGGGTTCCAAAACTCCTGAAGAAATGTTCACCGGTAAGAAACCTGACGTATCTCATTTTAGAATTTTTGGAAGCCCTGTATATTTTCATGTGCCGAAATAGAAAAGGAATAAATTGTGTGCATCTGGAAAGAAAGGAATCTTCATGGGCTATAGCGAAAATACTAAGGGCTATAGAATCTATGTAGCTGGTCAAAGGGAAGACTAGCCATGATGTCACCTTTGATGAAGATATGGCTCTTAGCAAAGTAGACAATCTTCCTACTTTAAGGGGATCTAAAGAAGCTGACACCGGGGAACCAAAGGAAAAGGAAGATGAGACGATGTCTGATGTGGAAGAACCTATGGATCCTATTGATCCTCCACTGCCTGAGCCTTCCTCTTCAAGGAAGAGGCCTTCATGGCTTAGGGGGACACTTGATGATGCTGAAGGACACACAGCTCCCTGAGGAACCTTCCGTGAAAGTAAGAAGCTGAACAGGTATCAGGGATACTTGACCATTATGAACATGATCATCCAAATGAGCCTTCATCATTCACAGATGTTGTCAAGCATCAAGTATGGAAGGATGCTATGACCGAAGAATATGAGTCTATTATGAAGAATGATGTCTGGGATGTGGTCCCTAAACCCCAGGACAAGACAATTGTCACTTCAAAATGGCTTTACAAGATAAAGCATGCAGTTGATGGAAGTACAGAAAAGTATAAGGCTCGTTTTGTCGCTTGTGGCTTCTCCCAGAAGGAAGGTATAGACTATGACGAGATATTTTCACCTGTTGCTCGATATACCACCATCCGCTCGATCATAGCCCTTGTTGCTTCGCAAGGATGGAACCTACATCAGATGGATGTCAAGACTGCATTCTTACATGGTTCGATCAAAGAGGAGGTTTATGTGGAGCAACCCGAAGGGTTTGAGATTTATGATCTAGAATCTCATGTGTGCAAGTTGAAGAAGGCCCTCTATGGGCTAAAGCAAGCACCTCGAGCATGGTATGAGAGGATCGATAGTTACTTGATGAAGCTGGGATTCACTAGGAGTGAAGTCGACCCTAACCTTTACTTTAAGGTTATAGATGACAAGCCTCTCATATTGGTGTTTTATGTTGATGACTTCTTTCTAATAGGTGCAGACCCTCTCATTCACAAATTTAAGCGAGAGTTGGCTTCTGAATTCGAGATGAAAGATCTAGGACTCATGCACTATTTCCTAGGACTCGAAGTCTGGCAAAAACCAGGGGAGATTTTCCTATCCCAAGGAAAGTATGTGGTGAAGATACTGGAAAGATTCGGCATGGTGGACTGCAAGCTCGTAACTACCCCGATGGAGCTTAACTTTAAGAAGTTAAGCGGTAGTGCTGCCAAACTTGTTTTATGAAATGCTACCGAGTATCGGCAACTCGTCAGAGCATTAATGTTCTTGGTGAACTCCCGTCCGGATATATGCTTTGCAGTCAACACTTTGAGTCAACATATGGTTGAGCCTTGCCACTCACATTGGATTGGTGCCAAGAATCTGTTGAGATATCTTCATGGCACAATCACTCATGGATTAAGATACATTGTCGGAGATGTGAGACTACTTGGTTATACTGATGTTGATTGGGCAGGCAATGTGGAGGATCGAAAGAGCACCTCCGGGTGCTGTTTCTCTTTGGGACCTGCCTTGATATCCTGGATGAGCAGGAAGCAGAAGTCGGTGGCTTTGAGCACCGCCAAGGCAGAATACATTGTTGCTAGCATGGCCTCTTGTGAGGCAGTTTGGTTGCGAATGCTCTTCAGTTTACATTGGATACCACCATGATTCTATGTGACAACCAGAGTGGGATCCATTTATTAGAAAATCCCATATTTCATGATCGCTCCAAGCATATTGATATCAAGTACCACTATATTTGAGATATGGTGCAGCGAGGAGCAATAAGGCTCCAACATATCGGTATAGATGAACAAGTCATCGACATTCTAACAAAGCCCCTAGGAAACATCAAATTCCTGAATTTTCGAGAACGACTTGGTGTCATTTAGAAACCCTCTGATGAGGGTCAAGTATGATGTACTGAGCTCTGGGAGCTCTAGGGGGGCACGAGGTACTTCTTGGAGCGACATATGACCACAGGGTGACTCACTATCCCCTGTTGGTGCACTTTGTACAGGGTAAAAGGTTCAACCTTCCCCTGTGACACCCCGTGGCGACTATGGAACAGGATGATTAGTTCTCTTGTGGGCCAGGCTGATTCATTCTCCGTGGCGACTATGGAACATGATGATTAGTTCTCCTGTGGCCCAGGATGATTCGTTCTCCATGGCGATTGTGCAACAGGATGATTCGTTCTCCTGTAGGCCAGGATGATTAGTTCTCCATGGCATCCACTAGATAGGATGATTTGTTCTCCTGTGGACATGATGATTAGTTCTCCTGTCAGGCATCCTACCCATGCAGTCTGGGACTCATGGGAAGTACCTCTCATCTGATCAATGAGCAGGGAAATGAGGATAGGGACCATAGTAGTTCTATCGATGGACGCATCGTTGTATCTACCGTACTCCCTATGCTAGGATGACCTTCAATGATCTAGGATCAATGATACTATTCTAGGACCAATGAGAGTGGTACACACTCTGAGACTGACTTCGGGTCAGTGGAGGATGGTATGATACATCCTCGATCATTTCTTCTTCTTCATAATTCGAGCAAAGCAGAGCAGAGCAAAGTAGAGCAGAACAGAGTAGAGCAAAGCAAAGTAGAGCAGAGCAAGTAGGGTCAAGCCATACAGGACAATGCATTTGATGGATGGACAGCAGTGACGGTCTGATAGATTGTAGATGAAGTTCTCCCTAGTTGAGAGGGAGTGTTAAAATTGGAAACTAGGGCCAAACTTCATGTGGGTCACCTTATTTATGGATGTTGATATTTTTCCTAGATTCCTCTCGTCGATAGGTGTAGGATTGATCTAAAGATCGTCTGATTCCGACAAGTATTTATGAAGATATGAATTTATTTTGATTATGGACAAATTATCAAGGTTGGTCAACAACTTATTTAGGCTCAAAAGCCCAACAGTCATGTCTATTCAACCCCAATGTTTTGCATATAAATACAAGGAGCATTCTCCTCATTTGGACACTTCACTTCTCATCACATATCTCTCTCTCTCTTGTGCAGAAAAAGAGTCTCTTCTCTCTCCTGAGCAGAAAGGCTCTCTCTCACACACTTGTGGAAAAGAGGACGCATATTTCTAGGGCTGAAGCTGTAGAAAGGAACTTTGACCAGCGTGGACTCCTTTTTTACTACGAGTTTGGTGTGGCAGATTCTCCTTGGAAAGCCACAATTTTGACACCAGAATCAAGGTGATCTGACCTCTTGTTTGACATATATTGACTGCCCTAGTTTAGGACTAATATAGGGTTTGCTGCTGCTGATATAAATCAGATTGTTGTATTATTTCTCTCTGGTGAATTATTGAAGATAAAAGAAGATTTAATCAAAGGGTTTCCCCACATTGGGGTTTGTCCTTGGCTAGCCGCCACATCTTGTGTCTCTTGTCTTGGCTTGTTTTCTGTTGATCATTTAAATGTTCTATTTGCACTTTACTTAATGTACATGTGATTGCTAATCTGTGGATAATAATAAGAAAAAAAAAACAAGTAAACTGCTCTAAGCATAGAACATGCCATTATTTAACAAATGTGTCTCCCATATCAGCTTGGCACGCTTGCTTGAAGGAACATAAAGGCGTCCCATGTAGCATAATTGTGCATCTTGGAGGTGGAAGTATGGAATTTGTTTTCCTGTCATCAACATTTGGTATGTGGTAGCAAATTCTAAGTCATTGTTGTACTAAAGGTCTCATACCCACAAGAGTTGAGAATTGTGGTTAGTGCCACAACCAAGGGTCGACTAAGGCAGTCTGCGACATGATTGGTGTTACCCTTCTTGTATTTGATGTTCAAAGTAAATTGTTGTAGGTATGTGGACCATTTCTAACGACAATCATTTTGTAACTTCCCTTGTGTTTGCATAAATTGAATAGGCATGTGATCGGTGTGGATGATCTTCTCCTTCCCCAAAATATAATATTTCCATTGTCAACAAGCCTGCACGATGGAATGCATCTCCTTATCATATGTGGGTTATATTCGAACAATATCAGAGAGTGTTTCACTATGTTAATCCATCAGTTGTCCTTAATGAATGAGTATTGCAGCAATAACATAGTTGGAGGCATCTATCTCGACCTCAAATGGTTGTTGTAGGGTGAGGACTGGTGTGAAGAAAAGGCGGTGTTTCAACTCATTGAATGCCTTCTATTGTGATTCAGACCAAAAAAACTTTGCTTTTTCTCTACCCTTGGTTACTTGACTTAAGGGCCAAGCGATATAAGAGAACCCGAACATGAACTTTCAGTAGAATTTAGTAAGGCCCAAGAAATTGCGAAGCTCTGTTAGAGTTGTCGGGGTCAACCAATCCCGAGTGACTTGGATCTTGGCTGGATCCATGCTCATCAATAATGTAGCCCGGGTATTGGACCTTGTCCATGCCAGAAGAGCATTTTTCCAAGTTAGCACATAGCTTGTGTTGTCGTAGAGTGTCGAGGACCTATTGAATATGTTGCAAGTGTTTTTCCCAACTCTTGCTAAAGATGAGGGTATCATCCAGATCTACAACCACAAATGAGTTGGTGAAAGGTTGCAAGATATCATCCATCGTCCTCATGAAAGTTGTTGGGGCATTTGTCAAACCAAAAGACATGACCAACCATTCAAAAAGACCCTCTTTGGACTTGAAAGGAGTGTTCAACAACTTAAATTCACATTGTATATGCTTATCCATGTGGGTCAGACGTGTATACATATTCCCTCTTGTTGTTTACTACAATCAAACTGCATTTTATCCTTTCAGATGCACTCTCCCTCTTCTCTTGGTATCAACCTCTCTCAAGTGTTCTCATGTGTATTTCAACTTCTCCTACTTTGTCTTATCTATGTTTTGAGAAAGATAACTAATCTCCTCAACTCTAGCAATTGTTTTCTCATATCTTAGCAACTAATCGCCTTAATCCAAGCAACCACGTTATCTCAAAATAATAATAAGAAAAATAATCTATTTTTAAGGTCACAACCATGCCATGCACCAAATTGTTGTATGAGAACCCCTTGTTTGTTGGACAAGGGACCCACCTTCGCGCAACGATTTGACTGCTAAAATGAGGTGTATGACTAATATTATTACAAATATACTTCACTAATATTCTAGAATATTTCATTTAGATTTCTAAGTCTATGATAACATTGTAAAATTGAATTTCACTTTTATTACAAGATAGTCCCACTTTTACTAAGTGGTCACTAGAAATTGTCTCAAATTACTTCTCACACATCCACACCTAACCTATATAAGAAGCTCTTGCTTAAGCTATATGTCTCAACACTCCCTCTTAATGAGGAAGGAATTTTACACCAATCTAAGTTTGACTCTAAATGTTTAAAGCTTCCCTTTCGCTAAAGACTTGGTCAAAATATCAGCTACCTACTAATCAACGAGAATACATTGGAGCTTCATTGCTCCCTTACGAATCTTGTTTTGAATGAAGTAATATTTGATATCTATGAGCTTGGACCTGTCATAAAACACCAGATTCTCAAAGAGTTTGGTATAATTTTGATTATCACAATAAATCATCGTGAGATCCAACTCTTCATCAAATAGACCTATAATCAACTTACAAATCCAAATGGCTTCACAACTCCTTGTATTAGCAACCATATACCTTGCCTCTATCAGACCAAGTGCTATGGAAGTATGCTTTCTATTGAACTATGATATCACCATTGGCCCGAAGCTAAAGTAGCATCCCAAGGTGCTTTTTGTATCGACTACACTACCTGCCCAATTTGAGTCTGTGTACACTTGCAAATTCATTTCACCAACTCCAAGACATCTCAAACCATACTCCATTATGTTCCTCAAATATATGAAGACAATTTTTGCTCCTACCTCGACCTCACCATGATTGACTCAAGGTGTTCATTACAAAAAATATATTTGGTCTAGTATTGATCAAATACATCAATGAAACTATTAGCTACCTGTACAATGAGGGACCCACCAATTTTGAATCTGAATTTGTCGCCTTATTTAGATTGGTGATTATAATACCCTAGTTTTGGCTTTAGACTAATAATGTATATTTGAACACAATGAAGGGTTATACAACCTATCTATGTAATGGTTTTGAATACTAATAATAAAATCATCTACAGTATCACCGATTGTAGATGGACAAGAACAAGAGTATAGTCGACTACGACCCCACAAGGGTGGGGTAGTTAGAGAGGCTAGACCTTTTTAGTTTATATTTATACCCATTTTGGGAAAATAAGAAAAAAAAAATGGTTATGTGAACCTCTTAGGTGAGGCCAAGTGGAACTTTGAGAGCATGCATATTTAACCATACCTTTTTGGTTGTTTGGGGGTCCAATTCCTTCATCTTTATTCACTTCGATTGTGATGTTTTTGATTCCCAAAGAGAAGAAGAATTTTACAAAAAAGATCTATTTTTTGTGGTTGTACTTTAATCCCATTATTTTCCAACTAAGAAATACCTGAGTTATTGAATGCATTGGTATTGTTGGTGAACTTGTCCATAAGCTGAGAGTCTTTGGAACTTCTAGTATTGATATTTCCTTACCAGTAGCACTAGAGCCTCAGAGGGAAATGCAATAGCCTGAGGGATTGTATTGTAGAGAAAGGGATTCCTTTCATTAGTTTGTGCAGGTTGAAGGGGAAATATAGCTAGAAGTTAAGATTGCCTTTCAAATTAGTTAAGTATATTTGGCAAATGTGACTGTTGTGTAAATTGTATGAATAGAGAAAGGTTCAAAGCCAATTGTTTGTGAGAGATAGAGTTGGCACAGGCACCCATCCATGTGGTATCATAGCCTCAACTTGGTGGTGGCCTGTTGTAGATAATTATGCTCAACAGAGCCTATTTGGGTGCAACGTCCAACATCTGCAGTCAGTTGGTGAATCTTTCATTAAAAGATAAGTGCTTCATGTGTTCTTGTGTATTATTATTTTTTGTTGTGATATTAATGGTTATAATTCTTTCAATGATGAGTATGAGTATAAGCAATTTCATTGAACATATTCATGTGTCTTAGCATTTGCATGAGTTATATTATGGTGTGCATGGTTTCTTGAATTATCTTGCATAACAAAGAATTGTATCGTAGAGGAAGAACTATAATAATGTGCTTTAGGTAGGTATTTGGTGATGTTATGGATTGTTATTTGAACAGTGGTTGCAACTCTAGGGCATTATGGGCCAAGTCCAAATTTAATTTTTGTGTGGAGACTAAACTAGGGTGCCTCGGTGGTTAGAGAAATCATTTATTGATGTCCTTGGATTTTTTATTTATTTTTTTGAAAATTATGGAATTTTTTCGTAATTTATGATGTAGTAGGTCACATAGTAGTTGTTTTGTGGGTGGTTAGGGGCTTTTGGCATGAGGTGGCTACCCCGTGTGGTGATGTCACTAGTGAAAAAGCTAAACAAGGTGGAAAAAACTATAATCAGTTTCAAGCGTATTGGGTAGTGGTTTCAGGAAATTCCCCAAATGGCCCAATGCCACTACATGACTATAATGTGGCACAAAAGTGGTATCGTGTTTTCGAAAGTTTGGGGGAATTAAACTTTTTCCACCCTAGCCTAATACCCATTGGTTTAGGCTGGGTTGATCACCACCATTGGACCATGTGATCAAACAGAGTGCATGTTGGGCATTATAGGATGAGACCAATGACCATTGATCTGGGCGAGATGGATCATCATTGTTGATCATGCATGCCAAAGATAATTAAAGATTGAGTTTCAGGTGTATTGAGAATGGGAGTGGCATTCAATGCTCCTATCTTATAAAGGGTCTTAGGTATTTCCATGTGGAAATAAGGCACATGGACTGAAATGTAATTTAATGAATAAAAATAAACATAATATAAAGAAATAAAGAAGAGTTAAAGTAACGAAAAAAGGAGAAATGAGAAATAAGGGGAAATAAGAAGGCAGAGAAGGAGGTTTGTTAATGATAGGGCAGGTAAAGGTAGAGGAGAGGACTTGGCATGACCCCAGTGTGCCACGTGGACATCAATGCCATATCAAGACCATGTAGATAGGTAACATCAACAATTTTATGGTGAAAGTATTGTCACACTAATCTATGTGCATAAATTAGGACATAATATTCATATCAATCTAGGTGCTAGTAAACTTAGAAGTACATTACAATATGTAGGGAGTTAGGCTAGATTGATTGTCACTTGAAAATGAACTATTAGATTATGCCTAAGTGCTACAACTAAGTGTTAGTTAATTTCTCAATATCTAAAATCCTAAATTAAAAATAACCAAGGGAACAAGCTCAGAAATCATGAAACAAAACTCTAAAAATCAAACCAATTCAAGCACACTTATGGGAAAATGAAACACACATATGCTCAAAACGGGTTGAATGATGAGGCATGCATTGGTGTCCTAGATTTTGCAACCTTATTGGTTTCCCAAGGTTACAATGGTTGACTCTTGATCTTGTACATTGTTATGTACTGTTGGTTTTGAGAATACCACACTAAAATGAAATACTTTGAAATGGAAATTGACAACGATAAAATAAGTCCAGTCTGAGGGACTTGCATGCACTAAGGCCTTTCTAAATTTGGAGGTCACTCTTAGTCTTGTACAACATCCAATAGTAGGCTCGTCTTTCCATTCACTATCTAATCTATGAAAGCATGATCTGATCTACAAAAGCATGAAAAATTAATTGCCTTCAAACAATGCTAGTTTTATGAATCAAGAATGCATTAAAGCCTTTTCTCTCTAGAAGGAAGAAGAGATGGTATATCCTAATATGTTATTGAATTCAACAATAATATGCTCTCATGGACATAAACTAATTCATGATATCTTTGCTCATGAACAATGTTTAAAAATAAAGATATGGACAATAAATAAAATAAGTATACACAATGATCAAAATACGTATGGATAATCAACAAGGTAAGCATGGACAATGAGCCTTAAAAGCTAGTTATGGGAAGTTATGAACATATCAAGATAGAAGTATGAGTATACACAGTGTAACTTGGGAAAGTACATAAAAAGGAAAATATGCTAGCATCAAAATAACATGAAAAGATATGCCAAAATATAGTAGATGAACATTAAAAGAACTAAGTGTGAATGCTAAGTGTGGGGGCTTTCCACTCCAAGCAAGCACACCTATTGAAGAATATTAGCTACAACAACTCAAAAGCTTCATTTATTAATGAAAAAGACACAAATAGAGCTACAACACAACTCTTAAAAGTCTGAAACTAAAGATCTCGAAACTAAGTTATGAAAAATACAAACTTAGTTTAAGTCTTCACACACTTGGTATCTTTATACAAATTTTTAAAACTAGAAGTGCTATGAATTCTCATGCCATAAATTAAAATACTATTTAAAGCCCTGTTTGGGTAAAATTCCATGTTTCTAGGCCCTTGAAATGTGATCTAGCCCCTAAAAAACTATAACAAATTTGATTTTAGCTCAAAATAAGGGATTTTCTTCAAAAGTGGCCTTGTTGACCAAGCATTGACCATCCCTATACGGGTTGATTTTCAAGAAGTGAACATGTGTTTATCCATGTCTAGGTCCTAAGGAACAAAACCAATGTCTTGGATTTTTCCTATTGGTCCTACATATATTCAAACAAGTGAGCACTAGTGAAAAAAGTTTCAATTTTCTAGTAAATTTTTTGGTTAGATTTTTCTTTAATGCACAACTTTTTATTATTATCAAAAATTCATAATTTAGAAGAGGATGACTTGGATACCTTTTTCATGAATTTTGGAGCCAAAATAAAGATAAAATGGGAAAAATGAAGTATAAGGTGGAGATATTAAGCCATAAAAAACACCCAACATCTCCCCCAAAGTGAAGATGTTTCAAGTCTTCCTGCAACCAAAACTGTTTTATGGATCTTTTGCATCTCATGCTACCTTCAGGAGGGCATCCATAATGGATTGTGTTAAGCTATGAACTTCTTGTTGTTGATGTCCTTGTTGCATGAGTAGTCTCACCCTCGAACTTTGATTCTTTGATTTTAGTACCTTCTTATATTGAAAGCATTTATATGCCTATTTTGATATCATAATATTGTCTCTCTTGACTTTTTTGTTCTCATTCTTCAATCTCTTATTTTCATCTATGACAATTCTGTGTTGGTTCTTCATAATTTCATTTTGAGATTCATATACCATTCCAAGACTTCCATCTCTTCATTTTCTTCATTTTCTTATATTTATTTTGTTTTGGAACGGCAGGGACCTTATCTTTGGTTTCCTCTACAATTATTCAGGCTAACTCCTTAAGAATTTCTTCGTCTTTAAAGTTTACCTCTTCCTCAAATTTAAATTGTCCTTCTTCTTCAAACTTTCCTGAATCTCAAATTGTACCTATGGTTGCTCAAACTGTACCTGTGGCTCCTCAAAATGTAAATGTGGCTACTCCTCATATAGATTATATCATGTTGATCATAGTTGGTATCATGTTCCTCATAAGGAATTCATAAAGCTCCTTATAAATTGCATTGTGATGATTTTTCTTAGCTTCCACTTTTTGTCCATTTAGCTCATTGAAATAAACTAAGGGTTCTTCACTATATTTATGAGGTTCAATTGTTTGGGGCTCATACCTCACGAGTCACAACAATTAAAATTTCGTTAATTTGATACCACTATAAGATGATGTTTGAGTTCAAACAAGGTTTGTGATATGCTTAGTATATTTGTTTTGTTTATCAATGCTTGAAGAATTCAAGGCATTCTTGGTTGTGTTTTATAAACAAACCCTAACTTTATAATTCTCAACTTTGAAGTTGAGCTTCTTGTGGTTGGTTCTTGTGTGACAACCACACATTTGTGAGTGCTAGTCCTTGTGTGACAACCACACATTTGTGAGTGCTAGTCCTTGTGTGACATCACTTCACCCTTCACTTTTCTCACTATAGTGTGTGGTTGACCCTTAATTTGGCCTCTTTCAACCTGAAGTTGATTTGAACAACATAAAACCATCTCGGGGTATCTGGAAACAAAACACATATGGCATATTTCTCCCCGAAGACATGTTAGTATGCAAATAAACAAATGATTATAGGTTCTCAAGGTTCCCATAATACACTTGATCATCCATTTTCTCCCAAACTACAAACCATTTCCCATGAAAATTTGTGAGGTTGTTGGTATCATCTTAATGCTTCTACTCACCAAATTTCATAACCAATGGAGGCACAAATATCAAGAAAAATGCAAAATGGTGGTAGATTACAACAACCATTTTTCACAATATATGAATCCATTTAACTTGAAACTTTTATTGCTTATAGTGCATCTCCCTACCAAATTTCATGACAATCTGATTCATAGATTTTCAAGAAAAATATAAAATGGTTATATGTGATGGCAACTGATTTCTTGAAAAATACAAATAAGTTTGACATGAAATTTGTTATTGTTATTCACCTCACATTAATGCAACTCTCCTCCACATTTCACAGCAAGCGGATATATTGTTTTGGAAGATATGAGAAATTTAATTTATTTACTATATATAAGGAATATGTGGTTGACTGCAGCTTTGGCCTTGAAATATTTGTTTTGATTCAAGCTTTGAAACCCTTGCTCTATGAATTTGTGATTTTATGGCTCTACATAACCTTTGTGTTCCTACTCTAAGAAAATTTAATCACCCTTTTTATAGTAGTGTCTCTAAAAATTACTCTAAAATAGATTTAAAAACATTGTGTAAAGAACTACATTCTTCATGAAACAAAGTATGTCCTTGTTCATACGAAAAGTTTTAAGTTGTGAGACAGTCTTGGCAAGGAAAATCATACCTGATTCAACTTGAAATCTTAACAATTGAAAACTTTGACTTGAAACTTCTTCCTCTGGATTTTGTAAGTTTGTAGTTCTTTTAAGATAGAGCATATCTTATTGTCAATGTTCTTTTTTTAAGAAAGCAAGGTATTATGAGAATTGAATGTGCTCATACCTTTTAAAAATACTCAGCTCTTAACACCACAATTTGAAACATATCTTTCTTTATGTGAAAAAATGATTGAAACACAACTCGATGCACTTCTGTGTGTGCAATCCATACATTTTGAATGTAAAACTTCTCTACAAAATTCTTGAGAAAATCTCCTAAGTATTTTCAGAGTGCAAAAATAAATTAATTTTGCAGCTTTGACAGAAAGATGGTGGTCAACTAAAACTATTGTGCCAACCGATGATTTATCATGAATATTACCTATTGTTTCATGTTCAAATATCTCTTTCAACCAATTTGAAACACATCTTCCTCCTATATCTTCTTTTATGGAAATTTTATATGCATCTAGTCATGTAATCCCTTAAGTTTTAGTCTATTGGTTTCACACAGATTTAAGAAGTAAAATTCGGTTCAAGTATTATGAGGATGAGCCACTTTTAACATGCATTTACCCTGTAGCGTTGATGTAAAACTCAGACTGTGTTGCATTTACATGACCAACTACAAATCTAAGAGGGCTTACCTATGATTTTGGCAAGCTTCAAAACTTTGTTCTTAGTATTTTCCAACCTTTACCATTAATTATAAAGCTTTCCCTCATTTCAGAAAACATTTTTGTTCAAATTTGGTTTTGAACAAAAAAGTATTGAAACATGGTTGGTTTCAACACATATCACTTTTGTATGCTTTGACACGAGCTTTCGTTTTGAATTTAGCTTAGATCAGGCAAAAAAATGATGCGCAATACCTCTCTTATAACCTTGGTCTCACCATAATCGTTTTTCATTATTGTTGCAGATGGCAATGATTACTCGTTTTTCAAAGTTTGAGCATTGTTCTCATAATGATGCTCTTTATATGACTTATAAAACAATCATTTCGTTCTATCAAACCTTTGTTCGTAAAGCTATCTCTTCATTTCAAAACAAGGACTTTGATTTTATGAGAACCTCTTCATTGCTTATGCACTCTTGTAGGTTACCATTTTCCTTAAATTTCTTGTTCTGGTAGGTTGCCATTTCCTTTGTAAACATAACATTCCCATAGGCCACATTTTTTTGAAAACAAGGTAGTGTTTTTTGTCATTCTTATGGACTTTTTTTTTATGGAGTATAGTTACCCCAAAATCGATTATTTCTTTTGGCATCCTATAGGCTATAATTTCTCTTGAAAATAAAACATTTTCCTTCTAAACAATAGAGCACTATTCCTCTTAAAAACAAGACATTTTCCTTCTTAAAAATATAGCATCATTCCTCTTAAAAATTGAGGATTCTTTTATAAGCTTATATCGGCTTAAAACAAAACACTATGTCTTCTCAATTATAAATACCATTTCTTTTAAAAATGGAACATTTTTATGGTCTCCAATGACTAAAAAAATAGAGCATCATTCCTATCAATTTTGGAGACCTTCCTTCTCTCAGAGTCAGAGTACCTTTATGTCAAAACAAAATATGTTTATGTTCTCAAAACAAAACGTGTTTTTTTTTTTAAGAATAAAATAGTGTTTGCGTTTAGAAAACATAGCAAACTTGTAATGCAAAGTATTCTTATAGTCCTTAAGAAAAGTATCCTCGAAGGCATATTTTCTCACAAAATGGAGCATCACCTCTCATACAAATATTTATTGCACTTTTATAAAGCATTCTTAGTATCCATTTTGAAACTTGTTTTTCTATGGTCAAAGGATAATATTGAATTTTTTCTTGGTTGTCACATAAGATGTCCTTAATGCTTTGCCTTCCCACAAATTTGGATGGTCTATAAATCCGATTAGGGTTTTGAAGGTAGAATGTTTGATTTTTATAGTGTTTGTGTTTAAAAAACATAGCAAACTTGTAATGCAAAGTATTCCTATAGTCCTTACAAAAAAGTATCCTCGAAGGCATATTTTCTCACAAAATGGAGCATCACCTCTCATACAAATATTTATTGCACTTTTATAAAGCATTCTTGTAGTATCCATTTTGAAACTTGTTTTTCTATGGTCAAAGGATAATATTGAATTGAATTTTTTCTAGGTTGTCACATAAGATGTCCTTAATGCTTTGCCTTCCCACAAATTTGGATGGTCTATAAATGCGATTAGGGTTTTGAAGGTAGAATGTTTGATTTTTATAAGTCTAGGTCAGAAGCAACCAGATATTTAGGTTACAATAAGTTTTGTAGAGTAAGAAATGAAAATAATGGCTCATAAATGGTATTTTATTATTCTTTTTCTAAATGAAATTTTTAATAAAATTTGAAAGCATTAAAAATAAACCTTACCAACTTTTTATTCACGTCCTTTGATGTGAGGGTTGTCCTTCTTTCTTTGGCTCACATTGGAGCAATTTTACCTTGAGATTCTTACTCTTAGCATTGAACGCCTTCTTTCTTTGATGAGGCTTTTGTTTCTCTTCTTTCAATCGTTCATTATCTCTCTTCAATTGTTCAACTTCTTTTACCAAAGTTAGATTATGTTTTGAAAATACTTCATTCCGAGCTTTGAAATTTGAACATACACTACCTATGATTTCTCCAAAAGTTGTAATTTCATTGAGCATAGAAGAAAAACTCATGGTTTAAAAACAAAATTGTAATTATGTTGTCTATATTCTCGAATTTTCTTCTTTGATTAATGTTGTTGTAGATGAACTAACTTGTTAATGATTTCTTTGTCATTATTAGGTGTTGACAAGGTAAATATATGTACTTTCGATTTTACGTTGCAAAGTCAGATATTTTTGACTCATAGGTTGGTGAGCCCGCATGTTTTATTATGTGGCTTGCGTGCCCATGTAGTTATTTTTAGTCATGTTTTTGGGTCATCATGCCCAACATTGTAAATTTGTACATATCATGATATTAATAAAACAACTACATAGTAGCGAGTACCTGCCGCCTAGTTTAAATATAGTTAAATTAAAGTAAAAGGTTGAAGATTTGGTGAAATGGAAACCTATATAAGTGCATTCAAAACCAGAAACCAAAATGAGAAGAAAAAAATGGAAAACAAGAGATTAGGAAAAAAAAGGAGCTATATTTAATTATACAGAGGCAAGTTATGTAATTTATAAATTGTAAAGATTTTGATAACAAATTGTTAATTATTTTCCCTTTATTAATATACCCCATTTTATGATGCTTTCATGGATAGCAGCCAATGACGACTATTCAACTGTTAATTTATGATAGGTTTTCCCAGTGAAAAAAAAAAAAAAAAACTTCACATAAACTAATGTGGATTTGGAATTCTTAGAGGTAAATTTTAAATTTTAAAGATGGATAGTTTGTATAAGATTTTACATATGATTTTTAAAATTTTCTTTCTTGGTCTCTTTAAAAATTCTAAAATGTAATTTAAAAATGAGAAAAAAACCTATATTATACCCTAAACAAAAAATATTATTACGCAAATATTGATTGTTGAAGATGGACTTCCGTAGTGTCAAATTTGAAGCAACACAATTATGGTGACTTTAATCAACAAATTTTACTCAACTTTGAAACTAATAAACAATGAGAAGTTGTTGAATGTAAACTAGATTGGTTGACGTGCATAATTAGGAAATGTTATGGAGTTCTTACACAATGGAACTTTTATGTTGAGAAAAAATTGACAAAACATTTATATTTTAAGAGGACGTCAAATATAGCTAAATTAAAGTAAAAAAAATGTTTTGAAAATAACAACCAGTTGATAATTACTAGGACGACCCATGAGCATGTGAATTTAAGGATTTAAATTAAATTTACTATATATGGTTCCCTTATTCTTGGCATAAGACATGGATATTACATTCTACTATTAACCTATGATTCCCTTTTACTTGTAATTATCATGTACAGTTATGCAATAGTATTTTCTTATATTTTATATAAATTTAAGTTAAAATATAAAGATATAAATTAAGAGTATATTAAATAAAAATATTTTAAATTATTAAATGTTTAATTTGTAAATATATCATTTAAAAAATAATTAAAATATATTAAAATTTTATATAAAAATAAACTAAATTTTATTAAAATATAAATTTAATCATTTAATTAAAGATTTAATTTATAACACTGTAATTTCAATAAAAGAATTAAATTTAATAAACTAAATTAATTATATATATATATATGGAAAAAATGTTTTTTTATAAAAAATTATGATAAAATAAAAAATTATTAGCTATTTTCTTATATGGAATTAAACTATATTTTGAATTAGAATTTTGTATTAAATATTATATGTAATGTTATAATTAGATATTATTAATATATCTATAATTTTTTACTTAAAATTTAAGTAATAATTAAAATATAGAATTAGTCTATTTATATATAATTTTATTATTATTATTGAAAATACATTTTTATAATATATAATTATTTTGAAATAGTATTGAAATTTCATAAAAATTGAGATATATACATGTCATTAACAAGATCTATTTTAAACCCAGATGCGGGTGCATTAATAGCGTGTTAATCGCACTGCATGCGATTTGGGCAGCTGTCAACCTACTTAGCTGGATCTGGCAGTTCGCGGTATGTGATCTCCAGGCATTTATGGTTCATTTGGCTCGAGGTTTGCAGGTAAGGGATTTTATTATGGCGCGCCTTAATCACGGTTCATTAGCTCCGAGTTCTTCAGGTATTGGTAATCTAGTTTTCCTCTATTGGTTATGCCCTCAGCGCCCCTGCGCATCTCAGGGAGTTTGGAAGCCCCTCTGGCTTCATAACTGGTCTCCATCTGCCCGCTTCTGGTATATTTTTATGGTTTTCTCCGCTGGTGTCTAGTGTATTGAGTTGGTCTTCTCCGCCTGCGTCCGGTCTACTGATTTCGTCTTGCCCGTCTGTGTATGGTGTATCGATTCGGTCTTTTCTGCAAGTGTCTGGTCCGTGCATTGGGTTTATTATGCCTTTGCCTGGTTTTTTCTTCTGGTCTACTCCATCTGTAGCGAGTTTTGCATTTGGGTCTACTATACAGAGGTCTGGTCCTTGAATTGGTTTCAATCATACTGTGTCTGGCCACCTTACTCCTACCTTCAGTCTCCTTGCTCATTCAAGCTGCCGATACATTCTGTAATGGCCCGACGTCGCGGCGTCCCCCAGCGTGGTAGTAATTCAGGCTCTCGTGGAGGTTCTTAGGTTCGCGGTGGCTCTGTCCCTCAACGCATCACTCCGTTAGCCTCTGCCTCTCCATCCTCTCCGCCCTCTGATCATTCTCGACCCACCCTGAATAGCTCCTTTCAAACGACCCGGTTCAAGTTCAGAAGTAGGCTCAATAAGCCTCTCATCTCAGCCACTATTACTGTTATCTTCTCGGAGGAGGAAGATGAGCTTACAAGCTCAGATGAAACCTCCAGGGCTCAGTCTCAATCTCAAAATTCAAGGGATTTTCAGGGTGACATGGCTGGAGTTGTCCTCAATGACACTGCAGTGCTGCACGAGGAGGGCCATCAGGAAGACCTTCAACCCCAGCCAGCTTCACCACAAGAGCAAATTCTTGCTTGTGAGCCTGCCCGCCTCTCTGGAAGTGTTCTGAATCTTGTTCTTCCTCCAGAAGGCAGTATGATGGAAGCTGAAGACAATGTAATGGTGACCTGGGTTAGCTCCCCCAACCAGGCAAACGAGGACGCGACAGGCTCTCCTCCGCAGGTTTAATCACTCCTGGCTCCAGCGTCATGACAGCAAGCTATCTTCTGATTTCTGGTATTTGTGTGAAGTTCCCAGGATGCATGGCTTCTTTTGATATCAGCATGAAATTTTATAGTCTCCAGGACATAAATCTGGTTTTGAATCTTTTTGTAATAGCGATTGTAAAGGACAGCATTTTTGTAAATGATCAGCTTCCTCTGAAGCTTCGATCTCATATAGCTCAGTTTAGTTTTGGGTCTCTCAAGCTCACCATAATTCTCACTTCTATGACTCTCATTTTTGTAAAAGGAATGCAGTGTGCTACCTGCAATAGTCTTTTTGGTAGAGGGCAGGCTATAGCCCCCTCAGAGGTTCAAACCTCTTTGTAAATATTTTTTCCTTTTATCTTTTAATAGAATAGTCTTTATACAGGAAAAAAAACAAGATCTATTTTAATATTATAATTTAATATACATTTTAATTTAAAGATTTTTCAACAACATAAATAACCTTTTTAAATATTAAATATTATATAAGGTATGTAAACATCATTAAATATGAAGTAATTCAAATCTAACGAATTATTTAAAACCCAATATAACACTCACTTTTTTATTATTTTAAGCAGAGGGTTGAATATGTTGAATTTTAGAGCGCCAACAACACTAGAAAATTACTAGTGTATATTTTTTACGGTATACTGAGCCATGAGAGACATAGAGTATACCAATCACATTTGTATTAAAATAGTCCACTAAGTAAATCGAATTTTATGAATTTTAACATATTTTTAATTCTAGTAAAATTTATACCACAAAAATACAATCAATAATCCTCTTTTAAATATAAAATTCAATATTACTTTACAGCGCTGGAGATCGCGGGAGCGGAGTCGACTGAAGACCTTCTGCGTGCAGCTGCAGCGCCGCCGCCTCGGCTTGGGCCGCGAGGCCTGCCTTCCGGGCCCTGGCTTCAGCCATGGCCCAAACAGATCCTTCCCTTGGGGATGCGGAGAAAGCCTTTTCTGACCTGGTAAAATCTCTGCCCCCTGCCCGACCGAAACCAGCAACTTCAAAATTTGTTAAGAAGTTGGATATTCTCCAAGAAGTCCAGCTGCCTCCATCTCTTCCTCGAATGGCAGCTCTATCATTAGCAGAAAAAGGGCTCATAGGACAGTTTACAGGCTTATGGCCTTCACCAAAGACAGTCCAGCGATGGGTGGAAAGGAATTGGTCCGATAAAATACAAGGAAAGATCTCGATTCGCTTCTGTGGCAAAGGCTACTATACCTTTCATTTTGAAACCAAGGCAGACAAGGATCTGATATTCAGGAACGGGCCCTATTTTATGGACTCTCGAGGGCTATATCTGAACAAGTGGACCCCTGATTTCGACCCTGAGCTAGACATCCCTAATGCGGTTCCGGTATGGGTCCGTCTTCCCCATCTGCCCCTGCATTGTTGGGGAGACGAATCGGTCAAAGCAATCGGGAACGCAGTAGGTAAATACATTGACAGAAGCGAGCCCAAAGATAACATGCAAGCATGTGCAAGGATATGCGTAGAAGTGGACCTCGGGAAAGGACTGCCAGAAGCCATCAAGCTGAAGGTGGATGATTGGAGCTACATACAGCAGCTGGACTACGAACAAATACCCTTTAAATGCAAGGTATGTCACGAATACGGTCATTTTGCTAATAGATGCACTAAAGTAACCAATCTGGAATCTGAAGACCAAGGAGGACAATGGGAAACTGTGAAAAAAAAGAAAGCAGCACCCCTGTCTAAACAAGAACCATCCTCTGAACATCCGGGCTCTTCCTCCCTCCGCCCCACCTCTCCCCCTCTCAATCCTCCAGGACCTTCCCAAGAACCCTCTTTCCCCTCATCTTCCAACCCTTTTCTTATTTTATCCTCTGATGATCCTCAACCTGACCAGCCCTCTCTGGAACTGTCCGACCCTCCCTTGATTACCTCGATCCTCTCTCAGCCTTTCTCTGACCCTCCCCCTCCCAGAACTACCAGAAGTTCTTCAAAAGACATTGGCGCCTCCAGTGACCTCCACAAGAAGCTTGGACCAGGAAGAAAGTCAGCCAAACAGCATCGGGAAGAAAGCACGCAAAAGGATATTGCCCTTGGGATCCAAACCCCTATGGACTCCTTCATTACAGGATCCCAAGAAAAAGAAACAGCAGGAAAAGACCATGAGAGGCGAGCACCTCCCCGCTCGAATGCCTCATGATGAAGCTTTTATCTTGGAACATTAGGGGTATGGGGCACCCCTCCAAATCAGCTGCCCTACGAGATCTTCTCCAAATAGAAAGACCTGAAATTGTTCTGATACAAGAAACCAAACAAAGTCAAAGCGAAATGCAGAAAATTGTAGATGCCCAAAAAAACTTTTCAGGGGCCAGTAGCAACTCCAGAGGAGCTTCTGGAGGAATCACAACCATGTGGAATAATCAACACTGGGACTGTAAGTCTTCCGTCCTCAATCAAAACTGGTTAAGGACTAATCTTAGTAACAAAGAAGAGAGCCGTGACCTCATCATTTACAATGTCTATATCCCCAATCACTATCGAGAAAAGGAACAGTGCTGGAAGGATCTGAAAGAAGATATAGATAACGAGCAGAACACAAATGTCATACTAGCTGGAGACTTCAACTTAGTCCTCCATGCGAATGAGAAAAGAGGGGGCAATTTCACCTCCGACCCCTTCAGAAGACAGATGGAAGTGATAATGTCCGAACATGAATTGATGGATATTATCCCAAAAAATAGAAAATACACCTGGAATAACAGAAGGTTGGGGCCAGGCAATATCATGGAACGATTGGACAGAATTCTGGTTAACGTCTCTCTCCTTTCCTCCTTTGCTGCTGGTCACACAAAAATTCTCAGTGCCACAGCTTCAGACCACTTTCCCATCCTCTTAACGTTGGACTCCCATTCTCAATTGGGACCAATTCCGTTCAGGTATAATCCTTTGTGGAGAGACAATGCTGAGGCTGAAGCTATCATAGAAGCAACCTGGAAACATCATGTAGAAGGCTCTCCAAGCCATATATGGGAAACAAAAATCAGAAATACAAGAAAAGCCCTCAAAGACTGGGCAAAAGTCAGCTATCAAGAGCCAGAAAAAATTAGGAAAAAAATACAGCAGGACTTGGAGGAAATCCAAAAACAAATAGAAGATCAAGGATTCACCCACCAGCTGAAAAGCAAAGAATGGGAAGCTCAAGGGCAGCTAATGCACATCAAGAGAGCGGAAGAAATCAAGTGGAGAATTAAATCAAGGCAGCTATGGCTGAAAGAAGGCGACAAAAACACGGCTTACTTCCACAAGCAAGCCACTGTCAGAAAAATAAGAAACAATGTAAATACTATAATGGACAGTCAAGGCAGCCAACATAACGACCAAGAATCCATCAAAATAGCTGCCTCCCTTCACTACAAAAGCCTCCTCACGGAAAATCAAGAAGAAGCTGACTATTCTGCGTTTTTACAGCATCTACCGAAAAGCATCTCTTCAGAGGCGAATGACAGCCTAAATCGAGAAATAACAGAGGAGGAAATCAGAAAAGCTATCTGGACCCTGCAACCGGACAAGTCTCCAGGTCCAGATGGGTTCCCAATCAATTTTTACAGGGATCATTGGCATTTGATTAAAAAAGACCTTGCAAAGATGTTGAGGGGAATTCAAAGAAAAGGGAAAATGGGGGGCTTCACAAATTCAACATTCCTCGCCCTCATTCCCAAGGAAAATCGTCCCACTTCCTTCTCCAGGTTTCGACCAATTTCATTGTGTAACTCCTCTTATAAGATTTTCACAAAAATTATAGCTTCTAGACTCCAACCCCTCCTTCCTTCCCTTATATCTGAAAATCAAGGGGGCTTCATGTCAAATAGGCAAATTCATGACACAATCACCTTGGTCCAAGAAGCCATTCATTCCAGCACTTCAAGGCAAGAGAAAGGTTTTGTTCTCAAGCTCGATTTAGCCAATGCCTTTGACCGAGTAAGACATTCCTTCTTGTTCGCTGTCTTGAGGAAAATGGGATTCAATTCTGCCTTCATTAGCACCATTGCCGCTTGTATTTCAGGTCCCTGGATTTCGCCTCTCATAAATGGGCGCCCTTGTGAGGCCTTCCAATCCTCAAGAGGGTTAAGGCAAGGCTGCCCTCTTTCCCCTTATCTCTTTATTCTTATGGCTGAATCATTCAGCAGTACTCTAGATCATAACAGAAGAGTTGGCCTCATCTCTGGCATCAAATTCGGGAACGGAGTCAAGAACATCAACCACTCCCAATTTGCTGATGACACTCTGCTCATTGGAGGAGCTTCCACTACCATTGCAAGGCGCTTCAAGATTCTCCTCGATCAATTTATGGAGTACTCAGGGGGAGAGGTCAACTTTCAAAAAAGTTGCATCTATGGCTGGAATATCTCCAATCAAACTGCTCACAGCATAGCTAACATTTTTGGAGTTGCCTACAAAGCAAACTGGGATCACTTCACCTACCTTGGGATGCCGGTCACCCTGGGATCTTTAAAAGCCGCTACCTGGAATGAAATAATAGACAAAGTCAAAAGGAAGATCCAGCAATGGGGAACTCAATGGCTTAATCCAGCAGGCAGAATAATTCTGCTCAAATCAGGTATATCCTCCTTACCTCTATATCGATTTACTCTTTACCAAGCTCCTGCTACATTTCATCATAAGCTGGAAACCGCCCTCCGAAATTTCTTATGGCAAGGAGGGAAAAAAGAAAAAAATAGATTCAATTTGGTCAGTTGGAAAAGTGTAATTCAATCTCAGGACAGAGGTGGTCTAGGAATTAGAGCCCCTAAAATCCTAAATTTGGCATTTGGGATCAAAATGGCTTGGAGCTTAATTAACGAGCCAAAAGCATGGTGGAAACAGGTCATAGAAAGCAAATACCTTACCGGCAAAAGGCAAAGACTTCTTGAAATAGACATTCCCAACAGAGATTCCACCAAAATTTGGCATCTCTGCAAGAAAGCAATCCCCATCCTCAATCAAAACACCTCAAAGATCCCTGGGGGAGGGGACAGTATCAACTATGCTGCAGACAAGATAATGGGTCTTCAACCTCTAAATACAATAGAAGAAGCCATCCCTTTCATTCTCCATCTCAATAGTAAAGGCATCCAGAGGCTTGATCAAATATCAAAATGGGATGTAGATACAGGAGCTTGGATTAATTGGGAATTTCCAGTCATCCCTCCAAATCTAGAAGCAAACTTCAAAGTCCTCCAAAAAAACCTTCAGAATAGAGCACCCATTAAAAAAGGAGCAGCAGACGGATTTCGATGGGATCCCACGGGTTCAAGCTACACCATCAAGTCCGGCTATCAATATATCTGTAATAGCACCTATCAGATTCCCATTTGGAACCAATGGAGAACAATCTGGAAATCCGAGGCCATTCCCAAAGTTAAATTTTTCACATGGCTGCTGTTAAAAGGCAAAGTCCTCACATCTGAAAACTTAAGAAAGAGAGGGATCAATGGTCCTTCAATATGCCCCAACTGCTGCTCAGCAGAGGAAACCATCCATCATTTGTTCCTTGACTGTCCCTTCGCGAAGAGATGCTGGATCAACTTGTCCAACCTGGGCAATATAAAATGGCAATCCCAACAGAACATTTCAGAGACAATTCATGAATGGAGAAGGAACTGCCCATGGAAAGACAAGAGGAGCAAGATTGTCAAAAGAATTTGGGCTATCATACCTCATAACCTTCTATGGAAAATTTGGCTCACAAGAAATAAAAAGGTCTTCCAAAACAAAGAGAGTAATGTCCGAATGACATGCAACAAAGCTCACATCTTGGCGCAAGAGACAATTGCAGCAAAGTATACAGGAAAAATCAAAGCAGCAGATTATTCAGTGGAAGAGAGATCAGTTATCAGGCACATTCTAGGCCGACCAGGCCATCAGCAGGATACTCAGAGAACTGACAGACAGCAGTATGAACAAATTAGGGAGTGGGAAATTAGACTCCCAATCCAGGATTATAAGATGTGGATTCAGAGCAGTAATTGTCCAACTCTATACTTCGATGGTGCATCAAAGTCCAACCCAGGACCAGCAGGAGCGGGAGGAGTAATATTAAATGAGTCAGGGGATGAAATCTGCAGTTATGAATGGAGCTTGGGAAAAAAAACAAACAACAATGCAGAGGCTTTAGCCCTTTATCAAGGTCTGTTACAATTAAAAAATATGGGTATCAGAAAGGCATTAGTTTTTGGAGACTCCTCAATTCTTATTCGCCTCATGAATTACAATCAGCGATCTCCTAACAGCAATCTCCAACAACACATTGAGCGAATCAAACTCCTCCTTAAACATTTTGAAAACATCAAACTCTATCACATTCTTCGCACGCTAAACACGGAAGCAGACAAGCATGCGAATAACGCAGTGGGAAAGCAGGAAGGTGCGCTAAGGCACAACAATAGAGATACTTTTCAACCCCTGCCATGACTCAGGAAAATCCTGACACCGCCCAGATTCGCAGGTTCATCAAGTGTGCGAAGGGCATGGTCTCTACAGCAGCAGGACAAATTGCAGAGAGCATAATATGCATAAGCAGTCAAATCCGAGCCACGATAGAGAGAATCACCTGTCATCCAAGGAAAATAAATCAATACAGCGCCGGCATGAAGATCGAAAATACAGCAAATGGAGATTGCATGAAAGATTTGGAAAAATATCTCACCATTTCTGAGAGTCCGGCTCCAGCTAGGCACTCTATCCATTGTTGGATCCAACCTATAAATATGGGCAGTAGCAAGCCAAGATTTGTCAATCAAGGTCAAGCGACAGAGCAGCTACATCGGCTTGAAGCAGGCGCTCTTATTCAGAATCTCAGGAGAAACCATACTCTGGTATCGTCCCATTCTGTTTTGTTTAAATTCATTTTAACTTCTGTTGCGGTGTTTTTCAGGAAGGCCCAAGCTAGTCTCTGCAGGGTATTACTCAGGAAAGCCCAAGCCCGTTTCTGCAGGGTGGCTCGTTTAGCTGCTCCTCCATCCTCTCATTCTACGCTCTCCTCTCACCGCCTCTGCCTGCCGCTTACAGCATCTCCCCTCTTACTCTGTCGCCACTCCTCAAGCCTCTTCAGCGAGCTCTCCCCTGCCCCCTCCTCCCTCCTTTTCACCGCCCTCACCTCTGATATTCCCCTCTGCCCCAACTGCCTCTCTTCCCATAGACCTCTGGTTCTTTTTGGCTCGTGCATTTATCCCCCGCCCAACCTCCCTTCTATCCTTGTTGCTCAGGAAGCGGGAAGCACTGTCTCCTCTGACAGCGTCTCCAAATTCTGTCTCCAAGTCAGAACTTTCAATAACGTTCTAAACTCTCCCGCCCTCTGGACCTCTTTTCTTTATCGTATCCTCCTCCCTTCAATGGCGCGCAGTGAGGATTGTTTACACTGTGCTGATCTTCAAGCTGAGCTAGAAGAAATAAGGACTCAGCAGTCATTGTTAGAGGAAAAGCAGGGTCTTCTAGATGCAAGACTAGAAGAGCACGATAGGCGTCTTGATGAGCACAGCAGGAGACTCTTTGAACAGGACCGCATTAACACTGAAAAGTATAAAGCAGAAATCCAGCTTTTCATGCATAGGGTGTCCTCCCTCCAAGAGCAATTCGAGCAGCTCACAAACCGCTGCGGCCATGTCGAGGAATCGCTTTCCACTCTGAAATTCTGGCTGGAAAAGAACGCCATCGCCACCAGCTCCTCCAGTGTCAATCATGGAGCCAAAGATGATAAGCCAGAGGAATCAACAGCAAGACACATCCAACACATCATGATTGACTGAATGAATTTCAAATGTATTTTTCTGTTATTTTCCTTTATTAGAATCTATACTAGCGCTATCTTTAACAGTAGGAAAAAAAGCAATCTAAGGACCAAGGGGGCAGCCACATTTTGTAAACCCCTTGCTCCCGCTCAGTCTGCGCAATCTATGTACCAGAGGATTCTAAATCCTTGTTTTTTTTTCAGAATATAATATATAGCAACCGACCATTTCAAAAAAAAAATATATATAAAATTCAATATTACGATTATTTTTGTTTCCATCAGTATTTCCAGTTTGTAAGAATTGTGTAATAAATTTTTTTGAAAGGAATTCTATAGTTGAACATTTAAAGCACATGTATCACCAACCAAGGAAGAGCGAAGAAACTTAACATGTGGAAAGCTTGGAAGAACAGATGGAAATGGAATCTTTCATCTTTCAAAGTTCAATACATAGGGATTTCCATGATTACCCACCATCATTATCGAGGTCGATGTGGATGGATAATTCAAGGGCAACTCCGTGCAGACAAAATCCAAGGCCTTTGATTATGAAACTGTAACGACCATGCATGGCATATCGAAGCCCAGGCTTGGCATATCAAAGCCACTTACCGCATGGAAAGTTTGGAAGGAGAAAGCAATATGTATTCTCATTCAAATTTCAATGCATACACATTCTCATGATTACCACGAGCGTTGTAGAGGTAGGTGAGTGAGTGTCATGATTGTCGAGATGTTGTCAAGGTTGTATGAGCATGATATGAAAAGCGTATGATTCAACATTTACATAAAATAATATTGAATTAAGCAATAGATTTCTATTTTACATTAATATTAATTAGTTTATTTTTTAATAATAAAAATAATGTGGATGGTACAATAATAGTTAATGATGCAGTACATTGAAATCAGTTCTTGTCATCATTACACAATAAGAGGTGAAACATTTCAACCAATAATATTTGAGATAAATGAATTTAAATTTTGTTTACAAATAATAAATTTTATTTCATAATGTTAAATTTTTGTTAAATTTTAATTATTTTTAGTCAAAGGGAAACTAATAGGAGGTCAATGAAAAAATGAATACGTTATATCCTGCCAGTGGCAGGTATAATAAGAGTAGATGTGGAGGCCACTCCACAGAAAGAGTATGGGGGATGCAACTCCATGGAAAAAGGCAACAGTTGGGGAATCTTTGATGAAAGTGCACCTAGGGCCCACGTGGGTTCTAGAGGGTGCCACATGGCAAGTTAGGGCCATGCATATATAAACAGGTGTAGTTTGTTTTTGATATTATTCAACCGATTAATCATTAAGGGGATTACTGAGTAGCCAATGAGCCTTAGTGTTGTGATTCAGGAAATTTTCTTGAATGCTTTCAAACAAAAATCCTCATCATACAAGACCTTTTATTGACACATATTTGCATGTGAAATCATGAGCAATGTGCATTCTTAAATAACACTTCAACAAATGATCAACATGAAAACAAGAAAACAATAATCATGAACAACCATAACACAATGATATGATAACGAAGTTCGTCCAGTGTGGACTACGTCTTCAGGCCCAATGTCAAGAGTAGGGAGGTCGCTTCATTAGTCGCTATAAGAAGATGATGAGTACATGATGCAATATTTGTCAATACAAGGATGAAACCCCTTATCTAGAGTGACATGTCCCTCCTAGGATACGTGCTTCCATAAGAACTCTCACTCAGAAGATGATGTCCTTCAACATGATAAGAAACAATCTCTCACATAAAGTGGCATATAATTATCCTCTCACAAGGTGGCATACATGGAACTCAGATTCAAATCACGATCTTAACAAAATCAAATGAAAACATGGAAAAAATACACTTTATACCTCCAAGTCTAGGGATGGCATGAAAATCGGCTACTCAGATGAAGCAATAGCCCATGCCATTGCATTCCTTGCGAAAAATTGTGAAATATGAGTATAAAAAAATCTTTATGTCTCGGTCAAATCTGGGCTTCTAGGGAATATTTTAGATTGCTCACAAGATTCTCTTTTGGACACGAGCAAAAATATGCTACTCGGATGAAAAAATGGACAACGCCATCAGATTCTTGTTATAAAACTAGTTCAAATGAGTATAAACTAGACATAATTCTGACACCTTCAAAATTCAACTTCCAAGGGAATCTTAAATATTCTTCAATGATTTTGCATAAGGAGTATATTATGGAATATTCTAGGGAATATTCCCTTAGAATATTCTCCTCTCAAAAATCATGCTTTCCTAGGTACGACTCCCCTCTGCTCTTGGTTCTATTCTCCTTCTCTACCTTGGTTTCTTGACACATAGAATGGACAAGGGTTTATATTAATGTTTTAGGGTGGACTTATCAAGGTGTGGCCCCGTGGGCCATTTCGTGAGTCGTGGAATTAATAAGAGGGTGACCCTGGGTCAAAACCCACGGGCTCCCTCACTCGACATGGTGGTTTTATTTTTTATTTTAGGGGCCACCCGTTGGGCGAACTGGCCTATCCAGTTAGGCGGGTTCGATCCCCGCTGACCTTGCGTTTTTGTGGTAGTCGTTTGTGTAACGGATGACCGTATAAGTGTTTTTTTTATATATAACAAACAATGGTTGGGTGTGGGGGCGGGTCTGCTAAGCCTTCCTCGTTATTTACTTTTAAATTAAAGAGGCAACAATTTCGTCATTTTCGATGGCCAATAGGTGCCAAAATATCGCTCAGTTAGTTGCTTCCAAATTTGGCAGGTTCCACCAAATTTAGCCAGTCTACCGGATTTGGTGAACCTCCAACTTTAGCTGGTGCTCTGTTAAATTTAGCTGGTAGGGCCAAGTTAACCAAAACTTTGACTGCGAATATCTTGAGCATACAAATTCAGATTTTAATGTCATATTTTCCATTGGAATCAGGGTGACAAGCTCCATGTTCTGGTCCTAGTTTTGACGAAATATGAAGACTTTGATTTTTAAGCCTTTCGGGAGCCACCTAGATCATTCCTCCATATTGAGGAGCTTTTGGTCCTCCAAAAGTGTAAACATGATCTGCAATCTGATGTACTCTCTCATTTGCACAATAAGTGCCCTAACATGCCACACTTCCTTCTCCTCCACCTTTCTACTTCAAAGCCATAAGTGTTGAATCGACACTTGTATCCTATGCAAAACCTGTAGTACAACCTACAAAATACATGTTCTTTAACAAGTCTAAATGTTATATACCTAGGGGGGATAATATGGGGTACCAAGGGAGGTACCCAAGGTAATAACGTAATAATGGGATGGGCCATAGTAATAAATAAGGTGGTTAACCCATATCATGTAAGGAACCACAAGTATTTAATAATAATGTAATGGGCCCATGGTATTAGTTGATGGTATGAGGAAACCATGGTAATGACCCATGGTATTGTATGTATGAAGCCTATATAGAGGCTAGAGACTCCAAGTCAAGGAAATGAGTCAAGGATTATTGTATGAACAGGCATATGGCTTGTGGAGTGTTCTCCTTCCTTAAGGAGTGAATGTATGGTGTTGCCCTACCTTAAGGGTTTGATATCAATAAAGAAGCATTTCTATCTATTTCTCTCTTATTGTTTCTGGGTTTATTTATATTATCGTATATTTCTGGGTTAGATCTATAACAAGTGGTATCAGAGCTACAACAAGTGGTATCGGAGCTATAACAAGTGGTATCAGAGCTACAACAAGTGGTATCAGAGCACTTTCTTGGGCACAAAAGTGGAGAATTTTTTTTTATATTTTTTGCAGGGATTTTTGGGCGGCGAGTTTGCAAATCAGATCTGTACGTTTTGGTGCAAGATCTGCAAAATCTAATTGCAGATCTGGATTCTATGTGAAAAAATACCCGATTTCAAAAAAAAAAAATCGGTCGAATCGGAGTCCAGATGAAGGAGATATCGCTGATTTAAAAATCAGTGGGGTTGCAGACAATTTTTTCGGGGCAGCGAATTTGCGGCGCAGATCTGAACGTCCTAGCACAAGATCTGCAAAATATAATTTCAGATATGGATTCTTTGTGAAAAAATACCCAATTTCAAAAAAAAAAATCAGTCGAATCAGAGTCCGGATGAAGGAGATATTGCTGATCTAAAAATCAGTGGGGTTGCAAACAATTTTTCAGGGTAGCGAGTTGGCGGCGCAGATCTGGACGTCCTGGTACAAGATCTGCAAAATCTAATTGTAGATCTGGATTGTTTGAGAAAAATTACCCAATTTCAAAAAAAAATTAGTCGAATCGGAGTCCGGATGAGGGAGATATCGCTGATTTAAAATCAGCTCTTTTTTGCAGAAATTTTGGTGACGACGGGAGAGTTGCAGTGCAGATTTGAAATTTCATTGCCTAGATCGAAATTTTTATCGCATGGGCAGATGCAAAATGGTTGTTCCATTTCCAAAAACATGTCATAATAGGGATTCTGAGCAATATTGACTAAACTGTGACAATTTCAAATTTTTGCCAAGTAAGTGTTTTTTTCAAAACTCTCTTCATGGCTTCTAGCAAGGTTCTTTATTTTACAGGAAAAGATAGTGGTCCTACTATTGAAGAATACATAAAACAACAGAAGTGGTTATGGAAAAACAATTGGAAATTGTGGGCAGTGGAGGATTTTAGAGATGAGGCAGCCACATGGTGGGGATTACTTAACCAAACGAAGTGTTACAACCTGCCTCATGAAGAATTTGAAAAATTCCTTTTAGACCGATGGTCTCATACTAGAAAACAAGATAAGGAGAAACATATGGGATTATTTCCTACTGGTATATCTTTATTGCAGGTTCATGGATTGATTCAGAAGGAGAAAATCATTATTTCTATAAATCCTAGTTGCAAGCATAATTTCATCAATGTTAATTTGGCAAACAAATTGCAAGTTCTAGCAAAACAAATTGAAAATACAAAGGTTGATGATGAGGATGTTCAAATTTATAAGGATTTGAAGCTTTCTATGGATAAGTATGTGTTGCATGGTGATTTTTATACTTCAGAGATGGATAATATGAATGTTGTTTTGGGATATCCTTGGATGGAATCTGCGGGTACTATCAATATTAATGCGCAGAAGAAATTCCTGAAGCTCTGGTATAAAAAGAAGAAAATTACATTACAGGATATTTCCATTAATAAACAAGTAGAGTCCAAGGAGGCTGAAGGAGAAGATGTTCCAGGGTTTGACATATTAGATGATGAGCCAGTGATGATAGACAATCAAACACAAACAGAGGCTGAAGCAGAAAAGGTTACAGTTGCTGATACATCAGAGGAGGGCTCAGTGGTTGAAGTCATATTGGAAAATAAGACACCACAACAGGCACCGCAGTAGGGTGAATTAAAGAAAAAGACACCGTGGGTTAAAAATTCAACATATCATCACCCACATCACCCCGTAAGAAAACAACCAACAAGATGGCAACCAATTAGCCACAAGGACAACAACCCCCGTATGACAGATAGCGAGGAGCGAAGATCCACCTACTACACATCAACACAGAAGAGCGGCCATGGTCAACTTCCATCTCAAGCGAGCGAGGCACTAGCGAGATCGAGGGTTCACCTTTCTCTTGGATGGCTAGATGCACGTGCATGGTACCAGTGGACTACTCTTTTGAGTAGATCTTATTATTTGTGTTCTTCCCATGTTTCGGGGACGAAACATGCTAAGGGGGGTGGACTGTTATATACCTAGGGGGGATAATATGGGGTACCAAGGGAGGTACCCAAGGTAATAATGTAATAATGGGATGGGCCATAGTAATAAATAAGGTGGTTAACCCATATCATGTAAGGAACCACAAGTAGTTAATAATAATGTAATGGGCCCATGGTATTAGTTGATGGTATGAGGGAACCATGGTAATGACCTATGGTATTGTATGTATGAGGCCTATATAGAGGCTAGAGACTCCAAGTCAAGGAAATGAGTCAAGGATTATTGTATGAACAGGCATATGGCTTGTGGAGTGTTCTCCTTCCTTAAGGAGTGAATGTATGGTGTTGCCCTACCTTAAGGGTTTGATATCAATAAAAAAACATTTCTATCTATTTCTCTCTTATTGTTTCTGGGTTTATTTCTATTATCATATATTTTTGGGTTAGATCTATAACACTAAACATGACCCAAGCAAACCCCATACTTTCCAAGATTTTATAACACATTCAAGGAGAAGTTTACATTAGAATCATAACAAAAACCAATACCCAAACTATCAACTAAAAGGCCAAAGAGATCACTATGTTGCATTCATAAATGATGGAAAACACTCACCACTTTTACAATTATTTCACAACATGTGTTTTAAAAAATGTGGTCACGCTCAACCACTTATAAATCCCCATTTCTTACCCAACTAGGTTAATGGGTCTTCTTCCTGTAATCGCTTCTCTTGTTGATCAACTTCATTCACTGGTTCCTTCACAGGTTCTTTCTAGTCCTCCTTTGGTCGATGCTCCATATGGAGCTCCCAACATGTGGCTCTTTGATGTCCACTCTTGTTGCAATGACTGCAAAATTTCTTCTTCCTCTAGACCTTCTTCACCTTCTTCCTTTTCTAATGTGGATAAGGGTTTTCATGTCTTGTCCTCTTCCTTACTACCATTCTTTTCCAACACTTGGTAACAACATGGTTATACAAGCCACAAAAACACATGGTTTTCTATGCCACATGTTCTCCTCATCATTATCAATCTGCTTGTAATCAAAAGGAACTTTAGAATATTGAGACCTTTTATATCTTGCTTGGTTGTCTTTGGTGCATGTCTGGCGCGCCTTAGCTCTTCCCCAACAATGCTCATTATCAAGGGCAGTTTGTGATATGCTCTCAACATCCTCTTTCCTTGATGGCTTTGGAAATGGCTTGGAAGATTCTACTTCCTTTGAAAATTCTTCTTCAATGTACCCCAATCTTCCAAATAGAGATAATTCCACCACTTGGATGGGATTCACAGTGCCTTGGCCATTAACTCCTAGGCCCTTTCCTCCATATCCCATCTTCTTCATTAATCTCGAACCAATGCATGTAGTGTTCTATTCAAAAGCACACAAATCATCATCATCATATGAAAATGAAAGTGTAGAACTACTAACATTGTTTACCTCAAATGTTGATTCTGAAGAAGATGATAATGGCTTTGCTAAGCCTTCATTGTACCTTAAATTTTCCAAGGCCTCTTCCGTGACTTGTAATTGAAGTTGCAGTCTTTGCTTCTCCTCTTCTGCTTCTTACAAAAGTCTCCTCAATTCGACATTCTCCACTTGAAGGATTTCATTGATCTCTTTGTTTGAATGATGAGAAGATGATGAAGAAGAAGAATATTCTCCCGAATATGGAGATGGAGCATCATCCTCTGCCTTCTCTTTCTCCTATTCCTCTTTTACCATTTTCTATTCATGATCTACAAACAATATGTCTACCATGTTTTCCATCCCGTAGAAGGCGTTGTAGAGATCTTGGTTCTTCTCCATTTCCCTTATTATTGCATGTTCAATCTTGCCCATGATGACGTTCACAATCCTGGAAAAAGGGTCCAAGTACTAAACCAACGACAATGTTGATAGAAGAAAAAGTTGGATGAAAGGGTAAAGAGAACAATACAACTTTGTGTCTCATATTCAATATTATTGAATGTTTAAGGAGAAACTACAACAAAGGCTTCGTGGGATATGTTAGGGGCTTTGTATCAATCTAAGTCCCCGATAAACAATTTGTTCCAACCAAAAAAAAAAAAAAACGGTATAACCTGAGGATGAGGGATGGAGACTCGGTGACAAAAAAAAAAAAAAACAAAAAACAAAAAAAAAATGGTATAACCTGAGGATGAGGGATGGAGACTCGGTGACAGGAAAAAGAAGAAGAAGAAGGTATAACCTGAGGATGAGGGATGGAGACTCAGTGACAGAGAATTTGAATGTCTTCAATATTGTGGTAAGTTAGTTACTATCTATTGATATTAAAATTTTAGACAAAGGTAAGTGCATCAGTTTGTTGTCTTCTCTACCAGACTCATGGGATAGTCTGCTTGTTGCCATAGGTAGCAATACAACTACCTTGAAATTTGTTGAAATAGTCTCAACCTTGTTGTCGGAGGAGATGAGACAGAAAAATATGGAGAGCCAAAATGGAGATGCCTTGTCTATAAGAGGACTGTCCCAGAATAGAAATAGAAATAATTCCTCAAGTGGGCGATATAAATCTAGAGGGAGATCTAAATGTCTAGGAAAATTTGTAAAAGGTATGTTGAAAATGAGGAAAAGAATGGTGCTACAAAAAAGGACTGTAGTTCTAAAACTCCTAACAAAGGAAAGGAATTTGATGATGCTCCTTATGTGGAGGCAAAATCCACCTCAGATGAAGGTGGGAATTTGTACTTGGCTTCTTATTCAAGTACACACGTAGATCATAAGGCATGGTCTATTAACCCGGGTACATCCTTTCATATGATTCTTAGAGGGACTGTTTTTGCAAATATGAGAAATATGATGGTGGTGATGTCTTCCTAGGTGATGATAGCAAGACCACAATCATAGGATGAGGAAAATTCAAGCTAAATATGATAGGTGGAAGGATCAAAACACTTCCTAGTGTTCTGCAAATGCCCGAATTGGCTAGAAATCTAATTTATGTAAGCAAGATGGATGATGCAGGTGTAAAGACAATGTTTGAGAAAGATATTTTCAAGATGGTTCGAGGAGCATTGGTATTGATAAGGGGAGTTTGGATCAAAGCTTTGTAAAAGATTCTAGGTAGTACTATTATTGATGGGTGAAACAATTATGTCGTTCCTGAAAGTGGAGCAAAAAATCTTGTAGTCTCTAGTGAAAAGACTATGCTCTGGCATCAAATACTGGGACATATTGGAGAGAAGGGATTTTGGATACAACATGGTAATGTTATGGTGAAAGGTATGTCTAATTTATCTCTAGATTTTTATTTCTGTGAACATTGTGTATATGGGAGGCAGAATTGAGTGAGTTTTCCCTCTAGTGCGAAGAGGGAAAAATGAATATTAGAGCTTGTGCACAATGATGTGTTTGGACCTGTATTGGTTCCATCATTGGGTAAATTTGTGTACTACATCTCATTTATAGATGAATTATTGAGGAATACATGGACATATTTCCTTAGGAATAAATCTAAAGTCTTTGATACGTTTAAAGAATTTAAGGCTCTGGTGGAAAACCAAACAGAGAAGAGGATCAAGGTGGTTAGGATAGATAACATTGGAGAGTTATGCAAGAAGGAATTCGAAGAGTTTTGTAATAAACGTGGTATATCATGACAAAAAACTATTATATACACACCTCAACAAAATGGATTTGCAAAAAGAATGAACAAGACACTGATGGAAAAGGCAAGGAGCATGCTGAGTGGTGCTGGATTAGGGCAAGAATTATAAGCAGAGGCAACATTACTACATGTTACATGTTTAATAGATCACCTTCATCAATGTTGGAAGATAAGACTCCACATGAAGCATTGACTAGTATGGAACCTCTCTCTCTCATCTTAGGGTATTTGACTGCGGTGGGTATGTACATGTTCTAAAGGAGAAAAGAACCAAGTTGGATAGTAAATTTGAAAGGTGCATCTTTATTGTGTATAAAGATGGTTTAACAAGGTTACAAGTTTTGGAACCCAGAAACAAGGAAGGTTGTGTACAATTGAGATGTGGTATTTAGATAAGTGAAGGATGCCATGAGACATGAATTCCTACCATGGGAAAAGGATCCAAAGGAGATAGAGTTTGATATGAAGAATGAAGATTCAAACTCCATAGAAGAACAAGAATAAGAAGAAGAAGAATACGCACTCCGATTTTCAAGAGATTAATTCGAGAAAGAAGGAAACCAACGAAGTATAGTCCATCTGATTTCTATTCAAAATTTTCTTTTTCTATTATTCATGATGATCCTCGAACTGTTAGGGAGGCAGTGGATTCAAAGGATGGAAACTCTAGAAGAAGGCCATGGTTGAAGAAATGGTAGCTTTGGACAAAAATGAGGCTTGGGATATAGTATAGTTGGTGAACAGAAGAAAACCCATTGGCAGAAAATGGGTGTTTAATAAGAATCTTAATGCAGAGGGAAAAGTGGAGAAAAACAAATCTCGGTTAGTAGTGAAATGTTATTCCTAGGTGTTGGGAATTGATTTTGGTGAAATTTTTCTCCTGTTGCCAAGTTAGCTTCTATTAGATTACTTTTATTTGTTGTTGTTGCTTTTGATTTTGAGGTAGAAAAGATGGATGTGAAGACATCATTCCTACATGGGGATATGGAAAAGAGATTTACATGAAGCAGCCAGAAGGCATTGCAATGAAGGGTAAGAAAAAATTGGTGTGCAGGTTAAAGAAGTATTTGTATAGGTTAAAGCAATCACCAAGGGTGTGATGTCAAAAATTTGATACATATATACATGGAATTAACTTCACAAGGAAAAAATAAAATCACTATGTGTATTATAAATTACTTGGTGATGATGTTATTTATTTGGTCTTGTATGTGGATGATATGTTGCTAATCGGAAATGACAGAGAAATTATCCACAATGTGAAGATCCAATTGTCCTCTAAATTTGACATGAATGGTCTTGGTGCTCGAAACTTCATTTTGGGCATGGAAATTAAATGAGATCGGGCAAAGAGGAAGCTATGGTGAAACCAAATGAAGTATGTCGAGATAATATTGCAGAGTTAGAAAATGCAAGATAATAAATTGGTGAAGGTTCCTATTCTTGTAGGTGTAAAATTATCTACAAAACAATGTCTTGAGACAGAGGAAGAGAAATAGGACATGTCCCGTGTTCCATGTGCAAGTGCAGTTGGTAGTTTTGTGTATGCAATGGTCTGTGCGAGACTAGAATTGTACATGAAGTGGGAGTATTGTGCAGGTTTATGTCAAAATAAGGGAAGGAGCATTGGACAACAATAAAGTGGGTTTTTAGATATTTGTGTGGCACTAGTGATTATGGTTTGTGCTACTAAGGAAGACCATGGTTGGAAAAAGTGTTGGACGTACATGGTTTTTTTTTTATGCAGGCTGGGCTATAGATCCGGATTAGAGAAGATATACAAGTGGGTATGTGTTTAACATATTTGGAGGAATAGTTAGTTGGAAGAGAAAGAAACAATTTGTAGTGGCAATTTCAACTACAAAGTTTGAATACATGGTAGCAATCATGCAAGCAAGGAAGCAGTTTAGTTGCAGAGATTATGTTCAGGCATGGGGTTCGTATAACGATCTATAAGGATAGATTGCAATAAACAAAGTGTAATTTTTTGGCAAAAAATCTGACCTATCATTCAAAGACAAAGCATATTGATGTTCATAATCACTTTTGTGAGGGATTTGGTTGAACATAAAAAGTTGTTGCTAGTAAAGGTAGACACTTTGAATAATGTTGCTGATGCATTGACAAAGTCTGTGAGCACTAAGAAGTTTTCTTGGTGTAGATAAACAATGGGCATTGTGGCCCTGGACTGATGAATGTGCACTCCTATAGCCCTTTGTGCGCAAAGAAAACAAGTGGGAGAATGTTGGGTATGTGTTATATTCTTCGCATGACTAACACCAAGCTTTATTAAGTTATGTTTGGTGAAGTGGGGGGAGGTAGCCCCCTTACATGGGGTTTGGGGCAGCGTCCCGATATTTTTTTACGCAGACCCAAGGATGGTTGGGTGAACCTAAGGATGGATGTGGTCCCAAGGATTGGAGGAAGACCTACCCATGGTATTGGGCAATGATGGTTTTTCCCATGGTATTTTGTATTACTGTTCAAGGGAACTACGATTATGTTCTAGTCCAGGGTTAATGGATTGGGGTTTATGAATGCTTCGACATGTATATAATGTATTGTAACATTGAAAGGAATGTAATGAAAATTTAATTTGGTTTTCATGATTTTGGGTTCCAAGAGAAAAATCTACGTATGTTTTATGTTCTCACCATTGTATACTTTTCTACTTTTTTAAGAATTCGTTGGCAAGTAATTTCTATACAGGGTTAAAACCTTCATACTAGCTTCCTTTTCAACACCACATCAATGGTTGAGCTTGGTGACATGGAGGGTCACTGGGACAGGGCCTCCAATTCCAAGAAAAGACCCAGCTCAAGCTCTGGGAAGGTGTTAAGTCAGGGTTCTGAGGGTTGGATCTTAGGCTCCCTTGGCCATTTATGAGGCTCGAGGGTCTCTGATGTAGTGTGAACTTGGTTTCAACATCCCATTTGACGATTTAGTATTTCATCTCTAAAGGTTTTGGCACTAGTGAAGGCCTTTACTGGACAAAGGAAATTCTTGTCATAACTTCGGTGTAAGATTTTAACCCCTTTAATTTGCTAAAAAATTTAAGGTTTTGGCATAAACAAGATGAAGAAGGTCAAAATACAATTCCAGTGGAGGGGGAGGCCAAACCCTCTAGTGCCAGATCTTGTTCAAGACCTAGAGGGAACCCTAACAATTCAATCCAGAATAAAGAGGGCCCAAGCAAGAAGTCTCACTACATCAAAAAGGAAAAACGAGCAAAACTTTCTTTGGTGTTGGGTGTGGACATGAGAATGTAAAGGGCAATGAAACTCACCGAAAAATATTTTTTTAGGCATGTTCAGGGGAGGAGATTCCACATCCAATCCTTGAAAGATTGAATTGCTCATGATGTGGCCTCACACACCAAACTCCCATCGGAGGTAGGGTTATTGGGTAAACGATGGATTCATTTGCAATTTGCAGAGCCAAAGGACACTCAAAGGTGCATTCAAAAGGTATGGCTAATTGACTATTCCATTACGAATTTTCAATTCTGGACGCCTTTGTTAGATGCAAGGAGGGAGAGGTAAGATATGGTGTCGCTATGGGTGTTCCTACTAGGCCCGTCATTAGCCTATTGGGATGATAAATCTTCTCGAACATCATAAACTTGTTGGGTTCCTACCTAGGATATGACTCTTCATATCGACCTACAAGATACCTAATTATGGCCAAATTTTTGATTAAATTGGACCTGAGGGTAGGGATTCCTGATGAAATTGAACTTGGAGAAGGGGAGAATTACATACAAGCTCTGAACTAGGAGGGTAAACCCTACACATACAGGAAGTGTCACCAATATGGTCATTTGTTAAAAAATTGTAATCTCTAGCAACATAATGAGGATTCAGATGACAACCTCTATATGGAAGACTCTATCGCTTGGAGTAGGATGCCTATGTCTCTTGGGGAGGACGTGGAGGATTTTCCAAAGTCTACAGAGATGGTCCCAAATGCAATACACTCTCTGGAGTTAAAAGAATATTTGCATAGGATTGAGAATCCTTTAGAACTTCTGGAATCTCATTCGACAGGTACCCTTCTTCTATCAATTCCCTTAGTATCCTCTATTTCTATAAATTATATATACTGCTCTACTTCTAGTTTCAGTGGGGTTATGGGATCCATGGTTTCTCCTTCTACTATGAACAAGCCCTCTTCCCTCTCCTTTATATTGTCCCAAATCCCCTATCATTATCCCTTTTCGCATTGTGATTTTTCCTCTTTGTCTATTTTAAATTCTAGATCTTGTTCAGAATTCATGGGTGGTCGGTCCACTTTTTATAATCTTCATCCTAGGATGCATGAATCTTGTCCATACTATCCAAACTTGGGTTTGGGAAAACATTTGTTGACAAGTCCTAAGGGAAAGGCGTGTGGTAGAAAATCTATCTTGACAAATGCCAAAGAAAAGGCTAGGGCCGACTTGGTAGCTGGTAGAAAATCCTCCATATAAGGGGTGCTTAGAGTTATGTCAACCCCAATGGGGATGCCCTCATGAAATTTATGCCATTCAACTACAGGGGTCTTGCAAGTCCCCACAAAAGACTTTCCTTCAAAAGACAGATCGAGTCTAGCAATCTAGAGGCTACTTTTCTCCAAGAAAATATGGGAGAAGGAAATAGTGTTGTCAAATGTCTTGAAGGTCTCTTGGGGGGTGGAATTTTCTGGGCTTAGATGCCTCAGGTCGCTTTGGAGGTTTGCCAGTGGGCTGGAAACACTGTAGTATTCAAGTCTTAAATTCATGGAGTACTGCTTCCAGTATTGGATTGGAGGTATTCTCCGATGAGACTAGAAACATCGTTACCCTTATAAATTTGTATGGCCATTTTCAAAATCAGAAGGTTTTTTGGGAGAATATTTTTCAAAATCAATAATTTCAACATACTCTTTGGTCATAAGAGGAGACCTAAACTTTTTGTTGGGAGCTATAGAATCCTGGCGTGAAAGGGCATTTCTATATTGATTGGCAACCCTTTTTCTTGTACAAATTTCAAGGATGCAAATTGGTAGATGTGAATTCGGTTAAACTAGGTTCCACTTGGAGGATTAAAAGGGATGGCCCTAACTGGGTAGCCAAAAGACTAGATCATTTCCTTTTGGTGGAGACATTGGTTGAAAGATTTCTTCTCATTAAACAATGGGTATGGGTTGGGGGGGATTTGAACCACTCCCTGATTTTATTGGAAATGAAAGGGGCTTGTATCAACTCTGCCATCTCCTTTAAAATGAACTCTGTCTGCCTTAAAGAGGAAGAGTTTGTAGCCCTATTCCAGGATCATTAGATTCCTTATGTTCCTTGTGCAGGTGTATCATCAACACAACACTTCAAAGAAAACCTAAAATTTATCAAACAAAAAATGAAAGTATGGGATGCAAACAAGAAACAAGAGGATGCCCATACTCTTGTGGAGATAGAAAACCAGTTGCAGGCCATTACAACTAAGGAAGAGGAAGACTTTAGTTCTATGGAGTCTAGAGAATCCCTTTTTAGCCTGGAAAAGAGGAAGCAAAAGATTTTAGAAGACTGAGAGGCATAACGGAGGCTCAAAAGCAGGGCCATTTGGTTTGATTGTGGAGCTAATAACATGAAGTTCTTCCAAGAATATGCGAAGAGTAGTGTTGTTGGGAAAAAATGACCTCATCAACATCAAAGTAGACCACTCGATCAAGACCCCAAATTGGACCCTTTTCCATTTGGAATGGTGGGTCCAACTAGTTCTATTGGGTCCAATTACCTCTTCACTCTCATTGCTGACTTGTGATGTCTCTAATTAACTATCAACAAGAAGAGGCAATCAAACATACCTTCTTGCCGTGCACTTGCAAGGAACCAACCCTTAAGCTGAAACAAGGGCTCAACCAAGCCACGATAAAGTTTTCTCCTGCGTAAGGAGACTTCTAAAAATGCTTTTTAAATAAAAATGCAAATTAATCTAGAATGCAAGCAATAAAACAAAATCTAATCTATCCTATCTCGATTAGGACAAGATATATATCTTACCCAAATCAAGAGCAAAGTGATTAAATGAATGAGGATTTAACATGTCCTTTTATAATTAATATCAAACTGCTTAATAAGTTTGAACAACTAATATTATAATTGCAAAACTTTCACACTTAGGAGATTTAAAATAATGAAAGTTGAGCCATTAAGACTTGAAAAAGTTCACATAATCCTAATGAAAGTTAAATCTAGTTTAAGGGAAAATTTCTAAGTAAATAGTTACTCAGAAATTTGATTGAAGCACAAAAGCAATTACAAATAAATAACATATCTAAGAAACTAATAGATCAGATAGTTGATCTAAGAAACAATAATTCTCATATTAAATAAAAGTGCAAAATATGGAACAATTGACATATGTATTCCATTTAATGAATAAGATTTATTTTTGGAGAAAATAACTGCAATAGTGCAAACCTTGCCTCAAATACAAAGATGAATCTTGAAAAGAAAACTCCCAACACTCAGATCTGATTATTCCTCTCTACCTATAATAATAATTTTCCTCACAGAAATGTAAAGAGCCTCTAAATTGCAAAAAAGAGGAACTCTTTCCTCATTCTCAAAACAATTATCTATAATTTACAAAAATCTGCCCCCAAAGGAGAGTTGTTGGAAGTAGTTCATATTTTTTTTTTGGAGTTGCAAATCCTCCTTTTCATTCTTTGCCGATGCAATCCTATTGCTCCAAATCCTTTGCTTCATCTCCTTGCAACGACTTTGTTACACTAAAAAATGTCACCATGACTATTTGCAGTTAGTATGGCTCCATCAACTGTCATACTATTCTCCTTGGCAAGTCTCATACCTCTGCTCTCCATGTCAAACTCCAAGAAAGAGAGAAAGTCATTAAAAATCTATATATCTCTGGGTACGCAGTTTCTCTTAGCCTTACCTGCGTGTACGCACCCCAAGTTCACAATACCTGCGTACTTGTACACTCTGTCTGTAAAGCAATGGGTGCGTACTCCTGTAAAGGTCAAAAGGCGCAAGTTTCACTCCAAAAAAGTTACTTGTAGTCATTTCTAGAGCATTCTAGAAGCTTGTTTGACGTGTATGGAGCGCCTCTAGATGGTTCATGTATCCCTATCAAAGAGGAACTTATCCCATCAAGAGGGGAGCTATCCCATCCAAAGAGGGGCTTATCCCATTGATGGTGGACCTGAATAACTTCCTCTAGAACACTATAAATACAGGCATTGGGCCAAAGGGAGGGGAGGTTGAAAGCTGAATATTCCTAAGGGTAGATGCTGCTGGAATTAGGACTTCCTTGTAGAAGCTTGTGATGAGAGATTACCATCTTTGCTTGTTCTATTTGGAAGTGGGTGAGCTGATCAGAGTAAAGGAGAACTCTTGTGGACCCTGGGAGGGACTTGCACAACACCAAGGCTCAGGTTGTAATGGTTCCTTTTGTTACCTTTTAATACAAATTAGTCCATTCTTCTCAACAATTTGTTATTTATGAGTTGTTTCATATACTCCTTGGTCTATATGTTAAATATGTTTTATTTTATGTGATATTCAGGTGCTATTTAATCGTTTGATTGTTAGTGAATGCAGGTTTCGAAGGGAAGGAGGAGCTCATCTGGATCAACGAAGCTGGACTACTACAACAACGTTGGGTTACAGGTAGGATCTAAACACTTGATTTCTCATATTGTAAAAGCATATTTAGAGAATGATTGCTCTTATTTGTCTTGTTTGTCACTAGAAAGTCTTAGGCTTCTAGGGAGGTCGGTTGTGTCCGCACTAACGACTCTTTCCGCATGACAGACTTTGTTCCAAAAATCCATCCCAAAATGAAAATTCAAACCAATTAAAAAATAAAAAACTTAGATTTCTAAATTGTAAAAACAAAGTAATGCATCCAAAACTAATTTGATAAATAAATCAAACCAAATTTGTGCTTCATGTGGTGATAATCTATAGCTAAAATTAATATTCAAAACGAATTTGCAACAAGAAGTTTTTTTCGGCAAACTAAAAATTCTCCTAAACAAATTTCCAAATTCATTTTTGTTGCAAATTCATATCTCCAACTTCTACTAATTTTTTAGAAAATTAAATATTTAAATTTGCTTGAGTTAATGCTTCAAAATTATTCTCCATAATTTTAACTTTCTAACGAGCCATGGTAAGCCTCATTTGATTGAGTAAACCTCAAATTAGAATCTTCCAAAATTTAAGTAATAAAATTAATTATATGTTGAAAAATGCAAAGTCAATCATTTTATTAAAATTCTTGACAATTGTTTTTAATGTTTTGATTTTAATAATATTTAAAAGTTTTTATTGTAATGTTTAAAACATTTAAAGCCTCCAAAAATTCATGCTCCTCCCATTACGTACTAATGTAAAGGCCCTTTCGGCTCTTCCCACTACGTCATCCTAGGTTTATCTAGAGGATATTATACGAAGTTTGTTTGGAAAGGCCTCGGAACGAGGCGTCGAGATTTTATATATATATATATATATATATATAATATTTTTCATATAAGGTGTTATTATATGGTTTATATAATATATATACAAATTCTCGGTTGCAAGTGGTTTTTTAAGATATTCAAATAAATAAATAATTAATTTAATTTAAAAATTATTAAAATAATATTATTTATAAATTAGTTAAATAAATTAATTTAAATTAATTAAATTATTATATTTACGTTAAAAATAATAATAATTATAAAATAAAAGTAAATATTTTTTTTACATATTTAAGTTTAGGTGGTGAAAATTAAACAATATTTGTAAGTGTCATTTTCAAATCGTAAGTCCAAATTCAACGAAATTCGAGTAGTTGGGAAGTTGGCAAAAATTCACACATAATATAGCGATCAAAGCAGAAAATCGAGAAAAATGAAAATCTCGTACAATAAATAAAATTAAAGCATTAAAGGGAGTGATATGACCAAAATTTACATAGAGGGTCCCCATATTGTTCGTAAAAACTCATGAGGGTTTAAAGATTAGCATGCATCTATGAAATTACCTCTTTTCTCTCAGCATAACTTCATAGCCAACAGGCTTGTTTAGTGCCATGACGAAGATATTTCAGTACCATGTATGCATGGACCTGCTGCGAGCGAACCTGTTCAGTACGCCGATGTGTTTGCACACACTTCCCACACATAAGTTCTTTCAACTCTCTTTTTCCACCTTTTTTATTAACACACTTGAAAAATTACTTTTAGTAATTGGGTGAAGAGAGCGGGGTGGTACAAGAGGTATTTTGCCTAAGACATTAGATGTGATGCTAGTTGAGTTTCACCCCATTACTTTTATTTTCATCTATCCAAGTAGAGAATTTTATATGTGGAGGGTTATGGGAGGAATTCAAAGCAAAGAATGGAGACATCTCATTCCTTATAAATATGAGCTTATACCACATGAGTAAATTCTTCAATGTTCTCCATGGTGGATGGTTAATGCTTGAGAAAAGCGAAAAATTGGTAAAGAGAGAGTAAATATTTCCTATGCATGTCGACCAATGTTGGGTAAGAAAAATTCTTCCATATAAATCTTGGTAATATCACCAAATCCAATCCAAATCAAAAATGAAACTGACACACTCCAAAAATTGGAAAAGGAGAAAGGAAATACAAACTAAAAAAAAAAAGTTGAATGAAATGCTGACATTGAAAGAAAACCTCAACCAGACGATTTATAAAAAATGTCTCAACAAAAGAAAAAGTATGAGGGAAGAATATATGTTTTTTCTTAAGTTGAGATTTTGATGAATTATATCTCGCAAAGTTACAGGTAATTATGATTTTAATTCAAACACAAACTAGATAACAATTATGAGCGAAAATGAAGTCAAATAAGATGTATCTACCCTTGGAATTTGTTCTTGTTTGAAAATTAAGCCTACTTGTAAAAAATCTTAACATTTTTCTAATAAAAATAAGGCTTATGAAAATCAAAATAAAGGTTGAGACACTCCCTGATTTAGCCTATTTGCAACTTTATTAGCATCATAATTGTTGTGCCTAATGCAAAAACAAGCAAAATGAGGAGAATGAATTCCAAATCTCAAAAAACAGATGTGCTAGATTTTCAAAGGAATTCTTAAAGACTTGCAAAAACAAAGCTTTAGATCAACAAATACTAAAAACAAGGCTAAAACAAAAAGCATGAAGAAAATGATAACATATGAAAATGAGCATATATATAAGTCTTACCTTGAAAAAATTTGCTAAGATTTACCTTAAAGATACCGATTTTCTCCAAAAAGAGGTAACTTCTTTTGATTAAGATTAAAAGTATGAATAAGTTGCATTTTAATGAAGTTTTCATGTGCCCAATATCATCAACTTATTAACTCTAAACTAAATTGAGCATTAAGCTAGAAAATTAGAAACTCATGTTCACAAAATAATAAGTAAATACAAATTGTGAGAAAAAATGAAAATATGCTTCATTTTGAATTGAAATGCACTTATTCTCTTTGCTTCTTATGATTTTTCATTAGCTCCAAAGTTTTCATAAATACCAAGAAATCAAAACCAAAGTCCCAACCAATGCAACGGTTTATGTATATATATGGAAAGGACTTGGGCCTTTTCATATTGATATATATATATATATATAATCAAATCATAAGAGAATCAAAAATCAAATATAAATTAACCACAATCCATTACCTTTGCATGTTCTTTGTGTGTGCTTATCGATTCGCTGCATTAATATGATTATTGCTTGAGCATGACAGGTGTCACGATTTAATTTGAACGAGCAATCATGCTTGTAGGTGTCGTGGGTGCTTACATCAACCTAGGAATGGGAGAGTAGAAGGGACAAAGAAACAATGCAGTGTAGAGGGATCAGACAGTTAAGAGTGGGCAGATGTGGAAGGGGAGGATGAATGACATCCAATGAAAAGTGATGCGAGGATATGGAAATGTTGTGTGAGTGAGTTGATTCACCCCGAAAACAATATTCTAGGAGGAGAAAGAAATACACATATTAAGTGTTCCGGGGAAGGTTCACTGGGATTATGTGGAAAGTGGGGCCTACAAGAGCCCAATAAGGCACTAGAGAAGAAACATGATAAGTTCCCATGGGTTAATGAATGATGATGAGTTGTCTCAGCTAAGTCATCCTGACTCTTTCAAATGAGTAAGCAAAGGTAATCTCAGGGTAAGAGGGATGGGATGATGTAGAAAGGCGACGACATAAAGAGCACAAAAGTTGAGTTTGAATGCAAGTGACGTGAATGATGAAGGATCCACATATGCCATAGTGTATGTTTACGTCACCTCGGAAAGTAACCCCCAGGAGGATGGAAGGAAAGAGCTCATGAAAGCTCCGGGAAAAACCTTTGGGCTACGTGGGAGGGAGAAGCAATGGTTATAGCTGGGGTCGGGTTAAGTGTAATATGCGCAGGAAAAAGGGGTCCGTGTGTCCATGTCATCACAAAAGATGATCCTTGGAAGACAAAGAAAATAGATTTGAGGGAACTCACCATGGGAAAGCAAGCGGGAATATGTGGAAGGAGCGAAAAAGCATTGAGGATAATGTTTGATTCAACCCAACTTAAGCATATGATTTTTTTTAGAAAGTACATGGATAAGTTTTTGAGAGGACTATAGAAATAAGTAGGGTTAATGTCTGCTCATTGATATATTTTTCACGACTCTTCTGCCTTTTCCATTGTTGCAAATTATACTCGCATTGTTTGCTTTTCCAAATAACCAGCTCAGTTAAACATGTTAGTTTTTTGTCAATAAGCAAAGGATTTTTCTGTGATTTGTTTTCCCCGCCAGTGATTTTAAAATATTCAGTTGCTTCAATAAAAAACAAATCCTGATTAAGACTTCATCTTGTGAATATGTGAAGAAAAGGAAATATAAAGCAAAGTGCATTTGTAGAGATCACAGAAAAAACAATAAATTCTGATGAATAAGTGAATACTTCCCTTGAACATGTTCATGAGAAAATTTTACTGAAATAATGTTAAATCATTTTCCTCCAAAAAAAAATCAAGAGGCTTGCTGCTCACTTATTCTTATACCTGCATTATTAGAAGAAAAAAAAGAAGCAATCTAACTATACTACTACTCCTAATCTAATCTAACAAAATGAGATAAATAGAACTAAGTATAATCATATTTCTAATGAAGCAATTCAAATTTTTTTTATTCCTGCATATATGAAAATATAAAAAATTAGTAATGAAAATAAAATTATAACTAAATTATAAAAAGAAAATTTCAGCCTATTATGTACATCAATTTATAATAAATTGATTTACAAATTTCTTCTCTTGAAAGTTCTCCAACCATGTTCCTACATGATCATAAAAATATGAATGTATGTCTATTAATGGTCGGAGAAGATCTAAATGAAGAAGACATAATGACAGACCAAATATAAATAATTTATCTTTAAATGTTCCTGCATGTAGCAATGAGTTAGTATTATATACAAAAGAAAAAAATATTAGCATAAATCTTTTTGGAATTTAAACTTTCCACACAACTTTCGAATGGATCCAAGAAATGCAGATGGAAATATAATGTATGTTCCAAAAGAAAATTAGATTGCTGGCCCAATTGTAATAAAATGTTTTTAGATGTTGTAGCCTGCATAACAATGTTAGTTTTATGTACATGAAGCAAGCTATTGTTTTTTTTTGTTGAATTGGTTTCTCTAAGAAACTTTCAAATGGATCTTGGAAGATAGGATGGAAAATTAATGAATAATCCAGAGGATCTTTAGTTGAATTAGATGTCTCGTCATATTGTGAAGTTATACTCTCAAGTGCCGAAAAAAAGAATTGATATGACATGAACATCAAATTGAACTGAAAGATAAGAAGCTCATGATGATCATGGCTATGACCTTTAATTTCATTTTCACATTGAGGTAATATACTTGACAAGTGTTCAATGCTCAATTGCTCAATATGCCAGCATAAGATATTAAAAAATCGAAAAATGAAAGAGGAATACAAATCTAAAAACGACCATAATAAATGAAGCAAAAATAGTAAAAGTACATCATTATTTACAATAATGTTACAAATAGTGTTACAACACAGTTGGGACTTATTTGAAAAATTATCCTCCTCACAAGTGTTGTCAAAATAAAGCATTTGGAGTAATTACTCGCATCTACTTGTGAATACAAAAGAGGCTCAAGAATATGACTAAGGATGGGAACTTGAATAACATTGAGATACAAATTGGAATGGATTTCTCTTCAAGAAAATTGAAGTTAGTATGATGTTTTAGTAGTTCAAGATGAGAATCATTTGAAGTGATAACAATAGAAGAAGATCCCTCATCTTGAAATATGAATTAATTTTGAGTATCAAGAATAAAAGAAATTAATGGTTGATGGGAGAACTCAATATTCTCAAACTCGGAGTCGTCATCGTAAATAACTTGACAATTTTCATTAGTATTCCCTTCCTTTTCATAAGACATCAAAATAAGAAGAATGATTGAGTAAGCTTCCAACATTGTTGAAACAATGATCATTACATGGCTCTTTATACTAATCATAACTAATTGGAAATTCATCATTTATTTGGCTTATCATACTTTCTTGAAGATTAATGCTTGGCTACTCCAAACTTTATGGTTGATCATGATTTTTAGTATGAGAAGATTCATAAGTATTTGCAGCAAATTGCACATTGAGGAAATTTGAATTTGCATTGTTGGTTGTTGATTTTCTTCGTCGTTATGAACAACAATTTCATTTTGATTTTGAGCAACTGATTTAACAATAGTAGCATGATTTAAAGCATCCTCGGGATCAACATTGTTTATGTTGGATGAGCTTATGCTTTCTTGAGAAGGCTTATAAGATATTTCTGCCTTTTTTGTTTGAAGCAGATCAACATTGCCATTTTGAGCAATTGATTATTCAGTAGTAGTGAATATGCATGAAAATGTTACATCTTCTAGTTCTTGGCAAAGATTAGAAATACAAGGAAGAGAGACTAAATGTTTAAACAACCTATTAACTAAAACTCAAGAGGTAAATCTTTAGTTTGAAATTTAAACAAATTAATTTAAATCTAAAAGAAAACAATCCAAAAACTCATCTTCAAATCCACGAAGTGCTTCAAGTTGATCACAAACATTTTCATAACCATAATCTTGAAAAGCATGAAGAAATATTTTTGTAAACTCGTCCCAAGTGTGTATAGAGGAAAATGGCAATGATCTACAACAATCTTTGGCTAAGCCTGACAAGGTAAGAGTGAACATACCACACATCACACCTTCTTCAATATCATAATTATCACAATTTGGGATAAATTGAAGAACATGATCAAGAGCAGAAACATTTTCTGTACTAGTAAACTTTGATTTTGATAAAACCTTTACTACCTTCAATGGAGTGGTGGCAGGTGGAAGTCTAGTGAAACAAATCCAAATAAGAAGTTTATAAGGAGCTATTACAAATAGATAAAACTTTAAAACACAAGTCTAAAAAAGGACAACTTATTAAGCCCCCCTCCTAGCGCCAAAAATGTTGATGGGTAAAAATGACCTCATCAACATCAAAGGAGACCACCTGACCAATGCTCCAAGTTAAACCCTTTTCCATTTGGAATGGTGGTTCCAACTGGATCTATTGGGTCCAGTTACCCCTTCACTCTCCCTGCTGACTTGTGTTGTCTCTAATTAACTATCAACAAGAAGAGGAAATCAGACATACCTTCTTGTCGTGCACTTGCAAGAAAGCAACCCTTAAGCTGAAACAAGGGCTCAACCAAGTTATGCTAAAGTTTACTCTTGCATAATTATACTTCTAAAAACTCTTTTTAAATGAATATGTAAATTAATCTAGAATACAAGCAACAAAATGAGATATAATCTATCTTATCGCAATTAGGACAACATATAGATCTTACCCAAATCAAGAGCAAAGTGATTAAAAGAATGAAGATTTAACATGTTCTTTTATAATGAATATCAAGCTGTTGAAGAAGTTCTCATAGTTAATATTATAATTTCCAAAATATGCTCTATTAGGAGATTAAAACAATGAAAGTTGAGCCATTAAGACTTGGAAAAAAGTTCACATAATCCCAATGACAATTAAATCTATTTTAAATGGAAAATTTCTAAGTAAATAGTTACTTAGAAATTTGATTGAAGCACAAGAGAAATTAGAAATAAATAACAAATCTAAGAAACTAATAGATCAAATAATTGATCTAAGAAACAATCATTCCCGTACTAAACGAAAGTGCAGAATATGGAACAATTGATATAAATTTGACATTTAATGAATAATATTTACTTAACAAATAAAAGTGTCTTCAAATACAATCTCAAACATTGCTTCCTTCCTCTGTTTTACAATGGATCTCCTCAACAATCTTCCCAAGACTATGAGCTCTGCCATTAGAGAAAAGATGTGGAAACTCTGTCTCAAATACAAAGATTAAATCTTGAAAAGAAAACCTCCAACACTTAGATTTGAGTATTCCTCTCTACCTACAACAACAATTCTCCTCACCGAAGTGTAAAGAGCTTCTAAATTCTAAAAAAGATGAATGCTTCCCTCATTCTCAAAACAATTATTTACAATTTACAAAAATATTCCCCCAAAGGAGAATTGTTGGAAGTAGTTCAAATTTACCCATTTGGGAACTACAAATCCTTCTTTTCCTTCTTTGTTGATGCAATCCTATTTCTCCAAATCCTTTACTTCATCTCCTTGCAACAACTTTATGCCAAAAATACATCCCAAAATGAAAATTCAAACTAATCAAAATAATGAAAAAAATCAGATTTATAAATTGTGAAAACGAATTAACGCATTCAAAACTAATTTGATAAATTAATCAAACAAAATTTGTGCTTCACATTGCTTCCCGTGGTGATAACAACAAGCCATTTTGGGCAAACTAGAAATTTTCCAAAACAAATTCTCAACTTCATTTTTAATTGCAAATACGTAGCTCCAACTCATGCTAAATTTTTGGCATATTAAATGTTTATATTTTCCTTAGTTAATGCCTTCAATTTATTCTTCATGATTTTAACTTTCCAACGAGCCATCGTGGGCTTCATTTAGTTGAGTAAATCTCCAATTAAAATCTTCCAAAATTTAGGTGCTAAAATTAATTACATGCTAGAAAAGGCACATTCATTATCATTTTATTAAAATTCAAGACAATTTTTATTAATGTTTTAACTTTAATAATATCTAATATTTTTTTTAAATAATTAAAAATAAAATAAAATAAATACCATTTAAATAAAATCAAAATTAAATATAAAATAATAATAATAAAATTAAAATAACAAAAATTAAAAATAAAAACAAATTAAATGGAGGGGAAGTGGCTCTTGTACATGAGCATACATGAGCATAAAGAGGAGAGAAGGATAGATCCCCAACTCACGTGGAGTGGGTCTTCCCTTCAACTAATATTTAAAACCACCCATTACGTACTAATGTAAAAGCCATCTCCGTTCCTCCCACTATGTCATCCCGGGTTTAGATGCCCCGAAAGATATTATACAAAGCTTGTTTGAGCAGGTTCCAGAAGTGGGGTGTCGAGATTATATATATATATATATATTTATTTATTGAAATAAAGTTTTTTAATATAAAGTTTATATATATATATATATATATATATATATAAATTTTGGTGGGATATTTAAATAAATAAATAATTATTTTAATTTAATAGTTAATAAAAAAATAATATTTATAAATTAGTTAAATAAATTAACTTAATTAATCTAAATTAATTAAATCATTATGCTTATATTAAAAATAAATTATTGTTATAAAATAAAGTAAAATATAGTTTTTATATTTTAAGTTTAGGTTGTGAAAACTAATCAATTTTTGAACAAAAGCCAATTTCAAATTATAAGTCTAATTTAGCGAAATTCGAGTCATTGGAAAGTTGGCGAAAAGTCACGCACAATGAAGCGATCAAAGTGGAAAACCAAGAAAAATGAAAATCTCGTAAAATAAATAAATTAAAGCATTGAAGGGGGTGATATGACCAAAATTTAAATAGAGGATCCCTATATCCTTTGTAAAAACTTATGGGACAATTTGGCGACAACAGGAAGAAAAATGGGGAATACCATGTGGAACCTCAAAGATCAGGATGGTAGAGAGGTTTCTTCCTTTCCCAATTTAGCTGACATGGGAAAAAGGCATTTTGAAAATCTTTTCAAAGCCCAACAGGAACTATCAATTGCATAAATTATTTGCACTACTCTCTCTTTTCCAAGGTTTGTCGATGAGGAAGGGAATAAAGAGTTAAAGGCTAAAGTCATCAAGGAAGAATTAAAGACAATTCTTCATAACTTCCAGAAAGATAAGAGCGCAAGGCTGGATGGATGGGCAGTGGAATTTTTTTTGGGCTCTTCAAAATCATGGGTAATGATCTACAAGGGGTGGTTGAAGAATCCAAAAGGGAGAAGAAAATGCTATCGACCTTTCACTCCACCTTCATCTCCCTAATCCTTAAGGTGGATTGCCCAATTTCTTTTGAAGACTTCCGCCCTGTCTCGCTATGTAATGCCATCTACAAGGTAATAACAAAAAATGTTGCCTTAAGGATTACGCCGATCCTTTCTTCCTCCATATAAAGAAGCAATTTTCTTTTCTCGAAGGTCGTCAAAGTCACAAGGCGATTGGGATGGCCCAGGAAGCCCCCCATAGTCTAAAAACCATGAAACTTAAGGAGATGTGATCAAAATAGATTTACATAAAGCATACGATAGAGTCAATTAGATCTATGTAATGTTTCTTCTTACTCATGTGGGCTTATGAGTTGTATCACTTAGGTTATGAGTTGTATTCAAATTGTCTCTTTCGCTATCTTAATCAATGGAGAAGCATCCCCCTTTTTCATGCACAAAGAGGCCTTCTTCAAGGGTGTATGCTTTCTACGTTATTGTTTTTATTGGTTGTCGAAGTCTAACCATCTTCCAGATGAGGCTAGACATAATGGAGAATTCCATGGACATTTGGTTTCCAAGGCCTAAACCATTACACATCTTCTCTTTGTCGATGATATTCTAGTCTTTTGTAATGGGTCCTCACAAGCGGTATAAAAGCTTATGGGAATATATATATATATATAATTTTATTATTATATATATTAAAGGAAAACCACAAGCATGATTATCAACGATTGAAAATCTTCGATTCTTTTATCAAACTTGGAGGAAGCTGAGAGCCATTAGATTTTCTTGCTCACCTCTTTTGTATCTAAACCTATATAGGAGGGCCTCAAAGATTTGGGTTTTAATTTAAATCTAAATAATTATCGTAAGGAGGACTGGTTGCAAAGGTTGAAAAGAGAATTAAAAACTGGAGGCACATGTGGCTATCCAAGGTAGGCCGCTTAGTTCTTGTCAAATCTGTTCTGGAAGAAATTCCCATATATTGGATGTCCCTTACCTAGGTCCCCAAAAGTGTCCTAGAAAAGCTCAAAAGACTATGTGTCAGGTTCCTTTAGTTAGGTGCTAAGGGGGAAGAGGTGCTCTTGTGGGTTTGATGAGAGAATATTGCTTGCCCTAAATCACTAGGTGGATGGGGGCTAAAGAATATTTTCTTATTTCCCAAGGAATTGGAAGCTAAATGTGGATGGAGGTTGATTTCCACTCAAAGTTTGAGGACCTTTATGGTTATTCAGTATTACATTGATCCTTGTCCCCTAGAAGAGTAGATATGTAGAGTGGATAAGCCACAATAAAACATCTATGTCATCTAGAGATCAATGTTGAATACTTCTGACATTATAAGCAAGGGCCTTGCCTGGAGGGTTGGGATAGGTGACAAGATTAGAATCTAACATGACCCATGCCTAAGATGTGGGCATTCTCATAGGCTTCCCTACCCCTAGTTTATTTCTTGCATAATAGGGACCTTTCAAAACTATTAAATGTTGCAAACCCAACCACCACCACTATCTAGTGTCAAGGCTAGCGTTCTGCGATAGACTTAGGAATTATAGAGGAATATCAAGATATATGGAATCAATATGCCAATTCTCTCTTGACTAACCATATTAGGATTTTGGACCGAGAAGATGAATTGGTCTAGTGTTCCTCCCCTTTCAACACCTACACTCCCAAGTTGGGCTATATTTCTATAAGTTCCAACGAAATGACAGAAGGTCCCAAGCGATGAAGATTATATGGCAGTTTAGATGTCCCCCCAAGCAAAGCTCTTTATGTGGTGTATAGTGGAGAATAAGGTACCTACTTGGGATGTCCTACAAATAATGTTTTCTCATGGTCCAATATTGTGCACTCTATGCAAGTCCTCAGAAGAAACAAGTTTGGTCTTTATACAGGTCCGATGAAGCAAAAATTGGCCAATGGAAAGGTCCAAATATTGAGTCTTCCTAGCATCCTTGGCTCTCTATTCCTTTATCTTGTGTTTTTAAAGCACTTCCTCTCATTATTTGTTGGGGAGTATGGATAGCAAGGAATCAATCCATCTTTCTTGGTCAACCCTATATCCTTATGAGAGTTGCATTAGAAGCTATGGCCATTATGAGTCATTGTCCTCAAGACAAAGATGTCTAATGGGCATGAGTCATTACAAAGGAATAACCTTATCTCTTGAAAGCATGGGCTTATTTCGATGGGGCCTCCATTGACTCATACCAAAATAGTGGGGGTGGACACATTCTTCATATCAAAATATTTCCTTTCATACATATATGGGTTTAGTTACTGGCACAAACAATCAAGCAATGCTACAAGCATGCCGTAACCCTATTTTGTTTTCCTTAGCTACTGAATGTACACAACTCCAAGTTTATGGGGATTCTATGTTGGTGGTGAACTAAATTAAATACACAGTCTCGTTGAGACATCTCTCTAGCTACCCTTTTGGAAGATGTTCTTTGATTAAACGAATCATTTAATTTTTTCACTTGCCATCTTCTTTACACGGAAAGGAATATGGACATTGAAAAACTTGCAAAGTATGGTCTGCTCCTAGATCAAGGCATATGGTGAATTACAAAATGCAGAGATGACAACAAACACTCTTTTCTTCATTATCCCTTCAGGGACTAACCTCCTATCGACAATTGAGGTCCTCGGTGACCTACTCATGTTTTGATTCTCATCTACATATTCTTCTTTTTCATTTTGATATGTATGGTCTTTTCCTGCTATTTATTTTTCTTAGATGGAGGATCATCTCTTTGTTGTTAGTCTTTGGATAATTTTGTTGTTTATCCTTGCATTTCAAATCAACTAGTAGTGCTCTTTTTGTATTTCTCTTTTTGAAAACTCATGCATACACACTGATCATGTGTCTGCAAAATGCAAATTTTTATCATATCATATGAATAAAAATTACGATTTTCCCCTATATATATATTTATTTATTTCTAAGTTTTATACTACAAGTATTGAGGGAGCATCAATTGTATGCCAAGTTGAGCAAGTGTTCTTTCTACCATAAGCGAATTCATTACTTAGGGGACATCATTTCGAAGGAAGGAATAATCATGGATTTAAAGAATATTGAAACCATTAAGAGATGGCTAAAGCCAAAGAATGTTTCAAAAATTAGATATTTCATGGGATTAGTGGGATACTACATACAATTTATAATAAGGGTTTCAAATATTTCCCATTGCATCACTTCTTTACAAAAGAAGAGGAATAAATTTACATGGACAATAGAATATAAAGAATATTTTTAGCTATTGAAATATTTACTTATAAGTGCACAAATCCTTAAGATTGTAGATCCAAATAAATATTTTGTGGTATGTACATATGCATTTAATGAAGGACTTGGTGGAATACTTACTCAAAATGGACATGTCATTAGTTATGAGTAAAGGAAATTGAAAGAGAATGGAAGAAATTATGCCACACATGATTTGGAACTTACTATTATAGTACATGCATTGAATATGTGGAGGCATTGATTAATGGGGAAGGAATTTGAACTGAGGATAGACCATGGTGATCTGAAATATTTATTTGAGCAACCAACTTTAAATGCTAGACAAACAAGATGGTTTGAATTTTTGAGTGAATATGACTTTGACATCAAGCACACCAAAGGGGAGGAAAAGAAAATCACAGTTGCATTCAATAGAAGGGCGCATGTTATGAATGTTAAACAATTAGTATGCATACATCAAATTTAAAAATCAAAATTTTAGAGGTTGTTGTTATGGATCACCATTATCTATTGGTGAAACAAAATTAATAGGAAGAGGAAGTATCGTAAAAATTTAAAGAGTATAAGTTACAAGAAGATGGAATGCTTTTGTATAAAAGTAAAGTATATGTTCCTAATTCCCAAGAATCGAGGAATTTAATTTCAAAAGAGATGCATGATGTCCCAGATGCAAGAAACCATGGATGTAAAAGAATTCAACAATCAAAAGTGAATGTCTTTTTCCATGAATGGAGAAGGATGTAGCTAATTATATTATCAGATGCATGGAATATCAAAGAGTGAAAGTTGAGCATAGACACCTAGTTGTTTGGCTACATCCATTGCTAATTTCAAATCAGAAAAGAGATGTTGTAAATATTGATTTTATAACCAAATTGCCTAGGGAAACAAGGGAATTTGATTCTATAATGGTGGTAGGAGATAAATTGGCAAATGCTACTCATTTTTTCCCAGTGAAACTCAGTGATAAGGGAACTAATATTGCAGAAATATACATAAAACAAATTATTAGATCGCATGGAGTTCCTAAAGAAACTATTATAGACATAGATACAAAGCTTAAATTTTTGGAAAGGATTATTTAAAGAATTTGGTACAAATCTAAACTTTAGTAAACATATCATCTAGAATCAAATGGATAAACATAGAAAGTTAATCAAATAATTGAAGATGTGTTGAGAATGTATGTGATGGATAAACCATCCAAGTGGGAAGGTTGCTTGTATTTGGCTGAGTTTTCCTATAATAATGGGTACCAAGCTTCATTGAATATGAGTCCATTTGAAGCTCTATATAGAAGAAAATGCAATACTATAGTGAGTTGGGACAACCCAACAAACATTGTAGTACTTGTGCTAGAATATCTCAAGGAAATGGATGAACAAATGGTTAAAATTCAGAACTTGAAAGTATCCCAAGACAAACAAAATATTTATGCTAATAAGAATAGGACATTGAGAGAATTTAAAGTAGGAGAGCATGTGTTTCTAAAATTGAAGCCAAAGTAATTATCATTGAAGTTGGGCACTTGTACTAAGTTGACAACTATATTTTGTGGTTCATTTGAGATATTTGACAAGATATGACCAATCCAATACATGCTTCATTGCTTACTTCCATCAAAGCGTATAATGTATTTCATATCTCTTTGTTAAAAAAATGTGTACATGATCCTAACCATGTCATTGATTGGAATTTGATTCAGGTAGGACCATAAGGAGACTTCTAGGTACAACCAATGTGTATATTAGACCACAAAGTCATGGTGCTCTGAAACAAAGCCATTGCATGGGTAAATGTACAATGGAATATATACAACCTGAATGAAGCGACATGGGAGCTTGAAGATGCTATGCAAGAAGCATGTGTTAGGTCTCTATAATACTAGTGTATTCCCCCATTATTATTGTAACTGTAGCCCTTATTGTTATTGTTGTGACCATGTTGTCCCCGTATTGTTATTATTGTGCCCCATAAAATCCCACTATTGTTATTGTTGTTCCCTCACATTATTATTGTTATGTCGACCCTGATTATATTATGACCCCTTAGACTCCTATATATAGAAAGGAGGTTTTTTCATTTGAATAAGAAAATAATTATTTATTTGTGTAATGTAAAAGAGGTTCCCCACTAGAAGAGGCTAATTTTGAAGTCATTGATCTATATTTTCTTCTATTTTGTGAGCTGGTTGCCTAACATTTGGAATCAGAGCTTTGGATTCTAGGGTTTTGCTGCTTTAAATAGGTCATCGTGGAATTTTCACTATAACTAATTTTATACGAATCTTCAGAACCTGAACTAAAAACCCATTTGAGGAAAAATCGTTATGAATGTCGTGACCTAATTTCATACCTTTTAGCACTATATTTTTGGATATACGAGTCGAGGAAGTTAGGATTTTTGCGGGCTTTAGAATTCCATCTCAAATAGGTGACCTTGGGAAAATCGTCATAACTTTCTCTCTGAGTATTGGATTTGAATTTCGTAAAAAGTGATAGAAAGAGGATGGACTTATTTTCTTTGGCATATTTTTCAAGGTGGAAGGCCTAAATATTTACACATGAAACTTCGTACAAGTTCGATCTTCTGAACTAGTCTATAATCAGGTCATTATGGGAGTTTGGGTATAAATCTTTCTTGGATAATTCAATCGCAATCATACTTGTGGGGTTGGAAAGAAGACTCATAGGGCTACCACAGGATGAAATGTCAAACGTTGGAGATCCATAATTACAAATATACATTAGATTCAATATCGAGATCCTACAAAGCGAAAAAAATGTGTGTAGTTTTTTAAAATTTGCATAGGTTTTGTTTAAGAAAGTAGTTTGAAGTGATTCAAAGGGAATTGTGAAGCATAATTAAAATTAATTGATGACATGAAGAAAGAAAATGGAAACACCTAGTGATAAACCCGAAATCTCTACTATGACACATGAAGAAGAGGAAGAAATGCAACATGATATATCAAAATTACGAGACCAAGTGCAAGAAGTTTCGCTCTCACAAAAAGTAACTGAAGCTAAGATGGATGGTTTAAAAAATGGAATGGAAGATAAGATGGATGGTTTAAAAGATGGAATGGAAGATAAGATGGATGGCATGGACGCTAAGATAGATGGCATGGAATCTAATATTGATGGAATGGATGCTAAGGTAGATGGCATGGAAGCTAAGATGGATGGTGTTGTCACTCACTGCATTATGAGTTTTCAGTTGTCTAAACTACCAAAGAGAGTAGTGAATTTTGAAGCCATCTCTCGAGCCACATAAGATCTCAAAGCTAAATCAGGCCTTCTCCATTAGATAGTGCTCGGTATAATATTTTCAATGGTATATGGAAGTCTGAAAATGGACTTCTGGATTAGAAGTTAGAGCAGATTGAAGTTGCCCTTTGAAAGCAAAAAAATAAAGAGAAAATGAATAATAGTAGGGCTCATCGCAAATTGCAAATGGGGCTTTTCTGAAGCAGTAGGAGGGGAATAAAGTGAAATCTGTGATCGTTCGATTACCAATGTCACAAATTTCAATATCGACAGTTCATGCCACATGGCATTCAACGCTTCAAACAACAGATGTACGATATTACAAATATCATACCAGAGCAAACTCACGATCAACGATCGCTGATATCGACAATCAACAATCGGAGGTCCATGGCACAAAGTATATCGGCACATTGCATGTCAAAGATACGATGTATTGCATGTCGCAACAACCAAACAATATCAGTGGTTGGCAATTGCAAATCAAAGGTCATGGAATATTGGTGGTTCTGGATAGGACAAAGTTTGAAAAATAGTGAAATGGAAAAAGTATCGATATAATGTAAAATCACCATGACAGATCGAGAAGGATCTATAAAGGAAATCAATGAAAAACCAAGGGTAGGCGCGCATTTTCTCTCTCCTCTAGCAGGCCACGTGGCGGTATACCATTAATCCTGATGAATCGAAATGGTAGTTGATGTCAGCATGACGTGGTGGTACGAAGGACACATGGCACACAGATCTGGGATTTTCAAGGGGTCAAAAAGGGCATATCACCACTCACAAGGTGACACGTGACAGAGGATGATGTCACATTGGAGATCGCAAACCGATGTTTTCAGGTTGAGGCATGTAGTTACATTAAATTTGAAGCCTTGATTGCGATTCGCCGAGAAAGGGGCTCGGATAGGGGGCATGGCCAATGGTCACATAAAGAACCGAAGAACTAAGGGCTAAGAACTAAAGGTCTATCGACGATCTATGAAGTTGAAATGTCGCAATTCCAAGTTAAAAGTCCCTGATTGCAAGTTGCCGATAAGAAGCCTCCGATATTGGGATAAGCACCTGGTCATAGCCCCCGTTCGTATGAGAAGAAATGTAGACAGGGGATAAACCAAAGGGGGCCAAGGAGCATTGGAACCCGCCATTCTATAGCGCTTTTAAGAGTAAAAGTCCCGCTACCGTAAAGCCCCGATAGTATGGTACAAGTATTTGAAGGCGAATGGGTCGGCAGCTGAAGCATTGAATGAAGTATGGTGCAGTGGTAAATCAGCATGGGGGGCTCAATAAAACTTAATGGCTCGGCATGGAGCTCTACTCAGATATGAAACGAAGCACTACCTAGACTAACTATGTTTATGCTCAGTGACACACAAGCACAGTTGATCGCTATCAGCTACAGAGAGTGGGGAAGTCGGGCAATTAAGATGAAAGTGACGGGAACCGGCCAAGCAGCAAGAATATGCATCATGGTCGAGACATGGCCTGATCAAGGGATTTCACAGGGAAAACAAAGGGATATTTCCGCCCCTCGTCATTCAATTTTTCTTTTTATTTTAGTCTTAAATTGTTGTATTTCAAGAAAGGAATCAGATCCTTTGCAATATTTTGGACAACAAGACATCACTCGCCGAGACAGCCAGTCTAATAGACAACTGGATACTCTGGCGAAGATATTTTTGTAACTGTAACCCAAGATCCCCCTCTTCTTATAAATAGGGGGAAGAAACACTTACACCAGGTTCCAAATTTTTTCACTCGCAGGGTCTGAATTCTGTGATTCCATTTTTGGTTCTATTTGCTTGTTCATGGGGGACTTGAGTGATATCTCGCTGAATGTAATGGACTAGTATGTTGGAATCATGTTGGATTAATGAAACTCTTTGGTGATTCCAATCAGAGCAATGTGCAATGTGTATTCCCCTTTGTAAATCTCATTTCATATATGTTTTTCTTTCTACTGAAATTGTGTAATGAAGTTGCCGGTCTCATGCTTTCATGGTTGTATATTTTGTTGCTAAATAGAGAACAATACCTATGTATATTACATATTTACTTGTGTTATTTAATAGCCTACAATACCTATAATAATTATGGATTTACTTGTGTTATTAGATCAACCTTCAGTACCTATATGAGCACAAATTTACTCACATTGTTTGGTGAAAGAGGTACCCATGATGTATATGCATGAAACCTTAATTTGCGCTCCACTATTTCTGCTCTTTCATCTCCTCCCTCTTCCATATTTCTATCGGAAAATCGTTGCTTAGGATTTTGTGTTGTTTACAACCCTATGCATCGAATTCCATCTTTCTGCCAAAACATTGTTGCTTAGGATTCTGTCCTATTTACAGTCCTATGCATCGAATTCCCTCCTTCCTTTACTCCTATTCACTTTACTACAGCTTCAATATAAATTTTCCTATTTTTGTGTGTCGGCCACTAGAACTAGACATTTCTCTTTGAGGTTGGCTCGATTTACCCACTGAGCATTTGGATCCATGTATCGACTTGAGTTTACCTGGATGAAAAAGCATTGAACCAAGCCCTCTTTATTCTCTTTTAATTACGTGACAATTGGAGTGCTGCAGAAACCCCCTCACATAATCTTCCATGCACTCCTCTCTTTAAGATGTCCTAGGCACTGGTCTATAATCAACCCAAAGACTGTCTCTAGCAATAATTCTATGTCTCTTGAAGCACTTGTGCTCCAGGTGCTAGAAAAAGCGACAACAGATGGCAAGGAAGCAAAGCTTAAAGGCAACATGGAAGATTTTAATATAGATTTGACAAAGCTGCTACAAGAAATGCTTCTTAATGGTGAAAGGGTAGTAGAGGAAACTCGTGATGAGAACAAAAGAAATGTTAATCATGATTTCGTAGAGTCTAAAGTTGGATTGAAGACCCACCACATTCCAAAGATCGATATGAGAAAGTTTGATGACAAGGATCCCGTAACATGGATACTACAGATGGAGCAATATTTCTATCTCCATAATGTGCAAAACACACAAAAGTTACGTATTGCAACTTTATATTTGGAACCCAATCAGTTTGTATGGTATCAATGACTTTGCTCTCGTAAAGAAATTGTTACTTGGTCAATTTTTATGGAGGCAATGATAACACATTATGAGGATACGAAGAGCAACACCTTCTTTAGTCAATTGATGAATCTCAAACAAAAGGGTTCAATGGTGGAGCACATTGAGGACTTCCAAAAATTGAATATAAGGGTAAATGATATTCCAGAGGAGCATATGATTGATGTGTTCATAGGGACTTTAAAGGATAACATCCAACATGAGGTTCGCCTTTGGGAACCTGATTCATTGGAGAAGGCATTCAAGTTGGCAAGAAAATTTGAAAGCAAAATTATGGCCACAAGGAAACCTACCACTCACAACTATAAAGATGGAAGTGTTGCTGCCCCTAGCCTTCCACAACCTACAAGTTTGACACCACAAAAATTGGAAGAAAAAAGAGCAAAACGGATTTGTTATAGTTGTGATAGAAATTAAATTAAAGGTAATAAGTGTGTTGAGAAGAAATTATTTTACATAGATTGTGAAAATGAGGAAGAAAAGGAACAAGAAATGTTAAAAGAAGAGGATATACACTAGGAACCAACCCTATAGAAAGAAGAAATGAATCTGACCATATCTTGTAATGCATTGGCAAGAATTGCCACTCCTAAAAATTTCAAGATAGAAGGATGTATCAAGAAGAAAAAGGTAATAATGTTGATTGATTCAGGTAGTACCCATAATTTTATTCATTGTAAGATAGCCAAGGAATTGAATTGCTTCCTATATCCAACACTAGAGTGTCAAGTGATGGTTGCAAATGGAGGAACCATAAATTGCTCTAGAAAGTGCCATAATATCAAGCTATCCATAGGGGAATATGTATTGAATAGTCCAATGCTTTCCATTCCAATGGGTGGTGCTGATGTTGTACTAGGAGTTCAATGGCTACAATCTTTGGGTACAATAACTTTTAATTTTCAAGAACTTTTCTTGAATTTTTTTTTGGGAAGGAAAGGAAGTGGAATTAAGGGGTATCACAGGGAAATCGAGAAAGATAATCAACTCTAACAACATGACAAAGCTTCTAAAGAAAGAACAATGGGGCGTAATTGCACAATTATGTTCACTAGAGGTTCCCACATTGAAATCATCTATTTCTCCAGATCTCCAAAAGGTATTGGATAATCATTCCAAGGTATTTGAGACTCCCAAAGGCCTCCCACCTATTCGTGATCATGACCATGCTATTCATTTGATTCTAGGAAGTGTTCCTCCAAACATCAGGCCTTATAGATATCCATATGCCCAAAAAAGTGAAATTGAACGTATGGTTGCAGAAATGCTAGAGGCTAGGATAATTCAACCTAGTCAAAGTTCTTTCTCTGCTCTAGTAGTATTGGTGCACAAGAAGGATGGATCATGGCGCATGTGTCTGGATTATAGGGAGCTCAAAAAGATCATTATTAAAGATAAATTTCCCATTCCTGTCATTGATGAATTATTGGATGAATTACATGGAAAAATTTAACCAAATTGGATCTTCGTTCAGGACATCATCAAATCAAAATGAAGAGTGAAGACATTCCGAAAACAACATTTAGAACTCAAGAGGGTCATTATGAATTCCTTGTCATGCCTTTTGGCCTTACCAATGCACCTTATACATTTCAAGGTTTGATGAATTCCATTTTCAAACCCTTCCTTAGAAAATTTGTGTTAGTATTTTTTGATGATATATTAATCTACAACAAGTCTTGGAAGGATCATGTTCAACATGTTGACAGGGTGCTCAAACTATTGGAGGAGAAACAATTATTTGCAAAAACTTCCAAATGTTCCTTTGGAGTACATGCAGTGGAATATTTGGGTCATGTTGTATCTCATGAAGGTGTTAAGGTAGACCCTAACAAAATTAAAGCCATTAAGGAATGGAAAATTCCCACATCCATAAAGCATTTGTGAGGATTTCTCGGGTTGACAGGGTATTATCACAAGTTTGTTAAGAATTATGGGAGAATAGCAACACCTCTAACAACATTACTGAAGAAAGATGCATTTTCTTGGACTCTAGAAGCAACGAAGGCCTTTGAACATCTTAAAGAGGCACTGTTCCAAACACCGATATTAGCTATGCCAGACTTCACAAAAACCTTTATTGTGGAATGTGATGCCTTAGTAAATGGAATTGGTGTTGTTTTAATACAAGAAGGAAGATCCATTGCTTTTGAAAGTCGCCAAATCAAATGAAAGGATCTACACAAAGCTATTTATGAGAATGAAATATTGGCAATACTACATGCACTTAATAAATGGTGACCTTACCTAATGGGAAGGCACTTCAAGGTAAAAACGAATCATGATAGTCGTAAATACTTTTTAGAATAAATATTATCTTCATAAGAGCAACAAAAATGGGTCACTAATATGTTGGGTTATGACTTTGAAATCATCTACAAAAAAAGGAAGCAAAATGTTGTTGCAGATGCACTCTCAAGAAAGGATGAGGATGTGGAAGCATTGCTTTGTTTCATTTCTATTATCCAACCAGATTGGATAAATGAAGCAAGGGATGAATGGAAGAATGATGAAGAAGTGTGGGTACTCATTCAAAATCTGCAACAAGATCCTAGTACATCTAACACATTTAGCTGGAAAAATGATTCGTTATGGTACAAAGATTGCTTATACCTCTGTAAGAATTCCCAACTCAAACAAAATATTCCTCTGCAGTTGCACACCTCTTCATTAGGAGGGCACTTAGGATTTTTAAAAACATACCACAAGGTTAAGAAGGAATTTTTTTGGGATGGCCTTAAATATGATATTCAAAAATTTGTGGCGGAATGTTTGGTTTGCCAATAAAATAAAGTTGAGACAATTAAGACCCCAGATCTATTATAACCTTTATCCATTCTAAGTCAATGTTTGGAGGAGGTTTCAATGGATTTTATGACAGGTTTATCCAAGTCTGAAGGAAAGAGTGTCATCATGGTGGTAGTTGATAGACTTACCAAGTATGCACACTTTTGTGCATTATCTCATCCATTTAAAGCTAGTACAGTTGCTAATGCATGTTTGGAAACAATACAAAAGCTATATGGAAACCAAAAGATTATTGTAAGTGATAGAGATCCCATTTTCACTGGAAATTTTTGGACGAAATTATTTTCTTGTCTGGCTACTCAGTTAGATCATAGGTCATGTTATCATCCCCAATCTGATGGGAAAACTGAGATAATGAACAAATGTTTGGAAGGATATCATTGTTGCTTTGTATATGATAAACCGACACAATGGGTCAAGTGGTTGCCTTTGACTGGATGGTGGTATAACACTTCCTTCCATACTACAAAAAAATGACCCCATTTATGGATATCATCCACCGTCCATCACATCATATTTAAGAGTAAATTCTAAGGTCCAAGCAATGGAAGATCACATCGAGCATCAACAAAAAGTTCTTCAACTCTTAAAGGATAACCTCACTTTGGTGCAGAATAGAATAAAACAACAGGCTGATCAACATCGCATCGAAATAAGTTTTGATATAGGTGACTAGGTATTTCTACGACTACAACCATACAAACAAATGTCCCTCAAGCAAGCTAAGAAGGATAATAAATTATCACCAAAGTATTATGGTTGTACAAGATGTTGCAAAAGATTAGTACTATGGCATACAAATTGGAGCTTCCTGCATCTTCCCGAGTGCACCCAATTTTCCATGTTTCATGCTTCAAAAAGGTTATAAGTGACAAGTTCCCAGTTCAAACAATATTTATAGAACTTGACGAGGAAGGAAAAATCATATTGGAACCTGAAGCATTCACAGAAACAAGAACTCAACAGCAACGAAATTGATCAATTTCAGAGTATCTCATCAAGTGGAAGAACTTACCCACTGAAGATTCCACATGGGAGGATGAGAATTTTATACAGAAGCATCCAAAACTACTCAAGCGTTGAGGACAACACTTTTTGAAGGAGAGGGGCATGCTAGGTCCCTATAATACTAGTGTATTCCCCCATTATTATTGTCATTTAAGCCCTTATTGTTATTGTTGTGCCCATGTTGTCCCCATATTGTTATTATTGTGTCCCATAGAAGCCCACTATTGTTATTGTTGTGCCTTCACATTATTATTGTTATGCCAACTCTAATTATATTGTGACCCCTTAGACTCCTATATATAGAAAGGAGGTTTTGTCATTTGAATTAGAAAAGAATTATTCATCTGTGTAATGTAAAGGAGGTTGCCCCCTCGAAGAGGCTAATTTTGAAGTCGTTGATCTATCTTTTCTTCGATTTCGTGAGCTGGTTTCCTAACAACATGATTGCGTTTATTTTGAAATTTTGATGCAAATTTGTATATGTGTACACCTACCTGGAATTGAGGACTAAGGACAGTGCTAAAATGTAATACCTCGATTTTGACCTTTGATTAATAATATATATTTGAATACTATGAATGTCCAACAAGCCTAGTTATGCAATATTTTTGAATATTAATAATAAAATCATCACAAACTGCAAACATACAAGGAAAGGAGCATAGGGGGCCATGATCCCACAAGAGGAGGGTTAGTTGTAAAGGCTAGACCTGTTTGGTTTATATTTATACCCATTTTGGGAAACTATGAAAACAATATAGTTATATGGGCTTCTTAGGTGAGTTCATGTGGCATTTTGAGAGCATGCATATTTAAGCATATCTTTTTAGTTTTTTTGGGATTTAATTCATTCATTTTTATTCACTTTGATTGTGATGTTCTTAGTTCTTGGAGAGAAGAAGAGTTTTATGGAAAAGAGCCACCTTTTTTGGTTATATGTTAATCATGGTATGACCCAATTGAGAAATACTTGAGTGTTTGAATGCATTGATATTATTGGTAGAATTGTCAATAGGCTGAGAGTCTCTAGAGCTTCTAGGATTGAGGTTTTCCTACCAATAATACTAGAGCCTTGGAGGGAAATGGAATGGCTTGAGGGACTGAATCATAGAGAAAGGGATTTCATTCATTGGTTATGGAGGTGAATGGAGAAAGAGAGCTACAAGTTGAGATTGCCTTTGGGACTAGTCGAGTATCTCTAACAAATGTGAATGTTGTGTAAATTATGTGAATAGAGAAAGCTCAAGAGCTAACTATCTATGAGAAATAAAGTCGACCTAGGAACCCATCCTTGTGGTATCATAGCCTCAACTCAAGAGTGGCATGTTGTAGAGATTGAATGTGTAATAGATCTTATGGTTGAGTGGAAGATTTAGAATTTATAGTTATTTGGTGAATATTTCATTAACATTAAGTGATTTTTGTGTTCTTGTGTATTATATTTATGTTGTGTTATTTCATCATTGTCATTCTTCCAATGTTGAATATGCTTGCAATAAATTGTATTGCATGCATTTATGTTTCTTTTATTTGCATGAGTTACAAAATGTAATGTGTGGTTTATTGAATTGTCTTGCATAACAAAGGATTGTAACATGGAACATAAACTATAACATTGTGCTTCAGGTAGGTACCGGGGGGTATCACAGTGATCATGGGTATGGTAATAGGTTTATATTCCTCCGTCTAAAATATCTTAAGGATATCAAATGCATACTTACCTTGCCCAAGGAATATCTCCCCTAGTTAATTCCAAACCTCCAAACCCAAGAATCAATGCAACATGTAGATGTCCTTCATCTTGAACTCAGTTGCCATATCTACTTTAAACCATATAATGAGATTGTGTACACTTGTAAGAAATATGTCAACTACTCATAACATTGGAATAAGCAAATCAATCCCAACAAATACTTAATGTAAGTTAGGAACTTATTCACTTTTAATAAAACCCATACTTAGGAAATATCCATTGATCCTGGAATATTGTGCTTTTGGTGCCTACTTGAATCCATATTAGGTTTTATTAAGCCTACATAGATGAGATGCCTTCCCATTTACCCCAAATCCTTGAGGTTTCTCTATGTATACTTATCCCTTAATGATTCGATTAAGGAAAGTTATCTTCACATCCATCTAATGTATCCTCCACCACATAAATGAAGCTAAATATGTAATTTCCCTAATGGAAGTGTACATGGTGACTAGAGGAAATGTCTCTCACAGTCCACTCCCTCTTTTTAGGAGAACCCTCTCACCACAAACCTCACCTTGAACTTCTTAATGCTACCATCTACATTATGCTTGATTTTGTAAAGCCTCTTAGAAGTTGTTATTGACTTCTCCTATGCTCTTATTAGTACGTCCCAAACATCATTCTTCATGATGGAGGTGTATTCCTCCCCCATGGCATCTTACCATACCTACTTGGTTTCTTCCTCTTGAAAAATAGAAGGCTTATAATCAATGATGTCTCCCATCAATTCCATGTAAGTAGGAAATTATTTGGAGTCATTCTTTCCCTAAATATTCTCCTAAGAGCCCCAACATAATCTTGGGCATCCCTCAATGTTTCTATGAACCATTGAGGTCTCTTGACATAATTAGAAGGGGTTAATTTCTCCTCTTCCTTACTTGAAGGTTGTCATATTGAACTGTTGGTATCTTTGGTGACCCTCGCTCAACCTTTGGAGCATCATACTCCTCATCCCCAATCATCAGAATGGGCTCATGCAACTTCCTAGATGTAAAGTTGTCCTCAAATTTCACATCCATGCTTACTATTATCTTCTATGATATGGAATATAAACATTTCAAACCTTCAAAGTCTCACTATAATCCAAAAATAAACCCTTTCTATTGGAGGGCTCCAACTTAGTATCCTTTTCTATATGTACATGGATGTAAATTGGACAACCAAAGACGTAAAAATGACTCACCTCTATCTTGACACTAGTGAAGACCTCCTTTGGTGTCTTGTTCTCCAAGATCTTGTGAGGACATTGGTTTTAGATGTAGATCTTTGTGTTGCACGCATCTTCCTAAAGAAACATGGGCAAGTCTCAGTCATGGATCATGGGCTTAGTAGCTCATATGGTGGATCAATTCTTTCAATCTCAATCCAAATCTATTGTGAGTTGTATGAAACAATAAAATCTCTCTTGATCCTGCCTACATGTAAAAATACTTGGACTCGTTGGAGATATATTCACCCCCATTATCTAATCTCAAAAAATTGATCTTCTTCCCCGTCCTATTCTCAATAAGAGATTTGAACTCCTAAAACCTACTAAATAATTCATCCCCAATATTTAAGAAGTAGCTCCATGTCTTACTAGAGAAGTCATAAACGAAGGAAACATAACACATGCTCCTTGTGATTTATACTACTAACATTAGTCCACATAAAAACTTAAATGCACTAATTCTAGAATCCCTTGAGAGCTATTTTTACTGCACAAGAAAGTAGTCTTGGCATGCTTGCCAAGTGTGCCCCCTATACGTACTCTTTGCTACTCAATGTTAAACTTTGGAAAATTGTGACTATCTCCCCTCATTATATGAAACATTGTGTAATGGAGGTGCCTCATCCTCTTGTGTCATAACTCACACAAGTTGACTATGTTATGAACTAGGGCTAAACTAGGGTCACCCTCTAATCTGTACAAGTTTCCTTCCCTTACCTCGATCACTTATGCTACTTCTAGGCTAGATGCCTCTGGCCTAATAAGGACCTATTAATTCTTGAACTCTACTACATAACCATTTCTCTCCATAACCGATACTGAAAGAAAAAAAATCTCGAGACCTAGAATAAACAAACATCACCAAAGTCTAAAAATTTACTTGAACGGAGATGTAAGGGAATGATACCAACTCTTGCTACTACGTTCTTGGCATCATCACCAAGTTCAACCTTGAATCTATAGTACTACTTTATTATAGTTGAAAATAATTCCCAAGATGATGTCCATATACCAGGCATTCCTTGAAACTCTATTGATAGAGAGCCAAGATACCATTGAGAAATATTTCTCAAAATTTGTAGAAAACTCATCCATTTGAGTTTTGGAAAAGGTTTCTACTCATTTATGTTGTTGCTTCCTCCTTCCCTTCTTCTTTGGACATTGTGATGCATAATGGCCAAACTTATGACAAATGAAGCACTTGACTTTACTGAAGTCCTTATTCCTTCCCTTATTGGTTTAACCAATTAGGGCTAGGTTGTAATAACCACCCTTCTTGTTGGAATTTGACTCCATTTTAGCCTCCTCTCAGATACAATCATCCCAATGTCTCTTGATGTTGGGAAGGTTCTCCCAAGCACAAATAAATTTGACAAATGATACCATCGAGTTGGGAATTCATTAAGTGGCATGCTCACTAACTTTGCGTCTACAACCTTCTCTCTAACTGCTACAAGTTGATCATATATCTACATGATATTCATCAAGTAACTACTAATGGTGTTTGATCTGCTCATCTCTATAGATATGAGTTTGACATGATATCATCTTTTGGTAATGTTCTCACTCTAGTAGAGGCTAACTAGGGCATCAAACATATCCTTTTTCATTATCTTCTAAAATATGTGAGGAATTAGGTTATCCTTCATGACATCCAAGATCATCTGCTTGGCCCTCACTTCCTTTTTCTTATGGGATATCAACTATTGGAAATCTGTAAGTGTAGGCACAACATCCTTGACGATATCCTAGAGATAATTTTCCCTCAAATCTAAGGTTAGTTATTTCTCTCTTTGATATGAAATGCACAAACTTCCCATATGAAAAAAAAAAAAAAAAGTTTGTCTTGCAAGAATGCTTAGTCCTCCAACCAACAATAATGAAACCGTTAGATTTTTGTTCAAGAATATAATCCACAATTTCCATCATTTTAGTGATCAAGGTTTCAAATCCATGACAAGATTAATCATCACTAAAATGATGGAAACTTTGGATTATCTTCCGAAACAAAATTCTAACAATACCAACCACATGAATATACAAGTATCAAATAATGGAACCCTCTAACCACCAATCCTTGATTTCTATAATTGATCTATTATTATAAATCCTCAAGGATCTCAATCAAATACCTGTTGTGATACCATGTCAACTTTTTAAAAGACCTTACATGACTGTTTTCCTATGTTTCTCTTAGTTAAATAAATCATATTTGAACTGATTTAAATATGGAAATGAATATTTTTGAACATGCAAAAAAAACATATCACTGGATATTGAACAACGAAAGCAATAATGAATAACACACATCACAATGACTTTTCTGTTCAATTTAGCTTATCATTCCAATGATCAAATCTTACAAGGTACTTCCATAATATATTGTAACTTAGAATGCTATATGGTAAACAAAACACTACAAAACATATAATTATAACCTACTGAAACAAAAGTATGGCTCTAATAAGAAAGAAGGCAACAACTACTACTATACAACCATATGATGTTGTTTCTAAACAAATTCTCTCTTGCTATTTGCTACAACGAAGTTGCACTTTCTCTTCTCAAATGCACACTTCTTCTTCTCTTGGTCTCCCTCTCCCAAGTGTTCACATGTATGTTTCAACCTTTTTCCATCTCCCCAATCCTAGAAACTAATTTCCCATATCTTAGCAACTAAGCTCTTTAATTGTAGCAACCACCTTATATCAATAATGAGATGTACAACTAAGATTAGAATAAATCTAATTCGCTAATGTTCTATAATATTCATTTAGATTTATAAGACTAGGAGAACATGGGAAATTTGACTTCCACTTTTATTACAAGATGGTATTCTTTCCCACTTTTACAAAGTGGTCACTAAAGTTGTCTCAAACTACTTCTTGCATGTTCACAATTAACCTATGCATGAAGGTCCTACTCGAGCTATATTTCTTAACAATTCCTTAATACCACTTGCAAGTTTACAAGTGTGAGTGTCAAATTTCTAATGCCATCGATCCATCTATCTCTAGGGGTAAGATTAAGAAGTTGGTACGCAATCCTTTCAACTTAAGAGAGATTGGTAGTGTTTGTGATATGTTGTGATGTTGGAACAATGCAACCAAACTAGTCACACTTTGACAACAACGATGGGTGAAATCCATTATAAGTAACAACTCAACCAAACATAAACAAATCCATTAGATAGGGAGAATTATTAGTCTTGGTAGATGAAGGTTCACATACACACACACATTTTAAAATAACATATCCAAGGGAAACTGCCCAATCACTTCCTCTCATTTTGAGGATGATACCTGAGGTTAACCCTATATTCTTTAGGGCATTAGGAAAAGTCAATGATTCATGAATAAATCATATATAGCTCATCAATAATCAACTCACTATGGGAAGACATGTCACAAAGCAGGCTTTGAACCTAGGTGGGGAGGGTAACAATTTCTCCTTGCAATTGCTTGAGCTACACCTAATTGACAATATACATATATACATGTCTGTGGGTCTATATGCATACAAAGATATAATAATGATGTATATTGAATCAAATGGGGGGATCATTATAGCTCAAAAACGTTAGAAAACCATGGTTAAACTTGATCTCATCGTAACATTAGAGTATTCAAAACCATGGATACACAAAAAAATGATTTATGTATGAGATGATACATATTTTACAAGCTATAATACAAGGTTGTTGTTGTGAAGCAATGACCAAGATGACTCAAGTAACTAGTAAACTCCTATAATTTTTATAAATGATTTTGTTGTTTCTAGTTTTATCAACCTCATACATTTGACACTCTAGTCGTGTCTAGACAAGCAGTCACTGTCCTTGATCTATTGAACATAAGAAGTACTACACCAAAATGATATATCAAGTTTTTAGAGTCATAAATGAACTAAATGTTGATGTATCGAATGCCAAATGGAAGAGTGGAGGAGAAAATTTTAATGCTTCAATATCACTTGCAAGAGTGTGAAGTGCAAGTGGTAAACTACTAATACCATTGATCCATCAATCTCCAAGGGTAGCACTAGGAAGTTGGTGCATAATCCCTTTGATTTAAGAGAGAATGGTAGTAGTTATGATATGTTATCATATTAGAGCATTGCAATTCAGTAAGTCACACTATGGAAATCATGATGGGTGGGAAACAACTGTAAACAACGAACCAACCAAGCTCAAGCAAATTTAGTAGTGAGAGAGCATACTTGATTAACATGGTAGATGAAGTTGTAGAATATCATTGTGGTATACTAGAACCTAATTAATAGAGTGTGCATATTAACTTAAGTGTGACGCTAAAAAGACATAAAAAACAAGAAGCATGAAATAAAAAAGAACAACCCAAATAGATAAGAGATTGTCTCTTACAAGCACTCACAAAATATATATAATTTTAAAGTCATGGCCAAGATAGATACCAACTTTGTGTATAAGACCCCCTTGTTTGTGGGACAAAAAACTTGCCTCTACGTAATGATTTGATTACCAAAGTCTAAAAAAGTGTACATACTCTACCCTCACTCTGGATTTGAACCTGTGGACCTCTTATGAGGAAGCACATGCTCTAAACCTCTAGGCCTACTCAAGCTATATGCATCATAACAATTTATGTATAAGAACACACATTTGTACATGTTATAAAATAAGGCTGTTGTTATGAAGTAATGACAAAGTTGAGTTGAGTTGTAATAAACTCTCATAGTTCTCATAAATTAATTTGTTATTTTTAAGTTGGTCGCTAAACTAAAATCTAATTTAGTGTCAAGTTTGATCATCTTTAGGAATCTAAACACTAAACTTATGTTGACCTTGCTAAAGAAAAAATAAATAAGGAAATGTAATAAGATGAATGTTAATATATCAAAAGTACCACGTGATCAATATTTAACATAATCTTGGTGACATATTGGAGAAAACATATAAGTCACAATTGAACAAGGAGGTAAGAATGCAATGAGTAGGATGCATATGTAGAATAAATTATGACATATCCTAATGAATAACACTTTTGGTCACACTAAAGGTTGAGCAGAGCACATAACAAACTAGAATTGTGCCATTGTGCATCAATATTTTTAATGGCATAATGAAAACTACATTTTTTTATAAACATTAACTTGAAACTCGAAACCCTTTTGACACACATAATAAGGTATTAGTTTCTTATTTTCCCTAATTCCTAATTTTCTAGTATACTAATTGAGTTTTAAGTTATTTTTACTAATGATGAAGTGTTTAGCTTTATTTCGGTATTAACAATGCAATTTCGGTACCTAATCTTGGTTGGCACATTTGCGCCCTTCCAAAAGAAAATTCTTCCACATGGGTTGTAAGCCATAGATTTTAAAATAATTATACACCATTCAGATCACACCCACATCACATATGTGAAGCTCCAACTCAAAAATATGTTATAGGTCATAATTTCTACACTTCTGACTTTGGGCATGATTCTTGAGGCGATGAAGGAAAATCCGAAAATTTTGAAACATGGGTTCTGTTCCCAGTATAGAAAATTAGTTAAGCCTAATATCATTTTCCAAAATTCAATACAGTTTGAAAGATACACTTGGTTTTTTAACACCAATCTACCCAAAATGCACAGTTTGCCCAAATTGCCCAAATTTGAGGAAAATGCAAAACCAGTGGTCCAAACAACAATGTAAAAGAATCTCATCCATTTTAAAATGTATTTAAATTATTTTTTGAGATCTATTTATAATTTGGGGAAGAAAATCACCCAATCTTGCCTTGTAAATCACCATTTGTTATCTTGAATGTATTTCATTGTAAGGCAAATATGGAATTGGTGGATTGGCTTTAATCCACTGCAATATTCCTCTTGTACAAATGTTCAAGCTTAGAATATAGTTGGGGATGTTAGCCATTCATTCATCTAACGAGTTTGGGATAGATAATTGATTAAGAGGATCATTATGGCAACAAGCTAGTGCACTTCCCTCTTTATAAACATAATTTATTTTCCATCTAATGAAAGCTACTTGTATATGATATTTTGTGTATCATCTTAGCATGATTTAAGTGTTTTTGGTTGCATTAGTCAGGTTGTAAAGGGCCCCTCAATCCTGGGTAATGATCCGCCCCATTATTTTGCTTGTTTAATTTAGATTAGCTTAATGAGTTGCCTCTTCATCTTGCTAGTTTGGTTCAAATGATTTAGATTGTTTTTCATGCATTTATCTTAGCTTAATTCACACTAGTTTAATGCTTTTCCTTTTTTATCTTAATTGATTTCATGCCTTTATAATCTTTTCTAATGTTTTGTCTTTAATTTAATTATGCGAATTCAAGGGACTAAAAGTCAGAACTAGAATCCTTTGCTCCTCAGACCCATCATGATATTGAGTGCATGAATGTTGTTTTAGAGAAGAGAAAGACTGCATTCTAGAGCTATGCTAGGGGGTTTGAGATAAGGACTGGCCAAACATATTTTAGTCCCAATGTGTTTTCTAACATTTAGTCTTTCTTTATGCTTAGCTTATTCAATTGCTATATTTGATTAATGAGTAGGTGCTGGTATTAGATTAAATTAGGCTAGATTAAGCTTTAATCCTGAATATATTTTGCTAGCATCTCTAAGTAATACGATCCTAATTCGATAATTAAATGTTAGAAATATAATACATATATAAAACCCAAATTGAATTTCTTGTTTTCACCACCATAATTCGAGAGGATGCCACGTTAGCCCTGTAACTCATGGAAAAGGGGATAGCCATGTGATTGTGATGAACATGACTCTAGAAGAGTCCATATTGTAATTCTGGTTAAGAGTTGAGGGAGTCAAACCTAACTGCTAGCAGGTTATTGCATTGAGTTATAACCTGAAAAATAGTAGGAAAAAGAGTTATTTCTTTTCAAGTTCACTTGTTCCATAAACGAGTAGAGTAGTCGAGAGGGATAGGAAGAGAGCACATAGATAGTATTTGTGCATTGCAGTAGCCCATGAGCCACATGCCTTACTTGTTTGTACTCATAACCATTTTATATTAAGTAAAAAAGAGCATAGTGACCTCACCTTCCAATTGAGTTTTCTCCTAAAAGGGTTTCCAAGGATACATCTTGTGTCAAATGTGTTTTGTGAGTTTTTATTTCATTGTTCTTTATTTTTTGCATAAATTTTCTCTTTTTTTAGAGGAAATATCCAAGTGGATCCACCCGAAATGATCACATCCCGTCAACTTATTAACAAAGACTAACTCCAAGGGCATCGAGGAGAATTAATGATCTGAATGTTGGGCAAACTTGTTAATGCTATGTAATCTCCCTCATCAGTATTAAAAATGTGTGTTTAGGATCGTCTCAAATTAACCATAATGTGAAGGATTATGTGTCTTTTATGAGAAAATTATGAGATTAATTAGCTGTTTAAAACACATATACAAAAAGTAAAATGCAGATAAGTAAAACACAACAAACTCATAACACAAAGCTGATAAAGGATTTCACCCCTCTTGGGCTACATTTCCTTGGACCTGCTTCAATGGTTAGGCCCTCTTTGGATTAATAGTCAATTCTATGATTACATGCACCTACAATGATCTAATGCCTTTTAAACCTACTCCATTGGATTCAGAAGACTCAAAAACCCCAAAAATGACTTTCCAAGCTTTGCAATTGGACTTCCGCTGATCTAGGCTTGACCTCCTCTACTGGTGGCCCTAGGCTTCTTAAAACTTCAATGTAGTAAAATCATGTACAAAAGTGCCTTTCTACCTTTTAAACATATTCCATTGTGTTTAGAGCATCCAAATAATCTAGGAATGACTCTTTTTAAGCAAAAAATGGTCGAAATATGCCAAAGTTATGGCCTCTTCAGTTTTCCTTAGGAAAACTCCACCAAAACTAGAGAAACTCTAGTTAACTCCGCCAAATTTGGAGTTAGTTCCAGATTTAGCGGACCTGGCAAAAGTAATCACCAACTAAGTGCGACATTAATTAATGGATAATCATGGTTTATTACCGTTAATCCTGATTAGCACTTTAAATGCGTGTGGTTAACACTAAATGTTAGCGGTTAAGTAATGTTGGTCACATGCATAGGGTTAACATTACAGTTACCTCCTAAACCACCACTTTTAACATTTAAATAACATGCACACCCATGGACTATTAAGTCTGATGGCTGTGGTGTAGCGGTAATGCTTGGTGCTTGTGCAGGCAAGGTCACGAGTTTGACTCCCTAGCCTACCAATAAAATTTTATATGACCTTCGAGAGGGCATGTGGCAGCCTCCAGGCTTGCCACATGTAAGCCTCTAATTGGCCCATCAAAAATGCCGATGACCAATAATTTGTCGAAAAATGTCAAAATGTGACTGAGACACCTATGGTAATATTTCGATAATATTCCAAGGAATATTCTTCTTGCTGACTAGACTGTACGAATGCCTAGTCAGCATCCCAATCACAAAATTTTGCTTGTTTGACAAAACGGACAACATGCTCTAAATTTCTCATACGAACTCCATTTTGAGTGAAACGAGTTGCGCTGGGATAGTATCACCGATATGGACACAGTCGTTCAGGTTTTGAGCGATTTCAAGCACTTTGATTTTTGAGAAATTTTTTGCCCCTAATCCACATTTCGATCACTCCTTCCCACTGATAGGATTTTGGACCCACAAAAGCTGATTATCTGATGAGAGTTGAATACTCTTCTCCTTCCCAAGTTCTATCAATTGATTCTACTTGGAAAATATCCATGACAACCACTTGGGTTCACTGACATGCCTTGCCTTGCAAATGGCTTGGCACCAACCAATATTCTCCTTTTGCTGCTAACCTAATCCAACACTTGCTGGCTGCTTGTTGATTGCTGTACCAAAGAGATCCCTCGGTGCTTGGAAAGATTGCTGATGGCCTTCCCACTGAGAATCATGTTCCTCTTTTGTAACACATGCATTTGATGCAAGCTTCTCCTTGGAAACCACTTTTCCAAGTTAAGCCCATCTAAGTGAACTACAACAATGAGTTCTAATATCAGTAATAACAAGAAAAGAAATGACCATTATTTTACCTCCACGGTTCCAAATTCCACATCTGGAAGAATGCATTCGCCATCTCTTTTGCTTCTTGGCATCAACACATCAAATCACATTGTAGACCATTTGATATTTTACAAGGGTTGCAATTTTTTTTTGGGCATTTTTGTCCACTTTTACTTCTTGATTCCATCATCCTCTAGTATTAACATGCTGCTCATGTCATGATTTGAGAATGAAGGATAATCATGAGCCTCTTGCTCAAGCTTGGACCTTCCAAAATCCTATGACATCTTGTCACAAGAAACACCATTAACCTTGAAAAACACTCATGCAAGAATATAACTTGACGACCTCTTCCTTTTGCTTCTTCAAAGAAACAAATGTCACATCATGTGAACATCGCCATGTACTCTTACATCTTGGTGTATAAACCATCGACTAAAAAAAAGTTGACAAAACATGTTTCTTCAAACAAATGATTTTCAAGTCAAGCAAAAACATGTAAAACAACTTGACGATTTACAACAAGAATGCCACATTCTCATGAAACAATTCATCATATATCCCTTTGACCTTTGGAGACAAAATCAACTCTTCCAAGTCGATATAACATACATGTAACAATCAATCGACCACACAAGCCGATACCCATGCATGTACAAATGATCAACATTCTCAATTTGACAACATACATGTAAACAAAGCAATCAACCAACACAAGTCAATCACTCATGCATGTTCAAGCACAATGAAACTATTAAAAATTTCACTGTTCACACACACAAACTCTCATGCATGTATAACAATTCTCAACTCTCTCACAATTACAATCACAAGTACAAGAATCCCATTGGTATGTACGAGTACTTAAAGAGCTGAAATGACCAAATTTTCTGCAATAAAGTGAGTCAACATACTCCACTTTCGAACACCTTCCTGGTATAAACATGCAAGTTCAAGAATGCAACATGCATGCAAATTTGTAGTTGCAAATTGCCATCTTTGCTGCATCTAAGTGAGTCAACATAACTCTACTTTTTCAACATCTTGCTTCATGTAATATGCAACATACTTTCAGGAGAAAAGAAATGCATCCAAATAACAAGGAAATGCATCAATAAGGCAATATTTGCATCAATTATCAAAATAAATGCAAGGCCTTAATTGGTTAAGAAATATAACCACCTTTTTCCAAACCATTTCAATGGCACTTCTTCTAGCTACACTTCATCATGTGTAGCATCCTAATCCACATCAATTATGGAATCCTCTTTTCCGTTCTTTCCAAAATCTCTCTCCACCTTCTTCAAATGTCGTAGATGACTTGTTGGATGCAAAGTCCAACACTTGTCTACAAGATGACCATGCTTATGGCAATGAGTGCAAAATAATTGCATCTTCTTTTCAACTTGGTTTCCATTATCCAATGGACCTTTGGTTTTATGTCTCTTTTATTTTAAAGGTTTCCTGTGTATGGCTATCCTCTTCCAACACCTCGAAACAATATGGTTATTCAAACCACAAAAGGAACATGTAAATTTTCTCCAAATCTTATGTGAAGATTTACCATGTTTATCATAATCAAAATAAAATTGATTAAAGGCAGATTTATACCTTGCACATTCACCTTTGTCGCCTTCATGAGGAGGTGAATTTGATGAGGCAATGGCTCTCTTGGGAATACCAACAATGGTTTCAATGACCTTAGAGCTTTCAACATCCTCTTGTTTTCCATTTCTACTGGTTGCATGCTTATGAGCATCTTCTTGCGAAGTGGGTATAAATTTTTTGCATTCCTCATGAACACAAACTTTACAAGTTGAGGTAATGAACATGTAATGAAAGCCCTTCTTGGAACTCTTTCATATACCTCCTTGGCTTTGGAACATTCTCCATCATGTTTTCCATAACCAAGACCCAAATACCTAGGCCTTTCCTCAACAACAATTGGCTCAACTATGCCTTGTGCATGTTTTCCTAACCCTTTACCTTCATAGCCCATCTTCATCAATAATTTGGACCCTATTCCTCTAGTGTGTCTTTCAAAAGCACCAAAACATTCATTTTGAGAGGAAATTGAAGATAAAATTGAATTGCATACCTCATTTTCATGCACATACTTGGCTAGGGTTTCCTTGGCATCATGGAGTTGAATCTCCATCTCATGCATATTTTCAAGAAGCTCTTGCTTCTCCTCCTTCATGGCCATCAACTGCTCTTGAAGTATAGTGTTCTCCTTCCTATATTCATACAAATCTTGCACCATATCTCTCATGATGATAAGCTTTTGCAACATCTCTTTATCAAAGAGTCTTGCTAAGGAAGATGGATTAGAAACATCACTTGTTGAAGCTGCCATCACATAAACTTGCACACAGTTAAATTCTCCTTGCACAAATACAAAACCAATAGCTAATTTTCTAGCTAACCTTGGAAAACCATCTCAGGGTTAAAATGAGCTAACAATGCTCTGATACCAACTTGACTTGAATGTTGGGGAAACTCGTTAATGCTATGCAAGCTCCCTCATCAATATTAAAAATGTTGGTTTAGGATCTTCTCAAATTAACCATAATGTGAAGGATTATGTGTCTTTTATGAGCAAATTATGAGATTAATTAGTTGTTTAAAACACATAAACAACATGTAAGATGCAAAGAAGTAAAAAAAAACAAACTCATAACACAAAGCTGATAAAGGAGTTCATCCCCCCTGGGCTACATCTCCTTAGACCTGCTTCAATGGCTAGGCCCTCTTTGGATTAATGGTCAATTCTCTGATTACATGCACCTAAAGTGCTCAAATAGCTTTGCAACCTACTCCAATGGATTCTGAAGACTCAAAAACCCCAAAAATAACTTTCCAAGCTCTGCAATTGGACTTCAGCTGATCTAGGCTTGACCTCCTCTCCCGGTGGCCCTAAGCTTCCTTAAACTTCAACGTAGAAAAATCACGTACAAAAGTGCCTTTTCACCTCTAAAACCTATTCCATTGTGTTCAAAGCATCCAAATCACCTAGGAATGACTCTTTTTGAGCAAAAATTGGTCGAAATATGCCAAAGTTATGGCCTCTTCAGTTTTCCCTAGGAAAACTCCACCAAAACTAGAGAAACTCTAGTTAACTCCACCAAATTTGGAGTTAGTTCCGATTTAGAGGACCCACCAAAAATAACTGCCAACTAAATCTGACATTAATTAACGGACAATCATGTTTTATTATCGTTAATCCCGATTAGTGCTTTAAACCCGTGCAGTTAACACTAAGTGTTAGCGGTTAAGCAATGTTGGTCACATGCGGAGGGTTAATGTTACGGTTACCTCCCAAACCATCACTTTTAATATTTAAATAACATGCGCACCCATAGACTATTAAGTCTGATGGCTGTGGTGTAGTGGCAATGCTTGGTGCTTGTGCAAGCGAGGCCACGAGTTTGACTCCCCAACCTACCAATAAACTTTTATATAACATTTGAGAGGGCACATGGCGGCCTCCGAGCTTGCCACATGTCAGCATCTCATTGGTCCACCAAAAATGCCGATGACCAATAAATTGCCGAAAAATGTCAAAATGCAATTGAGCCACTTGTGGGAATATTTTGAGAATATTCCAAGAAATATTCCTTGAAATATTCTTTTTGGTGACTGAGCTGTACGGATGCCTAGTCAATGTCCCAGTCACAAAAATTTTCATGTTGGACAAAACAGACAACAAGCTCTAACTTTCTCATATGAACTCCGTTTTGAGTGAAATGAGTTGTGTTGGAATCGTATCGCCAAAACGAACGCGGTCATTCCAGTTTTGAGCGATTCCAAGCAAATTTATTTTTGAGCAAATTCTTGCCCCTAATCTAGATTCTGATCAATTAACCCCATGGTCTCCTATTAGCGATGTGTTTTTCCATAAATTTTAATTTGCATGCATACACAATAAACAATAATCTACATATCTAGAAATTTGATGAGGAATAAAGCCTAGTAGTGTAGATTTATGAATTTTTAAGTATAGTTTTATCAATTTTATTGCGATGAATTATCTAATAAAATATCCACAACAATTTATGGATCAACAATAAAAACAATTAACATTACGATAAAAATTATTCTCCTAAATTTTTAAATATACAATTATACTCATATATAAATATAAAAATTTACACCTCTACAACAAAAAAGCAATTGTATATAAACATATTAAAATTATGTTCATAACACAAAATACAAATTAATATGATAAATTTTGTATTAAAATAAAAACATAAAAATACTATCACATTTAAAATTAAAAAACATAACAAAATATTTACTTACTTATTCTTAATATTTAATATTCCATAATCCAATAATATAGCAATGTTTATTATTGTAAATAACATGAAATCATTCCCTTAGACTTTTACCCTTACCCTAACTCAAAAGGAGATAAACAAGAAAAATAGTTGCAAAGTAACTAGTCCTTGCTTTCAATAACCTACAACCATTGCTACTCCAATGATATTCAAATGTCATTGATACAGGCATGACATTGACATGTGAGTTGATATTGCATGAACGTGAAACAATGGGAGGTGTGCCCATGGAGAAGATACTTGATTGCCATATCCTTTTAGGCCAACGAATTTTACTCTTTTACCCTTACCCTAACTCAAAAGGAGATAAACAAGAAAAATAGTTGCAAAGTAACTAGTCCTTGCTTTCAATAACCTACAACCATTGCTACTCCAATGATATTCAAATGTCATTGATACAGGCATGACATTGACATGTGAGTTGATATTGCATGAACGTGAAACAATGGGAGGTGTGCCCATGGAGAAGATACTTGATTACCATATCCTTTTAGGCCATCGAAATTCGTTGATTTGGTAATTAATATTGAATGACAAATAGCTCTATAGCTCTGATGAAGATTGATCAGATCTCACCCTATTGAGATTTTAAATAAGTCAGATGGATAGTAATGAGTGAAACATTAGCCCATTATAGTGCAGTTCGTATAACCGAGTTGAAATCTAAACAATGTTCAATGGTTATAATATGGTTGTTTTTCTTTTTAGTTAAAAAGTCGAATAAATAGTTTTTTTTAAGCGAGAAGAATGTATCTATCTTATTTTAACTTTAATTTTTTTTATATATAATTATATAATAATAATATTGTTGAATTGAGGCTTCTGTGATCCATATTAAGTTTATGAGAGATTTTTCGGCGTAAATCACAAGCAATTTCATTAACCATTGCTTGTGATTTACGCCGAAAAATCTCTCATAAAATAATAATATTATTATTTAATATACATTCACAAAGTCATATAATATCATAAAAATATTTTATTAATCATAAAAAAAATTCTTACATGATATTCACTTTTATTTATACACAGGTTAATCAAACAAGTTAATAATGATTTGTTTTATTGTGATGTTTATATCTAAAAAAAAATTGTGCATGTTGTGTGAACATAGTCTTAATGGTATTAATAAAACATGTTAATAAAGTATCCAGTGGAAAACAAGCTAATAATTGCACAATTGCATTCTTGCAGAAGGAAAATTAACTAAAAATATAATGTAACGAACATGTTAATAATTGAAAATTTATATCATGTTTGCCACGTCCTTTGCATGTAGATCGAGGACTAGACTGTGAGTCCCAATTACATAGTGATGGGCACTATTGATAGAGAACATATCACTATGCTTGTTTATCTCTCAATTTGCCATGGGAAGAAAGAAAGATGGCTAGCGAAGTTGTGGGATTGAAATTGCTTAGACAAACCTTTGACCACAAAAGATTGTAGAGGGACTTTACCATTGAAGGCACTTTGAAGCATCACAGAACCAAATTTAAGGGAGAAAAACACAGGTCAATATGTTTATGTCTTTGGGTGCTTAGAGAAACAAGGGTTTCCTATTGTTGTGAAAGCAAAAAATCTTTGCTTATGGGAAGTAAATTGTTGTTATAGAGACCCCAGAAAAGGCCTATGTTGTACTTGATAACATGTTTGTAAAAATGAAATTTTGGGTCAGTTTATCATTAGATTATTATAAAGTAGTCCCTTAAAAGAGAGGAAGCTTTATTTTTTCTCTTATTGATGGTGAAAATGCTCTTCTTCAAGCATTATCATAGGACCATAAACACATGGTTGAAGGAGATACAAGTCCAAATACATGAGGATTGGGGGCATGTTCACCAACTCCGATCTTAACCAATGAACTTGAGTAAGCAGTGATGAAATCACTTATTCTTCCAACTGAGAAGGGAATTGAGCTAATAGGTTGTAGGTTTGTGGGGGTACTCAATGTTAGATTAATCATAGATTCCAAATCCCATTTACCTAAACTTTTTGAGTACAATGTGAGATTTAGAGATCCTAAATGTGAGGTTAGTGGGCATTCTTTTCTTTTTGTTTGTTTAAGGCATAAAGTTATTTTTTTAAACCTCCTTGATAACAATATTTATACTTTCTTAGAGCAAGCCTATCCATTTCTATTTCTAGAAATATGAACTACTACATCTATGTTTGGAATCTTCTTTCTCACCAAACATGAATTTCTGCATAAGGACTCTTTGATGCCCCTACTATCCAAGATTCTTAGTTATTGCGATGAAGCCACTTAAAATAATTGTCAACATCCCTCAGATTTATATAATAATTGAAAAACTCGAGTGCTTAAATTGCTTATAATTTTAATGAATGCAAACAATTCAATTATGTTACTATTAACAAGTATCTAGGGTGAAGCTCCAACTAGTAATATCTATAGGATTGACATCACTTCCCATATACACTTACATTTATGAGCATTTACATTTTCCTCGTGAAAGGTCATGATGATACTCAAGAGCATTCTTCCTTTTATTCAAATCCCAGTAGATTCCTCTGCTCTTGGATTAAAACCATGACATGATCACATCATTTTCCTACCCAAATAAAAATAAAAATTCTAATAATCATCAATTACATACTTGATATAATGATAATCCTTTAAATCCTCATGTTTGTCCATGGAAACAAATAAATAAAAGGGTCATATATGCTTTATTATAAATTTTTTATGTTGTAATGCTAACCTGTTAGTGTTAGGGTTCTTACACAATATGATAGATTGAACTATTAAATTAATTATAGTTGCCACTAGTTATGTATCCATAATTTTGATTGTAGCCATCACTAGTTCCTTATCCATCTTTTTTTATTGTAGCCATCACTAGTTCCATGCCTTCTATGTCAATACTCCCACATATTCGGTGCTTGCATCATCAAGGCCCAAAAACTACTTTAAGTGGTTAGCAATTTCCTCATGTATCATAAACATATTTGATCCTCAAAGCTCATTAAATTAGTTAAAGGGCCACACTCACCCTTATCATTTCTCTCTTATTGCTCACCTGCTCCTATCTTGACAAAGGAACTCAAGTTAATGGTGATGAAATCAATTATTCTTCCAACTGTGAAAGGAATGGAGCTAAAATGTTGAAGGTTTCTTGGGTTACTCTATATTGGATTAATCTTAGATTCCAAATCCCATTTACCAAAATTTCTGGAGTACAATGTGGGATTTAGAGATCCTGAATGTCAATTCAATGGGCATTTTTTTCTTTTTTTGTTTGTTTAAGGCTTGCACGATGGAGCTATTTTTTAAAACTCCTTGATAACAATAGTTGCACTTTCTTAGAGCAGGCCTATCAATGTCAATTTATAGCAATCCAAATTATACATCTATGTTTGGAATCTTTTTCTCACCAAAGTGAATTTCTCCATAAGGACTATTTGATGCCACTATTATAGAAGATTCTTAGTTACTACATTAAACCACTTGAATAATTAAGAGATTTGTTTTGGATGAAATTGTGTAGAGGATGTTTAATCATGTCCAACGTATCGGGTGGACACTCCACCCATCGTCATAAATTTTGAGAATTGAATGACTACAAACGAGAGTTGTGAATCCTTTAATAGAAGGAGGCATTTGGAATCAACCGTTAAAGAATAATAATATTAAATTACATAATTAGTTGTTAAGAGAAAGGGTCAAGTCAATAGATTAAATAAAATAAATTATATAAATAATTGTTAAGAGGAAAGGTCAAGTCAAAAGATTCAAATATATAAAGATTAATTAAGTTAGATTAAAAGAGAATTAGATTAATGGGATGGAGGGGCTTTAAGAGAGATTTTTTTTTTTTTTTTCTACGTAAAGACTAGTTCTATATTAAAAAAGTGAAAAATATGTACATAGAGGTCAGACCTTCCGAGGCGGCCGAGGCCAGTCCCCAAACAAAAAAACCTGGACAATACTGTCTAACCGGTCAAGCGGTTTTACAAAATAAACCTTATAGTTTTGATTTGCCCTGACATTCTGACGAGCTAGACTCGGACTACAGTGACCATAAACAACAGTAATCCTAACTAGACAGAAGCATTTAGCATATCTGACTCTAGAACAGAGTATGATAACTGTATGGACTGAACTAACAACCAGGGACATTAGACTGAAACAAACAGGAGTAAATTGCTGCAAAGTCCACGACACAAGTTCAAAAAAGCTTGACATATGCACCCGATGGAATTTAGACCGCATGGCTGGGCGACGCTTGCTGCTCCTCTTTCTCCGGACTTGGTGAGGCAAGCCGAGTGACATATCCTTCATCATCCAGAATCAGCTCTCCACGAGAATCCTTGACCAAGTGAAGGCAGCCAAATCCATGCTGAGAATGTTCGCTGGTCTTATCCTCTTCCCTGGCAGGGTTGGCTGGCGGAGGCTCCTCCTGGAGCGGGGCTTCCTCATACAGACAGTCAGCCCTATATACCAGACCATTCATGTCTCCCAGGAGGATGCTGCTTTCCTGAGCACTTGTGGAAGCAGGGGAAGTCGAGCTGGGAGAATGGCGCTCCTCCTCTGAGATATACACAATGAAATTAACAGTCACCACTGGTCTAATAAGCCGGCTTTGGAAAATGAGGCGGAAGGATTGATATGAGCCATTCAGGTCAAGTCTCTCCTGGTCCGATAGCGAGGGTGAGGGCGGAACAGAGGCAATTGGGACCACTTGCTGCAAGTCCGAAAGAGCAGGGCCAATTCTGATGCCAGACCGAAACCCTCTTCTCGAAACTCCCCTGCTGCGCGGCATAGCACCAAGAGCAAGAGACCTGAGAAGCCGCTCGAGCCAGAGTACACTGAAGGCGTGAGGTTTCCTGAGAAAAACACAAGCATCAACAGGAGAGTTTTGGCCATGAAATTGAACGGGCTGCGCATTATAAAGAACTGAAACATTCACTACCGCGGGAGAATTACGCAAATCCATACTCCTGGTTCGCATCAAGGACAGAGTTGCCATGCTCGCCTTGAATGCGAATTTACCTCGGGCCTGAACAGAAGTGAAGTCGCCTGCCTTGAGCTTTAACTGAAAACCATCAACGCTAATCCCGGAGGACACCTGCCTGCCATCCGTCAGGCTTGAAGTTAGCGTGGTGTGCTGCATTATTAATTGCTGGAGTGTACACCGACATCCGGGTGCATTTTCCTTATCAGAGACTTGTCCTGAGAGGAAATTTCCTACAGTTTGGCAATTTGGTCCCTGGAAGCTAAGCTTTCTATAGTACCTTCAAAGTGGTTTCCATTAGCCTCCACTCCGAGGTTGGCTAGAAGATCAGCTAGCTTATTCCCTTCCCTTCTGGTATGTTTGAAAGTGATTGCTTGGTGCTGAGAAAGCCAGTGATTTATTAGTTCAAGCCTCTGGGCCATTCTCCAGCTGTTGCTTACCTTATGAATTGGAGAGCCGTGTTGAAGCTTTGTTGTCATTCTGATTATGATCTGCGAGTCTCCTTCTATGATGAGGGGAAAGAAATTCTTTTCGTGTGCTAGTTTTAGACCTCGCCATAGACCTTCCAATTCTGCTGAGTTGTTAGTATCCCAGCCTATCGAGCCCATGTAGATGCATAGAGGGTTGCCTTTATGGTCTCTGAAAACACCTCCATAGCCTGCTTTCCCTGGGTTGCCTTTAGATGCCCCATCAAAGTTGAGCTGGAGCATGTCTATAGGCGGCGGATTCCAAGTGCTTGCTTCCTGACTTTGTTTGTTGGGATTCTTGCTAGTGGTTGATTTTTGATTTATCTGCAGCTTCCAATTGTCCCATACTGTTTTTTCCTGAGGAAGTGTGGGAAGGTCTTCTAAATACCAATCTTTGATTGAAAGAGTTTCCATAATGTTTTGATGGAATTTGTTCCAAATTTTTTCTAGCGGCATCGTTTGATCTTTAAATATTCTTCTATTACGCTCTTTCCATATATTCCACATCAATAAGCCTGGAATGAGATGCCACAATGTGTTGAGGAGATTACTTTGAAATGGGTTTTGACTACCCTTACATATGGTCCCTTTGAGGTCTCCTTGCACTCTTCCCTCTATTTGACAGCGGAAAGCAATCTTCTCCCATAATTTCCTTCCAATTTGACAATTTTGCATGAGATGAAGGGTTGTTTCTTCCTCCTGTCTGCACATGTGACATATGGATGGTCCAGAGAAGCTCTGTTTTCTGAGATTATCCCACGTTAGGATTCTGTTATGACAGAGAAGCCATAGGAATGTGGAAACTTTCGGCCAGTTAGACTTGTGCCAAACTTTTTCCCATATGTTGTCTTTGTTTATCTGTTCTTGAATGATTAAATTGTATGCTTCCTTAGTAGTGAAAGTTCCTTTCTCTTCGTAACCCCATCTTAAAATATCCGGTTCTTCTGAGACTATGATTTGCATTTTTTGTAATTCTGTTTTGAGAAGATGTTGAGTCTGAGCTGAACTATGCGGGAGGAGCTGATTTGCATTTTTCCATTGCCGATGTTCTTGTGCTGTAGCTGTAGTCTAGAAATGATTGACTTTGGCCAATTGATTTATCTCCCTCTCATCCGCTGGAAGGTCCTGGAGAATGTCCTTGATTTTTGGCAATTGTTGCCATGAGTCCTCCCAGAACTGAGCAGTGTTCCCATTTTTGATCTCCCAGAAACTGTGATCTTGGATGAGATGTCTGTGTTGTATGGCTGAATTCCAGATTGCGGATCCCGAACTTGTCTCTGTCATACACAGTCTTTCTTCCATGGGATAGTTACTTGCATACTTAGCTGTCCAAAGGGAAGCCCATGGAGTATTAGGGTGGGCCAGCCACCTCCACCAGATTTTGGCCCCCATCGCTTTGTTGCTATGCTCAGGGTCTCTAAGGCCTATACCTCCTGCTTTCTTGGGAAGACAAACTTTATCCCATTTAATTAAAGCCCATTTACGATTTTGTCCAGAGCCCCCCCACAGAAAGTTACGCTGGAGATTCTTGATTTCTTTGAGGACCCACTTGGGGGCAGCTAGAATGGAGAAAAGATACAGGGGCATGGAGTGAAGAACTGCTTTGATGAGAACTATTCTGCTTGCCATATTCAGAGCTCGATTAGTCCATAGGAATAGACGAGCTTCCAATTTTTCTAACAACTGCTTCCAGGAGGAATGTTTAAGAGCTGAGGCCATAAGAGGGGCACCGAGATACTTGGATGGGAGAGAGGCACAGGTGAACCCCAGAATACACCCTATGGTTCTCTGGGTAGAGACATGAGTATTAAAGAAAAAAATTTGGGATTTGACTCGATTGATAAGCGCACCAGAAGCATCAGAGAAAGTGGATAGAAAGTATTTTAGAAGGCGAGCTTCCTGAACCGACGGATGGCCAAAAAGCATATTATCATCTACAAATTGCTGGTGGGAGTAGATAGGGGAATTATTAAAATAGAGCCCTTTTAGATGCCTATCATGCCTAGCAGCCGTGATGCTTCTACCCAAACCCTCAGCCATTATTACAAATAGAAAGGGAGACAAGGGATCGCCCTGCCTGATTCCTCTGGAAGGACGGTAGGTGGCCGATGGAGTACCATTGATTAACACAGAGAAGAAAGCTGAGGAAATTAGATTGTAAATCCATCTTACCCAAGAGTGAGCAAAGCCAAAAGCTATTAGAATATTTTGTATGTAGGCCCAACTGAGACTATCAAAAGCTTTAGATAGATCTAGTTTAAGCAACATACCTGGCTTCTTGGTTAGCTTTAGGGAATGGATTATCTCATGCGTGAGAATGATTCCGTCCGTTATTTGACGCCCTTCTACATAGCCTGACTGCTCAGGCGAGATGATGAGAGGGAGGATCGGCTTAAGCCTTGTTGCTATGACTTTAGAGATGATTTTGTATATCATATTGCACAGAGCTATGGGTCTGTATTTGTCAGGGGTGTTGGAATCTTCTCCCTTAGGTACTAAGGCTATGAATGTAGCGTTTAAACCAGGATACATCCATATGAGAGCCCTGGATTCCTCCAAAACCTGCCAGACTTCATATTTTATCAAATCCCAGAATTTGTGAAAAAAATTGGATGTAAAGCCATCCGGACCTGGCGCTTTCCCCTCCTTCATTTGTTGAACGACCTCTTCAACTTCCTGCATACTGATAGGCTTGATGAGCAGACTGTTATGTTCCTCTGTTATGACTCTGGGTATGTTATGAAGAAGTTTGTTGATAGCCGACATTCGATTGATATTGGGCTCCTGGTGGGCTTTTTTGAAGTAATTTATAAATTCCCCTTCAATGCCTTCATGGGTTTCAATCTTCTCCCCCTGCTCATTGTTAATATGAGTGATGTGGTTTATCATTCTACGCTGCACAGTGGTTTTATGAAAAAATTTTGTATTTTTTTCCCCACTTTTTAGCCATCGGATTCTTGATTTCTGCCTCCATAATGTTTCTTCCTGCTTGTCTCTTTCTAAAATTTTGGATTCTATGGCTTGTTCCTGTTTGGTAAGTTCCTCCGTTCGCCCTTCATTGATAATGGTTTGCTGGATTTTCTTCATTTCTGCGTTGAGCATGGCCTGGGCGGCAAAGATGTTACCAAATGTTTTGTGGTTCCATTGTTTGATGGCCCTTTTTAGATGCTTGAGTTTTTGCTGGAACCTGGACATTCTTGTACCTTCTACTGGATTGAAATTGAGCCAGGTTGATCTGACCAGCTCTTCAAATTCTAGATGAGAAAACCAAAATTCTTCAAAACGAAAAGGGCGTCTGAGATTGTTACCTGGCCTGTTCCATTGGAGCTCAATAGGCCAATGATCCGATCCTGAGATAGGGAGAATGGATGCTGTGAATTCCCCCCCAACGTGTGTTGCATTATCTGAGATAAGGAATCTGTCAAGTCGCGAAGCAATTTGCTGCGACCCTATTCTCTTATTTGTCCAAGTGAAGATACCATTGTTTGTAGGTATATCTATCATCCAGTTGTTGTTGATGAAGTTCTTTAGAAGGTTGTCATCACTGTTTGTGTTACTTCTGCCTCCTTGCTTTTCTTCCATGTTGGCGATCATGTTATAATCGCCTCCAGATATCCACAGAGGGAATGGTCTATCTTTGTTGAGATCTGACAATGTATTAAGGATGTGGTTTTTTTGAGCGGTTTCCTGAGGGAAATAAACATTGGTTATCAGTCCATGTGTGTTCGTACCTGAGAGATGGAATGTGGCCTGGATGAAACTTTTGTTAGCTTGTATATTGTTGAGATGGATGATCCGGGCATCCCAAAGGATTGCTAGACCTCCCGAAGCTCCTTGAGCATCAACAGCTGTGACTAGCCCTCCTGGCCAAGCTTTCGCTGCTATTCTTTCCAAAATTGTTGAGCTGCACTTCGACTCCTGCAGAAAGAGAATGCTTGGTTTTTCTTGCATCAGCATATTTTTTAATATTCTACCTTTCCTCTGGCTGTAGAGCCCTATGATATTCCATGATATTAACTTCATTGGGAAGGGTGGGGGTTTGCATTGAAGTACTTGGTCAGTTTGGCATACCTCCCTGACTCCACTAGTATCTCTCCTATCTTGATGGTTCTTTCCAGAGTTGTTTTCCTGCCTCTCTTCTTACTATCCTTGGTGATAAATTTTCCGTCCCATGGACTACCTATTTGGACTCCTAGAGAGTATTTCTTCTGTGCCCTGTTTAGAACTTCTACTAGGTTGTCCACTTGCGTTTCTGGAATTTTTTCAAAGTTCCTTGTCGCGCAAGCATGTTCCAAGCCTAGTATGTCCAGCTCCCCTATGTCTAAGGGTTCCGGATCTTCTTCCATGACTTGGGGCGATTGAGAGATATCCTCGGGCTCATTTGAGACTTTTTCATGTGGCTGCGAGTATTCAACATCCATTCCTTGAGTTTGCCCTGGCAAGGTTTTGGCTTGAGAGATCAGGTTTGCTTGACTTGTGATTTTCTGTCCTCCTTGCCCTGATGTTTCGCTTGGTTGCTTTTGATGGTCGGCTTTGTCCTGCGACCGTTCCTGTTCCGGATCTAGCTCATCGTTCTTGTTCAGAGCTTCAAATCGGTTGCTTGTTGTAGGCATTTCCCTATTGGCAGGATTTACCTTGTGATTGCCTGTAGCTTTCTTGTTTCCTCTCCTTCTGTTAACTACCTTGGTGAATCCATTTGGGATTTGATTGACAGGATTATCTTGATAAGAGGGTATCTTATTTTGAGGACAGTCTCTATAGAGATGCCCTATATCATGGCATTTCCTGCATCTAAATGGCACATGTTCATAGTCTATAACTTGAACCCATTCAGAGTCTTCATGAAAGAAACTTACCGTGTCGGGCAGAGGTTGCTTGAGATCCATGTAGACATAGATCCGAGCATATGATGTATACGTGCATAGTTTTGTTTCCTCTGCTACTTTTACAAATTCACCAATAGCGTTCCCGATTTATTGTAGCGACTTTTCCTCCCAATATTCCACTGGCAGTGAATAAAGCCTTATCCACACTGGCGCACAGCTCAGATCTTCCTTATCTGGGTTGAATCTTTCGACCCAGCCTTTGAGATATAGACCTGTGGAGTTGAAAAAATACGGACCTCCCTCCAATATCCTGGTGCGGTCTTCCAGGCAGTTAAACACTGCGGTGAAGAAGCCCTTGGCTCCCAAGTGCAGAGTTATATCCCCCTTTGGATGCCATTTGGTACTGATCCAACTTCTCAATGCCCTTTTTGTCGGCCAAATCCCTATGAACTTGCCGATCAGCGCATGATCTCTCATGTACTGTATCCTGGCATTGATGCGTTCACTTGGGAAGTCCACCCGTGGTCTATGGGTTGCTACTGGTTTGCAAGTTGAAGAACTTGCTTTATTTCTTTCCTCTGCGTCGATCTCCTTTCCTTTCTGTTGTCTATTATCCATGGTGCTGCCGCTTGTCCCATTTTCATTCTCCCTGTCAGCCGTATGCCGTGATCGATTGTCTGGAGACGGGGGAGGCCCCTGGCCCTCCCCCTGAGGGGGAATCATTTGTCCTGTTCCTTATGGACGCGCCTTCCTGTTCTCTGCTTCACCAGACTCTCAAGTACCAGATTTGACAGTCCTGCCGCTTGCAGGTTTTCACCTAAACCCTAGGGTTGGATGCAGCGACCGGTGTTCCCATCGCTCCGTCTTACCTCAGGATCGAAGCTTTTCTGAAGAAACTTCATGTTAAGGACAGAAGCAAAATTAAAATTAATTTTTTTTTTTTTTTAATAAAAGAAACGGATAGAATTTTCATTAAACTAACTGGAAATGGGCCAGGTCCCTTACAAAAAACAGAATTGTTCTATATGCATCTTTCCTTTCATTATAGACTATACAATGATATTGCATATATGTAAATAAAATAGATACTGTCAGCGACTTCTAGTCTTGGCGTCATCACCCGCAGGCTCGCCCACAGACATGTATAGGTCCTCTTGTTCGATCTCTTCTTCTTCACGACCTCTCACAACAGTGACATCAACAACATCTTCTTCTTCTACCAGAACCCTCACAGGAGCCTCCTCAACATAATCAGCATTGGCAATCGATGAATTCCCAACCCTAAACACCTCCTTTAAAACTCCCACCGTGGTTGTCTCCACCTTGATTTATATGTTGTCGACCTTTTGTTGGATGCTCAGAACATCCACATGCAGACCTTCCATTGTTTTCTGCATAAGACCTCAACCAGGCTCTCAACATCGACTTGCCCTGCACCATGGCCAGATCTCGAGCTTCCAGGACCAGAACCACCCTCACTGTCATTCCTTGCTGATGACATTTTTGTAGTAGGATGCTTCTACACTATGAATATCTTGTGATTAACTGACCAGAGCCAACTAAGGTATATAATGACTTGATCCATCTTGACATTCCTCCCTTTCCTGTCTTTCATAAATGCGAAATAATGTTGGGTCTTATCAATTCCTATGCCACCCATATTTTGCACCGTCTGAAACTAGAATCGAGCAGCAATGGTTCCATTATTCCCAGTTGAAACTATTATATTGTAGATTTCGACGAGAGTACGATGCCTCATCACACACTTGTCGTCGCACATGACCTGTTGTCCAACGACACCACAACTGTGAATTAATTCACCACATACCGACCCTATATCCAAGATGCTATGAACATGCTTCGGGGAACCATCCATCTTAACTACCTTCACGCAGAGACGCCTAGGGGAGATGGCCTCCATAACTGCTTCCTTAATGCTCTGACGACCCGTACCCCCAACATACAACGTTGTCTTGAAGCCTTTGATCAGGGGATGGGACATAATGAAGTGTGGAGATTTATGCATATTCTACCAAGTCCTAATATAACCCCCACATTTGCCTGAATGTCTGCTAGCTGGTTGTTGGCTCACAACACGTGGAACATTGTAACTTTATCAATTTTTTTTAATAGATATATTATTCTTACCATGATTGAGGAAGTTTCTTCTTCTAGCTGAGTGACATTCCCGAGAAGCCTAATACATTTTTGAATGATTAGCTTGGAGTCACCCACTATATTCAAAGTTTTGACACCATTATCCAAGCATATTTTAACTCCTTTCCAGAGTGCTAGAGCCTCCACCTGGTTGTTGGATGTGACCCCGAGTCCCCATGCATATTTTACTTATGTTTTTCCTTCGAGGTTGATTATTATTCATCCCGCTCCAGCCTTCTCGAATTTAAGAGAAAATTAAGGAGGAAATAAGTACATGATTAATCAATTTATGAAAAAAGAAGGAAAATAACAGTACAATTAGAAAATATCGATAAAATTGTAAGGATAAAAATATGAAAAATACATTGGATTAGAAAACAATATGTAATTTTTTAAAATTAAAATAATTTGTTATAGCATAAGATTATTAAATATAAGGATGCAAAAAGGGGTTAGCTAATGAGTCAGATGGTGGATAACTGGTTGCCAAAAATGGCTTAAATTATAACCATCCTCTCAATTAAAATTTTCTAGGCGTTTCTCTATTTCAAGGGTATATCTAATGATTTTGGAATTGTAAAAAGGAACAGAGGCAAGGATTTTGGTTTGATCAAAGCAGATTAGATATTTTGAGTTAAAAGAGTGCTCAATTATGACTGACTGTGATAGCCTGAGATGATTGGTATCGACAATATGTTCTTTAGTGCAAGCTTTGAAGGGACATCTAGTTTGGCCAATATATGATTTTCCACATGAACGAGGGATTTAATAAGCCATTAAGTTTAACATGGGGTCAAAATTATCTTTGGCTAACCAGAACATCTGCTTCAAATTTGTGTGGGGTTTAAAAATGGTTTTAATGTTCCTTTTTAACAAGATTACTGTTATGAGGTTAGTGGTGCCTTTTATGTAAGGGAGATAAACTTGGCCTTGAGGAGGAGAGGAAGGAGGTTTAATGGATCTAGTATTGGAGATGATATTGAACACTTTATTGATATGATAAGAGGAATAGTTGTTGGCTCTGAAAGCTTGGACCAGATGGGCTTTTCCAGAGGGAAGGAATTGGGGAGTATAAATTTTAACGGCTCGAGAGATGAGGGTTTTAAGAATGCCAAATTTTTGGGAAGGGTGCTGGTGAGAATGGGAATGAAGACCATGATCAGCGTGGGTCTTTTTTATGTAAACTTGATGGGTTAGGGAGCCATCAGGAAGGTAGGTGACAAGGACATCTAAGAACTAAAGAGAGCTATTAGATTCGATTTCCATGGTGAATTGGATATGATGGGAAATGTTGTTGAGATGGGAGAGAAATGCATCTAGAGTAGGCCTACCATGTTTCCAAATGACAAAAGTATCATTGACAAACTTGAACCAACATTTAGGTTTTCGATGGCAAGATTCCAGAGCTTTAGCCTTTGTTCCCTTTTACAATTCCAGAATCATTAAAGAGGCCCTTGAAATAGAGAAACACCTAGAAAAGTTTAATCAAGAGGATGGCTAGAATTTAAGCCATTCTTGGAAACCAATTATCCACCATCTGACTCATTAGCTAACCCCTTTTTTGCATCCTTATATTTAATATATGATATAATAATTTTGCCTATAGATTCCGCAAATGTCGTCTCAGCGCTATGATAGAATGAACTAATTTTTCCTTAATTTCCTACGTTCCTGTATGCTCCATATATAGTAGTGCATTTCCCTTCTTGATCCCATCCCAAAGTCCCGCCGCATTGAAGGTACTACGCTCTTCAGGGACACTTGCTTCGAGTCCATTAAAGGCTCACCATGAAGACTCTGAAACATTATCCATTGTCCTCCGCCAAACTGGAATAATCTCGCAGCAATTATGTTTTCACACATTTGCAAAGTAGCATAAATCAAATCCTTGCAGGTTCTTCTGTCTGGTGTCGGCTCCAGGTTTACGTTGCTGGTCTAGGTGGCCATGAAAACACGACTTCCCATATTAATATGATGCATCACGTTGAATTTAATTAATTTGAAAGGATTCTTATTTAACTCCACCATTTGTACATTTCTCCCGAGCTTAGTGCACCTCTTGATCTACCATATTTCTGACATCATTTTCAACATTATGGAAGGGGTTTGGATATTATGTCTTCCTTATTTATTTTTCAAATCTCTGGGATTTAATAAGACTCCTTGATTTTCCATATAATCAACAGGGTCGTTCAAGTGTCTTTTGATATGAAAAAAATTAATAGAATCAAATTGTCCCATTAACAATTTAATTGTACCCATTGACATATGACGATTTTGGAGTCCCCAAAGACTTTTAATTTTCGCAATCCATTCATTGATGTTAGTTCCAATCCTTTCCATAATGCCATATGCTTTGCCTAATTATTGGTCATCACCCCTAACTCACAAGGATATTTTATCTCCTTTTCTTCATTGAGGTGAGACAACCCCTCCCGCTCTTGCTTCCTCGTCGCATATTATTTTCTAATCCAATGTATTTTTCATATTTTTATCCTTACAATATTATTAATATTTTCAAATTTTACTCTTATTTTCCTTATTTTTTAATAAATTGATTAATCATGTACTTCTTTCCTCAGTTTTCTCTTAAATGGCCCCACCCCATTTATCTATTTTAATTCTCTTTTAATTTAAATTGATTAATCTTTATTTATTTAAATTTTTAAATTGACCCTTCCTCTTAACGATTATTTATATAATTTATTTTATTTAATCTGTTGACTTGACTTCTCTTAAAAACTAATTACATAATTTAATATCATTATTCTTCTTTGATGGATACTTTCATTATTTTAAGATTATTCTTTAACGACTAATTATGGATGCCTCCTTCTATTAAAGGAATAACAACTCTCGTTTGTAATCATTTGATTCTCAAAGTCCATGAAAATGGGTGGAGTGCCCACTTGAAAAGTTGGACAAGATTAAACATCCTCTACACAGTTTCATCCAAAAAATTTCTCTCAATATGAATAACTGTGGAAATATACACTCTCTCACTAGAATAATTTTCAATGTCCCTCAAATTTATGTAATTTCTAAAAAAATGGAGTTCTTAGCTTGCTTATAAGTTTCATGAATGATGATGATTTAGTTATGAAACCATTAACAAGTATCTCGGGAGAAGCTCTAGCTAGTAATATCTATAGGATTGACATGACTTATTTGAAGAAAAAAACAATAATTTTATTACTAGAAACAAAATTACATTTTGTATATGTTGTAGTGCATTTAGGAGATAATTATACATCCAACAAAAACAAAGCACAAAGCTCCAATATATAGTCCCCCAAAAGAGAAACCCTAGAGGTGAACAAAAAAAGCCCCGATAAAATAGGGTTGAAAACCTCCCAATGCTAAAAAAATAGGTGCAAAGGCCTGCATACAAAACATGAAAAGGGATATAATCATTTAAAGGACCAGGCCCAAATATACATAAAAAGGCCCATGACACCAGACATGCACCGACAAACAACTCCAAACCATTGAATGGGCCACAAAAGAGGAAGTCAAACAACAAAGTGATGACCATGATTGGAGGAAGTGCATAGACGTAGAGCCAGACATACCAACCCTCACCAAAATGCAATGTCAACGGGAAAGAACCACACCTGAAAGCTTTAACCAGAGGAAGCACCACGAACCTGGATAAAAAAGGAACCAACAACACGAAAATGAAGGAAGTGAAGGCTAGGGATCCAACCTTCCAGCGCACACCCCCATCAATGTCGAACCCTCCCAAGAAAATGTAGTGAAAATAACAATATGACAATGACACATAGAAGAGCCACACTAAATGTTAATTTGGCAGCGCAGGGACAAATTCCCTCCATTGGAAAATCTTCCTCATCAAGCAAAACCCTTAAGTTATCGCTGCTAAAACCACCCTCCAAAATTTTTCCCATGCCTTGATTTTTGTGACTTTGTTTTGTCCACAAGAGCTTTTCTTTTACAGTCGACAACTATTCATGTTATGATAAAGACATATGTTTTTGCTTTTCTTGTGATGTACTGATCCCGGTCTGATATCTTTCAAACACGAGATAACTCTTAACTTGACCTTGCAGCTTTTTTGGGCTTGCCTCCAAAAACTGCACAATTCTTTTTGGCCGACCAACCTTGAGCATGGAAACTACAAAATTCTCGATGGCAACCTAGTCTTGATGATGGAAACTACGCAAAGCATCCCTTGAGCTCAGAAAATGTGCAATGCACCGAGTCAAGAAGTTGCCCAATCCTTAGGAATTGCACAATCCTTATTAGCACTGTGCATGCAAAAAAAAAATGCAAAAAAAAAAACCAAAAAACATCCCTAGAAAATAGGGATTCACTAATTTGTTTCCCAAAGGTGGCACACTTACTATTTTGGAACTTTCCTCCAAGTGTCACTTTTTCCTTGATTTTAGGCATGCGAATCATAAAATCTAATTGGTCTAGATCTATATAATAGAACCCCCTATAGATCATTTGTACATTCGATCTTGGAGGTCTACCATTCCCAAGGAGATCAAGGAGCCTTCGATGGAGTTTGCGACACTTTTCTGGGTGAGTTTTGCTTTTGTCGTCTTTTGTTGCTTTTGGTCACTTGGCTTATGTGAGTGTTGTTTTGATTGTTTCTTTTCATGATTTATAGCGTTTTAATGTATATTAGCTTGTACAAATGTTGGTTTAGTCCGTTGTTCACCTTTGGTAAGTGTCGCATTAGTTTTCTTGTTTTTGCCCATTAGTGGTCACCGTTTCAATGACTCTCCATGCATGTTTGTTTGTCCTTTTGCATGTTGATATTCCACACTTGTTTTGCACCGATATATCCATACTTAGTTAGATTTCCACTGTAAAATTACACCATCACTCATATATGCTTGTTTCCCACACTCTTACTGGGCAGATCTGCACATCCCTTGGTTAGTGTTTTCCTTATCTAGCTCGGCATTGTGCAAGTCTAAGGCTCAAGCTCTCAGCTTGGCCTCTGAGACTACACAACACTTAGTACCTGGTTGGACCAACTGTGCAATTCGAGGGCTCAAGCCTATCTCTTGGCCACTAAGACTGTGCAATGTGCAGTCTCTATCTTAGTATGCCCGGGAAGAACTGCACATTGCGCAGTCTCTAGCCTCAAGCTACACTACTCGCAGTTGAGACTGCACAATGCACAGTTCAAGCAACGAGTTTCCCTTCTTCACCTAAAAAATTGTGCAATTTTCCTCATCAGTCCATGTGGTTGTTACTTGATCTTGCTTTGTAATTTGATTTTCTGAAGCTAATTTTTGTCTGCCATGAGTGCTTTCTCCTCCCACAGGTATTGTAAGTGTTGATAATTTCTCTTCATCAATCATTGACATCATGGCACCAAAGAGACATGCTTCAAAGGATACCACAAAGAGCAACATGGGGGAGATAATTGAGAGTATGACAATTTACTTTCCAGTTTACTCAGACACTCAATTGTATGTATAAAAGGAATCATATATCACATGATAGAAGGTGAATGAAATTTTCTCAGCAAGAACCTTCAAAACAGATCTAGAGGAACGATAGGTGTATGTCAATGTCCAACGGTTAGGTATACACATGATTGCATGCAAATATCCGTCTTTTCCATGCGCATACATTGTCAGTTGGATACTATCCCATATATATCCAAATGCTATGACTCTCAATAGTACCAGTGGACAAAGGCTTGCTTCTTTTCTGGTAGCAAACTATCATATCATGTACCATTTTCCTGAGCTAGAATCGCTCATGGATTCATACTTCTATGTGAAAACCAAAAACACAAGCATGACTAAGGATATTGCTAAAGGTTGGGTGAAAGATCCAACAAAGTTTCGTTAGACACCCACCAACTCCTACAAGACAAAATATCTCAGGAGGGCCTATCATCTCTTGATAGTTTTATGTTGCAGAATCTACGACCAACAGAGCACCGAGACCTTTCCTAAAGGGCATACATTCTTACTGAACCAGGTTGTGAACGAAGGTAAACCATTCAACTAGTCAGTTTTGTTGGCTCAACAACTGTGGATCCATGTATCTAATGCCCTTATTCCCCCCAAGGGAGGGCAAGCTAGATTTTACATGTCTACCTATCTACTGGATGCATTCTGCAAACATAATTGTTATAGCACCGTTTACCACTCTTGGTAGATCTGATGCTTTGGTTATGGCCTAAGGCGACCCTTCCTTTCTAGACTTGGTCCCAAAATCTAAAAAACAATGTTTTATTTCCTATACGTTACTTTGCCCTGTGTTAAAAACGTGTATATGTTGGTCAGTATATACCCAACCTGCGTATATGTGTTAAAACACTTAAAAATAACAAATCTCCTTAATTTTGGGCAAAGTTTATGGGTTTTACCTGTTACCCACCTACTGTAGCCCGTGGCCCAACTGTTTCCCAACTAAAAAAACTAATTTTGAGAAGTATAAATAAACCTCCATGGAAAGGCCTAAAGGAGAAGAAGTGATGAGATATTGATATTATAGTTGATTGATCCCTGATTGAGTCTGAAGAAATCCCTGTGCCTCCTACACTCCCCAAGCTTTAGGAAACTCTTGTTTCCTATTTTGAGATATCCTTCATCCCTCTTGTGATATCCTTGTGTATGTTGATGGAGGAAGATTCCTGAGGCTGAGACAAGACGGGTTCGGAGGACGGTTCCGCTTGCAGCTGGAGGAAGACTCAGGTTGTAGTTTTCCACCTTTCTTGTAGCTTATATCAATAAAGAAATGTTGTTATGTTCCTGATATTTATTGTGTTTATGTATTGATCCATGTTGTGATTTGTTTATAAATCTTATATTAATGCATAATTGTTCATTTTCTTATATGATCTAACGTATATATCATGAATATGCTTTATGTTACTGCTATTGTATATGCTTTGCTTGGATAACTTACAGGTTTCAAAGGCATCGGAAGAAGCAGAGGGTTTGAACCCTGTGGTATCTATCCAAACATAGGACCTCTGGGTAAGGTCACTTCTTCCCAGTTTAGTAGTATAAGCATTTAAATTGTTTGTTTGCCCATTTCTTGCTATTTTTTGCCCTCCGCTCTATTGGGGTTTTCAACCCAAGACCCTAGGGTGTTCCTACTCGCAACAATAATTCATTCCCTGGCATGAATTGGACTTGGACATGATGGAAGCATGCCATGTATGTTTATTGCAAGCTTCTTTTGGAGTGTAGCCACATAGGAGTAATGGAGAAGCTAACTGATCACTTCCTCATTCCGTTGTACAAGTTGATCTTTGAGAAAGAGCCACCTTGCATGTTGCGTGGGGCAATGGAAGCAGTGTTGGAGATAACAGATTGGTTTTCCTCATCGGATGATGCTTTCCTCAGGGTGTCCGATGGACAAAGTATGTGGATATTTTAACTAAGTATGCCACTGATAAGTTAGTCATGCAAGAGGTTGTGTATCATATCTCCACAGGGTTGTTAGCAACTTTGGACAAGAAGAAGAAAGCACCTTGGCCAACTCTTCCTATGCAAATCAGATTATATGAGATCAAGAATCTGAAAATTCACGGATACCGAAGGAAAGGTGATAGAAAAGTTTTCATTCGGTACTCTGGAATTCAATCTATATGATCCCCAGAATGTTTGTAGAGACCACTATGCGAGGATTCATTTCCAGTGGCTAAGCGAGACCTTTCACTGGCCGAAGGAGGAACCATGGAAGAATTGTTACAATGCCTCCAAGTCCCACAAGCCGGTCAGTTTTGCAGGAACTTCAAAGGTTTCTCCACAAAAGGAAATCACTCCAAAGGAAACACTAATGGAAAAGCGCAACCCAGTGTGCGAGAAAGGAAAGAGGAAGGTTGTGCATAGTCCAGGGGGAGAGCGAATCCGCAAGATGAAAGCATACCCAGTCATAGTTAAAGCAGCCATAACATCGAAGAAGAAGAGGAAATAGAGTGTGCAAGAAGCATAACAGAAGTAGAGGGAAGAACAAGAGAAAAAAATATTGGAGGAAGAAAGGCAGAAGCAAGAAGAAGAAGAAAGGAGAAAAGTAATAACAAAAGAAACAACACAAAGACAAGATGAAGAACAAGAGCATAACCGATAGCTAGAGGAAGAGAGAAAACATATGCAGGACAAGGAACTCTCTCAAGACATTGAAGAATTAATCGAGATCTAAGACATGGAGGAGGAAATGAAGTTTCAGAACCAAGATGTTGATATGATGCCAAGTACATAGCAGGTCACCATTCAGTCTCCCCATCCCCCGACAGAGAAAGCTTCAAGTGAGGAAGAGGAAATTGTTCCTCTCAATGACAGTCTGGTTATGGACATGTATAGTATGACTTATGACGAGCTTCAGAAAAATATTGTACAATCAAGGAAGAAACATTTTCCGTACGACCTCGCATCTCCTGCATTCATCAGAGAAAGGGTGATCATGACAGACACCAGGAAGAATCCAGGCACCATTGCTGCAACCAACTTAGCCTTTAGAGGTGCTAAAAAGTCAAACACATACTATTTTATGGTTGAGAAAAAACAATTGTCAAAGAACTTGCAATATGATAGGCAAGAGGTTGAACAACTCTGAGTAGAGTTACAGAACACAACTCCCACATAGGTCTATTTGGAAGAACTGAAAGCAGTGATTCTCGGTGAAGTATCGACACAGGGAGATACCATGTAGAGTCCTTATGAGGATCTTTTTACAGTGCATAAGAAAGATGACCACTTGCATCGGTTGTAGTAGAAGTGTAAAGATTATGTCAAAACTCTCAAGGCTGTGCAATCAACTATTGACGCTGTGCATGAATGATCAATGCAATACAAAGGGGCACCACTTGAATTGGGAAAGAAGACAAAGGAAGAGATAGAGTTGGAGAAAGAAAAGGTTCAGATGCTCATCTAGAATAACAAACAACGCACCTCATTCATTGCCAATACTCAGGCTTGATATGCATGATTATACAACAAGCTAGACTTCTTGGTGAAATCGCACGGGATCCCATCAGTCGGCTCACTCACCGATACCAAACGTAGGAATCAAGCCAGGTAGGAGATTGAATAATACATGAAACATTTGAGACATATCACCATCAAGGAAGATCTTAAAGTAAATAGACAAAATATGCAGAAGTACATTGGTGGCCCTGTCCAAATCAATACAATGTTCGTCCTGCTCAAGAAGGAAACAAAGACTGGTTCCAAATCAGTGTACCTGGATGCCATGGAGGTTAGAGTTCGCTTCCAACCTAACACCACCGCACAGTTTGGGGATGTCATAACGCAATACAAAGCTTGGCACCGTTACATAACTGAGAAACATAAAGTGGAAGTTGATGAGTTGGAGCTTCCCTAAACTCAAGCTTAACTGTTTTGTCTTATTAGGCTATCTAGTTGGCTCTACCCAATTTTGTCTTATATGGGTACGAGTGTATTATAATATTATTTTGTAAGTGTAATTCCAAGTGTCAATATTGGAATGTGAAGGGTCATGATGTAATGAATGTAAAGAGTCATTTTGTAAGGAAGTTGAAGAGTCACGAGGGAAGTCCAAGAGTCATAAGGGGAAGTGAATAATCACCCATTTTTTTATAAATAGACCCTCATAACTTGTGTAAAGGGATTTTGGGAACCAAGATTTTGGCTAGGCTCAGGCTTAAAATCAGGAGCTTGGTAGTTTGTTAGAGCCTTGGCTTCTCCATAACATAGAGGGAGTATCCTTATTTGGAGGAGTAGGTGTTGACTTCATGTTCCACTATTGGGGCTATTGGTCCATCAATGGTATATGTATGGTTGGAATTTTCACTTAATAAAAGCTCAGAGTCGACACATTTTCATGCATATGTTGTGAATATAGTATGACTGTTCTTGTTATGTTTACAATGTATGTTATTTCACTTCGCTTATGCTTATTAACTATTTTGTTTGCATTAGTATGAATATTGTTGAATGCATGTTGTTGTATAATTTCATCACTTTTAACTTGTGAACTATTTTGCGGATTAGCTTTTTGATGTCTTTATGCTTGCGTGTTCCTTTCAAGCTGCGTACTATTATAGGCATCTAAGGGACTCACTAATTTTCCCTTCGTGTGTTAGAACCTTCATGCATTTCACTTGACCTTCGGCAGAGTCACACACTTGTTCCCACCAAAGTCACCATGCACCACTCTATGCATTATTACAACCAAGGAACATCATTAAAACCCACTACATCGGAAATCGAGCCGTATTCCTGATGGGACTCCTACACTAAATGGTGTGAGTTCTAATTGGGATTTCATATCGAGGAGATCCTCTAAATGTTGGCGGGTCCAACACTGTCAACATTTCTGGCGCTAGAAGGAGGTCTAGATGAAAAATTGAACCCATGAAGTCTGTTTGAAATTTCCATATTTTTAATGGCTTGTTCCCAAATCTTAACCCTGGCATGTTTTTCTAGAACCACAAATATGAAAGTTCCTATGGGAATAATCAACAAATTTTCAAATCTGAAATTCGATGGTGAGGGTGGAATAACCATTCTCGAGCACACTGCTCATTTTTTTGAATTTTGCACAAAACATAATATCCATTGTGAGGATATTGCGTGCAAGTTTTTCATACTCACATTAGAAGCACGTGTAAAGGAATGGTGTTACACATTGCCTGTCACTTCCATTCACTCATTCGAACATCTTGTCAAGGAGCTTTACCACGCCTTTGACATATATGATTACAAATATGTTTTCAAAAAAATCACGTAATTGCAAAAAGAACTTGATGAATCTCTTAATGATTTCCATGATCATTTCATTCATTTTTTCTTTGAATTTCCAAAGATGATATTGATTTGAATTTAATGAAAGAGAAGTTAGAATTTCTTGTTCATATTTTGATGAATCCACAAGAGTATGAGTATTTCGAAAGTCTCCCAATATACCTTGGTTATGCAGATCCTAAGTTTGTGGCGAAGCAAGTTGTTGTCCCAAGTGACTCTTCATACTCTCCTCATCAAACAAATCCATTTCATAGGTTGAGGTGGGAGAACTTGAGAGTTAATTCACTGATTTACCACCATCTTCTCCCACCCCACATACTCAGAATTTTAGCGCAGGTTTGGACTGCGAATTTGGTGTTTGCGATGATGTGTTATCACCTCGTCCTCCTTCCGTTGATTCCTTTGGTCCTCCTAATTGTGAGTATTTTGTGTCACCTGTTTCAATTGTTTCTTTTGATGTTCATGATGATCAATTTAAGGATGCAGTTAGTGTTGAGTAACAAACCTGCGATATCATTTACGATGACTATGTGTGGGAGTCTATCTCTGGACAAGAATCTGCAAAGAAGGTTGGTTTCTCTCCTTCCACGCCTCTCCCTCATTATTTTGACATATTCCATGATTATGTCATTCCTGTTGAATATTTCCAAAAATTAGTTTCTTATGATGTTATTTTCGGTCACACTCAAAACTCTTGGAATGTTAGTTTTACACCTGAATGCGTAGAGGAAAAATCTTTTCTTCTTGATCCCTCCAGTCCATCATATGATCATTGTGAAGAATTAAAGAGTGAAATTTCTTTCTTTCAATCTTCCCCTCTTTACAATTCATCAAATCATGAGGATGACCCTGTTTTCAATCTTAAACTTTCTAATCATGGCTGTCATTATCTTTCCATTGATTCATCTGGTCACGACTCTGATTTTCTATTGTTGATCTTTCCAAGCCGCCAATTTTTGATGATGTACCTTATGATGTTTTGGAATTTCCGCCAGCAGTCGAGGCATTTCATCTCGAGATGATGGTCAGGTTCTCGCAGTCTTGAGATTAGTTCCAATTCTGATTAGAACAATTTTGTATATTTTAAGGCTCCTCATCATTCCTCTGCACAAATTGAAAATTAGTATGTATCTTGAATTTCACATCTTCCATTATTTTTCCAAGATCCCATCGCTCAATCAGTAGAGGAGTCATAACTGGTGAGCTCTGTTGCAAACACAAGTTTTCTTCTTTCTTTATGTTCGTCCAGTTTGGAAGTTTGAAAGCTTGTTCTTGCTTTTCATATTGTCGCAGTGTGTTTGAACACCAAAATACTTCTGCAAAGTGTTTTGCATGTGATTTTATTTTGTATTTCTCTACGTGTACTTTCAAAATTTGAATTTTACAGTATGTGTTGGGTAATTTAACTGACTTTTAAATTACTTATATTTATATGTCAATCCGGGTACGTGATCTTGCGAAGTTCACTACACCATATGTGCTAGGAGATTAGCTTTCAGTATTTATGCATAACTGAAATGAATTGGAAACTTCAAAAGGAAATTAGATTCTTTATTATAAACTATAAAAGTACTATGTTCTTTGAAAATCAATTAGCGTTAAACTAGAAAAAAACATAGAGATTATTGATCTAAGAAAACATGAGATTTTACCCTATGAAAGCATGGATATTTTGTTCTAAAACTTACAAACTTTAATCTATGAAATCATGAAAATTTTATTCTAAGAAAGCATAAGCATTTAATCTATAGAAAGCATGAGTTTTTAATCTATAATAAGCATAAAGAATTAATCTATGTAAAACAAACTATGCATGAGAATATGAAAGAAATGGAAAACATTATATTATTCTCAAAGATCTCTGGGGGCCCTCCTCAGGACTGTGAAGTGTTTGAAAACTCAGATCAAGAGAAGATGTTTAAATCACCAATTTCATTCAGAGCTGCGCCATAATAAAAAAATTACACTCAATGGAAAAAAATAGAGTTCTCCTTCAATCAGCAGCAACAATTAAAATTAAGATCATCCTTGACATCTACCCTCTCCTCTCATGAAAGGGATTGAAATTTATAGGTCTCTGAAGCAACAACAGACTTAGAGTTTTATTGCTACAATTCTGGTCATGGGATCTTTATAGATCAATTTGAAAATAAAATAAAATCAAATTTCATATATTTTTGGATCAAATACCAACCCAAATATGATCAAACTTATCTCTATGCCACGAATTTGCTAAAGAACAACTCGTTCTGGCCTCTTTGTTGACTGTGCATTGAATGACGAATTGGAAAACCGTTTATCCACGTAATCTACAAAATAAGGCTCCAAAGAACCTCAAAAATATCTCAAATGGTAATGAATTTCAGAAAACTGCTCATGAAGAACCTAATTGGGCCCGTGCTAAAAAAACCCATGCTTTCGTTTTCATTTGCTCAGAAAACACATTTGCAGTTGAATGGTAAAAAATGTTGTGTTTTTCCTTTGATCTTTTGCTGGAGGTCCACACGTGCGAGATGGGTGGAGTTTGACCAGTACAAACCCATATTGGAGCTTCTAGAAACCAATTCCAAGTGTCATATTTCCTTCTAGATTGGTGCTACTACCTCAACCATGGAGATAGCTATGAAAACTTGACTAAACTGCAAAAACTTGAACTGTCAAACTATCATTAGTAAAACCATGCATAATTCTCCTTAATCTACTAAAAATAAAGGAAAACGATGTTAACTAACCACTTAGACATATAGAGACACATCATGAATAATTATTGTAAAAATGTTGGCAAGTGAGAGAAATGGTGAAATGGATGGTTGGAAGTAATGGCTTAATGAATAACAAAGACAAGTGAGAATGATGACAAATTAGTGACCCAACATCTCCCCCACATTGAGATCTTTGCATGTCCTCATGAAAATAACAAAATTTGATCAACATATTTGTTCCAGAATGTATCTTTTGGGAATGACTTAGCTTTCTTACACCATTTCTTAGCAAACTTGAATAGTTGTCTAGTATGCTTTGTCACATAAATTTGTTGCGTATTCTGCCACTGACCAAGGCATTGATTGAGCTATTAGAGTGACAAGAGTGCTTCTTTGTTGCACTGAATGGTGGATATCATTTCTCAACCTTTTTGCTACATTCTCCATCTTCTAGTTTTGCTAGGCCACTACTCAAAGTTCATCAACCTGTGATTTCACTTCAGAATTTGGAGGCTGCTAGAAAATGTCAAATTGTGCAACTTAACACATTTTAACTTGTTCAATGAAGAAACATACAAAAATAATAGAATTATGGACATCTAACTTAGAAGTCTAGTTCTTGTAACATTGTTTCTCATGTAACACTTGTATGCACAAATGACAATATTATTGATATGAATGGATGGATGGAGTGGCTTTATGAAGTCAAGAAAAAGGATCAAAACCAAGTCAACAAGGTAAAAAAAACAAATGAATTCTTCACCCTTGTAGCCTGCTCATCATTTGAAAAACGGGATATCATGAGATATAATAGGTTTTAATGGGTTATGATAGATTCAGAAAGGCCATACAACATAAGTGAGATATATTTTCAATGTCCATATATTCTATGTTCTGTAGTTTACTTCAAAGAAACAAATAAAATGTTACCTTTATTTTTTCTTTTTCTTTTGACAATATCTTTACAAAATTGGTCTTTGATGTAAGTGGCCTTGATGTTGTTGATCATCATGTTGCTGAAGCTTTTTTATACTTGATATATGATGCTGGACTTAATGTTCAAGTGTATAAATGTGTCTCTTTCCAAAAACCTCAAACCATTCCAATACTTCATTCTCAAAGGTAAATGAAATCTGTAGTACAACTAAATTATAATACCCATGAAATGATCCAGTAGCCCTCATTTGAAAATTAGAAGATAATTAATGAAGTGCATCATTCAACTACCCATTCAACTTCTAATTATGCCATACCTCCAGTCTTCAAAGTAATCAAAGCTTGGTCCTCAAGACTTGTTGCTTGATTGCCTTCAATTGCTAGAAAAAGTATCTTGATGTCGACATCTCTTCTAACTTTTGATGTGACAACCTGCCTTAATGCCTCATGAACAAAAAATTGTATTCACTTGAATAATTTCCAAGCCTCTTCTAGGCATCTTACAAAACCATAAGCATAGGTTGTATTATGGTTTCATATTCTTGATTTTACTAGCCTTATTGATTCCATAATCAACTTTTAGCAAGAAAAACTTGCCAAGTTGCTTCTTGAAATTGTCTTCATTTCCCAACTTTTGAATTCATCTATTGCAGCCTTGTATGCTGAGTTTATATTGCTGTCATAAATATTTCTTTTTGAACAGAGGAAAATTTAATCAAAATGAGTAAAAGTGAAAGGGATGGTTGATGGTATGAGTGGTTTGCAAAATGAAAGATATGGTGGCTAATAATGGTTGATGAAAAAGTGGTTATTCATCATATTTTCCTAAATCTTTAATAAACTAAAAATCCTTATGCAAGTTTTTACCTCAAGTTTACCTTTTGAAGAACTTGAAATGTTGAAGTAGGGGTTGTAGATGTTGGAATAAAACCATTCTACCAGCAAATAAATTCTTGAATCTTGAGCTTTTGAAAATTCTGAAAATGACTTATCATGCCATCCAATATTGCACAAAAACATATGCCACGAACTTATTTTAAGGCCAAATTGAGTGCTTCAAAAGGGAAATGGTGTATTTTTACCTTTTTTACCGCCACATGCCTTCAAAATCCCATTTTGATGAAGAAAATGTGTTGCTGTGAAAAAATACTAAATGTTGTCTTGATGTGTGCACAATGGTGAAAAATGAAAATCTGCCTTAAAAACCCACTTGAAATGCCCTTAAAAATTACTATTTTTTGAATTCTTCCCGTGTCTTACTAGTAGCTCATAATTTTTTATTTCTGCTCCAATCTCTTGCAATATTTGTGCCAAAACTACCCTGGAACAAGCTGTTATAGCTAAAAAAAATAGGATGCTACAACAATAGTTGCAAAAAATGAAACTTTCCGTAACTGTTGTAGAAAATGTCATTTTTTGTAGAAAGTTGTTTTCTCTGAGTTTGATTTGGATTGTGTACTACATGCTGAAATAGAAACCATAAAACATAATCATTGATTGAAATACACCCAATTTTATTGATTTTCTTGAAAAGGAAATGAATGAAGAAGAGTTATAGTGGTGCCATCATGCTGCTATTGAATGACAGAAAGATGAACATGCTGCTAAAAGAGATCAATAAAATATACTGTTGCAAGTTGTTGTTGATTCCATAAAACCATATAGTCTTAATCAAAACCAAAATTCATGGTACAATTATTACCATGCGAATGAATGTGCTGAAGTCGAGCATGGAAATAAATCATTAGATTATAGATCAATGATGAAAATTGTTAACCAATGAGAGACAACTCACTGATAATGTAAATGAGTGTCAAGGTACTTGAGTTCATCTTGACAGGGAAAAATGAATGTGTTGAAGTCAAGTCACTTGCAAGATCTACCAATCAAGAGACATTGTTGTATTCCCATTGTTGTCAATGAGGAGGCTTTCCATTAATGTATGCAAGTTCCAAGACACTCCAAATAATCTATGATATTGATCCCAGATAAGGTGTTGAGGTCGATGGGACAATATCTGTTGGAAGATGGGCCTTAAGGAATCCCACATCAACCAACTCGAGCATAGAACCAAAAAGTGATTTGAAGAACCATAATAAAATATAGAAACCATCATAAAATTGTAGAATTTATTATGAACATTGCTTGCCAGTTGCCTGGTTTTCAAGCAAAGCTCATGTCCAATTGTGCCAACAAGATGGTTTTCACAATAAGACTTATTTTTCTCTTTAATTTATTTATTTTATGTCCTACTCTACTTGAAAAAGAAATATCATTCAAGTATATGAATACTTCCAATGGAACCATGTGTGTAACAAGAAGATAGATAAACTCATATGCATGTTTGAAATCTACTCTTTGATATGTACTAGTATATGAGACACCAACTGCCTTGATTGAGATGATATCGGAAAATATTGAAGAATTGAGCACTGGGATCTGATGACTGTCTTGAACCAATATTCATTGTAATCTTGTCTTCCTGCTATCATGCCATGCAAGTCTTCAGAGAGGTGATCTCCATTCATAGAATTTGGTGAGAGGCATGAAAGAAACTTTTCAATCTCAGGTCCCAACAACTACTCTTTATCAACATGCATCCATGATTCTTGGACATCATTTGAATCTTCTTCTTCTGGTTGTTGTTCTTCAATGGCAGCTGGAGAATCATTTGTAGTACCTTGAAATCGTAAGTGGATTGAGGTTTTTTATTATTCGGGATCTGAAATGGTTGTGCAGGTAGTTGAGTGGGATGGATCTTTGGGGTGTTTGTGTGGTTGGAAATGAGAAAGGTTGAATTGAGGTCAACTGATGGTGAAACTGATGTTGTGGTGGAGGTGAAGGTATGTGATTGTACAAATTTGGGCTCATTACTTCTAATTTGATTCTCATTTGTTTACATGTTTTGATTATTTTTATGTAGAGTGAATTTGTTAGTCATTATGCCAACAAGTCTAAAGCCTTGTTGTCAACTTGACAAAATTGAAGTCTTAATGCACTTATCTAGAGGATTTGTAAATCATTTATGAAGAATCAGCTCGGAGAGCAATGACTGCAGCCAAGCAAGTCAAGTTGGATGTTAACTCCAAGTCTTGTCCCTAACTTTTAGGAGGACTGTTGGGTCCTCAAATTGTATAAATAAGAGGGCTTGAGACCTCATTTCAGTTAGTCCTAGTTGATAGTCTAGTCATTTCGTAGCAGCTAGTTAGTCAATAAGCCAGTTTTGGCATGACATTAGATTTTTGATTATGAATAAAAGCAAGCAGTTTTGGATCAGATTCTAAGTTTTTAAAGGATCTGAGAGCTCATATCAATATTGAGCATTTCGGCATTTGAGTATAGCTGCATTTCCTGTAGAAGTTAAACTTATTAGCCTGAGGCATTACTTAGATCCATTCATGCACTTTTATAATTAGCATTACATTCCACTTGCATGATCACATACATGTCACAGGTAGCTCAGGTTGAAGCATTCTCTTGGTGACACTCATCATTTGATCACTCCATTCTTCCTTGCTTGGTCACTTTCTTGACCTCTGTTCTCATGCAACTTCTAGGCTAGCGTTGGACGCTTGTAGCCAATCATCCTGTAGAAGATACAAGTAAGTGCAGACATGTGTGAATTGAGGTTGGATGGATGCTTATTAAACCTGGGATCCTAATAAGACTTAATGTACAAAAACATGTCTTTTATGATGCAAGTAGGTATGTTGAGTAGTAGGATAGGATTCTTTGCTTTGGGGTAGGTTTGCTTTGATTTGAGGAAAGCTTTGATTGAAGAGAGTATGAATGAGCCCTGAGGTGACCAAGTGAAGCTGATAGGTGGAACTGTTGTAAGGTGGAGTTGTAGCATTATTGCTACAATATGGTATGGAACATTGATATTGGTATTGAGGATAGTGAGGAAAATCTTGAGGATACGGTGGATTTCTTTTGTAAGGCCCTTTCCAACCTTGTTGCCAAGATTGGCTTTGAGGTTGGGATTGAGGTGGCCAAGGTTTCCAAGGTTGGTTTTGAGGTTGGGATTGAGATTTCAAAGCTTTCCAAGGCAAGGGTGTTTTCCAATTACTTTGAGATTCTTGTGCAGAATATAAATGAAGCAACAATCTCAACTTTTTGCTTGTTTTTCATTCTTAGCATATCAATTTTTTCATTTAAATTACCAAAAATGTCTACCAAATTGTTAAGTTTAGCTTGACTTAACAACACTAATGTTGACTTACTTACTCTTTTCATAACTGGATCATGAGGGGATCTTCCATACTTTGCTTTTCCTCTTGATATGTTTTTGCATAGTTCACAAATCTCTTGAAATGAAAATTGAGAGACATCTCCTTTTCCCACTAGGTTAAGAAGATCAATAGATTGATCCCTTATAGCTTTTAGTAGGCAAGTTTTTAATGTGTCTGATCCTAAATTATGCAATTTAGATCTTTTGACATTATAAGCAAATCTCCCCACTAAATCTTCTAGGATTTCATCCTCTTTATGGTTCATCTTAAAGAATTCATTTCTAAGGTTATGTTGCATGCAATAATCTTTATATTTTTCCAAAAATACCCTTTTCATATCATCCCATGTCCTTATAGAATTTGTTCTTAAATTCATGAGCCATATAAGAGCTCTATCCTTCAATTTTGTCGGAAATAGATTCAATTTTTGAATGTGTAATGAGTAGCCATAAGATCTACAAGTTATTTCAAATTTGAAAAGAAATGTTTCCGGTGTTGGGTGTGGAGCTTGATTATCTTCTTTATTCAGAGGTATCACTGCATTGGACGCTAGTTCGTAATGTGGTGGCAATGCCACCCATAATATTTGTGCTACAAGGGGGGTCTGGGAGGGGGGGCAACGATCTTTAGGAGCCCCTCCCTAGTAGGGGATCAGGGGCAACGCCCCTGAAGCTAAAAATAGATGTAAAATTTCCTTGTAAAATGTTGTAATTTCGTAGTCAATCTGGGCCATTCATTAGGTGGAGATATGACGGTAGAAGTTATGTTTAATTTAGGGGTTTTTGCCCCAGAAGGCAACCCCTCGCTATATATGAGGGAATTGTATTGTGTCTATGTAGATCTATATTCTGAGTGAGAAAGAGAGAGGATATTGTGTGAGAGCGAAGAAGGAATTACAGCGGATCTTCTGTAGGTTGTATCTCTTTAGTTTGCTAGATAATATAAAAGGAAGGACTGGCTATTTCTCCATGGATGTAGCCCAAATTGGGTGAACCATGTATATCTGTGTTTCTCTTGTTTTATGCGTTTTCTATGTTTATATTTCTACAATATTTTATGTGTTCCATTGCTCTGTAATATATAATTTTCTAACAACTGGTATTAGAGCTAAAGGTCTATTTGGTTGATAAACTCGCAGGAGAGAAGGGTTCCTGGTTCGAGTGGGAGTAATGGCAGAAGATGGTAGGTTTAGGGTCGAAAAATTTAACGGCCAAAACTACCAGATATGGAAGATGTAGATGGAATATTATTTGTACTAGAAAGATCTGTACCAACCATTGAGCGGAAAGAAAAAGAAGCCGATGAGTATGACAAACACAAAATGGAATATTTTCGACAGAAAGGAACTTGGAACAATATGGCTGTGCCTAGTGGCGTCAATAGTGTTTAATATTTCAAAGGAAATGACAACATAGGGCTTAATGTCGGCATTGGCCAAACTCTATGAAAAACCCTTGGCCTCAAATAAGGTATTTCTTATGAAGCGTTTATTTAATATGAAGATGTCAAAAGGTGGATCTATTACTGATCATTTAAATGAATTTTATACAATTACCAGTCATTTAAGTTCTGTACGGGTAACTTTTGATGATGAAGTTAGGGCTTCGTTATTTCTGTGCTCATTGCCAGAAAGTTGGAATGGTTTAGTTATGGCCATTAGTAACTCTGTCTCTGGATATAGTACTTTAAAGTTTGATGATGTTGTTGGTGCAATCCTTAGTGAGGAAATGCGATGGAAAAGCTCCGGTGAGACATCAGGTAATTCATTGAATGCAGAGACTAGGGGAAGAAAAATGGAAATAGGAAAGAGCCCAGGATACCGTAGTAAGTCAAGGAAAGACAGATCCAAGTCCAGATCGGGGATAGTGTGCTAGAAATGTGGGAAGAAAGGACATTTGAAGAAAGACTGCAGGTCTCGGAAGGGAGAAGAAGAAGACATGCAACAAGAAAACAATCATGAAGTGAATGTGATAGGTGATGTGTTGAAAGATGCTTTGATTATTTCATTAGAAAATATTATTGATGCCTAGGAAATAGATTCAAGGGCCTCTGATAGGTGATGTGTTGAAAGATGCTTTGATTATTTCATTAGAAAATATTATTGATGCCTAGGTGATAGATTCAGGGGCCTCATTCCATGCCACACCTAATAGGAAACATTTTCATGATTATGTTCAAGGAGATTTTGGATAGGTTCAATTGGGTGATTATAAACCTTGTAAAATCATTGGAATGGGTACAATTGTCATAAAACAACAGAGTGAAAATCAATGGATATTGAAGGAGGTAAGGCATGTTCCAGATATGAAGAAAAATATAATTTCTACAGGGCAATTGGGAGGTGAAGGTTGTGTGACTACTTTTACAGATAAAACCTGGAAGGTCACTAAAGGAGCCCTGGTAATAGCAAAAGGAGAAAAGGTTGGTACATTGTATTTATGCAATGGTATTTCTAATTCTGTTAAATCTTTAACCTCTACAGGAGAAGATACAACATTGTGGCATCATAAGCTCGGGCACATGAAGGAGAAGGGGATTAAGCTTCTTCACTCAAGAAATTTGTTGCCAGGTTTGAAGCATGTTGATTTAAAATTCTGTGAGAATTGTGTTTATGGAAAACAGAAGAGAGTCAGATTCCTTAGAGTTGGGAAAGAAAAAAAGAGCGAAAAATTAGAGCTTGTGCATACAGATGTATGGGGAACTGCTCAGGTATCATTTGTCGGTGGCTCTCATTATTATGTTACTTTTATTGATTATTCAACTAGAAAAACCTGGATTTATTGTATTTGGAATAAATCTGATGTATTTGATACTTTCAAGAAATGGAAAGCTTTGGTTGAAAATGAGACAGGAAAAAGGTTGAAGTGTCTTAGATCAGACAATGGAGGTGAATATTGCAACAAAGAATTTGATAGGTATTGTTTAGAGAATGGATTTTGCAGAGAGAAGACAGTTCCAGGAGCACCACAGGAAAATGGTGTGTCAGAAAGGATGAACAAGACAATCATGGAGCATGCAAGGTACATGAGATTGCATGTAGGATTTCCTTTACAATTTTGGGCAGATGTTGTAGATACTGCTATTTATATAATAAACAGAGGGCCTTCAAGTTCCTTGGATGGTGGTATTCCAGAGGAGGCATGGCAGGTAATAAGGTAAACTACTCATTTTTAAAAACTTTTGGTTGTGAAGCCTTTGTCCACATTAATAAAGAAATAGAACAAAGCTTGAGGCAAAATCAAAGAAATGTACCTTTATTGGATATGGTGTTAATGATTTTGGTTATCACTTTTATGATTATGAAAAGCACAAAATCATTAGGAGCAGAGATGTCATATTCAATTAAAATGTTTTGTATAAGGATCAGTTGCAGGAAAAGAAATAGGAAAAAGAAAACAGAGAATACACAATGTTTGATGAGATCATATAAAAAGTAATGGTGCCTGAAAATCATAATGATCAACAACCAGTACAACAACATCAACCACAACAACAAGAAGCACCTCAAACACCTGAAATTGGTGTTAGAAGATCTACCAGGATAAGTAGAACCCCTGAACGATATTCTCCTTCATTATATTATGTATTGTTGACTAATTCCGGTGAACTAGAATGTTATGAAGAAGCAGTGCAGGTAGAAACTAGGAAGAAGTGGGAGCAAGCCATGAAAGAAGAGATGGACTCCTTAGCACATAATGGGACTTGGGACTTAGTTAGGTTGCATGTAGATAAAACAACATTGCAAAATAAATGGGTTTACAGGTTGAAGGAAGAAGATGGAAGTAGAAAAAGGTATAAAGCTAGACTTGTGGTGAAGGGGTTTGCACAGAAAAAGGGTATAGAATTTGATGATATATTTTCTCCTGTTGTTAAAATGATGTCAATTATAACTATTTTAAGTCTAGTAGTAGTTGAAGATTTGCATCTTGAGCAGCTAGATGTAAAGACAACCTTTCTCCATGGGGATTTGGAGGAAGATATATATATGCAACAACCACAAGGATATGAGGTAAAAGGGAAGGAGAAACTAGTGTGAAGGTTGAAGAAGAGCTTGTATGGATTAAAACAGGCTCCAAGGCAGTGGTATCTAAAATTTGACAAGTTTATGTTTGAACAAGGTTATACTAGATGTCACTCTAATCATTGTGTTTATCTCAAAAGGCAAAATGATGGCAGCTATATTATATTGTTATTCTATGTAGATGACATGCTTGTTGTAGATTCTAACATGCAGGAAATAAATGTGCTCAAAAGAAAATTGGCAAACTCATTTGCAATGAAGGATTTGGGTGTTGCAAAACAAATCCTTGGTATGAGAATAACTAGAGACAGGAAGTATCGAAAATTAACATTGTCTCAGAGTCAGTACATATAAAAGGTGTTGAAAAGATTTAATATGCAGAATGCAAAACCAGTTAGTATACCTTTGGCTAACCATTTCAAACTAAGTAAGGAGGTGTGTCCCAAGACTTAGGAATAAATGGCTTATATGTCTAAAGTTCCATATGCATCAACAATTGGAAGCTTAATGTATGCAATGGTCTGCACAAGGCTTAATATTGCACATGCAGTGGGAGTTGTAAGCATGTACATGAACAATCCAGGAAAAGAACATTGGATGGTGGTGAAGTGGATTCTCAGGTATTTGAGAGGCACCACAAATCAAGAATTATGCTTTGGTGGTTCAAACATTGCTCTACAGGGATATGTTGATGCAGATATGGCGGGTGATAGAGATAATAGGAGGAGCACAACAAGGTATGTGTTTACTGTAGGTGGAACAACTGTCAGTTGGGTTTCAAAACTACAAAGTGTTTTTGCACTCTCAGCAACAGAAGCAGAGTATGTTGTTGCTACAAAGGCTAGTAAAGAAATGATTTGGTTACAAATGTTTCTGGATGAAGTGGGTAAGAAGCAGGAGTTAGGTAGGTTATACAGTGACAGCTAAAGTGCCATACACCTTGAAAAGAACTCTACATTTTATTCCAAGACAAAACATATACAACTCAAGTATCATTTCATATGGTCAACGTTGGAAGACAGACAATTGAAGCTGGAAAAGATACACACTTTCCAGAATCCTGCAGATATGTTAACAAAAGTTGTAACCAGGGAGAAACTGAGATTTTGCTCAGTTTCAATTGATCTTCAAGTATGATGATGAAGATGAGAAACAACCAAGTCTAAAGTGGAGTCATTGTCCATCAAATGAAGCAATGGTGGAGTTGCTATAATCAGTCTCCAAGTGGGATATTGTTGGGTGTGGAGCCTGATTATCTTCTTTATTCAGAGGTATCACCAGATTAGACCCTAGTTTGTAATGTGGCCGCAACACTGCCCATAATATTTGTGCTATAAGGGGGGTCCAGGGGGTGTGACAACAACCTTTAAGAGCCCCCCCTCGTGGGCGATTGGGGGCAGCGCCCCCGAAGCTAAAAATAGATGTAAAATTGCCTTGTAAAATGTTGTAATTTTGTAGTCAATTTGGGCTGTTCATTAGGCGGATATCTAACGGTAGAAGTTATGTTTAATTTGGGGTTTTTCCCCTAGAAGGAAACCCATTGCTATATATGAGGGAATTGTATTGCATCTATGTAGATCTGTATTCTAAGTGAGAAAGAGAGAGGAGATTGTGTGAGAGAGAAGAGGGGATTATAGCGGATTTGCTGTAGGTTGTATCTCTTTAGTTTGCTGGATAATATAAAAGGAAGGATTGGTTGTTTCTCCGTGGATGTAGCCCAAATTGGGTGAACCACGTATATCTGCGTCTTTCTTGTTTTATGTGTTTTCTATGTTTATATTTCTGCAATATTTTATGTGTTCCATTGCTCTGTAATATATAATTTTCTAACATCCAGGTCTTCTGATCTTATACCTTTGAATTTAGGAAGTACAGATGGAGGGATGTTCTTCATATGAACATTGATATTAGTTTCTTGAATGGGAAATCCAGAAGGATCGTCCTCATTGTCATCATCTCCAGTAATTTCTTCAACTTCTTTTTTTACCTCTTCTTCTACTTGCAAAAATATGAATTCATGATGTGGATCTTACTGCACCACGTGATTTAGTGGGGGTGGTAGGCGATTGAAGTTTTTATTTTTATTTTTATTTTTTAATGAATCTACCTCTAGAATGTACTAAAATGAGATTAGTCTTATGCAACTAAATGGATGCAACTAAGAATGAGATGTAATTGAAAGCTAATGCCTATGTGTACTTCCTTGACAATGACACAAAAATGTTGGGTAATTTAATTGACAGTTAAATTACTTGCATTTATATGTCAATATGGGTACATGAGCTTGCGAAGTACACTACACTGTATGTGCTAGGAAATTAGCTTTCAATATTTATGCATAACTGAAATGAATTGGAAAATTCAAAAGGAAATTAGATTCTTTAAAATAAAATATGAAAGTACTAAGTTCTTTGAAAGGCAATTAATGTTAAACTAGAAAAAAAAAACATAAATATTATTGATCTAAGAAAACATGAGATTTTACCCTATGAAAGCATGGAGATTTTGTTCTAAAACTTACAAACTTTAATCTATGGAATCATGAATGTTTTAATGTAAGAAATAATGAGCATTTAATCTATGGAAATCACGAGTTTTTAATTTATGATAAGCATAAAATTTAATCTATGTAAAACAAACCATGCATGAGAATATGAAAGAAATGGAAAATATCTATACTATTCTCACAGATCTCCAGGGGTCCCTCCTGAGGACTACGAGGTGTTGAAAACTTAGATCAAGAGAAGAGATTTAAATCACCAATTTCATTCAGAGTTGCGCCATATTAAAAAAATTTCATTCAATGGAAAAAAATAGAGTTCTTCTCCTTCAATTAGCAGCAACAATTACAAATTAAGATCATCCTTGACATCTCCCCTCTCATCTCATCAAAGGGATTGAAATTTATAGATCTCTGAAGCAACAACAAACTTAGAGTTTTATTGCTACAATTCTGGTCATGGGATCTTTATAGATCAGTTTGAAAATCAAATCAAATCAAATTTCATGGATTTTTGGATCAAAGATCAACCCAGATCTGATCAAACTTATCTCTATGCCATGAATTTGCTAAATAACAACTCGTTCTGGCCTCTTTGTTGACTGTGCATTGAATGACGAATTGGAAAACCATTTATCCGCATAATCTACAAAATAAGGATCTAAAGAACCTCGAAAATCTCTCAAATGGTAACAAATTTGAGAACACTGATCATTGAGAACCTAATTGGGACCGTTAACCCATGTTTTTGTTTTCCAAAATTCGTTTTCATTTGATTAGAAAATGCGTTTGCAGTTGAATGGTAAAAAATGTTGCGTTTTTCCTTTGATCTTTTGCTAGAGGTCCACACGTGCGAGCTAGGTGGAGTTTGACCAGTACAAATCCATATTGGAGCTTCTAGAAACCAATTCCAAGTGTCGGATTTCATTCTAGAGTGGTGATACTACCTCAACCATGGAGATAGCTACCGAAACTTGAACTGTCAAACTATCATTAGTAAAACCATTCATAATTCTCCTTAATCTACTAAAATTAAAGAAAAATGATGTTAATTAACCACTTAGACATATAGAGACACATCATGAAGAATTATGGTAAAAATGGTGGCAAGTGAGTGAAATGGTGCAATGGATGGTTGGAAGTAATGGCTTAATGAATGACAAAGACAAGTGAGAATGATGAAAAATCAGTGGACCAACAGTATGTATCACTTTATCTTTTTTTGTTTGTTGCTATCGTTGAATATCTTTCTTGATATGCATTCCCTTGCCCATATAGGCCAGTCGATGCATCGGTGGTTACACTAGAAGTTTCATTTTACGTAGGTCTGGCCTATTCTCGGTTAGTGTAAGAGTAGAGGTGGTTTGTTATTTTCTTTATTTTGCTTTGATTTACTTTTTGCACCGCTCTTTTCATTTCTTTTCGGTTATAGTATAGCTTGCGCATGAGATCATGTTTGGTTTCCGAAGCAAGCATGGTGAATTTTAAGAGGAAGTTGTGCTACTATCAACGCTTGGTTATCTGTTTATTACCTCTCTTTGCACGAATATTACATATTTTAGTCTATGATACATTGATGGAAAATACGTTCTTTATTATGCAACCAACTCACGAAATAAAAGAAAAGATAGATCAACAACTTCAAAATCAGCCTCTTCGAGGGGGCAACCTCCTTTACATTACACAAATGAAGAATTCTTGGATGATTCAAATAAAAAAACCTCCTTTCTATATATAGGAGTCTAAGGGGCCGCAATATAATCAAAACCGACATAACAATAATAATGTAAGGGCACAATAATAACAATAGTGGGCTTCTATGGGGCACAACAATAATAATAAGGGGGCTATACTACTAACAATGAGGGAATACACTAGTATTATAGGGACCTAACATGTCCCTCTCCTTAAAAAAAGGTGTTGTCTTGAATGCTTGAGTTGTTCTAGATGCTTCTGTATAAAATTCTCTTCCTCCCATGTGGAATCTTCCACGAGTAAGTTCTTCCACTTGATGAGATACTCTGAAATTGATCGATTTCGTAGCTTTTGAGTTCTTGTTTCTGTGACTGCTTAAGGTTTCAATATGATTTTTCCTTCCTTGTCAAGTTCTGGCAATATTGTTTGAACTGGGAGCTTATCACTTATAACCTTCTTTATGCATGAAACATAGAAAACTGGGTGTACTCAGGAAGATGTAAGAAGATCCAATTTGTATGCCATAGTACCAATCTTTATAACACCTTGTAAGGACCATAATAGTTTGGTGATAATTTATTATCCTTCTTAGCTTGCTTGAGGGACATTTGTTTGTATGGTTGTAGCTGTAAAAATACCTAGTCACCCACATCAAAACTTCTTTCGTTGAGATGTTGATATGCTTGTTGTTTCATTCTATTCTGTGCCAAAGTGAGGTTATCCTTTAAGAGTTGGAGAACTTATTGTTGATGCTCGATGTGATCTTCCAGTGCTTGAATGTTATAATTTTATATTAAAGATGATGTGATGGATGGTGGATGATATCCAAAAAGTGACATAAATGGCGTCATTTTTGTTGCAGTATGTAAGGAAGTGTTATACCACCATTCAGCCAGAGGTAACCACTTGACCCATTATCTCTGTTTATTAGATACAAAGCAACAAAGATATCCTTCCAAACATTTGTTCACTATCTCAGTTTGCCCATCCGATTGAGGATGATAAGATGAGCTATGAACTAATTGAGTACCCAGACAAGAAAATAATTCTGTCCAAAAATTTACAGTGAAAATAGGATCTCTGTCTCTTACAATAGTCTTTGGGTTTCCATGTAGCTTTTGAATTGTTTCCTTAAATGCAGTAGCAATTGTACTGGATTTAAATGGATGAGATAATGAAAAAAAGTGTGCATACTTGGTAAGTCTATCAACTACCACCATGATGACACTCTTTCCTTTGGACTTGGGTAAACCTGTAATAAAATCAATTGAAACCTCCTCCCAACGTTGACTTGGAATGGATAAAGGTTTTAATAGACTCGGGGTCTTAATTGTCTCAACTTTATTTTGTTGGAAAAATAAACATTCCGCCAAAAACTTTTGAATATCAGATTTAAGGCCATCCCAAAAAAATTCCTTCTTAATCCTCTTGTAAGTTTTTAAAAATCCTGAGTGCCCTCCTAAGGGATAGGTGTTCAATTCTAGAAGAATCTTTTGTTTGAGTTGGGAATTATTACAAAGGTATAAGCGAACTTTGTACCATAATGAATCATTATTCCATCTAAATGTATCATATGTACTAGGATCTTGTTGCAACTTTTGAATGAGTAACCACACTTTTTCGTCATTCTTACATTCATCCCTTGCTTCGGTTATCTAATCTGGTTGGATAATAGAAATGACACAAAACAATGCTTCCACATCCTCATCCTTTCTTGAGAGTGCATCTACAATAACATTTTTCTTCCCTTTTTGGTAGATGATTTCAAATTCACAACCCAACATCTTTGTGACCCATTTTTGCTGCTCTTCTAAAGACAATCTTTGTTCTAAAAAGTATTTCTTAAGTGCATGTAGTATTGCAAACATTTATTTCTCATAAATAGCTTTGTGTAAGTACTTTCCTTTGATTGGACGACTTTCAAAAGAAATGGGTCTTCCTTCTTGCATTAAAACAACACCAATTTCATTTCCCGAGGCATCACATTCCACAATAAAGGTTTTTGTGAAGTCTGGCGTAGCTAAGGCTAGTGCTTGGAACATTACCTCTTTAAGATGCTTAAAGGTCTTAGTTGCTTCCAGAGTCCAAGAAAATTCATATTTCTTCAATAATGTTGTTAGACATGCTGCTATTCTCCCATAATTATTAAAAAACTTGTGATAATACCCTATCAACCCGAGAAATCCTCACAAATGCTTTATGGATGTGGGAATTTTCCATTCCTTAATGGCTTTAATTTTGCTAGGGTCTACCTTAATGCCCTCATGAGATACAATATGACCTAGATATTCCACCTGTTGTACTCCAAAGAAACATTTGGAGGTTTTTGCATATAATTATTTCTCCTCCATTAGCTTGAGCACCTTGTCAACATGGTCAACATGATCCTTCCAAGACTCGCTGTAGATTAATATATCATCAAAAAACACTAATTTTTTTTTTTCTAAGGAAGGGTTTGAAAATGGAATTCATCAAACCTTGAAATGTAGATGGTGCATTAGTAAGGCCAAAAGGCATGACCAAAAATTCATAATGACCTTCATGAGTTGTAAATGATGTTTTCGAAACGTCTTCAGTCTTCATTCTTATTTGATGATATCTTGAATGAAGATCCAACTTGGTGAAGTAAATTTCTCCATGTAATTCATCCAATAATTCATCAATGACAGGAATGGGAAATTTATCTTTAATAGTGAGCTTGTTGAGCTCCCTATAATCTAGACACATGCGCCATGATCCATCCTTCTTGTGCACCAATACTACTAGAGTAGAGAAAGAACTTTGACTAGGTTGAATTATACCAACCTCTAGCATTTCTGCAACCATATGTTCAATTTCACTCTTTTGGGCATAGGGATATTTGTAAGGCCTGATGTTTGGAGGAATACTTCCTGGAATCAAATGAATAGCATGATAATGATCACAAATAGGTAGGAGGCCTTTGGGAGTCTCAAATACCTTAGAATGGTTGTCCAAGACTTTTTGAAGGTCTGGAGAAATAGATGATTTCGATGTTTGAACCTCTAGTGAACATAATTGTATAATTACGCCCCATTTTTATTTGTTTAGAAGATTTGTAATGCTATTAGAGCTGATTATCTTCCCTGGTTTCCCTGCGATACCCCTTAATTCAACTTCCTTTCGTTCCCAAAAAAAATTCAAGAAAAGTTCTTGAAAATTAAAAGCTATCGTACCCAAATATTGTAACCATTGGAATCCTAGGACAACATCAACACCACCCATTGGAATGGAAAGCATTGGACTATTAAATACACATTCTCACATGGATAGCTTGATATTATGGCACTTTCCAGAGCAATTTATGGTTCCTCCATTTGCAACCATCACTTGACACTCTGGTGCTGGATATAGGAAGCAATTTAATTCCTTAGCTATCTTACAATGAATAAAATGATGGGTACTACTTGAATCAATCAAAACTATTACCTTTTTCTTCTTGATATGTCCTTCTATCTTGAGAGTTTGAGGAGTGGTAATTCGTGCCAATGAATTAAAAGATATGGTTAGATTCATTTCTTCTTTCTTTGGGGTTGGTTCCTGGTCTATATCCTCATATTTTGATGTTTATTTTTCCTTTTCTTCCTTCTCTTCACAATCTATGTAGAATAATTTATTCTTAGCACACTTATGACCTTTAGTGTATTTTCTATCACAACTGTAACAAAGACCTTTTGCTCTTTTTTCCTCCAATTGTTGTGGTGTCAACCTCGTAGGTTGTGGAAGACTAGGACCAACAACACTTCCATATTTATAGTTGTGATTGGTAGACTTCCTTGTTGCCATAATTTTTCTTTCAACTTTTCTTGCCACCTTGAATGCCTTCTCCAATGAATTAGGTTCCCAAAGGCGAGCCTCATGTTGGATGTTATCTTTTAAAGTCCCTATGAAGACATCAATGCTATGCTCCCCTAGAATATCGGTTACCTTAATATTCAATTTTTGGAAGTCTTAAATGTGCTTCGCCATTGAACCCTTTTGTTTTAGATTTATTAATTGGCTAAAGAATGTGTTGCTCTTTCTATCTTCATAGTGTGCTATTATTTCCTCTGTAAAAATTGACCAGGTGACAAGTGGTTTACGAGAGTAAAGGCATATATACCATACAAACTGATTGTGTTCTAAATATAAAGATGAAATATGTACCTTTTGTGAGGGTTGCACATCATGTAGATCAAAATATTGCTCCATCTGTAGTATCCAAGTCACTGGATCCTTGCCATCAAACTTCCTCATCTCTATCTTTGGAATGTGGTGGTTCTTAAACCCCACTTTGGAGTCTCTAGAATTGCAATTGATATTCCTTTTGTCTTCCTCATGATTTTCATGGATTGCCTTGTCACCATTGGGACGCCTTTCTTCTAGCAACTTTTCCAAACCTTCCTTCAACCCCTCTATCTTGACATTCATCATTGCTTCCATGTCTTCTTTTAAACCATCTATCTTAGCATCTGTTACTTTCTGCGAGAGTGAAATTTGTTGCACTTGGTCTCGTAATTTTGACATATCATGTTGCATTTGTTCCTCTTCTTTGTGAGTCATAATAGATATTTTGGGTGGATTTCTAGTTGTTGCCATTTTATTTCTTCGAGGCATAAATTAATGATAATTTTCTTCACCATGCCCTTTTAATTAGTTCAAACTAATTTTTCAAACAAAACTTATGCAATTTTAAAAAAAGACTACACACCTTTTTTTCTGCTTTGTAGGAGCTCGATATTGAATCTGTTGTAGCTCTATAATTTCATATCTCCAAGATTTGAAATTTCATCCTATAGTAGACCTTTGAGTCCTCTTTCCAACCCCACCAGTCTGATCAAGATTAGATTTTCCAAGAAAGGGTTATGCCCAATCTACCACAATGACATGATTATAGACTGGTTCAGTAGAGTGAACTTGTACGAATTTCCACGTGTCATTGTTTCGACCTTCAACCTTGAAAACAATACCCAACAAACTACAGTTTGTTCTATTTTTGTATCTTTTTACAAAATTTGAATCCAAGGCTCAGAGAGAAAGTTATGACGATTTTCCCAAGGTCACCCACTTGGGATGAAATTCAGGAGCCTGCAAAATCCCTAACTTCCTCGGTTCATATCTTTGAAAATATAGCGATAAATGGTCTGAAATTCAGACACGAAGTTCTTCAAGATGTCGTCTCAAATGGGTTTGTTTTCCACTTCTGAAATTTCGTAGAAAAAAAGTTATAGAGAAAATTCCATGATGACTTTTTTGAAGCAGCAAAACCCTAGAATCAAAAGCTCTGATACCAAATGTTATGCAACCAACTCACACAATAGAAGAAAATATAGATAAATGACTTCAAAATTAGCCTCTTTGAAGGGGAAAACTCCTTTACATTACACAAATGAACAATTCTTGGATGATTCAAATGACAAAACCTCCTTTCTATATATAGGAGTCTAAGGGTCACACTATAATCAGAGTTGACATAACAATAATAATGTAAGGGCACAATAATAACAATAGTGGGCTTTTATGGGGCACAACAATAAAAATAAGGGGGATACACTAATAACAATGAGGGAATACACTAGTATTATAGGGAACTAACATTATTTCTAGGAGAAAACTACATTGGATGCTTGAATCTATAGCTAGCACCACCTACTCTAATTGGTGAGTTATTTTTGGTTCCTTCTCAACTAAGTCGAGTAGAGTAAGGAGGGGAGGAAACTTCAATGAGTATGTTAGAGGTATATAAATATCCTTCTCTGAAGGGACAACCTCTTTTGCTCTCAATAAGTCGAGATCCCTCTTCTGCCTCATTAAATTAATAAGTGCCTATGCATAGTTCTATGAAAAAAATGGAAAAATGAAAAAACTATAATAAAAGGAGAAAAAAGAGAAATTCATATTGCACTGAGAGGAGAAGAAAGAAACATCATCAGAGTGCCATCTAGTCTCACTAGCAGCAAAGCAATGTTTATGTCCCTGAAGTGACTCCACCGAGGTACTGTTTAGACGTGTTGGCAGTGGAGCAACACCAGAGATGAAAACCAAGACTCTGACAACTTGTTTACTTATATATCTATATACTCCTGATCCCAAATCGAAACAAATTGTTTTGACTTGGCTGAGTTAAGTGCACCGATTATAAAGAGAATGGTAGGGACTATATCTTTAACCCAAGCTAAGTGAAGAAGCTACAACGATCAAAGAACTGAGCAATACTTCCTAAAAAGTTAGCCCTGTTTTGCATGAGATAAAACCCATACAAAGAGTTGGAGTTCTACTAGTGTGTCGCCAAGTGTTGTAGCTGCTACAAACACATTCCAAAAATTTTCCCACGCTTTGGTTTTAGAGCCTTCCTTTTGTCAACAAGAGCTTATATTTTACTGTTGACAAGTATTCATCCTATGATAAAGACTTATCTTTTCTTGCTTTGCTTGTGATGTAACGTTCCCAGTCTGATATCTTTCAAACACAAGCTAACTCTTGAATTGGCCTTGCAACTTTGCTAGGTTTGTCTCCAGAAACTGTGCATTCTTGGAAGGTAGGCCAACCTTGCCTCCAGAAATTACGCAATTCTTCTTGGCAGGCCAGCCTTGAGCATGGAAATTGCATAATTCTAGATGGCAGCCCAACCTTGATGATGTAAATTGTGCAATGCACTGAGTCAAGAAGTTGTCCAATCCTCGGGAATTGTGCAATCCTTCTTGGCAATGTACATGCAAGTTTCCCCAAAAAGAAAAAAAGTAAGAAGTAAAAAAAGAAGAAGCAAAAATCACCCCTAGAAAATAGGGATTTACTAATTAGTTTCCCGAAGGTGGCTCACTTAATATTTTGGAACTTTCTGCCAAGTGTTTCTTTTTCCTTAATTTTAGGCATGCACATCATAAACCCTAATTAGACTAGATATATATAATGGACGCCACTAGAGCTCATTTTTACATTTAATCTTGGAGTTCTATCATTCTCAAGGAGATCAAGGAGCCCTCGGTGGAGTTTACGGTGCTTTTTCAGGTGAGTTTTGCTTTTGTCGTCTTTTGTCCTTTTTTTCATTTCCTTTTGTCCCTTGGCTTCTGTGAGTGTTTTTTTCTTGTTTCTTTTCATGGTTGCTATAATTTTAATGTATATTAGCTTTTACAAGTGTTAGTTCAATTTGGCGTTCACCTTTCACAAGTGTCACATTAGTTTTCTTGTTTTTACCCATTAATGGTCGTCGTTTCGGTGAATCTCCATGCATGTTTATTTTTCATTTTGCATGTTGATTTTCCACACTTGTTTTACACCTATATATCCATTCTTAGTTAGATATGAACTCTAAAATTACTCCATCACTTAGATCTGCTTGTTTCCCACACTCTTACCAGGCAGATCTGCTCATCTCTTGATCAATGTTTTCCTTGTCTAGCTGGGCATTGCACAAGTCCAAGGATCAAGCTCTCATTTTGGCCTTTGAGACTACAAAATGTGTAGTACCTGATTGGCCTAAATGCACATTGTGCAGTTCCAGGGCTCAAGCCCATCCCTTGGCCACTGAGACTACACAATGTGCATTCTCCATCTCAGTATGCCCAGGAGGAATCACAAATTGTGCAGTATCTAGCCTCAAGCTGCACCACTAGCTACTGAGGCTGTGCAATGCATATTTTAAGCAGTCAGTCCCCCTCCTTCACCTCAAGAATTGCACAATTTTCCTCCTCAGTCCATGCGGTTGTTTCTTGATCTTGCTTTGTAATTTGATTTGTTGAAGCTAATTTTTGTTTGCCATGAGTGCTTTCTCCTCCCATAGGTATTGCAGGTGTTGAGAATTTCTCTTCGTTAGTCACTGAAATCATGGCACGAAAGAGATCTGCTTCAAAAGATATCACAGAGAGCAACACCATGGAGGTAGTTTAGAGTATGCTAGTTTCCTTGCCAGTTTATTCAGACACTCAACTATTTGTAGAAAATCAATCAGATATCACATGGAAGAAGGTTAATGATTTTTTCTCATCAAGAACCTTCAAAGCAGATATGGAGGATCGATAGGTGTATGTCAATGTCCAACGATCAGGTCTACACAGGATTGCATGCAGATATACAACTTTTCCATGTGTATACATTGTGAGCTATATACTATCCCATATAGATCCAAATACTATGACTCTCAATAGTACCAACGGATGAAGGATTACTTCTTTTTTGGCAGTAGACTATCATCTCATGTACCATTTTCCAGAGCGAGAATCGCTCATGGATTCACAATTCTATGCAAAAACCAACTACTTGAGCATGACCAAGGATATTGTTAAAGGCTGGGTGAAAAAGCCAAAAAAAATTCGTTAGACACCCACCAAAACCTACAAGACAAAAGCTCTTGGGAGGGCCTATCATATCTTGATAGTTTTATGTTGTAGAATCTACGGCCAACAGAGCACCGAGACCTTTCTTGAAGGGTGGGAATTCTTACTGAACCAAGTTGTGAACGAAGGTAAACCATTCAACTGGTCATATTTTTTTGGCTCAGCAACTGCAGATCCATTTTTCTCATGTGCTTAGTGCCCCCAAGGGAGGGCAAGACATATTTTACATATCTACCTATCTACTGGATGCAATCTGTGCACACAATTCATTCCCTGGCATGATTTGGACTTGGACACCACGAGAGCCTTTCATGTATGTTTATTGCAAGCTTCTTTCAGAGTGTAGCCATAGAGGAGTAATGGAGAAGCTAACTGATCACTTCCTCATTCCATTGTACAAGTTGATCTTTGAGGAAGAGCCACCTTGCATGTCACGTGGGGCAATGGAAGCAGTGTCAGAGATAGCAGATTGGTTTGCCTCATCGGATGGCACTTTCCTCAGGGTGTTTGGTAGACAAAAGTCTCTACGTATTTTATTGAGGTATGCCATTGATAAGTTAGTTAGGCAAGAGGTTGCGTATCATCTCTCCACAGGGTTGTTAACAACTTTTCATGGGAAAAATAAAGCACCTTGGCCAACTCTTCTTATGCAAATCAAATTGTACGAGATCAAGAATATGAAAGTTTCAGATACCAAAGGAAAGGCGATATAAAAGTTTTCATTTGGTACTCTGGACTTAAATCTGTACGATCCCTGTAATGTTTTTAGATACCATTGTGCAAGGATTCATTTCTAGTGGCCAAGTGGGACCTTTCATTGGTCGAAGGAGGAATAATGGAGGAATTGTTACAATGCCTCCAAGTCCCGCGAGCCAGTCAATTTTGTAGGAAATTCACAGGTTTCTCCATAGAAGGAAATCACTCCGAAGGAAGCACCACTGGAAGCGCCAAACCCAGTGCATGAGAAAGGAAAGAGGAAGGTTGTGCATAGTCCAGGGGTAGAGTGAAGTCACAAGATGAAAATAGACCCAATCATACTTAAAGCAACCATAACAATAGAGAAGAAAAGGAAATAGAGGGTGTAGGAAGAAAAACATAAGCAGAGGGAAGAACAAGAGAAAAAGAGATTACAGGAAGAAATACCGAAGTAGGAAGAAGAAGAAAGGCGAAAAGTAATAGCAAAAGAAACATCACAAAGGTAAGCTGAAGAACAAGGGCAGAACCGACAACTAGAGGAGGAGATAAAACAAATGCAGGTCAAGGAGCTCACTCAAGAGATTGAAGAAGTGATCGAAATACAAGAGGAAATGGAGTCATAGAAACAAGATGTTGATCTTATGCCAAGTACACAACAGGTCAGCATTTAGTCTCCCCATCCTTTGGTAGAGAAAGGTCCAAGCAAGGAAGAGGAAATTTTTCCTCTCAATGATGGTCTGGTTATGGACACGTACAATCTGAATTATGACAAGCTTTGGAAAAAGATTGTACAAGCAAGGAAGAAACATTTTTCGGATGACCTTGAATCTCCTGCTTTCATCAAAGAAAGGGTGAGCATGTTAGACACTAGGAAGAATCCAGGTGCAATTGTTGCAGCCGACTTGACCTTCGCAGGTGCTACAAAGTAAAACATAGACTATTCGATGGCTGAGAACAAACAATTAGCAAAGAACATGCAAGCTGCTAGGAAAGTGGTTGAAAAAATCTGAGTAAAGTTACAAAACGGAGCTCCTACAGAGGTCTATTTGGAAGAACTAAAGGCAACGATACTCAGTGAAGTATCGACACTGGGAGAGACCATGAAAAGTATTTATGAGGAGCTTGTTACCATGCATAAGGTAGTTTTCCACTTGCATGGGTTACAATAGAAGTGTAAAGATTATGTCAAAACTCTCAAGGCTGTGCAATCAACTATCATTTCCATGCATGAATGGTCAATGCAATACAAAGGGGCACCACTTGAATTGGGAAAGAAGAAAAGGCAAGAGGCAGAGTTGGAGAAAGAAAAGGTTTAGATGCTTGTATAGAATAAAAAATATCTCGCCTTGTTCATTGCCAACACTTAGGCCTCATATGCACGATTTTACAACAACCTCGAATTCTTGGTGAAATTGCACGGATCCCATAAATCGGCTCACTCACGGAGACCAAACTTAGGAATTAGGTCAGGCAAGAGATTGAAGAATACTTGGAACATTTGAGACATAACACCACTAAAGGAAGATCTTGAAGTAAGTTTAAATAATATGTCGAAGTACATTGGTGGCCCTATCCAAATCAATACAATGTTTCTCTTGCTCAAGAAGGAAACACAGATCGGTTCCAAATCAGTGTACCTGGATTCCATGGGGACTAGAATCCAATTCCAGTCTGACACCATCGCACAGTTTGGGGATCTCATTGCACAATAAAAATCTTGGCACTATTACGTAACCGAGAAACATCAAGTGGAAGTTGCTGAGCTGGAGTTTCCCCAAACTCAAGCTTAATTGTTTTGTCTTATTAGGTTGTCTAGTTGGCTCTACCCAATTTTGTCTTATATGGGTACGAGTGTATTATAATATTATTTTGTAATTAATTTGTAAGTGGAATTCCAAGTGTCAATATTGGAATGTGAAGAGTCATGATGTAATGAATGTAAAGAGTCATTTTGTAAATAAGTTGAAGAGTCATGAGGGAAGTCCAAGAGTCACAAGGGGAAGTGAATAGTCACCTCTTTTTTTTATAAATAAACCCTCATAACTCATGTAAACGGATTTTGGGAGCCAATCTTTTGACTAGGCTTAGGCTTAGAATCAGGAGCTTGGGAGTTTGTGAGAGCCTTGGCTTCTCTGTAGCATAGAGGGAGTATCTTTCTTTGGAGGAGCAGGTGTTGACTTCATGTTCCACTATTGGGGCTAGTGGTTCATTAATGGTATATGTATGGTTGGAACTTTCACTTAATAAAATCTCAGAGCCGTCACATTTTCATGCATATGTTGTGAATATAGTAGGACTATTCTTTTCATGTTTGCAATGTATTTTATTTCACCTAGGCTTATGCTTATGAAATATTTCGTTTTCATTAATATGAATATTTTTGAAAGCGTGTTGTTGTATAATTCCATCACAGTTAACTTTTGAACTATTTCACATATTATCTTGTGATGTCTTTATGCTTTTGTGTTCCTTTCAAGCTGTGTACTATTACATGATTCTAAGGGACTCACTCATTTTCCCTTTGTGTGTTAGAACCTTCATGCATTACACTTGACCTTCTGCAAAGTCACAAACTTGTTCCCACAAAAGTCACCATACACCACTCTATGCGTTATTGCAACCAAGGCACATCATTAAAACCCATTGCATCGACAACCGAGCCATATTTCTGATGGGACTCCTACACCAAACAATGTGAGGTCTAATTGGGACTGCATATCGAGGAGGTCCCCTGAATTTTTGCAGGTCCAACGCCACCAACACCTTCTTAGCCCTTGGAAGAATTTAATTTGGTTAAAGAAAAATATAATTTTAATATGGAAACCCACATGTTCTCAAAAGGACAAGTCAACCATAAGAAGAATTTGGACACCCTTGGAAGCCTATAAATACAAGTCAAGTGACCGTCATTTGGACAATTATTATTAAGTATCTTATTCTCTCTTTTTTGATTTGGCTCACAAAAATCTAAGGTGGTTCATGAATATTGGTTCGTTCCAGTATGAAATTGTAGGGTTTGAAGCTCGCACAAGTAATTAGGGTTTTTGGTTCCAAGTCGTAGGCATGCTACAGGGAATTTATGGTCACAACCGCATGCATGCAGACTCATGAGTCTGGTTGGGGGGTTTTAATCGTAAACACATACACTCTCTCTATGCGGTTGGAAACTAGGGTTATATTTTTACAGTTGACTGCAGAGTTTGACAGTTGACTGCAAATATTGACAATTGACCGTAGGCTTCTGAATCAGGGTTTTGATTAATAACATTATTGGGTTCATCTCTTGATGTTGTTTAGTTGATTTTACTAGATAGTTTTGTGGTTGAAGATATGGATCATTGTACTCTGTCTTTTCTGAAACATCCAATGACAATCTAATAAGAATAATTTGAAAGGGTTTTCCCCATAGTGGGTTTTTCCCTAGTCTTCGACCAATCCTGGTGTCTCCATGTGTGAATGATTTTCTTCTATTTTTGCTTTATGTTCCGCTACATTTATGATGATCATGTTCTTTTTATATAATTGCATATGTTGTTGAATAATGCTATGACGTTGTGGGGTGAATTCAATATGTAAATGATGAAATGCTATTATCTAAAGAAAAGAAAAATAAGCCCTAGGAAAAATTAACATGGTATCAGAGTTGGGATGAATAAAAGTCATTAAGATCACCCATATAAAGAAACCATTAATGGAATCAAGAGAATATGGAGGAGACCTAAAAGAATACTAGGGTTTGAAGGAAACCCTAGGAAATCTGGTCATTAGGGTTTGATGGATATTATGAGGTTAGGGTTTGGAAGAAATCGTGGAATATGATGAAGCGTTGAATTTTGAAACCCTAGCGTGATCAATGAGGAGTTGTTCTTGCATAACCCTAGTTGGGTAGTCTCAATTAGGCCTTGGTTATTGATGAAGTCGATGGATATGTTGAAGGCAACATTATATGAATGATGGATGGTAATGATAAATTATCATCAAAGATATGTAATTTTAAAATATATGTTATTTCTCTGTGACACTATTCTTGTTCAAGTTTATTATTTTGATTATTACTTATACTTCCTACATGAATATTTGAGTATGTGAATTCTTCTAACCTCCAAGATGAGATGTGATAAGCAAATCCTTCTTAAGGATCATTTAAAGTGCAAAAAAAGGAAATCTAATGCAAGAAGAAAAGAGCTGGTGCTAGAAAAGGAAAGAAGTATTTGAGGAAAGTTTTTGAAAAATAACATCCATAAATTACAATATGCAAGTGCTAGAACTGCCAATAACAAATAAGAGCTACAAGTTGCAAAGGTATCTAAATAATATGAGGTATGAGTAGTATCTTGTTTCAATGTTACGATTTAGCTACAAGATTGGAAGGCAAGTTAATCCCTAAGGTATGATGATAATACCATCTTCATCAATGACTCATATATGCATATGAAAGCAAGTTTGATTTTGTGGTAGATGTGATATATTGGCGCACTTGATATTTGGCAAATATCTTACATTTTAGACATAATGGATTTCTTGATTTTATGAAGCAAGATGGATACATTATTTCTGATATATGTTGACTTGATACTATTGTTAATGCTTATGATAAGCATGATAACCTTGATTAAAAAAGTGTAACAATAAGATTGATACTCATAATCTTCTTGTTAAGTTTTGCTAAGATCAGTAAATTTGACAATGTGGTAAATCTAGATGCCCTGACTTGATGGTCATGGAATGTGATAAAGAAGTGATATCCTTGAAGTATGATGATAAGCTTGTCAACTTCCCTAATTATATGACACTAACCCTTGATGAATGTTTGATGTCATGTTAATATGTGATGATGAAGTAGCTGATGCTGATGTATTATTACTATGATGCATATATGTCTAAGATGGTTTGATTTCATGATCTAACAGTTTTTGTGATGCATGACAATATTATTATAGACAAGTTGATGTCTTGATGATGATAATTGAAGTAGATTCCTATTCAGAGGGAGAAACTCTCTATGAGATGTCATCACCTATTATTATTTGAAATGAAGACATTTGGTTGTTGAAAAAAAGATTTTGCACACGGATAACCATCTGATCTTGTTCAAGAAGTTTTGGCAAGTTTTGATTTGAGCAGAGAAGGTTTTCCTAGTCCAAGCCTCAACCGCTGGGAGAAAGGCATAATGGTGAAGTTATAGGCCTCTGAACTGCACAAGAGAAGGCATATGGGTGTGGTTGAGCCCGTAGGATACTAAATCTAAATCCTATGCATGAAACCAGGAAGCGCACCAGGAGTATGACAGTCCTATAGACATAGAGCAGATGATAAAGAGTTCTATGAGAAAGGATGTTTGAGGAACAATGAGATCTACATAATGTTTGAATTATTATAGAGAATGTGAATGTCCTGACTAATATTGTGTTTGTAGGAGACTAAAATATGCATATCAATATGTTGCTTTCCTTGACTTGATCGTTTGAGATAGTGTTGTAGCGGCTGCAACACCCTCCAAAATTTTGGCCTGCATCCAATTTTGGAGCCTCCCTTGAGTTTTTACTTGATGTTTGCAATCACTCGGTCTCACTCCATGGGCTCATGTTGAGTCTTTGCACCCTCTTTTCTTGACCGTTCAATAGAAAACTTTTTGCATGTTGGTCACAATGTCACGCTTGCAACCATGTTCTAGTCGTGCATAAGGTCTTCTCTTCGTGTGTACATATTGCCTTCATTATGTAAACATCCGTCACACTCACACATGAAGTTGTATGCACTGTCACACAAGTGTCATCATGGTCATTCAATGATCCATCACAAATGTCGTGCTTGTCACTCACATTGTTGGTCAATCATGTTAAGCATATGTTGTTTTGATGGTTTGAGGCGTCTTGTTGTCAAGTTATGTTGAGTGTGTGTTCGAAAAAGTCGCATATGCACAAATTCATTCATTCACATACTTAGCCATTTTTGCTGAAGTTCTAATGACCAGATCACCTTATAACAATCGAACCTCCACCCTGCGATCGACTCGACCAAATGTCACTCAGAACAACACATAAGTGTCCAACAAGCCATTTCAATCTGCAATGCCCGCAAGTTGACCAACCAACCCTCCTACTGGTCAACCAAAGAGCTTGATCAGGTAGTGACCTTGGGAGACTCCCCTAAAAAATTACGCAGAAGTTGCAGACCTTGCTCGCTCCGTTGACTGAGAAAATTGTGTAGACAGGTCCGACAGAACAAGTGTCCATCCCTCTCTCCCCTCCATAATTGCATAGTTTTTCTAGTAGTCACCCAGTCAACCGACCGACTGCTTACTCGAAAAACTGCACAGATTTCTGAGCAAGCCCCTTAGCAGCCTAATATCTCACTCAGCTTAGAAACTATGCAAAGGTGTTCAGCAAGTTAGCCTCCCAACAATTGCACGGTTTTTGTCTCCAACAAACCCTGTAGCACGCTGGCAGCTCCCTCTAGGAATTGCATAGTTTTTGCTGCCAAGCCATCCCGCAGCTCGCAGCTAGATCCCTCCAGGAATTGTGTAGTTTTTGCTGCCAAGCCTCCTGAGGCCCACAACCAACTCCCTCCAAGAATTGCACAGTTTTTGCTTCCAAGGCCCTTTACTGCACAAACTTCTTTACCCCATAAATTACGTAGATCTTCCCTCAACCCGAGCTAGATCCCGTGGACAGTCACTACTAATTCAGATTGTCCATCTTAGTCTCCCAGTGACCTGTACGCAATTTTCACTAGCAGTGTCTAGAGCTCACATCCCAGCTTGAAACTCGGCCCGCACAGTCTTTCAGTCTTGTCCTCTCTCCTGGTCACCTGCATCCAAAAGCGAACGTTCATGCATCATGGTAGACTAGGAGATTTATGGATTTTATGTCATCTCGTCATGATTGATTGCAGATACAGGTACATGAACAAACATGACGCGATGTTAGATGAGATGAACAAGGAGAGTACATGCAAAAGGATGTGTTCACGAACAAATGAACAATTGATGCATGCGAGAAGATGTGTTCATGAACGGATGAACATGCAAAGATGTGTTCACGAATGGATGAACATGCGAAGATTTTTTTACAAATAGACGAACATGCAAGGATGTGCTCGCGGATGGACGAACGAGCGAACATGCGAGGAGATATTTTCACAAATGGACAAACATGTTAAGCATGCCAAAGTACAAGCAAAGGAGCAACGCGCACATGCAACATCAAGCGAACCCAATGACCATCGAGGACTCTGCACACCTTTCCATGCGAAGGTGAAGCTGTGATACACCAAGAGGAAATCCATCACTCAGCAACACTGCAACTCGACATGCACACCAACAGCAACATGAACATACCAACACTATCATGTCGAGTCGTGTCATAAGTCATGTTGGCCACATCACTACTGTGGGCCATACTATTTTCAATCACTGTAATGTAACGTGGAAGTCCAAGAGACCCACTTGTAATATGAAGAGTCATGTAATCTAAAAGGTCATGAAAGTAAAACAGTCATGAGGGAATTTGAATAGTCACAAGGGCTAGTTTCACCCTTGGCTACAAATACCCCTCATTTTTATATGCAAAGGACTTTTCACCTTAGCTCCTCCCACATAGCCTTGAGAGTTTGTAATCTTTTCTTTGAGGAGTGATTAGTGGCTCCAATGCCCCGCCCACAGGGCTAGTGATGTATGGTGTATCGATGTGTCTTGGAACTTTCGCTTAATTCAGAAACCTGCTCACATACCAACACAATTTCACACATGTGTTGTAATTGTTTGTAAGAATTAATATTGAACACTTGTAATACATGTTGCTTTAACCCATGTTAAACGATTGAACTCATTCAACTGTTCTAATACATATATTAATAAAAATGTTTTGCATAAGTTGTTAACGTTGTCCTACCCGTGTTGGTTACCTCCTCGACATCAGACAAAAACTTTCAGGTAAACTATTTATAACGACTGTCGCACTCGCGTGGATTGCCCCGCTGGGTGTTGTACGTGCTATCTTAATTTGTGTGTTATGATTGCCGCATCCATGTGGATATCTCTTCCGAAAGATGTGCATGTCCTGTTGTGTTGTGTGTCTCTGACAGAGTTGGGACTTCCTTCCTTCTGGCTAGAGACTCACTCCCACCCTCTCTCTCTGTTGTGAAAGAACCTTGACATAAGTAACACAAGCATTCACCAGGCACATGAATCTCGTTGTTCGAAGACAAAGCAGACCACTCCCTCGTGATGAAAAGTAATATCTAAGGCAAACATTTAAGATAATGGCAACTGGGCCATCATACCGAATGGGACTCCTACACCAAACGATGTGAGGTCTAGTTGGGACTTCATACTAGGGAGATCCCCTGAATGTTGGTGGGTCCAACACTGTTAACATTTATGGCGCTAGAGGGAGGGCGGCCAGTTATTTATGGTTGAATGTCCTCTCACACCCACTCATCAATCATCTAGTCAAGGTAGTAACTTGCAATCCCTCTCACTTGCGCACGACTCTGCGATTGGTTACTCCTCACATCCTATGACTGAACACGAAATTTCATATCAGCACCTTTGCTCCGTCTATCCCATCACCTGCCAGTTCACGAAAGCAGTCAAACTGATCCAAGGAATCCAACATCTTCCTATGCATCAAGAAATCCCAAAACCACTCCCACAGGGGTTTTTGTATCATCAGTGGAAGAAGCAGTTCTTGCCACACTTGAAGGTTTGGAAGAAGTTGTTGATGGTAGAGAGGAACCTCCGTTTTCCAACAGGGAGAACAAGACACCCTTGTGATATTGGGCTTAGACTCCAGTACATGAGGTAGAGGGGAAGGCAGTGGAGGAGGTGGAGGCGGAGATGAACCAACAGAATCAGAGCCGGAACCATCAGATTCTGAAGAAGATGAGGAGGACGAAGACCAAGAAGACATCGCTGACCAAAATCTAGAATGGATGACTTAGGGACCATTTTCCCTCCTGGGTTCTTTGCACGATGCCAAAGCACTCGGAGAGGATGACCACAAACTTCCACCCTTACAACACAGTGAATGCAAAAGGTCACTTAGACAACTTCTACCTACAACTATAGACGCTTGAGGTATGCTATGATGATGTTGCATGTAGACTGTTCCCATGTACCTTGGATGGTTGCGTAGCTGCAAGGTTTCACAACCTTCCTGTCAAGTCCATACAAAACTAGGGTATGTTCAAACGTATGTTTCTAGAAAATTTTGCTAATGATAAGACCCGAGCCATGTTACTCAAAGAATTGGGAAGCCTGAAGGTGGTGGGGAAAGAAAACGTAAAATATTTCAATCAGAGGTTTCTGCGCATATTGAACAAGTTTGCAGCCGACACAAAGCCTCATGAATCCATCACTGTCAACTACTACACATCCGCAATTCCAACCAACATTGCATAGTTCGTCAAGTGTGCTATGAAACCAACATTGTTAGAAAATAGTGAAGAGGCAATCACTGTTGAAAAGGACCTACGCGTGATTGGAGTCATCAAGGATGATGAATCAACAAAGGACCCCAGAGAGGTGAGTGAGAAGCCATAGGCTGCAGCAAGCAAGGATAGAGACAAAGGAACAAGTGATATTGAAACCCTTACTCACCTTCTCAAGAACTTGAAAAAAGAAGTGTCTGACCTTAAACAATGACCAACGAACACATTTGCGAGAAATTGATCGCCCAGATAAAGACAAGGAAGCGTGTCATTAGGTAACAACCTCTACTCGATTAAAACTGCGCATAGCTCCAATTCAGTGTTCCAGGTTGATGATTCTGTGAACAGTGACATTTCACGAAGACAAGCACCCAAAAGGATCTTGTTCGGACTTGAAATGAGTTGTAGGCTCCGTATATGACAAGATGATAAACATGTCGAGCAAGTCGCAATCATAGCCGGAAGACATGGATAATGATGAAGATTCTGCACCTGATGAGACCTCAAGCACTAGGTGAGTGATTAACATGTATAAGTGCACACAAGTAGCACAGAAGACAAACACCGAGAAGTAGCCCCCAATAAAAATGAGCGCTACAATCTCAGAAGTAAAGGGTCTCCCCTTATAGTTGGGGAAATGAAGCAAAATTTTGAACTGCTGAGGAGGGTTGATACACCATATTACTCAGTAATTTGTCACTACCTTCACCCCAGTCCTTCTACTGTGTCATGTGTCCAAGTCAAACATGCTCATATTGAACAAATGCTCTCTTGTGCTGCCGAGTGACCCACTTTTCTTAAAGTTTTATGCCTCATTGCGACTCTGGGCTTAATATACGCGATGAATAGCGCTTGTAAAGAGTTCGGCCGCGCTTACAGTGCGGAAGTACATCTGATTCGCATGACAAATCGATTTCATGCTCTAGCGCGAGGATACTTATTGTCTTTTGCGATGATTTGACTGGCTACATTACTCACTAGCGATGTCAGCGCTAAGAATCTGTTATGCACTCGCGATGATCCAGATTGGGTGAATTTGTTCCAACAGTCGGCCTTCTGGATGTCTCCAGACCTGGTTGTTGGCATAGGTTGTGTCACCCTTCCTTCTCTGGTATGGCAGTTCCGTCATTTGTGCTACCTTCCTTGGGGATAAGATCTCTCTTCCACCTTTCATGGAGACTCCTTCTATTTAAACTCTCACCATTGCTATGCTTTGCTAGTTGGAGAGTTGGCTAGTTGGTAAATTCTTGGATCGAGCAGTGCTATTAGTGTTTGTGAGTTTGCTAGATAGTTGGTGTGAGTGTGACAAGTGTGGGATTGTTGATAGCTTGTGGGAGGTTGTGAAGTGCCCTTAACTTTGTGTAAAAATTATGAGTGAGAGAGAATTTTGTATGTTGGGAGATCCATCTTCAAAGAGTGAATGCTTGAGAACATGCTGGCCGGATTCCTCTGAGAAGGCTTGCGATGTCAAGACTTTGGTTGTAAGCTTGCTCTGATTTCATTATTAATACAATCAATGATGTTTTCCTATGTCTTGTATGTAATTTACTTGATAGCTCATGACTTCTTGTCTTTGTGAGTAAATAGATTATTGTTGTTTTCCGGTTACGTGCTTTGTCGTATTTCCTTTGCATTGTTTCAGGTTGATCACTCATAGAGGAAGCGAAGCTGGAGCAGTGCAACGAAACTCCATCGACCACCGGTTGAGGTAGGCCTCCAACTATGACTGTTTAAGGAAAGCTATTGTTGATCTGTCCTTGTTTGTGACTAGACCCACTCTAGGGCTAGAGGGGTTGCCTATGTCCGCAGAGGGAACACTTTCCTGCATCACAAATTGGCGACTCTTCTGGGGAGTCTGTCCTATGTTCTTCTCTTGTTTTCTCTTGTTTCGATTTTGATTTGGTCTCTCTTGAAGTTTGGGGATTGACTAGTTTTGGTTTGGGAGTTTTTGTTCACCTATCTTTGTTTTGAACATCATCGTGGACTAAAATTTAACAGTCGTGCTGTCATCGTGCTCACCCTTTTGTAAGATCCTGTGCATCGCTTAATAACGCCTCACAGTCGTGACGACTCTGAAAACTCGTCCATCGCAGAAAAGTCGTGTACTTTCACGACGGCATTGCTCTGTTGCTACAGTTAGTTCTTTATCAGTGCTAGTTGCTTGTGTATTATGTTGAAAATGTGCAACAAGAAATTCTTGTTGAGAATGCAACAAGATGATGGAGCTTAGTGGAGAGGAGTCGCCTTCACTAAGTGGGCCCGCAGGCAAATTATGGCGCAAGTTCTATTTTTGGATCCCAGCAAGGATGATCACAGCAGGAGTGACCACAGCAGGCATGATCACAGCAAGAGTGACCACAACAGGGATGATCACAGCAGGAGTGATCATAGCAGGAGTGATCAAAGTCTATTTTTAGACTGGTTGTCCAAAATAGAAAAGTCAAATATTATTGTCTCATAATAATATTTGGACTATAAACTTTATCTTATTCTCTTGGAGCACTTCAGTTTGAGCTACAGACGTGGCACATGCAACTGTCAAAAGGAAGTACGCTTTCTTTGTGGGTCAGTTGAGTTGTTGCATGCATGACTTCAGTTAGAACTCAATCAGTTGAGTTTGGTGGAGTTGATTGTAGAGTTAATGGAGTTGTGTTCAGTTTGACTTGATTAAACTAGTTGTAATTAGTCTAATTGCAGATAGACTAATGATGAGTTGTTAAACTAATTATTAACTCATAATGAAACTATAGAATACATCAGTTAATTTAGTTGCATGTCAGTGCATGTTTAGTTCAGCAGGGACAGGTGTTAGAGGATCAGATTGCTATCAGTTGTGACTATAGTTGTGCATGATGATTTGCACAATCAAAGGGATTGAGTATGCCAATGAATTGACCAATACCAAGTATTATAGCCTCTGCTCACATCTTTCCCAGTGTGAGTGATTCTTTGGAGGTTAAATACGAGTTTGGTAAACCATTCTCATTCATTCTTGAGCAGGTATTGAGTTGTGGAGGCAGGCAAGCAGCGGGGGAGATTTGGAGATCAGATCTGAGCTGTATTGTGTGTAGCACGTGGAGATAGTACTGAGTACTTGTGAGGAGTATTGTACTATGTATTGTTACATGATTCAATCACTATAATATACAGATAGTTGGGGTTTCTAGCGAGATGCTTTCCCTAGGAAAATACTGTGTTGATATGTGTGATTGATGCTTCTATGTGCACCTGTGAATGTTTATGCTTCTGTAAATTGATGATCAATGAGAGGAGGTTATGTATTATGCATGTTCCGCTTATAGTGTATAATCATGATAATCTCTGTGAATATGTGTCATATTATTCAAAATTTCTACATGGTATGAGAGCGAGCTGATTTGTAGAAGAAGTTCTACATGATATCAGTGCTGTATTGATCATCAGATATATTATTCAGGAAGTGTTTACATTTTATTTCTTCAGGCAGAGTCTGTGATCGGGCCAGGTAGCCTCTGGATTCATCCTTCTTTTAGAAGGTGAGATATCCAGTGAATGCCCAGATAGTCAATCTCTGTACAAGAAATACTTTGTTCTCACGAATTCTAGATCAGAAGCGGTTGAGTTTTGAGCCGGTGGAATTCGAATTTAATTCCAAAACAAGAGCAAAACTCAGAAACATTCAGTGTGAGAATGGAGACAGTATGCCCCAGTATCTCACGAAGTTCACCCAATGTCTGGATGAGCTGGGAAGTGTGGGGGTAACTGTTGAGGATGAGGATGGTGAGTCTAGCACTCCTTGACCTTCCTAAGAGTTGGCATAGCTACCAGGACTTGGTGAATGGAAGGGAGAATCTGCCAAATTGGGAACGACCATGGTCGGATTTGATGCAGGAGGAGATTAGATGGTGCACCAAAGACAGTTCTTCATCTATGCATGATGAGGAGAACTGTGCCTTAGCGAGTAAGGCGAAGAAGGGGAAGGGGAAGATTTCTCTTTCCGAATCCAGTTCTTCCAATGATGGGAAGAAGGTTGACAAGTTGAAGGTGTAATGCTTTCGTTGTCATGAGTTGGGTCATTATGCTACTAATTGCCAAAAGAAGAAGTCCAAGAAGGGAGCCGGGGAAGGATCTGAAGGTGAGGCACTTGCTTCACAGTTTGAGTTGGATTTCACACTCTTCGCATGCATGGTTTCATCCATGATGTGAAGTGGTTGGTTTCTTGACAGTGGAGCTTCTTTCCACATGACCGGTGACAAAAGTTTGTTCAGTACTTTGGAGGAGAGAGATCACCAGATACACATAGCGATGGGTAATGATGAGAAGTATAGTGTCTCAGGTGTAGGCACGATTATTTTTCAGAGGGAGCATGGAGCTCGCCTTACCTTGACCGATGTCAAGTATGTACCAGGACTGAAGAGAAACTTGGTGTCGATCGCGATGTTGGAAGACAGAGGCTATGATGTAGTCTTCAGTAAGGGAAAGGTTTTCCTTAGACACATCATCACTAGACAGGTGAAGCAGATTGGTTCACGGCAAGAACCTGTATGCTCTTGAGGTTCAAGATGCATGCAAAGCCTTGAGCAACGAGGCAACTGATGGAGACTTTGTGGTTGAGAGGGAGTGTATATTACCGCTCAACATGCAGAGCCAGAAGAAGTCTCAGATGATTGTGGAGGAGCCACGATTGGTGCAACAGCATCAGGAGGTTGTGGAGCAGCCACAACAAGGGAAGCTGAGTGGAGATCGAGTAGAGACATCTACCCATGCAGAGACCTCCAGTAGGGGGAAACTTCGAGCCAGGTGGGCTGAGGGATCGCATGCAGCCATACCTCCAGGTAGGAGGTGGGGTGATGTGGATTGATCGTCCCAAGGAGGAGGGGCAGGATCCTTGAGGTACCCAACCTCTTGGATGAGACCTTGCTACGGGAGCCCTGATGTGGAGTAGCAGGAACTGACTGATTGGGTAGAGACAGATGCGGATGGAGCGGCAGAGAGAGCGACAGTGCAGGGAATCCCAGGACAGTGCATAGCTATCAGGCTGCAGCAATGCGAGAGGCACAAGTGTTTTGCACAGTGCTAGGGTGCACAGAGAGGTGTGCAATGGTGCGAGATGCATGGAGATGTTGTAGTAGCGTAGATGTCAGAGAGGGAGCACTTGTCAGCAGCAGGTAGAGCTTCAGCATCAGAGGGTGTTTCTAGCCCAATAGGGAGGTCAGTTGGGAGGTGCAGTGCGGATGCAATGCTAGGAGATAGAACTAGCAGCAGCACGGATGCAGTCAGAGATCAAAGTGACAGAGGCTAGAGCAGTCAGATACTAAAGAGCACAGAGATGCAGAGTCTTCAGTCGACAGAGGCACTAGCAGTCAGAGACTTTGATGACAGAGCAAGTGGACCGGCCAGATGTGTTGCATGGAGAAAATTCCAGAGTTACAGGATCGGGTTTGAGAGGAAGCCTTTCTTGTTGAGAGGGAGTGTTGAAAAGTGTGCAACAAGAAATTCTTGTTGAGAATGCAACAAGATGATGGAGCTTAGTGGAAAGGAGTTGCCTTCACTAAGTGGGCCCGCAAGGAAATTATGGCGCAAGTTCTATTTTTGGATCCCAGCAGGGATGATCACAGCAGGAGTGACCACAGCAGGGATGATCACAACAGGAGTGACCACAGCAGGAGTGATCACAGCAGGAGTGATCAAAGTCTATTTTTAGACTGGCTGTCCAAAATAGAAAAGTCAAATATTATTGTCTCATAATAATATTTGGACTATAAACTTTATCTTATTCTCTTGGAGCACTTCAGTTTGAGCTACAGATGTGGCACATGCAGCTGTCAGAAGGAAGTACGCTTTCTTTGTGGGTCAGTTGAGTTGTTGCATGCATGACTTCAGTTAGAACTCAATCAGTTGAGTTTGGTGGAGTTGATTGTAGAGTTAATGGAGTTGTGTTCAGTTTGACTTGGTTAAACTAGTTGTAATTAGTCTAACTGCAGATAGACTAATGATGAGTTGTTAAACTAATTATTAACTCATAATGCAACTATAGAATACATCAGTTAACTCAGTTGCATGTCAGTGCATGTTCAGTTCAGCAGGGACAGGTGTTAGAGGATCGGATTGCTCTCAGTTGTGACTATAGTTGTGCATGATGATTTGCACAATCAAAGGGATTGAGTATGCCAATGAATTGGACAATACCAAGTATTATAGCCTCTGCTCACGTATTTCCCAGTGTGAGTGATTCTTTGGAGGTTAAATACGAGTTTGGTAAACCATTCTCATTCATTCTTGAGCAGGTATTGAGCTGTGGAGGCAGGCAAGCAGCGGGGGAGATTTGGAGATCAGATCTGAGCTGTATTGTGTGTAGCACGTGGAGATAGTACTGAGTACTTGTGAGGAGTATTGTACTATGTATTGTTACATGATTCAATCACTATAATATACAGATAGTTGGGGTTTTTAGCGAGATGCTTTCCCCGGAAAAATACTGTGTTGATATGTGTGATTGATGCTTCTATGTGCGCCTGCGAATGTTTCTGTTTCTGTAAATTGATGATCAACGTAGAGGAGGTTATGTATTATGCATGTTCTTCTTATAAGTGTATAATCAGGATAATATCTGTGAATATGTGTCATATTATTGAAAATTTATACATATTACCCGCGTTGATTGCTGTCGAATTGATTTTCTCAATTCTGCCTCCTGAGTCCATCAGTCCTGCTGGTCCCTTGATTTTTTCGCTTTCTCAGTAGCATTTTTTTCATTGTTTATGGTTAAGGCACTCTTTCTTTGGCTTTGTTGAAGGAATCTTGCATTTTTCCCTGTGTGACCTAGTTCATTATTTCAAGTTTCTTGAATCAATTGGCTTGGTTGCTGGTTTGTTCAAGGTTCGTTTGCAGCTTTTTGTTAGTTTTATTAAGCCTTCCCCATTGCTCGTTTTTGGTTGATTGTTTAGTGACTGTTATTGAACCAATCCTTGGTATTGATTCGATTTCTTTTCACTACCGAACATAGATCACAATTGTTTGGATCAACTGGTTTTTCCCGCACTTTCTTGTTTGCTTATTTGTTTCTTCTAGATTTAAAGACATCAAAATAAAAAATATTGCATTCATTTAGTATACGAAAGTGAAAGTGAATTTGCATTTCAAGTTTGCATATTGGAAAGTGAATGATTAAATCTCTCATTAGTAGTATCCGTGCACTTTAGGAATTGATGTCTGTATGCACTGAGTGACTGTCTTTGTTTATCTTAGTTTTCTTGGTTTGGGAATGATCTCTCTACCCTCCTGTAGGTAGGTGTTCATTGAAGAAAAAGGATATTTCATTCATTCTAGCTGCATCCTAGGATTTGTTGTATACATACGGTAAGGCCTGAAAACTGAAACATAATTCAAGATCAACTCTAAAATGAACTGAATAAACCTAACAACGCATTGGAACATAACGCACACTATTTAGAGGTCTAGGCTAGAGACCTGCTCCGACGTCATTAAACCTAGTCACTATTATTTGCACTCAAGGTTGGGTGATTCCTCCTTCTATGACTCAATAGCGATCTAGTACGAAATTGTGCTTCCATGTACCGTCGAGTATATGTTGGGAGACCCCACTAGGTTACCATCCTTTATCCTTAGGAAGCTGTGTCTATCGCCTTGCAAACCGTAACACACCGAACACAACATTCGGGAAGGTTGACTGCCGTATGGAAAGTCCTTGGCTTTCATATGACTGCCAAGGTGTATATGCAGTTTGTTTGGTAAACCTTTTTCCTAGTTCTCCAGAGTGGTCACTTTCGTTCCTTTTCGGACTCCCTAAAAGAAAAGGTCCATCTGAGCACTTGTCACTTTAGGCTCATTAAATATTCAAAGGTGACTAGAGTCATCTTTTCGTCCTTTTCTCGACTCTTTAAAGATGAAAAGGTCAAGTTCTGTTCCTGTGTCTTAAAATTTATTCGGCCACGTTCACATTTACCCTATTAGATCTTGTTTGCGTTTTAGCTTGTGTAGGGTTCTTTCTCATTAGTTTTCCTAGGATTTTTGAATTGAATCATCCTGGCGGAATCACCGATCCCGTCTCCCGTTCCAAGTGACCAAGGGTCTCCATCTTCTGTTGCTCCTGAGGCACCGGTTGTTAGTGATACTCTCCCTGTTATTCCGAGTATCCAACCGCTTAACTCTCGTGCTCCAGAAGACGAGTCTTACGATATTCATTGGAACCCCGTTTGGGAGCCTTCCGAAGAAGATATTCCCGTTACTTCTCCTAGTGTCTCGGTCCCAATGTCTTCTTCTGACATGGATGACACATCCCCCGTCACGAGTGAAGAATCCTTTGTGACGAGCGGTGAAATTCCTATCCCAACGGAAACTTCACCCTTCCGTGTCACCCCTCTCGGTGTCACGCTGCCTTTACGCTATAAGGCTTTGAGGGATGTTATGGGTTCTAGAACTCCCCTTACGAGTTCCATGTGGTCTCGTACCGTCACTCCGAATTCAGAGCCTTTTACCCCTCAAATTCACAATGTGTATGTCACCTCAGTCCCGACTATTCCAACTGTTTGTGTGGCTTCCTCGGCCCCTGTTGTTAGTGTCGTCACTGCATCCTTAGTTATGACCACTGTTGATGGACCTTTGTCTGGATCTGCAAATAGTGGCCCATCGACATCTACAACCAGAGTCGTTGATCCTACACTTAATGCCCTATCTTCTTCTGGTTCCATTCCAGCAGGGGGGCATATGATCAGTATTTACAAGCTCTCAAGAATCCGAATCCTCAAAATCCGTTTCATTATTACGATTCTAGAGGGGTTCATATCTATTACCCCGGACCTATGCCATCTCAACCCGCAGTTGAGGTCACGGTTCCATTGTCCGTTGCTTGGGGTACCACCACTTATCATGGAGGCCAAGCACCACCTGTGAATTTTCAAGGACCACCTTATCAAGGTCAGCCGTCTTACGTGCAACCCTCTAATGGACAACAGTATTACGGACAACCTTATCCAGGGAAACCTGGAGGCCCACAAGGACAACCCTTCCAGGGACAACTTTTAGCCTCTGGTGGTTCATCTTTTACCTATCTTGGGCAACCTTCTGGTAATCTGGGACAACCTTACATACAACAAGGCCAACCTAGTGTCCAGCAAGGCTACTTGTTTGGGTAAGCCGGTCAGCCTTACGTTCAGCAAGGCCAACCCACCTTCCAGTCTGGACAAATTAGTCAGCCTCAAATCCAACCAGGCCAACCAACTGTCCAGTCTCCTCAGCCATCCAGCCCATCAGGACAACCCTCAGTTGTGCAAGGACAACCCAGTACCCAGAAAACCCAACCATCTGGGCAAATGGGTCTTCCTCAATCTCAACTAGGTCAACCTTCTGGCCAGATGGCTCAGCCTTAGTACTCTCAAGGACATCCACTTGGGCTTGCTCAACCGGGCACTCAAATGATTGTTGCTTCTCAAGCTCCACTCGGTTTTCAGCGCTAGTCTGGGCTCCAGACCCAATCCAATTCTCAAATGCAAGTTGGATCCCAATCTCAACCTGCTTATCAAACGTAGCCTGGTTCCTAGGCCCAGTTTGGAGCCCAGCCGCCTTATGGTTTCCAGCAATCCCAAGGGCAAACCCAATTCGCCCCATACCAAAATTATCAACAACTGTAGGTGATTCCTTATCAGAATTACAACAACCATATGTTGCTCCTGCAGGCCAAGTTGGTAATCAATGGAATGTTGGGGGGCAGATCCAGGGTTAGCCATCCAGTTACAGCTATAACCCCTATGGACAAAATCCATACAGACAGAACCCTTCTGGGCCAAATCCGTCCAGACAGAAGCAATGGGGGCAACAAGCAGCTGGCTGGAACTGTGGTGCTACCTCCTACCCGTGGCCTCAGATGTACTTAACCCTCAATTACCCTTTTTATAAACGTTGGAGTTACTGGATGTGTCCAAACTGACAAATGATCCTATTCTTCATAATCCGTATTGGCCACCGGTTCCAACTAAAATTCTCGGTGATTGTACCAAGTTTGACGGTAAAGCTAGAGAAGATCCCCAAGCCCACGTCATGACTTATCATCTATGGTGTTCGTCAAATTCGTGGCTTGATGATTCAATCCGGCTCCTTCTTTTTCGACGGACCCTCACTGGCTCTGTTGCTAAATGGTATATTGAGTTAGCTCGCGGATCTTTTCAAGACTTTAACTCGTTGGCTATGGCATTTTGTTACACTAAAATTTGTCACCATGACTATTTGCAGTCAGTATGGCTCCATCAATAACCATACTGTCCTCCTTGGCAAGTCTTATACCTCTGCTCCTCATGTCAAACTCCAAAAAAAAGAGAAAGCCTTTAAAAAATCAATATAACTCTGGTTCCGCACTTTCTCTTACTCTTACCTGCGGGGACGCACCTCAAGTACACAATACCTGCGCACTTGTACGCTTTGTTTGTAAAGGGGTGGGTGCATACCCCTGTAAAAGTCAAAAGGCGCAAGTTTTACTTCAAAAAACTTACTTGCGGTCGATTCTAGAGCATTCTAGAAGATGGTTTGACGTGGATTGAGCGCCTCCAGATGGTTCATGCATCCCAATGAAAGAGGAACTTATCCCATGAAGAGGGGAGATATCCCTTTGAAAGAGGGGCTTATCCCATTGATGGTGGACCTGTTTAACTTCCTCCAAAGCATTATAAATACAGGCATTAGGCCAGAGGCAAGGGAGGTTGAAAGCTGAACATTCCTAAGGGTAGATGCTGCTGAAATTAGGACTCCCTTATAGAGCTTGAGAGGAGAGATTACATTCCTTTCTTAGCTTCATTTGGAAGTGGGTGAGCTGATCAAAGTAGAGGAGAACTCTTGCTGGACCCTGGGAGGGACCTGCACAACACCAAGGCATTGGTTGTAAGGTTTCTTTTGTTTCCAATTAATACAATTAAGTTCATTTTTCTCAACAAGTTGTTATATATAATTTGTTTCATAAACTCCTTGGTCTTTATGATGAATATGTTTTATTATATGAGTTATTCAGGTGCTATGTAATCGTTTGCTTGTTTGTGTATGCAGGCTTTAAGGAGAGGAGCTCATCTGGATCGAAGAGGCTTGACTGCTACAAACAGCGTTGGACTAAAGGTAAGCCTTAAACACCTAGTTGCTCTTATTTTAAATGCATATTTAGGGAAAGATAGTGCTTGATTGTTTTGTTTGTCACTAGAAAATCCTTAGTTTCTAGGGAGGTCAGTTTTGTCCGCAAAATTGACTCTTTCCGCATGACAAAATGGCGACCATATTGGGGAATCCATGGATTTGATTGATTTCTCTTTTGATTGATACTTTGATTTGAGAAACGTTGATTTCTTTCTAGTTTTTGACTGATTGGCTGTGAATTTGGGTAGAATAGCTTAGGATTGAGTTAGTTTTTTATTTTTCTTGTTTTTGAGAGAAGTACGCACCCTCTGAGTTAAGCACAATGCGTACCTCTATGCACCTCTGCTTTGCGCACAGAGCGGGGCCGCACCTGTGCAAACAGGCTGCCTGCGTACCCTGTCAAAAGTTTAGAAAATTTCAATTTTTTCCTTTTTACCTATTAGATCTTGTTTATAGCTTATTTATTGCTGCCCAGATCCACTGGTTACCTGTCAGAAGTTTTCATCTAGGCTTGTTTCATTAGCATCAAGGGTTTTAGTGAAGTTCATAGAAATTCTAGCCCTAGGTTTGATTTTTGTATTGGTCTTGTAGTGACTCTGGATTTAGAAGTTGTAGAAACCTTGGATATCCCTGGTCTTTTCAGTCTTCTTAGGAGTTAGACCATTCGTAAAATCCACCTTTGTGAGAAACCTACCGTTGTGTTGTCTCTTTGCAGAATTTCGAGAAGGCTTGTTTGTTAAGCTGTGAATTTCATTCTTAAGAAAAAGAACAAGAGCTTTTTATTTTTGTTTTTGACTGATTTATGGTTCTGCATGAATTAGTCCTTGGTTGAATTGTAACTGAGTAAAACAACCTAGAATTATATTTTGTAGGCTTTTACCTCATTAGATTTGCTTTTAGGTAAATTTCTCTTAGATTTTCATAGATCTTAAAATTGATTCTTGTTAAGTAGTTTTACATGCTTTGTTAAAATAGGAAAAATACAAAATCTCTTTTGAAGAAAGTTTGTTTTAGTAGCGTTTGAAGTCTTTGAAAAGAGAAAGGAAGTTTTCGTGAAATAATTAGTGGTATTGTGTTGTGTGCTTTGGAAAAGATAAAGAGATTTTTTCTTTGATTTTCATTGCTAAGAAAGTTGTCTTTATAAATTTTGCATTCTCCAACTCTCTTAGCTAGGGAATTCATTGAAAAGGAAAGATTGTTTTTTCATCCTAGGTGCATCTTTTTAGTGGATTTGAGTCGAGTCTACACATCATAAGTTTCATCTCCACTACCTTTTGTCCTAAAGAAAAGCCATAAAAAATTAACGCTTAAAGTAAAATTCACTTAGTAACATTTTATTTACTAGGGCTCTGATACACCAACATAGATCAGGCTAGTGTCTTGGAGTAGGAGAGTAATTAACTCTCCAAGACAGTAAAAACAAACAAGTAGCTTATCTTGCGGTAGGATAAATCCAATTGTTACATTTATGCTCTGGGAAAGCTCCTCTTAAAGGAGAAGCACGAGATCGTGTCCGAACCAGTGAGGGGATCAATCCTCCTTCATTGGGAACGACGCCAGATATGCACGTACTACAAACGGTAAACCTCGGATTAACCATTGTCGAGGAGCCTGGGGTCACTTGTCGGTAAACCTTGGATTATTGTCAAGGAGCCGACAAGGGGATTGAGCTTGTTACTCTGCCCTTGCGTGCGTATCGGATCGTAGACTGTTCCCCCAGGTATATTTGTTGCTGTTGGTGACCTTAGTGACTATTATCTTTAGGATTCTTCCTAAGGTGACGGTGGAGGGAAGATCCCACTGTACCTGGAGCAGATGTCGGCTAGACTCACTTGGATTTTCTGGGGGGTTCACTTCACTCGAGACAGTTAAAGTGGAGGAACTTGGTCCAGTCTATTCATTAAGCAGGTTGCCGGGGTAACTGTTCCACCCGCCATTTCTGTACTGAATTCTGCGATGTTGGATTTCATCACCAACTAGTGTTTTCGGTCCGGAAAGTTACTGTTTGTGTGTGGTTTGACGCCCTAGATTCTTTAGGCGTGTGATTTGAATTGGTTTGGTTCTTTAGAGACTTTAGGCGGTTTGCTTTGAGATTTTACTTTGTTTGCGTGTGCAGTAGTTAAAAGTTTTTAACTGTGGCTGAATTACCGAGACAGTCCTGTAGACTTCGGGGTCAGTCTCCTGAGGTTGTAACCGTGGCTGATTTGTTGAGGAAGTCCCGTAGACTTCGGGGCCAACCTCCTGAAGACGTCCCGAGCCATTACGAAGTTTTGAAAGTCCTCGTAACTCCTAGTGGCAGTAAAGTTGGGTCACCTGAAGAAGGAGAGTCTTCGTTGGTTGTTCATCCTGATTACCAAACTCTAGAAACAGGTTATAATCCTGAAGCTATTTCGGTTTCCAAACTTGCTGGTAGCTTTTCATCTACTAGTGATATAGGCGAAGAACCTGAGATATCTGAACCTGTTACTCCAACATCGGGGTTTGTCTCTCCAACTTCTAGTGCTCCTAATTCACCTAGGGTAGAAAGAGTAATCACCAAAAATCTTCCTTCTGGTTTGATAGCTATTGAAGAACTTGCTCCGGAAGAAGAAATAGGCATCCCTATCCCTGAAAATCAACCTGTTATTGATCTAAGGGAGCGTGAATCAATTTTTTACAGTCCACCTAGAAGTACTACTTGGTATCTTTCTTTAACTAATTATTTGGAAAACTCAGTGTTAAGTTTTTCACCACCTCGAGCTCCTTTTCACCCGACACCTAGAGGTTTTTATACTCCCGTAAATATGTCAGGTCAGTCGTCCATGTTTACTCAATCGCCTGAATCTTTTTTGTACGGCGGTCCTTCTGTTCCCTCTGGGTATCAGTCACTTTCTGGTACTTTTTCGGGAGCATCTCCTCAACCCATTGAACAAGGGTTATTCACTGGAAGCAATGGTGCAAAGCCGTTGAGCGTAGAAGACATTCTTATGATGTCAGGTTCTATTCCCAATTCTCAACCTCAAGGTGGCCAGTTACCGCCTGGGGGGCAACCTCAATTAACGCCTGGGGGGCAACCTCAAGGTACACAATTTGTATCTGGGGGGCAACCTCAAGGACAGTACGTGCCTACAGTGCATTACGTTCCTCAAGGTTAACCCCAGACTCAATATGTACCCCAAGGTCAACCCCAATATCAATTTATACCTCAAGGTCAACCCCAGTATCAGTACATGCCTCACGGGTATCTACCCCAAGGTCAGTACTCGAACCAAGGTTTCCAACCACCCCAAGGTCAATCTTATGTTCAAGGAGTGGGAAATGTACCTTTCAATTATCAATCCTACCCTCAACCCGGTTTTGGATCTCAATATTCTCAACCTGTTATGGGTCAGTACCTCGGAATGAACATAGTGTGGGATCCATCGCAAATTCAACAGGTGTTGCAGCCAAATGTACAGTTGTCATCTCAAACTGGACAACCCTTAGTTTCTGGTTCACCCCAGCAACGAGTCCAGTCTAATATTCAAACTTCTGTACCTTCGGTAGTTTCTCAGTCTGGGCCTATTGCGCCTAGTACTCCATCTCAAACGACTACTGCAACTGCCGCAACATCTGTTCAATCTACCCCACCTACTTCTGGAGTATCGACAGCTCCGGTTTCTACTGTTCCTGTATCTACTCCTCAGACATATTTACCACCGTCTGGATCTACGATTCAAACTACAGTTCAGATGCCTGTAGGACAACCTGGTTTAAGTACGGTTGTTACAAGTCAACCACAATTCACTTATCAACCGTACCAGGGACAGTACCAATTCGGTCCTGCTGTCCAGCAGCCAGTTTATCAGTATCAACCGTATCCTGGGTACACTTATCAACAACCACAACAACCCCAGTACGGTCCGGTTAATCCTAGTTTTCCAGGAGGATACAATATCCCGAACGCGATTCCTATTCCTAGTTATCCTGGATATCCTCCTCCTGGGGCTGGTCTCATGACCCAGAGTTTTAGGGATCCTAATCGGCAGCTACCATTTATCGCAACTTTGGACTTACCAGACTTGTCGCGCCTAACGAAGGATCCAATTAATTATCTTCTGTTTTGGCCGCCAATGCCGACTATGTTGCCCAGTGACATTCCCAAGTTCGAAGGTAAATCTGGAGAGGACCCGTCGAACCATGTGATGACTTACCACCTCTGGTGTGCCTCTAATTCCATCTCGGATGATTCGATCTGCTTACGTCTTTTCCAGCGCACTCTCATTGGTCTTGCGGCCAAGTGGTATATTGAGTTACCACGGGCCTCTTTTTATAATTTTAGCCAGTTAGATACCTCGTTTTTAACTCATTTTCAGTTGACGGTCAGATATGATAATGGCACGGAGTTACTAACTTCATTAAAGCAATCGACGTCCACTTATATTTCCGATCATATTCATGAATGGAGACGTCGAAGGCGATTAGTGAAAGTTTTTATACCGGACCAGATCTTAGCTGAATGGTTTGTTAAATCATTGTTACCGAAGATTACTGAAGACATAGCAAAGGCCGGAGTGGTTACTGAGGAGCAAGTGATTGCTCAAGCTCAGTAACTTGACTTAGTTTATACTCAGTCAGGTACGTTACACGAAAAGATCCCTGATCTTCCCAAGTAAAATCAAATCGCTGCTGCTCCGTCAGGGTCTCATGCTGCTGATGGCATGATTGGTACGGTGAACACTAAAAGTAAGAAGAAGTCTTCCAAGAATTCTTCTCCTATCATAACCTTGCCTGATTCCCCGACAGGAGATTCTTCTGCAGAGGTTTCCGCCGATATTCACGCTATAGAATCATCTACGACTAAATCAAAATCCGGTGGAAAGAAGAAAGGAAAGAAGAAGAATAAAACGGACAAAAGTTCAAAATAGAGATCCGAAAAGGCGGAATCCAATGATGAAAAGCGCAAACCTCGATATCCTTGTCTTATTTGTGAAGAGGAACACTTTACAAGAGACTGCCCTCATCGAGCAGAGGTTGTGAAGATTGTCAAAGGTTCCCAAACTCCTGCTGTTTTGAAGGATCCATTTCCAAATCAAGATAGCAAGATGATAGGTTCTTCCTCGAATGCCAATGAAGAACCCATATTGATGATGTCCCATGTAAGGATTGCGACTCGATCGCAAGATTATGGTAGTAAAAGTCCTGTTGATGGCAAAGAAGCAGAATCTTCTCATTCTAATCCATCAACCTCAACTCCCGGTTCCGATCCACTACAGACCGAGAAGCCTAATCCAGACTTAGTAATCAAACCGCCCGCCAAGGGTATACTTCGAAAGTCTGCTTTCAATCCACATGCGAGAGCGGCCCAGAATTATAACATTGTTGAGGACTTAGCTGTTTCACCCTCAGCAATGTCGGCTTTGGAAGTGCTGCAATCATGCCCAGCACAGCGTAGATTACTTTTGTCGGCTATAGGAGCTGTTGATGTTCAGGACCCAAACCCAATAATCTTTGATCTAGAAAATAGTACACCGCGTTTACCTCATCAAATGGCTTTCCAGATCCCAGTGATAGTAAAAAACAGGCCTATTCATCGGACTGTAATTGATGAGGGAGCTTCAACGTGTATTATGTCGATACAGTGTTGGAGATCGCTTGGTTCTCCTTCACTAAATCAATCCCCGACAATTCTTAAGGCCTTTGATGGCCGTGGGTTTCATCCTTTTGGCATTCTACAGGATTTGCCTATAGGGGTTGAAGGAAAAACCGTTAGTCTAGATGTGGAGGTGGTTGATGCCCCTCTAGACTACAACCTTCTTTTGGGTCGAAGTTGGTCTTACGCTATGACAGCGGTCGTTTCGTCGGTCTTCCGAGTAATAAAGTTCCCACATAATGGAAAGATCGTAACAATAGACCAGCTGGCTTACTTTTCATCCGACCTAGCCTCTTCAGAGAGTATTCAGCATGTCAGTAAAACGACTATCCCATATAAGGATGTTGGAGTAGGATTAGTTAAAGATGTCGGTTTACTGGGAACTTTTCCTTTTCCTCCAATCAACGCATCATCTTCATTTGCAACCATTCATATGATTACATCAGACACTATTTTTTATGACGATCCTTGGATCGTTCCTTCTGAATCTGAAATAGACTCATTTGGTAATTTTATGCCTTTGAGTCCATATGAAATTGCCTATGAAGCCGTGCAGTCTTTTACCGACCCGTGTTCAACCAAAAAAGACTTAATGAATGTGGTCCGTGAGGAATCACTTTTCACATCAACCTCGGAGTTAATAGCGTTTCCCGAAGTTGTTTCATCTGACGAGCAACTTCGTGAAGTCCTGTGTATAGATGATTTACCATGGGACGATCTCCATCATAGATCTTCGTTTTTACCCGAGGATGATCATTTTGAAAATGATTTCTCATCAATTTTTACAGCTGAATATGTCAAGGAAGCTCAGAATCCCATGAAACATCCTGATTCAGAGTTGAATTTGGGAAATATCTCTCGAACTATTCCCATTGACATTTCGGTTAAGCCTGGAATTGTTGAGAACATTCATATAGGTGCCTCGTGTACAAATGACGAAATTCAAATATATAAGGCCCTATTTCAAGAATTCCGCGACGTGTTTGCCTGGTCCTATGAGGAAATGCCAGGAATTGATCTCGCGATTGTTGTTCATGAGATCAAAACTTACCCGGATGCTAAACCCGTCCGGCAACGTTTGCGTCAGATTCACCCACGAAAAGCTGCTGCAATTAAAGCAGAAGTTGAGAAACTGTTGAAATCAGGTTTCATTTATCCGATCCCGTTAACGGATTGGGTATCGAATATTGTTCCGGTTAACAAAAAGCAGGGAACAATAAGAATATGCATCGACTATAGGGACATTAATCGAGCTTGTCCAAAAGACAACTACCCAACTCCCTATATCGATCAAATCATTGATGATTGTGCCGGCAGCGAAATATTTTCCTTTATGGACGGTTTTTCCGATTACAATCAAATCAATATTCTACCTGCCGATCAACCAAAAACGGCTTTCATTTGTCCATGGGGGACATTTGCTTATTGCAAATTACCTTTTGGGCTCAAGAATGCCGGAGCAACTTTTCAAAGGGCGATGTCTTATGCGTTTCATGACATCAAACACATTGTGCAACCGTATCTCGATGATTTGCCCGCTCATTCATTACATCGAGCTGATCACCTCGTCCACTTACGTGCAATCGTCATGAGGTGTAGGCATTATCGTATTCGGTTGAACTCACACAAATGTGTCTTCTGTATAGAAACAGGTCGATTACTGGGATTTGTGGTTTCGAAAGCTGGCATTCGCGTTGATCCCTCGAAGGTCGAAGCTATCATCAAATTGCCTCCTCCTTCGAGTCTTCGCCAACTCCAAAGTTTGCAGGGGAAAGCAAACTTTTTACGACGATTCATTCCTAACTACGCCGAGGTTACAAAGGGTTTTACACGGTTGTTGAAACAGAACGCTCAATTCTCTTGGGATGAGATAGCTCAGAAATCTTTTGATGCACTCAAATACGCGTTGACCCATGCACCGTTGTTGCATCCTCCCAACTACAACCAGGATTACGTTTTGTATCTCGCCGCCTCCCATTCCACCATTGGAATGGTCTTAGTTCAGGAAGATGAATTCGGAACGGAACATGTGATATATTACCTTAGTCGAACGTTAAACCCAACTGAGCTAAAATACTCACATGTGGAGAAATTGGCATTGGCAGCCGTTCAAGCTGTCCAACGTTTTCGTCACTACATTTTACTTTGTAAAACTACAGTCATTTCGGATTGCAACCCTATGATCTACATTTTGACCAAACAATTGCTAGGGGGCAAGTACTCTAAATGGATTGTTATCCTGCAGGAGTTCGACTTGGAGTTTGAAAAATCTAAGTCTAAGAAATCTTTAGTTTTTGCAGAGTTAATGTGTGACTTCCCGCGTGCTGACACGGAGACTGTGGCAGAGGAGCCCATTGCGGACGAATCTTTGTTTCTAATCAGCACTTTAGATCCGTGGTATGGGGATATCATTGTCTATCTCCAGACCCAATCCTTTCGGCCCGAAGTTTCAAAGTCGGAACGTCGGAAAATTCGATTCCAGTCCCAACAATACAAAATTATTGGAGATACTCTTTATCGCCATGGGGCGGACTCTATTTTTCGACGTTGTTTAACTCACGAAGAGGCTGAAAGGGTTCTAAATGACTGTCACTCTGGAGCGTGTGGTGGTCATATGTTTGGGTACACCATAGCCCAAAAGATATTGCGCTGACTACTTCTGGCCATCCTTGTTTAAAGATTGTATTACTGCGGTCCGAAAATGCCACAACTGTCAAGTGTTTGATCGAAAGATGCGCGCTCCACCTGCTCCTCTCCACCCTATAATTGCCGTTGGTCCTTTTGCCAAATGGGGTATCGATTTTATTACATGTAACCCTCACTTGGCCGGGGGGCATGCGTATATCATCCTTGCGGTATATTATTTTACTAAGTGGGCCGAGGCGATGCCTACATTCGAGGCAGACGGCAAGACAACTGCAATTTTCGTGTTCAATCATATAATTGCTAGGTTTGGTGTCCCACAAGCGATAATCACTGACCATGGGCGCCATTTTCGAAATGTTATGATGACAGAACTTACAGGCCAGCTTGGTTTGCGCCACGATAGTTCAACTCCTTATTATCCACAAGCGAATGGTCTGGTTGAGTCCATCAACAAAGTTTTAGTTATCATGATTCGACGAATCATTGGTATTCATCGGTCGAATTGGCACAACATGTTATTTTCAGCGCTTTGGGCGTACCGAACCTCAGTGAAAACATCAACAGGGTTCACTCCTTTCCAACTAGTTTATGGTTTGGAAGCTTTGCTACCCATTGAATGCGAAATCCCGTCACTGCAAATGGCCATCGAGTTACTTCCAGCTACTTCCGAAGAGGAAAAACGTTTGTTATACTTAGCTCAATTAGACGAGAATTGACGTGATGCTGCATTGGCGATCGAGACTCACGCAAAACGTATGAAAGCTCAGTATGATCGAAATGTGACCCCTCGAAATTTTTCGGAAGGAGACCTAGTGTTATTGTATGATCAAGCTAATGATAAATTAGGTGCTGGAAAATTCGTTCCTATGTGGCATGGGCCCTATATTGTCAAGCGAAAGCTAGCAAAAGGGGCCTATGAGTTGGTAGACTTTGACGGGGACTCTTTAGGTAAACCCAGAAATGGTCTTTACTTGAAGAGGTATTATGCTTAAAAGAATGGGTATGGAGATTTTTAGTTAGGTTAGTTTTTCTTTCTAGCTGGTGTGTTTGTTAGTTTAGACAGTGTGCTTAGCTTAGAGAGTGTGTTTTCGTCGTTATTTCTGCTTATCTTGGTTTTACTCTTGATGTTGCAGATGTCGATGCCTCTCCAAACATACATTGGATTCGCTGATGGTGCTTGTCGTAGTACACAGAACATTTCTTCCGCAGCTTGGGTTATCTATTCGCCCTCTGACGAGTTAGTTTCTATGCATGGGGTAAGCCTCGGTCAAACAACAAACAACATTGCCGAGTATAGTGCAGTGATTGAGTTATTATCTGAATCTATTTCATTTGGGATTCGGAGTTTGATAGTGAGGTTAGATTCTGAACTCGTTGTATTACAGCTTAATAGAGTGTATGCCATTAGAAATCCAGTGTTATTAAGGTTATTTTTGAGAGTGCGTCTCTTGGAACGTGAGTTTGATTACATTGAAAATCAGCATATTCCAAGGTCTTTAAATATATTAGCAGATGCAATTGCTTCTCGAATGTTAAATAGACATTTGCAATAATCATACATGTAAATTTAAAACCATTCCATAACATGATTTACAAGATAAGCCGATAATAATGATATATATATATATATATATATATATATAGGAGTGTGTCAAAAAATAAATCGTCTTCGATCATAGGTTGAAAAACACCTTATGATCGGCAAAAATGATAAGTACAAAAAACCAAAATGTCACATGTGTCTACAAAACGACCATCCAATCACTGGTGATGATCTCTATATGACACCACTGCACGGGACACCCTACATAAGAACCTCCTAAAAGGTCCTGGGACCCCGACTACATAGCGCTGAAGCCTGATTGGAATATCATCTATGGTAGTCTCCGGTATATCTGCTATAAGACGCTCCAGGTCACTTTCCAACTCAGCCAAAGTCTCTGTGGCCTCGTCCTGTGGGGCCGGTGCCGCTGCAGCTGGTAGTCTCCTCTCGTAAGGCCGGAGATTGGCTGGACGTCGTGGGCCTACATCTGCATTTTGAAAATTATTACTATCAGTTTTGAGATGATACAAAACAAACAAAAATAATAGATAGTTTAAAAAACTTGTGAAAAATGAAGTTACCTGTATCATCCCATTGTTCTCCCGGTGGAAGAACCATGTCCAGATCTCCATGAAAATCAACTCTGGCATAAGGAAAATCCTGTATAGAAAAGACCTGGTCTTCTAACCAGTGAAAGTAATCCGGAGTAAATCGGACAACCTCCGTCCCCTCATCAGGATGACGGGCCATAACCGCAACCCATCGCATCAATTTGGGCTCTCGAGGAAGCCCAATCTCAACAGTGAGCTGCTGTGGGATCAGCATCGGAACCCTCTCTAAGCCAAAACTCACAACTAAAGCCCCATAACCAAAGGTCTTTAGCTGTCCGTTTTTGGCTCTAGTTAGTTGGCCTTTTACATTGGCCAACACAGCATCACACCAGTTGAAAATGGTACCTCGATAGCAATCAATTGCCATCCGCATCTGGGATCCAGTGGCAATGTGTAAAGCGGTAGCCCCGCAAAGTCTGGTAACTGTAAAGGCAATCACCATAAGTTCAGGACGGGATATAGTTTTGATCTCTATCCCCTTATCCTGAGACTGAGTGTTACACCACTCTAGTCGGAGACTAGCGATAGACTGGCCACCTGCCCTAGTCCCGAACAGAGTCAAGTGTTCGCCTCTCTTGGGAAAACCAGTGAGAAAGTAGATATCTGCCGGCTCCATCTCAAGCTGGTGCCCTCCAATATAAAAACACTGGTCCTGAACGTTCCATCTTTCTACCAGCCACTCTAGAAAGCTCACTTGGGCCCTCATGCCAGGTATGGCCCAGTATTTATAAAGGCCGCATGCCTTCAAAGCATCAATTGACGGTTGATGATTAATGGCGGCCAAATCAACATCTTCGTGCTCTCTCTCGCGCCAATCGAGCATGGTGAACAATCTACATACCATAAAACATCCATTAGATTCCATAAAATCAAAAAATTTTGGTCGATTTTGGAGAATTTAGGTTTTAAAAACTCGTTGCGCGTGGTACGCACCCCGCCTTTAGGAACAGAGCGTGGGTACGCAGGGTCCCCGAAGGCAGGGTGCATGCCCCTGACATTTTTCCAACTGAGAAAATGTCGAGGTACGCGGGTCCCTAGTGTGGCGCCCGCGTACCCCGAGAGGCAGTTTTTGAAACCATAAAACCTCCCAAAAATGAAATCTGGGGCCTAAAAAGAATTCTAAACGGATGAAATTGAAGAGGAGGATGTTGTAAATTACCTGGAAGAGACGGCGTTCGATTTCGACGGTCGGATTCTCCGCAATGTCCACGGGAAGTTTCTTGCCAAAAGCCCTTTTTCTCTCCTCAAATAGTAAAATGGTAAAAATGAATTGGTAAAAGCCCTTTTTATAGGTTTTTTGGGTAAATAAATGGTAAATTTGTTTATTTTTCACCATGAAAAGGTATTTTTCAAAGTATTTTTATCTATCTTCAACAGGTATGAGTAATGTGTTGGTTTTTGTGCAGGATAAAGGATTTTCAGGGAAAATTGTCATTTTTTACAAACAAAAACATCAGAGTCATCTTTAAGCTCTTTTCTGACTCCTAAAATGTGAAAAGATTGCCGAGTTTTCTTTTTAGCTCGTTAAAATAGGATTAAAAAGACGGTCCTCTTACAGCCCTTTTCTGACCGTAAAAACATTGAAAGATTGCCGTATTTTTGTCGTTTCAAATTCGATATTGGAAATAAAACGACGTGTCCTTGATCGCTTTCTACTTTTCAGATCAGAGACACTAATCATGAAAGTACTCCTTGGTCGTAAAGATCAAGCGGTTCTCTCAAGTATTATTTTATACTTTTTCGGGCTTGGGAGACACAAATTTACGAAAAAGGTCAACCCTGGAGTCTTCTTAAGTTTTTTCAGACTCTCTAAAATTGAAAAACGTCGAGTTTCTCCTATACTGGACTCGTTAAAATTTCACAGTAAAGGACCTGTTCGATTACAAACAGGAACGGACCACTCCTTCTTAGGGTTCGAATCTAAACTAAGTTGGACTCATCCAAAGGATGAGCTTATAATCAAGCAAATGTTATCCTCCTCAAGCTTGTAAGAAATAAAGAGGTACTTGCCAGAAATGGTGGGGGAAAAGAGAGGAAAATGAGCCTGTTTGTCATACTTTGTAACCACTCTTGAACACGACACTTTTATTCACCTGGGTTGGGAAATCCTTTGCCTAATAGTTGATCAAACCACATTGAAAGTCTTCAGCCGGTTTTTGGGTATTAACTTTGGGTCAATTGTCACCAAGCCATCTGTTGTGTCGTTATGTGTTCAAGAGGTCACTGCCAATAAGCCATTCATCTGCAAAATATCTGTCATCCATCTTGACCATCCCTGAGTCAGTCCTTACAGCTACATTTCTTCAACTTGATCTATGATTTCGTGTTGTGGGCTTGCCTACGACGGATCGCTTTCTATCGACATCAGCACATTATCTAGAAAGATGATCTAGGAATCATCAGTACCTTGAAATCTGCATGCCTCAATGGCAGGTTTCTCGCCTTTGACGACAGGTTACATCAATGACCTTCGATCAAGGGATTCTGTGACATGTTCGACATCAACACATTCATTCACATCTCATGGATTGTACTGGGTACTTTGAGAGCCATTGACATCACTGGTGGTCTCTCTCACACTTGTTAACAGTTTACATCATTGACTGGTAATCAAGTGGTTTCTACCATGTTCGACATCAACTCATTTATTCGCATGGATATAATCGTACTATTTCAGGAAGCAGAAATGAAGACCCTGGATCTAGTTTCCACCATCCAGGCTGCGAGGAGTTTTGTATTCATTATACAGTAGACTAACTATAAACAGATGGCTGCGTCCATACTGTGTCTACATATGTCTATGATTATGATGTATTGCGAAATCATTCCTATATCAGAGCAGTAGTTAGTTTGTTAGTTAAGTTTTTGATCTGAGTATGGGAATGCCTACCTCAGCGATGATATGATCTCATATATGTATTTTGTGTTGAAAATTTGCAGGTTCTGACTGGGCTCTCCACAAGATAATCCTCGAAATGATAAAGTGCTTCACCCTTCCTAGATGATATAAAACCCTGATCTACTACAGACCTCGCACTTTAGGGGGCAATCTGTTACACTAAAATTTGTCACCATGACTATTTGCAGTCAGTATGGCTCCATCAATAACCATACTGTCCTCCTTGGCAAGTCTTATACCTCTGCTCCTCATGTCAAACTCCAAAAAAAAGAGAAAGCCTTTAAAAAATCAATATAACTCTGGTTCCGCACTTTCTCTTACTCTTACCTGCGGGCACGCACCTCAAGTACACAATACCTGCGCACTTGTACGCTCTGTCTGTAAAGGGGTGGGTGCGTACCCCTGTAAAAGTCAAAAGGCGTAAGTTTTACTTCAAAAAACTTACTTGCGGTCGATTCTAGAGCATTCTAGAAGATGGTTTGACGTGGATTGAGCGCCTCCAGATGGTTCATGCATCCCAATGAAAGAGGAACTTATCCCATGAAGAGGGGAGATATCCCTTTGAAAGAGGGGCTTATCCCATTGATGGTGGACCTGTTTAACTTCCTCCAAAGCATTATAAATACAGGCATTGGGCCAGAGGCAAGGGAGGTTGAAAGCTGAACATTCCTAAGGGTAGATGCTGCTGAAATTAGGACTCCCTTATAGAGCTTGAGAGGAGAGATTACATTCCTTTCTTAGCTTCATTTGGAAGTGGGTGCGCTGATCAAAGTAGAGGAGAACCCTTGCTGGACCCTGGGAGGGACCTGCACAACACCAAGGCATTGGTTGTAAGGTTTCTTTTGTTTCCAATTAATACAATTAAGTTCATTTTTCTCAACAAGTTGTTATATATAATTTGTTTCATAAACTCGGTCTTTATGATGAATATGTTTTATTATATGAGTTATTCAGGTGCTATGTAATCGTTTGCTTGTTTGGGTATGCAGGCTTTAAGGAGAGGAGCTCATCTGGATCGAAGAGGCTTGACTGCTACAAACAACGTTAGACTAAAGGTAAGCCTTAAACACCTGGTTGCTCTTATTTTAAATGAATATTTAGGGAAAGATAGTGCTTGATTGTTTTGTTTGTCACTAGAAAATCCTTAGTTTCTAGGGAGGTCGGTTTTGTCCGCAAAATTGACTCTTTCCGCATGACACATTTTTAACTCATTTTCAGTTGCCGATTCGATACGAGACAGGCACACATCTCCTGACATCCTTAAAACAAACAATGGCTACACATATCTCCGATCATATCCATGAATGGAGACGATGTCGCCGTTTGATTAAGTTTTGGATTCTTGATCAGCTTTTGACCGACTGGTTGACGACCTCATTTGTCGGTCCGATAGTGCGGGACATTGCTATGGGGGCATGTGTAACTGAAGAGCAGGCTATTGCACGTGCTTAGTACCTTGACTTTGTTTACTCCCAATCTGGTACACTATATGATTATTTGCCTGATGCCCCGAGGCCCGAAACTTCCAAAGCCCCGCCAACACCATCTGTTGATGGTGTCATTGGTTCTGTTAATCTGTCCTCTAAGAAATCTTTCGCAAACCCTGGGAAGCAAAAGTCGAATGCTTTGAATGAAAATACTTCTCAGGCTATATCCAATTTCGGTAATACTTCTGAGGTTAACGCTATCCAGTCCACCACGGCGGAAAAAGCCTCGAAAGGAAAGAAGAAGGGAAAAGGAAAGAATAAAGCTGATCAACCGAAGCAGGATTCCCTAAACCTCCACCCAAGGAAGGTGCCAAACGCAAGCCTAAGTATCCTTGCCTTATCTGTGATGAGGATCACTATACGAAAGAGTACCCGAGGTGGTATGAAGTTAGTCGTTTGTTGAAAGGTGCCCCTGGGACTCCTGCGATGCTCAAAGAACCTTTTCCCTCGCTGTAAACACAAATGGTGGCTGATCCATCCCAATCCTCTTCTCCCTTTGGTTCTTAGGTGTTTATGGCTGGGACGATTCCCATCCACATTAGTACTCGGGCAAAAGAGTATCCTTTGCCTACCGAGAAAGAGCTTGAGGTCCCCTCTAGCGCTACTCCATCCAGTTCTGGTCCCCCCATATCGAGAGACCTAGCACTGAAATGACCATCCGAACCCCTCTTAAAGGTGTACTCCGGAAGTCTTCTTACAACCCTAATGCTCGTGCTGCTCAACACTATAGCATCGTTGAGGACTTAGCCTAGGATTCGTTAGCTATGTCCACTTTAGAAGTTCTCCGGAGCTGCCCCTCTCAGAGGAAGTCCTTGCTATCAGGTATCGGTGGCATTGAGTCGACTGACTCGGATTTGATCACTTTTGACCTAGACAGTCATATACCAAGGCTACCTCACCAAATTGCCTTCCTTATCCAGGTCATCATCAATTATAAAATGATTCATCGTACCATCATTGATGAAGGCGCTTCTACTTGCATAATGTCTGTTGCTTGTTGGAAGGCTATTGGTTCTCTGACTCTGAGCCAGTCTCCTCCAACGCTTGCCTATTACTTTGGAAGTGAAGACGGTCGAAGTAGAGGTTGAAGTCATTGATGCTAATTTAACTTACAACTTCCTTTTGGGATGAAGCTGGACATATGCCATGCGAGTTGTGGCTTCATCTCTATTTTGTGTCATTCGTTTCCCCCATCAGGGGAAGATCGTCACGGTAGACTAGCTGTCTTTCTTCGCCTCCTACTCTTCCGATGGCAACGTGCCTTTTGTGGAGCATACCTTCGTTCCATGTGAGAGTGTGGGAGCTGGACTCTTTAAAGATCCTGCCCTTATGGGTGTTTTTTCACTCCCACCTCCCAACATTGCCAGCATTAATATGATTTCTGTTCGCTCTGATCCTTGGGTTCTTCCCCCCGCCGATCAAATAGAATCTTGGGGCGATGAGATGCCGTTGAGTCCTGCTGAGCTCAACTACGTCGAAATCATTTATGGATCAGCTCCACTCTCTGAATCTGCTCCTTCGAGCAGAGCTTTTGACTCGTACGCTCATTCCCCTTGGCTTGGAGATGGCATTTCTTCAGACCCTTTAAAGGAAATTTTTCCTTTTGATGAAGCCATTATTGAGACCATGTCTTTTGAGGAGCCTCCTTGGTCCGATCATCACCATCTTTCCTCGTTTCTTTCGGCCCACTGGGAAATGCTTACCTATCTCGAGCGGTTTGCTCCTTGTCTCCCATCCCAACCCCTTCAGATGCCCATTGAAGCTCATCAAGTGTCTTCTGAAGGGAACATGGGAAACATCACGCAAACTCAACCAATCGACATCTCTGTTAAACCAGGGATTATCGAGCACATCCATGTCAGAGTAACTTGTATTCCAGAGGAGATTCAACTCTATACTGATATTTTTCGCGAATTCTGTGATGTGTTTGCTTGGTCTTACGAAGAGATGCCCGACATCGATCCTAGCATCATGGTGCATGAGATACCTACATATCGAGTGCTAAGCATGTTCGACATCGTTTACGCCCGTGCACCCCCGAAAGGCTGCAGCTTTAAAGCGGAAGTTGAAAAGATTCTTAAGGTTGGTTTTATTTACCCCATCCCACTCACAGATTGGGTTTCTAATATTGTCCCTGTGACTAAAAAACAGGGCACCATCAGGGTATGTGTTGATTATCATGATATTAATCGGGCCTATCCCAAAGATAACTACCCTACACCCTTCATTGACTAGCTCATTGATGAGTGTGTCGGGAGTGAAATGTACTCATTCATGGATGGCTTTTTTGGTTATAACCAGATTAATATTGCGCCTGCAGATCAACACAAGACCACCTTTATCTATCCGTGGGGCACTTTCGCCTATAAAAAGCTCCCCTTCGGTTTAAAAAATGTCGGTGCCACCTTCCAATGCGTAATGTCTTATGCATTCCATGATATTTGACACATTGTGTAGCTTTACCTGGATGATCTTCCAGCTCATTCAGCAAAACACAAGACCATCCAGCTCACCTTCGCGAAATTTTCCTCTGCTATCGACACTATCGTATCCGGCTTAATCCTCATAAGTGTGTCTTCTGCATTGAGTCAGGCAGACTTCTCGGGTTCGTCGTCTCCCGACAGGGTATCCGTTTGGATCCCCTTAAATTCGAAGCCATCTTGAATCTCCCTCCCCCTGCTTCTTTGCAACAATTGCAGAGTTTGCAGGGTAAAGCGATTTTTTTACGACGATTTATTCCGAACTATGCCGAAGTGGCCAAAGGTTATACGTGGTTATTGAAGTGGGATACCCCTTTTCTTTGGGATGCCGTTGCACAAGAGTCCTTCAAGTGCCTCAAGGCTCTCCTTGTTTCTACTCCATTGTTGTGTCCTCCTGATTATCACCGTGACTACACTCTGTATTTGGCCGCTGCTGATACCACTATTGGCATGGTTCTAATTCAAGATGATGATGATGACACTGATCATGTCGTTTACTATCTCAGCCGCAATTTACAAGATACGGAAACTCGATATATATATGTCGAGAAATTAGCATTGGCTGCCGTTTGTGCCGTTCAACGTTTCCACCACTATATTTTATTGCGCACCACGATGGTGGTTTCTGATTGCAACCTAATGACGTACATCCTGTCACATCAGTTACTGGGGGGAAAATACTCAAAGTGGATTGTCATCCTCCAAGAGTTTGACTTGGAGTTCACCACTGCCAAGTCTAAGAAGTCCCTCGTCTTTGCTAAGTTGCTTTGCTCTCTGCCATCTGTTACTGCGCCCTCTCGGTTAGAGGACCATATTCCGGATGAAACTCTGTTCTTAATTAGCACCCTCGATCCTTGGTACGGGGATATCATTGTCTATCTTTAGACGTCCTCTTTTCGTCCCGATTTGTCCAAGGATGCCCGACGATGGATTCGCCATCATTCTCAGCCCTATCGTATTATTGGGGACACCCTGTACCGTCTCGGTGCCGACTCTGTTCTCTGCCGATGCTTAACATTTGAGGAAGCTGAACAAGTTCTAAATGATTGCCATTCTGGCGCCTGTGGTGGTCACATGTCCAGGTATGCTACTGCTCAGAAGATCCTCCGTGTTGGTTACTTTTGGCCCTCCATCTTTAAGGATTGCATTCTTGCCGTCCACTCTTGTCATGAGTGCCAAATCTACCAACGGAAGATGCGTGCGCCTCCCGCTCCATTGCACCCTGTCATTACCGTCAGCCCTTTTGCCAAATGGGGCATTGATTATATGACCTGTAACCCTCGCTCAGCCGGGGGGCATGGGTATATCATCGTTGCCATTGATTATTTCACAAAATGGGCCGAGGCGATGCCTACACTATCTGAAGACGGTCACACAACGGCGCAATTTTTATTTAATCATGTTATCTCACGGTTCGGAGTCCCTCAGGCTATCGTCACTGATCACGGTAAACATTTCTGTAATCATATGATGACTGAGTTAACAACCCAGCTAGGCTTGCGGCATGATAACTCGACACCGTACTATCCCCAGGCCAATGGCCAAGTAGAAGCCATCAACAAAGTTCTAGTTACGATGCTTCAACGCACCATTGGTATGCACAAGTCTAACTGGCACTTGATTTTGTTCTCCACCTTATGGGCCTACTGAACTTCAGTAAAGGATGCCACCTAGTTCACACCGTTCCAATTGGTTTACGATCTGGAGGCTACCCTTCCGATTGAGTGTGAGATCCCTTATTTGAAATTAGCCGTCGAATTACTCCCCAACACTACTCCGGTAGAAGAACGTCTTCTCTACCTAGTGCGGCTGGACGAGACTCGTCGACTAGCCTCTCTAGCTATTGAAGCATAGAAGAAGAGAGTGAAATCTCACTTCGATCATACTGCCCATCCTTGTTATTTCGTTGAAGGATTTAGTCCTGCTCTATGATCAAGCAAATGATAAGCTGGGGGCAGGACAATTCGAGCCCATGTGGCACGGGCCTTATATTGTAAAGAAAGTTTTGCAAAAAGGGGCATATGAGCTGATTGATTATGAAGGGAACCCTCTAGATAAGCCCCGAAATGGGCTTTACCTGAAAAAATATTATGCGTGAACTCCATGCACTCTAATTTGTACATACGTGTGTTTTCAACGGGTGTGTTGTGTGTGTGATTTCATGTTTGGATTGGTGTGTAGGCATAATTTCCGCTTATTGTGTTTTTTTGTTCTTATGTAGATGTCCAGTACACCTTATGTTGGTTTTGCTGATGGTGCCTGCCGCAGTACCCGCAATCTTTCTTCTGTGGCATGGGTGATCTACGATCCTCATCGTGAGTTAGTAGGCCTTCAAGTGTTTGTCTGGGTTGTACCACAAACAATGTCGTTAAATATAGTGCTTTTATTGAGTTACTGACCGAGGCTATCAATCTCGGTATTTGTACATTGGTTGTGAATCTGGATTCTTAGCTTGTCGTCCACTAGCTTAATGGGCGTTATTCCGTCAGAGACCATCGTATTTTAAGGTTGTATTTACATGTTAAATTGTTAAAAAGAAATTTTGATTTTATCACATATCAACACATTCCCAGAAGATTAAACACGTTAACTGATGCATTAGCAAACCATGTATTAGACAGACATTTGCGTAACATGTAATCAAAATAGCATATAGAAGCATTCAAAACACAATAATGAACCATAGGAATATGTATATGTATATGTATATATATGTATATATATATATATATATATATATATATATATATGTATATATATATATATATATATATATATATATATATATATATATATATATATATCGTGTGGCGCACCAAGGCGCTCAAAAAATAAGTGTATATGTCCAAATAGATGTTGGAAATAATACTGAGAGGGGGGGTGAATAAGTATTATTAATTTCTTTTCAATAAACCATCCAGATTTATGCTTTAAATTATTCTTCCGAATTTGATAATTAACTTGTATGTTAGTACCATAAAATGATGAACAAGAACAGTTAAAAACAGATTGTCACACAACGAAACACCAGATATAAGGTGGAAACCCAATGTGGGTGAAAACCACCTGCTGCAATATGTCTCTATCTTCTTTCAAATAGAATTTCTTTTACAATGAATTTGTATTGGTGCAGTTCTTTACCAGTACGCAGGCTGCAACCTGTAGAGAGCTACAACCCTCTCTCGTTTTCCAGTTTCTCTTGGAAGGGAGCTACAACCCCCTACTTCGTTCAAAGACCACGTTTCATTAATTTTCAGACTGGATCCAAGAAGATCAAATGGTCATCAAGTATAAATAAATCTTCAGAATTACCCAAGCATCAGATCAATATATATTTTCTTTATACAAAAGATCTTTCAAAATCACCCAAGTGCCAACCCAAGCACTAGATCAAAATATAAATAAATGCTCGATCTGGTCACCCATTAAAAACAGAGGTTGTTTATGCCGAAATCAGAACACAATGCAGAGGATATACATATAACAGTGCACCCGGAGGCTAGACACAAGACAAACCCAATATGCGCACCCAAAACCCTTTAGCGAACAGCAAAGGAGGCTATATCAGAGTTAAAGAATGACTGCTGCTTAAAAGAAACCCTGCGGTTGGCTGCTCTTATGCAATACACCCGAAGTAATGCGATTTCTCTCGAAGAAATGTCTGAACTTCAAGCTTGCGATCCTTTGCTTTGTTCTACGCGCATTCTCCTTGATCAGTAATTGCTCCTTAACCGATCACAAGAATGCCAATCAATTCTCCCTTAAGATCTTCAATTCATAATCGATGCCTTGCCGCAGGATCCCCTTTTTCTTTATATAATCACGCTTTTGATAAAACCAAGAATCAAAACCAGAGGATCCGAAAACCTGGGGCGCAACTGTTTTGACCGATCTCTTAAGAGAAAGGCTTAAGAGGGGTCCAAACAACAAAAGGCAGACTTTAAACTGAATGAGCCCATAATAATACTATATCGGGTTCGCTTCTCATCGCTACCAGTGCATGCCCATATCATGGCCTATTCCCGACGTCTGATCCGATGGATCGGATGCGACATGCCCATTAACCAGCCTATATATATATATATATATATATATATATATATATATATATATATATATATATATATATATATATATATATATATATATATATATATATATATATATATATATATATCGAGTCTGCTCTTTTCATCGCTATTGGAAATTTGAAGTGGAAGGATTTTATAAACAGTGCGATTACCACGGATGCGATGTTATTATAAAATCCCTTTAAAGCTTCCATCGGGTCCGCCACCACTTATCGCAATCAGAGGATTGGGGTGGACGACCCTATATACATTGCGACATACTGCGGATGCGATAGTATTATAAACCAGTTTTAACACCACCATCGGGTCCGCGGAGTTATCGCAATCGGGTCCATTGCGATATGCCATCGAGTCACATAGCCAAAACCCCGATGCGCCGATATGGCGATATATATATATATATATAATATATATATATATATATATGTCATCGGATCCATATGTGCCGAAACATATTTAACTTGTGTTGTTTCCGCCTAAAAGGAAAAAGGCCTTTGATTATTGTAAAAGCATATATATAGGTTTTGGGCGCCCAAACACTTCCGATAACGTTAATACATGCATATATGGCCTGATCACTCCCGATAATGATTTAGCATGCATCCAAGGGTTTTAATAAGCCCGATACCTCCCGATAAGCATGAGAATGAGCCTCTATTGCTCCGATAAGCTCCCAATGGCTCAATGGTTCCGATAACTGCTTCTTTGTGATATAAACATATGTAAATGGCCCCTCTTCTCTCCTCTTAGCTCCTCTTGGCTTTTCTTGTATATAAGAGAGATGACTGTCTGTGAGAGGGTTGCCATCAAGTTCAACACATGTCCATAATGCCATAATGCCAACAATAGAGTCTGTGTTCTCCGTACATCCGAGACACATGTCTCTCAAAAAATCAGTAGGAAATAAAACCTAGGCGTCTACTGTGGTGGGTTATGCTCCCTATAGCACACCACCGCTCGTGCCACTCACCTCAACAGGCGGTGCACCCAGGGTATCACTCCTATTGTATGTATCTGGAACTCTATGGGGACCTCCTCGACCCCCATGTAATCAGGGATCCCCGCCGTTAGGCCCCCAAGATTTTGGGCCAATCTCCACTGGATCCCTAGCTGGGGGAGCTAAGGCCAGCGCTCTGATTCCCTGTGGATCCCTCCGTGCTTCTGGAGTTAGCCCTACAGGTCTCACTGGTCCCACATCTGCAAAAAAACATAGAGTACATCATTAGGACATATACACGAAAAAATATAAAAAACATCATAAAATACAAAATACAAAAATAATGTGATCAAGTGTTGTACCGTCATCATCCCACTACTCACCAGGGGGTAGCTGCATGTCAGGGTTTCCGCGAAAGTCCATGCCAGCGTATGGCCAGTCGTCAATGAAGATTGTCTGGTGCTGCAGCCACTCACGGAACAGTGTCCCCCATGACACTAGACGACCGCCACCTCCTTGTGGCATAACGTGTGCCCACCATGTGATCCTGGTCTTCCGTGGTCTGGGAAAATCCAAGTCCATGTCTTGCAACTGCAGTGCCGGTACCCACTCCAGCATGAGCGGGCCCAAGATGGACTCGTAGCCAAACTATTTCGTCTCTCCTCGACGACAGTTGGTAAGTTGTCTCTTCATATTGGCCGTCACTATTTTCGCCCAGTTGAACATGGTCAGATTGAGGAATTCAAGAGCCAACTGGAGATGGGAGCCCGTTGCCCTCATCACCATAAATAGCACTGCATGCAGAACCACGTCTTCCACCGTCGGAATTGTCACCTTCCTGCTCTTTGTCTTGCGTGCCCGTGGGCACACTCGTGCCATCAGCATCTCTAGAGATTCGCCCCCGGGTCGCTGCCCCTCTAGAATTGGCCTCTCACCGCGACGGGACAATCCGGTCAAGAAATATATGTCCGTGGCATCGAACTCAATGTCTCGGCCTCAGATTATGAATTTTTCATCTGTCAGATTCTAGGCACGATTATCAGCTCTAATAAATTGGGTTGGGCCCGAAGGTGTGGAGTGAGGAAGAATTTTAGCAACCCGCACACACGTAAAGCATTTCGGCACCCAGCATCAGCAAAAGCTTCCACATCATTATCATCGTGAGTTCGTTCCTGCCAAACAAACGCCATGATGCCTTGCATGATGAGAACAAATGAATTAGAACTTCGTTTAAAAATTTCAATCCATAATTTGCACAAAAAAATAATTTTGCATCGTCATCGCTACTTTTTTAAAAACAGTCGTGATGGCGCGAAGTTGACAGTTCATTTTTCTCGTGGTCATCGTGAGAATACATCATATTCTCGCAATGATCGGAAAGTGTTACGTGTAAATCATTCTCGGTCATCGCAGACCCGAGCGACATACCCGCGATGACCGAGCGGTGGACTCCGACTCAAAAATCCATCTAAACTTACATGTCTAATGCTAAAATGCATTAAAAAGCTACTGAAATGAAGCGCAGGAAGAAGTCTACTTACCTGGTAGAAGTTTCACGATGAACCGTGGACGAATGAGGCCAAAATCAGCTCGCCAACTTTGCTCAGGTTGGTGCTCCAAAACACTCCAAGGTGAAATGAACAGTGCAAATGGTAAAAGTAAATGGATTACCCCCCTTTTTATAGTAATTTTTGAAAATTAAAAAATTATAAATTAAAATGTGGGTTTTTTCCTCATTTTTATCACATGGTTAATTAAAGTTTTGGCTTTTTAACTATGTTTCCGCATCATTTCATGTCGAATGGGTTTTACATTTGACGTGTTTTGTGCAGAGCTACAGGTAGTGGAGTTATGTCATGCTTCGTGTACACTTGAAAAATTCTTCTTTAATGCTCTTTTTCGACTTAAAAGATGAAAATATAGCCGAGTTATTCCTCTTGACTTGTTTAATGAAATAAGAGGCGGTCTGCTTTAAGCTCTTTTCTGACCGTGTAAAAACGAAAAGATTGTCGAGCCTTTGTCGTTTCAAGTTAATTATTGGTTACGAAATGACGTGATTTCGATCGCTTTTATACTTTTTTGGGTCGAGGTCACTAATCACGAAAAGTACTCCTTGATCATAATGGTCAAGATTTTCTTTCGAGTATCGTTTTATACTTTTTCGAGCTCGAGAGACACAAATTTACGAAAAAGGACCCCCCTGGAGTTTTCTTTTCTGTGTCTTTTTCAAACTCTCTAAACATGAAAAAGACTCTGAGTTTTACCTATGTCAGACTCGTTAAACCCTGACGAAATTAGACTCGTCACCATGACGAGACTCGAGCTTCTCCTCCCTAGGGCTTGTTAAATTATTACTAGGTTGGATTCGACCGACAATCGAACTTATATTACAAGCATATGCCATCCCCTTCAAGCTTGTTTTCAAAAATAATTGGGGTACTCACCAGTAATGGTGTGGGAAAATTTGGAAATCATCATTGGCAGCTAGTCACTCTTGAACATTGACACTTTTGCTTCTTGTCGGGTTGGGACATCCATACATCGTCATTTGGCCTTCTACGGGTTTGGGTTGCCATTTAGCCTCATTCCATCCGATTCATGCTGTCTCCATCGAGCCTCTGATCCCTTGGTACTTGAATGCTACCACCCTCCGGAGTCGTGTCGCCGACATGTTCAAGAGTATAATCCTTTTTCAGTTTACATCCTTGCCTCCTCCTCTGATACTCTGTTTCACCATCTATCGCTTGTTCCTTATCTCATGTCGTTGATGGGGGAAACATTATGGCCCTCCTGCGACGAGTCGTCTCTTGTCGAAATCAGCTCATTATCCAGGAGTTTGATCTAGAGATCCCCTTTGGTACCTTAGAGCTTGCATGCCTCAATGGCAAGTTCTTCACACCTGACGGTCGACTTTCATCATTGGTCGTCGATTGGGTGATTCCATGAGTGTTCGACTTCAACTCCTTCTTCACACTTCGTGGATTGTGCTAGACAGTGCCTTGAGAACCATTGGAATTATTGGTGGTTTCTCTCGCGCTTGTTAACAGTTTTCATCATTGACCAGTAATCAAACGATTTTCTATCATGCTCGACCTCAGCACATCTATTCACATGTTAGAATTTGTACTATGATCAGTTGGGTTCAAGACCCCGAACTTAGATTACACATGTTCGGGCTGCATGGATTGGTTCGTGATTACATGACTCATTGATGGATGGCTGCGACCATACCTTTATCATTATCATGGTCTTATTAGCTGGATGGCTGCGTCCATACCACATACCTAGTTCGTATGTCTTTTGGATGGTTGCGCCCATGCCTAGACTACATGTATTTCACTATCAGAGATATCAGTTGTAGTTACATGCAGGTTCTTCCAGATGGTGTCTGAGCTCAGTCAGTTTCATAAAGCATTTCACCCCTCCCACTCTCTCGGGCTTCACACTTTAGGGGGCATCTCTTACACAGTAATTTGTCACTACCTTCACCCCAGTCCTTCTACTGTGTCATGTGTCCAAGTCAAACATGCTCATATTTAACAAATGCTCTCTTGTGCTGCCAAGTGACCCACTTTTCCTAAAGTTTTCTGCCTCATTGCGACTCTGGGCTTAATATACACGATGAACAACGCTTGTAAAGAGTTTCGTCGCACTTACAATGCGGAAGTACATCTGATTCCCGCGACGGACCGATTTCATGCTCCAGCACGAGGATACTTATTGTATTTTGCAATGATCTAACTTTCTGCATTGCTCACTAGTGATGTCAGTGCTAAGAATCTGTTATGCACTCGCGATGATCCAGATTGGGCGAATTTGTTCCAACAGTCGGCCTTCTGGATGTCTCCAGACCTGGTTGTTGGCATAGGTTGTGTCGCCCTTCCTTCTCTGGTATGGCAGTTCCGTCATTTTTACTACCTTCCTTGGGGATAAGCTCTCTCTTCCACCTTTCATGGAGACTCCTTCTCCTATTTAAACGCTCACCATTGCTATGCTTTGCTAGTTGGAGAGTTGGCTAGTTGGTAAATTCTTGGATCGAGTAGTGCTATTAGTGTTTGTGAGTTTGCTAGATAGTTGGTGTGAGTGTGACAAGTGTGGGATTGTTGATAGCTTGTGGGAGGTTGTGAAGTGCCCTTAAATTTGTGTAAAACTTATGAGTGAGAGATAATTTTGTATGTTAGGAGATCCATCTTCAAAGAGTGAATGCTTGAGAACATGCTAGCCGAATTCCTCTGAGAAGGCTTGCGACATCAAGACTTTGGTTGTAAGCTTTCTCTCATTTCATTATTAATACAATCAATGATGTTTTCCTATGTCTTGTATGTAATTTACTTGATAGCTCATGACTTCTTGACTTTGTGAGTAAATAGATTATTTTTGTTTTCCAGTTACGTGCTTTGTCGTATTTCCTTTGCATTGTTTCAGGTTGATCACTCATCGAGGAAGCGGAAGCTAGAGCGTTGCAATGGAACTCCATTGACCACCGGTTGAGGTAGGCCTCCAACTATGATTGTTTAAGGAAAGCTATTGTTAATTTGTCCTTGTTTGTGACTAGACCCACTCTAGGGCTAGAGTGGTTGCCTCTGTCCGCAGAGGGAACACTTTCTTGCATCACACACCAACCATCCAAAAGCTGAAAACACAAAGCAAGCCTGAGAAGATAGCGGCGGACAAGAGTACGTCCATGAGCAACAAGTTGTATAACACTCTATCGGACAACACGAATACCAGTCTTACCCCAGACACCTCGGTGAGTCCACCCCCTCTAGATTACAACATTGTGGAAGACATGAAGAAAACTCGTGCAAACATCAGTTTATTCGAGTTGGCTAAGATCCAGAGTCAGCGAGAAATCTTGCTGCATGCACTGGGATAGACATTAGCTGACATCGCAACCTCTACTAGCAAGGGAGCAAGCACACCTCTCAGATCACTTTCAACTGTGCTAAACACACGCTGGATGGAAGAAGAAAATTCTGTTTGCCCTCCATTCATGCTTTCATTCGAAATATTCAACTGTAAGGTTCAAAACTGTTTGGTTGATTCTGGCACGACAAATAACGTCATGCTGCTCTCCATTGCTAAAAAGATCAATGCGTAGTGGAGCAAGACGTCCACTCAGATCATCCAACTTGATCGAACATCTGTACCAACCATTGCTGAACTTCGTGATGTGATCGTCAGACTATCTCACGATGGCTGATTTCACCAGCGCATAAACATTGTTGTTGTGGACATACCGAAAGCGTATGGCTTACTGGTAAGTAGAGACTGGTCCAGCAAGCTGAACGAATACTTTGCTATAGGCTGGTTGCACTTGTGGATTTCATACAAAGGCAAGTACAATCAAATCTAGGTGTTATTCGAGAGATATATGAGGCACAATTTCACTCCCATCAATGGCGAAAATGAACCATTGGCCTTCGAAGAGCTCATGTTCGGAAATTGCCTCTTGGAAACAACACTGGTGTGTTATCCCGCATGGCTAGCTACAACCCCACCAGACACGTAGTTGGGTCTCCTCCTTGCTAATTGATGGAAATGAAACATGTATAGTACATTTTAATAATAGTAGCATTAGCAACAACAATAGCAGTAGTGCAAGCGTGTCGAATGGTCTGAGTACAGACGAGTTGTGGACCATGTACTTTTACGGATCAAAGACACAGGATGGCTTAGGAGATGGGTGTGTCTTGATCGACCCAAATAACAAGAAGCATCTGATTTTGAGTCGCTTGGAGTTTGAGTGCACAAACAATGTTGCTGAATACGAAGCACTCGTGTTGGGCTTACGTAGGTGATTCAGAAATAATGATACGACGGGTACGTAACACCATTCACTGTTTATCACCACATCTCAAAATTTACCAGAAGGAGGTATGGTGACTGATCTCTAACTTCCAAGCATTCAATATCACTACTTTACCAGGAACGTGTAATGCAACGACCAATGCTTTAGTAAACACAACTTCTAGAATGTCACCGCTTAGGGACGAATTTACTATTGAAATTTTGTATAGACCATCTATCCTGGATAACATAACTAATTTACGAGTATTTGATGATGATCAATAGATACCGCATTTCATGGCCAACGTTGACACCTTCAAGGATGAAACAATAGACGAAGACGAGCACGAGCGATCTTTGCAAGCTAGGACGAATATCAAGAAAGGAAACCTCATCCCTAGGGGTGTGGTAACTTTGGAAAAACTCTATGAATTGCAAGAATGCTTCTAGGGGCTGAGGAACATCAAAACTCACAACTCTACCATGATGCACAAACTCATTAAATTGGGAATAGAACAAGATCTGAAGTTTGTCAATCTCGGTACATGCTGCACTCAGCAGGAGCGACATGCTTTTATCTACTTGTTTAAACAATACCAGGATGTGTTCACGTGGACGTACGACGATTTGAAAACGTACAACACATGAATAATCCAACACATTATTCCGATCAAAGAAGGGTTCAAGCCATATCAACAGAAGCCGAGGAAAGTACATTCGTCACTTGAACCCCTCATATAGAAAGAGCTCACTAAGTTGTTGGATGCATGGATCATATGCATAGTTCATCATTCTACTTGGGTTTCAAATCTTGTTCCTGTACGAAAGAAGTCTAGGGAAATCCGCTTGTGTGTTGATTTATGGAACTTGAACCGTGCCTTGAACAAAGACAACTACCCCGTGCCGTCTATGGAGCACATTCTACAAACAATATTTGGGGCACAAATGTTTTCTCTACTTGACAGGGTTTTCAGGATATAATCAGGTTCTGGTAGCTGAACCTGATAGACTCAAAACTACATTTCGTACCAAGTGGGGTACGTTTGCATATAGACGAATGCCATTCGGTCTTGCGAATGCAGGGTCAAGATTTTAGTGCGCCTTGGACATCGCCTTCCATAGACTCATTAGACAGAGCGTAGTGGTGTACCTCGACGATGTTACTATATTTTCAAGAAAACGTGAAGATCACATACGCCATATGAAGAAAATTTTTGAGCAATGCTGGAAATATGAGATTTCCTTGAATCCAAAAAAGAGCATATTCGTAGTTTATGAGGGGAACCTCCTTAGACACATTGTTGCCAAGAGCGGGATCAAGGTTGATATGAACTGGGTCTGGACTCTCACATAGATCCCTCATCCAGGCAATAATAAAGAAATGCAGTCCTTCTTGGGAAAGATAAACTTCCTTCGGAAGTTCATCTCAGATTATGCGTAGATAGTTAAACCCATGCAACCCATGATCAAGAAGGATGTGATTTACAACTGGGGCAAGAGGGAAAAGTACACATTCACCTGTATCAAGTAGGCTATTGCAGAAGCGCCTGGACTTTACAACCCGAACTTCAACAAAGACTTCCTGCTATACACCTTTGCTTCCGACAACTCGCTCGCTGCAATACTCACTCAGAAGGATGAAATGAACGACAAACGTCCCATCTCCTTCATTAGTGCAAGCATGTAGGGACCTGAACTCAACTACCCCACCATTGACAGACAAGCAAGCATATGCAACATACAAGGCAGTGAAACATTTGAGACCCTACTTGCTAAAAAACCATTACATAGTCTATGTGCCTCACCCAACAGTCCGCTCACTAATTGCACAGCAAGAGCTGGGTGAATGAAGTGCAAAGTGGATGATAGGCTTGCAAGAATATGATATTAACATCAAGCCAGTTCATGGGGTCACAGTCTCTACAAACTCGTAGCTGAGGCAATACAAGCATAGGAGGAAGAAGAAGAGCTCGCCGGTTGGGAGCAGGAAATTGAGATGTATGATGTAGTGCAAGCACCACCCACTATAAATGGGAAATCTTGGTACGTAGATATGCACCAGTACCTTGAGCAGGGCACTATATCCTCTCACTTTTCCATCAGATAGAAGAGGGAATTGCATATCAAATCTTTAGCTTATCAATTGGTGCACGGAGTGCTTTACTGAAAACACAACAACAAAATCTTGCTCAAGTGCCTAGAGGCACATGAATTAGAGAAGTTTTTGCAAGATCTGCATGACAGACTAGCCAGGGGTCACTTCGCGGGAAATACCACTGTGCACAAAGTTATGTGAGCCAGTTTCTATTGGCCCACATTATTCAAGGATTCACACGCTTACGCCACAAGTGCACAGTCTGTTAGCGATGCACCGACAAAACGTGAAGGTCAGCAACCCCACTGCACCCTGTTGCAGTAATTGAACCATTCCAACAATGGGGCCTGGACATCATTGGGGAAATATTCCCACATTCATCGAAACAACACCACTACATTTTGACAGCAACTAATTACTTCACGCGGTGGATAGAAGCAGTTCCACTAAAGAAGCAGTCCCTGTGGATTGGTTCGTATGCAGTCCATGAGAAGCTTGGCCCACACACATACCATTTGCAATCACTTGACGGGAGGATTGAAAACCTTCCTATCAACGACCAAGATCTCAAACACTATTTTCAGTAGGTCGGGTTTCGCACTGCACCATTTACATAGTCTGCTTACTGCTTATTATTTTTTTCTCTTTGCTTTTCTTTGCTTACTATTTTTGTTTTGTTTGTTACTACCGTGCTATTTTTGTTTTCCAGAAATAAGTGTTGCCCTCTACTGAGTTCTGGCTTTTGAATGAGTATGTGGTTGAGATCTGAAGAGACTTGTGACACTGCAACACTTGGCAAGTCTTGTGTCCACCTTCTTTGTGCTTGGTTGTAACCTTTGACTGATGAAGTCTTGACAGAAAATACGAGCCATCTGTAAGGGAAGATTGGGTCCAACCATGAATCTGTGTCCACACTGGGAAATCCCATGCCTGTACTCAGTCTTCTGCTCTATGTGATCAAGCTTATCCAACTAGTTGAAACAAAGAAGGGGAAAATCTAAATGAGCAAACCTATGTCAGAGGTTTTACATTATTCTCTAAAGGAACAACCTCTTCTGCTCTCAATAAGTCGAGATCCCTCCTCCGTCCCAAAAATAAATAAGTGCCTATGCATAGTCCTCTTTAAAAAATACAAAGGCGAAATAAGAGAAAGGTTTCCCGTGTAGAGAGGTGAAGCATGTAACTGCACCAGGGTACTGACTAGGCTCGCTGGCAGTGGAGCAATGTGTGTGTTCATGCATGACTCCATCAGGGTACTGTCCAGGCTTGCCGGTAGCAGAACAACACCAGCGACGAAAACTTATACTCTGAAATTTTTTAACTCGCAAGCCAAACTACCTTTCCCAATTTCTAAACATTGTGATCAAGTTAAGACTTTTGTTATGTTCAACTGAGTTGGAAAAAGTTGAACCATGTCTATCCATGGGGTAAGTGGGAAATTCGAAGTAACTCGCACAATGATTCAATACTCCCTGAAAGACCAAGGCCCTGTGCTGTCAATGAACTAAAATAAAGAAGTTGTAATTCTACCAGTGTGTCGCCAAGTGTTGTAGTGCCTGAAACACCCTCCAAAATTTTTGCCTGCATCCAATTTCAGAGCCTCCCTTGAGTTTTTACTTGATGTTTTCAATCACTCGGTCTCACTCTGTGGGCTTGTGTTGAGTCTTTGCACCCTCTTTGCTTGATCGTTCAACGGAAAACGTTTTGAATGTTGGTCATAATGTCATGCTTGCAACCATGTTCTGGTCGTGCACAAGGTCTTCGCTTCGTGTGTACATATTGTGTTCGCTATGTAAACATCCGTCGCACTCACACACGAAGTTGTATGCATTGTCGCGCAAGCGTCGTCGCGGTCGTTCAATGATCCATCATAAGCGTCACGCTCGTTGCTCGCACCATCGGTTAGTGATGTTGACCATATGTTGTCTTGATGGTTTGAGGTGTCTTGTCATCGAGTTATGTTGAGTTTGTGTTCGCAAAAGTCGTGTATGCACAAATTCAGTTGTTCACACACTTAATCACTTTTGCTGAAGTTCTGACAACCGAATCACCTTCTAATAGCTAGACCACCATCCTACGATCGACTCGACCGACTGTCACTCAAAACAACGCAGAAGTGTCCAAAAAACCATTTTAATTTGTGCTTCCTGCAAGCTGACCAACCGACCCTCCTGCTGGTCAACCGAAGAGTTTGACCAGGCAGTGACCCTGGGACTCACTCCCCTAAAAATTTGAGCAGAAGCTACAAGCCTTACCCACTCCACTAACTGAGAAAACTGCGTAGACATGTTGGATAGACACCAAGTGTCTGTCCCTGTCTTCCCTCCAGAATTGCGCGGTTTTTCCAGCCAGTCACCCAGTTGGTCGACTGGCTGCGCACTTGAAAAACTGTGTAGATTTTTGAGCAAGCCCCTCAGTAGCCCAACACCCCGCTCAACTCAGAAACTATGTAGAGGTGTTCAACAGGTCGGTCTCCCAACAATTGTGCAGTTGTTGTATCCAACAAACCCCATAGCCCGCTACCATCTCTCTTTAGGAATTGCGCAGTTTTTGCTACCAGGCCATCTCACAGCCTGCAACCAGCTCCCTCCAAGAATTCCACAGTTTTTTCTGCCAAGCCTCTTGAAGGCCACAACCAGCTCCCTTCAAGAATTGCGTAGTTTTTGCTGCCACAGCCCTTGCTGCACAAACTACTTCACCCTAGAAATTGCACAGATCTTCCCTCTAGACGAGCTAGATCCCGTAGACAGTCACTGCTAGTTCGGATTGTCCATCTCAGTCTCCCAGTGACCTTTGCACAATTTTCACCAGCAATTCCCAAAGCTAGCATCCCAACTTGAAACTTGTCCCACGCTGTTTTGCAGCCTTGTCCTCTCTCCTGGTCATCTGCATCCAAAAGCGAGTGATCATGCATCATGGTAGACTAGGAGATTTATGAATTTGATGTCGTCTCGTCATGAGCGATTGCAGATAAAGGTACATGAACAAACATGATGCAACGACATTGAGATGAACAAGGAGAGTACATGCAAAAGGATGTGTTCGCGATTGGAAGAACAAATAGTGCATGTGAGGAGATGTGTTCGTGAACAGACGAACATACGAAGATGTGTTCACGAACAAACGAACATGTGAAGATGTTTTGGCGGATGGACGGACATGCAAGGATGTGTTCATGGACAGACGAATGAGCGAACATGTGAAGAGATATTTTTAGGAACAGACAAACATGTCAAGCATGCCAGAGTAAAAGAAAAGGAGAAACGTGCACATGCAACATCAAGCGAACCCAATGACCATCAACATAGTTACCGATCAAACGAGAAAGTGAACTGGTACCCATTTTTTTGAGGTAGCAAAAAATCACCTGATTTTGATAAGTGGTGATGCCAGAATACACTCTTTTTTTTAGCATATTTTTGGCACTTTAAATTTTCTTATGTATCAAGTATGAACATTTTTTTCAATGTTATTGATTTTCATGCTGATTTTGAAAAGTGTTGATGCAGAATCAACACATTTTTTTAAATGTTATTGAATTTCACGTTGATTTTGAAAAGTGTTGATGCAACATCAACACATTTTTTAGAGAGCTTATTTTTAACACTTTAATTTTTTTTATGTATCAAGTGTGAACATTTTTTTTTGTTAGTGATTTTCATCTTTATTTTTAAAAGCGCTGATGAGCATCAACACTTTTTGTTTAGAGGGCTTAGTTTTTACACTTTAAATTTTCTAATGAATTAAGTGTGGATGATTTTTTTTAAATGTTGGTGATTTTCATGTTAGTAAAAAAAAAAAAAAAGACACATGACAAAAAAAAATCAAATACAAAAATATATATAAAAAAAGAAAAAAGAAAAACAAAAAACTTATAAAAATGTAAAAAAAAAACATAAAACATAAAAAAAAAACATAAAGCATGACAAAAATAAAAATAATAAAAACTTGGTAGTAATAAAACATAAAAATATATAACTTTTTTTAAAAACATAACAAAAATGAAAAACATAAAAATAAAAATAAAAAAAAAAAAACATGACAAAAAAATAAAAAAAACATAAAACATAAAACATGTTAGTAATAAAACATAAACATAAACATAAAAATAAAAATGAAAAACACATGACAAAAGAAAATCAAATACAAAAAATATATATTAAAAAGTAAAAAGAAAAAACCTATAAAAATTAAAAAAAACCAAAATTAACTCGTAAAAATAAAAAAATTGAATAAAAAATTAATGAAAAAAATAAAAATAGAAATATAGAAATAAAAATGTTTTCTTTAAAAAAAAAAATATTATTTAAAGAAAAACAAATTGATCCACAAAAAAAAAAAATCTAAAATCATTTTTTTTAAGTTAAAAAAAAATAATAAGAAAAAACCTCATTACAAAAAAAATTAAGAAAAAAAATTTAAATTAAATTTTTAATTAAAATAAAAAATAAAAATATTTAAATTAAATAATTTAAATAAAGAAAATAAAAAATAAAAAATAAAAAATAAAAATTTAAGAATTATTTTCTTATAATAAAAATGATAAAAATAAAGAAATAACATTAAAAAAAATTAAAAATAAAAAAATTAAAAATTAAATTATAAAAAATAAAGAAAAATTCAAAACAATTAAAAAATAAAAAGAATTAAAAAGAAACCTTAAAAAAAACAATTAGAAAAAATATTAAAAAAACAATTAAAAAAACAATCTTAAAAAAAATAAATAAAAAATATAAAAAAATAAATAAAAAAATAAACATTAAAAACAACAATTAAAAAATAAAAAGAATTAAAATAAAATAAAATAAAAAAACAATTAAAAAACAATTAAAAAAAAACATTCTTCCTCCCGACCCCTCCCCTCTCTCACCCTCCTCCCGACCTCTCCCCTCTCTTACCCCTATCCCCTCACCCCCTCGCCTCCCCACTCTTGGCCCTGCCTTCTCCCCTCCCTCAGCCACCCCCTCCCTCCTCTCCCCTGCCTCATCCACCCTCGGCCCACCCTGTCTCTCCTCTCCCCTCTCCCCTCGCCCAACTGGTCCCCATCCCACCCCCCTCCGCTCCCCCTCACCCCCTTACTGCCCTCCCCTCCGCGCCTGGGCCCCCATCCAATAGCCAGAGACTGCTGGCTGGGGGCCCGGGCGGGGAGGGGAGGGTGGTAAGGGGGTGAGGGGGAGTGGAGGGGGGTGAGGGAGAGATGTGGGGTGGGGGTCGAGTGAGGTGGCAGAGAGTGGTAGGGAGGGGGACGACCAAGGGTGGGATGGGGCTCAGGCCGAGTTGGGGAGGGGAGAGAGAGGGAGGGCCAAGGGTGAGGTGGGGGTCGGGTGTGGTAGGGGGGCGAGGGTGGAGTGAGGGCCAGGTGGGAGAGGGGAGGCGACAGGGGGGGGAGGGGGTGGATCAGGTTTTGTATATATATTTTTATTTAATTGTTTTTGTTTATATAGTTTAGTTTTTTTTTTTTGGTTTTTTAATTGATTTTTTTTTTTTTTTTTTTTTTTTTTTTTTTTTTTTTTTTTAAATTAAAATATTTTTAATTTTAAGTTTTGATTTTGATTTTGATTTTTTATAATTTAAATTTTTAAATATAATTATTTTTTTTTGGATTTTTTATTTTTATTTTTGATAATTATTGAACATTTTTTTTAAATGATGTTTTTATTTTATTTTATTTATTTATTTTTAACTTGAAAAATGGCTTTTTAAAAATTTTATTTATATTTTCTTATATTATATATATATATATATATATATATATATATATATATATATATATATATATATATATATATTTAATTTATTTTTGTTTATTTAAATTTTTCATTTTTACAGGTTATTTTTTATTTTATTTTTATATTTTTATGGTTTTTTTTGTTTTGTTTTTTATTTTATTTTATATATTTTATGAAATTTAATTTATTTATTTTCATAAATCCCCTTGCCACCCCTGGCCAGTTGGGTCTTAGGATAGCTAGGGATTTTTTTTTTTGAAGTTTTTAAATTTTTTAATGTTGTATTTTATTTTTGTATTTTTTTTTTTACTTGTTTTGTTTTGTTTTGTTTTGTTTTTTTTTTTATAATTATTTTACATGGTATAATTTTTTTTGTTTTTGTTTTTGTTTGTTTCTTTATTTGTTTGTTTGTTTGTTTGTTTTTTTTTTAATGTCATTACTATATATTTTTCATATTTGATTTTTTTTGTCATGTTTTATTACTTGTTATTATTTTTTATTTTTATTTTTTTTCAATATTTGAATTTTTAATGAGAAGATTTTTCAGCGGAAATCACATTATAATATTTTTGTCGATGTGTTTCGAACCAATGAGTTTGGTTCATTGTCAGGGCAAGTTGAAGAACCAGATCATGGCTGCAGGTTAAATAGGGAGAGTAGATCTTCCAACGACTATATTTGACTAGGAAATGACTATATTGGACCGGGCAATTTGATTGAGAAACAATTTGAATTTTTGTGTTTTTTTTATTGTTTTTTTTTTTAATATTTGAATTTTTGCATTTCTATATATTTTTTATATTTGATTTTTTTTTCATGTTTTTGATGTTTTATTACTTTTATTTATTTTTTCAATAGTTTAATTTTTGTTTTTTTATGTATCTTTCACACACACACACACACACACACACACACATATATATATATATATTGTAGGGTATATGTCAATCCTTGTCTAGCAACCCGATCCTATTATGTGCAATTTGATAGTTGATTTTAATTTTTTCGTTATAATGAATCGAGTCTGCCCCACAATGTGTTAATTTCATGGTTGGTCTTTAAGTTTTCATTACAATGGGTTGAGCTCACCTACACTACGTGTCAATTTGATAGTTGATTTTTATTTTTTTTCGCAATGTATCAAGTTGTCTTAGGCTAAGATTTCAAAATTACTCTTGGTATAATAACTCTTTCATTCAGGTGTTTATTTTTTAAGTTTTTTTACTCATAAATTTTTTCCATAATGTCATGTTTAAAATATTTTGAAAATTTAAGATTGTTTTGTAGTCATAATCTTTGGTTTTAATTCCATGATTGAAGAGTTGTCAAGATTTTTAATGTTCTTCTAAATCTTGATATTTTATCTTTAATGTTATGGCTGAAAACAGTTATAAATATTTTTTCTTAGCACCATGCTTGAAAATTGTTGGAATTTTAAGGTTTTTCAAAGAAGTGATATTTTAAATTTAATGTCATGCTTAAAAATCGTTGAAATTTGAAGGGTTTTCAAAGACGTGATATTTTATTGTTAATGCCATGCTTGAAAATCATTGGAAATTTAAAGTTTTTCAGAGTTGTGATATTTTGTTTTTAACGTCATTAATAAAAAGTGTTGAAAATGCACCCTGAAATAAAAGTTATTCAGGCATCAACACTTTTCGGTTTCAAGGTGTTTTTTCATGTTTTTTTTGGAGTTTTGGGCTCGAGTACCCGTTTTGAGGTAATAGTTCTCGTTTGATCGGTAACTATGTTCATTGAGGACTTCACACACCTTGCCATGCAGAGGTGAAGCTGTGATACACCAAGAGGAAATCCATCACTCAACAACATTGTAGCTCGACATGCACACCAGCAATAACATCACTGCCATGTCGGCCACATCACTACTGTGGGCCATATTGTTGTCAATCAATGTAATGTAACGTGGAAGTCCAAGAGACCCACTTGTAATATGAAGAGTCATGTAATCTGAAAGGTCACGAAAGTCAAACAATCATGAGGGAAGTCGAACAATCACAAGGGCCAATTTCACCCTTGGCTACAAATACCCCCTCATTTGTACATGGAAAGGGCTTTTCACCTGGGCTCCTCCCACATAGCCTTGAGAGTCTGTAATCTTTTCTTTAAGGAGTGAGTAGTGGCTCCAATGCCCCACACACGGGCAAGGAAAATTTTAAGAACCACCCTCAATTTATATGTCTAATAAATGAGCGAATCCCCATGATACATAGGAAAAATGGGAGGCGATTTTATCAATAATATAATATGTATATATAATTTTTTTGGCAAATCTCTCATCGGATTATATTATCTTGTAAAGCCATGGCGAATCTATCATTGAATTATAAAATCTTGTAAGATCTTGGCAAATCTTTCACTGAATAATAAAAAGTGAAGTCTTGGTGAATGTTTTGTTAAAGTATGAAACCATATATGATAATAGGAAAACATATTCATTAAATTGTAATATACTAACATACATGTTTGGAAAAAAGAAACATAATTTTCTCTTCCCACAAACAATGTTGCAAGTTTCAGTGGCCTTGTTTGTCAAGGTTCTCACTGTACACTCTTTCATATCCTTCTATTAGTTTTGATAATATTCCTCAACAAAGTTCTTATAGGTGTTGATCTTGACCACCAGTTCTGTCAAGGTAGGAGAGATTAATCTTTTCTCTACCACTTTTGTCAAGCTATCAAATTTCTTTCTTATTCCATAGAGTCCAACTACGAGATTAAAAAAAACATATTTTGTACCACTTTTGTCAAGCTATCAAATTTCTTTCTTATTCCATAGACTCCAACTACGAGATAAAAAAACACATTTTGTTTACCCCAACACACCAACAAGTAGCAAGCCCCAACTATATAATATAAGAAAGTAGTAGGTATCCCAAAGGCCTGAAGGGGATCTAATGGAAAGAAGTGACCGTTGTCAAAAGCTTTCCAATCAATATATTATTTTTTCTAAATCTGTCTACTTCTATTATTATACAAAAAGAGCAAAAATTACAGCAAGGCCTTGGCCTTGAAAGTCTTGCCAAGAGGTTGGCAATGTGCACAAGTATTCACTTTTTTAGTTCTTAGAGGACCTCCATTTTTGATATGGCCTCTTATAAGACCCGACACATATACATAGCTGAACAGAGACAGTAAAGTACCCGAAACGAGGCTAAACAAAGACAACATCGCATCCTACATGTTGCAGAACAAGATTCAAGACAGAGACCCGATACTGGCATGAGTCGAGAAACAAAACAGAGTAGTATTCCTGCTGCTGAAGCTGCCTTTAGCGGAGAACTGGGATAGATCAATCATCATCAGTGGTGTATGGTTCCTCAACGACTCTGCAACCAAATTGTAAAGAGTCCTCTGAATCTGAATGCAGAGCCACCGAGCCTGTTGGTTCTCTCTGCACTGGCTCGCTTGGACCTGCAGAGACAGCTTGATTCGCCATCGAGGAGCTTCCTAAGACTGGACGCTGACTGTCCATTGGAGTCGCCCTTCTCTGGACGGCCAGCATTTCCGGAGGAGCGTTTACCTGGCTTCTGGGATCTTCACATTTCTCAATTGTGACTGAAACAATAAAGGTAGAATGAGCAAGAGTGCAGGGGATTCGATACCGGATCGTGGGGTGTGCCTCATGCTCACAATTATTCCGTCTACCGTGCCCTCGACCTCTGCCACTACCAAATCTTGTGACAGGGGGACTGCTTCGCCTAGAATCCTGCACCTCTGTGAAAGAGCGCGTCGGGGAGGTTGACCGCTGCGAGATGGCGCGACCCCTGGAGCCTCCTCGCCTACTTATCATCCTGAGCCGTTCTTGCGGCATTGCAAGGCCTCGAGGTGGAGCGAATGAACCTAGAAAGGAATTTAACGCTGCCACACTGAGGGAGAAGCTCTGCTTTACACAGACCACCGTGACCCAAGAGACTGGGGCAGCAGAAATGAACGCTGGAGCAGCAGGAGAGCAATGGATATGGTGCGCCATGGCATAGTTAACCGGGAGTCTGGTTGAGGAATTAATGTCTCGCCTTAAAAGCTTTGTGTGAGACCAGCTCGCTTTCTTTGTACACCACCCCGTAGCAGGCGTGTTCGGACACTTGCCCATGTGACTAACCACGTGCCTACCATCCTTTCCATCAGACACCTGCATCCGGGGCTTTCCAATCAATATATTAATATATACATATAGATTTATTATTATTTTAATTGGAAATCTTCAATTAAATAATAAAATTTAATTACGTCTGTCCCAATTTAAATTGCTTATTAGCATAATTCACTACCTTCATATGTCTTGCATTTTTTAACAATGTTGTAACATGTGGATTAATTTCCTTTTTGGTGCACAATCTCCGCCTTTTAGGACAATATGGTGCACTAGCCCAACCCCTACAGATCATTACGACAAATTAAGAAAAATAGAGAAGATGAAAGGTTGTACAAACCAACATATTTTTCAAGCACTGGCCCAACCCCTACAGATCATTACAACAAATTAAGAATAACAGAGAAGATGAAAGGTTGTACAAACCAACATATTTTTCAAACAACTAATCCAACATCAGTACCTTAACTTTTTCATGAAGATATCATATTGAGAACGTTTGAAAAATGGTGGGAAATCTGGGCACTGACTATCTCTCTTTTGCGAGGGTGATGCAGAAAGAGTGATAAGATTTCACTGTTTTGAATTTTTTTTTTGTTAAATAAAAAAAAACGAATATTAATGGAGATATTGGTATATTTTACTAAATTTTGTGAAGTGACTAAATGTAGCTTTAATCATTCACCTTAAGATGTTTTTTATAATATAATTTCCTAAGTCTATTTAATATCTTCATTATCATAAAAACCAACCTATATCCATCTTAACTCCACTTCTACCACTCTTGGAGAGATAAAATCTATTTATCCCTCTCAGCACTTGGTAGAGCCGGAATTAAGATGGATCTAAGCTGATAGAATTTCCCCTTTAAATAGTTTATGCTCACATGAATACCATGATATTACCATGGGTCAATACCATGGGTTATCATAAACCTGGAGTTTAAAAACTACTATTAGTAATTTATAAATATTAATAAAATTAATAACTGATTTTTTTTTTTTTTTTTTTTTAATTATTTTAACCAAATTAAAATGTTTAAGTGACATTAAATTACAAGATCCATTTTTACCCTTGATCTACCAAGCCCGAGGATCAATTTTTTTTCACTCTATGCTAGTTTGCATATCACAATATTTGATCCCTCCCGGGGCTTAGTAGATCCAAAGTAAAGATGGATCTATGCTGGTTTAATTCCCCCCTTTAAATAGCTTACATTCCACGTGAATACCATGTGCCATCTTTTTTTATTAATACTAATATTAGGGTTACTAATGTTTTTTTTGCATGGTATTAATAATAATTTGGCCCACGGTATTTGGTCCATGGTATTTGGCCCATAGGCTTCACCTAAATATAACACATTTTTTGAGTGTTTTTAAATATAACGTGACTTTTGGAGTAAATATAAAAAATGTTTTATTTATTTACCATACCTTTCATTTATTTATATTTTTATTAATTTACCATACCTCTTTTATAAATATGGTATTTGGCTCATAGGATTCACTTAAATAAAACCTCTTTTTGAGCCTTCTTAAATAGAAAGAGGGTTATGGACTAAATATAAAAAGAGGTTTTATTTATTTAACATACCTCTAGTTTATTTATATTTATATTTATTTACCATACCTATGGAGTAAGTATAAAAATGGGTTTTATTTATTTACCATACTCCACTTTATTTATATTTTTATTTATTTACACGTAAATATAAGGTGACTTATGGAGTAAATATATAAACATGTTTTCCATTATTCTTTATATGATTATGACTAAACAGATGCAAACTTGGAATATGGCAAGAACAATATTCAATCTTTAAATAAACATGAAAATAAGAGACTTGAATTTTTAAATAAAATGAATTATTCTTTTGTGACCATTTGTTCCAAAAAATAAGGTCATTTTCTCGAAATTAACCCCAATACCATGAAATATGGGAAAATGAAAGAAAAAAACCTTTTTTACACCGAATGTGGAGGGTGAAATAACTATCATAAATACCTATTCTTGAAAATTAGGGCGAATGGAAGGTTGTAACTCCTAATTTCAAGGGCTAAATTTACTTTTTTTACTCTCTCCCTTAAAATAAGGTGGGCTAACCTCCATATCTAATTTTTTTATAAAATAAATTTGAGGCGATTTGTAACAATGTACTGTGATACAAAATATTCACCCAATAAAAATATAAAACCCCTTAATTTCAGCCAAGGGCAAAAATTCGCCCCTAAAATTTTCCATGCCCACGGGGTTAGTGATGTATGGTGTATCGATGTGTCTTGGAACTTTCGCTTAATTCAAAAGCTTGTTCACAGGCCAACACATTTTCACACGTGTTGTAACTGTTTGTAAGAATTAATATTGAACACTTGTAATACATGTTTCTTTAACCTGTGTTAAACAATTGAACTCATTCAACTGTTCTAATACATATATTAATGAAAATATGTTGTATAAGTTGTTAACGTTGTCCTGCCCGTGTTGGTTACCTCCATGGACATCAAACATAACCTTTCACTTAAACTTTTTATAACGACTGTCACATTCACGCTAACTGCCCCGCTGGGTGTTGTATGTGCTATCTTCCTCTGTGAGTTGTGATTGCCGCATCCGTGTGGATTGATCTTCTGTAAGCTATGCATGTCCTATTGTGTTGTGTGTCCCTAACAGAGTTGGGACTTTCTTCCTTTTGACTAGATACACACTCCCACCCTCTCTCTCTGTTGTGAAAGAACCTTGACACAAGTAACACTAGTATTCACCAGGCACGTGAATCTCGATGTTCGAAGACAAAGCAGACCACTCTCTCGTGCTGAAAAGCCAGAGCTAAGGTAAACATTTAAGATAATGGAAAATGGGCCATCATATCGGATGGGACTCCTACACCAAACGGTGTGAGGTCTAGTTGGGACTTCATACACGGGAGATCCCTTGAATGTTGTCGGGTCTAGCACTGTCAACATATAGTATGTGACATTATTTGGTAACAATTGCAAGGACTTGACAAGATTTAGGTTATTGGCCTGACTTAGTGATCCATGTTAAGCCCCTATACTATTAGTGTAACCCCTTTTTGTTATTAGTACAACCCCCTTATTATATTGTTGTACCCATGTAGTCCCCATATTGTTACTATTGTGCCCCATAGAAGCCCACTATTGTTATTATTGTGCCCTTACATTATTATTATTATGTCGGCTATGATTATATTATGACCCCTTAGACTCCTATATATAGAAATGAGGTCTTTTCATTTGTATGATCTAAGAATTGTTCATTTGTGTAATGTAAAGGAGGTTGCCCCCTCGAAGAGGTTTATTTCTAAGGCCTTCATCTATTGTTTCTATCTTTTTGTGAGTTGGTTTCATAACATTTGGTATCAGAGCTTTGGATTCTAGGGTTTCGCTGCTCCAAATAGGTTCTCGTGGAATTTGCACTATAACGTTTTTTCTGCGACATTTCAAACGCTAAAAAAAAATCCGAAATCGTTTTGAACCTCGGGTCCAAATTTCATAGCCTTTCGCGCTATATTTGCGGAGATATGATCTGAGGAAGTTGGCCTTTTTGCAGACTCCCGAATTACACTCCAATTAGGTGACCCAGGTAAAATCATCATAACTTTTGTTTTAAGCATCAGATTGAAATTTCGTAAGAAGTTACAGAAAAAGAACAGACTGTAGTTTCCTGTGTATATTTTTCAGATTTTAAGGTCAAAATAGTGACATGTGGCACTTCATACAAGTTAGCTCTTATGAAAAGGTATATAATCAGGTCATCTTGGGAGATTGTGCATAACTCTTTCTTGTAGAATCCAATTTTGATCAGACTGGTGGCATTGGTAAGAGGACACAGAGGGCTACTGCAGGTCATAATTTTAGAGTTAGAAGAGCCGAAATTACAGAGTTATAGTCGTTTCAATATCGAGCTCCTAAAATCAAGAAAAGGCGATATGAGGAAGTTTGATGGCAAGGATCCGGTAAATTGGATACTACAGATGGAGCAATATTTCGATCTACATGAGGTGCAACTATTACAAAAGGTACGTATTGCATCTTCATATTTAGAACTGGATCAATTTTTATGGTATAAAGGGCTTTGTTCTCATAAACCACTTGTTACGTGGTCAATTTTCACAGAGGAAATGATAGAACATTATGAGGATACAAAGAGAAACTCCTTTAGCCAATTGATAAATCTCAAACAAAATGGTTCAATGGAAGAGCACATTGAGGACTTTCAAAAATTGAATAGAAGGGTAAATTATATTCCAGAGAAGCAAAGGATTGATGTCTTCATAGGGACTTTAAAGGATAACGTTCAACATGAGGTTCGTTTTTGGGAACTTGATTCATTGGAGGAGGCATTTGAGTTGGCAAGAAAAATTGAAAGAAAAATTATGGAAATAAAGAATCCTACCACTCATGATATAATTATGGAAGTGTTTCTTCTCCTAGCCTTCCACAACCTACAAGGCTTACACCGTAACAATTGGAAGAAAAAAGAGAAAAAGGGCTTTGTTACAATTGTGATAGAAAATGCACTAAAGGTCATAAGTGTGCTAAGAAGAATTTTTTTACATAGAGTATGAAGAGGAGGAATAAAAGGATCAATAAACATCAAAAGAAGAGGATATACGCCAGGACCCAACCCCAAAGAAAGAAGAAATGAATCTGACCATATCTTGTAAAGCATTGGCAAGAATTACCACTCAAAATCTCAAGATAGAAGGACATATCAAGAAGAAAAAGGTTCAAGAAGTGAAAGAGCACATCGAGAAAGAAGAAATGAATCCAACCATATATTCTAATGCATTGGTCGGAATTACTACTCCTCAAACTATCAAGGTAGAAGGACATATTAAGAATAAAAATGTTCAAGAAGTGAAAGATCACATCAAGCATTAAGAAATGAATCCGACCATATATTGTAAAGCATTGGAAGAAATTACCACTCCTCAAACTCTCAAGATAGAAGGAAATATCAAGAAGAAAAGGTTCAAGCAGTAAGAGATCACATCGAGCATCAACAACAAGTTCTCCAACTTTTAAAGGATAACACCACTATGGTGCAGAATCGAATGAAACAACAGGTAGATCAACATCGCAGTGAAAAAAGTTTTGATGTAAGTGATTGGGTATTTTTACGGCTACATTTCAAGCAAGCTATTTATGAGAAGGAAATGTTGGCAATACTACATGCACTTAAGAAATGGCGATCTTACCCAATGGGAAGACACTTCAACATAAAAATGGATCATGATAGTCTTAAATACATTTTAGAACAAAGATTACCTTTATGAACATAAAAAATGGGTCACAAATATGTTTCGTTATGACTTTGACATCATCTATAGAAAAGGGAAGAAATTTTTTGTTGCAGATGCACTCTCAAGAAAGGATCAGGATGTGGAAGCATTGTTTTGTGCTATTTCTATTATCCAACTAGATTGGATAAACGAAGCAAGGGATGAATGAAAGAAGAACAAAGAAGTGTGGCCACTCATTCAAAAGTTGCAGAATATGCCAATTCAAACAATATTACTATAACTTGAAGAGGAAGGAAAAAATCATATTGGAACCTGGAGTAGTCACAGAAACAAGAACCCAAAAGCTACGAAATCGATCAATTTCAAAGCATCTCATTAAGTGGAAGAAATTACCTGTTGAAGGTTTCACATGGAAGGACAAGAATTTTATACAGAAGCATCAAGAACTACTCAAGCGTCGAGGACAACACTTTTTGAAGGAGAGGGGCATGTTAGGCCCCCAACTATTAGTGTAACCCCTTATTGTTATTAGTACAAACTCCTTATTATATTGTTGTACCCATGTAGTCCCCATATTGTTACTATTGTGCCCCATAGAAGCCCACTATTGTTATTATTGTGCCCTTACATTATTATTGTTATGTCAGCTCTGATTATATTATGACCCCTTAGACTCCTATATATAGAAAGGAGGTATTTTCATTTGTATTATCTAAGAATTGTTCATTTGTGTAATAAAGGAGGTTGCCCCCTCGAAGAGGCTTATTTCTAAGGCGTTCATCTATCTTTTCTATCTTTTTGTGAGCTGGTTTCATAACAATCCAGGTGGATATTGATGGCCACCCACCAAGTCCACTTGGACCCCCACCATTGTTTCTTTCAATTTTTCAATTTCCTTAATTATAGCATAGTTTACTATTTTTAGTAGTTTTTCGGGTCTTGAACTTTTGGAGCCATTATGAGGCCCTAAACGACGTTTTTTGGGAAAACTAGGAGCAACATGGGTCCATGGACTAATGTTTCTCTTCCCAAAGTTGTATTTCTCGGATAGATCTTTCTAACAAGATATTGTGTGCGTCAAACAAAGATCGTATGCCAAAGTTATGACACTGGGAAGTTGATGTACCAATTTACCCAAAAGGGGCCCATAGTTTGGTGTTTCATCTTCTAGGGTTAGGTTTTTGGATGTTTAGGGTTTTCCATTGTTTCTCAACAATAAATAGGCCTTTGAGCCTCATTATAACATAGTTCAGAGGCATGTAGCCACCACATCTCTTCTCAGAGATAAGCTACCATTGCCCTAGTTGGTTTATTTTCATTTCTGTTTGTAAGCATATTTCAGTATTTTACATTAATGAAAATGAAGTATTATTTCCGCTGCATCTTTGTGTTTATGGTTATCTCTGTAATTTATTGCGTTCCTGTTTAAATCCGGATCAGTGGTATCAGAGCGGTCTGTTTTTTCTCTGTTTTTCTTTGCATGTCCCCAACGAGGTTGGGATATAAGGAGTTAGGGCTTGAACTGGTTGAACCTTTGCAAGACCAGCCTCACAAATCCCGATGGCCTCCCATGGCGGATGAAAATAAATATGAGGGGGTAGGAGATCCTATCAAAATCTTGCTCGAAGAAGCCCTCGAGTGACAAAGTAACACGATGATGGACAACCTTGTCCAGATCCTTCAACGACTACCCAGGGGTGACGCATCGGCTTCCAACAGCTACTCTGGAAACACCACACCGTTTAACGTACAAGTTAATTTCGAAATCCCCATATTCAAAGGTTAGATAGACGCATATGCCGTCGATAAATGGTTAAATTTCCTAGAGGGTTATTTCTCTGTTCATGACTTTTCCAGTCGGGAAAATATTATTTTCGCTCTTCTCAAAGCAGCCCCCCACGTCAAGGATTGGTAGGAAACCTACTGCGAGTAGAAGGATGAAAGTATAGACTCACTATTTTCAGTTGCACCCACTTGGAATTCATTCCAGGATGCCATGAAGGAGCGATAATACCCTGTCGGAAGCTATGAGGATCAATAGATAAAGTGGACCATGCCGCGACAGGGAAGGGACCAAGACGTGCCAGAGTTTACCAATATTTTCCATACCCTTCGCATAAAGTTGGGTATCAAGGATTTGGAGCAGCATTTGGTACTCAAATGCCATGGCTACCTGCACAAGTACATCCAGGAAGAAATAAAATTCCTGAACATCTCCTCGCTTGCATGGAATACCAATATGCTGTCAAGGTCGAGCAAAAGTTTAAACAGAAGAAGCGAGACTTTGGTTCTGCAAATCTGAAGCAAGGGAAAGGTTCCCCCAAACCGCAGAACAAAGGACAAAGCCAAGGCGGGGTGGGCCAAGACAACCTGCCAAAGCTGTAAGCAAAGAATAGCATTGCGAAGCCGAAAAAAGACACGAGAAAGTGGTGTGAGTTCCATAAGAGCTCCACTCACAACACAAGTGAGTGTGGGGCCAAGCAGTCACTTGTGGCTGAGCTAAAGGTTTCAGAATCAGATGCATGTTTAGACTCTATGTCAGAACCCGACAAGGGGAATGACAAAGGGAAGTCGATTATCGATGCGAAGCCCAATGCCACCATTGCCACCACAAAGATCCAGAATGAGGAACCCAAAGATCCATGGGAGGAGGAGCGTCTCTTCCACTCCCAGATGTGGGTAAAGGGCTCCCCGCTACAGTTCATTGTTGACAACGGGAGCCAAAAGAACCTCATTTCAGCAGAGGTAGTGAAGCGGCTGGGCTCACCGACCACAACACATCCACAATCGTACACCATCGGGTGGCTTCACCAAGGACGGGATCTTCGCATGAGCCAGAAATGTCGCCTTCCATACAACATCAAGCCCTTCACGGATGAGGTATTGTGTGACATTGCTCCCCTTGAAGTTTGTGATGTATTATTAGGACAAGCATACTTGTGGAAGTGAAATGCTGTGTATGAATCAAGGCCCCATGCTGTTATTGTTACTTTGGGAAATAAGTTGTACAAGATACTAGAGGTAGCACCACCTACTGCCATCTCTTTGGTTACTACAAAAAAATGTAGGAAGCTCATTTCCAAAACCTAGAAATTTGTTTTGCTGATGATACGCCCTCAAGGAAAGAAGAAGACGGTGGCCATGACCTCCAGACAGGGCCCCTCCGCACGATAACTACAGATGGATAAGGTCGTGGAGGAGTACGAGGACATCTTCACCTCCCCCGCAGGGGTTCCTCTGCACTGTCAAGTCAAGCATGCCATCGATCTAACCCTAGGTGCGCAGCTGTCCAATGGACCAATCTATCGGCGCTCCGTTCTGGAGAACGATGAAATCAAGAGGCAGATTTAGGAGCTGCTACAGAAAGGTCACATCCGTCCGAGTTCATTGCCCTGTGGGAGCCCGATCGTGTTGGTACAGAAGAAGGATGGGACTTAGAGACTCTGTATTGACTATTGGGTGCTGAACAAGATCACTATTCGTAATAGGTACCCGATCCCACGGATTAATGACCTCCTGGACCAACTGAAGGGGGAAAAATATTTCAGCAAGATCGATTTGAAGTCAAGATATCACTAGGTACTAATCAAACCCTCAGATGTGTGGAAGACTGCCTTGAAAGCCAAGGAGGGCCTTTTCGAATGGTTGGTTATGCCTTTCGAATTGACAAATGCTCCTGCAACCTTCATGAGGCTAATGGATGACATCTTGTGGCCATTCACCAACTCATTTGTAGTGGTATACTTGGATGACATCTTGATCTTCAACCAAAGTTGGGAAGAGCACCTCCACCACATCCGACAGGTTCTCCAAACACTGCGGCAACACAAGTTATGTGCCAATTTGGAGAAATGCACTTTTGGCATGACCCAGGTTTAGTATTTGGGATACATTATTGAGGAACAGGGGGTGCATGTGGATCTAGCCAAGATCCAAGTCATTCGGGATTGACCATCTCCAACCACTCTGACAGTGGTCGGTAGCTTTCTAGGTCTCGCCAACTTCTACAGTAGGTTCGTGTTGGGATTTTCTCATATCACTTGGACCTTGAGTCAAGTCACCAGGGGAGGAGCGAAAGCAAAATTCTTTTGGTTTGAATCTCAACAGAAGGAATTCACAGAGTTGAAAGATCGCCTCTGCTTAGCACCAGTGCTCGCATTACCAGACTTGCAACAACCATTTGAGGTCGAGATAGATGCCTCTGACTATGTTATTGGGGCAGTCCTTACTCAACATGGGAATCCAGTGGCATATCACACTGAGACACTTCAGACAAAATCCGAAAGTATCCCACTTATGACAAAGAGATGTATTCCATTGTGCAGGCCTGCCAACAATGGAAGCATTAAATTTTGGGGAGGGAAACGATCATCCACACAGACTACCGACCCTTGCAGTTCATACAAACCCAAGGGAAATTTTAGAATGATCGCCATCAGAAGTGGTCCACATACTTGCAACAGTTACATTTGAATATCAAGTATAAGAAAGGCAACACCAATAATGTTGCAGATTGCCTCAGTTAACCACTGATCATGGTGTTAACCACCTTGCTCAACTCTTGTGGGCACGAGACTTCTGATTAGCCACTTCTCTACAAAAGCGATCCAGAATTTGGCCACACATACCAGACACACTTGGAGGGTCAGCATGTTCCATATTTTCACCTCCATGATGCCCTGTTATGCCACCCGGGTCACCTTTGTGTTCCTTCAAGCGAGCGTGCCAAGATGATTTGGGAAGCACACTACAGTCGGGCTGTTGGGCATTTCGGGGTCGAGAAAATGGTGGAAATACTGCAGAAGTATTTCTATTCGCTAACTCTTCGACAGGATGTCAAGAAGTACATCAGATCATGTACTGCTTGCGCCATTGCCAAAACGGCCATCAAGAAGCAAGGCCTCTATACCCCGCTGCCTACCCTTAGTTGACCTTGGGAATCCATCTCCATGGATTACATGTCAGGCCTTCCTTCCACTAAGCATGGAAATGGTTGTGTTTTTGTGGTCATCGACAGGTTCTCGAAGATGGCCATTATGGCGGTCTGCAAGAAGAATATCACAGCAGAAGCCACTGCTAAACTCTTCTTTGAACAAGTGTGGGTACACTTTGGGATCCCATAGTCTATAATCTCAAATCAGGACAACAGGTTCCTCAGTACATTTTGGTCCAGTCCCTGGTTGATGCTCAACACCAAACTCACTAAGTCCACAACCTTCCATCCTCAAACTGATGGTCAGACAGAGGTTGTCAATAGGATGATCATACACATTTGGCGCATGTACAACTCAAAGCATCCATGCACATGGGACGAGAGCCTCCCCTATGTTCAACATAGCTACAACTAGGCTTTCCACAGCTCGATTGGCCACAACCCTTTTCAGGTGGACTTGGGATTTGAGCCACTATGTCCCATTGATGTGGCCATGCCATTTGCAGCTACTCATGCAAATTCAGCTCATGTCTAGTATGAAATAGATAAGGCAAACAACTTCATTGAGCACATCCAACATATTCACCAGTAGGTCCATGACATTATAGAGAAATCAAATGCCAAGTACAAGCAGCGACATGATCAACATCGGGTGCCACACAAGTTTCAGGTGGGCGACAAAGTTTGGTTGCATTTGCAAAAGGAACGCCTTACTGGAGCCTATCGAAAACTCAAACCACTCTGATATGGTACTTAAACCATTACCAAGGCTGTGGGAGACAATGAATTTGAGCTCAACATTCCCCCATTCCTTGGCTTGCACCAAATGTTCAATGTGGACCGCCTTCAGCTATACTTTCCACCATTACTAGATAGATCCGACATTGCAGAATAACTCACACCCATAGAGTTAAATCCAGATTGCATGGAACAAGTTTCAACTGATTATATCATGGACACACTGATCAAGCACACTCACCAGTAGAATATCCAATTGTATCAAGTTTCCAAAGAAAGCCAACTCCTTCACCAGGGCAAGTGGCTGACCAGGGACCAAGTTCAGCAGAAGTTTCCTCATCTCATGGAGGAACTCAATGCAATGGGTACCATTGCTTCCTAAGGGGGGAGGAATGATCTAGGTGGATATTGGTGGCCACCCTCCAAGTCCACTTGGACCCCCACCATTGTTTCTTTCAGCTTTTCAGTTTCCTTAATTGTAGCACAGTTTACTATTTTTGGCAGTTTTTCAGGTCCTAAAATTTCGGAGCCGTTTTGAGGCCCTAAACGACGTTTTTTTGGGAAAACTGGGAGCAACATGGGTCCATAGACCGATGTTTCTCTTCCCAAAGTTGTAGTTATCATATAGATCTTTCTAACAAGATATTGTGCACGTTAAACAAAGATTGTATGCCAAAGTTACGACCCCGGGAATTTGATGTACTAATTTACCCAAACCGGGCCCACAATTTGGCATTTCATCTTCTAAGGTTAGGTTTTTGGATGTTTAGGGTTTTCCATTGTTTCTCAACAATAAATAGACCTTCAAGCCTCATTGTAACATAGTTAAGAGACATGTAGCTGCCACATCTCTCAGAGATAAGCTACCATCGCCCTAGTTGGTTTATTTCCATTTCCGTTTGTAAGCATATTTCAGTATTTTACATTAATAAAATGAAGTATTATTTCCGATGCATATTTGTGTTTATGGTTATCTCTGTAATTTTTTGCATTCCTGTTTAAATCCAGACCACTTAGTATAGACGAAGAATATTGGCTTGGATAATTGATGATGCCTTAGAAATTTTCCATGATGCCTAATAGTTCATAGATATGTTTTGGCTCATGGATTGATTGAATTCACAATGATACAAAGTTAGAGTTTTGATTAGATTTGGTACTTGACAATGGTGATTTACCTTGACGTGACATGACAATTTGGGCATAGGGACTCTCAATGATTGATATTAGTATTCAATATTGATTCTATATTGACATCCTGACATTGACACATTAGTTGAAACATAAATAATTGTGATTCAATATGCAATGATCTCACAATGAATGGATGGAGCTTACATGACTTCTCCTTATGAAATTATATCTAAGGATAGAAATGATTCGTATTATGATCATGAGGATGGCTTGATAAAGTTTAGATGGATATTACTTGGTAAATAAAAATTGTTGACATGACAATAGATAAGGTTGTAACTTGATATTTGGATGTGATCTCTACCTAGAACCTAGGATGAAGAGTTTGACTGTGAGATTGGTAGGAAATTTTATGGCTTTGATATTATTTTTGGTTTGGCATTTAAGGCTTGATAAACAAAATTATTCGGTTTGCACAATATTGAATTGTTTGAGGCTGAGTATATTGGTTTGGTCAGTATTATGTATGAAGAAATCATTGTATGGTTTGAAGCAAGCTTCTTGAGATTGGCATGTCCACATTGACATTTATTTGGTGAAGCCTAAAAGATGTGCCGATTCAAACCTCTACTTCAAAGTGGTCCAAGATATGCCTTAGATTTTGGTTCTATATGCTGATGATCTATTCTTGACAGGGAATGCGCTTATGATGATCAAAGTAAGATGGAGTTAGCCTCTGAAGTTCAAAATGAAGAATCTTGGCATGATGAAGTTTAGAAAAGGAAAATATATCGTGAAGCTATTAGAGAGATTTTGGAAACTGGAAATACAAATCCTTGTACACTCCGATTGAATGGAATTTCAAGAAATTATGCAGAGATATTGTTGAACCTGCCTTAGCAACCGACAATTGATCGAAGTATTGATGTTCTGTGTGAACACCCATTCAAATATATGTTTTGTGTAGAATAACCCAAGTCAATTCATGATTGAGCCGCTTCATAGACATTGGGTTTTTGCTAAGCACATTTTTTTTTGGATACATGCATGGGATGATCAATTTTGATCTGAGATATTCTTCTTGTGATATGTGACTACATGGATACATTAATGTTGTTTGGGATCATTATTGATAAGATGAACACATCTGGGTGCTACTTTAATTTGATATATTCCATGATATTTTGGATAAGCAGGAAATATATTTTGTAGCTTTAAGCATGACTAAAGTTGAGTACATTGTTGCTAGCATGGCTAGCTATGAGGAATCTCTTTGGAGAGATATTTGAATAGGTTCCAGATATGATAGTAACATATTACGACAATAAAAGTGGGATCCAATTCGCATAAAATATCGTATATTGTTGGGACTGAGACATCTACATATGTTGAGACAATGCTACTATATAATACATGCTTAGGCTTGTGGTTGCTACATCCATGAGAGGGAGGATGAATAAGGTATCATTTTGTGACATATATATTCTAACATAATATTTGATTTGATGTCCTACATGAATAGGAAGATAAAGGATTGTTGCTCTTAATAGTGTATGAGTCAATATGATGCCTAAGTAAGTGTTAGATATGAGCATGTTGATATATTTCTAATCCACTGAGAGTAGGAATGATCGAGGACACTGAGCCAGTTCTTCCCCCCTGTTTGAGCTCCTAGGGTGAGGAAAAGAGATGTAGGTCTCCAAGGGTTGAGGGATCTCTAGACAATAGGGTATCATCCCTATCTGTTACCCATAGGGTGGAATATGTAGCTCCCTTATCTTGGTATAGCAGAGTTACCCCAGTTGGCATCATACCTGCAAGCTGAGCTTGTTGGAAAGGCTCCCTGACTAGCTAACAAGTTGAGAAAAACTTGGAATATCACCCAAGATCAATTATGATGTAGGTGTTCTACCAAATGACTGTTGAGGGTCCTGTTACACAATATTTTTTCATGCCTCCTGCACTTCCCTGTGACATACCCCAAAGTGCCCAAAACATGACTATTATACAATATACTCATCCATGTATACAACTCAGATCCCTCCTAAAACTTTTTTTGGAAAATGCCTTGAGCTTTCCTTGAAGAAATAGCTCTTAAAACCCTAAAATGAGGATCATCTCTCTGATAAGGCTCAAAACAACGATGGTCACCTGGTGCACTGTGCTTGACCAACGAAGGCATCACTTTGTTCCCTTGCATACCCGTGATGATCTCAAAAAGGTAATTTTCCTAAAGAGGATGAGAAGCTTCGTGATCTAGAAGCTTCCATAGCAATGAGATGGAGGTTGTTTCGAATAGATGAGGTCGAATCCTCTCATCTTGGCCTCTTTGTGTTATCCCTATGAGCTACCTCCTTGAGATAAGGGCCTAATCCTATCTTTGGAGAAGTCCTAACTCCCTCTCCCAGCTTATAAATTCATCTTCTCCCATTTCCAAATGGTTGGTCTATGTCTATTTGCACCCTTATGCTAAGCTTGTGCCTAGAGGCTATTCAATAGACTTGGAGAAGGAGTGCTTGGAGAGTTCTTGGCTTGGACTTAGACTACCACTCAAGGAGATCCTTTCAACATCAAGGCTTTGGTTGTAAGCTTACCTTTATTTCCTAATAATATACAACTACTGGTTCATCTTCCCAAAATATATATGTTCATGTATTATTTAACTTGACATTCCTTGATCAGTTAAGTAGGTTGTTATTGGATTTTCTATTGGTTTTGGAATTCTTTATTGTCTCTTGATCACTTGTACAGGTACATAAACATTGAGAGAAGTAGGAACAAGTCTGTGACACAAGCGGTTCGAGACCCTCAACAAAGAAAATCGGAATAGCATCAGAACGAGGTAGGCTATCTCTTTCATTCTACTTTTCAATTATAACCTAGGAAGATGTCTAGTTGATTGTCACTACGGTTGCTAGACCCACTGATTGGGCTAAAGGGGCCGTCTCTGCTCGCAAAGAGGATTAACCTTGTCAACGAAATGGAAACTCCACTGGGGAGCCTATGATCCTTTCCTTCCCTTTCTTCACCTTGTCTTTTGATGAGTTTGATCAACCATTCATTCGTAGACTTCATTGCTTGTCTGTAGTCAGTCTCACTTTCTGGTAGATGCTTGAAGGTTGTTGATTTGAGCTATTCTTGAAGATTTTGTGTTTTTTCTTTGCTTTTTTCTCCCATCATGTTTTTAGCCCTGACAATCACGATGATATCGCAGGTTTGTTGATTACAGTAGTGATGATCATTGCTTTTCTCTTAACAGGTGCGATGATTGTAGAAGTTAGAGAAATTTAGGGTTTGTCTTCTTGTTTTCAGTTCTTTTTGCCTTCTCCCAGTGATTTACCAGTGTGATCTTAGTTGACTCTTTTATTGTCTAATTGCAATCGCCTTTTAACTTGGTTTAAGTGTGCTTGAAGTTTGATTAGCCTTTTAGGGTTTCTAGGTCTTCTAGGTCAACCTTCGTCCACTCATTGGTCTTCTCATCAGAGATCAATTACCTGTGTTAAAGAGTCTTTGTGTGTTCAGACATCCTTTGCAAATCACTTTTGGTTCTTGTGTCTTAATTTGTTTTCATTAGTATCGGATTGAGTAGATGTTGTGGAGGTCACTTAAGTTCTGTTTGAAAAATAATAGATTACAAATTGATTGTCTCATTTGAATCAAAAGGAAGTGTTTGCTTAGAGTTTTGTGTTTCGAAAAAGTGAAAGTGAAGTGTTTATCTTTTCATAGTTTTCGAATAATTTTGGGTTGCATTCAAATCATTAATGTGAAAGAGATTTTCATGTTTGTTGGCTTGCTTTCATTCTCTTTTACTTTTGCACTAGATTACATTGATTGCATTTAAGTGAAAAGAGAAAAATCATCATTATATCTTAAAGTAGTTTTGCTTTAAGGTTTGTTTTGGCATTGCATTTGCTTATCATATGAAAGATTAGATTTCATGTTTTGTATTTAACATTTGAAAATTTCCATTTGCACTTTTGCATTGGTTTGATGCACGATTTGGGTGATTTTCTTCCCTACATAGATATATTTCATCGAATTGAAGGATTTATTTTCGTCATCTAGTTGCATTTTAGGAATAGGTAACATCGTTAAGGCCTTGAAATCGAAACATAATTCCAAGATCAACTTTAAAATCTATCAATCAGTGTAAGGAGAATTTGAAACATTAACATTCATACTTAGTGGTCTAGGCTAGAGACGTGTTCTGATGTTTATAAAACTTAGCATCTGTCGTTCGATTCGGCATTAGACAACGCTAGCACGGACTTGTGCTCCATGTACTATCGCGTATATAAAGGGAGACCCCCATATGTTGCAAACCTTTATCCATGGGAAGTCGAATCTGTCGCCCTGTAAATGTGATACACCAAACACAACATTCAGGGATATTTCTTACACGTACGTTGAGTCCTTCGTAAATTTATTTGTTGAGGTGTATATTGGAGTTCACGGTTACATGGTACTCCTTTTACCTAGATTCACCTGAGTGGTCATTTCGATCTTTTCTGACTCTTTAAATTTGAAAAGGTCATCGAGTAACTTGTCCTTTTAGGCTTGTTAAACCATCGAAAGCGACTAGAGTCACCTTTTCATCCTTTTCTCGATTCTTAAAAGATGAAAAGGCAAATTTTATGTTTCTAAAAATAACTTCCCATGATAAACATGTCGAACCCAAGCAGTTGCTTCTTGGAACAATATTGAGTAATTCCCTGTTAATTTCAAGATTGTTAAAAAGCCCTCAACGAATCTCCTTTCCTTTTTGATTTTGAGAGGAAGTCATTGTGGCTGAACCATTGAGTTCATCTCATAGTTCCCCTTCATTGTCTGATACTGAAGGGTCCTCCCAAGGAGTTCATCCGAAGCTTCCTTAGTCACTTGAAGATCAAGGTTTTGAACTTGGGATTGTTCCAAGTATTCAACCCTTGTCTTCTCATCCTCCTCCATTAGATTCCTGGTCACCTCAAGAATCTGATCCCAAGACCCCAGATAATCCTATTCAGACACCTGACAATCCGTAGAGGCTTGTTATTCATCTATTGAATCCGTTATTTGATTCTGTTGTGATATCTCCTCAACGTCCTTACAGTCCTTACAATCGACCTGGTATTCCTTTAGAGTTATCTCCTCACACATCTCGAGTTCCTCGTCACCATTTGTTTCCATCTATGGAGTCAGAAGGTGAAATCCCAACCTCTTCTCCAGGTCATTCAGAAGTTTCCACTACCCATACTCCTCATATCGATGATGAACAAGGGTATGAATTTCCTCCAGAAGGCTTTCCTTGTACAGAAAGAGTCCTGTCTCTCACCTTTCTTGAAACTAGTAGACCCATGTTGTCACATGGTTATACCACCTTAGCTCAATTAGTTTCGGGTACTCCTAGTGCTTTGTCATTGTATCAAAACCCCATTTGGTCTTCAAATGCTATGCCTACATCTGATTTGTTCATTCAAAACACAACCTCTCGAACTTTTGTATAAATTGCTGTTACATCAGTTCTATTCAACCTACGATTCTGTCACAACTTGTCTTGTCGTTTCAGCTGACTCTTCCAGTACAATAGACTGTTTTATTTTAGGTTTCAGTTAGTTCTTCTACGCCTCCTTCAAGCAAATAGAATGTGCCACTGCCTACGGGGCAAGATCCAAATACTCCTCTTGTGTTAGGTGAAACCAATGTGAGTGGATTACAAACTCACATGGTTGGAGTTAATAAAACTTATTACGGTGGTATTCCTAACCTTGTTCATCCATCTAGGTCACGTAACATCATATATTAGCAACCTTATATGCCTCAGTTTCCTCTCCAACAGGCTTATGTCCCATATGGTTCACAAGCCTTGGTTAATCTGTCCTACATCCCTCAAGAAGGAGCTTATGTCCAACCTGGTCAATCCTCTATTCCTTGTGGATATGGTCAGATTCAATTCGGACATTACTAATACACACAAGGATATCCCAAGTAACTGTCCAACAGCTCTTACAGTAGCAAGGCCAACCTTTGTAGCAGCAAGGTCAACCTTTATAGCATCAAGGGCAGTCTTTGCAGCAGTAAGGGAAAACATTGCATTAGCAAGGGAAACTATTAAAACAACAGGGGAAACCTTTGCCATAACCTCAGCAGCCTTTATAGTAACAAACTCAGTTTTTTCAGCAGTCTACTCAACCTTTGTCCTCGCAAGGCCAACCTTTGTAGTAGCAAGGTCAACCTTTATAGTAGCAAAGTCAGCCTTTACATCAACAAGCTTAACCTTTGCAGCAACAAGCCTTATATACGTATCAATAATGCTAGCCTTTGCAAGCTCAAGGTCAACCCCTACAATAGCAGGGTCAATCTCCTTATGTCCAGGGTCAACAGACTCAACAACCTTATAACTCATATGTCGCGTACAATGCTTATCAATGACCTATGGTAGGCCAATTTCAAACCCACCCTAGACCAAATCCACCTTATGATAAAGATAACCCTCAGTGGGGATAAAATCAGGTCCCATATGGACAAAATCCTCCACTGTGGGGGAAAAATCCTTACCAACAAGGATGGAATCTACAGTTTGGGTCTCCATAAAGGCCCTATATTCCGTTTAACACGCAATTGCCTTTATTGGCTACGTTCAAGTTGCCTGATGTCTCGAGGCTGACGAATGATCCTATTCTTCATTCGCCTTACTGGCCTCCAGTTCCAACTAAAATTCTAAGCGATTGTCTCAAATTCGAGGTAAAATCTAAAGAGGATCTATAGGCCCATGTGATGAAATATCACCTATGGTGCTCCTCCAATTCGCATGTGATGATTCGATCCGTCTTTGCCTCTTTCAGAGAACCCTCACAGGTGCTGCAACAAAATGGTATATCGAGTTGCCTCGAGGTACCCATGCTGACTTCAACTCTCTGACTATGGCCTTCCTCACCCACTTCAAATTTCCATTTCAGTATGAAACTAAAACTCATTTGCTAACATCCCTTAAGCAAGACACCACAACCCACATCTCTGATCATATCCATGAATGGAGACGTTGATGTCACCTCATCGAATTCAAACTTTCTGATGAGTTGTTGATTGAATGGTTCACAAAATCATTCGTTAACAAGATTGCTAAAGATATAGCTATGGGTGGATGTGTTACTGAAGAGCAAGCTATTGCCCGTGCCCAATATCTAGACTTAGTCTATTCCAAATCGGGTACGTTGTATGAGATGTTTCTTGATGCTCCAAGGCCGTCTTCGGATCTAGCAGCATCAAAATATCCTGATGTACCACTCGTGGATGGTGTGATTGGTTCCGTGTCTTAGACTTCCACGAAAGCTTCTTCAAAGCATAAATCTATCTCAAACACTGGTTCCAATAATCCCTTGAAGAATTCATCCGGTCCTGGTAAAACCTTTGAGGTACATGCTGTTCAGTCTACTGCAACAGATAAGGCCTGAAAAGGTAAGAAAAATAGCAAAGGTAAAGCCAAAGCCGATGCCCAAAACATGACCCTACTAAATCATCTGCTAATGATGCTCCTAAAAGAAATCCAAAATATCCTTGCCTCATTTGTGAGGAAGATCATTACAGCAAGGATTGTCCCCGACGTTCTAAAGTTAACCACTTGTTGAAAGGGATTCCGACTGTCTTAAAAGAACCTTTTCCATATCAACATACATAGTTGGTAGACCAACCACATTCCTCTACTTCCTCATGTTCCTAGGTTTTCATGATGCAAGGTTCATCACCTATCTCGATTGCTACTTGCACAAAAGACTTTCAAACCATGCATAAGCAGATAGTGGTGAAAGAAGCCATTAATATTCCTTCTACTTCTACTCCGTCCAGTTTTGGTTCACTCCATATTGAGTGCCCTAACAGTGAGTTTGTAATCCAACCACCTCCCAAAGGTGTTCTTCAGAAATCATTTTTAATCCGAATGCTAGAGCTACGCAACATTACAATATTGTTGAGGATTTAGCTCAAGCACCTTCGATGATGTATGCCTTGGAGGTTCTCCAATCCTGTCCAACGCAATGGAAGTCACTGTTTTCTGCTATAGGTGCTACTGATCCTTCTGATTCGAGTCTGACTACCTTCGATCTTGAAAACCATGTGCCTCGTCTTCCTTATCAGATTTATTTTCTGATACAAGTTCTTATCAAAGGAAAGACGATCCATCGGACTGTTATTGATAAAGGTGCTTCCATCTGCATCATTTATGTTTCATGTTGGAAATCCATTGGCTCTCCTTCTTTTAACCAGTCCCCGAACACCTTGGAAGCCTTTGACGATAGAAGCCGGTCACGTCCATACGGTATTCTCATGAACTTGTTGATTACATTGGAAGGAAAGATCGTTGAATTAGAAGTAGAAGTTGTAGATGAAAATCTCAACTACAACCTTCTTATCGGGTGAAGCTGGACATACACTATGTTTTGCGTGGTTTATTCTTTGTTTTGGGTGCTTTGCTTTCCTCATGAAGGAGAAATCGTCACCGTTGATCAACTGTCTTTCTTTTCTTGTAGTTCATCAAATGACAACGTCCCTTATGTGGGAAATTCTAAGATTCCTTATGAGAGTGTGGGGGTAGGTCTCTTCAAAGACTCTACTTTAATGGGTACTTTTACTCTCCCACTTCCAAATCTCACTTCAATCAATATGATATTGGTTTCTACAGATCCTTGGATTGTTCCTACCCTAGATCAAATTGATTCATTTGGCGATGTTATGATTTGAAGTCCATTGGAGCAAAATTATCACGAAATTGTCTTGGCTTCGATGGCTGATTCAGAAAGTCATACTGTTTTCAGTATGAACCTGGACACTTATGTGCCATCTCCTTGGCTTGGTTCTTATGATTCTCCAGACCCTTTGAATGAGACATTCCCCACCAACAAGAGTATCGTTGAGGTCATGTCTCCAGAGGAAACTCCATGGAATGGTATACATCATCATTCTTCATTTCTTCCCAGCCTCGATGAGTTCCTTCCTGTCTTGAAGCATTTGTTTCTCATTGTCCCACACCTCCACTTCAAACACCTGTCCTGGTGCATGAAGTCTTGTCGCAGGGTAATATGGGGAACATCACTGCTACTATGCCTCTCGATATTTCCATTAAACCTAGGATTTTTGAGAACATTCATATTGGGGTTTCTTGTTCTCCAGATAAGATCAATATTTACACTCAACTTTTTAAAGAATTATGAGACGTCCTCGCATGGTCATACGAGGAGATGCCTGGTATTGATCAAACAATAGTGGTGCATGAGATACCAACTTATCCTGGTGGCAAGCTTGTTCACCAATTACTTTGCCCCATGCATCCTTCAAAGGCTGGTACTATTAAAGCAGAAGTAGAAAAGATTTTAAAAGCAGGTTTTATTTATCCTATCCCATTGATAGATTGGGTGTCCAACATTGTCCCTGTTGCCAAAAAGCAGGGCATGATCCGTGTCTGTGTTGGTTACCGTGATATCAATCATGCATGTCCTAAGGACAATTATCCCACTCCATTTAAGATCAAATCATTAACGAATGCGCTGGGAGTGAGATTTTCTATTCATGGATGGTTTTTCTGGCTATAACTAGATTAACATTTCACCTACTAATCAACATAAAATGGCCTTTATCCGTCCCTGGGGAACTTTCTCTTACAAAAAGCTTCCTTTCGGTTTAAATAATGCTGGCGCTACTTTCCAAAGAGCAATGTCTTATGCATTTCATGACATTTGAAACATTGTTCAACCTTACCTTGATGACTTACCAACTCATTCTGCTAAGTGTTGTGACCATCCAAATCACTTAAGATCCATCTTTTTACGATGTTAGCATTATAATATCTGTCTCAATCCACACAAGTGTGTGTTTTGCATTGAGTTTGGCTGAATCTTGGGTTTCGTGGTGTCCCGTGAAGGTATCCGAATCAATCCTTTGAAAGTTGAGGCCATTGTCAATTTAACCTCCCCCCCCCCCCCAACATCATTACTGCAATTGTAGAGCCTACAGGGAAAGGCTAATTTTCTCCATCGATTTGTCCCTAATTATGCCAAACTCGCCAAGGGTTTTACTCACTTACTTAAGAAGAGGATCCCTTTCATTTGGGATGAAGTTTCCAGAAATCCTTTGATGCTTTAAAAGACATGCTTATCACTGCTCCTTTACTGCACCCCCCCCCAATTATCGATGCAATTACTTCCTATACTTGGCTGCAACTGATACTAATATTGTTATGGTTTTAGTTCACAATGATGACGATGGCAATGAGCATGTGGTTTATTATTTAAGCCAAAATCTTCTCAATACTGAGTCTCAAAATTCCCATGATGAGAAGCTTGCCTTGGTGGCAGTCCATGCCATCCAAAGATTTCGACATTATATCATTTTATGAAAAACCACAGTGATTTCCGATTGCAACCCCATGACCTATATACTAGCTCGTCAGTTATTGGGGGGAAAATACTCCAAATGTATTTTTATCCTGCAGGAGTTTGATTTGGAATTTATTGTTGCCAAATCAAAGAAATTGCTCGTTTTTGCTGAGTTAATCTGTGCTCTTCCATCTGCAAGCACTTTGATGGATTTCAATGAGAAAATTCCTGATGAAACTTTGTTTTAGATCAACAATCTCTACCCATGGTATGGAGATATTATCATCTATCTCCAAATCCAAACCTTCCGATCTGAGTTGTCTCGATCCAACCAACGCCGCATCCGACATCAGTCCCAACCCTATCGGATCCTTGGTGATACACTGTATCGGGTCGGTGTGGACTTTGTTCTTCACAGGGGTCTCACCCTAGAGGAGGCTAAAGGAGTCTTAAATGATTGCCACTCCGGTGCCTGTGGTGGTCATATATTAGGATATGCCATTGCTCAGAAAATCCTTTGCGCCGGTTATTTATGGCCTTCTATCTTTAAAGATTGTATTGTAGTTATCCAAAAGTGCCATGAATGCCATATTTTCAACCGCAAGCAGTGCATGCCACCCACACCCTTACACCCAGTCATTACCGTTGGCCAATTTGCTAAAGGGGGCACTGATTTCATGACATGTAACCCTCGCTCGGCTGGGGGGCATGGTTATATAATAGTTGCCGTAGACTATTTTACTAAATGGGCCGAGGCGATGCCTAGATAAAATGTTGTTGGTATCACTGCTGCTCAGTTCCTTTTTAACCACGTCATAACACATTTTGGTGTTCCTCAAGCCATTGTGACTGACCATGGATCACATTTTTTTCACCACATTATGGCAGAGTTGACTACTCAGTTGGGGCTTCGTCATGAAAGCTCAACTCCTTATTATCCATAGACCAATGGCCAAGTTGAGGAAGTTAATAAAGTTTTGATTACTATGCTTCAACGTACCATTGGGAAGCAAAAAAAGGATTGACATTTGATGCTATTCTCAACTCTTTTGGTGTACAGGAATTCTGCTAAGATGACCACTAGATTCACTTTGTTCCAGCTGGTGTATGGTTTAGAGGCAGTTCTTCCAATCGAATGCGAAATCCCCTCGCTTAAATTAGCTATCGAACTTCTTCCAGATACCTCGCTTGAAGAGGAGTGGCTAATGTATCTTGAGAGACTTGACGAGACTCGTCACGTTACTATGATGGTCATCGAAGCTCAAAAGAAATGGGTCAAAGTTCATTTTGACCAAACCGTTTCTCCTCGCACTTTTGCTAAAGGTGACTTGGTCCTTCTTTACAATCAAGCCAACAATAAATTGGGAGTAGGAAAGTTCGAACCTATGTGTCATGGGTCCTACATCGTTAAGCGTGTATTACAAAAAGGTGCCTACGAGCTATGTGATTATGAGGGAAATGCATTGTTACAACCCCGTAATCGGTTGTATCTGAAGAAGTATTGTGCATGAAATTCATGTAATGACTTTTATACATTAGTGTGTTAATTCATTAGTGTGCGTTTTTTTATTTTTGGTGTGTTTGTTTGCTTTGTAGACATGTGTTTTTCTGCTTACCCTATGTTCCACTCAGTTTGCAGATGTCGTCAAGCCATTACGTTGGTTTTGCTGATGGTGCTTGTCATAGCACACAGAACCTGTCTTCCGCAACATGGGTACTCTATGACCCTAATGATGAGCTGATTAACTTACAAGGTATATGCCTTGGTCAAAGTACCAATAATATTTCTGAATACAGTGTAGTTATTGAACTCTTGTCAGAAGCAATTTCTCTTGCATTAGTGATTTAGTTTTCAAGTTGGATTCACAGCTCGTTGTGTTACAAATAAATAATCATTACTTAGTGCGGAATCCACAAATATTGCGTATGTATCTACATGTTAGATTACTAGAAAGAAAATTTGATTTCATCACATATCAAAATATTCCACGTAATTTAAATACATTAACATATGCATTAGCAAATTTTGTTCTTGATAGGCATTTGCATCATTTATAAAACTAATCATATTATGGACACATAAGTAGGAAATAAAACATGCATATATATATATATATATATATATATATATATATATATATATATATATATATATATATATATATATATATATATATATATATATATATAGATATAGATATCGTGTCTGTCAGAGTGTTTACATCAAGATATCAAAAAATAAAGTGTTCTGGGACACTTGGCTTTCAAAGCCTACAAAATGTGTAAAAAAGCTAGATAGGCTATCAGCCTGCACGGTGCTCATGATAGCACAAGACCGCTCTGATCACTCGGCCTAACAGCCGACGCAGTCTTATGAAGACTCCCACTTGTGTCTCTGCCAACACAGTGGAATATCATCAATAATGGCATACTTTGGGAGTCATCGAGTTATCAACTCTAGATTGTGCTCCATCTCGGCTAAGGGGTTTGCCCCTTCTTTATAGTCTGCACCCACTATTTGATGAGCAACTCGTTGGGATATTGGAAACATGCCTGGTGGTCTCTCTGGTCCCACATCTGCACATTTATCATAAGTTGAGTTTCAATTTACACTTTTACAAAAATCATAAAATTTGAAAAAATCCAAAAAACAAGTTTTTACCCGCATTAGTCCACTATTCTCCTGATGGTAGAGGTAAATATGGATCCGACCTAAAATCCGTGCCAGGATAAGCATAGTCATCTACCACGAGTTGTTGGCATTCTACCCAAATGAAGAATTGTGGTGGGTAATGCATATGCTGACTCGTTCCTCCTTGAGGCATGAGTTGATTCCATCTCACGAGTCTCAGATCTCGGGGGACAGGATCTGGTATCTCTGCCCACTGATACCAGAATAAGGGCACTTGCTCTAAAAATAAGGTCACCAATATCGAACCGAACCCAAATTGCTTTAGGTGTCCATGCTTCCCCTTAGTCAGTTTCCTTTTCATATTTTACAGAAGGCCTCCACACCAGTTAAATATGGTGGGAGTCAAACATGTAATAGCATACTGGAACTGGGATTTTGAAGCCTCATGCAAGGCTTGTGTGCTAGATACATGCACCATAGTGAACAAGATTGTTCTCAAGATGAGGTTGTTGGTGATTGTTGCTATCTTCACCTTCCCTCCATTGGTCATTTCAACACTCGGACAATGCCTCTGGACTAGAGTCCTTGTACTTTCACCTCCTTGGCAAGATCCAAAGAGTTGGATCACTTCCCCTCGTCGAGACAATCCCGTGATGAAGTAGATATCCATCTCCTCAAGTTATAGTTATTGGACTTTTATGATGAAGATCTATCGATCTACATCCTAGAGACAAATCAAATAGGGTAGCAATTCCATCTGAGCCCTTAATCCTGTGGTCCTGAATAACTTTAGCAACCCACAATCTCTCATAGAATTTATGCATTCAGGATTCTGAGCTTCTTGATGGTCTTCGGCCTCATGGCCTCTTTCTTTCCATTGCAAGACCATGATCTCTTGCAAAACGTCATTTAACATCAATTAATGCTTTTTTCATAGATTAAAATCATAAAGTTTTTCTTCAAAAAAGGGTTTCTTTCTGAAAAATCCACCTCAACGCCATCGAACTTGTTTTTACAAACATAGCGATGGCATTGCGCGAGCCTTTGGGCTCAAGCGCGATCATCGTGGGTCCAATGACCATACCTGCAATGATCACCAACACCCTAAAAATTTAAAATCCTCCCTTATAGCATAAACATTACCGTTTAAAATCCATAAAAAGATGATAAAATGCAAGAGCATGGATGGGCCTCTTACATATTGCAGGCGGTTCGCGAAATGGTGCCCTGGATCTCCCGTAACAGCCATTGGAAAATCAAGAGAATTAGCGCACAAATGCACTTTCAAAGCTGATTGTGGTAAAATGGTAAAAATAATTACTTTTCGCTATTTATAAGTTTTGAAAATCATTTTTTTCAATATTTTTGTAATATTTTAATATTTTCTTTCGATATCAGTGATGGGTGCGTTTCTTGTGCAATTACAGGTACCTTTAAAGTGAACAATGATCATTATTGACTGATTCTTGTGAGTTTTATTTGATCTCTTTTTCAAACTCATTAAATAAACGAAAAAGGAACCCCCTTGGAGTCATCTTTGAGCTCTTTTATGACTCTCGAAAACTGAAAAGGTTGTCAAGTACTTGTCGTTTTGAACTCATTAAAGTAAATGAATCGATGGCACCTTAGTATAAGTTTACCCCTTTTTCGGGCTGAGATTGACTATTTACGAAAAAGGTACACCTTGATCGACATGGTCAAGAGGTTCTCTTGGATATTGTTTTCTACCTTTCGGATTTGAGAGAAAAATTACGAAAAGGGACATGATGGAGTTTTCTTTTTCGTCTCTTTTTCAAAATCTTTAAATGTGAAAAAGTAATGAGTTATTCCTACGTCAGACTCGTTAAAACTTTACGATGAAATACTCGTCACCATGACGAGAGTAAGCTTCTCCTTCTTAGGGCTCGTAAAAATTACTAGGATGGATTCATTCGAAGAATGAACTTACATGACAAGCATATGATATCCCCTTCAATCTTGTGATAAAAATAATTGAGATACTCGCTAGAAATAGTGGGGAAAAATGAAGATGAAACATCCTTTGTATAGGCAACATGTCGCTCTTGAACATGACACTCTTCTACTCTTGTATCGGGTTTTGGATATCCTCACCCAGTCACTTGTCCTCCCAGGTTTGGGTGATCTATTTTGCCTCTCATTTGACTGTTCCATTTTGTCAACATGAACTTTAGTCCTATGTCGATTCAAATTCTGCCACACTCCGGAGTCATGTCACCAGTGTTCAAGAGAAGTCCAATCTATTGTATACCTATGCACTATTTGAGCCACTGTTATTCCTTGTTTCATGTCAATGATGGGGGATTAATCATTTCCCTTCTTCGACAGGTTGCTTCTTATCGAATTTAGCTCATTATCTGGGAAGATGACTTAAAAACTCCCTTTTAGTACCTTAGAGCTGGCATGCCCTAATGGCCATTTCTTTGCATCCGACGACAGGTCTTCATCATTGGCTTTCGATCAGGTGATTCCACAAGTGTTCGAACTTAGCTTCATTATCACATTCACGGATTGTATTGTTGTACCTTGAGAGCCATTGTCATTATTGGTGGTTTCTCTCGTACCTATTAACGGTCCACATCATTGGCCGGTAATCAGGTAGTTTTCTAGCATGTTCGACTTCAACAAATTTATTCACATGTTAGGATTCGTACGTTGATCGGGTCAGGATGGAGCACAAGACCCTGAGTCTTGTCTGTTATGACTTAGGTTGCATGGAGTTATATGTCATTCATGATTGTACACATGTTTCTACTATACAGATGGCTGTGACCATACCTCGGGACTTTATATTGATGATGATCCTTGTTATCTGGATGGCTACTCCCATACCATGGATATTTTCATATAGTTTTCATCATTCAGATGGCTACATCCATGCTGTGGATTCATGTCTTGATCTTAGATATGTATATGTATATGCATCCTTGATTTGCAGGTCTCCTGACAGTGCGTGTCCTCGTCCTTGCAAGAGCTTGTAAAGCATCTCAGCCATCACTCCTCATTTTGCCTTCATGCTTTAGGGGGCATCTGTTACACAATATTTTTTCATGCCTCCTGCACTTCCCTGTGAAATACCCCGAAGTGCCCGAAACATGACCATTATACAATATAATCATCCATGTATACAACTTAGATCCCTCCTAAAACTTTGTTTGGAAAATGCCTTGAGCTTTCCTTGAAGAAATAGCTCTTAAAACCCTAAAATGAATATCATCACTCTTATAAGGCTCAAAAAAATGATGGTCGCTTTTTGCACTGTGCTTGACTAGTGATGACATCGCTTTGTTCCCTTGCATACCTGCAATGATCCAAAAAAGGTAATTTTCCCAAAGAGGATGAGAAGCTTCGTGATCTAGAAGCTTCCAAAGCGGCGAGCTGGAGGTTGTTTCAAATAGATGAGGTCGAATCCTCTCATATTGGCTTCTTTATCTTATCCCTATGAGCTACCTCCTTGAGATGAGGGCCTAATCCTATCTTTGGAGAAGTCCTAACTCCCTCTCCTAGCCTATAAATTCATCTTCTCCCATTCCCAAATGGTTGGTCTATGTCTATTTGCACCCTTATTCTAAGCTTGTGCCTAAAGGCTATTCATTAGATTTGGAGGAGTGCTTGGAGAGTTCTTGGCTTGGACTTGGATTACCACTCAAGGAGAGCCTTTCAACATCAAGGCTTTGGTTGTAAGCTTCCCTTTATTTCCTAATAATATACAACGGCTGGTTCATCTTCCAAAAATATATATTTCCATGTATTATTTAGCTTGACATTCCTTGATCATTTAAGTAGGTTGTTATTGTATTTGCTATTGGTTTTGGCATGTTTTGTTGTCTCTTGATCACTTGTGTAGGTACATAAACGTTGAGAGAAGTAGGAACAAGTCCGTGACACAAGCGGTTTGAGGCCCTCAACAAAGGAAATCAGAATAGCATTAGAACGAGGTAGGCCATCTCTTTCGTTCTACTTTTCAATTATAACCTAGGAAGATGTCTAGTTTATTGTCACTTCGGTTGCTAGATCCAATCATTAGGCTAAAGGGATTGTCTATGTCCACAAAGAAGATTAACCTTGTCAACAGGTCCTTGTTGGGAAGATCACTGATCAATAGGATGAGTGAGATATTTTATTGATTGACATAGGGTGGAATATGTTTGCTCCCCTATGTGATGAATCCTATTTCTCAACATATGGTGGAAGTTGTTTTCTCCCCTATGAGATGACTTGGGATGAGAGTGTCCCATAGGAACTTCCCCACTATTGTAAACATGAGGTAAGAGTGTCCCATATGACCTTCCTCATTGTCATTGAATTCTGGGTTGATATGTGCTCCCCGATGTGGTTCTAGGTTGAGCAAGGCTCCCTGATGTTAAGCTCTCTGATGTTTCCTAAGTAGTAGCATTGGGCTCCCCGCTGGTAGATAATTCTGGGTGGTAGCATGACTCCTTGATGATTAGAGGGTGGTAGCTTGGACTCCCCTCCAATACCAAATTATTATTTTCGATTCGAGAATGTTTAACATATGAGCAGAGATAATGAGCAAAGCAACATAAGAAGAAATGAGCAAATGAACATAGATGAGTAGATGAGCAAAAATGAACATAGATGAGCTAAGATGAGTAATGATAATATTTAGTTGGCGAGATACTTATGATGGGACATATGTTGCAGTTAGTTATTTCTCCCTAGCTAAGAGGGAGTGTTAATTTGTAAGCCCAGGGAAAAATTCCCTCCATTCGACAATCTTCCTCATCAAGAAAAACCCTTCATAGCCCTTAGAAGAATTCATTTTGGTTAAAGAAAAATATATTTTAATATGGAAACCCACATGTGCTCAAAAGGATAGGTCAACCCTAAGAAGAATATGGAAACCATTGGAACCTTATAAATACAAGTTAAGTGACTCTAATTTGGACATTATGAAGCATCTTATTCTCTCTTTTTGATTTGGCTCACATAGGTCTAAGGTGGTTCCCAGATATTGGTTCATATAGGTTTGAAATTGCAGGGTTTGAAGCTCGCACGAGTAATTAGGGTTTTTGGTTCCTAGTTGTAGGCATGCTACAATTTTTTTTGTCACAACCACAGGCACGCAGGATCATGAGTGTGGTTGGAGGGTTTCAACACACACACACACACACACACACACACTTTGTGTGGTTGGAAACTAGGATTAAATTTTTATGGTTCATCACAAATTTCGATAGTTGACCGCAAGCTTCAGAATCAGGCTTTTGATTATTAGCATTGGTTGGTTCATCTCTTAGATGTTGTTTAGTTTATTTTGCTGGATAGTTTTGTGGTTGAAGATATCATTATACTATCTTTTTTCTAAAGCGTTTTCCCCATAATGGGTTTTTCCCTGGTCTCCAAAAAATCCTGATGTCGCTATGTGTGAATGCTTTTATTCTCTTGTTCCTTTATGTTCTATTGCATTGATGATGATATTGTTCTTTCTATATAATTGCATATGTTGATGAATAAACTGAATAATTTTATGATAATGTGGGGTGAATTCAATATGTAAATGATGAAATGCAATTATCTAAAGCAAGGAACAATATAGCCCTAAAAAAAATTAACACCAGATACGTTGGCCGAAGATGACACCATGAACTAGGTCGATAATGGAGCCAACAACATGAAAAAAAGGGTTACAAAGGCTAGGGCTCTAGCTTTTGAGCCCTCGCCCCCCTCAATATCAACCATAATCCCTTAGGATTGACATCACTTACTTGAATAATCTTAGATTTCTAAGCATTTGCATTTTCCCCATGAATGGTCATGATGATGCTCAAGAGAATTCGTGCTTTGATTCAAATCCTAACAGATTCCTCCACTCTTAGAATCTAACAGTCATAAATGAAATATTTGATATAATGATAAATCCATTAAATCCTCCTATATGTCCATGACAACATAGAAAGAAAAGGGTCACAGATGCTTTATTATAATTGTTTATGTTGCAGTGCTAACCTGTTAGTGTTAGGGTTATTATAGAAGATGATCTATACTCATATCAAACTATTAACTTAATTGTAGCCACCACCAGTTTTGTATCCATCATTTTGATTAGAGCCACCACTAGTTTCTTATCCATTTTTTTTATTATAGCCACCACTAGTTTCTTATCCACTATTTTGATTATAGCCACCACTAGTTTCTTATCCATTGTTTTGATTATAGCCACCGCTAGTTCCATGCTTGCTATGTCGATATTCCCACACATTTGTTGCTTCTGCTTAGTTAGGTGAAATGATAAATGTGTTTCACATATTGCATTCATTGTAAATGTAAATCTATTGAGAGATATGTTGACATAAATTTATTTGGTTCATATGGTATTTGTGAATTACTAATCAGCTTGTTATTGCAGTTGCATTGTTTATGCTATGGGTTTTCTTCATATTGATGTAGTTATACTTTACCAGAAAATGTTTTCTCTTAATATTATTAAGAAAGTAACAACAATAACCATAGTACTCCATGGAAGCACTCATTTATTTAAATATCTATTTATATAAGCTCAAAGTGTGAAGTTTACTGAGTTCCAATTTATATTGCAAATATACTTACCAAAGACCATTTCTTTCATCTCACAGAGTAAGGTAGTCACATATGTTTTCCTTGCAGCTGAATCAAACCATGCTCACTTAGATTTGTTGTGGAGATGGCCTATGATATAGATGTAGATGATCATGATGTAGTGAGTATGAAGGGGCAAGGAGGGAATAAGAAAGGGTGTAGTTTAGGAAAGGTGACGTACTCCATTGAGTGTCGTAAAGAGAAAGACAAGCACCCTTGAAAAATGGTTTGGTGCTACTCATAGAAGATATCTTTGTCATAGGAGAAGTAGGGAGGAGGAACATATACCAGGGGAATTCAAGAAAGTTAAGCCTCCTACATTTGACGATGACATAAGGAAGGAAAAGGATGTTAAGGCATGGTTTCTTGGGATAAAGAAGTTCTTTAAAGTTCACAACTACTTTGAGAACATGAAGGCAAAGTTGGCTACCTTTAGCCTAAAAGGCAAGGGTGATATTTGGTGGGACGATCCAAAGAATGTGAAGGATATAAAGGAGGAAGAGTTGTCCTAGAAGGACTTTGAGCGATACTTCAGGGGAAAGCACCTATTTGATAGGTACTTTGACAAAAAAGTTGAGTTCTATGAACTCAAAATGGGGAAAATGTCAGATGAAGAATACATTACAAAATTTTTAGAGTTATTAAGGTATGTCCCCTACCTCAAAGATTAAAAGGAAATGATATAGATTTATATCAGTGGGCTACCAAAATCATTTAAAGTCCAAATCAAGTTTTATGAACCAAAGACCCTTGATAATGCAATAAGGAAATTAAAACATTGTTATGAGCAGTCTAGGTGTAGGCCAGAGTTTAAGGTTGAATGGAAAACAAAGAACAATCCTAGATTCAAAGGAAAGAAGCAGGGCATTGTAGGGCAGCAGTCTGGAGAAAAGAAAAGAAGTTTTACCACCCATAATATAAGTGAGACCCAACATATGTTTAACTCCTCCAATAAGGGCCTACCTACTCATACTGCAGGAGAAGAGGCCAAAGGATACGGAGGAGGACCCTTTAAGTGCTAGATTTATGGGGAGAATAAACTGAAAAGGGATTTCCCACAACACAAGAATGATGTCTTAAGGTTTTACAATGTTCATGAAGCCAAGATAGTTTGATACATGGCTCAAAACATACCCATGATCTACGTTGCAGTGGACAATAGACAAGATGATCACTAGGCATACATTATTGAGATGGAAGGTATTATTGGTAAAAAAAATATCTTTGTTTTAATTTACCTAGGGTTGAACTTTAGCTATGATAGCCCAACAATTTTTAAACAATGCAACCTGACGTAAGAAGTGCATAATGAATCATGGCTAATTCGTAGCCATAGGAATGAGAAGGAGAGTGGAGCACATCGTAAAATCATGTCCATTTGTGTTGGGAGGCATGTCTACAACAACAAATTCTAATTTTTTACCTTTAGGTGCATGTGACACATTCCTAAGAATAGATTGGTTGGCTCTTCATAGGATGCAGATTAATTACTTTGAGAAGTCTATTAAATGCCTTGATGGGTTTGGAAAAAGAAGAGTGTTGCAAGGGAAAATAAAGCCCACATCAGTAAGGTTGATTATTGTTATGTGGGCTAAGAGAAGTTGTTGAAAGGGATGCAAAATGTTTGTTGTTCAAATTAGTGGTATTGTTGGCAGTCATGGTAGTATAAGTTTATTTGAACACCCAATCTTGAAGCAATTTCAAGATGTATTTATGGAGGATATTCCTAGCTTAACTCATCACAAAGAAGTGGACTTCTTTATTGAGCTTTTACTTAGGAAAACACTGGTATCCAAAGTCCCATATAAGATGAGCACTTTCGAATTGATGGAGTTGAAGTTATAGCTCAATGAAATGTTGGAAAAAGGCTACATAAGCTCGAGTGTATCACCATAGGAAGCATCAACCTCGTTTGTGAAAAGAAGGATGGTACACTCAGGTTGTGCATAGATTACAGGTAGCTTAACAAGGTTACCATCAAGAATAGATACCCTTTACCATGAATTGATGACTTGTTCGATCAATTGCAAGGAGCAATAGCGTTTTCAAATATTGGTTTGAGGTCTAGTTGTCACAAGGTGTGCATTAAAGATGAATACATTTATAAGACAACATTCAAGACAAGGTATGGGCATTATGAATTTGTAGTTGCATCCTTTGGGCTTATTGATGCACCAACTACCTTTATGTGCCTCATGAATAATGTGTTGAGTCCTTACTTGGGAAAGTTTTTATTAATATTTGTTGATGATATATTGGTTTACTCAAAAACCGAGGAGCACGAAGAACACCTAGTTGCGATGTTACAACTGTTGAGAGAGCACAAGCTATACACAAAGATCAGTAAATGTGAGTTTTCTCACTCTCAAATCCAGTATTTGGGACATATTGTCTCTAAGGAGGGAGTGGGTGTTGACCTAGAGAATATTAAACCCATCATGGACTGCCCACTCCAAGAATGTCATTGAAATTAGATCATTTATGGTGTTGGCAAGTTATTACATGAGGTTCATCAAGAACTTCTCCAAGATTGGTTATCCAATCACGACATGCAAAAGAAGGGGAAGAGATATGAATGGAAAGTTGAATGTGCTGCAAGATTTGAGTAGCTGAAGCGTTTGCTTACACATGCACCACTATTAAGAATAGTAACCCGAACAAGGATTTTGTGATTTAAGCAAATGCCTGCAAAGAAGGACTTGGAGGAGTCTTAATGTGGGATGACCAAGTGGTGTACTATGTATCAAGGAATCCAAATGAGAACGAGAAAAACCACTTGACTCATGATTTAGAGTTGGATACCATTATTCATGCATTAAAGATGTGGAGACATTATCTCATTGAAAGAAAATTCACCTTGATGACTAATCATGGAGGACTAAAGTATCTATGTGATTAACCTAAACTGAATTCCAGATAGGCTATATGGTTAGCCATAATTAGTGAATTTGACTTTGAAATAAAATATATTAAGGGAAAAGAAAATAGAGTTGTTGATGCACTCAACAAGAGGTACAATTAAGCCACATATCAACCATAAGTTCTCATGGGACTGATCTCTAAGAAAGAATTAAAATTGTGGGGTAGAATGATGAAAAATACCAACAATTAAAAGAAAAACTACAATAAGAGTCTGAAGGCGAGAAAGATAAGAGATTTTACCTCACAAATGATGGATTGATAAGATACAAGAATAGAATATATGTACCAAATGAGAGTGTAATACCCCCTAATAATAATAAACAATAATAATAATAAATAAATAAGATAACATAATATTAAAATATAAGTAAATAAATAATAAACAATGAATAAAAGATAATAATAGTAATATGTAGTAAACAATAAAGAGAAGATATTAATAGTAAACTAAATAGTAAATAATAAAGAAAAATAATAATAGTAAATAAATAATAAATAATGAAGGTAATATAATAATAAATAAATAATAATAATAGTAAATAATAAAGAAAAATAATAATAGTAAATAAATAATAAATAATGAAGGTAATATAATAATAAATAAATAAATAAAATAGAAAATAATAAATTGGAGTCCTAAAACCTAAGAGGTCACGGGTTCAAAACCAAAGGGGGTGTAGTATGTATGCCTTCGTAGACTTAGAAGTCAAATCATTGCACAGAGGTGGGTCCCTTGTCCCACAAACAAGGGGGTCTCATACACCAATGTGGTGTCTGGCTTGGTCGTGACCTTAAAATTGGATAATAATGATAATATAAAATAATAAAAAAAATAGTAAGAATACGTAAAGTTAACAAAAAGTAAAATGAAGAGAAATATTAAATTAAGTAAAATTTAAAATAAAGAAATAAAAGTTGGCATGTTGACACATGGAATGTGTGCATGTGGATCCCTTTCCATTTTTTAGTCTATTTAAAGGGTGATGAGAAGGATGAGATTCATCCATTCCTTCATCCATTCTCTTGAGAGAAAAGTGTTCTAAAACAAATGATTCTCTGGTAGTAAGACGTTGATTGAGGTCTTAGGGGTGGCCAATAATAGAAAGATTATGTGTAGTTGAGCCTGCGATTGGGTGGAGAGTCATGCCGAAAAACTTTGTTGTAGTTAGCGGGATTCAAATAGCGTTCAACTCCAAATTCACAAGTAATAAATATCATTGCTATAGGTAAGTCGTCTCTACTCATGTTTTTGGAAATTCTATGCTAATTAGTTGATTAGTTGTGCATTGATTATTAATCCCATAAATTGATGTAATTAGTTGTATGTTTTACTTTAGGGTTGTTACATATGGTATCAGAGCATGGTTGCAACCCTAAGGCCTATGAGTCCTAACATACATATCTATTTTTAGTTAAAATCTATATGCAAAATTGATTATTAACCTTGTTAAAAAACTTTATGATTTATATGATTGATATATAAATTTATAACTAAATTCTTGCAATGAATTATCATCTTATTTTACTTAATTAAACATTTAATAAACTATACTTTATGGTTTTATTTTTTAGATTTCAATATTATGGAGTAAAATCATATATATATATATATATATATATATATATATATAGCTTTAGCTTCAATATAACATTAAACTTAAAAAAATATCTATAGAAAATTGTCAAAACCGTCCATAAGGTTAAGATCTATGGGATTTCACCAGCAGTGAACAACACTTAACTCAAGAGAATAAAGCACTTAAACTAAATAAAAAAAACCCTCAAAACTTATTGTGCATGTGGAAATTAATTAATAAAAATAGCACAGTCTTTAAAAAGGGCTTCCTTAGACCTTGGGAAATTCACGATTTCTTATTTAATAACATATCATGAGCTAAGAAGGTTTATTAGGTTTTTACTATGTCGGTTCTTTCTTTTCCTCTCTGGCAAACTAGCAATCATTTCATGGAAGATCTAGTGAAACCCCTGGCAACGATGAATGTTGAATCCATATATATAGTCAAAAAACTAGTTTAAATAACATAAATCAAGATTTCACCACAAATTTTTCCGCCAGATTCAGGCACCGAAAACTCCAAAAAACTACACTAAAGACAACTCCTATTTCAACACTGCACTCTATCTATCTATATATATATATATATATATATATATATATTATTCCCTAAGTTGATCTCCTTTTTTATTTAATAATCTTCACTTCGACTTGACTCAGAAATACACAGATAGTTTGATGTAGGACAATCGTTGCTTCCTTGTTGTTAGATCTGGCCTACAATTTTTCTTTCAATATTTCTACAAACGACCATTGGGAATGGTGCTGGTGTTCGATAAATCGACGCCGTTAAAACCCACCATGTTTCTCAGACATTCAGAACTAATCCCTTCTAACTCGATTTCATTCAAACTCATCACATATCCATTCATTAATATCTGGTCGTTTTGACACAATGCCCCCTAGCTTAGCCTTGGCATATTTGGCATTTTTTCTGTATTGAAAACCAAATCTTTCCATTATTTGTGGATTTTAAAACATTTCCATTAACATAAATTTCATTTGATTACATTAAAATCTTTTGATTGTCATGATAACATTATAACAACATAAATAAGGACTACGAGTAGTGGTAGTCCCTGCCAGGACTAAAATCCTTATATAAGTGTGTCATTGCAAACTTTGATAAGACATTTTATTTTTGTCATATATATTGATATCTAACCTCGACACTGACTAGAGTAATTCCAAAAGCTTTTCATGCATTACAATTATTCCTTGTTTTATTTTATGAGACTAAATGTCTCATAAGATCTAGTTATAAATCTAGTTAGCTACAACCATATAAATCTATCTAGCTACAACCATGTGTAAGAGAATGTTGCCATCATGTAGAAGTGAATTGGTGGAAAAGGTAATAAAAATTTCTTAACGATGACAAAGTTATTGTTGTAAGCTTCCACATGTAATATTGTTGTGGACTCTATAATATATGGGGATGCGAGAAGTAGCTCCTCCACTCTGTGCACTGCAAAAAGATGCATGTATCATGAACTGGAGTATAAAACCAAAATAGTATCATGAATTGGTTGGTTGAAAATTTGTAAGGAGCTAGTGAAGATCTCCTAGACCGGGGTTGAAAATATGCCTTTCAAGCATGATGCTATTTGGAGGTCATGCTTGCAAACTACACAGAAACATTGAGTTGGGAAAGTATTTAGGGAACCATGTATTAGGCATAGACCCAAAAAAATGTTGGTCTTTATGTGTTGCTTTCAAATATCTATGCTTTAGCTAACAGGTGGGATGATGGGATGATGTATCAAAGTTGAAAATGTTGATTATAAAGATCTATCTAGATGTAGTTTGATTGAGCTAAATAATAATATTGATGCATTCCACAATGGAGACAAATGACCCCCTGGGTGTGAGAAAATCTGTGAACCATTTAGAGGAGTTCCAAAGGAATAGTCTTTAGAAAGAGCAGGAATTGGTAACAGTCTCTAGAAAGAGAAGGAACTGGCAAAGGGTGTGTTGATGTTGAAGTAAATTCTAATTCCTATTTATTTAAAATACAAAGAGGAGCAAGAATTGGCAAAGGGTTTGTTGATATTGAAGTAAATTCTAATTCCTATTTATTTAGAATACAAAGAGGTTTGGAGAGAGAAAGCTTATAGATGGAGATCATCTAGCCATGGTTTAATTTTTTGGGAGATTTTTTTTGTTCTTGCATGATTCAATAATCGCTAATTTAACATTTTGCAGAAAAAGGAGGCTAGATAAGTTGAGAAATATTAGAGCATTCAATAATCGTTAATTTAACATTTTGCAAAAAAAGGAAGCTAGCTAAGTTGAGAAATATTAGAGCAGGAAAGAATGAAGGGCCTATGGTCTGTCTCAAACCTTTTGGGTATGATGTTTTGGGTATGATTTCCTTTGCGTCATCCATGATGCTCTCAAAGTCAATTTCAAACTGATGTTTAGCCTTTAACCACATCAGCAAAAGCCCACAAATTCGAATTCATACTTACAGAGACTCCAAGTCATCAAATCCTCAAATGATTCATCTATTAGCAGTCTAAACCCTATTAGTTGAAATGAATTCAACTTTTGGTAGTTTGATAGCTCGAAGGTTGGAGCAGTTGTCGTGGTTCAAATTCCAAAATCTTTGTATAAATTGTAAATCTTGGAATGAATAAGAAATATTAGCTTGATAGTTGTAGAAGGGAATGAAGAGACGGTTATTTCCAACTTATCACCTTGTGTGTGTAAACGTAATGTGTTTGGATTCAACCTTGTTGAATAATAAATACCATTTTGTTCTAGATCATTAATTGTTGTGTGTTTTCTTTGTGGATTTAAACTGCTTATATGTTTGTTATTTTTGTTGTTGTACACTTTGATAGTCGTATCCCTCCTGCTTGCATCATGGAATCATATAAGGAAGCATAGGGGAAGGGTAAATCTTGTCCATGGTCTGGCTAAAGTTGAATCATAAAAGCCGAATAGCCATTCAGTTGTACCTTTACTAAAATCTTCGAAAGAAAATATTGATTGTGCAAATAATTCTCAATCTAAAACCTATCTATGCAAGCCTATTGAAAAATGAATTCTACTAATATACCATAGAAAAAATAGAGAAGCATGTCAACACATAAAATTCAACATGAATTTCTCCATTCCCTGTTACTTTGCTTGGACATTCACAACTTTGCAGCTACCTTGTTGAACTTTGGATTATTAGGGACCTTTTAAACAACTTTGATGAGTCCTACAACAACCATATGAGTAGTTGTAGGAGGGAAAGGAGTTGTCTTGGAAAATTCTCCACTAAAATTGTTTGCAGGCTGTGGAGGACATGCTCCATTTTGTTTCCCACAAAACTATGGGAAAGAGTTCCGAGCTTTTTTATTCAATGGTTGTACTATTTCTAGAATTGGAAATAATGTTTTAAACAACTTATATTAAAAACTAGCATAAGTGTATATCTTGATGCCCTTTCATAATTGCATTCATCAAACTGTTTTGTTCACCCTTCAATATCACCAAATAATAGATCAATTTTATAACATTGATTTACCTACTATAACAGTGCATTGTACCAAGGCCTAAAATCTGTAATACCAAAATACAACTTCAGAAACTAAACTAACGTGTAAAATTTTAGCAACATAAAGGCGAAATTAGGAATTCAATATACTTCCACAAAGTCCATACATAACTGTAATGAAAGAGAAGATTTTATGTAGAGAGTAAAGGTCAATGAAACAAGAAATTGAAGATTTGGGGAAGGAGGCATAAGTCGAATTTAGCTATCCGGGAAACATACGTCAATTTTTGGTTATTAAAGGTCGTCTAAGGGTCATGAAAAAGGTTTTGTGAAAGGATGTTGAAAAATAGTGAAAATGAATCCCATAGAGGTTATGCCCTTGCTATATGCATAGCCAATACAACATCCCAAGCCATAGAGGAAATGTGGGCACCTTTGAAGTGTGCCCTTGATCCATGCACAACCAATGCAGCCCAAGTCACAGAGGAAATGCGGGCACCTTTCAAGTGTGGATTTATATTTGAACACCCGGGTATCTTGATTAGTCCAAGCATTGAAACAAATGATGATAAGCCATGTCCTTGAGAAGAATCACCACATCTCCTAGATGCTTGTCTGAAAGGAATATGATGTGATCCCCAAGGCAAATTCGACAGTTGATGTAGCATTGAAGAAGCAATATCCCTAAGTCCATTTGGATTTCAGTTCATTGGAACCTAATTTCCAGATTCCTAATTAGTTGCTCAATTCTACAAACCTACAATGAACCAGATATCAATAACTAGCAATAACCATCATCACGTTTCTTGAACAACTTTGAGAACCAATTTAAATAAACACTTGCATTATTTTTTAAGAAGTGACCACCCTAGCAATGCCCATCATCATGTTTCTTGAACCAGCTTCGAGAACTAAATTAAAAAGACACTTCCATTCTTTTAAAGTATTCACCACCTAGACAGTGCCCATCGTCATGTTTCTTGAATGAGTATCGAGAAATAAATTAAATAGACGCTTGCATTTTTTTTAAAGTATTTATCACCTAGACATGAATCCTGCAACATGTGGGCCCCCTCTTCATGTAAGACACATGTTCTTCACTTCCTGGATTCCCTTACAGCAAGGCACTCATGCACATTCCATCTATCCTCATCTTGTCATATGCCTTCGAATTGGTCAAGGAAAAGACGATGAATGACTTCTGCTACTGCATGTATTCTCTACTTACCTTCTCACACAAAGGTCCACATGAAGAATCATGAGCTCTAAAATGGTCGTGACAATCATGACTACTGGACTAAAAATTGTAACAAATACAGGCCCTATGCTTGCAAAAACATCCCTAAGATTGAACATATGATAGCAACATACCTAAGATTGAACATATGATTCTCTCAAACATGTGTTAGGTGTAAATCGTCTTCAAGAGAAATTTCCAACGATTTATAGAACTGGGAAGGCTTTCCTGAATCCTTGTCTGTAGTATTGTTTTTTATATTGTGCATTATGCTCAATGAAAATTTCCATGGCATGTTGATGATTGATCTTTCAAACTATGCTCAAACTATATCAACAATTTTATTTTATGTTCCTTAGTTTCTACTGCTTTTCAAAAAATTCCATATACTAACTAATAGTTATCCATTCAAACGCAGGTGGAAAGCTTCTTCAAGACAGTAAAAAGTCACAAGTTCAAAACTTCAATATATGCTACTCACTCAAATGCTTGCTTCGATACTATTCCTTTCTATAGATTTTCAAGAAGTTCAAATTCAGGTGGAAAGATTCTTCCAAATAATAAAAAGTCACAAGTTTGGAACTTCAAGATACGTTACTCAGTACTACTCACCAGAATGCATGCTTCGGTACTATTCCATTTCCCCAATTTCTTCCTGCTATTTATGTTATGAAAATGCTACTACTCGAATGCTTGTTTTGTAACTACTCCATTCCCCCAATTTGTTTTGTGCCCTCTTATTTTTATGTTTGTCTCCATCCACGACTTGCTATTATTCCACATCTGCTTATCATTATGAAAAAATGGAGAGAGGGCTTTTCCGTGAGTGTATTCTTGGATAATTATAGTCACCCATAGGCGAAAGCCCTCATTTCCATCTTATTCTGGTTATGGATTTAATCAAGTTTTTTTTCTTCACATTTCTTTCTATTTATCGGTATCACTCCTGAAATATTGTATTCATATCACCATTGTATAGGGTTTAGAGAGATATATGGACCCTAGCGAAAATATCCCTTAGACAAGATTTTGAAATTTACAAATGAATTAGATATCTTATATAAATGAGACCTTAAACAAATGAGGGAAAAGCCCACTGCTTTTAGATCAAATTCTATGAAAAGGATGTGATTTTGAGATTTGTAAGCCAGTTTAACTTGCTTCTGAAGCCAATGCCTAATTAGTAACTATAGCCATGAGGAGTGCCACCTAGACCCTTAAAGGGATAGGCAAGTGAGTCGGAGACATGATCCCTCTTTCCTCCCCTTCGAAATAGTTTTCTTCACCACTAAAAAAAGTTTTCTAATCCACTGAAAATAAAAAAAGAAATAGGCAGTGAAATTATGGATAACCAATGTATATCAAAATCATCGAATAAAATAAATTGAATGATTGAAATTTTAAAAAGCAACTAATTAAATATGTAATCATAATTCATAGTTTGTTTGTTTCAGTTAGGATTTTGCACATTAAGATAGTACCGTCTAATTCTCCATCGCATCCCTCCTCGTAGGTAACTCGAAATGTACCGCCCATTGACGAGAATACAAAAGAAGTATTTGGATATCCAAAGTCTAACGTTACCTTTACATAATTGTAAAACAAAGATATGTAGTTTGAAACTTTGGAATATATAAAACTAATGATATTTGCAGTTTAAACTTTTGAATATATAATGCAGTTTAAATTTTTGAATATATAAAACATATAGGATGTATGCAGTTTCAAATATAACTTTGGATAAAAAAGTTCATGGGTTTTTGTTAAATAAATTGGTCAACGCAATTTAACATAGATTCAACGCCCAAGTGAATGTTATAGTCCCTGCACTATTGAAAGCAAGGACATAATAAAATTTCAAATCTTTGTACGGACTTCAAGATTTGTTTTGACATAATTTACTTATTTTTATTCACTTTTATTTATTTTATGAAAATATGTTATATTTTTATTAAGTTTAAAATATTAAATTTGAGAAAGGCTTATAAATTTTAAATTTTTTTTAATATTATATATATATATATATATATATATATATATATATTTTTAATAGAAACGGTTATGGGTCTTTCATTAACTATCTAGCAAAATACCATGAATTCGGTTACAAGAGCTTAGACTGGTTTCTTGGTATTTCTCCAACCAGCTGGTCATGCCACAAACGCTTGTGTATTGCGTCTTTTTACATTTTTTCCCATGGACTTCTTCTGCTGAATTCCCAAGCTTATAGATACAAACGAACTGCTTTAGAAAAAGACGAAAAAACATAGATATTTTTAGGGAATTGGTTCCCAAGAGATATCATTATCTCTAAGAATAGTTCCAGCGTCTAATTGGGCTGCCTTATTCGCTTCTACGTCTGCTGCCTTGTTATTGATTCTCAGGATGTGGAAGAATTCCAGTCTTAGGAGCTTGGTCAGGCCTTTAATTCTTGAGATTGTCCTTGCAAGTTGAAGATCTGCCAGATTTTTGTTCGTCACCATTGCATTGATGATGACTCGGGAATCTCCGAAAACAATTGCTTCTGTGTGCCCCAGATATTTAAGCATTTTGATCCCTTAGTATAGCCCCATGACTTCAGCTTGGATGCTTGTGGTGTGGCCCAGACCCCATGCAAACCTGTGGATGGAAGATTCTTTTGGGTTTATAATTAGGCCTCCTGCTCCAGCCAAACCTGGATTTCCCTTGGTTGCCCCGTCAAAGAACAGAGAGGGGAGTGTTTGATTGAGCAGCCAAGCTTGAAATTCTTCCTCATTTTTCCTTATTTTCCAGTCTTTGAGACGTATGGGTGATATTTTCTATTTTTGGAAATTTATATTGAGTGATGCTCCGAACTCGATGTCATGCTGGCTGAGATTTGTGTCATCAATTTTATCTCTCAGCCACTCATTTAGCTGACCTTTAGCTGTATTTGCAAAAAGCTTGTAGTTCTGTTCCTTATCCCTGAATATCCTTCTATTCCTCTCCAACCAGACTTGCCAACTAATAAATTTGGGTAGTGCATTCCATGTTGATTTGATGATCCTGTTTTTTGGGCCTGAGCCTAGATATCTGGCCATCCACCCAGCAAACAAATACGGGATTGAGTGGGGGAATATGGGCATAGAATTCGAAGTTCCAAGGAGCTCCTGCCAGACTAGACCTGTAAAATTGCATTCCAGTGTAAGGTGAACAACAGATTTTGGATTTTCTTTGCATAGAGTGCATCTTGATGGTCCTAGAAATCCCCTTTTCTGAAGCCTATCATCTGTTAGAATTTTTTGGTGGCATAGCAGCCAGCAGAAAAAATCAATCTTTGGAATGGTGGAGAGATTCCAAATACCAATCCAGGGCACCGGGTTCGGAGGAACATGGGGTCTCTCCATGATTTTAGCATAGCCCTGAGCCACCGAGTACCCAATCTGCTTCATTCCCCAACCTCTAGAGTCTTTCCTTCTTGCGTGAAGAGGTGCTGCTTCATGTAACATTTGTAGCAGCCTATCATATTCTGGTAGCCACGCAGATGGCACATTGATCTTTTTCTAGCCCGCTCATCTGTCTCCAAGCCAAGTTGATATGTCCCAGAGCGTTTTAATATTTTCTTCTTCCATCCACACCTTCAGCTCATTTCTGAGGCTCGAGTTCCCTAGAGGAGGCTTGTTCATAATGTTGTCCTCCCAAATTTTGATACGTTTGCCATTCCCAGGTATCCAATATGCATTATCTCTTATAAGCGGCCCCACTTTAAAAATTAGATTGCTGAGAGGGGATCAAATATGGTCTTTGGGCTGCTCCAGGCACTGGAGCCTCTGGCCTCTGAAATATTTCCTCCACAACACCAGCTGAACCCATCCTGGCTTTGGCGCTATGGTCTTCCAAATCAGTTTGGCTCTCATTGCTAAATTTTGAGTGTTTAGATTTTTAAAATTTAATCCTCCCTCCTGAAGTGGCTTGGAGACTGTTTCCCAGTTTACTAAGGAGAGTCTCTTCTCATTATTCTTACCTCCTTTCCAAAAAAAATTTCTAATAAGCTCCTCCATGTTTTTGATAATTCCCATTGGCGCCAAAAGAACAGAGAAATTAAAGAGTGGCAGGCTGCTTAATACGGATTTGATAAGCACTGATTTCCCAGTAATGTTGAGCCAAGTTGACCCCCAACCCTGCATTTTTGTTTTGAATTTTTCTATTTGTGGGAGCCAGTCCTTGCTTAGAGCCCTCTTATGAAAGATGGGCAGCCCAAGGTACTTAAATGAGGTCCAATAAATTGAAGCTGCAAAGCCCAGGCATCTGGCTATGGAACTTGCTGCAGCATCTAAAATATTCCAGCAATAAACATGGCACTTACCCATGTCCAGTTCGCTGTCTGATGCTTGGCAGTAGTCTTCCAGGACTTCTTTGAATTTACTTGCCGGCAGATGAGATGCAGCCCCAAGAAGCAGGGTATCATCTGAAAAGAGGGCGTGGTTGATGCTTTTGATCCCCCTTGCTATGCGTAGTCCACCTATCTCTTGATCTTGATGTTTCTTGTTTAAGTGAAAATTGAGGACAGAGGCCTGCAACACAAAGAGGAGAGGTGACAAAGGGCACCCCTGCCTCAGCCCTCTCGATGCTTTAAAGAAATCTGCAGCCCTGCCATTCACTAAATGTGCAATCCAGGGTTCGGAAATACAAGCTCTGAAACACTTGGTGAATTTTTTACTAAAACCAAGTTTGTGCATTACATCAAACAAAAATCTATTTCTTACACGATCAAATGCATTGGCTAGATCGATTTTAATAACCATACCTTTTTCTTTGCGAAGAAGACTGGAGTGGATCGCCTATTGGACCAAAATTAAATTATCTACCAACTGCCTGCCCTGTATAAAGCCGCCTTGATTCTTCGGGATGACTTTAGGGAGGATTTTCTTCAATCTGTTAGCTATAACCTTTGTGATCACTTTGTATCCACGTTACATAAGGATATAGGACGAAATCTATTGAATGAATTAGCACCTTTTTCTTTAGGAATGAGGGTGAGGAATGTTGAGTTTGTGCAGCCTCCAATCTTCTCGCACTCTTGAGACTTTTGGATCATTTTCATAAATTCCTTCTCAACTATCTGCCAACATGTTTGAAGAAATCTGGGCGTGAATCCATCTGGACCTGGGGCTTTATCGGGCTCCATTGCAAAGAGAGCTTCTTTGACTTCATTTGTGGTGATTTTATCTTCGAGAACCTGGTTTATTTTTGCAGTGATGAGCTTGGGGGCTGCGTCTATCAGATTGTCGTTCAGGCTGCCCTCCACATCCTCAGTATACATCTTCTTGAAGTGGTTTGACGCTGCCTTCTTGATGCTGGCAAAGTCTTTTAGCGTGCTGTTATCATTTTTAATTTATGATATAGAGTTTCGGCATTTTCTAGCTTGTGCATGCTTGTGGAAAAAGGAGGAATTTCAATCTCCAGCCTTGAGCCATAAACTCCTTGACTTGAGCCTCCAGAATTTTTCTTCTTCCAGGCAAACCTTATGGAATTTTTGTTGGAGTTGATATTCCTTGTCTAGCTCTTCTTTGGTGATTTCGGCAACTTCCAGGTGAAGATGATGATTTTCCAGTTCGATTTGAATTTTTTTCCTTTTAATGCAGGATTGGGCAAGGTCTTTACCCAGCCTTTCAGCATCATTTTAACTCTGCGAAGTTTTTCCTCCCATACAAAGAATGGGGAGCCCTTAACTGGCTCTTTCCAACAATCTCTTATTTTTTGCAAGAAATCTGTCTCTTTGGTCCGTAGAGAGCTAAATCTAAAAGGTATAGGTCCTAGATCCTTAGTAGATATCAGATCTAGGCTGATAGGCTTATGATCTGAGACACTACTATGAAGAATACGCATTCTAGCCTCTAAAACCAGAAGGAGGAAGGAGCTTTGAACAAGAAATCGATCAAGTCTTGCCGCTATATGACCCAATCCCACTCTCTTGTTTGACTAGGTGAATGTGCTTGTGATTGGTTTTATATCTAGCAGATCCTAGTCTTGCATGAGGTCTTCCACCCATTCTCTTGCCAGATCCCTGAATATGCTTCCTCCTCTTTTTTCGAATGCGAGGAGGGTGAGATTTAGATCTCCAACTATAATTATGTTTTCCAAATTTTCTCGATCTGCCAGACTTTTGATGGAGTCCCAACAGTTCTTTTTCTCACCTGCATTGTTAGGAGCATACACATTGAACAAATAAATAATCTCCGTTGATTCTAAATGTTGCATTTTTAAAAAAATCCAATGGGTTTTCAGGGACTCAAAGATTAATGAAAACTTATTTGTGTTCCATAGCGACCCAAGCCCTCCCGATGCCCGCAGGCAGAGATTGCATGCGCTCCATTTTTATTCCAAAATTTTTTGCTTGCTTGGAGGAAGGCTGCGTCCTCCAATTTGGTCTCCTGGATGAGGAGGATATCTAGGGATTCTAATCTTATTAGGCTCTGCATTGCTTCTTCCTTAGCTGTGGTACCCATTCCCCTACAATTCCAGGAGACTATCTTCATCATTTATTTTTGCCTTGGTGGGCTCCCTTAGAGCCCTGGGTTTGAATCCTAGTAATAATATTTTTTTATTAAAAAGGGTAAAAGTTATCATTTTATATGATATTTAAAATGTAATGTATGATATTATTTATTTTTATATTAATGTAAATAACGTTGAAGGTATACTTTTTTTCTTTTAGATATGATGCATACTTTATGGTTTAATAATAGGGGATAATGCACAGTTATGATTATCATAATATTAACCATAGCATTAATAGTGATTAATATCTCTAAACATGTTTTTCAAAGTTTGCTCGTTAAATAATAACTAGCAATTGCACCAGATGTTGCAAAGGAAACGTCGTAAGACAGTAGTGTAGGAAAGAGTAGCATTAAATTGTTACTCTTCCATGATGACAGTGAAAGTGTCACCAGATGTTCCCAAAGGGTGTAAGTAGAATTTTGGATCTTAGTTAAAGAGGGGGGTCTCAAGAATTACATCATTGACATGACAGGAGTATCCATAGTGTTAGGTTCTCTCTTTTTGGTCATTTAGTGTATTCTTGGTGGAATGTATGCATGTGTGAGAGAGAAAGTGTTGTTGTGTCATCCTCACGGTTTTATGGTTGTTTATTGTAAAGCAATTCATACTTTTCTATTTTTTATGACTAACATACACTTCAACATATTTTCCTAATGGGGTGTTTATGATTTGATGGAAAGTGATTTTTAACTTTTAATTGTTTTGCTTTATGTAAAGCATGTATGCTCTAACATGTTTGATTGGGGTGCTTAGTTCCATTATGATCAGGGTTGTAGTGACAGAGGGAAAATTATGGCACATGCTTGTACACTAGTGTTGGCACTGCAAATGACAATCCATAATATTTGTTCTACTTTCCCCAGTTTGGTAACTTCTTTTTATTGAGTGTTCAAAGTTGTCATTTTCAAATAACTTATTGCAATTTGCTTGATTGAATTTGTATCTTCTTAATTTTCATCTATTCTATTCTGATACCTCAGATGTACATGCAAAGTTTTGTGGCTGGAATCTTACCAACTCATGTCTATCGAAGGCTTTAAAGTTGTGAAAGAAGACTTACATGAGTTAAATTTGAACTTCGTCCATTGGCTTACAATAGTTTCTCTTCTAGTTCAATGAATCCGAATACTTGTTTCGAAATACGTATCTTCATTGTGCATTGTCATAAATGTATGATTGTTTAGCCATGTTTTTTGTTTTAATAGGATTGGTTCAGCATACGTTCTTGGCCTTGTAATAATAAAATGGGAACTTGGATGTAAGCTACATAAAGCAAAACTAGATAAGTATTCTAAAAACCTATTAATCTGTTGAAGAACACACAAGGGGTCTGTAGAGTAATGTTATCTTAGTAGAAAAATTTATCTTCAATTTTCTGAATAGGATGTATTGTAAATGTTTCTGGATGAGGTTTATCATGGGTCTTCAACCTTAACTTGTAGCATGTGGGAAAACACATGCAATCTTTGGAATGGTTCTTCGTTTTCTTACTGTATTGGCAGTTATAATAGTTGTTTCAATTGCAGTTGATCTTCAAGGCTACATTTTTCATATTGCAATTGCGTAGGTCGAGTCTTTTTTTGTTTTTGATTTCATGATGTACCTGTTTTCTCTCTTTTCTCACTTCTATATGCTGAAACTTATATCAAAATTTTTTTGTTGAGAGTTTTCTTTGAAGTGCATTTGATAAATTGCAGAGGAAATGAACATGTACGTCTTCCCTATCTTTGTTGGCACAAGTTCTAGCATGCCATGGATAGTGTATCACATAGATTAAGGCATTTGTAGCTTGTGGGAATTTTGTATCTTCTAAGTTTTTCTTGATGAAGACATGCAAAGTTAAATGAATCACAAAACTTTTTGGATGATAGGTTTATTCATGGATTTTCAACCTTGACTTATAGCATGTGGGAAAATGAATGCAATCATTGGAATGGTTCTTCATTTTCTTATTGGACTGGAAGTTATGGAAGTTGCTTCAATTGCAGTTGATCTTTGAGGCCACATTTTGCATATTTCAATTGTGCAAATGGAGTCTTTTTCTTGTCATTGATATGATGATGTCCCTATTTTCTCTCTTTGCTCACTTCTATTTGCTTAAAATTATATCAAAATAATTTTGTTGAGAGTTTTCTTTGAAGTGAATTTGATAAATTGCAGTGATGTTAACAAAGATGCTTGTGGAGACACTATTTTCTCCTTGAAAAGTAAGGTACACATCAATTTTGAATGACTTGTAAAAAGCAACGAACAAAAAGCTAGAATAACAAGACTGAAATGAAACAAAAATAGGACTTAGGGACTCATTGCACCTTAGTTGTGGTCAAGATGTAGAGATATTCTATGCTATATCACTAAAATCTAAATTGCCAGTACACCCCATCCTACAATATGATTATTTCAACTATCAAGAGCTTCAGAAATTACCATGCCACATGGAAAAGCAACTGTGACTCCAATAAATTCAATTTGCAAAGAAACCATGACCAGTGAGAGCTTACCTAAACTGATCAGTAGGAAAATACTGTCTTCTTGACCCAAACTGCAAAACTTCCCTTTCTGCATCGGCAACTACTTTCTTTTTTTCTTGATGAGAAGTAGAAACATTCCACTTGTGAAACATTGCAACAAAGACATGGATAAATCGAGTGAGAGGATTGCTATTGGGTAGTTTATGCTAATAAAATCTCATCCCACAAAAGAAGATAAAAAAATATATTTCCATCGTCACGGCAGGAATGCCAAATCCCAAACCCCATCCAACATTGTCCTGAATATACACGAGTACAGTGACTCCTATAAGACTACCAATGCATATACCACAATTCCAATAGTTGAAGAATGAACTCTTATGCTTCTTCTCTACCGGGTCGTCCTCTTCAAACTGATCTGCACCAAATGCTTCTAAAGAGGGTTGTGGCCTCCTTGCCCCAGAGCAACCAGGTATATTGAGAAGAAGAAAATCCCAATCTGATTCAAACTCCTAAAAGAGGCTGATAAAGTGACCAAAGTTAATCACTGTAACAACCCATTGCATGCAGTGTTTGTTACTCAGTCTCCATTCACGAGGTTAAAGCAGAATTAAACAACTATTTTCAAACCCTGTTGTCCTTTTAAATAGGGGTTTAATTCGCCCAAAATATATAGCAAAATGTTCTTGTATCCATCAAATTTTGCACGAATTCATTGGCAAGCAATTGTACAAATACAGAATTATCAATTTCATAATATTACAACATTAGAAAAATGCCAGTTGGGTGCTAGATACTGGAAGGTCAACTGAGTAAGGTAGTGATCAACTTTGACGCTAACAAAGGATTTGTACTTCAAGATAGATTCATGGAAGGAATAGCCATGTCGGCTTTAGTGGGATGGTCCTGATTGACTTAATCCTGGGGCGCAATCAAATAAGCTTCAATGCTGACAATGTGAGGTTTACTAATTGTTCTTTAGCATAGAAGGTTGGATAATTTGCGTGTCCTACTCATCTATGATATTTCGAACATGTGAGTTTTAGATAGGAAGTTCCTTAACATAAACTATTTCATCATTTATTTTACACCTAATGGGTGTGGTTCACTAATTGTTAACCTATCCATCAGTTCCATTTAATTTCCCTTTACCCTAGCCGTATAGCATGAATTTGTAAGGGTGGGACATTGAGATTGGATAAAAATTATGGGTTGTTTTTAGCTTATCTCTTAGACCTAGCATCTGAATATAAGGAAGCCCACTCAAACTCCTCATTTCTTAAACATTTTTGAAAATAAAAAGGTGAAAAATAAATTACTTACGTGCATCTAGCTGCTATATGCCTAGCTATCTAGTTTTAGTTTCAAAGGAATGAATTCAGTGCAAATCTAGATTGTCTAAGATAAATCATTACCTCTCAAACCTGTCACCTAGGTAGAAGGAAGTCCACTCAAACCCCTCAGTGTATGTTTCTTGAAGCACTTGAGAAAAAATTATGAGAAAGAAATACAAAAAAATGAGCCAACCTTTAACTGCAGTCTACCTTAGTTGTTTAGCATATGTTTCAAAGAAGTGATATTAGGTGAAAATCCTTGATTATTATGGCCAACTAGTTACCTCTTGGGATATGTTTATAGAAACACTTTGAAAAAGAAAAGAAAAACCCTAACCGTAAAATAGATGACAGAAGACAGGGCAATGGTCCAATATCAACCCAAATATGAATCTGCAACAAAAGCTCCAAGAAAAGGAAGCATGGCGACCACACCAGACTAGACATTCACATTCTTTGCAGTGGTAGTGGTGATCTCATGCATAACATCTATGAGGTAAGTCAACAAATTTGAAAGAATGTCTACATAGGCTAACCTTTCTGCTACCTCCACTCATGTGAAGAAGATGATGTTAAAACATATGGACCAGACAACAACTACTAGAATATAATATAATGGGCATAGTCTAACTTATACACGAAATAACCTTTTTCACGACATTTTTTTTCTGGTTAATTTTAATCAAAATCCGACAAAGATTTTTAAAAACTTGAGTTTATATACAAGTAATTAAAGAACAAAAAATTCCCAATTTTGTTTAATTTCATTTGAATTTTATAGATTAACAAATTACAAAGTTTTTATTTTTATTAATAATTTTATACTTATAAATTAAAATTAAAATTTCTATTTATCATGATATTTTGTGATTTATTTTTATTAATATTAATATTTTTTTATTTTTTTGAAGTAAATGTTTTATTGCATGCATTTAAAGACATACATGCATACTTTAGTGATCTATCATTATGGAATTCAAACTAGACTTCAATTGATTCAAAATGTCAAAACATAAGAGAATATTTAAAGTTCTAAGAGGCAAAACATAGATTATGACTCTTTGACCACACGTGCCTTTCTCATTTTTTAAATTATTGAAATGGAACATAGAAAAAACTAAAGACAAAGGAGTAGATAAACATTTGTGCCTATTTCTTTAAATGAGTTGCTTCTAGGTGGATGGGATCATTGTTGTTGCTTAGGGAGTTTCCAAGCTTAGGAGGAATGTCCATCTACCTTGCTTCTAGGTGGATGGGATCCTTGTTGTTTCTTAGAGAGTTGTCAGGGTTAGGAGGAATGTCCATGTACCTTTCCATTTTCGTAGGAGTGTAATTTCCTAATAACCATAACTAAAATTTCGTAATAACCAATGCTTACTATCATATTAAACGTATATGTTGTTTATACCAATACATATCACATGCTTGTATTTATTACTAGGATTCCCAGCTTAAGTACAATATAAGCATTACTAATAATGTGTGTAATTGATTATGGATAAACACATATAGTTAAGCTCAACACCAAATATAAGCTTATCACTTGAGTGATTTCCTCTTGTACTTGTTGGGGGTGTCAAGTCTCTATAACACATGGTTGAGCTTTCAACACAAATTTGGGCTCTAGAGCAACCCCTTTCTTGATAACAGGTAATGCCTCAACACACTCTAGCCATTTTCTTGGGCATAGCTAGAGGCTAAGTGGAAAAGCAAGCTTAGATGTGAGTAAGAGACCTTGCGATTATGAAGTTCTGGGCTCATCCCTGAGAGTCGTGCACATCACGTAGAGCAAGAGCGAGCCAAATGTCTGTAGTGGTTGTAGTGGAAACGTCTGGAAAAAATAGTGTTAGAATGAAAACAAAAAGGAGGAGAATCACTACATACCTAAGCTCCCCTTAACAACTTAGTTCTAGAGGCAATGTGCTTGGAAGGTGACGAATAACCTCAGTCATTTGCTAGCTGAGAGGTCTGAACAACATCCTCCAAAAATGGAACCATGTATCCATGAGAACTAAAATGCATTGAGAGAGGATGTGGTTTGCAATATGGGCAGTAGAAACAACTTGGCTATGAAAACTTTTCATAGCTATCCTTGGAGCCAACAATATTCTAGTGCTAGTTAGAAATCCATCAAACCAGGTTGGAGTAAGGGGGTTAGTTTTATGTATTGGAAAGCCTAGTATGAAGGAGAAGCAGGGACTTGTGAACCAAAGACCTTTTCCAGGAGTAATGTGACCATTCTCTACCACAAATGAGTTTGTATGAGGTAGTTCCCCCGGTGCTTGTAACCAAGATGAAATGCCCATTGAATGTTTCTCAATGACTACCAAGCAGATGAAGAGACCTTGTTGGCTAGGTTTTCCCATGAGACTAGTACCATCAACTGTAAAATCCCATTGAAAATCCGTTGGAATTTCCCATTACACATTTGATAGAGCTTTGTATTGAATGTTAATTAATCCCTCCAGGTGGTGGACTATGGAAACTTCTCATGCAAGCTACATGTTTTAATGAGAGTCATTAAGGGGCATGCTTTACAAAACTTCATGATTATGAAGTTCTAGTCTCATCCTTGAGAATTTTGCAATGTCTGTAGTGGTTGTAGTGGCAACGTCTGGAACAAATAGTGCTAGAATAAAAACAAAAAGGAGGAGAATCACTAGATACCTAAGCTCCCCTTAACAACTTAACTCTAGAAGCAATGTGCTTGGAAGGCCACGAATAGCCTTAGTCAATTGCTCTATATAATAAATTATACTTATTTTATATACTTACACTTAAATGTTGTAACAATATATTTAAATACCACATATCACTAATATAGTAATAGGAGACTTGACTTCTTGTTTACAAATGGATTGTTCATTATACATACATCATATGAATGTAATTTATTGATAAACTGAAAATTTTAACCTAAAAATGAAGATGATAAATTCTGGAAAACAAATACAATTCACTATAATTCCAAATATAGAAAATATTAAATAGAAGACTATCCTCCACAAAAATAAAGATGCCTAAATAAAAAATAATTCTATATTACAGTCTCAAATTATAAATTAATTATTTTTATGTAATTTTTTGGGTTAATTAGAAGATTATCCTATTGATATATATAGTTTAATAAAAATAAGTAAAATATAATTTAATTAGGTCATGGTTTAGTTTTTCAATTTAAATTTAAATTATATAATATTTAAGGAAATTATAAATTTTTATTATTTAAAATATATAAAAAAAACTTCAATATATTGAAAAATCTTTAAAATATTTGTATTATACAAATCTAAAATTCTAACACATTTCTATCAACTTATAAATAAAAATGTAATCCCAAAAAAACCAAAATTATAATATTATAATATTATATATATATATTTTTTTTTCCAAAGAAAAAAACGAACTTTTTATTAAAATAAAAAGTTACATAGCATATGCATTAAGCATTCAATTTGGATGTATGAAAGTAGATCATATAGCCCACAGGATACAGTCCTGCCTAAAAGCAAAAAAGAAAGTGCCGCTCCTGTTATCAGGAGTGCAGAAAACAAAAAATCCAGCTGGCCTAAGCCTTCCTGCCCTTCTTCTTCTCCACTTTTCGCCAACCATCCATGTTGTGAGTGGAGTCAATAATGGCAAGCTAGTTTTCCACTGTGTTCATTGGTTGTTCCTTATCTGAATCCGATCCTTCAGGACTGTGAATTCGTTTATTACCACTTATTTCCAACTGGAGTTCTTGTTCCTTTTCCTCATTATTCTCTTTTTCCTTATTGTCCTGAGCTTTATCCTTTGTTGTATTATGTTCTTCTTTCTTTGCTATAGCTGCCTTCTTTAATGCATCATCTATATTCTGCCATCCTTTCGGCTTCCTTTGTTGTTGCTTGCTCTTGTTGGGGCTTGGGCACACATTGAACAGATGACCTGTTTGTTGACATCCCCGGCATCTGAAAGCTGTGTTCTCATAGTCCAAGGGTTGTTTCCACTGGTATTATTGAAATTCAAAATTATGCTTTCAGGTAGTCCTCGGCTGAAATCTACCTCGACACATATTCTGGCAAAAGTAAATATTCCTTTTAGATGTCTCTATGCATCTATCTTTAAAATTGTCCCCAAGGTATTTCCAATAGCTGTTAGAGCCTTTTGATGCCAAAAATATAAAGGGAGCTTATGCAGCCTAACCCATACTGGCATCGTTGATACCACCATGGTATTGGCATCAAAGTCAGGGAACCAAGGGGTAATAAAAAGTCCAGCACCGCCCCAGAACCATGGCCCTTGGTTGAGAACTGTTTCCTTTTCTTCTTCTGTGTGAAAGCATACTATAAAAAACCCCTTAGGATATAGGTAGATTTTGCAATTTTTTGTCCAAACCAAATGGATCCATTGATACAATACATCAGTTCTAGGCCAAAATCCATTAAATCTACAAATAACTGCATTTTTTTGTAAATCTGAATATATATTATTTACCTCTGGTATATCAATGGAGATAGATGGGCTCTCTGGAATTTGATCTACAATGTACTGCCCCAGGCGTTCATTGCCAGCTGTGGGGTTTTTCCCTTTGCCCTTCATTGCTTCTTTGAAAGACCCTTTGCTTTGCGAGCTAGTTCGAGTGCTTTTGGCACCTCCTTGCAATCTCATATTGAGAATGTTTGTAGAGCCTGACTTGATGTTGTAATCTTGCATGGTTCTGCAGTCCTGCAGCGATCTGCCCTCATTTAATAGGTGTTGTTTCCCAGCTGAGTAGCCAGTCTAAATGGCGATGTTGTTCTTCAAATTTGAAACCCTGTTGCTATCATAAGTCCAAATCAAGGTTGTGTTTCCTTTTGGCGTCTTAACAAAAATTTGAAAATCGGATCTGGTAATCTGGGGTGTATCGATTCTTATCAGATCAAAGCTGTCCAGATCTGTATTCGATCTGTTTAAAATCTTGCTCTCATGAACAGAGCTTTGGATCTGCCTTGCCTTGAGGAGATCTTCTGCATCTGAATAGGAATCCACGGTAAAAGAATTTGATTTTTCCCCAGATCCATACTTTGGCTTTGCTTGAATCCCAAAAATTGATCGCCTGCCTATGAAAAAGCTTCGATCTAACCCTTTTCTCAGGAGGATCGGCGTATTGGTTGCCGATGTTCTGCCCAGAAGGCCGGTCGCAAGAACAGTGGCAGATTCTGCAATGAAGATACCCTTTCTTGTGCTGTCTAGCTGGAAAAGTCCGCGTAGAATCAGCGCATGCACGTTTTGAAAATGCAGATCCACTGCTTTCGGCGGGTTTTGGGATGATCCGGCCCCTCTTTCGATTCTGCAGATAATTGGACCATTATCGCATGCATTCGAAAGCTTACGATCCGCCTCCAAAGACTGTGAACTCAATACGATGTCCAGGGAGTCGAAAAAGCGAGTATCTCCGCATAATTTATCAACTCGAACACCCAAGATTGCCATATCTTCGCTGGAAAACATGCACACAGAGGGCCGCAGGAGCCGGGTGAATCCCTTCCTAAAATATTATATTTTTGTTAATAGTCTCTCTATAATATTATAATAGGAATTTATAATATTAAATTAAATTTTTTATTCCAATCAATAAAAGATAGGGTTAGGTTGAGAATTTATGTAGCGAAGAATAAATATTAGGAAAAATGGTCCCGACCGGTGGCTCAACCTAGGGTTTCTGCAACCCCTGCTATGGCAGGCTACCCCTGACAGAGTTCAACCTTGACAGAACCTGGGCGGATCTGCGGTCTTGGTTTCCTGCAAACGATCGGAGGAACCATGCAGCCCCCTCAGGGGGAGGGCGATGCGCCTCCCCCAAAAGACGATAGCCAAAAGCAGCAAGTTGGGGATAATGACAAGGAAGAGAGGCAGAATGAGGACAACACAGACAGCAGCGAGCATCAGAACAATGAACAAGCTCAGAAGGACAAGCCCAAAGCGAGCTCATCCACATGCAGGCCAGTGGCCACTCATAGGCCAAAAGTGGAATTTCCTAGTCACCGAATCAATGCCAGAATACAGTTCATGAGGGATCACGCATTGATCGGCAAGTTTATTGGACTATGGCCAACTGAGAAAGCACTAAGGGGCTGGATAAATTCCAAATGGAATCCAAAGGGTCACATCACTCTGCAACTAGGGACAAAAGGGTTTTTTACGGCTGTGTTTAACTGCTTGGAAGATCGTAACAGGGTTCTGGACGGAGGCCCGTACTTCTTTAACTCTGCAGGCCTATATCTCAAAGGGTGGGTTGAACGCTTCAATCCAGATAAGGAAGATCTTAGTTGTGCTCCTGTCTAGATAAGGTTGTATTTGATCCCTTGGGAATACTGGGAGGAAGATTCCCTACAAGAGATCGGAAATGCTCTGGGTGAATTTATCAAAGTAGCAGAGGAAACAAAACTATGCAGATACACATCATATGCCCGGATCTGTGTCTACATGGACCTCAAGCAAGCCCTGCCAGATACGGTAAGTCTTTTCCATGATGATATTGAGTGGATACAGCTGATAGATTATGAGCATGTACCATTTAGATGCAGGAAATGCCATGATCTAGGTCACCTCTACAGAGATTGTCCTCTGAACAGAAAGCCCCTTCTCAAATGGACTCAGACAATCCGGCTCCTGATGGATTTACCAAAGTGGTAAATCGCAGAAGAGGTCATAAGAAATCGACAGCCAATACCAGGACCAACCCAGCTAACTTGTCAAAACCCTCAACGAGCAATAGCTTTGCTGCTCTGGCTAGTGATGATATTCAAGAACCTGAAAACCTACTTCTAAATGACAAGGAAACCAGCAAAGAAAAGCAAGCTGGGGTTTCACCGCAGCCAGGGGGAAGCTTGTCCAACAAATCGACCCCCCACACCCAAACCAAGCTCCCAGCCTGGAGCTTTCAAGGAATGGAAGTCGATAATCCAGCACCCAGCTCAAAGGAAGTGGAGGAAACAACTGAAGACTATCAAGGACCCCAGCTCATGGAGGAAGACCCTGAGAATATAGATATTGGTGAACTGGACATTCTAGGACTAGAGCAAGCATGCAAAACAAGAAACTTTGATAAAATCCCAGATCGACAAGTGGACAACCTGGTGGAGGTCCTCAATCGCGCACAAAAAAAATACTCTCTAGGAGTCCAGATTGGTAGTCAATGGGATGGAAAGTTCATCACCAAAGACAGTAAAAAGCGAGGAAGGAAAACCACTCTCGAAAGAACTATCAAGATAGGTGAAGTGTTAGTTGAGTCAGGCAGATATGCCAAGCTGACCAAGTATTTCAACATCAACCCCAACCCTTCTCAATGAAGTTGATATCATGGAACATTAGAGGGCTCAATAGCCCAAGGAAAGGCAGGCTTCTAAAAAACATGCTTATGCAGGAAAAACCTAACATCCTCTTTCTGCAAGAAACAAAATGTAACTCGACAGTTTTGGAAAAAATAGCAACAAAAGCTTGGCCAGGAGGGCTGGTAACAGCTGTTGATGCTCAAGGGGCATCGGGAGGACTGGCAGTTCTCTGGGATGCGCGAGTAATTCAACTTGACAGTATACATGCAAACAAGAACTTCATCCAAGCAATATTTCACATAATCGGCACCAACATCCATGGCCACATGACTAATGTGTATTTCCCTCAGGAAACCATACACAAAGCTGAAATCCTGGATACCTTATCGGAGCTTAACTCAAACAGGTTGCACCCGCTATGGATATCTGGAGGTGACTTTAATATGATAGCAAGAATGGAAGAAAAGTAGGGAGGTAGAAACAGAAGCAACAGAGATGGGAACATTCTAAAGGATTTCATACAAAATAATTGGTTGATAGATCTACCTTCAAATAATGGCATGTTCACATGGAACAACAAAAGAGAAGGAACGCAACAAATAGCCTCACGTCTTGATAGATTTCTACTATCAGACAACGCAATTCACTTGGGGGGAGAATTCATTGCTTCCATCCTTCCAATATTGGGCTCTGATCACTGGCCAATAGCTCTGCAATGGAATCGACCAGGCAACAGCATTCGGCGCCGTTTCCGGTTTGAAGCTTTTTGGTTAACTCATCCGGATTTCAATGAATTAGTTAGATCAACATGGCTCAATTTTAATCCCTCTAATGGCTCTAATATGTTTATATTCCAGCAGAAACTAAAGCACCTTAAAGGTGAAATCAAGCACTGGAATCATACCACTTTCGGCAACATTTTTCAGGCACAGGAAGCCCTGAATCAAGAAATGAAGAATGTCCAGCAGAGGATCATTATAGAAGGACGCTCTGAGGACCTAGCAAAATAGGAACAAACTCTTGAGGCCCAAATCCTAGCCAGAGAAAAACAGGAGGAAACACTTTGGCGGCAGAAATCAAGAGTTAAGTGGCTGAAGGACGGGGAAAAAAACACAAATTTTTTCACAGAACCACAGTGCAGCGTAGAATGAACAACTACATTTCCCACATCAAAAATGAGCAGGGAGCTAGAATTGAGACGCACGAAGGCATTGAAGATGAGTTTCTCAGGTACTTCAAACAAGCCCATCAAGAGCCCAACATAGATAGAACGCCTGCTATTGACAAAGTTCTAAGGAACATTCCCAAATTAATTACAGAGGAGCATAATCTTCTCCTTCTTAAGCCCACAAGCCTTCAGGAAGTCGAGAATGTTGTGCGTCAGTTGAAAGCAGGAAAAGCACCGGGTCTGGATGGATTCACCTGCAACTTTTTTCACAACTTCTGGGATCTAATCAAATTGGAGGTCTGGCAAGTTGTAGAAGAATCACGCACTTTAAGATGGATGTACCCAGGGCTGAATGCGACCTTCATTGCTTTAATCCCCAAGGAAGAGGAATTGAATACTCCAGATAAGTACAGACCGATTGCTCTCTGCAAAATCATTTATAAGATTGTCTCAAAAGTTATAGCTACCAGATTGAAACCTTTGGTCCCTCTCATTATTTCGCCAGAGCAATCTGGTTATGTAGAAGGTCGGCAGATCACAGATGGTATTATTTTAACTCATGAAATAATCCACTCTTTGAAGCAATCAAAAAAACCAGGTATGATGCTTAAAATTGATTTATCTAAAGATTTTGATAGCTTAAGCTGGGTTTACATTCAAAAAATTTTAAATGCCTTTGGCTTTGCCCCTTCTTGGGTTAGATGGGTTGTGAGTTTATTATCTTCCTCGTTCTTTTCTGTGCTTATCAATGGTATCCCTTCGCCCACTTTCCGTCCCTCCAGGGGTATCAGGCAGGGAGATCCCCTCTCACCTTTCCTTTTTGTTATTATGGCAGAAGGATTGGGTAGAAGCATCAAATCTGCTCTGCACTCCCAGCGGCTCAAGGGCTTATCCTTTCTCAATTCGCCTACTTACTCTCATCAGCAATTTGTAGACGATAACATGCTCTTTGGCCATCCCTCTGTTCAGGAAGCACGCCTTCTCAAAGCCCTCCTATCGAACTTCTCTGAAGCTTCAGGAGCCCTTATTAATCGTGTCAAATCTCAAATCTTTTTCTTCAATACCCTAGTCCCCACCCAAAAGGCCATAGCCCGCATTCTTGGTTTTACCATAGCGTCTCTTCCTTCTAAATACCTTGGAGTGCCCTTAATGGGCTCGTCCCTCAAGCATTCCTCTTGGAAAGTCCTACTACAAAAGCTAGAAGCGCGGCTCTTCTTTTGGACTCACAGGGCTTTTAACATGGCCAGTAGATTTGTTCTCATTAAAGCCATTCTTCACTCCATGCCTCTGTATCTCTTCTCAATTCTTGCAGCTCCTAAATGGGTGCTCAAGGATATAAAGAAGCTCCAGCGTAATTTCTTATGGGGCAACTCAGGTCCCAATCGAAAGTGGGCTCTGGTCAAATGGGACAACGTTTGTCTTCCAAAGAAGGCTGGCGGTATTGGCCTAAGGGATCCGGGGCACAGTAATGAGGTCAAGGGAGCTAAAATATGGTGGAGATGGCTCTCAAAACCTGACACTCCCTGGGCTTCCCTATAGACAGCCAAATATGCGAACAACAGCCCTACAGAAGAAAGAATTCAAATGTCAGAAGTAAGTACAGGTTCAATGATTTGGAATTCGGCCATTCAACATAGGAAACTAATACAACAACATAGCTTCTAGGAAGTTAAGAATGGCAATACAACAAGGTTCTGGGAGGACCCTTGGCAGCAGCTCCCAAAGATCAAGGACATTCTCTCTAACCTTCACTTACCAGAGCAAGATATACATATGCTAGATAAGGTTAGTCAATTCTAGGACCCTTCTTCCACACAGGGGCACAGATGATGGATTGAGGCTAAACAAATACTAATGCATGGCTCTGAGCAAGCTCATATCACTCTCTCCTCCGAATTACAAAAACGGCAAATCCTCTCCTCAGAAGGAATGGACATTCTTAGATGGGGATATGAAGAGAAGGGCACTTTTACCACAAGGGAAGCATACAATGTAATCATCAAGGAACGGATAATCAAAGATGTCTTATGGGATAAAATCTGGGATTCCTCTAACTGGCCAAAGGTGTCCACTTTTCTTTGGCTCCTATGTCACAATAAAATTCTCACTTGGGATAACCTCAGAAAAAGGAGTTTTTATGGCCCATCTATATGTCTCAACTGCAAGCAAGCAGAGGAATTAGCTTTACATCTAATGCAGACTTGTCAAATAGGATGGAAGCTGTGGGAAAAGGTTAGCTTCCGATGCCAAAAAGAAGGCAGAGTGCATGGGGATATTAAAGCTACTATTCGTAACTGGAGCCAAGCGCCCTATCAAAGCAAACTCCTAAACACTCTTTGGCAGCTTATCCCTGGTCTACTGATGTGGAACATCTGGAAGGAGCGGAATCGCAGGGTTTTCAAGGACCAATCTATGTCTATAGAGCAAATCTGGACTGGGTTACACCAGAACATTAAAGAAACTCTATCCATTAAGTCCTGGTCCTAGGAAGATTTTCCAACGTTGCTGCAGGGACAATCCATCTGGGCCAACTGGAAAATTCATCTGAATCAAAAGCCTACACTTAAAGGCAATCCTACTAAGAGTAACCAAATCCCGACAAGATGGATTCCATCGCCTAGTAACATGATCCAACTCAATTTGGACGGAGCCTCAAAGGGTAACCCAGGAAAAGCAAGATTTGGGGGAGTCTTCAGAGATCATCACGGTACACCTTTATTACTCTTTCTCGGCTCAAAAGGCTGGGACTCCAACAACTCAGTGGAACTGGAAGGATTATGGCGAGGTCTTATCTTAGCTTAGGACAGAGGTTTTTTTCCCACTCATCATTGAAGGGGACTCACAAATCATCATAAACATGGTTACAAAAGTCATGTAGGGTACTCCCACACACAAGGTCAGCAGTAGTTGGACAATGGCTCAAAGACTTGAGCTAATTGACAAATGGTTTTCTCAACACAAAGCAATTTTATTCAAACACACTAGGCGGGAAGGAAACAAGCTGGCTAATTTTCTAGCTAATATAGGAGTGGAATGTGGGGTAGATTTCTTTGCAGGTTCGCTCTCCAGCATTGCCTCAGAGGATCAGCTCTTAAACTTCCATAACATTGTGAAGAATGATATGAACCATGAAGAAGATACACACCCGAATGCGGGTGTCATTGTGATCCATTAAAGTCGGAGTTACTCCCCGCCGGCAGTTGTCCCTGCACCTGGCACTCTGGCGCAGATCCCACAAACCCACCGCAATTGAAATGAATGTTACGAAGTACAGAATAATGGTCAGGCATTCGACATTGAATGCGCGCTCAGCTCGAGAGCCCGCGCAGGTTGATTTATCCATGGCTCGACTTCTGGTTTATGCCATCGCCCTCCTCTGCTCCTTCTATATCCGTCTGCTTTTTTTCCCGCACCCCTGCTTCGTTCTGGCCGCTTGGGAGCTCATCTGGTATATGGTTTTGGCCTGGTCCGCCTACTCTCGGCCCTATCCCATCTGGTCCTGCTTAATTCCCTTCCCAGGTCTCTCTGTTAATTCGAAAATGGTCCGACGTCGTGGAGTTTCTCGCCGTGGAGGCACCACTGGCAATCGAGGCCATGCTTCTCAATTTGCTCCCCAGAATATAGTTCCACTGGCCTCAGCCTCCCCATCCACTCCGCCTTCTGGTCATGGCAGGCCCCTCCCGCACAATTCCTTCCAAACAACCCGTTTCAAATTCCACAGTAGGTTCAATAAACCTGTTCTGTCAGCCAGTATTACAGTGATCCTTGCTGAGGAGGAGGATAAGCCTAGCAGCTCTGTCCATACCACTACGTCTCAGTCTCAGGATGATAGCGTTCTTCAGGGAGAGGTGGTTGGCGTCGTGTTCAATGGTGACAATATGCAGGAAGAGGGGAATGCGCCTGAAGCTCCTCAGCCTCCAGTGGACTCTACACAGTGCAATTTGCATGCAGGTGAGCCGGAGCATCCTCCCGGTGGCATTCTGAATTTGGAAACTCCTCCAAGTGGCGGCGACATGGGAGATGCAGACAACGCGGTCGTCACGTGGATGGGCTCTCCTAGCCAGGTGGAAAGGGATGCTCCAGACTCTCAGAAACATGGTTGATGAATTTGGTACAATGCCCACTGATGGCAGTCTCTCTTCTGGTCTTTTTCATCTTTCTTTTATGCTTCTCTGGATAATGGTAACTCTGTTTTGCTTCAGCTCTTGATATAGTAATGATACTCGCCATTATAGTCCTATGAACTGTATCAGGTCATGGCTTAGCAAGCTATTGTTTTTGTCTAATTTTGCATATGGCTTTCAAGGCAGAATGTTGATCAGTAAAGCCATAGTCATCGATAGTACTGTAGTGATAATCACAACTCTGGTTCACACTTTTGTCTGTAAGGGATTTGAAAAATGTCTTAAGTTTTCTCAATCCCGGGATGGTTGTCAAAGGGGTTTATGTGTATCAGGATATCTGGTTGAGGGTTGGCTTCAGCGCCCTCTGAGGTCTTGACCTCTTTGTACATATATTTTTCTCTTTTTTAATAGAAGTAGCTTTTACGCAGAAAAAATAAAATAAAAGATAGGGTTAGAACCTAACAAATTACTCTATTTAAACTAACTATTTATAGATAACATTACTATTAAACATTGAATTTATGATCTCCAAATAATATTACTTCATAACAACTAGTTTCTATTACTATGAATCAAACCCTAACAAACTATATTAATAATTTAATTAATTCTAGACAATATTATTACAATATTTAATATTAATTATTTCTAGGTAATTTTTAATATAATATTTAATACTAATATTCCATTTATAATATCGAAATTTAATATTTATTTATTACATAACAAATTACCTAACAACTATTTTTCTTTGCTATTTATTCCCTCATTTATTGATTTCTCACGTGAGGATAAATCACATTAGTTGGTTCGAAATGTCGATCAAATCCTAGCCATGTGATTAATCCAAAAGACTAATATCAAAATCAAAATTACATTAAATATTTAAAATATATTTTTAATAACATAAATAAATTTAAATATTATTATTAAAAAAAATAAATTCTATATTATACGATAAATAAATTTATATAAATTCCATAATTCAAACTTATAGCGCTAACAAATATACCCACTTTTAAAAAAAATTGTGTAGAAATATAATCAGACATTTAAATTACGGAAGAAATAAAAAACATAATTAGAACTTTGACCGTTTTATGAGTCAACTCTCCAGACAAACCCTGAACAAATGCCGTGAATGATCCCAACTTAATTGACACAAAGTAGTTTTTAAAAAATAAAACAAAAATAAAGTAGTTTTGTCATATCATTGGGAAAAAAATTATAAGCTAAAGAATATATATAACCATAAAAATGATTTTTTTTTGAAGTATAAAATATACACACCCAAACTCAAACTTCTAATACGTGGGGATAATAAAGCATTGTATTTTAGGAATTTTTTTAGAAAAGAGTTTGAAAGTAAAATTATTTTAGTTATATAATATATGGATAAGAATTAGTTTAAATATTAATAATAATAATGAGTGTGGTTGAATTTAAGTTTTTGTAATCTATATTAAGATTAATGAGAAATATTTTGCCGAAAATTATATTGTAATATTTTTGTTCACACGAACCAACAAGTGTGGTTCATCGTCAGGACAAGTTGAAAAACTAGATCATGGCTACAGGGTAAGTAGGGAGAATAGATTTGACTAGGAAACAATTATATTGGACTGCGCAATTTGACTGCTCTCGTTAGGACAAGTTGAAAAACTAGATCATGGCTACAGGGTAAGTAGGGAGAATAGATTTGACTAGGAAACAATTATATTGGACTGCGCAATTTGACTGCTCAACTGCAGAGGGAAAAGAAAAATTATTAATGTTATTGTTATATTCATTACCAACATTTGAATAAAAGTAAAGTTTATTTATTTATTTATTTTACACCACCAAACATCACTCATTACAACTATTTATTTATTTAATTATAATAGTAACAACTATTTTACAAACCACCAAACATCACTCCTTACAACTATTTATTTATTTAATTATAATAGTAACAACTATTTTACAAACTTTACTTTTATTCAAATGTTGGTAATGAATATGACAATATCATTAATAACTTTTCCTCTCCCTCCGTCCAGTCGAGTTGAGCAGTCAAATTTAGCCGTTTATCTATCAAATTCCCCGGTCCAATATAGTTGTTTCCTAGTCAAATATAGTCGTTGGAAGATCTGCTCTCCCTATTTAACTTGTAGCCATGATCTAGTTCTTCAACTTGTCTTGACGAATCTGCTCTCCCTATTTAACCTGTAGTCATGATTTGGTTCTTCAACTTGTCCTGACGATGAACCACACTCATTGGTTCGAAACGACAAAAATATTACAATGTGATTTTCGGCGAAATATTTCTCATTAATAATAAGTGTTGTTTTATATTACGTAGAATATGTATTAAATATAAAGTAGAGTATACGAATGAATGATTGAGTTTCAATGGATGAGAAAAAAATAATATGATTTGGTTTTATTTATTTAATAAATTAGATAATAGAGTTTGATTTTTTTAATTAGTATTAAATTATTATGTTAAAATGGATAATAAAAGTTGAATTTTTTTAGTTAATATTAAGATATTAGGTTGGGATTGATAAGTTATTATTTATTGGAAGTATGAAGATTTATATTATTATTACTTATAATATTTTTTGAGTGTGGTATTTTGAGTTAATAAGAAATTTGAGTGTAAATTAATTATTGATAAAGAATTTATTTGAATATTGTGAGAAAAAAGGGATGCAATAATTGAGATCATATTTTATTATTTGCATTGGAAGAGAAGTGAATAAAAAGAAACCTAGTAATAATGATGTGGATTAGTTGGTTAAGGAAGATGGAGTGATTGAAATTTTGGATTCATGTTGAATGTTGATAGTTTATTAGTTGATTTTCTCTAAGGATGTAGTCTCTTGAAGAAGGGAGAATGGTAATGAAATCCTGACTATGGACATTAAGAAGAGACCATTAGATATGAAGTGATGTATAATTATATAATACACTCAACTAGTTGAGGTAATATGAAGAAGTAAAGAAGACATTAGCTATTCACACAAGATGTGGAGATATTATAAGTGATCAAATTGAGAAAATAGTAGTACAATTCATTGAAGATACACATCAAATGAAGTTGAATATGGAAGAAAAAATAATTTAAGATAGTATGCAACCAAGTTGGAAGGACAATAAAATATTAGTAGAATGAGATGATGGAATATTAAGTATAATGAGACAACAATTTTAAGAAAGGAAGGAAGGTTTCTAAGTTTGATCTCCAACACTAGTAGTATTTAGGTATGGAAGAAGGCAAAAAGGAAGAACTTATACAATTTCTAATAACGATAATGAATGGTAGCCTTGTAACCATACCCAACTTGGAAGGAGGATATAAATATAAAATAGTTATAGAAAGACACCCTAAGTGAGTAGAGGCGTCACAAACCAATATAAGAAATCAACAAGAAGCAATAACCTATCCTAGAACATGATAACAAATTTTGGAATAGTCAAAATATTCTAAAGGTGCTCCCTGAATGGAAAACTCGGTGGCAAAAGGTTGTGGAATCATATAATTATTTCCATATAAGAACATGGTGAGAATCAATATAAGGTTGCGTTAAGGCTGATGCATATAAGGAAGGAGACATTGGCAATCAACTAATGAAGTTGAGTAATAAAGAAGGTCATTTTCAAGAGCCCTAAAGGATATGATAACATTCGATTAAAGAAGTGAATCCATAAAAAAATTGATCAATTGGAGGAAATAAGTTACGTGATTGGAGGATTAGTAACAACATTTCCAAGTGTAACAATTTTATGCATTAAGAGAAGAGGAAAAGAAACCATGATGACTGAATATGAGAAATCCAGGCCAATTTGACAATATTTCCATCTTTAAAACTAACAGACATGGAATGATCAACACAGTTGGAATGGGCCAATGTGATGACCTATATAATTTAGAAGTGTCAAGATAGGGAGTTGTGAGCAGTTGTAATTAGTGAGAAATGACAAGTGATAAACTAGGAAAATGTTTCAAGGATAACGACTATTGGAAAAGGAAACAAATTATGTAGACTAATGAGAAAACACCAAGCATGAAGCATAGGAAGAAATGTTGTTGGAAATTATATGATGAGACTTTGAGAAGGATTACACATAATTGACAAAAGAAGTAAGAATCAACTAATAAAATGTGAACCTAACTAAATTTCACTCATTATTTCACGAGTGGATTGATCGTCTATTATTACTTCATATAAAACAACTTACTAGTTTGTGTCATTAGTATTGAAAGAACGTATTGCAAAACACATTAGGCATGTCAAAACTTTTGTGGATGATAATGGTGGTAATGGTTCCAAGTATTTCAAATTATAAACTAAAGATTTAATAAGTGAAAATTAAAGGATTCTTAGTCCAACTTGAAGATGGGGTGAACCTACAATAAAATAGATCAATTGGTAACTTAATGAGATGAGAAAATCTTTTTTAGCATGAACAATGACAATTACACGAGTGATGGATAAATCACATGGGGTTCAACAAGCCCTCATGCATGTGGATTAAGCATGACAGGAGAGTTAAACAAGGACGACCTAGTGTATGTGTATAATCAAAATATGTATAATGATCATGGAATATTAATTTTATATTGAAGATTTACAGAATGATTGTACAACTAGTAATAGCTTAACAATGAATTTCACTAAATTTTCCTTGAGCAATGAAGAATACATCACGAGAGATTGTGGCTCAAGATGATGAGGCTCGTTTAAAATTCAACGATGTACTTAAAATGAGTATACCTATGTTGTAAATGGCCAACTTCCTCACTAAAAGAAGTAGAAATGATTATCGAAAAGTAATTGGTATCTTGATGAAAACATGACACTAATAGTATTCCAATGAGATAGCCTAGATCCTAGAGGGATGTTGAATAATCTTAATTCATAGTTGGTATTCATTTTTTATATAAGTAAATGAAATTAAATTCAAATTGTATTATTTTTCAATATTGATAAGTATTGAGATGATTCTCATGTTGTGAATGCTTCATCGTATGATGGTATGAGGATAATGATGCACATGTGGTTCTTATTCATTTAATTTGATATGATAATGATGTTATATGCTCATGATGGATATGATATGCATAGGGATTATGATGTTATGTTGAGGTGTATTGACATGTGGTTCATTTTTTATGTGATGATATGTCTATGATGATTGAATGTTGATGTTATAACTTAAGAGGATATTATAATGTGAATTGTAGATTTATGACATGCAATTTTTTTTGATAACAATGATGTTATGTTCTCATGATGACATTCTAGACTTGGCATGTGGATTATTTTCTATGATACTATGGTTATAACTAATGCATTGGTTACATGTCGAGATGTGGTGACTGACAGGAACTCCACAAATGGGTTGAGAGGGTCGGGTTTATTTGATGATCTCGTGGAAGCCCATACTTGCAAGGGAGAATATGTAACACCATATGGGTTGGGGAAAAACTCCATCAACACTACATATGCCAGTGATTTCTTTGTCTTGTATAACTCTTGATGGATAGCTCTTGAGGGGCTATGGGACCATCTTGAGGAGGCCAATTTCCTAATATTGAATTGGGATGCCGAAGTCTGGTGGGGGTGTAAGTACTTCAATGCCTAGGATTGTGTACCTTAGTGAGTGTGGAGGGAGTGGGCCAACCTTGTGAGGTGCCCAGATTCAATGAGTACTAGGACTAGATCCCTGCCTTGGGGTAGATGAGGTCTAAGCCTTGGCATGAGCCTTAGGGTCAGACATAGGCTATGGTATAGACTAATGAGGCTTATGCCTGGTTCTGAAAGTGGAAAAAGGGACAAGATTCCTTGGGATTTCCCGGGTGTTATGGAAACTTTCAATGCCTGTTGGTTATACTAGTTCAGCAGAGGGTGTGGGGCAAACGTGAAGTAATAAATAACTAAATAAAATTAAATGTTAAATGATTCAACTTAACTTCAGGACAAAGTTCCTTAAAGAGGGGGAGTATGTAATACCCCCTAATAATAATAAATAAATAAATAAGATAATATAATATTAAAATATAAGTAAATAAATAATAAAGAAAAAATAATAATAATTATAAACAATAAAGAGAAGATAATAATAGTAAACTAAATAGTAAATAATAAAGAAAAGATAATAATAATAAATAAATAATAAAGAAGTATAATTAAAGGGAGATGGAGGAAAAGGATGGCAGAGATAGAACAGAGATCTGGTTGGGGTTAGGGTTTTTCCTGGACTCTGAAGACTGTAGCAACCCCAGATGCCCACGCCTACTGCTCCCAACCCTCTCGTACGACGGCCCCGTATCTTACCTCACATCGCCATTGAGCCATCACAGTTATCCTTTCACTTTTACTGCCTAGGTTTTACCCTCACCCTCCTCGACTCTACCTTGCCTGCTCTCGGTCACAACAACGATAGGCATCCCTAGGTTCTAGAGGCAGCTGGCGTGGGAAAATCATGACGGTTATGGAGGAGCTTGTCGACTACTCAGAGGACCCATTAGCAGGTACCTCCATTTGGACATCTCCCCAGGTAAATCCGGCAAGCGGCTACACCTACGGCTACGAGTTCTCTAACACTGTTGCTTCGCTGCCCTCGATCTTAGGGCCTTCATGTTCGGTGGTTACCCTCTCGGAGGTCTCCCCCTCCTTGCCAGACCTCACTGCTCAGCCTCTGTTGCCTTCCACCCTAAATTTTGTGGACCAAACCCTGGAACCTAGCTTTGGAATATCCTCGGAGGGCCTCACTTCTTTTCCATCTTCCGTCGACTCTTGTGTCCCCTCGGCATCTCATTCCAACAAACTTGTTGCCATCGCACCAGGGCATCATCCAGTGCCACCCTTCACGACCCCCCCATCTGGAAATTTTACTGAGATTCCCCCCATCTCCGGAGTTTTCCCATCTGAGCCCCATTTGGACATCCCTATACCTATGACAAACCCTTCCTAGAGCGACTCCCAACCTACCTTACTTGATGAAAGATCCCGAAAAGAAAAAAAATAGAGGGTTTTGAAATCAAAGGCTATCGAGGTTTTCCTGTGTTTAGGCAAGGACTTTCAGTGGAGCGAAGCCATGGACACAACCGACCGAGTATTGGTGGGAAGAGTTAGGGGCCGGTTCTACAGTGCCTCAAGGCTGAAGCAGTGGGCGACGGAGGTTTGGGGTCATCATCTGGTTGAACCACCGTTTGTCCAAACCTTTGTCAGGGGATGGTTCGCGCTTCGCTTCACCAGGGCAGAGCATACCAATTGGGTACTCTCAACGGTTTGGCATTTGGAACAGGCACCAGTGCTCCTTCGCAGGTGGACTCCCCTCTTCGATCTAGAATAGGAACAACTTGGAGCAAGCCCTCTTTGGGTCTGGCTACCTAGCCTGCCTCTACAGTTTTGGTTAGAAGACATCTTCAGGTGCATAGGAAACTCCATGGGTACTTACCTAGAGCATGATAAATCCTATCTCATGATAGGCAGGATGGCATATGCAAGAATACTGGTACACCTAGATACCAGCGATGGACTACAGGAGTACATCACAATTCAATGGCAAAATTTCTCTCAGAGACAGAATTTGGACTATGAAGGGGTTCCCTTCAGATGCAGAAGATGTCACAAGGTGGGGCATCTCTATCAGGACTGCCCTCTTAACAACAAGAAATCAACTGGGGATGCAGGACAAGTAATACCTTCAAAGACTGTACAAGATCAGGGGGAGCAGCCCCCCAGCGGAGAAGTTGGGACTCAAGTGGAACTGACACCTTCAGATAAGGCCCTCTCTCAGGAGACCCCGAAGAAATGCGGCAGGCCTCCTCTTTGACCTCCCTCTCCTCCTCTCACCAGGGCAAGGGCGGCTGCCGGGGCTACGGTTTCTTCAGGTATGATTTCCTCTTCTCCTAACCCTTCTCATTTGTTTACTTGTGATGGTTTTAATGCACTTTCTTCTGCTAGTAAAGATTATGGAATTGGAAATACACTTCCCCCCACCTCCCTGGCCTGTCCCTTATGCTCCCCCACTTCCACTTTCTCTGTCACTCCCCCATCTCTCCCAGATCTTCCCCCCTTCATTACCCCGTTTCTTGAAGCAGGGCCTCCCTCCCCGTGCTATCAGACTCGATCTAAGGTTAAGCAAAAATTAAAGGTCTCTGATCATATCGGATTAGACCTTATTTTGACCCCCTTTCCTCCTAAGCTACCAAGGGGTTGACCCACCTCCCTCTCAAAAGCTCAAATCTAGGCCGGAGACGAGATCGCCTCGGGAAAGAAATCAACCATCCACAGGGCACTTAGAGCATCGAACCCCTCATCTGATCCCCCCAATGAAGATTGTCTCTTTCAATTGCAGAGGGTTAGCTAGGCCCGATAAAAAACTAGCCCTTCGAAGATTGATCTATGCTACTCCAGTCGATGTTATCTTCCTTCAAGAAACCTTAGGATCAACTGATTCCATTACACATCTCCTTGATTCAATGTTCCCTGGTTGGACCTTTATAGGCCTCGATGCTAATGGATGATCTGGGGGACTTGCCTTGGGATACAACAAGCGTTCCATCAATCTCTGTAACTGTTGGGGAGGCCCAGGGTACATTGGGGCAGACCTGTTCTCAGCTGATCTAGGTATAGAGGTGCGAACCATCAATGTATATGGGCCATGCCAACACAGGCCTGCCTTTTGGGACCATCTCCTAAGCTCAGAGTTAATGCAAAAGGATTTCCTAATCATGGGAGGGGATTTAAATTTTTCCATTGGTCACTCTGAATCCTGGGGAAACCATGCTCAACTGGACCCCTTATCTGCCTACTTTGAGAATTTATTGGATTCCCATAACCTGATGGACATCCCCTCAGCCAAATTGCTGCCTACCTGGAGGAACAACAGAGTTGGGGAGGACTGTCTTGCCCGAAGACTTGACTGTTTCCTTATCAAGGAAGGACTTCTAACCCTGGGTCTACTCCATAGACAGTGGGTGGGATCGGGAGGAATCTCTGATCATCTGCCAATATACATGGAGATCGGTGGGGGGCCTCGGAAACCCAAGGGTCCTTTCAAGTTCAGCTCCTCATGGTTAAAGGATCCCACCTATGTGCGTATGATCACAGACTTCTGGAAGTCGCATCCCCCAGCTGCTGGTGGGAACATAGCTGAGGGTTTTGCTCACAACCTTATAGAGATGAAGAGGCTCTCCAAAATATGGGCTCATAACAAGAGAATAAAGGATGATCAATCCCTAATGAATGCAGAAAGAGAAATTGTTGAGTTTGAAAATAGCTCGGGTGGGGTTTACAGATCGAATGAACACAAGGACAAACTCACTGATCTATATGCCATCAGAGGAAAAATTCTTAAGGATCACGAAGAAGCATGGAGGCTGAGAAGTAGGGTGATCTGGCTACATGAGGGAGATGACAATACAAAATTCTATCATAAGTATGCAAACGGCCGGAAAGCTATTAATACCATCTGGCAGCTCTCGAATGAGTAAGGCCTCCCTGTAAACACTTTCCCCCAGCTGGCATCTATGGCATCCTCACATTTCAAATAGATCTACAGCCACCCCCCCCCCCCCAAATGCAAATCTCACTGAAATCATACAAGTGGCCCAATTATTCCCACGATTTGTGGAGCAGGAGGAAGGCAGGGAACTGACTAAGGAAGTCACTATAGGTGAATTGGAAGCCACTCTCAAATGGTTTAAGAAGGACAAGAGTCCAGGGCCGGATGGATGGTCGGTCGAGTTCTACCTAGCCTTCTTTGAGACTCTAGGGGCAGACCTCCTCAAGGTAATTGAAGACTCCAGAATAAATGGTAAGATGCATGAATCCTTCACCTCTACTTTCATCGCCCTCATTCCAAAGTCTGACAATCCATCCACCTTTGACGATTATAGACCTATATCCTTATGCAATTGCATCTATAAGATCATGGCTAAGATCATAGCCAATCGAATGCAACCCATTCTATCCACCCATATATCACAGGAGCAATTCACCTTTCTACAAGATCGACAGATTCACGAGGCAGTGGGAACTTCACAGGAGGTCTTGCACTCACTGCACTCCAAGAAAATCAAAGGTATGATACTAAAGGTCGACCTCTCTAAAGATTTTGACAAAGCAAACTGGTTGTATATTAGAATGCTTCTAACCCACCTAGGGTTTCCATTCGATTTCATTAAATGGATTATGAGCTGCATCACTAACATACCATTCAGTGTTCTGATCAATGGAGTGGCTTCACCTTTCTTTCATTCTGAAAGAGGTCTCCGACAGGGCTGCCCCCTATCTCCACTACTTTTTCTCCTGATCATGGAAGGGCTCAACAGGCTTGTTAAAGAAGAGTTCAGAAGGGGCAGATTGCAGGGTATAAAGATCACAGAAGGGTGCATATTGACTCATCTGCTTTTTGTGGATGATGTTTTGTTATTTCTTAATGGAAGCATAGGGGATTTGACAAACATGAAGAACACATTTTCACTATTCCAATCAGCCACTGGTATGACTGTTAACAGCAACAAGTCCACCCTCACAGAGGATGTTCCCCATATGAAATACATTATGTGCTGCAAAGATTTCAGTTCACCCTACTAAGATTGGAGGAAGGGCTTAGATACTTGGGCTACAAGTTGAAGCCTCTGGGGTATAAAATAGTAGATTGGACATGGCTTATTTCCAAGATGGAGAAAAGACTCAATATTTGGTACTACAAATACCTTTCCAGGGTGGGCAGACTCATCCTCATCAAAGTTGTCCTGGAGGCCACTCTGGTCTATTGGATGTCATTGGCATGGATTCCTAGGGGTATACTCTCCAGGATCCAGGCCTTATGCTGCAGATTCCTTTGGAAGGGAAAACAGATAGGTAGAATATTTGCATGGGTCAAGTGGGAGGCACTCAATTTGCCCAAGAAATGGGGAGGATGGGGCATCAAGAAATTAGAGGATTTCTCCTTTGCTCTTGCAACAAAACTTGGATGGCAGCTTGTTAAATCAAATAACCTATGGACAAGGGTGGCTGTATCAAAATACATCGCCCCTCTAAACTTGATGGACTGGCTAAGCCAACCTCAAAGACTCCGCTCAAGGGTATCAATTATATGGAAGGCTATAATAAAATCTCTGGACATCATCAAAGCTGGCATCACTTGGAAAATACAGTCTGGAATGGTTGTGAGGATTGGAATGGACCCATGGATTGGCTGTGGGAATGCCCATAGGTTGCTAGACGAGCTCAGGATTTTTCTCAGAGATATCAACATTACCCATATCGGCCACATAGTGGACCTCGAACACACCACTCTATTTCAAAACCTAGAAATCGGCCCAGAGAATAAACATTCCACAACAATGGACACAGCAGTGGAATGCATACATTGGGGCTCTCACTGAGGCTCACATCCAGATTGGCGAAGGGGAAGATGAGGTAATATGGGCGCTATCGAAAGCTGGTAAATATACCCCAAAGGATGGATACCTTGTGATAGCTAAAGCTCGCCGTCCACAAGCCATAGAGTCATGGTGGAAGCATTTGTGGAAGCTCAAGCCCCCCCAAGGAACAGACTTCTCATGTGGACCATACTGAAAAACAAAATTCCCATAGGGGATAACCTTCTCAAGCGAGCACAGCACGACCCTTTTTGGTGCTACCTTTGCAAATGCAACAACGAATCTACCTCACACCTATTTATTGAATGTTAGGCCGACAAGACCTTTGGCAATCGATCTTATCTGTGGTTCCATCCCTGACCAAGTGGCAAGGTTTCACTGTAAAGGAGGCCTGGACATCTTGGTGGTCAGGCGCTGTCCCAAAAAAGCTCTAGAACCTCCCACTACTCATCTGTTGGGGACTATGGATCGCCTGCAACAAGCTCATATTCCAGAATACCTCTCCGCATTGGCCTTCCATTGCCTCTCGTATCCTATCCGATTACTCTATCATCCCTGATGACGATGAGACGGCACGACCCTGAACCATTGTTCCTGAAACCATAAATCATTCGAAGCCTTGGGCTTTCTTTGACGGTTCCGCATAGGAGGAAGGGTGCGGTGGAGGGGCCATTCTATACCTCACTGTTTCCCACTATTACCATATACAAATGGGATTAGGTTGGGGCACGAATAATTTCACCGAACTATCCTCTGCAAAATTCCTTATACAATTTGCCCTGGAAAACCACTGTAGAGATCTCCAACTCTTTGGGGACTCAAAAGTTGTCTGTGACTGGTTAAACAAAAGAACTAGATGTTCTACATATACTTTGAGACATATTCTGGACGAGGCTCATCGACTTATTACATCTTTTGACACATTTGCATGCCATCACATTTTCAGGGAACGAAATGCAGATGCTGACAGATTATCCAAAGAAGCTGCGGACAGGCCTTCCAGCACTTGGATGATCTAGGAACACAGGGAAGGGGCCTATTATCAGTACTACCATCGGCCTTTTATGGACATAGATGTTTAGCAAGCTCACAGGGAGCATGGCTACATGTTTATATTTTTTGCATTTAAATTTCCATATGTAAATATTCATATGTTTTGTTTACAACAAGAACAATGCGGTCACTTTACATGACTACAGTTATTTTTTTTGATAAAACATTATGCTGAATACATCTGAAAATGATGCCTCCCTGCGTGGACACAAGGCATCAATATTAGATACATATACTAGAACTTATTTATCTGACAGGCATTGCCCTTCTTACAGCATATGCATTTTGCATATACAATATGTAATTTTCTCACTTAATGGAAATTATGTTTTTTCCAAAGGGAAAAAAAATAATAATAATAATAAATAAATAAAAATAGAAAATAATAAACTGGAGTTCTAAATAGATATATATAAAAGTAAAAAAATAATTAGAATAAATAAAGTTACCAAAAAGTAAAAAGAAATAAAATACGAAAGAGTTAAATTAAGAGAAATATTAAATTAAGTAAAACTTAAAATAAAGAAATAAAAGTTGGCATGTTGACACATGGAATGTGTGCATTTGGATCCCTTTCTATATTTTGGTCTATTTAATGGACGATGATGATGATGACATTCATCCATTCTCTTGGGAGAAAAGTGTTCTGAGACAAATGATTCTCTGACATTAGTACATTGATTGAGGGCTCGAGGGTGGCCAAATGTAGAAAAATTATGTGCAGTTGAGCCTATGGTTGGGTGGAGAGTCATCCCAAAAAGATTTGTTGCAATTAGCTAGATTCAAATAGCGTTCAACTTCGAAGTCACGAGTAAGAAATATCGTCGATACATGTAAGTCGTTTATACTCGTGTTTTTGGAAATTCTATGCTAATTAGTTGATTAGTTGTGTGTTGATTATTAATCGCATAAATTGATGTAATTATTGTATGTTTTTCTTTGAGGTTGTTATAGAGAACAACTTGAAGAAGTCCATATTAAAAGAATTTGATACAAAATCATATTTTTTCTACTTAGGTTATCAAAAGATAGTAATGACCATAATTTTTTTATATTATTGCCCCGATTTCAAAAGGGGAAGTGATTGATTTTAATTCTAAATGTGTAACACCCCCTCCCAAGTCTACCCAAAGTAACCATGCCAACTAGGGTAAACATGACGAGAGATTCTACTACAATAATATTCGCTCTCATATGTCACATTAAGGAAGTGGAATTGATGAAACATCACACACAGTCATCCGACATCATCAACATACCCCTCAAGAGACAAGTTAGCCATTCAGACAGCTTGTCCCTGGGTCCCACTATTATTATGCAGCTTTCAGGCCATAGTCCCTCTCGTGTTATGGGCAAGGGAGAGACCAGAAACCTAAATTCGCTCTCACAGGCCTGCCTACCAGTGACTATGGTCTTGAATTTCCAGTTCTATGCCAGCAACCCCGAGATTTAAGCCACTTTTCTAGCCCAGAATCTTGGCCTTTGCCCAGAACTTGTTGTAACTTTTAGAAATCATTAAGAACGTGATAAGCATGTTGATGAATCAAAATCATCCTCAAGACTAGGCCTGAGCATCCCCAACCGGGACTGACATGTTGTTAAACACTTGGCATCAATGCAACCTATAGGTCTAGGAGACAAGACAGAGCATAAATGACTGAAACAACTTATGAAACATAACTATAAATATCACCTCCTTCTCCATTGAACTACTACATCATCAATTAGGTATTACATCCATCCATTTAATAGTTACAAGTAAACACATGAAATAACCATGACATGAACTAGTCATTCAACCATGCTTATAACCATCATAAAACCATATAATTATCATAGATATGACAACCATTAAATCCACATATAAATCAATGTAGAAGTGAGAGAACTTAGATTTTATTAATTATAGGCAAATCTAACCAGGTTTGGGACTTCCACGTACCACCCGACCATAGACATGGCTGAACCAAATATTTCTTTCAACCATTCACCCTCATGCCATATTCCAAGAATGAATGTGGGATCTCATAGAACAACCAATCCAAGAACAATCAAGGGAATCCAGAGGTTAAACTACTTCCACCCTCATCCAACTGTGATCACACCAAAATCGGTGCTCTGATCACAACCGAATAGAACTTGGAATGTCATCCATAATCCATCACTATCATTAAGGGATTTTTTGTCTCCTTGTCTCTCAGGCTTTACCGCAATCCAAATTGGATCAATAGGCCCTAAACTGAGAGTACTCACTCAGGATTTACCGTAAATCCCACCAAATTTGGTCAAGAGATTCTTAGGCCTTTGGGAATGAACCTTGAGACCACCTTCACCCCAGATTCTGAAATCCATCCGACAATTCCAAAGTTCCAAAACCGAAATAAACATCCCAACATACCATGGCATCTGGAAAAAGGCTAGGCTAGGCTGAAAACCATTGTCATAATCAGGCAATACCATGCCACTGACAACATGATAACAATACACCAACATGCAAAGCCATGCATGTCCAAACCAGCTAGGAAATCACACATGCAAAAGGTTACTTGCAAGTATTCCTGTTGAAGTTGCTTGATCCTACTTTCCTTTCCTTGTTCTTTGCTTGATTTTACTTTCCTTTCGTTGCCTTCTTGTTGATGGTGCTAGACCCGCCAACATGTCAAGGGGATCTCTCCAGTAAGAAGTCCCAATTAGACATCAGACCATTTGGTGTAGGAGTCCCAGCAGTGGGTCGTAAGGTAATGCCTTGACCGTGATGTCGCACACAGGCAAGTAAGATAACTTCGTCAGTAGCAAGGGTGTGATTGATGAAGTGAGTCAAGGAATGAGTGTGAGAGGTTCCAAAACTTCAAAGGGAGAGGAAGGTGAAGGTGAGTTCCAGGTTGAAAGGAATCAGTCCCAACTTGGCTAGGAACACACAACACAAAGGACATGCACAGCTTCTGGCAGAGAAGTCGACACGGATGCGCAATCACAACATAAAAAGTAAGATAACACAAACAACACTCAAGGATCAGTTCAAGATAAGTGTGATGGTTGATATAACAAGGTTTATATAAAGGTCTGTCTGATGTCCGGCAGAGCAGTCGACACAAACAGTGACAGCATTAACAACATATGCAACACATTAAAAACAAGATTCATATAATTGCATGTGAATCAGTTCATGCACAAGTACGTAAGTTAAACAACATATATCATTAAGGCAACCAAAGCAATCCAACTACAATAACAACATATGCATGAAAATGTGTTGGCTTTTATTATATAAAGAAGTGTAAGTCACAATCATACAATACACCATGTAAACCTACTAGCCCCATCAATGGAACGTTACAGCCACATCCGCCTGCTCCTCCAAAGAGATGTACTAGCTCCGTGCAGTGGAGAAGCCAAGGCGCGTTACAATATTGTCCAAGCCTTCTTCAAGATAGTCTTAGTAGAATCTTGGCTGACCAAAAGCCTATATAATGAGTTATGAGGGACTATTTATAGCAAAAGGTGGGGTGACCCTTGACATTCCCCTTTGTGATAGTTCAACTACCCTCATGAATCTTCACCCACTCTATGGCTGTTACATACAACTGTTGACACTCGACTTACACTTGACATGACTCAACATTACAATGCACATGTACTCATGTGAGGCAACATGGCTTGAGAAAGCCTTGCAGGACACCACTGACACTCGATCCGTTGTGGTGAGACAAACTTGTTGACATGCTTGTGGGTGAAGCTGGTGAGTTGATGCCAAGTTTGGTCATCTGTGATGGTGTGCATGCACCTCATGGTGACATCTTGCTGAAGCGAACCCTTGTCTTCGTTGCAACCATTGCATTGGTTCGGCCCCTTCATCCAAATCATCTGCTAACATGTGCATGGTCTTCTTGGGTACGGTTGAACTGGCAACACACTGATGCATAGTGTCCATGTTGATATTCAAGTGTGTGTTGGTGTTCATGCACAACAACTTGCTAAAGTGCATGTTCAGCCCCAGTTGGACTTGCTTCTTGTGTTCTCCTTGGGGAGTGTGCTGAATGGGTTAGATTACATGCGTACGCTCAACGACATGCATGCTGCTGGATCCTTTGCATGCAATCAACAACACTTCTCACCATGTTTTCTCTGTGTCAGCTACTAGGGTGGATCCTTGACTTGTACTAGCACAGTTTCATCCATGAGTGCATGTTGTGCCCATTGTTGTTCTTGTTCCCGTTGCAACTCATTGGACTATCTGTGCAGCTTCATGTTCTTCTTGAGTTGTTGCTTCAGCACATGCAACTCCTTCTTTGTTCCATCTTCTTCCTTCGCGCGATCTTCATGTCACCCCGTCACTTCATAGCCTACGTCTCCAAAGTTTCTTTCATTATCAGTGGATCTCCTTGATCTTGAAACTTTGCTCCACCTCTATGTTGTTAACAACCTTCCTCTTGCATTCGCTACGTTCACTTCATTTTCTGCATTCACTGCGTTCAATATGCTACATTTAGTTGTTGTTCATGATGTTTCTTGCTTTGATGTTGTTGCTTGATGTCCTTGTCCACGAACAACTTGATGTCTTCGTGAGTAGGTAAGCCCATGGACACTTGATCGATTGCATCCCCAAGCGTGCTCTGAACGGTTTCTTCATCTCTGCTCTCTTGGAAAACATTGTAACTATATTTTTGAATGGAAGATGAACACCTGTGACACCTAGAGACATGGAAACACTCATGGCAAGCAATCTATCAGTCGAAATCTATCAGTCGAAAACCAAAATGAACATGCGAACTGACTTGCAACATACCTGGGTGAATGATCATGAAGGTTGCGCAATTTTGGCCGGGAGGTCGGGAGATCAACTGCCAAGACTGCACAAGGCACAGTCTGGGTTGTTGAGAGACTCACTAACTGCTGGAACTGCGCAATGCACAGTCCAGTTGGGCAGTTGGCTACTAGGATTGTGTAATGAGAAATCATACCTAGGAAGGACTACTAGCCCAGGGGCAAATTTGCGCAAATTTTTGGGCCAAGCAGCCACTAACCTCCAAAAATGCGCAATTCAGTCTAGGAGGCCAGTGCTAGGCCAAAATGTGAAAATCTAGAGAGGAAGGTGATCCTTCCTTCTCTAGATTGCACAATGCAGCCTTGATGAAGGTAGATACCAAGCCAAGGTTGGCTCAATTCGCCAACGGGCAACTGAAAGAAAGTAAGTCGATGAAATGCATGACAACATTAAGTGTTGGCATTATGATACATATGTTGTACTTGATTGCAACCCCCTCATCTCAGATAATAAATTATAGTGTAGAGAAAAGTTCACGCACTTTCATGCAAGGAAAAGCACGTATATGTTGGAGAACTTACCTTTGGTCCATTGTAGTTAGTCCTTGGTATTTGAACCTATGAGGAAAAGCGCGTATATGTTGGAGAACTTACCTTTGGTCCATGGTAGTTAGTCCTTGGTATTTGAACCTATGAGGAAAAGCGCGTATATGTTGGAGAACTTACCTTTGGTCCATGGTAGTTAGTCCTTGGTATTTGAACCTATGAGGAAAAGCGCGTATATGTTGGAGAACTTACCTTTGGTCCATGGTAGTTAGTCCTTGGTATTTGAACCTATGGTTTTGGACCATGGTACTTCGTCAAAAGTGTTGATCTCACGTACTTTCATGGTTGGTTCATGGTATTAGTCCAACAGTTTTTGGATCCTATGGTTTTGACCCGTGGTATTGTGAAAGGCCTAAGCCTATATAAAGCAAAGGAGATCACTTGGCTAATTCATTCTTGCAAATCGAATATCTTAAGATCTGAAATATTGGGTTATTGCTTTAAAAGTTTGATCTATGAAAGGGAAGTTGAAAGCGAATCTGTGAAGGGTGATCTCTCGAGCGCTGCAGCTGCGGAAGTGCGGAGACGCCACAGAAGGCGCAGTGCGGAGGTGCCACAGAAGGCGCAGTACAGAGACGCCACAGAGGCACCACAGAAGGCGCAATGCAGAGATGCCACAGAGGCGCAGTGCGGAGGCGCCACAGAAGGCGCAGTGCGGAGACGCCACAGAAGGCACAGTGCGGAGGCGCCACAGAAGGCGCAGTGCGGAGACGCCACAGAGGCGCAGTGCGGAGCGCCACAGAAAGCGCAGTGCGGAGGCGCCACAGAAGGTGCAGTGCGGAGACGCCACAGAGGCGCCACAGAAGGCGCAGTGCGGAGACGCCACAGAGGCGCCACAGAAGGCACAGTGCGGAGACGCCACAGAGGCGCCACAGAAGGCGCAGTGCGGAGGCGCCACAGAAGGCGCAGTGCGGAGACGCCACAGAGGCGCCACAGAAGGCGCAGTGCGGAGGCGCCACAGAAGGTGCAGTGTGGAGACGCCACAGAGGCGCAGTGCGGAGGCGTAGTGCGGAGGCGCCACAGAAGGCGCAATGCAAAGGCGCAGCAGAAGACGCAGTGCGGAGGCGCCACAGAAGGCGCAGGTGCGGTGGTCGCGGCGCCACAGAAGGCGCAGTTTGAAAATTTATGAAAAGTGGTCCTTGAAAGAAAAGAAGTAGGGGGTTGTAGCTCCCTTCCAGAAGAGACTGGAAAACGAGAGAGAGTTGTAGCTCTCTGCAGGTTGCAGCCTGCGTACTGGTAAAGGACTGCACCAGTACAAAACCATTGTAAAAGGAGTTTCTAATTTCAAAGAAGATAGAGACATATTGCAGCATGTGGTTTTCACCCACATTGGGTTTCCACCTTACATCTTGTGTTCTTTGGTGTGACTATCTGTTTTCTTTGTTCATGCTCATTATTTTATGGTATTGACATGCAAAAATAATTCAAAGAATAAATAAGGAAGATTTATTAAAAGAACTTGATAATACTGATTCACCCCCCCTCTCAGTATTATTTCCAACAATTGGTATCGGAGCAGGGCCTTCGGAGAAGCTTGATCGCTTGAAGGAAGATCATTCATCATGAGCAACTACAAGAGGGAAGCATCAATCAGGCCACCAATTTTTGATGGGACAAACTTCAATTATTGGAAGGTAAGAGTTACTGCCTATCTTCAATCTCTTGGTACAGAAGTTTGGGATATCATAGATACAGGCTACCCTTTTCCTTCAGCTACTCCTACAGATGCTGCCGAAAAGAAGAAATATGAAACAAATGCTAAAGCAGTCAATACTTTACTGGGATGCTTATCGCAAACAGAATTCGTAAAGGTTATGCAATATAAATCCGCAAAAGAAATATGGGACAAGATTGTCTTGAGCTACGAAGGAGATGAACAGGTAAAACGTGCTAAACTTCAAACTCTCAGGATTCAGTATGAGAATCTCAGGATGTATAATGATGAAAGTGTGGCTAACTATTTTCTTCGGGTAGATGAGATTGTTAATTGCATGAAAAACTTGGGTGAAGAAATAAAAGAGGCTATTGTGGTTGAAAAAGTTCTAAGATCATTGTCCCCCAAATTTGAATCTAAAGTGTCTGCAATAGAAGAAAAGGAAAATCTACGAATTCTTACCATGTCTCAGCTACACGGAATTCTAACTGCTTATGAAATGAGAAAGGGAGGTCCATCAGACAGAAGAGAAGCTGCTTTCAAGGCTTCAGGCAAAGGAGATTATTATGAAACAAGTCACGTGCCAGAAGAAGAAGAAGAAGAATCAAATTTTGTCAGAAATCTTCAAAGGGGTTCTGGAAGGTTCAGAGGTAAGTTACCTTTTAAATGCTTTGCTTGTGGAAGAGTAGGTCATTATGCTGCAAAATGCCCTTATAAGGATAAAGGAAAGGAACCTGCTAGATGGAACAAGAAACAAAGTGCAAATAAGAAAAGCTACTACACTCATGAAGACAGTGATGGTCTATCAAATAGTGATGAAGATGAACGAGGTAATGACTATAAACTGTTAATGGCATTTGAAGATGATGATTATATGGATGCTATAGATGTGGATAACCTTTATGAAGAAATTACTAAACTCAAGAGATGTATAGAAGAAAAGAATATGATCATTGATACTCTACAATTTCAAATTGATGAAAAGGAAAAACGTCTTGAAAAATTAGAAGGTGAAATTGTTGGTCTTAGAAAAGAGATTGAGAAAACAAAAGCTATTAATCTTAAGTTTGTCAAAGGATCTGAAACTTTGGATGAGATTATCAATGTACAGCGTTCTCCACTAAATAAGACAGGTCTGGGCTATAATGGAGAAACTTCTCAAGCATCCACCTCAAAAAGTTATCTTGATGCAGCAAGAAGGAATGAACAAAAGCACAATGGAGACCATCAGGTAAAGCAGGGACGAATTGCAAACAGAGACTATCAAGGGCAATCCGCCTTAAGGGTAAACAAAAGCTACAACCAGCCACAGGTAAAATCTTCTCAATTTGGTTCAAGAATGGATGACAATAGAAATTACAATCATTTGGCTGGTAGATTTGATAACCGCAGAAGTTACTTCAATGGACAATGTTTCTCTTGCCATAACTTTGGTCACAAAGCAGCTCAATGTGTTGCATATAGAACAATCATGACTAGAGAAGCTCAAAAACAAAGAAGTATCACCGGGATTACAAAAAGGACCTATAACAACTTTTCGGCTCTTGAAAATGAAGTTGAATGTTCTATTTGCAATAACTTTGGTCATAAAGATTCTGAATGCAGGAGCAAGTTTCAACAGACAAAGGAACAAGCCTCAAGCACCAAAACATGGAGAATCAAGGAACCACAAACAGAAAGATGTGGGATAGCATTTTATGCAGAAGGACAAGAAAATCTATGGTACATTGACAGTGGATGTTCGAAGCATATGACAGGTGATAAAGACAAACTTGAGTCATATTCTGCTCTAGAAAAAGGAAAGAAAGTTTCTTTTGGAAATGATGCTCCTGCAACTATAAAAGGGAAAGGCATTGCTCAGTTGAAAGAAAAGGTCAAGGCTGGAAATGTTTTGTATGTCGATGGATTGAAGCATAATCTTCTAAGTGTCAGCCAGATGTGTGATCAAAGAACCGAGGTGATATTCAGATCAAATGGATGTCTTGTTCGTGATCTTGATACAGGTAAAACAGTGATCAAAGGTAAAAGAATTCCAAATAATATATACATATTTGAAGAAGGACAACAACAATGTTATCTGAGCAAGGATGATGAGCACTGGTTATGGCATCAGAGGTTGGGGCATCTAAGCTTTTCACAAATAAGGAAAGCATGCAAATATCAGGCAGTTCGCGATCTTCCAGATATCAAAATTCCAGACAATACCATATGCAAATCATGTCAGTTTGGAAAGCAAACCAGAACTAACTTTCCAGAGAAGGAAGGATAAGCTAGCATGCCTCTTGAGCTAGTACATACAGATACATGTGGTCCATTCAGAAAAAGAACACCTCGAGGAGAAGAATAGTTGATATTATTCATTGACGATTTCTCCAGGTTTGTCTGGTTAGGACTTATGAAGCACAAAGATTAAGCATTCGAAAAATTCAAATCCTTCAAAGCCTTGGTTGAAAATGAATCAGGACACAAAATTAAGTGCCTCAGATCCGACAGAGGTGGGGAGTTTACCTCAAATGAATTTTTAGATTTCTGTGAAGAACATGGGATAAGAAGAGAATTCTCTACAGCTAGAACTCCTCAGCAAAATGGAGTTGTGGAAAGAATGAACAGAACAGTCCAAAAAATGGCTCGTGCTATGCTTGATGAGTCAGGAACTCCCGCAACCTTCTGGGGTGAAGCTGCACATGCTGCAGTTGTTATTCTCAACAAAACAAATGTCCGGGTGAACGACACTCAAACCCCTCATGAGCTCTGGTGTGGTGAGACTCCTTTGGTAAAGCATTTCAAAATCTTTGGGAGCAAATGTTATATTAAGAATACTGATGAGCAACTTGGCAAACTTGAACCTAGAGCAGATGAAGGCATTCTTCTTGGTTATTCTCCACATAGCAAAGCATACAAGTGCTACAATAAAAGACTTGGCAGAATTGTTGACAGCATTGATGTAGTGGTTGATGAGAAGGGATACATTCCTAAGCAAGTACATCATGAAGACATCGAAGAAGATGAAGGCTACCCTCAAGGACAGAATGATGAAGAAGAAGAACCTCAAGAAGAACCAGAGGAGCAGATAAGGATAGAAGAGAAGACTCCATCCAGATATGTTCAGAAGAATCATCCAGAATCTCAGATTTTGGGACAGAAAGAAGCAGGTGTACAAACAAGAAGAACAATTGCAGAAGCTTCAAGCTATTTGGCATTACTCTCTTCCACTGAACCACAAAATGTGAAAGAGGCATGCAAAGATGAATGTTGGGTCAAAGCAATGGATGAAGAACTTGAGCAGATCGAAAAGAACAACACTTGGGAGCTGGTTCCTAGACCAAAGGATAAGAATGTTATAGGAACAAAATGGGTCTTCAAAAATAAATTGAATGAAAATGGAGAAGTAATTAGAAACAAGGCCAGACTTGTTTGTAAAGGGTATGCGCAGCAAGAAGGAATAGATTTTGAAGAAACTTTTGCTCCTGTTGCAAGACTTGAGGCCATCCGAATGTTCCTTGCTCTCTCAAGCTTTCAAAACTTCAAAGTATTTCAAATGGACGTGAAATCAGCCTTTCTGAATGGAGACTTGGAAGAAGAAGTATACATTGAGCAGCCAGATGGTTTCATTCTTGGAAATGATCCAAATCTTGTATGCAGATTGAAAAAGGCTCTCTATGGCCTCAAACAAGCTCCAAGGGCTTGGTACTATCGTTTGGACAAATATCTTCATCAACAAGGTTTTTCAAAAGGATCAGCAGACAGCAATCTTTATATAAAAGTTGAAAATGACAAATTGTTGATACTTGTTGTGTATGTAGATGACATTATCTTTGGCAGCAATGAAGAAGCTATGAGTCAAAGCTTTGCCTTGGTGATGCAGAAAGAATTCGAAATGTCCTTGTTGGGAGAACTGACATATTTTCTTGGTTTGCAAATCCAACAAAATGAAGGAGGGATCTTCTTGTCTCAAACCAAGTATCTCAAGCAGATTTTGAAGAAATATGGTATGGAAGAAGCAAAACCAGTATGTACACCCATGGTCACAGGATGTAACCTCAGTGCAAATGATGAATCAGCAGCAGTGCATCAACCAACTTACAGATCTATGATTGGAAGTCTACTTTATTTGACAGGTACTCGACCAGACATCATGCATGCAGTGGGAATAGTTGGAATATTTCAGGCAAATCCAAAGGAAACTCATCTTCAGGCAGTAAAGAGAATCTTCAAATATCTTCAAGGGACTCAAAACTATGGCTTATGGTATCCTAGAGATACAGATCTCACACTTCATGCTTATACAGATGCAGATTGGGCCGAAAGCGTGGATGACAGGAAAAGCACAAGTGGTGGTGCATTCTTTATGGGTTCCAGATTAGTATCTTGGTTCAGCAAGAAACAGAGTTCGATTGCCTTGTCTACAACTGAAGCAGAATATGTTGCTGCTGCATCTTGTTGCACTCAACTCCTTTGGATGATGCAGACCTTGCAGGATTTTCAAATCACTTGTACACCACCCATCTCCATCTTATGTGATAATACAAGTGCAATCAGCATTTCAAAGAACCCAGTCATGCATTCAAAAACCAAGCACATACCAATTAAGTATCACTTTCTCCGGGAACAAGTGCTTGAACAAAAGGTCAAGTTGGAGTATGTTCCTTCTAAGGAACAGGTTGCTGATATACTCACCAAACCATTGCCTAGGGAGACCTTTGAATACCTCAGGCAAAAGCTGGGGGTTGTTGATGCATCATCTTGTTATTGAATCTCTTCTGATTGTTGGTTGTACGCAAGGTTCATCTGAAGTATATGCGTACATGTGCTGGGTTGCGGATTGGTCAAAGATCGAATGGCACAGGTTCAGGGGGAGCATATCATGCATTGTTGGCATTATGGAGGAAGTACAGAATGAGATCATGGATGCTGGTCTGAATATTGCTGCAATACGTCTCTATCTCTTTCATGGTCATGGATTATGGTTCTTCTTTGCAGATCTGGTTTATAGTCAGGGGGAGCATAACCCTTTGCCCTTGATGTCAAAGGGGGAGAGTGATTGGTTGTTGTTGCCATCAAGTCCAAAGGGGGAGATTGTTGGCATTATGATACATATGTTGTACTTGATGGAAACCCACTCATCTCAGATAATAAATTATAGTGTAGAGAAAAGTTCACGCACTTATATGCAGAGAAAAGTTTATTTCATGTAGAGAAAAGTTCACGCACTTTCATGCAAGGAAAAGCGCGTATATGTTGGAGAACTTACCTTTGGTCCATGGTAGTTAGTCCTTGGTATTTGAACCTATGAGGAAAAGCGCGTATATGTTGGAGAACTTACCTTTGGTCCATGGTAGTTAGTCCTTGGTATTTGAACCTATGAGGAAAAGCGCGTATATGTTGGAGAACTTACCTTTGGTCCATGGTAGTTAGTCCTTGGTATTTGAACCTATGGTTTTGGACCATGGTACTTCGTCAAAAGTGTTGATCTCACGTACTTTCATGGTTGGTTCATGGTATTAGTCCAACAGTTTTTTGATCCTATGGTTTTGACCCGTGGTATTGTGAAAGGCCTAAGCCTATATAAAGCAAAGGAGATCACTTGGCTAATTCATTCTTGCAAATCGAATATCTTAAGATCTGAAATATTGGGTTACTATTTTAAAAGTTTGATCTATGAAAGGGAAGTTGAAAGCGAATCTGTGAAGGGTGATCTCTCGAGCGCTGCAGCTGCGGAAGTGCGGAGGCGCCACAGAAGGCGCAGTGCGGAGGCGCCACAGAAGGCGCAGTACGGAGACGCCACAGAGGCGCCACAGAAGGCGCAGTGTGGAGACGCCACATAGGCGTAGTGCGGAGGCGCCACAGAAGGCGCAGTGCGGAGACGCCACAGAAGGCGCAGTGCGGAGGCGCCACAGAAGGCGCAGTACGGAGATGCCACAGAGGCGCCATAGAAGGCATAGTGCGGAGACGCCACAGAGGCGCAGTGCGGAGGCGCCACAGAAGGCGCAGTGCGGAGACGCCACAGAGGCGCAGTGCGGAGGCGCCACAGAAGGCGCAGTGCGGAGACGCCACAGAGGCGCCACAGAAGGCGCAGTGTGGAGACGCCACAGAGGCGCCACAGAAGGCGCAGTGCGAGGCGCCACAGAAGGTGCAGTGCGGAGGCGCCACAGAGGCGCCACAGAAGGCGCAGTTTGGAGGCGCCACAGAAGGCGCAGTGCGGAGGCGCCACAGAAGGCGCAATGTAGAGGCGCAGTAGAAGACGCAGTGCGGAGGCGCCACAGAAGGCGCAAGTGCGGTGGTCGCGGCGCCACAGAAGGCGCAGTTTGAAAATTTATGAAAAGTGGTCCTTGAAAGAAAAGAAGTAGGGGGTTGTAGCTCCCTTCCAGAAGAGACTGGAAAACGAGAGAGAGTTGTAGCTCTCTGCAGGTTGCAGCCTGCGTACTGGTAAAGGATTGCACCAGTACAAAACCATTGTAAAAGGAGTTTCTAATTTGAAAGAAGATAGAGACATATTGCAGCAGGTGGTTTTCACCCACATTGGGTTTCCACCTTACATCTTGTGTTCTTTGGTGTGACTATCTGTTTTCTTTGTTCATGCTCATTATTTTATGGTACTGACATGCAAAAATAATTCAAAGAATAAATAAGGAAGATTTATTAAAAGAACTTGATAATACTGATTCACCCCCCCTCTCAGTATTATTTCCAACATTAAGTGATAGCACAAGTGATAAACAGTGCTTGAAAAACATGAATGGAGGATTGAGAAAACAGATCAACATGGATGTGGGTGAGGCCGTTTTCTGGTTGGGCGAACGTTCGTGCAAAATAGTTTCATATATGTGATAGTAATGAGATAGAAACAAAAATTGAAATAGAGCTAGGACAAGTTAGTATACATGTAAATGGTAGCAAGTGTTCAAAGAAATCAAGCAAACAACACTCACACAAGCGACTACAAAAAAAGCGACAGAAATGCAGCACAAGGCATGGGAAGCGAGCTTACCCCAAAATAGTTGAGCTGAATGTGCCGACTACTCCTAGATGTGATGTGGGATGTCAGAGCTACAAGGTTGATGTGAGGAATGAGCTCTGCAGTGTCCAGTTGATGAGTTTTGATAACATCGAGGTTGTGACACGCATGCCACAAATCTAGGGGAAGCGACACTTGGAGGGAGGTTTCTGAATTGTTCCTTGCATGTAACCTCCAACTGCTAAACATAGATCCCTAAAACAAGGGATGCCTTTGCATGCTACCTTGGGAGAGACAACCCATGCATGCAAGTCTATTTTGCTCAGTCCCGGAGGGAACCGGTCAACTCAACTGCACATGCAAGAGACTGCTTGACTACTGGAGAAAAATGTGCATTCCTGACTGTAAGTTGGGCTGACTGCCCAAGGGGATTGTGCAATTTCTAGGCCCAGCAGTTGACTGTTGCCTAGATTTGCGCAAATCCTAGGCTAAACTACCTGTTGATGGGAAAAATTGCGCAAATCTTGTTGGGAGGGTTGGCTGGCAGGATTGCGCAATCCTGGAGCCCAGCAGGCTGTTAGAGGGAATTATGCAATTCTTGGAGAGAAAGGTTGGTTTCCCTCCAGAAATGCACAAATTTCACTGGGAAGTTGCTCAGCTTGCAACTGGACCAAGTTCGGATGAGCAACCTATGAAGGAAAAAGATCAAACTGTGATCGACAGGTTGCCTTTGAGCAAAAAAGACACTGAATCTTGAGGAATTGACAAAGCAAGGCAAGTTGCTGTGAAGGTTGGTAGGGAGGCTCCAAAATAGGCTAAGGCAAAATTTTGGTGGTTGTAGCTGCTACAACACTTGGTGACACACTAGTAGAACTCCATCTCTCTAAATGGACCTTGTTTGTGAAAAGCAAGTCTAATATTTCCGGAAGTATTGTTCAGATCTCATCTCGTCTTGGCTTAACACTAGCTTGATTGTAAGATGTAGCATCTGCCAGACTCTTGGTCGATTGACACACATTCCAAGCCAAGGAAACACAGTTGTTTCAATTGGGGTTGAGGGGTATATAAGTGCACAAGTAGTATAGTCATTAGAGTCTAAGTTTCATCTTTGGTGTTGCTCCACTACCAGTAGGCCTGGACAGTACCCTGGTGGAGTCACATAGGAACACAAGCATGGCTTCGCTGCCAGCAAGCTTGGTCAGTACCCCGGTGAAGTTACTTGCATCACCTCCCTGCACAAGAAGCCTTCCTCTTTTTTCGCCTTATTCATTTTTCATTTTTCATTTTTTTTTTGACTTTCCATTTTTTTCATTTTTCATTTTCACTGTGCATAGAACTTATTCATTTCAAAGGCGGAAGAGGGATCCCAGCTTATTAAGGGCAGGGAGGTTGTTCCAGCAGAGAAGTAGTTTATTGTATCTCTGACGTGCCTGTTAAGGTTTTCCCCCTCACCTTACTCTACTTGACTGAGCTGACAAGGGTTAACCCAAAATAAAATCAACTAGAGAAGGTGACACTAGTTAGCTTGTAAGCGTTGTGTTTACACCAAGGTTCACTTCGAAGAGTACATATCTTCCTTCGACGTATCATGGAATAAGAGTAACAAGTTCATCATACAGAGGCAAGATGACAGATAACCAAGTAGCGATAGTTGTACAAGCCCTCTTGTACTTTACCTAACTCGTTTCATGATTCACACATGGTTTCATGCAAACTAACCTACAAACAAAACAAGCAAACGAACTAGCAATCAACAAAGAAAATCAAGAGCAAAAGAAAAAATGAAAGAAAAGCAAGTAAACAAGAAAAAAGCAAACAAACAAGAAAACAAAGCATGTAAGCAAACAACTGAAAGCAAACACTAATCTTACTCCTACACTAACGGTGCATGGGTCTGATCATGTGAAGTGATACTTCCAATGCAGTCACCGGCGCATTGTTAGACCCATGTTGGTGAAGGCTTGGTCTGCGAGTAACCCAGTTGTGCAGACCTGCAAACAAGAAAGATATAACATTGAAGACAGACACACTTCATGTTTCAAAGTGCCCACGGGACATAAGTGAGTGCATGTGCATGATGGACAGTCTGTGGACTTATCATGGTGTTGTGTGACACTATGTGAAACTTTGAAGCAAAAGCACACTCTTAACTGAGACATGCAAGCAAACGAAAGAAACAAAGATAACTTGCGTCGCGCACGAGTGCTTGCAATGTAAGATTCCTCCAATGCATGGGCAGTGGGATTATGCAGTTCAAGTGGAGGAAGTGTGATCTGTGTGTTAGATTGATCTTCAATGCATACAGATGAGTGATAAGGAGCCTTGGGTGATTGAACAGTTTCATGATCGGAAGTGAGATTGACCCCAAGAGAGTGAGGGCCTGACATAACCATCCGCTTGGGCTGAAGTGCCTCGAAAGTATTGGGTGTCTCAACTTCATCATCAGGTAGATCATCATAAACTGGTGGCTTTGAAAGATCAACTGCGATAGATTCATGATGGTGACAAAAAATGGAAGAAAATGGATCACAACCGCCACGATCATAAAACTAAATGAATTCTTTGGCATTCTCATGATTAGATGAATCAAACAAAGGGGTAGATGAAAAGAAAACAAACTCATCTTCTGTGTTTCCAGAAAATACAGATGAAGGATCAAGTGGATCTTCAATTAATAACTTATCCTCTCCATTGTCGAATGATGGACTAACATCCGGTGAGTCCTGTGAGTGATCAATAATGGGTGCATCCATGGATGAAGACACACATGAAAAATCATGGATGGCAGGTTCACCAAAGAAGCTAGGAAAGAACGGAGGGGACTCAAACATAAGAGAGTCATCCTTCGCCAAGTGTTGATGTTCAAGCTCCCACTCATACTCTTCATGAATGACAGCTCATGTTGGTTGTGCAACATCGACTCCGTCAGTGGGTTGTTCCTCATTCACAATAAGTGAAGAGTTCGGAATGGATGAACACAAGACAACATCATCCAGAGGAACACCTGAGTGTGAAGACGAAGGTCAAAGAAAAGAATGCACATGGGAACTCGAAGGACTCATAAAAAAATATGCACGAAAATTGAGTGAAGTGATGTTGGGAGGGTGTGAAGGATGAACAAATGTACAAACATTATCCTCAACATCACTAGGCGATGGTGGAATTGTTGGATGATAGGGAGGCGGAAAATCCATTGAGACAGTGCCTGCTCCCACATGGCATTGCGCAGTTCCATCAACGAAGAAGGTTGAGCGAGGCTTAACACCAAGATTCCTCTTGGGATGGGCAAATTTCTTAAGACAATACTCGAACCGGTCCCAGAGATAGGCGAATTTCATCTAGCTCCTTGGAGCTTGAATCTGCAAGTCACGGAGGCACTGCCAAAAATCAATAAAGGATTCATGCGGAGCCCTTCGTTGCTGTAACAATTTCCGGTCAAGATAGTATGGATCAAAATGATGGAATGTGTCTTCAATAAGATCACAGAAGTGCTTACATGAGTGCATGGTGTCAGATGGTAGGCTGAGCACCCAATGAAATGGGGATTTGTGAAGTGTGAATGAAAGCAGCAAAACAACTTGTTCGTTAATAAACTCATCTTCCTCATAAATCATGGAAAGGAAGTTATGTAAGTGCTCAGGCCAGGCCACTTCGCCTTCACCATCATACGTGTGAGTGGACAAGAGATTGAAAATCTTCCCCAATATGGAGACATCTTCACGATTCAAAAAACACCTCCGGGGAAGAAGAATGCAAGACTCAATGAAAGATATGCAAAGGTTCAAAACTGGATGAGAGGACACTGCTTGTCATCAGGCCCTCCTTCTAGCACCAAAAATTTTGACGGTGTTGGACCCGCCAACATGTCAAGGGGATCTCCTGGGTAAGAAGTCCTAATTAGACCTCAAACCGTTTGGTGTAGGGGTCCCAGTAGTGGGTCGTAAGGTAATTCCTTGATCACGATGTCGCAAAAAGGCAAGTAAGACAACTCTGTCAGTAGTAAGGGTGTGATTGATGCAGTGAGTCAAGTAATGAGTATGAGAGGTTCAAACACTTCAAAGGGAGAGGAAGGTGAAGGTGAGTTCCAGGTTGAAAGGGATCAGTCCCAACTCAGCTAGGAACACACAATACAAAGGACATGCACAGCTTCTGGTAGAGCATTCTACATAGATGCGACAGTCACAACATACAAGGTAAGATAACACAAACAACACTCACAGATTAGTCCAAGACAAGTGTGACAGTTGATATAACAAGGTTCAGAGAAAGGTATGTCTAATGTCTGTCAAAGCAGTCGACACGGACGATGACAACAATAAAAACATATGCAACACATTAAAAACAACATTCATATAATTGCATGTGAATCATTTCATACACAAATACGTAATTTAACCAACATATATCATTAAGGCAACTGGAGCAGTCCAACTACAATAACAACATATGCATGAAAATGTGATGGCTTTTATTATATAAAGAAGTGTAAGTCACAATCATACAATACACCATGTAAACCTACAAGCCCCATCAGTGGAACGTTATAGCCACATCTACCTGCTACTCCAAATATATGTACTAGCTCCATGTAGTGGAGAAGCCAAAGCGCGTTACAATACTATCCAAGCCTTCTTCAAGATAGTCTTAGTAGAAGCTTGGCTGACCAAAATCATATACAATGAGTTATGAGGGACTATTTATAGCAAAGGGTGGGGTGACCGTTGACATTCCCCTTTGCGACAATTCAACTACCCTCATGACTCTTCACCTACTCTATGAATGTTACATCCAACAGTTGACACTCGACTTACACTTGACATGACTCAACATTACAATGCACATGTACTCATGTGAGACAACATGGCTTGAGCAAGCCTTGCAGGACATCACTAACACTCGGTCCATTGTGGTGAGACCATCTTTGACATGCTTGTGATGGTGAAGCTGGTGAGATGATGCCAAGTTTGGTCATCCATGATGGTGTGCATGCACCTCATGGTGACATCTTGCTGAAGCGAACTCTTGTCTTCGTTGCAACGGGTGCATTGGTTTGGCCCCTTCATCCAACTCGTCTACTAAAATGTGCATGGTCTTCTTGGCTACGGTTGAACTGGCAACACACGATGCATAGTGTCCATGTTGATCTTCAAGTGTGCGTTGGTGGTCATGCGCATCAACTTGCCAAAGTGCATGTTTAGCGCCAGATGGACTTGCTTCTTGTCTTCACCTTGGTGAGTGTGTGGAATGGGTTGGATTGCATGGGTATGCTCAACAACATGCATGTTGTTGGATCCTTTGCATGTGATCAATCACACTTCTCACCATGTTTTCTCTGTGTCAGCTGCTAGGGTGGATCCTTAACTTGTACTAGTGTAGTTTCATCCGTGAGTGCATGTTGCGCCCACTGTTGTTCTTGTTCCTGTTGTAACTCATTGGATTGTTTGTGTAGCTTCATGTTCTTCCTGAGTTGATGCTTCAGCACATGAAACTCCTTCTTTGTTGGATCTTCATTGGATTGTTTGTGCAACTTCATGTTCTTCCTGAGTTGATGCTTCAGCACATGAAACTCCTTCTTTGTTCCATCGCCTGCCTTCGCACGATCTTCATGTCGCGTCGTCACTTCATAGCCTGAGTCTCCAAAGTTGCTTTCATTATCAATGCATCTACTTGATCTTGCAACTTTTCTCTGCCTCTATGTTGTTAACAACCTTCCTCTTGCATTCGTTGTGTTCGCTTCATTTACTGCGTTCATTGCGTTCGGTATGCTGCCTTCAGCTGTTTTTCATGATGTTGCTGCTTGATGTCCTTGTCCATGAACAACTTGATGTCTTCATGAGTAGGTAAGCCCATGGACACTTGATTAACTACATCCCCAAGCGTGCTCTAAATAGTGTCTTCATCTCTGCTCTCTTGGAAATCATTGTACCTGTACTACTGAGAGGCAGATGAACACCTGTGACACTTGGAGACATGGAAACACTCATAGCAAGCAATATCTCAGTCGAAAACCAAAATGAACATGAGAACTGACTTGCAACATACCTAGGTGAATGATCATGAAGGTTGCGCAATTTTGGCCGAGAGGTCGGGAGATCGACTGCCAAGACTACACAAGGCACAGTCCAAGCTGCTGATAGACTCGCTGACTTTTGGAACTACACAATGCACAGTCCAATTGGGCAGTTGGCTATTGGGATTGTGCAATGAGAAATCTCAGTTGGGAAGGACTACTGGCCCAGGGGAATATTTGCACAAATTTTTGGGCCAAGCAGCCGCCGACCTCCAAAAATGTGCAATTCAGTCTAGGAGGCCAGTGTTGGGCCAGAATGCGTAAATCTAGAGAGGAAGGTGAGCCTTCCTTTTCCAAATTGCGCAATACAGCCTTGATGAAGGTAGAGATCGGGCCAAGGTTGGCCAGGCTCGCTGACGGGCAACTGAAAGCAAGTAAGTCGATGAAATTCATGGTGACACTAAGTGATAGCAAAAGTGATAAATAGTGCATGCAAACAATGAATGGAGGATTGAGCAAATAGATCAACATGCATGTGGGTGAGGCCATTCGCCGGTTGGGCAAACGTCCGTGCAAAACAGTTTCATGCATGCGACAACAGTGAGATAGAAACAAAGACTGAAAAAGAGCTAGGACAAGCTAGTATACATGTAAACGACAATAGACATTCAAAGAAATCAAGCAAACAATACTCACACAAGCGACTACACAAAAAGTGACAGAAATGCAGCACAAGGCATGGGAAGCGAGCTTACCCAAAAACAGTTGAGTTGAATGTGTTGATTTCTCCTAGATGTGATGTGGGATGTCAGAGCTACAAGGTTAATGTGAAGAATGAGCTCTGCAACATCCGATTGATGAGTTTTGATAACATCAAGTTGTGACGCGTATGCCACAAATCTAGGGGAAGCGACACTTAGAGGGAGGTTTCTGAATTGTTCCTTGCATGTAACCTCCAATTGCTAAACATAGATCCATGAAACAAGGGACGCCTTTGCATGCTGCCTTGGGAGAGATAGCCCATGCATGCAAGTTTGTTTTGCTCAGTCCTGGAGGGAACCAGTCAACTCAGCTGCACATGCGAGAGACTGCTTGACTACTGGAGAAAAATGTGCATTCTCGACTGTATGCTGGGCTGACTGCCCAAAGGGATTACACAATTTCTGGGCCTAGTGGCTGACTGTTGCCTAGATTTGTGCAAATCCTAGGCTTAACTTCCTATTGATGGGAAAAATGGAGCAAATCTTGCTCGGACAGTTGGATGGCAGGATTGCACAATCCTGGAGCCCAGGAGGCTATTAGAGGGAATTGTGTAATTCCTGGAGGGAAAGGTTGGTTTCCCTCCAGAAATGCACAAATTTCCCTGGGAAGCTGCTCAGCCTATAGCTGGACCAAGTCCGTATGAGCAGCCTGTGAAGGGAAAAGATCAAACTGTGATCAACAAGCTGCCTTTGAGCAAGAAATACATTGAAGCTTGAGGACTTGACGAAGTAATGCAAGCTGCTGTGAAGGTTGGTAGGGAGGTTCCAAAACAGGCTAAGGAAAATTTTTGGAGGGTGTTTGTAGCCGCTACAACACTTCCCTTTCCTTTGCTCCAAACTAGAGTGCTCTAAGAAAACTCTAAGTGACCAAGAGAGTGAGAGAGAGAGAGAGAGAGAATAATGAGAGAGCTCCAAACTGGAACTTGACAAAAGCCATGAACTTATCCTCAGAAGCTTTTTTATGCATGAGGCCTATAATTTCTTCATTTTCCATTATTTTCCTTCAATTTCCTCCTCACATGCAACCTGTGACCTTTTACCTTCCTTTTCTCCTAATTTCCTTTATTTTCATAAATAAAAGTGCCAAAAATGCCTTTTTTCCTTTAATTCCTTTGCCTTAGCCTTTGCCAATTTTCCTTAGCCAAAACACACACATCCAGTGATTCCCACTAGGATATATTTGCCTAAAATTCAACTTGGAATAAGTGTCCCTTAACCGTGGTCTTATTTTTCCTTTATTAATTTTATTACATGAAATTTTCACCAGGACTGTTACAGAACCCCCCCCCCCCCCTCTCCCCCCTTGGGGAACACCATCCTTAGTATTAAACCACACCAAGGCCTCAGAAAAACCTTTGAAAAGCAAACATACTTCCTATGGAGCTTTATAACTTAGCTCCTTACAGTATTTACAATGAAGAACCTGCTCAAAGAAAAACATCATGACAATATAACAACCATAACAACATGACACCCATACCGCTTATTGGAGCTTTATAACTTAGCTCATGGCAGTATTTACATCCATATAAATATACATATACAAATAGAAAAACATATGCCAAACATAAACTAACTTCAAACCAAAACTGCTTTGCCTCAACCGACAAATAATGAAGGATATAGGGTCAGCATCTGATCCACCATCTCCCATGTATCTTCTTCAGGCCCAAAGTGCTTCCACTGCACTTTAACTTGCTCTATGGCTCTTTTACTGAGCATGAGATGTTTCCATTGCACTATGCACTGAGGCTACGGCTGGAACTCTACTTCTTGCTCCACCTGTAATACAGACCAATCAATAACATGATCAACATCCTTTATACACTTCTTAAGCAATGAAATATGGAAAAAATCATGAACGTTCATTGTTGGAGGTAGTGCAAGTCGATATGCCACTGGTCCAATCCTCTCAAGGATCACAAAAGTCCTGTAATACCGTGGTGCCAACTTGGCACATTAACCAATCCTTAAAGAGATTTTCTTGGGCTTGATGCGCAAATACACATGCTCCCCAACCTAAAACTATTTGAACACCCTATGTTGATCTACATAACTCTTCCGTCTATCTTGTGTTGCCTTTAGATTCTTCTTTATAACCTAGATTTCCTACTCCATGTCTGCCAACATGTCCGATCAAATAAGTACCTTGTTCACTGGATCACTCTAGTTGATGGGATTGTTACAACTCCGTCCATACAATGCCTCAAAAGGAGTCATCCTCAATGACTCCTAATAACCATTGTTGTATGCGAACTCCACCAATGTTAGATACACTTCCCATTTCCTTTGTTGGTGCATCACGTACATCCTCAGCATATCTTCCAAGATCATGTTGAACCTCTCTATTTGACCATTTGTCTGTGGATGATAAGTTGTGTTGAACGTCAACTATGTACCCAAGCCTACAAATAGCTCCTTCCAAATATTGTAAGTGAATTTTGCATCCCTGTCTGACATAATATTCTATGGAACACCATAGAGCCTCACTATTTCTCTAATGAACACATGTGCTACCTCACTAGCTGAATATGTAGTGTTTACCGGAATGAAGTGAGCTACCTTGCTCAACCTGTCAACCATGACCATAATAGAATCATGTTGCTTCACTGTCCTCGGAAGACCTGTGATGAAATCCATGGAAATGACCTCCCATTTCCATTTTGGAATCGATATAGGTTGTATTAAACCACATGGATGCTTCCACTTTGCCTTTACCTACTGACAATCTAAACATCTAGTCACGAACTCAGCCACTTCCTTCTTCATATTCGGCCAATAATAGAACTTCTTTACCGTTGTCAATGTCTTCTGATATCCTGGATGACCCGAATACAGTTTCACATGAAACTCCCTCAAGATAAGCTTCTTGAGCTCACTGCAATTTGGCACATAGATCTTGTCTTGAAACCTCACCAAGCCATCTATCATGAGATGATATTTTGCATCCTTATCACCTGTGCTTGTACTCTACTATAACTTGTGAATAATCTCCATGTATTTTACATCCCATTGTCCTACCTACAAAATCCTATCATGTAACTCTATCCCATAGGAGCTTATAGTTGCTATATGATTTACCTGTACCTTCCTACTAAAAGCATCTGTAACTTGATTCTCCTTCCCTTTAATGTATCTGATCTTAAATTCAAACTCACTGAGGGTAGGCAACCATCTAGCTTACCTCGCATTTAGATTTGGTTGGTCAAACAAATACCTCATCCCACTGTGATTGCTCATTAATGTGAACCTCTTGCCCAGAAGATAATATCTCCACATCTTCAATGCATGTGTAATCGTTGCTAGTTCAAGATCATGCATCAGATAGTTCTGCTCATGCTCATTTAGTTTCCGTGACTCATAGCACACAACCCATCCTTCTTACATGGGAATTCCACCAAGTCCCCTTTTGCAAGAATCTGTACACACAACAAACTCCTGGTCCGGAACCTCAATCTTTACCACTTGTGCATGTATCAAAAACTGCTTAAGTTGCTCAAAACTATCTTCACATTCCACCATCCATTCAAACTTCTTACCTTTCTGCTACAATGATGTGATAGGATATGCAATGCATGAGAAGTTCCTAATGAACCTCCTGTAGTAACCTTCCAATCCCATAAATGATCTCACCTCATCTACATTCTTAGGAGCTGCCCATTCCATGATGGCCCTTATCTTTTTTGGATCTATTGTTATGCCTTCCTTGGAGACAACATGTCCCAAGTAATGTACCTCAGTCTAAAAGAAGTTGCACTTTCTAAGTTTAGCATACAACTAGTTCTCTCTTAAAAATCTCAACATTGTTGCTAAATGTTCGGCATGTTCCTCCTCATTCTTAAAATATACCAGTATGTCATCAATGAATACAATAACAAACTTGTCCAAAAAAGGATGCACCACATTATTCATCAAACACACGAATTTAGTTGGAGCATTAGTTAAGCCAAATGGAAAAAAAACAAACTCATAATTCCCACACCTGGTCCTGGACGCAATCTTGAAAATATCCTCTTCCTTGATGCGTACCTAATGGTATCCCGATCTTAAGTTGATCTTAGAGAACACTACTGCTCCCTTTAGCTAATCAAACAAATATTCCATCCTCAATAATGGGTACATGTTCTTGATCATTACTTTGTTCAACTACCTGTAGTCATTGTACAATCTGACAGTGCCATCTTTCTTCTTTACGAAAAACACTAGTATGCCCCATGGTGATACACTGGGTCTAATGTATCCTTTGTCCAACATTTACTTTAGCTGCAACTTCAACTCAAGCAACTCAGGTGTGCTCATCCTGTAAGGTGCTTTCGATGTTGGAGCTACCCCTAGCACAAACTCAATAGAAAATTCTACCTCCCTGTGAGGTGGAAACTCTGAAATGCCCTCAGGAAACACATCCTGAAACTGCTGCAATATTGGGTACATGCTCAACACATTAGTTTACCCTTGTCATTGGAAATTTGTAATGCAAACATCACACAACCTTTTCTGCAACTACGCTTAGCATGCATAGTGGTAACCATCCTTATTGATGTAGGCTTCTTCTTTCCCTGCAAGGTCCTCTTTTCCCCACTATCATCCACACACTCAATGGCCTTGTCAAAACAATCCACTTTGGTTCTGTGAAGGTATAGCCAATCCATACCCAAAATCATACTATATGATCCCAATGGAAATACATTCAAATGTGTTGTTGTAGGCATACCATTTAACTCAAATTCATAAGCTCTTACCCAATGGTGGACTCGCTTCTTCGTACCTCTAGCCAATTGTACCAACCAAGATTCTACATGCACTTATTTTCTCAAACCACACTTATCCACTAGATCAGGATTAATATAACTATAGTTAGATCTAGGATCAATCAAAATATAAACATCTTGATCACAAAGCCTACCATTCATCTCAATGGTCAATGCCTGATGACCTTCCTGCTTGTTGTCCATAGCTACATAAATCCGAGGAATGTTATGGCCAACATCACCAACTATATACACCTCCTAAGCCCTGTAGATCTAGGGTCTAGCATCACTCTGATACTGCGGACAAACCCTCTTACGATGATCCTTACCACATATCCAACATTGAATGGTTCCTTACCACTGCCTCTAGTCTGCTGCTCTCCATGTCCCTTCTCGGTTATATTGAATCTCTTGTAAGGAACTGCATTATATTTCTCACTTGCATCTTGAGGTCTTCCTCGCTTTGGTGGCCATTTTCCTTTAGCTTTCTCATTTATTTTCAAGTCACGCTTCAGCTCAACTTTGCGCTTCGACTTCTCATAACAATGCTTCAACTTTCAGATGGCCTCCTCCAATGATCTAGGCTCATTGAACTCAATCTGGTCTCTTTATGCAACTGGAAATCCACTGATGAATCTCTTAACCTTGGCATTCTCTTCACTGAGGTAAGGAACATATCTCAACAACTCCAAAAATATGCTAATATACTCCTCATCTGTCATAGAACCCATCCGTAACTCATAAAACTCCTTAGCTTTTTCATCATAATACCTCTAAGACAAGTACTTCTTTTTGAAGAGTCTTTCAAACACATGCCAAATCAACTCATCCTCATGTATGTACTTGAAATTATTCATGTCTTCCCACCAAATATCCGCTTTACCTTTGAGACTAAAAAGGGCTATCCTTACTTTCATGTTTTTTGAGTAATCATGCAATCTAAAGAATTTTCGCATGCCAAGAAACCAAGCCTCCGCATCTTGCGATTTCTTCATATCTCTATCAAAGGTAGGTGGCTTTGCCTTCTTGAACTAATCCAAAAAATATCCCCTATCATTCCTCCTATACGAATGATAATGATGACGTTCATGATGTCTATCAGAACTAGAACTAGAGTAATACATGTGTCTAGTACCTCTCCTATTTGGAGTGTCCAACAACCTGCCATCTCTAATAGTGTCAGATCTATCTGATATGTGTCTACTATGATACCTTCTACCATATGCCCCATTATTTTTATCCTCATGTCCATGTTTGATCCGAAGAGGTCCCTGTTGCTACAAATCTGACAAACTCTGAAGTAATATCGCATTCACCTCTGCTTGTTTCTCTTGTGCCTGCATTATTTTGTCATTGTCTACTTTGCAGCTCCTTATTTATTCCTTTAGGCTTCTCAATGTGTTTTCTAAGTCAGAAGAGTGCCCCATACCACGTTGCCCATCTAATTCATAGGGAGATTATATGCAGTCTTACACCTTACTGGCCATTGAATCTCTTTCCTGCATGGTATTTTATGTTAGCTAAACCAAATCATCATAATTCAATGTACCTTAGCATACTCGGGGAGGATACCTTGTCTGCAAGATCATAAAATTAGACTAATGAATGTACAACATAACCATAATATATATATATATATATATATATATATATATATATATATATATATATATATAAGTGCATCAACGCATAACCATCATACTAGCTAGGGTCCAGTCATCAATGCAAGGCCATATCAACAATGCATTCTATGACCTCATGCATGACAACAACCAATGCTTCAGTATACACATCGCCTCATGCAACTATCCACCTGCATAAGCAATGCCTAATGAACTACACATATGCATAACCTCATGTAGTCAAGCATAAGCAATCAATTCTTGTAATCAACCTACAAGACTAATGAATGTAATCAGATAACCAAGAATGCAACCCAACATACAAGAATGTAATCAAGCTACATATAATTGTATAAACAATCATATACTCATGATGATGCATTCCATAAAATCGACATTGAGTTACTCATGATAACCTTACTTCTACCATGATCAATATGATGCAGTGCAATAAGCACATGGAACGTCAGTGTAAGAGCCACACACGCAACTGACATGCATGCATGACCAACACATTCACCCATATATGTAGCACCATATATGACCCAAAGAGAGTGTAACCATTCCTGATACCAATATATAACGCCCCCTCCCAAGTCTACCCAAATTAACCATGCCAACCGGGGTAAACATGAGGAGAGATGCTACTACAATCAGATTTGACCTCCTATGTCACCTTAAGGAAGTTGAATCTACAGAACATCATATACAATCATCCAACATCATCAACAGACCCCTCAAGAGACAAGTCAGCCACTCAGGTATCATGTTCCTAGATCCCACTGCTATTCTGCAGCTTTTAGGCCACAGTCACTCTCATGCTATGGGAAAGGGAGCGATCAACAACCTAAAGTCACTCTCACAAGCCTGCCTACCTGCAACTGTGGTCCAAAATTTCCAGTTTTGTGCCAGCAACCCCGGATTTGAGCCACTTTTCTAGCCCAGAAGCCTGGCCTCTACCCAGAACTTGTTGTAACTTTCAGAAATCATTAAGAACATGATAGTCATGTTGATCGATAAAAACCACCCTTAGGACTAGGCCTGAGCATCCCCAACCGGGACTGAAATTTTGTCAAAAACTTGGCATCAATGCAACCTACAGGTCTAGGATACAATACAGATCATAAATGACTGAAACAACTTATGAAACATAACTAGAAGGATCACCTCATTCTCCATTGAACTACTACATCATCAATTATGTATTTCATCCATCCATTTAATAGTTACAAGTAAATATATGAAATAACCATGACATGAACCAGTCATTCAACCATGCTTATAACCAACATAAAACCATATAAATATTATATATAAGACAACCATTAAATCCACATATAAATCGATGCAAAAGTAAGATAACTTATCTTTTATTAATCATAAGCAAATCTGACTAGGTTCGGCACTTCCACGTACCACCTGACCATAGACATGGTTGAACCAAATATCTCTTTCAATAGGTCACCCCTGTGCCATATTCCAAGCATGAATGTGGGATCTCATAGAAAAATTATTCCAAGAACAATCAATGGAATCCAGAGGTTAAACCACCTCCACCCTTATCTGACCGTGATCACACCAAAATCGGTGCTCCGATCACAACCGAACAGAACTTGGAACGCCATCCAGAATCCATCACTATCCTTGAGGAACTTTTGTCTCCTTGTCTCTCGAGCTTTACCACAATCCAAACAGGATCACTAGGCCCAAAAACGAGACTGCTCCCTCAGGATTTACTGTGTATCTTGTCAAAACCGATCAAGGGATTCCTAGGCCTTTGGGAATGAACCTTGAGACCATCTTCGCCCTGGATTTTGAAATCCATCTGGCAATTCCAAAGTTCCAAAACTGAAATAAACATCCCAACATACCCTGGCATCTAGAGAAAGGCTAGGCTAGGCTAAAAACCATTGTCATAACCTGGCAAGACCATGCCACTGACAACAAGAGAACCATACACCAGCATGTAAAGCCATGCATGTCCAAACCAACTAGGAAATCACATATGCAAAGGGTTACCTGTAAGTAATCCTAATGAAGTTGCTTGATCCTACTCTCCTTTCCTTGTTCTTTTCTTGTTTTTCCTTTCCTTTCCTTGTCTTCCCTTTCCTTTTCTCCAAACTAGAGTGCTCTAAGAAAACTCTAAGTGACCAAGAGAGTGAGAGAGAGAGAGAATAACGAGAGAGCTCCAAACTTGAACTTGACAAAAGCCGTGAACTCATCCTTAGAATCCTTTTTATGCATGAAGCCTTTAATTTCTTCATTTTCCATTATTTTCTTTCAATTTCCTCCTCACGTGCAACCTGTGACCTTTTACCTTCCTTTTCTCATAATTTCCTTTATTCTCATAAATAAATGTGCCAAAAATGCCTTTTTTCCCTTTTAATTCCAAGTTTTCCTTAGCCTTTGAAAATTTTCCTTAGCCAAAACATACACATCTAGTGATGCCCAATAGGATATATTTTCCCAACATTTAGCTTGGAATAAGTGTCCCTTAACTGTGGTCTTATTTTGCCTTTATTAACTTTTATTACATGAAATTCTCACCAAGGTTGTTATAAAATGCATCAAATGTCAACAAGTGAAGGTTGAATGCAAGCATCTAGCGAGATTATTACAGCTTATTCCCATTCTAGAATAGAAATGGGAAGTAATTCCAATGGAATTTATTACAGAATTTCCTTGAACATCCAAACCACATTATGCCATCATGGTTGTGGTAGATAAATTGAGCCAGGTGGCTCACTTTGTGGCTATAAAATCCACTCACACAATGAGTGAAGTGGCCCAAGTTTTTATAAAATAGGTTGTGACATTGCATGGACTACCCAAGAAAATAATCTCAAACCAAGATGCAAAGTTAGATTCCAAGTTTTGGAAGGAATTATTTATTGGACTAGGAATATAATTGGCATTTAGCATGTCATACCATCTACAAACAGATGGGTAGAAAGATAGGATAAATAGGGTACTGTTGTGTTGTGAAACAACCCCCCCCCCCCCCCCCCCCCATTTATTTATATATAATGTCTTAGGAAATTATTGTATAAATAAATGGGGACCCTTAAAAATTTAAAAACATAGGAAAATAGCATAGTTTAGGGTTTTTTGAAAGAACAAATTTGATTTTTGAATAAACAAATCCAATCAGGCCCAAATGACTTGAATAATGACTATCTTAAAGAAAATCCTGACGATGTCACATATCGCAAAGTCTCAAAGAAACAACGCTTTGTTTTTACCCTTTCGAAACTTGTGATGCGATAAAGGATAGCCCCCAAGAACCAAGCATGTCTATTCCTTAAAAGGCTTAAGTATTGACAAAATTACTTCACGGCGGAACTTGCTCGCATCACAATCTTGTAACGAAAACGATATAAGAAAAGGCTAAGGACCATTCCCATTGTGAAATGCGATAAAGTAACCAGACTCGATAAAATAAAGAATGCAATCTATAAACATCAAGCGTCCGTTAAATCACAAACTATAAAAAAGCTCCCCACTTGTTTCACTTTCGATCCCCCCGATTGCGATAAAGTTATTTCTTAAAAGGCGCACTTAAAGAAAATCATAAAACTAAATAACTAAAAACAAAATCTACGCTTGTTAATAATCTGTTGACCCACTATAACACCATGTCATTTCTTGTGATTTCGCAATCACACAAAGCCTTTGGCCATATCCATTCTCCTCTACTCCTGAAACCTCCGATTGCGATATTTCAATTATTGCATCGCATATCTCCCATACCCAATAAATTGATATAGTGATATCATTATCACATATCAACAGAGTACATGGAAATAAGTTTTATACACCGTTTGAAAAGGTTTCTATGGTGCGATATATTAAAGAGGTAATAAATAACCACACAAAATACATGTTTTCAGTTATTAAATCATTTTAATTGTATTTATGATTTCAAAGCCAAGGTGATTTGATGGCCTGTATAGATTGATTCGCATTTAAACTTTCCTTCTTGTCATTTCAAGCCTTGTATGTTTGTATGTTTCTGCATTTCACACCTATTGCTCTTCATTCCTCTGTGTTCTCAATTTGCAGGTTTAGCCCGAGAAAGAACTATGTAACAAGATGACTAAGTCGAAGAAAGGAAAGAAAACCATGGAGGCTTCACAATATTCTACTTCTGATGTAACATAAATGCCCCCACTTTTCTTAGATACGACATGCACAATCGACAGCAAAACTTCCTCATGGGAAACCATGTACCAATTGCTAGAGAGCGAGGGTCCTAAGATAATTCAAAGAGTAGCAACAACAGACGCTACTACCTCTTCTGAAGCCTCCCACTTTGAAGCTGCAAGCTCTTTTCTTCATAGAATTGTTGCTAGACCCAAGATTTTTCCTTACATCGATATGGTAAAATGGATAATTGAGAATATTAACATTGTCAATCAGACATTCCAGACTTCAAGGAAAACAGTTATAGGATCCTTCAAACAGAAGACTTGAAGAGAATGTATCATATACTGGACCCACAGAAGGTATATGACAAAGCTTTTCTCGAGCAATTTTCAGGCAAAAATGATGTGCCATCAGACCCAATTAAGCAATGGAGGTCCAACCCAAACAAACACAAGCATGATAAATTGGGTATGTATTCTATATCGTCTCTCTTTGCTCCCTATTCTTATATCGAAAATATGATGTGTAGGTTGTTTGGGCATGCCAATACAACTAATTACTCTGTTGAGAGGTTTCCCCTAATTGATACAGCAGTGAATACTTTTATAATGGATTAGGGCACTATCCTGTCTAATAATATTGCTTTCCAAATCCAGGAGTTTAGACAACACCGGTATGTCACCACTAGAGTAGTCCCACCATTTTTCATGAGTTCCTACATTATGGATGCAATCTATTTCACTACTAGTTTCCCAACCATGGGGTGGAAATGGACCATTCAATATCCCACTCCCATCCATATATACCATAAAATCCTGTGGGAATCCAATTTCCACACCCATTTCTATAAAATTTTCCAAGGAGTTATGCTACCCATCCACCAAGTCGTTTTTGACAAAAGGGCCCCAAGATTGTCTGATGAGGCCAAAATTGATTTCATACCAATAGGTAGGTGGTTTGGAGAAGATATTTTTACTTATGTCCGAGTCTATGGAAGCCTAGAACCTCCCCATGTTCTCCCATTGTATGTCCCAAATAAACTACTTTCTAGGGAGATTGCCTACCAAATTGTAGGGGATGGGATAATCAGGACCCTAAAAGAATCTAAGAAGTCTCTTTGGCCTTCCTTTCCCCTCCAATGTGATGTTTATGCATTAAATTATTTCAAGCATGTTGCACTTGAAATCGATCATATTACATGCCTGAAACTTGCTAGAATTCTTGGCAAGCAGTTTGACCCTAATAAAGTTGCATAGAACGTCACTGCCCAAGTGAAAATTAGACAATCCAGTCATGAAGATAACGACTATGATGATTTATTTGAGTTTGTTGAACTATTTTCACAAGTGAAACATTTTGCTACTTTGAAACTAGATCCATAAAGTCTAGCTCAATTCCACTAGTACAGGAGGAAAAGACTACAAAATGTACCTTTAGATTTGTTAAAGATCCCTCAACCAAATGTTCAAGAGGAAAATGGCTTAGACCAAGGTTCAGTAAAGGGCTCAGAGCAAGGTTTCGAGCATACTTTAGAGCACAAATAAGAACAAACTTCTGAGTATAATTTAGGACATAAATCAGCACAAGGCTCAGAACATAGTTCAGAGCATAATTTAGAACATGGTTCAGAGCATAAATAAGAGCACAGCTCAGAGAAGAGTTCAGAAAAAGATACTGAAAAGAGATCAGAAAAAGCTTCCAAGGAGATAGAAGTGGAAGATGTATCCACAAAATTACATACAGATGAATCTCCTTTCAAGAATCAGTTGGATGAAGCATGGAAACAATTTGACCAGCAGCTTAGAGGACAGCAAGGGGAAAAATATGTTGAGATGGAAAAAACATTCAACACAACCCAAAACACTGGACAAAGCTTGATTACTAAAACGACCACTAACAAAGTTGTCACTACAGAGGAAGTTGAGATCATCCCGACCTTCTCTTCATCTTAAATCGTCCTCAGGGTGGAAGAAATCCCTCCTCTTGATGTCTTTTACAGTCCCAAATATTAGGTTGTGGTAAAATATAGAGGAAAAGGAGGAGAACATAACCATCATCAATAGTAATTCCTGACAATGAACCTATGGATGTAACATGGAAGGATACCCCCATAGATCCTTCAGAAATTTTGACAAAATTGTCACAGTTTGCTGGTGCTTATGCATCTGCTACTATTAATGAGGCATTCAAAGTCAGACAACTGGTAAGAGAAAAAGAAGAGAGAATCCAGCAGCTAAAGTAGTAGTTGGCAGAAGAGAGACAAAATGTTGATCATCAAATGAAAAGTCAAATGTCCCAATTACAACAGAGCTTTGACCAATTGAAGCTCCAGTATCAGGTAGAAACAAGTGCTAAGGATATCCAAATTAAACAACTATAGTTTTCACTAGATCATTTGAAGGATAACCCTAAGGTCAGGGATTTTATAAAGGAAGAATTAGAGCTCAACTCTTTGTTATCAAGGCAACAAGAAACTTTCTATAAAAATTTGTATACCATCAATCCAATGCGTATTACAGGTGATTCACTGATGAATCAAGCATCCGACATGAGGGTGACTTTTAATGAGATTGATGATAATATATCAAGATACATAACATGGCAGGATAATCTAGAGGGGAGAGGATCAGATCTTCCCAAGATAGAGGAATCACATAAGAAAATCCTCTTTACTGATTGGGACATTCGACTGAAGCGGGCAGTAAGAGCAGTTTCTAGAGCAACCGATGTCACAAATAATATCATTGAAACCATCAATGATAATTTTCACAATGATAACTTGATACAAGAATGCCCACCTGTGAGTCTCCCTGATATCAGACTCATGGAAACACAATGGAAAGAAACTTCAAAAGCTAGGGAAGAGGCAATTAAACATCTCACCAAACTACCCTTGGAAGTATATTGGAAATATTTGGTGAAGCCACATAGTTAGTGGCTAATGCTACGTTTCCTCGCCGACTCATCCACAAATATGCTTCCTACTCTTTTAGATGTAGTGTATACAGGATAGTTGCACATGAGGACGGGTCAGCCTCCTGAAGTCAAGCTGATGATGGATATTTACGAGCTCAAACAACGAATGAAAGAGTAGACACCATTACATTCTTGAGCTTATCATTGTAACAGTTTCTATTTTTGTATTTATGTCACTTAATTTAAGGAGCGTTATTTAAACCTCCTCAGAAATTTCATGTAATATCTATTTTTGTACTTTATTTTTATTATATAAACCCTTTCATGTCTATGAAGAAAGGGTCCCCAATTTTATAAAGAAAAGCTTTGAAAGCTTGCACTTTTGTACTTTTGAAGTTTGTCTTAGTAGAATGATTGGATCAGAGTCCTGAAGTTTTATGAAGAAGGCTTTTGCAAGCTTGCACTTTTGTACTTTTGAAACCATATTAATGAAAAAGACTAGACTGGAGCTATTTATTTCATGAGTGGAGTCATATGCATCAGGTACTTTTATCAATATATATTTGTTTGTTTATGAATTGATATCCATTTCTTTTTGTATTATTTGATATATGTATCTCTATTAATGCAATTCTTCATTTATTCACTTCTAAACATGCTTGAATTTTCATCCTTTAATACATATATGAGCAATTTTTGAGCAACATTTGATGCGATATGTGATTTATCAATTATTTTGATTAACTATTTAGTCAAAATAATTATTTCAAAAAGCTTCCATTTCTGTAAGTGTTTGATAAATATTCATTATCATACACTAAGGATCATTATTCTAGATTGCATAAATATAAGTAAAACCCCGGGTAGATAGACAAATTAATATACATATATTCCAATTGAAAACCACCCCATCTATCACTTAATTTTTGGTCATTAACACTTTATCCATCCTATCACATTTTATTGGGAAATTGGTCCCATTATACCCAGTCAGAGCCACTATTCCAAATGGATAAGGGACAATATTCAAGTCCTCACCCAGGTGGTTTTCCCCCATGTTGTTGCAGCGATTTTCGAGGCTTCAACATTTTGGCGCTAGAAGGAGGGCCACTGAATATAAATGGCAAAGAGAACTCAATCTAAATTAACAAGTTATTCCAAGAGTCACTCCCCCTCAAGATCACCTCCAACTTCTAGATCCTCATCTAAAACTCCTATTTCTAGATCATAAGTTGAGCAATCACCTCTAAAATCTCCTAGTACATTTCTTGAAGCACCTTCTTCATATTATAATCCTGAATCACTTGAGGTCTAGAATTTAATAAAGAAATTGGGAGAAATCTCTATTTCAGCAGAAAATCATGTGCCATCTGAAGCTTCTGAAGGAAGTATCACTTCTATTTTTGCAACCTACTCAGATTCTAACTCATTCTCAAAGTAAAAATCTTGGGGTTCCTCCATTTGAGTTTCCTCTTCCTTCTTTCCGAAATAAGAATAATAAATTTGAGTCACAAACATCAACTAGTGTTTTTTTATCAAATTCTCCTCCACAAACACCTCCATTCCCACCATTCATTCTTGTCAATACCTCTTTTCTCAAGGTATTAGTGCTAGTTCATCTAGCCCAAGTACCCAACCTACCTCTTCTTCCACACAATCACCTTCAATATCCACTTACTCCCAAAATCCAATAATGGAAGGAAGACAACAGCAACAACCACCACCAGTCAGACCATGGGCCAATCCTGGAGTTGTGCAGATGGAAGCACCTATCCATGATCTACCTAAGCATATTGAAAGATGGCTACCAAAATTTAATGCTGATGATGGATTACATGTTGAAGAGCATGTCCATAATTATATGTTAGTCATTAATCTTAATGGATAAGTTGAAGAAGATTGTGTAGTAAGATTATTTCCCTACACCCTCCAAGGATCAGTAGGTTCATGGTATTTCTCATTACTAACAGGGTCTATTACTAATTGGGACATGTTTGAATAGCAATTCTTAGGTAAATTTGGTGATGACCGCACAATTGCATCCCTTATTAATGATATTTCTAATTTAAAAGTTAAGTAACGTGAAAAGATCAAAGATTTCAATTCCAGAATCAATAAATTGCTAAACAAAATCCTAGACACATCAAGCCCTGGTGTTTATGTCCAAATCGAGTGGTATATTGCTTCTCTTCATTCCAATATAGTGATTTTTGTGGATACAGCCAATAAGGCTACTTTATTAGAAAACATGAAAGAAGCCTTGTCTATACAAAAGAGAATAGTTGCATTGGAAAAGAAGACAACCCAGGAAGATAGAAATACGAAAAAGGTCACATTTAAGGATGAATCAAAGAAGAAAGCCCCTAAGGGTCCTTTTGATATTGAAGGCCTGCAAAAAGTCCTCAAAACCATGTCAAATGAGATGGTAGAGATTAAGAAACAAGTAGTTGAAGCCTCTTCTAAGAAACCTTTCAGATCCTTCAAGTGGAATTATACATCTAATCCTCAACCTCTAAACACAATATCCAATGTTGAATCTGATTTAGATGAAGATGATGAAGAAACTACATTATCTGATGATGAGACTGAAGATGAAGAATTGGTTGAAGTACATGGAATGTGGGATTTTATCCTTCCTGCTTCCGATGATGAAGATGAGCAAGAAGATTTACCTATTAGAACTAGGTGTAAAGGCCCTTTTGATTCAACCCAATCAAGCCAAAAGCAAAAGCCCTCAACCTCTGCTACCAAGGATAAACTGGCCAGTAAAAATTCTTCTCCTAAATCTCCTCAACCAAGTTTGTCCTCATCTAATCCTCCATCTTCATCTAAAACCTTCGTAGTTGTTGATACCATGGAATATAACATAGTGAAGGACATGAAGAAAGATAGAGCAAATATCTCTCTTCATGAGCTCAGTAAGCTTAAACATCAGTAGAAGTTATTGCTGAAAGAATTGAATACAATTCCTGATTCTCCCCTTCCTGTTGCCCTGTTATCCCAAGCTTCTAGAGGAACGGGTAAGCCTCCCAATGATTCATCAAATATGGTTGATCCCACCAATTTTATATTAATTGGTGATAGATATAACTCACACACCCCCCCTTTCCTCTTGACTTATGAAATCTTCAATAAAAATCTTCACAACTACTTAATAGACTCAGGGGCCTCTTCAAACATAATGCCAAGAACAGTCTGTACCAAATTAAATGTTTCACCCCAAAAGTCTACAGTTCACATTGTGCAACTTGATAGAACAAAAGTTGAAGTCTTAGGGGAAATGAATTTAGTCACCATTAGACTTTCTTCTAATCCAAAAGTTTGTCAAGTAATTGACATACTAGTTGTTGATATTCTCGAATTTTATGGTTTAATTCTTAGTAGAGACTAGTCTGAGAAACTTCATGGCTATTTTGCAACAGATTGGTCTCACATGTGGATCCCTTACAACGAAAATCCAAATCAAATCAGAATTGACTGAGAAAAACATTTGAAGCACACAGTGACTGATTTTGAAGATGAAAATGAGCCAGTAGCTTTTAACAATAATATCATTGGAAACTACTCTGCTGAGTCATTTTTAGGAAATTTCAATGCACAAAAGTCACTTTTTTGGATAACTCTATTACTTCCCAGATTGAGAACTTTTCTCAAACAGATTCTTCCAGATGTATAAATCTTGTAGATAAACCATTAGTTAAAACTTTGTTTTGGACATTATATTTTGATGGATCTAAATCCAATGATGGTGCAGGAGCCAGTTGTATATTAATTAGTCCAAAAGGAGAAAAAACAATGCTAGCATGTAGGTTAGAATTTGAATGCACAAATAATACCGCTGAATATGAGGCACTGATCCAAGGTCTGTATAAAGAAATAGGTCTTGATATCAAATATCTCCAAGTTTTTGGAGATTCTGAAATTGTTATCAAACAAGTAAGAAACACCATTCATTGTCTCTCTGGACATTTAAAACATTACCAATCATTAGTCTAGGATCTTACTTCACATTTTTTAGCATTCAACATCTCTCCTATCCCTAGACTTCAAAATGCAAGTGTTGACCTTTTGGCTAACATAGCATCCAAGCTTATACCATCAGAGGACTACAATCCAAATAGGTTTTCCATAGAATTAATTTTTTGACCATCCATTCCTGATAATGTCACCAATTGGCAAGTGTTTAATGATGACGAAGATATCCTAATATTTTTAACATCTGAAGGATCATATGATGATCAAATAATTGATGAAAGTGAACATGATAATCAGTTGAAATAGAAGTCCAATGAGAATCCCATACCTAAATCTGTGGTAAAACTTGAAGATATTTATGATCTAAAAGACAGATTTAAGAAGGTTACTAATTCTAAACTCCAAAGTTCAACCTTAAGGTTTGAACTAGTAAACCTTGGAACTGATATCAAACCTCAAAACATCAATCTAGGACTTGGTCTCTCACCTGATGAGAGATCAACCTTTATTCATTTGTTGAAAAAGTATAAAGGTATCTTTGCTTGGAGCTACAACGATCTTAAAACATACAATACCTCCATCATACAACACACTATTCCCATGATATCCAATGACAAACCAGTACAACAAAAATTAAGGAAAATTCACCCCAATCTAGAAAGTCAAATCAAGTCTGAGTTGAATAAACTCCTTAAAGCCAAGATCATATTTCCTGTTAGGCATTCAAAATGGGTTTCAAACTTAGTACCTATCAGGAAGAAGAATGGTGACATTCGCATCTGTATAGATTTTAGAAATCTCAACAAAGCTTTTCAGAAGGACAATTTTCCATTACCAACTATGGAGCAAATACTACAATCAGTAGCTGGTTCAGAACTAATGTATTTTCTTGATGGATTTTCAGGATATAACCAAATCCTGGTCCATCTAGATGATAGATTAAATACTACATTCAGGACTAAATGGGGAACATATGCCTACCAGAAAATGCCTTTTGGTTTAATTAACACAGGGGCAACCTTCCAAAGAGCTATGGATATAGCTTTCAAGGGTCTGATAAACAAAATTGTTGTCATTTACTTGGATGACATAATTGTTTACTCCAAAAAGAGAAACAACCATTTACATGACTTAAAGCAGATCTTTGAACATTGTAAGAAGTATGGAATTTCATTAAATCCAAAGAAATCTTATTTTGCTCTAGATGAAGGTAAGCTTTTAGGGTTTATTTTATCCAAAAGGGAATTTCTATTGATCCAGATAGAATAAAAGAAATAGTTGAAATTTCTTTACCCCATAATAAAAAATATGTGCAGTCCTTCCTAGGTCAGATAAATTTTGTTAAGAGACTTGTCCCTGGCTTCTCCAAAAAAATTTTACCATTGCAATCCATGATTAAGAAAAATTTAATCTTTAAGTGGGGACATAACGAAAGGAAAGCTTTTGATTTAATCAAACAAGCCATTATGAATGCTCCCTCTTTAACAACTCCAAATCTTTCTAATCATTTCATCTTGTATGCATTCACTTCTCAAACATCTTATGTTGTTGTTCTAACGCAACTTAATGATCAACAAATTGAAGCACCCATATCTTTCTTTAGTTCTAATTTTCAAGGTGTTGAACTAAATTATTCAGAGTTGGAGAAGAAACCTTTTGCTGTTTTCAAATTTGTAAAGCATTTCATGCCCTTTCTCCTAAAAACACACACTAAAATAATAGTCCCATTCTCAGCAGTAAGACAATTGCTTATGCAAAGGGAAGTAGGAGAAAAAATGGAAAATTGGGTAACAACCCTGCAAGAATATGATATTGACATTAAACTAGCCAAAATTTTCAAAGGAAAAGGTTTTTGTAGGTTTCTTACAGGAGCTTCCAACCTACCAGCAAATGAGGACTCAGGTAGTACTGTACACATATCAAAGGTAAGCCTAAACGATTTGGAGTCCCAATATGTTGATCTTATTTTCTATTTGAAAAATGGATATGCTCCCCCTGAACTCAATCACAAAAGGAAAATTAAAAATTAAAAACAAATCAATATGAAATCATTGATGATGTGTTATTCAGGAGAAATTATGATTCCATATTATTAAGATGCCTTGAAAAGTATGAAGCACAGAAGGTTTTGCAGGAACTCCATGTTGGACTAGCTAGTGGACATTTCGGAGGGGATAATACTGCACATAAGATCCTGCATGCTTGATACTATTGGCCAAATTTGTCCAAGGATACCCATGAATACCTGAGGAAGTGAAAAATATGTCAAACTGCTATTGGAAGACAACAAAAACATGCCTTACCTCTGCAACCAGTCAATATTGAACAACCTTTTGAACAATGGGGATTGGATATCATAGGTGAGATTGTTCCTCATTCTTCAAAACAACATAAGTATATCCTTACAACTACAAACTATTTTACTAAGTGGGTGGAAGCAATTCCACTAAAGGTAGCCAATTCTGATGCTATCATTGAATTCATTGATCAGTTCATTATTACTAGATTTGGCTTACCAACTACACTTATGTTTGATAACTCATCTTACTTTTTAGGAAATAATATGACTGGATTTTCTCTTAAGAAGGGTTTTAAACTTAAGTACTCTTCAAACTACTACCCTCAAGGAAATGATCTAGCAAAATCAACCAATAAGAACCTCATAAGAATTATTAAAAGAATTGTTGATAAGAGCCAAAAAAATTTGCATAAATCTTTGACATTTGCTCTATGGGCAGATCGAATAACTTAGAAGGCCTCAATAAACACTTTTCCTCTCAATCGAGTATATGGGAAAGAGGCTATCATCCCTTCAAATCTAGCTCTTCCCTCATTAGCCCTAGTCCAATTTATCAAAGAAACACCTTCTTCTTCTTTACAACTAAGACAATCTCAAATTCTTAAACTAGAAGAAGAAAGAGAGAAAGCTAAGCTTACACATGCTCACCATCAACAGTTAGTCAAATCTTCTTTTGATGCAAGTTCTGTTTCCACAAAATCCTTTCAAATTGGAGATATCGTCCTTAAATGGGACAAGGTACATGAGGAAAAATGAAAGCATACTAAATTCCAGAAAATGTGGCTTGGACCATTTCAAATTTCTGAACAAATAGGCCCGTCAACATTCATATTGCAAGATTTATCAAGAAAGAGAGATTCTCTTCCTGTCAATGGGCTTATTTTGAAAAAATTATTTTCTTAGAAGATTATATCTTCTACTATAACATTATTGCATTTACTTTTTAGTTCTCTTAGAAAATAATGTTAAATAGCATTACTTTTGGCTTTACAATAAAAATCTCTTGAAACATTTTTTATCTTTCACTTTGAAAGTAGGAATTCTTAAGGAAATGATCGCAACATTGAAAATTAGCTAAGTATCATAAAACTCTAAAATTTTCTTTTCCATTGAAGTTGTAAATTCTTTGAAAATCTCAACTTTATAAAATCCTTTTTCTCTATTATCAGTCAAGAAAGGTTATCTTTAGCAAAGTAAAGACTATTTACAGCTAAGCATCTCCAACTCATAAATTGTCATCCAAAACTCTTGAGTCAATGATTCTCCCTGTGCATTAAATTTATTATTTTTAGAGTGTAATTCAAAAATATATTAACCTTAAAAGATAAGGGGTCTCATCACGAGCCAGCTTGTTTAGTTCAATTACAACCAATGAATAGCATTGTCACTTTCTGGTCACCAAACTAGGACAATGGATTTTAGGTAATGAAAAAATTAAAAGAAAAGTTAATAAATAAAAAAGAAAAATATATATATATATATATATATATATATATATACAGTTTTGAAATTATCTCTAAATATTGCACTCTTAAATGGATGAGATTTTGAATCATTGATGGTTAGAAGGTAACCCTGTTGAGGCTTTGAACACTTGTTAGCAGCAGTTGCTCTACCTATGAAAAATGAGCATATTAAAACACTAAGTTGTAAAAATTCCCTTATGTTATCTTTATAACTAATTAAAGACTCATATAGACAAAAAGAATTTTCATATATGAGGATATAAAAAGAATTATGATTAAGTGAGTATTTTATATTCAACGTAATGTTACTTATCTAAATATTTTGAAAATACTTTTCCTTTCCTGAATTATTTTTACTTAGAAATGTTTTAGAAATTTCATTATTATAAATCAGAGATAACTGGTTCTTCAAGTGAATCGCCAATTGTTGCGTTGTGCAACAACCCCCCCATTTATTTATATATAAATGTCTTAGGAAATTATTGTATAAATAAATGGGGACCCTTAAAAATTTTAAAACATAGGAAAATAGCATAGTTTAGGGTTTTTGAAAGAACAAATTTGATTTTTGAATAAACAAATCCAATCAGGCCCAAACGACTTGAATAAATCCTACCTTAAAGAAAATCCCGACGATATCACATATCGCAAAGTCTCAAAGAAACAACGCTTTGTTTTTACCCTTTTGAAACTTGCGATGTGATAAAGGATAGTCCCTGAGAACCAAGCATGTCTATTCCTTAAAAGGCTTAAGTATTGACAAAATTAATTCACGGCGGAACTTGCTCGCATTGCAATCTTATAATGAAAACGATATAAGAAAAAATCGAGGAACATTCCCATTGCGAAATGCGATAAAATAACCGGACCTGATAAAATAAAGAATGCATTCTATAAACATCTCACGTCTAGTTAAATCACAAACTATCAAAAATCTCCCCACTTGTTTCACTTCCAATCCCCTCGATTGCGATAAAGTTATTTCTCAAAAGGCGTGCTTAAAGAAAATCATAAAACTAAATAACTAAAAAAAAAGTTGCGATAGTTAATAATTTGTTGGGCCCGCTATAACGCCACGTCATTTCTTGCGATTTTGTAATCACACAAAGCCTTTGGCCATATCCATTCTCCTCTACTCCTGAAACCTTCGATTGCGATATTATGATTATTGCATCGCACATATCCCATACCCAATAAACCGATATAGTGATATCGCTATCGCATATCGAAAGAGTACACGAAAATAAGTTTTATATATTGTTTGAAAAGGTTTCTACAATGCGATATATTAAAGAGGTAATAAATAACCACGTGAAAGTCATGATTTCAGTTATTAAAGAATTCTAACGGTATTTATGATTTCAAAGCCTAAGGTTATTTGATGGCCTATATAGATTGATTCGCATTTAAACTTTCCTTCCCATCATTTCAAGCCTTGTATGTTTGTATGTTTCCATATTCACACCTATTTCTCTTCATTCCTATGTGTTCTCAAATCACAAGTTTAGCCAGAGAAAGAACTAGGTAACAAGATGACTAAGTCAAAGAAAGGAAAGAAAACCATGGAGGCTTCACAATATTTTGCTTCTGATGTAACAGAAATTCCCCCACTTTTCTCAGATATGACATGCACAATCGACAACAGAACTTCCTCATGGGAAACCATGTACCAATTGCTAGAGAGCGAGGGTCCTAAGATAATTCAAAGAGTAGCAACAACAGACACTACTACCTCTTCTGAAGCCTCCCACTTTGAAGCTGCAAACTCTTTTCTTCATAGAATTGCTGCTAGACCCAAGATTTTGCCTTACACCAATATGGTAAAATGGATAATTGAAAATATTAACATTGTCGATCGAACATTCCAGACTTCAAGGAAAACAATTATAGGATCCTTCATAGCAAAAGACTTGAAGAGAATGTATCATATACCAGACCCACAGATGGTATATGAAAAAGTCTTTCTCGAGCAATTTACAGGCGAAAATGATGTGCCATCAGACCCAATTAAGCAATTAAAGTCTAACCCGAACAAACACAAGCATGAGAAATCGAGTATGTATTCTATATTGTCTCTCACCGCTCCCTATTCTTATATTGCAGCTATGATGTGTAGGCTATTTGGGCATTCCAATACAACTAAATTATATGTTGAGTGGGTTCCCCTAATTGATGCAGCAGTGAATTCTTTTATAATGGATTGGGGCACTATCCTGTCTAATAATATTTCTTTCCAAATCCAGGAGTTTAGACAACACCGGTATGTCACCACTAGAGTAGTCCCACCATTTTTCATGAGTGCCTACATTATGGATGCAGTCTGTTTCACTACCAGTTTCCAAACCATGGGGTGGAAATGGACCATTCAAGATCCCACTCCCATCCATATATACCATAAAATCCTGTGGGAATCCAATTTCCACACCCATTTCTATAAGATTTGCCAAGGATTTATGTTACCCATCCACCAAGCCGTTTTTGACAAAAGGGCCCCAAGATTGTCTGATGAGGCCAAAATTGATTTCATACCAATAGGTAGGTGGTTTGGAGAAGATATTTTTACTTATGTTTGAGTCTATGGAATCCTAGCACCTCCCCATGTTCTCCCATTGTATGTCCCGAATAAACTCCTTACTATGGCGATTTCCTACCAAAATATAGGGGATGGGCTAACCAGGATCCTAAAAGAATCTAAGAAGTCTCTTTGGCCTTCCTTTCCCCTCCAATGCAATGTTTATGCATTACATGATTTCAAGCATGCTGCGCTTGAAATCAATCATATTACTTGCCTATAACTTACCACCAATCCTGGCAGATAGTTTGACCCTAATAAAGTTGCACAGAATGTCACTGCCCAAGTGAAAATCGAACAGTTCAACCATGAATATGACGATTATGATGACCTATTTGAGTCTGTTGAACTATTTTCACAAGTGCAACATTTGGCTACTTTGAAACTAGATCCACAAAGGCTAGCTCAATTCCACCAGTACAGGAGGAAAAGACTACAAAATGTCCCTTTAGATCTATTAAAGATCCCTCAACCAATTGTTCAAGAGGAGCAGGGCTCAAAACAAGATTCAGAAAAATGCTCAGAACTAGGTTCTGAGCCTAATTCAGACCAAAAATCGAAACAAACTTCTGAGTAGAATTCAAGACAGAAATTGGCACAAGGCTCAGAACATAGCTTAGGGCATAATTTAGAACAGGGCTCAGAGCACAACTCAAAGAAGAGTTCAAAAAAGGATACGAAAAGAAATCAAAAAAAGCTTCCAAGGAGATAAAAGTGGAATATATATCCATAGAATTACATACAGATGAATCTCCTTTCAAGAATCAGTTGGATGAAGCATGGAAACAATTTGACCAACAACTTAGAGGACAGTAAGGGGAAAAAGATGTTGAGATGGAAAAAACATTCAACACACCCCAAAACACTAGACAGAGCTTGCTTACTGAAAGAGCTAACAAAGTTTTCACTATAGAGGAAGTTGATATCATCCCGATCTTCCCTTCATCTTAAATCGTCCCTGGGGTGGGAGAAATCCCTCCTCTTGATGTCTTTTACAGTCCCAAACATCGGTCTATGGTAAAAAGACAGAGGAAAAGGAGGAGAACAAAACCGTCATCAGTAGTAATTCTTGACAATGAACCTATGGATGTAGTATGGAAGGATACCCCCATAGATCCTTCAGAAAATTTGACAAAATTGTCACAGTTTGCAGGTGCTTATGCATTTGCTACTATTGACAAGGCAACTAAAGTCAGACAACTGGTAAGAGAGAAAGAAGAGAGAATCCAATAGCTAGAGCAACAGTTGGCAGAAGAGAGACAAAATGTTGATCATCAAATGAAAAGTAAAATGTCCCAATTACAACAAAGCTTTGACCAATTGAAGCTCCAGTATCAGGCAGAAACAAGTGCTAAGGATATCCAAATTAAACAACTACAATTTTCACTAGATCAGTTGAAGGATAATCCTAAGGTTGAGGATTTTATAAAGGAAGCATTAGAGCTCAACTCTTTGTTATCAAGGCAACAAGCAACATTCTGTCAAAAGTTGTCTATCATCAATCCAATGTGTATTACAAGTGATTCATTGATGAATCAAGCATCCGATCTGAGGGTGACTTTTAATGAGATTGATGATAAGATCTTAGGATACATAACATGGTAGGATACTCCAGAGGGGAGAGCAACAAATCTTCCCAGGATAGAGGAATCACATAAGGAAATCCTCTTTACCGATTGGGACATTCGACTGAAGCAGGTAGAAAGAGCAGTTTCTAGAGCAACCGATGCTGCAAATAATATCATTGAAACCATCAATGATAATTTGCACAATTCTAACTTGATACAGGAATGCCCATCTAGGAGTATCTCCGATATCAAAGTCTTATAAACATAATGGCAAGGAACTTCAAAAGCGAGGGAAGAGGCAATTAAATAGCTAACCAAACTAGACTGGGAAGTATATTGGAAATATCTAGTGAAGTCACATAGTCAGTGGCTAATGCTACGCTGCCTCGCTCACTCATCCATACATATGCTTCCTACTCTTTCAAATGCAGTGTATATAGGACAGCTTCCCATGAGGATGGACAACCTCCTAAAGTCAAGCCGATGATGGATATTTACGAGCTCAGACAACGAATGAAAGAGTAGACACCATTACATTCTTGAGCTCGTCATTGCAACAATTTCTATTTTTGTATTTTTGTCACTTATTTTAAGGAGAGTTGTTTAAACCTCCTTAGAACTTATATGTAATATCTATTTTTGTACTTTATTTTTATTATATAAACCTTTTCATGTCTATGAAGAAAGGGTCCCTAATTTTATAAAGAAAAACTTTGAAAGCTTGCACTTTTGTACTTTTGAAGTTTTTCTTAGTAGAATGATTGGATCAGAGTCCTGAAGTTTTGTGAAGAAGGCTTTGGAAGCTTTCACTTTTGTACTTTTGAAACCATCTTAATGAAAAAGACTGGACTAGAGCTATTTATTTCATGAGTGGAGTCATATGCATCGGGTACTTTTATCAATGTATATTTGTTTTTTTATGAATTGATAGCCATTTCTTTTTGTATTGTTTGATATATGTATCTCTATTAACGCAATTCTGCATTTATTCACTTCTGAACATGCTTGAATTGTCATCCTTTAATACATATATGAGCAATTTTTTAGTGATATTTGATGCGATATGTGTTTTATCAATTATTTTGATTAACTATTTAATCAAAATAATTATTCAAAAAGCTTTCATTTCTGTAAGTGTTTGATCAATCTTCATTATCATACACTAAGGATCATTATTCTAGATCACATAAATATAAGTAAAACCCCGAGTAAATAGATAGATTAATATACGTATATTCCAGTTGAAAACCACCCCATCTATCCCTTAGTTTTTGGTCATTAACACTTTATGCATCCTATCACATTTTATTGGGAAATTGGTCCCATTATACCCACTCAAAGCCAATATTATTCCAAATGGATAAGGGATGGTATTCAAGTTCCTAACCGGGTAGTTTTCCCCCATGTTGTTGCAACGATTTTTGAGGTTTCAATAGGTACTTGAGGATATACTTAGAATGTATGTGATGCACTATCCAAGGAAGTGAAAAAGGTTTCTTCCATTGGTAGAGTTTGCCTACAATAATGGTTACCAAGAATCTTTAAAGATAAATATATTCAAGGCTCTTTATGTGAGGAGGTGCAATACTCCTATCAGCTAGAGTGATCCAATGAATAGGGTCCTATTTAGGCCTAATATGCTCAAGGAAATGGAGAAACAAATGGTCACCATCAAGTAGAATTTAAATGTGGCTCAAGACAAGAAGAATAGCTATGCAGAACATCATAGAGTGCATAAAGAATTCAAATAGGGGGATAACATCTACCTATGAGTTAGATCCAAGAATAACTCTCTGAAAATCGGGTCATGTGCCAAGTTGGCACCATTGTTTTGTGGACCATTTAAATTTCTTGAAAGGATATGGTTAGTGGCCTATAGGTTGGCCTTGCCACCAATAGTAAAAGTTCATAAATGTTTTTTCATGTTTCTTTACTCAAAAATTATGTACATGATGCTAATCATGTGATTGATTAGTAGGTGTTACAGGTAGAACAAAAGGGATATTTCTAGCCAGAACCTCTATCCATCCTAGATCAAAGACATCTCATGCTTTGGAATTAAGTAATTGAGCAAGTCAAGGTGCAGTGGAGGCATTTTGGTCCTGAGGAAGCCACATGGGAGATTGTTGGTCATATGCAGACAACATATCAAATTTTGTTTGTTGGTTCGGAAATGTAAATATTTTTGTAAATGATTGTACATACTTGTATATAAAATTTACATTGATTTTGTTGTTAGTTTAAAAGATGTTTTTAATTGTGTTTGGTTATAGAACACTGAGAATGGTGTTGATTCAAGGGGGTGGGGTTTGTGACAACCCTTCTACTAATCCCCCTATTGTAAATAATATAATCATTTTTTTGTAATAGGCTAATATTTGGGACACGAATTTCACAACTTCGGGAGGGAGATTGCTTGGGAAATCTGAGGAAGCTTGGTTATTTAATGACAATCATGGGAGGCTGACTGGTGTGACTTAATGGGTTTGACTACAAATTTATTAATTGGAGACAAAGAGGATGAGATCCATACCTCTCTTGGGCAAACCCATAATAAAAAGGGACAAAAGAATTAAAGGAGATCGGCAATGTTGGCAGGTAGGGGCATGTCGAGAAAAACTTAAAGGGAGTGGCATGGGTAGCTATGTGAAAAGACCCCCACAACCACCAAAAATGGAAAACGAAACCACTAGTCAAAGACTGGGGTTGGTGGAAAAGTGCATGATACACAAACCATCGAGAGTTAATGGAAAAATGACGAAGTAAGAAGCTCACAGCAGCAACGTGGCTGGAGGGGAGGCATTATTCAATACAAAGAGAACAAGAGAACTTTGTTCAAAGAGGATTCAGAAAAGGAAAAAATCAGTGCAGTAGAGGAAGCAGGAAACATTACACCATAGTCTAGATAGTGGAAGAGAAGAGAATACCTTTCTGGTTTGAGCACTGGAAGAGTTGGCTGGGAATTTCTCAAGTGAAGGGAAAAAGTCTTTGGATTACCTTGATACAACTAGTGGGTGGAGATTGTGCTCTTTGGATTCCTAGTTAAGGAGTGCCCTCATGCCTTCTTTTCCTTGGTTGTAGGCCTAACATTCAATTTAGTGAGCCCAAGATTCCCAGTTTAAGGTGGAGCTACTCAAAGCATTATTGGCCTGGGTTTTGGTTTGTTCTCAATGAGTTTTGTACTCCTAGGTTAGGGTGGAGCCACTGAGTGAATTTCTCTAAGGTTGGAGGTGGTGTAGCCTCTAAATCCCATAAATTTTTTGATGAGTAGAGGTGATATATCCTATGGAATTTCCTATTTTAACTCAACTCTTGTATTAATTGGTTTGTGGAGACATTGTAGTCTTTGGTTTCCCTATTTTGGTTGAAGGGTGGAGATGGTGTAGTCTCTGGAGTCCCCTAATTGGTTGGTGTGTGGAAGTGGATTGACCTCTAGATTCCTTGTTTCAACTAGAAACATTGGTTAATTCCTTTGAGAATTCTTCCTCAATCTTTGAAATCTAGATCGGGGGTGATTGATAGCAAGAAAGGTTGTAGTGCAGGTTATTTTAAGGTTGGGTGGAGAGTTGAAGTCCCAATCTCAGTTGCCAGACTTCTCCTATAAGATAAGTGCTTACTTATGTTCTTGTGTTATTGAATAATATGTACATGTTTATTGTGTTGTTAAAATGCTTCTGCTAATGCTAAGAAATGTTTATTTTTTGTGTATGAATAATAAGGAAAGGTTCATCTCTTATATAAGTAATGAGGAATTATTTGATTCATGTGTGATTGACGAAAAATGACTAATCTTTGTGTTTATTTTTGAGCTAAAATTGCCATCTAATTTTCCTAAGTATACAAGATGGGTGAATCTCTGTGGTTTGATTAATCTCTTGCATTAAAATGAATGGTAATAGTCCCTATGATGTGAAATTTGTTTGTGGGAAGCATGTTTTCTCTTATTTATAATTATACCCTTGTATAGTCGTGTGCTTGTAATGGACACAGTGGGATGTCAATAGTTAACGCCACTTGAAGGTTGGACGTCAATAGTTAACGCCACATGATTTTGCATCCCAAGACCTCTAGGTCTTGAACCTCAGGGAAATCTGAAAGGTGCACACCATGACATCGTTGAGAAACAGAGGATAGGACATGGAAAATCCCAACAGTTTTTGTGAAAGGATTGTCATCCCAGGACCTCGAGGTGTGGAGTATGGTGTGTGACATGGTAGGGACCCAGAGGGTTGATATAAATGGAGATCAGAGTACAGAGATATTATCAATGGGCAATGATAAATCTCCCTTCCCGGGGTGTCAAACCTCATGTTGGTCATGGTGAGCATAGAAGAGAGTAAGGTTGAGACCAATGGGTTGATAGACAAAGATATTCCTACCATATTCAATTATTGCATAATATGCCAAGAGATTTGGTTGAGGGTTGGAATTTCAATTATAACGAGAATTCAATGATCTTCAAGCCATGGAGGTTGGGTAGTCTGGTGGGAGCCACGTGTGATGATGTGGCATACACCACATAGGCATGACGTACAAGCATAGTACATGATTGTATGCAAAGGTTGACCCACACGACGGTGATATGGTATAAGATGGAGTGCTACATGACCAAGCCCGATAACATGGCAAGAGGTTATTGGTTGAACCTTTAAATGACCATATCTTTTGATTCGATAGTTGGATTGAGGAGAATTTTATATTGTTGGAAATCTCTCGATGAGCTGGATGAAATGGAAATATTTATTTTAATCTTTGAGGAGTTTGGAAAATGACAAAATTTTCAGACCTTGTTTCTATAATAGGATATTGGAGGTCAGGTCAATGATATTAACAACTTATTCTACCCTTAGTACGGCTATGAGGTGGAAAGGGGTATGGTACATTTAGATACAATCACATCATGAACAAAATAGTGACACATAAGAAAAAAATTTGGGCCATGCTCCATCTGCCTCTAGTGGTAGTCACTATTGATTCTGAGAATTGTCATTGTTTCACATCCTTTTTGGCATCATTTCACAACCTTAACCTTTATTTTTAATCCATTTTCCACTTTTACGTAACCATTTTTTATTCCATTTTAATGTTTATATGTGGGATTAGGTTTAATATTTTCTAATGCATCTATTTTGGTATTTTGAGTGAATTTATGACTAATATTAGAAAAATAATATAGTATAACTTATACTTGAAATATGGGTCAGTTTAGTGATGTGCATAAGAAAAATTAGAGATTCCAACAACACTAAATTTTAGCATTAAGGCTCAAATTCGAATTTATTCTTAACCCTTTGGATATTTATCATGGATTTGGGATGACTAGTCAAGAATCTTGGAAAAAGAAGAATCATGGAAGATCTATTATCAAATATCTTGGAGATATTTATGATAAGATATTTAGAGATAATTGTTATATGGAATTTTCATCTACGGATAAACACATTTTCCCTAAGTGGGTAGCTACACTTAGAACAATAGAAAGAAAGTAGTTCAACCTTTTCCTATAGTAGATAGATGAGATGAAGGAACTTGCTTGTAGTCTTTCTCTTCCTTGATCTCCTTTGAATCGCTCTCGTCGCTTCCACTTGAACTGAATCTGCTCAATTGGTACTTGTGTCAATAGAAATAGAAACAACAATGATCAAAGCATACATGATCTATCTACTATAAACCAATGGAATCGAAAACATTGAAACACATAATCATCATAGATATGAACAAGAATATGAGAAAAGGAATAAACAACTTTATTAATGTAGAAGGAAGAGTTTCACCCAATACAATTCAATCCTGTGCCACTCATCCAGCTTCAGTCCAACCCTCGTCACACAAAAATCACACCAATCCAACAGCATAACATTGCTTAACATGAACTCAAATCTAAAACCAAAAGAATTTCTCTAAAATCTTCAAATTCTAGCCCTCTGATCACTATGATGAGTGCTCAATTTATAGGGAAATGGAGGTGGTTTTGTCATAAATTGGGTATTGAATGGCCTTCCAAAATTGGAGTTAGTTTCCATGGAGTAAGGGATGAGAGGATAGGAGGTTAATTGATCCATATCCTATCCAAATTTGAGCTCACAGGATGAGATAAGAGATGGTATCCTTCTAGAATGATCTAGAATCAAGGAATATTCTCATAACCCTATCCAAATTTCACTCATTTTCGCCCAACGCAAGTGTAAGTGGGCCTAAGTGCACTGAAGTGCAGGCCTGAATGGGCCTACCTACATTGCAGCACAGTTACCCCTGACCAAGGTTGCACTGGTGTCCCAAGGAGGCATTTTAGCAAGGCTTCAGGCTAGGAAACTTTCATGGATGGAAGCATTCAATGTGATTACTTGTCTAGGGCATGTAGCAACTGAATTAGGGTTCGATGAGCCCTAATTGTATTGATCTGAATGTCGAGAGTGATGTGACCAAATAGACCTGTAACAATAATTATCTTCTAATTATTAGTAAATGGTTGTAACCACATGAGAAATATGTGAATGTGAATTTATTAGCTCCTTATCTTATTCTCATAGAAAAGTTATGTATAAATAAGAGTGTCTTCTCCATTTCAAATGAGATAGATTTATAATTTGTAATTATAATACTTTGAGAAACATCTTTGTAGTCCAAAATTCAATATTTTGAAACTTGCTCCAATCTTTTTTTACTCATTTATGTAGTTGTTTTGATTTTCAACTTCCGTTAGACAATCTAGTGTGCTTGTTGAGGTGTGGAGGCCCCCTAGAAACCAAAGCTTATTAACTGCTTTCCATGTATTGTAAATTAATTTGATATATGTTAGTATGACATGTGTATATATGCTCTTTTTTGTTCATATTCATGTATATTTTTAATTTCTTATTCATATTAGTTGTTTATGCTTGTGTGAGCTCACTAGTATATTCACTGACATACTATTGTCTATAGTTTATATGGTTGTTTACATTTGTTGATTTTTATATGGCTATTTACATTTGTTGATTTAAGTATGATTTATGAGTCTTATTTATCACAGATTGGTTGTTACTTATGAGGATAATCTAATTAACAAGGTTGAGTAAAGCACTAGGAGTGACATTCACCAATCTTCTCGGTGGGAAAGGCCCCAACCCTTTTGAAAAAATTTCGCTTAGCATTATATTCATCGGCACCATAGTTCATTGTTTTCAGTCATTTACTTCTTTCCTTAGATTATATTAATGGTTTGGGAACATACTAGTTAAGAGGATGAGTAGAAGACTATGCGTGACCACCCATTTTCACTCTCACATATGGGAAAGGTCAGAGTGCATTCCTAGCCTCTAAATTAGTATTGGGTCAAAATCCATTAGATTGACTAAAAGACTACCAGAGTGTTTGTTTTCCTCCAAGGACAAGAAAGGCCCTAGTGCATTAATCAATCCCTTGGATTAAAACCCCCCTGACCATCTTCATTTCCAAGCATTTGAGTGTGAATTTAATATCTTGAACATGATTGCATAAAGGAATTTGACATGTGTGAGAAGTCTCAGTGAATTCCCAGTTGAAGTGTTCATAAATCAAGTAGGTGTATTGTTTTACATTTCAAGCATGTGTGATCAAAATAGAGTTTTCCTTTCTTGACTTAGTCTTTAGTTTTGACTATTGATTTTAATTCAACCTAGAAGCGATAACGAATCCAATCTAATTCGTTACATATTGCAGTGTGCTTCCAAGTTTACAAACACAAGATTGATATGAATAGTGTGTCCTAATTTAGGTCCCTAAATTAGCCTGAAAATCACTATAGAAAATCTTGTCATACCAAACACTAGAAAGCATCCACTTTCCATGGAATTATCTAGTGGAACACTTTCTTAGGCCGTTGGGAGGAATGTCAGAGATCTCCTTGAAGAATTGAAACAACAAGATGAGTGCATAATAGAGTTAAAGGAGCAAGTTAAACTATTAAAATATTGTAACAGAAATCTAAAACATGAGGGAATTAGCATGGAAGACTACAGGTCTTGTGCACTTGAAGTACATGAATCTACTAATGGCATGGTAAAACAGGTCTATCCTTGCATCAATCAGCGTCAAAATATATCCACCAAGGTGCGACCACTCTAGGAACTAACTAAAGAAAGAGGCAATCAACTGTAAGGAATACAAAATACTATGAACTAACTAGAGAAATGGCCTAAAGAGTATTGATAGGCTCCATCAAAGGTCCCCAATATTAGTGAGGCAGAATTGACATATAACTCCATCATCGTTAATGGGGTCGAGAAGATTCATGAGAAGTTGGAGAAAGACATCTCCAAATCTCTAGCTTAGTATCAACAATATTATTCTTTAGTTGGGAGACTAATCAAGAAAAATAAGCTACCAACCATTAGAGCCCAAGAAGAAGCCAAGCTAAATGGAGATGTAGGCAGGGAGCTAGAATAAATGTTGATTGTTAAAGAATTGTCATTTGGTATCTTAACAAACAAAATTGGGAAACACAACCTCAAGAAACATACAATGGAGCCCTTAAAGCAACAAAAAATGATGAACTCTTTCATGGTCTATTTGAAAAATGATGTACAATCCGTCTCACAAAGCACCTCAAAATATCATGTCATCATGGAAGGGGTGTTACCCAACAATATTAAGATGATCTACTCTTATTACAAGATATATATAGCCTTATTCACTCATTTCTTCTTGTCCTCATTTATTTTTCAGCATCTAGTTAGTTAACGGTAGTTTTATTTTCATAATTGGATCTTTTTAGTTTACTTTACTTTACCCTTTGTTGTCACGATCATTTAATATCTCACAACATTCAATAAAGAAAGCATGGTCGCCGGGGCCAAAATAAAGATGGGTCTCTTATCCCAATTGGTGCAAGGCCTAATTGAGACATCATACTAGAGAGAATTTCTTATAACTATTGTCAAGACATTTATCCATGTCAACAGTGTTAAACTCACGTAGATGAAAATAGAAGACAGATTTAGTATAAATGTGAGATGCATATTACTAACAAAATATACATATTAATACACATTTTCCTAACCATTGGTTTCATATTCAAAGAGGCCTCTTCTATTTCTCATGATTGTTGGCCTTCAATTGAGTATTTTTCCCTTCCATTCAAGTAAATGAGTGAATTTTACACAACCCAAGAGGATTATGTTTCCAACATTCCCCCCTTAATCGAAAAGGGTGTATATGAGTCTAAAAAAAGAGCTTAAATACAAAGGTGGATAGTAGCCAATGGATGGATGTGCTCTTTGAAATGGTGATGTAAGGAGGACCACAAACCAAATGAGATAGTTGTGATAGCCCCAGTTATATTTTATTTATGAATGCCATGTAAATATTTCCATGTATTTGGATTTCTAAGGCAGGAAATTTTGAATTGTTGGGACAACCATTGAAGATTGCTTGTCGTGTGTTTTAGTAGATGGGTTCCTAAAATTAATAGAACTTCAAGAAAGTTACACAGGCCATGTTGCATTTGAAAAATGTGACAAGCAACAAGGACCAAAATTTAATGGAGTTGTGGATGTAGAAATTCCCATTGTAGATCACCTGATAATGCAATATACTAAAGAAAAATATTAGATCTACTTCTACAATCAAACTTTGCGGAAGCTTAATCAATTTGAGCTAGATCAATCAGAACACATATAACAGAGAAGAAGAAATCATACACATGAAACACAGAAGAATACTCTGGGGAAAGCCTCAGCGAAAAACCCCAATCTCTGTATTATCATACAAGTGGAAATATGTCCAGATTACACAAAGCTTTAGCTCACAAGCTATCCTGCTCTTAGTACAATCCCTCTGCTGCTCATAGATAGTCAAAGGCTTCTCACAAACCTTCTCCTCTATCCTCCAAGCCTCCTATTTCCTTGCACAGTTTCTCCTGGGGTCCAATGCTGCCACCTATGTGAATTCACCTCTCGCATTGCTCACAAAACTTAGAAGTAACTGTGAAATCCTGAAGGAGATAATTCCTTCTGCATGGATGAGTTTCCTACTTAGGAAAAATCCTCCAACTGATAGTACATTGTCCCTTCCTCTGATCTCAATTAGGTCTCTGACTGAACTGACATGCATGAGTTATTTATGAGAGAATATTTAGTTATCTGAAGTGCAGCAATTACATGCATGCATGCATTAACTAACTGAACTCACAATTAGTTCAACAAACTATTTGAACTAATCTAACTGGACTTAACTTAGTTAACTGAGTTAACTAATTACAACTCAAAGTACAACTCATCCTGATCTCCTTTACTCAAGGGATAACTTCCTCAATCAATGGAGAAATTGTTGCATGTCTTCACATAGACTTCATGTTTGATTTCCTACAACTAATTAACTCAAGATGAACTAATTAATTATTTTACAAACAGCTGCTAAGATCAAATTCGAATTTTACTTCTCAATTTTATTTTAGGGACTAACTAAAATTGGAATCTATCCTGAAACATTATTTATAGCAATGTTATTTTTAACATTCCCATTTTTCATTCCTTGTTGTTATGTCTAACACTGGTACCTGAAATGCTATTTTTAGCATTTATTGTTGCTATTTCCAACACTCCCTCTCAACAAGAAAGGCATTCAACTCGAACCCGATCCTAAACCTTTGGAATGTTTTGCATGCAACACTTCTCCCAAGTGTTGTTGCTCTAGCAACTCTAGAAACAAAAAAATCTCCCAACTGACCTCCCTGTTAGGCTAGAAACACCCTCTGATGTTGAAGCTCCCTCTGCCACTAACAAGTGCACCCTCTGTGGCCTCTGAGCTGCTACAACACTCCATGCATCTCGCACTGTTGCACACCACTCTGTGCCATCCTGCACTGGTGCAACACTTCTGTGCCTCTCGCATTGTTGCAGCCTGCTAGCTCTATGCTGTCTTGGGATTCCTGCACTGTATCTCTCTCTGCCGCTCCATCCACATCTGTCTCTACCCACTCAGCCAGTCATGCTACTCCTTGTCAAGGCTCTCGTAGCAAGTTCTAATCAAAGAGGTTAGGTACCTCAATGATCCTACCCCTATTCCAGCCTTCTTGGGACTGTCACTCCACATCGCCCAACCTCCAACGTGGAGGTATGGATGCATGTGATCCCTCTACCCACTTAGCTCGAAATTTCCCCCTACTGGAAGTCTCTGCATGAGTGCATGCCTCCACTCAGTCTTCTCTCAGCTTCTCTAGTTGTGGATGCTCCACAACCTCCTGAAGCTGCTTCACCAATTGTGGCTCCTTCACAATTGTCTGAGACTTCTTCTGGCATTGCATGTTGAGAGGTAATGTACTCTCCCTATCAACCACCAAGTCTCCATCAGTTGCCTTGCTCCTCAAGGCTTTGCATGCATCTTGAACCTCAAGAGCATATAGGTTCTTGACTTGTGAACCAATCTACTTCACCTGTCTCGTGGTGACGTGTCTAAGGAAAACCTTTCCCTTACTGAAGACTACATCATAGCCTTTGTCTTCCAGCATTGCAATCGATACCAAGTTTTTCCTCGGTCCTGGCACATACTTCACATCTATCAAGGTAATGTGAGCTCCATGCTCTCTCTAAAAAACAATTGTGCCTACTCCTGAGACACTATACTTTCATCATTACCCATCTCTATGAGTATCTGGAGATCTTTCTCCTCCAAGGTACTGAACAAACTCTTATCGCCGGTCATGTGGAATGAAGCTCCACTGTCAAGAAACCAACCACATCCCACCATGGATGAAACCATGCATGCAATGAGGTTCAAATCCAACTCGAACTGTGAGGCCAATGCCTCACCATCTGATCCCTCCTTGGATTTATTCAATGGACAATTTGTTGCAAAATGGCCCACCTCATGACAATGAAAGCATCACACTTTTGATTTGTCAAACTTCTTCTCACCATGGGAAGAACTGATTTGGGATGAGAATCCTTCTCCTTCCCTTTATTTGCCTTACACGCTAAGGCGCAGTTTTCTTCATCCTCCTTGGATGAAGAACCGTCTCTGGTGCTTCTTCTTATCTCCTCCTGCATCAGATCCAACCAAAGTTGTTCCCAATCTGGCAATTTCTCTCTTCCATTTATCGAGTCTTGGTAGCTATGCCAGCTCTTAGGAAGACCGAGGAGAGCAAGACTCACCATGTCATCATCGGCTGTCGTGATCCCTACACTTCCAATCTCATCCCTGCAAGTGGTGAGCTTGTGAGGATATGTAGAGATCGTGTCACCCTTTTCGCACTTGATTTTCCAAAGCTTGTGTTTCAGCGCCAGCTTCCTTTGATCACTACTATTCTGATATAGATATTTCAATGTTTTCCACATTGAAAATGGTGTATCCTTCCCATGGAGGCTCGAGACAATGTGGTCTCGAACTCCCTCCAGAAGGATTCTCCTCGCTCTAGCCACACATTTCTTCCATTCTGCCAATTCTGTAGCATTATCTGCTGCCAGCTTGGGAACTTCTTGACCAATGAAGTCCTTTAGACCATTGTCCTCTGATACTACTTCCATGCGATCCTTCCAGGCTATATAATTCGAGTTTCCGTCAAGGGCATATTCGAGTCTTAAACTGTTGAATGCCATTAGGGAAATTTGAGATGTGATAAGAATTTGAACTCTATAATCAGGAACTTGAAACTTCGAACTTCTCCCTTCTTTGTATATTGTTCTCCGCTTTGATCACCTTTGCTCCGATAAACTTGGCTCTGATACCATGTAGAATTTTCTACAAATTCTCTACAAATCTACCTCTCCGATACCATGTAGAATTTTCTACAAATTCTCTACAAATCTACCTCTCCGATACCATGTAGAATTTCCCACCGTAGATCTATAGATTATGCAATATACTAAAGCAAAATACAAGATCTACTTCTACAACAAACTTGCAGAAGCTTAATCGATTTTGAGCAAGATCAAATAGAACACATATAACTGAGAATGAGAAATCAATCACATATGAACACAAAAGAATACTATGGGGAAAGCCTCAGCTAAAAACCATGATCTTTGTATTATCATACAAGTGGAAATATGTCCATATTACACAAAGCTTTAGCTCACAAGCTATCCTGCTCTCAGTACAATCCCTCTGCTGCTCATAGACAGTCAAAGGCTTCTCACAAACCTTCTCCTCTGCCCTCCAAGCCTCCTATTTTCTTCCGCAGTTTCTCCTGGGGTCCAATGCTGCCACCTGTGTGAATTCACCTCTCACACTACCCACTAAACTCAGAAGTAACTGTGCAATCCTAAAGGAGATAATTCCTTCTCATGGATGAGTTTCCTATATATGAAAAATCCTCCAACTGATAGTACATTGTCCCTTCCTCTGATCTCAACTGGGTCTCTGACTAAATTGACATGCATGAGTTATTTATGAGACAATATTCAGTTATCTGAAGTGCAGCAGTTACATGCATGTATTCGTTAACTAACTGAACTCACAATTAGTTCAACAAACTATTTGAACTAATCTAACTGGACTTAACTCAGTTAACTGAGCTAACTAATTACAACTCAAAGTACAGCTCATCCTGATCTCCTTTAATCAAGGGATAACTTCCTCAATCATTGGAGAAATTGTTGCATGTCGTCACATAGACTTCATGTTTGATTTCCTACAACTAATTAACTCAAGCTGAATTAATTAATTATTTTACAAACAACTAGTAAGATCCAATTCAAATTTTACTTCTCAATTTTAGTTCAATGACTAACTAAAATTGGAATCTATCCAGAAATACTATTTATAGCAATGCTATTTTTAGCATTTCCATTTTTCATTCCTTGTTGCTATGTCCAACATTGGTACCTAAAATGTTATTTATAGAAATGCTATTTTTAGCATTTCTATTTTTAGCATTTCTTGTTGTTATTTCCAACAGTGGAGGTTACAAGCAGTGGGGAGAAAGAGGAAGTCGATCGTGGGAGTGAAAAGTGGTGTGGAGATGAAAATAAAGGAACCACTATGGATGAGGGAAGAAGGGAGCACATTAAAAAAATACATACATAGAGAGAGAGAAATGGTGAATATCAGTAATAGATAAATCTTGAAGTTCATGACCAAGAAGAACCACCTGGCATAGTTGATTTTAGTTGGCAACACTGGCATGAGAATATCTCTCGGGTGAGGACAATGGCCTCTTGATTCCCCGTTGACCAGCGGTGGAGATGGTTTTCTATAGAGTCCCTTGAAGGTTGGTTTTATAGGCCATTTTGTCACATATGGTCAATATGTCTACAAACTAGTTCAATCAACATCCATGAACACCTTGTCATCATCCCTACATAAAGCCCTAAGCATGAATTCCCAAAATCCTTAAGTTTTTGTGTTTGACTACCTCAAATCAGTGCTTTTAAGGCCCAGTGCACCCTGGCCCTTTAGGGACCTACGTTCAATAACATGTTTCTCCTTTTTGCATCAATGTTGATCAGCAGTAGGTTGTCCCTTATTGGGGGTGAGATGATTCTAGAAATCGGGAAAATTAAAAAGAATCCCAAAGCTTCCTCTTCAAGAATCTTCCAGGAATTGTTACATCCATTTACCTTCTATAAGAACTTTAAATCCTATATGATCCTAACTTTGATATTTTACCTGTTTTACTTAAGCTCATCCTCCCATCAAGAGTGGATCTCAAGCTTGGATTGGTAAATGAATAAGAATTCCTAAACTACCACACTCTCCTATAAATCAACAGCCATCTACAACATCTGGGTGGGCTTTTGGAGATTAATCATACCCTCATTTTTCTTATTTGAACTTTAAAGAGTTATCATCTTCATGTATTAGGGTGACATTGAGGTGTGTTTTGTGACAAAGAAGGACAAGTCAAATCGGGGAGATCTCTACAAGATTAGCTTCCATTTTTTGTTGTAAACTCTCTCATTTTCATATTAATAGAAAGAGTATATCCTTTTCATATATGTGTTATGTTATGTTTACATTCATATATTTGAATGTTATGTTGATCCATTGAATAGAGTGATTGGATAATGCCACACAGATTTTGTAGATATTTGGCTTGTGTTGATTGTATGTGCAGGCTCTAGTTATAACAATCAGAGCTCTGGTTGGAGCTTACAAGTCGAGAGGAGAGAGGAGCTTGTGACGGATCACAAGTAAGCATCTTTCCATTCTCCAATTTCTCTAAGGGGAACTTTATATTCTTTGTTTTTTGTTGTTCTAGACCAGGCCACTAGGTCTAGGGAAGATACTTTTGTTCGCAGTCGTAAATTCCAAATAACAAATTAGTGACCATACTGGGAACTATTCATTAACTTAGTGGTTTCCTTGACCTTAGCCTTTGCTACACCTCTTGAACAGACATCCAATGCCTCACTCAGATTGAATTGACCCTAAGAAGACATTTCATTGAGTTGCATTTGATTTTTTGTGTCAGAAACTGGCTTTTCCTTGATCAGTGCTCCCCTTGGTTTGCTAATAAAGCGTTACAGTGCACCTTATATTTCTCTGCACCTATGTTGCAGAGTAATGGGAGCCTATCTAAACCTGCATTGATGCCTGTTTCATGAAAAAAAATCATTTTTATGATTTTCTCTATGATTAACTTAGTTCCAATGGTCCTCCTTGTGTCCTTGAGTTTCTTTTGGTCTCTTAGAAGCCTTCATATTGTTTTCTTTTGGTTCTGAGTGCCTTTGATAAGAATTTGTTTAGATTTGGCTTTGTTCTTGTCAGGAAATGGTGTTTTAGTCATCGTTCTGAATAGTTTCTTTTATGAGTGACTACGTAAATATCTTAGTTTTCATCTTAAAATTAAGTGCAATTGAAAAGAAAAATATTATGCATCATGCATTACATCTAGGGTTTTGAATGTGAAATTATAATTGGGAGAAAATTGCATTAGAGAATTTGCTTAACAATTTTGTTTGTTTCACCTTGTATGTTGCATATTCTTTGTTCTCTTCCATCCCATATATAGATTTTCATTGAAAGGAAAATTTTCATTTTATCATGCTAGTTTTCATTTTAGGATATTCAGGTGAAATTCGTGGTGAGCCTTGAAAACTGAGACTTAACTCGAGATAAACTTTCAAATTTATTGAATCAATCTTAAGGAGCATTTGTAACATTAATGCAAACATCTAAAGGTATAGGCTAGAGACGTGTTCTAGCGTCTATAAACATAAGAGTTGTCATTTATTTCCAGTGTTTCAATCTAGGGGTGATATCTCGTTCCATGTACGTAATTTTATCGAAACATTCTCCACGTACCTCCGGGTATATTGGATGACCTCCACGCTTGAAAAGTGTATGGGAATGCTCTCATCACATGATTATGCATTATATAGCACTAACACATATTTCACTTCAACATATCATCGAGTATATTTTGGAAGTCCACCATAGGTTGTTATCCTCACCATAGGTAACTGAGATGATCGCCTTGTATATTGTGATACACCGAACACAACATTCGGGGAGATTGTCTACCCGTACATAAATCCTTGGTTCTATAAGGTTGGATATTGCATTTCACAATTTCTTGGTAAACCTTTATGCCTATTTTACCCTCTTTGATTTATTTTTTATGTTAATTTTTAAAATTTATTAATCTAACGTGGAAGAACAACACCCTATCCCCTGTCGTTCGCATAGAATGTAAAATAAGCCTTCTATTCCACCAGAGGCAACTCTTGGCCATCATCATAAGCATAAGAAGAAGAAGACCACCAAATATATTACTTCGGGAGCTATTAATTCTGGTCCTCCATCTGATATAGATCCACTAGAATCATCTTTTCCTGTCAGTATGGAACCCGAGATTACTTCTCCATTGGCTGGTGAATATGACATAGTCAAAACCGAAGCACCTGAAGTCTCATTACCTGAGGTTATTGAACCTGAGTATACTGAATTAGAGACAATACAACATAAGGTACCTCATTTATCTATACCTATTACTTCAGGAACTTCCTCTTCTCTTCCTTTGTCTTAGTCTCCACCCCAAACCATATATCTTGGACCCGACGGTGAACCACTTCCACCTCATCTTGTGAGTATTGAAGAGATTCCATAGGAAGAGCCTTAAACCTCCTCTCATATTTAATTAGGGACTCATTTTTATCAGGCCCATCCTTTTTCTTCTCCTCATACTCCACCTCAGCCTTCTTTGTTTGGTTCTTTTCCTTTCAACTCACCTTTGAGTTTCCCTCGGCAATCTTCTTTGGGACAGTTAATCATGACTGAATCTACTATGGTTTCTCAACCTGTATCTACTTCCATGTCTAAGACAACCCAAGTTGCAACCTCATGCATGTTTGTAATGTCACCCGTGACACATGTGTATGTTGGTCCATCCATCCCACCTGGTTACCAATCTTTGTCTGGTACCTTCTTTGGTGCAGCATTCAGTCCATGGACCTCTCCCATGTCATCTACATCTGGAATTTCGTCTAACACTTCTTTAATGAGCGCTACACAGCCTGATCCTCTTCCTCCATATACACCTATAGTTCAATAGTAGAATTTGACCATGCTCACCAATGATCCTATTTCCCATTCTCCTTGGTGGTCGGTTATTCCTACAAAGTTTCCCAATGATATTCCTAAATTCAATGGAAATCCTAGAGAATACCCATCCACGCATGTGATGGCTTATCATTTGTGGTGTTCTTCGAACTCCCTCAATGATGACTCTGTTTGTTTGCGTCTTTTCCAGCGTACGCTCACTGGTATGGTAGCAAAATGGTATAGTGAATTACCTCGAGCTTCATTTGATCATTTCAGTGGTTTGGCTACCACATTCCTAAGATATTTCCAATTACCTGTTAGATATGAGACTGGGACTAAAATTTTAACCAATTTAAAAATTTTACTGCCACTCACATTTTTTATCACATTCATGAGTGGCAGCATCATCGTCATTTGGTTAAAACTTTTGTTCCTGACCAATTGTTAGCTGAATGGTTCATTAAGTCTTTGTTTCCATCTATCCAGAAGACGTCACCAAAGGTGAAGTCAAAACCGAAGAGCATGTAATCGCTCGTGCCCAGTATTTGGATCTCATCTATACCCAGTTTGGCATGCTTTATGATAAGATACCATGACCTTCCAATATTATTCCTCAAACTCCTGTAAAGAATCATATGTCGTCGATGGTAGGATTGGTTCTACCAACTAGTAGTTGATGAGTAAACCACCTGATTCAACTCTTGTTGTGACTACTCAAATACCTCCTTCCACTCCCGTGGCTTCTACTTCCAAGATCAATGTCTTTCAATCATCCAAAGGTAAATCTCAACAACTGGGAAGTAAGAAGAAAGGCAAAGGTAAGAAGAAGAAATATAACACTTCGCAGGACAATCAAAACAATTAATATTTTGAAGAAAAATTAAAACCTCGTTACCCATGTTTGATTTGTAACAAGGATCATTTCACTCATGATTATCCACACCAATGGAAGTGAATCAATTCCTTAAATCATCTGCTACACCTGATGTGTTGACTGATCCATTTCTGAATCAGGAGACCAATATGGTTGTCTGGGATCCTACTTCCTCTAACACAGTTTTGATGCTTCCCTCTACTAAGCCCAAAAATGATGTTATGGTGGACACCCGAACTAAATACTATAGTAATATGAATCCTTCAAATGGTCAGGCTAATGATCAACCTACCAATTCGACTACATCTCCATCAGATTCTACTCCAAATGTTGTACCAACTAAATTGATGATTAAGCCTCCCAAGGGCGTTATCCATAAATCGACATTCAACCCTCACACAAGTGCAACTCAGAATTATAACATAGTTGAGGACCTGGCTTAGGCTCCATCATCTATGTTGACTCTTGAGGTGTTGCGAAATTACTCCGCCCAAAAGAAGGCTTTGCTTTCATCAATTGGATGTATTGATCCATCGGATTCCAACCTAGTAGTTTTTAACCATGAGAACTATACACCTCGAATTCCAGATAAAATAGCCTTCATAATCCAAATTTTTGTTTGTGGTAAGAATATTCATCATTCCATTGTGGATGAAGGAGCCTCAACCTATATTATGTCCATGTCTTTCTAGAAGGCTATGTGTTCTCCCTAATTAAGTCAGTCACTGACCACTTTGAAGACTTTTTATGGAAGAATCTATAAAATGTGTGGTATTTTGAATTTTCAACAAGTAGAATTAGGTGGAAATACCATATCATTAGAAGTTGAATTTATTGATGGGCTGCTAGATTATAATCTTCTATTCGTTCGCACGTGGGTTTATGCCACGACTGCGGTTGTTTCGACGTATTTTAGAATGATCACTTTTCCTCACAAAGGTGATATAGTAGCCATTGATTAGCTCACATTCTATGCCACTGATTCTTTAGTTACTAGGAGTGTCCCTCTCATGGTGGAAACCCCTTACCCATACCAACATGTTGGGGTTAGACTGCTTAAGGATTCCTCTCTCATTAGAACCTTTTCGCTTCCTCCTCCTTCATTTCCTGACAAATCTAATTCAATTTCCTATATTAATATGATCTCTTCATGTACTACTCCAACTGATCCATGGGTAGTGCCAGATCAATCTAATATCGATAGTTTTGGTCATTGTATGCCGCTCAGCCCCATTGAGCTTAACTATGAGGCCATCTATTTGGCTTTTGTGGCTTATTATGATCCTTCCTCTTTGATTGATTGGTTTGATCTTTGTTTAGATTATGGTACATTGTTTGATCCTTTCTCTCATACGTTTTCTACTAATGAGATCGTCATGGAGATCATGATGTTGAATTATGCACCATGTGATAACCATCATCGTCATTCCTCCTTGCCAGATTCTTTTGAGGATAATCTTAGTGAAATTTATCGACCTGATATCGTTGAGTTTTCTATGAATTTTTCATCCATCTATGATGTCGAATCTGAGAAGAACTTATTGAATATTGAAGAGACCATTCCTCTCACCATTTAGATTAAACTTGGTATTTTCAAAAATCTACATATTGGCACATCTTACTTTCGCGATGAGGTCAAGACTTATAAAGCCCTATTCGAGGACTTTAGAGATGTTTTTTCCTGGTCTTATAAATAAATGTCAATTATCGATATGAACATTGATGTGCATGAAATTAAGACATATCCTGATGCCAAACCAGTTTGGCAATGCCTCTATATGGTCCTGTTGTGCTGTACAACAACCCCCCATTTCATAAAATTTTACTTTCAAAACTATAATATGAAATGGGTCCCTTTTAGATTAAATTGGTATCAACTTATCATTCCTCAAAAGGTCCAAAAAGAAATAAAACACTATAAAACCTTTTGAGACAATATATAGTCGGTATTATAATAAAAAATGAATAATTCTTTATTATTGTGATAAAGCGATCGCAAGATCGCATATCGCAATAACAAAGGATGCATAACAAAAGACCCATTGGTTTTCCCCAATGCGACAAGCGTGAATAACTATCGGATATCGGGAAGGTAAGCAATCATAACAAAAGGCCCCTCTCTTTGCTCCGATGCGATATCGCTATCAGCGATCGGGGAATGTAACATGCATGCAACTAAAAGCCCTCTTCTAAAAACTCCCGATGTGAATTGGCAATATCGCTATCAGCGATCGGGGATCCTGTAATAACACCAATATAACAACTTAAGCATTCCTCCAATCCCAGATTGAGATAAAGCTAAGCGCGACTTTCAAAAAGGATTGATAAGGCTTGGGTATATTATGTTTAATTATTATTAAAAGCCTTTCTCTTCCTAATAGTGATTCACTTACGCCCAACCGCCAAAACAACAAAGCCACACTTAAATGAATTATTCGCCAATAAACAATATGATGAGAATTTAAATGATTGACAGGTTTAAACAGCCAATTAATGGAGCAGTAATGCCAAAATCTCTTCAGAGATTGTATCCGCTGCCACCTTATGTTAATCCTCCATTATTCATTGATTGATATAACTCTTTCATATTTGGTTTGCGCCACCTATTCTCCGCATTACATTCATTTTATCTCCTGTGCAGAGCTCCTCCGAAGTAGCAAATTTAGGCCAAATGGGGAAGAAGTCTAAGAAATCTGGAACAGCTTCAGCTTCCGCAGTAACAGGACAACACACTGTCGATCCGGGACCAAGTAAAAAAGGATTAATCTCAGACACCACATGTCTTGGTCTCGGTAATACTACTTGGCAGAGCATCTATAATCTGGTTGAGGCCGAAGAGCCTCAGGAAACATCAGTACAAGCTACAGCAGACTCGACCCGGAAGTCCGAGGCAACCCTAAAGGATTTGGCCGATTCTTACCTACACCGGATAGCGGCTCGAGAGCAAATTCTTCCATACACAGATGTGGTAAGATGGGCAGTTGAGGAAATTCCAATTACAAACAGAACATTTTGCACTATCGACGGGAGAGTATTCGGTTCATTTCAACCCGATGATTTGAGACAAATGTACCATTTGCCCAAACCAGAGAAGAAGTATAACAAAGCGTTTCTGGAGAAGTTCAGAGATGAAAATGAGATTGAATCAGCACCTATACGGGAATGGAGACAAAACCCAGCGAAACACAAGCAAGATGTAGGTTTTAACCCTGTACAGAAATTACCTGCATACGAATTCTTAAACAAATAAAATAAACAATGCGAGAGCATAACCCATAAAACACATATGCACAGAGATTTTTCCCTGGATCCCAAAACCGGGACTACCAGCTTGATTTTTCATTATGTTCCTTTCAATGTTACAATACATATTTATACATGCCGAAGCATCCAATACCATGGACCGAAAAACCATCGCGTCCAATACCATGTGCGAAAATCATGCACAAAACCATAGGTAGGTTCGCCCAACCTAATATAGGGTCCAAAAAAAAATTTCCCGGGGCACTGCCCCGGACCCCGTAGAGGGGGGCTACCCGCCCCCCTCAAACCCCCCGGACAGGGGGGGCTGCCACCCCCCCGCTGCGCAATCGGCGCAACGAAGGGGGGCTACCACCCCCCGTTTAACTACGTAGGTTAGTTGTGGAAAGAATATAACACAACCCAACACAAGAGTCCTCGGGTAAGTACTCTGTCGATTCCTTATGTTCTCCTTATTGTTATGCTGGAGTGATGATGTGTAGGATTTGGGGGTTGCATGATTCCTCAAACTTCACCATAGAAATGGTACCTTTAATGGAAGCAGCATGCAATAGCGAAATAATGGATTGGGGGAATATATTATCTGATAAGTTAGCAACAGCTATTCTTGAGTTTAGAAACAAATCCCGCGTTACTGAAAGGTTCATTCCTCCATTTTACTTTAGTGCCTACATCTTAGATACTCTCTGTTTAACTCCGAATTTCTTGTGCTGGGGTGGAGATGGACTCCACAGGACCCCATGCCCATTCATATCTATCACCAGAAATTGTGGAAAGCCCACTATAAACACCACCTGTATCAAGTTTGCAATGGATATATGTTACCCATTTACTATGCAATTTTTGACAAACCTGCTCCTAAGATTTCCTCATAAGCACAGATTGACTTGACAGTCGTAGGAACCTGGTTCGGAGAAGAAAAATTTACATATGTAAGAGTTTTTGGCAGTCATGCCAGGCCTCACGTCCTCCCCTTGTATATACCTGACAAACTATTGGCTCGAGAAATAGCATATCAGCTTACATCTAAAGGAGTTACAAAGACTCTGAGGAATAAAAAGAAGCAAGTCTGGCCTCCTTTTCCTCTAAGGTGTGGCGTTTACACTCTGCATGACTACAAGCATGCAGAGAAAGAAGCAGAAAAGATAAATACACTGAATCTCACCACTCTTCCTAACAGACGATTTGATCCAAACAAAGTCGTCTATAATGCACTAGAACAGGCAAAACTCACTAAATTTGAACATCAAGAAGATGAGTTTGAAGACCTATTCTCCTGGGCCGAGTCATTATTTCAAATTCAAGCGATAGCTAAAATGAGATATCACGACGACAGGTTAGTCGAATTTAACAAACTTAGAGAGAAGAGGTTGCAAACTCTGCCTCTAGATTTGTTAGCCACTGCCCCGATGACACAGTCAAGCGAGCCTGAACAACGACTTACCAACGAACCTCTTGCTACATCAGAAATTGTTGGAGAAGTACAAACAGGAGAGCAGGAGGAACTCCAGAGGAAAGAACAAGAGGAAGCGCAGAGGAAAGAACAAGAGAGAATATGTGAAGAGGAACAGAAAAGGCAGCAGGAGCAAAGTAGCAAGGATGTGAATGTCGATACCCAGATTGACCCAAGGTTGCTCCAGGAATGGCAGCAATTCGATTCAATCATAAGCAATCTAGAAAGCTCAAGAGAAGCCAATACATCCAAAGTGGTTGATACACAGGATACAGCATCAAAAAGGGTTCCAAGCGAAGGAACCAGTGGTCTACCCCCTACTACAGACATAGAAATAATTCCCAAAGATCCTTCGGATCAAATCATTTTGCAAGTGGAGGATATACCTCCATTGGATGTATTTTACAGCCCAAATCACAGGGCCATAGTAAAGCGACAGCAGAAAAGGAGAAGGATTGATCAACCTTCCCTGTTCCCTGAACAAACAGTGATAGCCAACATAGTTTGGAAGGAGGAGTTCGATCCTTTTGATGACCTAACAAAATTGTCCCAATATGCTGGAGCCTATTCGGCGGCCACCATGGACAAGGAATCGGGAGTGAGTAATTTGTTAAAAGAAAAAGACCAGGCAATCGCTTCATTACAAGCACAGCTATCGGAGGCACAACAGAAAGCAGAACAATTAGAACAGCAATTGTCCACGCAACAATAGTTAAATAACCAATTGAACAAGTAGTTGCATGAAGAGAAACAGAGGATCAATTCAAGTGCGATTCAAAAGCAGAAAGAGCTATTGGAGGCATTAGAAAAATTGGAAACAATTAATGAACAGATGGTAAAGATAAAAGATGAGCAAATTGCTCAATTATCAGGTCAAATAGAGAAGTTCAAGAGTCTTCTGCAGCCTGCCAATTTCAGAGCAGAAGCACTACAGATTAATAAGGCACTGGTAACACAAATAAGATTATTATGTCATAAAATTGCTCAAGTTGAACCCCTGTGTGACATAACAGCATCAATAATCGATAAATCAGTCGATGCTAGACAAGACTTCGAGCAGGCCAATGAAACCTTGACAAATTTTCTTAATTGGCAGGACACTAATGAGGGACAGGCAGCAAATTTTCCTAAAATCCTAGAATCCCATAAAGAAATTTTATTTATGGAGTGGCAGTCCCAATTGATGAAGGCAGAGAGAGCAGTTTCTAGATGCAAATTATCCACTAGTAATTTGATTGAATTAATTAATGATACTCTCTATTTATCTAATATGATCTCTCAGTGTACACCAGGTAAATTACTATCGGCTAAAAAATTGGAGCAATCATGTTATCAAGAGTTGGAAAAGAATGGGAGATTGATCACAGGTATTAAAAGTTTAACTTGGGACACCTATTGGTTGTTCCTAGTAAAACCATATAGCCAAAGAGCCGCCCTCAAGTGCCTAACAAATGCAATCGAGTGTATCATTCCTGATATACACGATGCCACCTATGTTGCTCAACTCAATTCTCATCTTAGCCGCCCTCAAGAAGTGGAACCGATGCTAGCGATATGCCAACTCAGGTCGAAAGGCAAACAGCCAGAGTGATGAATCATGCTGCCGACTACCAGATTGCTTTGGGGAGATATTCAAGATCAAGTTGTACCAATTTAGTAGCATTTTAATTTTGTAGTTAGTTAGTTTAATTAAGTATTTATAGACCCTTTCATGTATTTAGAAAGGGTCGTAAGTTTTTGTATATGACTTAAACCTGAAGTTGCACTACTGTACTTCAGGTATATTTTTTATAAAGACTGGGCCAATTATTCCAATTTTGATAACGAAGCTTTTATGTGGATGTGCACTACTGCCTTTATTTAAAAGTATTTCTGAGTCGGAAGAAGGAATTCGAATTGTGATTGATGTTGGGAATGATTTGCAGCTCATATGGTACTACTATCTATGTCTGAATTCATTCTTTTTATGAATTTTTATTTGATCATTCTTGCTATTATTGAATATATGCATGTGTTTTAACAGCATTCTTTATACTTTCCACTATTGGATGTTTACAGCATGCTTTTCTTCTAATCATACATGTATCAGTAATATAAAAATATAAGTGTAACAATGCTTTATTAATTACTTTGTTCAACTATTTGAACAAAGCAATTATTATATGAATGAATGTCTATGTTTATTGAATAGAGTCATCTATATGCCTATTGATGAACAGAGATCATCAAACGTTGCACTTAAGAATAGAAGCTTCCCGGGATAGAATAGTCATTTGTATTTTCGCCTTTAGATTAAGTCATCCATTCATTGTCACTTATTAGAAAACCAATCACTCATCCATCCCTTTTTATTCATTACTGGGAAACTGGTCCCATTATATCCAATCGGAGCCACCATCCCAAACGGAAAAGGAGCTATATTAAGGTCCAGACCGGGTGGTTATCCCCCGATGTTGATGCAACGATTTTCGAGGCATCCACAGGTCCATCCCAAGAAGGTTTTCGCTATTAAAGCCAAATTTGAGAAACTTCTACATGTTGGTTTCATTTATCCCGTACCTTTAACTGATTGGGTGTCTAATATTGTTCCTATCATGAAGAAACAAGGAACAATTCATGTGTGTGGTGATTATTGGGATATCAATCGTGCTTGTCTGAAGGAAAATTATCCCACACAATTCATCGATCATATTGTTGATGATTGTGTCGGTTGTGAAATATTTTCATTTATGGATGGATTATTCAGCTATAACAAAATCAACATTTTGTCGACAGACCAACATAAAACTATGTTTATTTGTCCCTGGGGCACATTTGCGTATCGGAAACTCCCTTTTGGATTAAATAATATTGGGGCTACATTTCAGAGGGGAATGAATTACTCCCTCCACAACATCAAACATATTGAATAACCCTATTTGTATGATTTTCGTGCTCATTTGAAATATCAGGTTGATCACCTGATGCATCTAAGGGCCATATTTTTATGATGTAGACATTGTAACATTTGAATCAATTCGCACAAATGTGTGTTTTGTGTAAGTTCTGGTTGACTTCCCATTTTTGTGGTATTGAAACATGGAATTCATATTGATCCATTGAAAGTATAGGCATCATTGATCTGCTTGCTCCTTCTTCCCTTCTTCAACTTCAACAAATCCAAGGGAAGGTTAAATTTCTTTGGAGGTTCATTCCCAACTACGTCATACTAACCAAAGGATTTACTCGCTTGTTAAAGAAAGGGGTTCCCCTCCATTGGGATGACGTTGATCAAAAGGCATTTGATGCCTTGAAATATGTATTGATTCGGGCATCCTTGTTATACCCCTCAAATTACCAATGAGATTATTTCTTGTACCTTGTTGTTGTAGTTACTACCATTGCTAAGGTATTGGTTCAGGAGGATGATGTAGGAACTGAACATCCCATTTATTACTTGATTTGAAATCTCAATGATACCAATTCAAGTACACTCATGTCAAAAAGTTAGCTTTGACAGCTGTTCAAACTGTCCAGATATTTCGTCGTTACATACTGCTCTACAAAACTATGGTTGTTTCTGATTCCAACCCCATGATATACATCTTATCACGACAGTTGTTGGGGGGAAGTACTCTAAGTGAATTTTCATTCTACAAGAGTTCGATTTGGAATTCATCAAATCCAAGTCAAACAAATCCCTAGTTTTTGTTGAGCTAATTTATGACCTTCCCACTCCTAAAACTGAGGCAACATTTGGTTAATCTATTCCAGACGAGTAATTGTTTTTGATCTCATCATCTGACTCATGGTATGGAGACATTATCATATATCTCCATACCCAGACTTTCTGATCTGATACCTCTCGCTCTGACCAGTGATGTATCCGATATCAAGCCAAACATTACAGTATAATTGGCAACACCCTTTATCGTCACTGTATTGATACATTTTTTCGAAGGTGCCTCACTCATGAGGAGGCCAAAAAAGTCTTAAATGAATGTCATTCTAGGACATGTGGCAGTAATTTTTCTGGCTATGCCACCGCACAGAATATCTTGCGTGTTGGTTAATTTTGACCCACCATATTTTGATACTACATTCTCATCGTCGAAAAGTGTCATGCATGCTAGATATATGATCATAAAACCCATGCTCTGCCTGCTCCTTTGCATCTTGTTATTGTCATTGGTCCTTTTGTGAAATGGGGTATTGATTTCATGACATGTAAACCTCACTCAGTTAGGGTGCATGGCTATATCATTGTAGTGGTTGATTATTTTACCAAGTGGGTCGAGGCGATGCCTACATACAATAATATCGGCGAAATAGCTGCTCTATTTTTTTTCAACCATGTCATTGCACACTTTGGTGTTCCACAGGTTGTATTCATGGACCATCGAAAACATTTTTGCAATCACATGATGTCTGAGTTGACTTCCAAGATGGTACTTTCCCATGAGGGTTCCACTCCCTAATACCCTCAAGCGAACAGGAAATTTGAGGAAATAAATAAATTTCTCAAAAAAATGCTTCAATGTATGACAGGGGTCCACAATTTGAATTGATGTCTTATTCTTTATGCGGCCTTGTGGGTATATCAAACCTCTATTAGGACTACTATCGAGTTCACACCATTCCAATCGGTTTATTGTTTGGAATCAATCCTTCCAATTTAATGTGAGATTTCGTCTCTCAAACTTGTTGTCTAACTATGCCCTACCACTTCCGCAGAAGAGGAACGTCTCTTACATCTGATGTGCTTAGATGAAACCATGTGTGATGCCGTAATGGCTAATGAATCCCATAAGAAACATATCAAGGCATAATATGACAAGAGTGTCAAGCCTCATGTCTTCTCGGAAGGAGACCTTGTCTTGTTATATGACCAAGAGTCTGATAAATTAGGATCGGGGAATTTTGAGCCAATGTGGCTAGGTCCATACATTTTCAAATGTGTTCTTGCTAAAGGGGTCTATGAGATAGTTTATTTTGATGGAGTTCCCTTGGCGCAACTTAGAAATGGGTTGTACCTTAAGAAACATTATGCTTGATTTTTTGTGTGGTACATTGTGTACATGTTGTATATAGGTGTGATTGAGTGTGTTTGCAGTGTGTTCCCTTTAGAGTTTCCTAGGTTTCTATTAATCATGTTTACATTTTGTTTGCATATGTTGGCATCCCTCAAACTATATGTTGGTTATGTTGATGGTCCTATTTGTAATACACAAAACCCCTCTTCTAGAGCTTGGGCTATGTATGCTCCAAATGGTGAGTTAGTGAGTTTACAAGGGATCTGTATCGGTCTCTCTACAAATAACATCGCTAAGTATAGCGCAGTGCTCGAACTGTTGTCTGATGTTATTTCCCATGGTATCTATCGTATGGTTATCAGACTCAACTCACAGCTTGTAGTACTAAAATTTACTAATGTCTATTCAGTTAGAATTCCAACTATGTTTCGCATGTTCATGAGGGTTCGCCTTCTAAAAGATATTTTGATTTCATCCTGTATCAACATATTTCTAGAAATCTAATTTTAGATAAACATTTGTGACACATGTAAATCAAATTCAATACACATCACATACGTTGAAAGAGAAAATAGAACCATAACAAACACTGAAGATATATATATATATATATATATATATATATATATATATAAATATATATATATAGATATCAATGCTGGTTTTACAAATTTGTGCCCAAGGCACATGACCTAAAATATACATGTAGTCAAAATATGGCTATAAGCCTCCTAGTAGACTAATCATAGTGCTCATGATAGCACACCACTGCGTAAGCCATCTGCACAGTAGCCGACTGATACGGATAGGCACGCAAATAGTATGATGTTACAGTCTCATAGAAAGCTCGTCAACCCAGTCTTAGTTATGGCATAGGTCAACCACTCCATGTGACACTCAACCTCTACAAGGGTCTCAACCCATTGAATATTGTAGTATCTCTCTCTTACTACAACAACATGTACTATTGTTGTGCCTATTGTGGGTCTCCTGCACGATGAAGATAAGAAGAGCCCATAGTCTTTGGGTTGTGTTATATTCTTTCCACATAGTTAAAAGGGGTGGATGAGGTGTACCCGTAACCCCACTTTATGGGTCCAAGGTAGCGCCCCAAAATTTTGTTTTAGACCCTATTAGGTTGGGCGGACCCACCATGGTTTTGTGCATGATTTCGCAATGTTTTTGGACGCGATGGTTTCGTTCATGGTATTGGATGCTTCGGCATGTATAAATATGTATTATAACTTGAAAGGAACATAATGAAAAATCAAGCTGGTAGTCTCGGTTTTTGGATCTAGGGAAAATCTCTGTGTATATGTGTTTTATGTGTTATGCTCCGCATTGTTTATTTTATGTGTTTTAGAATTGTATGCAGGTAATTTCTGTATGGGTAGAACCTACATTGGTATCAGAGCAGTTTTGCTTCAAGGGGACGCCTTTGTTGCTGAGGGGTTTCGCTCGGGCTTGTGGTAGACCCTGTTCAGTGGGAGATTTGGAGATCAATTCGGTGGTGAAAGAAGATGGCGAGCAGCGGAAATATAGAGATCAAAAATTTAATGGTTAGAGTTTTGAGTTGTGGAAACTCAGATGGAGGATATGTTGGTGGATAAAGATCAGTGGATCACAGTAGATCCAAGTACTAAACCAACAGGATGTCCGATAAAAATGGAAAAAGTTGGATCGGAAGGCAAGAGCACAATATGATTGTGGTCACAATTCAGTATTGTTGAATGTATCTAGGGAAGCACAGTAAGGCTTTGTGGGACAAGTTAGGGACTTTACCAATCTAAGTTTCTAGTGAATAAATTTTTCCTGCGAAAAAAGTTGTATACACTGAGGATGAAAGAGGAGACTCAGTGATAGAGCATCTGAACGCATTTAATACTGTGGTAATTTAGTTAGCATCTGTTATATTAAAATTTCAGATGAAGATAAGTGCATTAGTTTGTTGTGTTCTCTACCAATTCGTGGATAGTCTGGTATTGCAATAGGTACAATGCAACTACCTTGCAGTTGATGAAATAGTCTCAGCCTTGCTGACGGAGGAGATGAGACAAAAAACATGGAGAACCAAATGGTGATGCCTTGTCTGTACGAGGACAGTCCCAGAACAGAAACAAAAATAAGTCCTCGAGTGGGAGATCCTAAATCTCCGGAAAACCTGTAAAGGTGGTGTTTTGGAAATGCGAAAAGAAGGGCACTTCAAAACGGACTGTAAATCTAAATCTCCTGACAGAGAAAGGGGTCTGATGATGCTCCTTCTTTAGAGGCGAAAACCACCTCAGATGAAGGTGGGGATGTGTACTTGGCTTCTTCAAGTACACATGTAGATCATGACGCATGGTTGATTGACTCAGGTGCATCCTTTCACTTCACTCCCCACAAGGTGTATATGAAAGTATGAGAAATACGATGGTGGTGATTCTTCTTAGGGGATGATAGGAAGGCTAGAATCATGGTCGCCGAAAGTAAAAGTTGAAATTGCAAGGTGGAAGAGTTAGAACACTCCAGTGTTCTGCATATTCCTACATTGGCCAGAAATCTGATTTCTGTAAGCAAGCTGAATGATCAGGTGTCAAAATAGTTTTCGAGAAGGATACCTGCAAGATGGTTCAGGGAGCACTGGTATTGATGTGGGGAGTTCGGATGGAACTTTGTACAAGCTACAAGTACCACTGTTATTGATGGGTGAAATAGTTCTGTGGTTCCTGAAAGTGGAGCAGAAGATCTAGTGGTCTCTGGAGAGAAGACCATGTTGTGGCATCGAAGGCTTGGACATATTGGAGAGAAGGGACTTCGAATACTTCATGGTAAAGTATGGTAGAAGGTATGAGTAATAGCTCTCTAGATTTTGAATTCTGTGAAAATTGTGTATTTGGAAGCAGAACAGGTGAGTTTCCCACTGGTAGTAAGAGGGCGAAACAAATATTAGAACTTGTGCACAGTGAAGTGTTGGACCTGTGAAGGTTCCATCACTGGTAAGTCTGTGTACTATGTATCATTTATAGATGACTTCTCAAGGATACATGGATATATTTCCTTAAGAAGAAATCTGAAGCTTTGACAGGTTTAAAGAATTAAGGCTCTCGTGGAAAATCAGACAAAGAAGAAGATAAAGCGCTGAGGACAGATAATGGTGGAGAGTTTTGCAGCAAGGAATTTGAAGAATCTGTAAGAAGTGTGGTATAGCATGACAAAAGACTACTCCATATACACCTCAGCAAAATGGAGTTGATGAAAGAATGAATAAGACGTTGATGGAAGGGCAAGAAGTATGCTCAGTGGTGCCGGTTACGATAGGAATTCTGGGCAGAGGCGGTGGTACTGCATGTTACCTGGTCAACAGGTCACCTTCATCAACATTGGAGGATAAGACTCCACAAGAGGTATGGACTGGTAAGAAACCCTATCTTCACATCTGAGGTATTTGGAAGTGATGCATATGTACATGTTCCAAAGGAAAACGAACCAAGTTGGATAGTAAATCTGAAAAGTGCATCTTTATTGGTATAAGGATGGTTTAAAAGGTTATAGCTTTGAACCCAGTCACACGGAAGGTTGTGTACAGTTGAGATGTGGTGTTCACAGAGGTAAAAGATGTTATTAACATGAAGTCTAACCAAAGGAGCCAAGAAGATAAAGTTGAGCTAAAGAAGGAAGAGATCAGACTCTACAACAGAGGAGGAATCAGAAGATGAAGCCACAAACTCCAGCTGTGAGAAGATAAGTTCGAGAAAGAAGTAGCCAGAAAGTATAGTCCATCTGCTTTCTGTTCAAATTTTGCTTTGTCTATTACTGATGATGATCCAAACGTGAAGGAAGCAGTGATTCAGAAGATGGAAAAACTCTGGAAAGAGGCCATGGTTGATGAAATGGCATCTTTGCAAAAAAAGAGGCTTGGGATTTGGTGGAGTTGTCGGTTGGAGGAAACCGATAGGCAGCAAAGGTTGTTCAAGAAAAGACAAATGCAGAAGGAAAGGTGGAGAAATACGAAGCTCGGTTGGTAGCAAAAGGTTATTCCAAGTGTCGGAATTGATTTTGGTGAACTTTTTCTCCTGTTGCCAAGCTAACTTCTATTAGCTTACTTTTATCAGTTGTTGCTGCTTTTGATTTTGAGGTAGAACAATGGAGTGAAGACAGCATTTCTTCACGGGGATCTGGAAGAGAAATATACATGAAGCACCTAAGGCTTTGCGGTGAAGGTAGAAAAAACTGTATGCAGTTAAAGAAGTCTCTGTATGGATTAAAACAGTCACCAAGGATGTGTATCATAAATTTGATACATTTAACGGGACTTGGCTTCACCAGAAGCAAAGTAGATCACTGTGTGTATTTTAAATTAACTGTTGATTGTGTTATTTATCTGGTCTTGTATGTTATGATATGTTGCTGGTTGAAATGACAAAGAAATATCTAGGATTGAAGACCCAATTGTCCTCCAAATTCGACATGAAAGATCTTGGTGCTGCAAACTATATTTTGGCATGGAAATAAAAGAATCGGGTAAAGAGGAAGCTTTGGTAAACTATGTATGTCAAGACAATACTGCAGAGGTTTAATATGCAGGATAGTAAACCAATGAAGGTTCCTATTCCTGTAGGTGTAAGGTTATCTGCTAAACAGTGTCCCAAGACATAAGAAGAGGAAGAGGACATGTCCCATCTTCCATATGCAAGTGCAATCGGTAGCCTGATGTATGCAATGGTATGTTCTAGACCAGACATTGCACATGCAGTGGGAGTATTGAGTAGGTTTATGTCAAAACCAGAAGGAGCATTGATTGCAGTGAAGCGGGTTTTCAAGTATTTGCGTGGCACTATGATTATGGTTTGTGCTACCAAGGACGACCATGATTGGTTAGAGTGTTGGATATTCATGGCTTTGTGATGCAGACTGGGCTGGAGATCTGGATCAGAGAAGATCTACAAGTGGTTCTGTGTTTAACCTATTTGGAGGTGCAGTCAGTTAGATGAGTAAGAAAGAAACTGTAGTGGCACTATCAACTACAAAGGCAGAATACATGGCAGTCACTCATGCAAGCAAGGAAGTAGTTTGTTGCAGAGATTGTGTTCAAGTATGGAGTTAGTACAGGAAGCTATAAGGAAGACTTGATAGCCAAAGTGCAACTTTCTTGGCAAAGAACCCTGCATATCATTCAAAGACAAAGCACATTGATGTTCAGTATCACTTTGTGAGGGATATGATAGAAGACAAAAAGGTGTTGCTGGTAAAGGTGGACACTTTGAAGAATACTGCAGATGCATTGACAAAATTTGTGAGCTCTGAGAAGTCTCTTGGAGAGAGAGACAATGGCATTTCAGGGTTGGAAAAATGACTAAGCTCTCTTGTGCCCCCTGTGGAAAGAAAACAACAAGTGGGAGAATGTTGGGTTGTGTTATATTCTTTCCATGTAGTTAACGGGGGTTTGAGTTTACTCGTAACCCCACTTTATGGGGTCCGGGCAGTGCCTTGGAAAATTTCGGTTTTGGACCCTATGTTAGGTTGGGCGGACCCCCTATGGTTTTGTGCATGATTTTTGCACATGTTTTTGGACACGATGGTTTTCGGTCCATGGTATTGGATGCTTCGGCATGTATAAATATGTATTGTAACATTGAAAGGACCATAATGAAAAATCAAGCTGGTAGTCCCGATTTTGGGGTCCAGGGGAAAATCTCTGTGTATATGTGTTTTATCTGTTATGCTCTCGCATTGTTTATTTTATGTGCTTTAGAATTCGTATGCAAGTAATTTCTGTACGGGGTTAAAACCTACAAGGTCGAACGGGTCCAATATCTGCATGTGTACAAATCAATAGTTTATTCTCGGATACATCAAAAATCACAAAAAAAATTGTAAAACTAAAAATTCAAAATGGTAAGAATGTTTTACGTATGACACCCCATCATTCACCATCAGGAAGCACGAGCTCTGGGTCTCTATGGAAATCCATCCCTACATATGGATAGTCTTCTATCATAATGAGTTGCATGTGCAACCAACTGAAGAAGACTAGTGTGAAGCTCATTAACGACAGATCTACATGTATGGACATTTGATCCACCCATCTCCTCATCTGTGGGACTCTCGAATCTGCGGCCTCGAACGAGATATGTTGTGGCTTGAGTAATGGAATCCGCTCTAGGGAAAAAGAAACCAAGATCAAACCATAGCCAAAGTTCTTTAACCACCCATCTTTTGCCTTGGTCAGTTGCTCCTTCATGTTTACCATTACACCCTAACTCTAGTTGAATATTGTCGACTCCAGACATTCTAGAGCATACTGCATATGGGATCTATTCACCACACATAGAGTCCCACTATTGTTCAATCTGGCGATGATAAATAAGGTCGTTCTTAAAGGAAAATGGACCACATCTTTGATGTCGATTTTTCCATCCTTAGTTGGTTGGGATCTTGGTTGACAATGTGTATTGATGTAATCTTTGATTGTCTCTCCACCACTCCTTGAACCAGATAAAGAGATGGTGGCACCTCGCCTTGTTAGACCAGTCAAGAAACATATATCTTCTACCTCCATTTCCAAAATATGTGCACCTATTCTGAATGCTTGTGCTTGAACATACCATGAACGGACAAGATACCTCAATAATTCCACATGTTGCCTCCTACCAGGAATTCGAAAGAATTTTAAGAGTCCACAATATCTTAAAGCCTGGATTGTGGCAGGATCATTAGCTACAGTCAAATATTTTCCTCGTGTTCTCTTTCCCTCCATATCAAGGCTATTTTGTTCCAATAGACACTTGAAACATCACAAGAAGGATCGTTCAGACAAGTTTCATGCAAAAAATTAGATAAATTTTGAGGTAAAGAAGCAAAACAAGATTGGGAATTGTGCTCAACACACTATCCTAAGGACAGAAAATATGTTATAGTGTTCTCCCTAGTGCATTTTTCTCTTGTTCAACGCACCTTTTGATCTTCTGGGGGTGCGTTAGACCTAGGGCGAGGAATTAGATCCCTAGGGCCCTCACAAAACTGGAAAAATTTGCATGAAATCACAAAATGGAACCGTGAAAGGAAAGATAAAGGTTATAGATCCTACCTCGAAGTGATGACACTTGAAATGATCCACTAGATTGGCGCAATTAGTTGTAGAAGATTGGGGAAAAAACACTCAGAACTCACTCTCCAAGAGGTAAAATGTGAAATGGTGAAAATGAGTTACATTATGCCTATTTTATGGTCATTTTCATCGTTATTTTATTAATTGTTTAATGTTTTGACCTAAATTGATTCAATTTTATCATGGAACATGTGTTTATAATATTTTGAGCAGTTGATAGTTGTTTAACGGATTTGACAATGTCTACAGGTTATTTTGACAAGAGAGCATACTTTTATCTCTTTTTTGGGCTCTATAAACCTACGAAAAAGGAACCCCCTGGAGTCCCCTTTTAGTGCTTTTTAGACTCCCAAAATATGAAAATATTGTCAAGAACTGGTCTTTTTGAACTCATTAAATTAAATGAAAAGGTTTCTACTTAGTATAAGCTTAACCCTTTTTCGAACTCAGATAGACTAATTACAAAAAATGAATACCTTAGTCGAGCATGGCTAAGAGGTTCGCCTAAGTATTGTTTTCCATATTTTCATACTCAAGAGACTATTTATGAAAATGAACCTTTGGGGTTTTCTTTTTCGCCTCTTTTTCAAACTCTCTAAACATGAAAAAGGAGTCGAGTTAGACCTTCACTGGACTCGTAAAAACATCAAACAGCGATTGACTCGTCAAACATGATGGGACCAAACCACTCCTTCTCAAGGTTCATTAAAGATACTTAGAGGGATTCATCTAAAGGATGAACTTAAATATCAATCATATGTTATCCTCCTCAAGTTTGTTGAAAAAAAGATAGGTTTTGACCAGAAATGGTTCGGGAAATTGGGAAAACAAGGTACTCCACCTAATGATGGTAGCGAGTCACTCTTGAACATGACACTCTTCCACTTCATCTCCATGATTGTTGGGCTGAGAAATCTACTTGTATTTTGGTTCATCACACCATTTCAAAGCCTCCATTTTCGGTTTTGGGTCAATGCTTCCAACCCCATTCAGTGTCGTTGATGTGTTCAAGAGAAGTCATTCATTTTATATCTACTACGATACTCCTAAGCCTTATTTCCATGTCTGGAATTCCTTAACCAGTTCCACATCAGCATCATTATGTCTCAAATCATGATACCCATTTTATGTCGTTGATGGGGGATACATCAAGGCCCTCCTACGACGGGTCACTTCCTCTCGAGATCAGTTCGTTATCCAGGAAGTTGACTTAGAAATTCTTCATTCAGTACCTTGGGACTTGTATACATCAATGGAAAGTTTCCTTGCTCTCAATAATATAATTTCATCACTGTCCTTCGACTGACATATTCTATGTGATGTTCGACTTCAACTCATTCATTCACACCATACAAATTGTATTGCGGTACCTTGAGAGCCATTAACATCTTTGGTGGTTTCTCTCACGTCTATTAATGGCTTATCAGATGGTGTCTATCATGTTTGACTCTAACTCCTTTATTCGCGTGGTTAGACACATACATTGGGTGATCAAGTAAACGAGATGGAAGACCTCAGATCTAGTTCCATTCGCCTGGGCTGCGATTTCAGGGTTAATGCAAGATTACAAAGCATGATGGCTATGATCATACAAACAATCATCCAATCATGGATCCACACTCCATAATTAGTGGACACGACTTCTTGATCATTGTACATGTAATGGTATCTTATGTGTTGGGCATGGGTATGCCTCCCTTAGTAGACATATCGTGATGAAAATGTATTGTAACAGATGATGATCTCAACCAGTTGTTCTTCATCTAAACTTCTCACAAGGTAAACCACTTTAGTCATCAGTTGTCATTTTTTACTTTATGCTTTAGGGGGAATTTGTTATAGGCCATTTTGTCACATCTAGTCAATATGGCTATAAACTAGATCAATCAACATCCATGAACACCTTGGCATTATCCCTACACAAAACCCTAAGCACGACTCTCCAAAATCCCTGATTTTATGGGTCTGACTACCTCAAATCAGTTATTTTAAGGCCCAGCGCACCCTGGCCCTTTAGGGACCTGCGTTTAGTAGCAGGTTGCTCCTTTCTACACCAGTGTTCATCAGCAATAGGTTATCCCTTGTTGGGGGTGCGTTGATTCTAGAAATTTAGGAAAATTAAAAAGAATCTTGAAGCTTCCTCTTCTAGAAGATTCCAAGAGTTGTTACAACCATTTACATTAGATAAGAACGTCAAATCCTATATGATCCTACCTTGGATATTTCACCTCTTATCCCTTGAGTTCATCCTCCCATTAAGATTGGATCTCAAGCCTACATTGGTAAATGGATAAGAATTCCTCAACTACCACACTCTCCTATAAATCTACAGTCATCTACAACATCAAGGTGGGATTTTGGAGATTAATCATACCCTCATGTTGTTGCTTTGAACCTTAAAGAGTTATCATATTCATGCATTAGGGTGAAATTGAGGTGTTCTTTGTGAAATGGAAGGACAAGTCAACCTGGGGAGATCTCTGCAAGATCAGCTTCCATTTTTTGTTGTAAACTCTCTCCTTTTCATATTAATACAAAGAGTATATCATTTTCCTATATGTGTTATGTTATGTTTACATTCATATATTTCAATGCTATGTTGATTCATTGAATATAATGATTGGATAATGCTACATAGATTTCGTAGATCTTTGGTTTGTTTTGATTGCATGAGCAAAGTTCTAATTATAGCAATCAGAGCTATGATTGAAGCTTACAAGCAAGAGGAGAGAAGAGTTTGAGGCAAATAACAAGTAAGCATATTTACATTCTCCAATTTCTCTAAGGGGACATTTATATTCTTTGGTTTATGTTGTTTTAGACTAGACCACTAGTCTAGGGAAGATACATATGTCCAAAAGTTGTAAATTATGAATAACAGTTGGGGTGGAGGGATTGTTCCTTAGATTCATGGAGGAACTTCTGGAGCCTTTCTTGTTGCATTTTCTTATAGTGGGTTATGGCTTCCCTTCAATGGGTGGAACCACTGTGTTTAATTTTTCAAAGTGGAAGTGAATCCTTTGGAGTCCCTGGAGTTTGTTTGTTGTTGAACAGTTGAAGGGTGGAGGCAGAGAGCTTTGCGATTCCTGTGAAGTTTTTGAATGCTAATTGATTGGTGGGTAGAGGTGGGAGAACCTTTGGAGTAAGTGTACCAATTAGCAGTTTGTGATGAATCATGTGAGTAGAACTACCCCAATCTCTGGAATTTGGCTCAGGGTGACAACTGCAAGTGAGAATTGGCTGCAATTTGTCTATGGTTGGGTGGAGAGTTGTTGTCCCTGACTGAGTTTCCTACCTCCAAAATAAGTTCAAGATAATTCTTTGTACTTGTACTCTATGTCATTGAACACACACATATATAATGGTTGTGTGTGTGTGTGCGTGTGTGTGTTCTTGTTGCTCAGTTAGGATTTTATTGATTGCTTGAATGATGCATGGCTCACTTATGAATGTAGAGAAGGAGGCTCATTTATTGACTCTTGTAACTGTGACTTTTAAACTAACTCTATTTGTGCAGGAGACCTTTATTCATCTAATGATGAATACACTGAATGTTCATAACGTTGCAGTATTGTGATGAAATAATGGAAAGGAGACTTCCTATTTATATGTGGAGTATTGATCTCCTCGTAGCCCTTTTGAGAATTGTGAGCCTTTTTGTTGTTGTAATATTCGTTTATGCTTACCAGTCCTTCTAATGAGACCTGAATATCTCTAGAACGAGTTCGGCTTGCTCCCTGTGAATCGTTGAAACTCAAGAGACTACAGACCTCTGAGTGCCTGGTTGGATAAGTCCCTGGACTACGTTTTACTTTTTAGTTAGTGAATACCCAGTAAGAGGGTCTGAATGGACAAATATTTGGACTATGTCTTGTATTTCATCCATCAAGAACCTCGAAAGGTTAACCTTATTATAAGCTTGGGAGGGATAGCACTAGTGTGTGATTCATATAATTTTAATAACGATGGTTGAATTGTGGCATAATTCCAATCATTTCCAAAACCATTGTGGTCAAGCCATGATCATAACCTTTCACAAATGGCTCATAATGAAAACTAGGTGGAAAACCTTATCTCATTTCCTTAGCCGCTAAACCTTATGCATGATTGTGGTGAGATTTATTGGGTCTCTAGTCCATACAACTACAAAGTATAACCAAGAGTGGATGCCAACATACAAATGACTGAGATTGAGCAAGAGAGATTGAAGACATAGAAGGGGCCCATGGTGATGTGTCCCAGAGGTCAAATCCTCGGATACTCACGAGAGTTTTGAAAAGGGAAATTTTGGGCTGACGAGGACCAGGCTCGTGTGGTAGGGCCGAGAACGTAGATTAGTCTGGGACAAGCTCAAGATAATACATTGACTACCAAAAGATCCAATATCTAGGTGAAAATCTAATCGCGACATTAGGAGGCTTATGGCGGGCCCACATAGGCAAGAACTACCTGTGGAAATGATGGAATTTTCCCATCCCAGATAAACTCTCCCAGAGGTGGTCTTACACAATACCTAAGGATGGGTTGGTTTGATTCAACATCAAGGTGAGGTGGTAGGAGTGGGGTTGTCAAAACCCTTAAGTAAGAGGGAGAGTATGTGGACCAACTCGAAGTGTTGACAATGCAAAGTTGTGGACCTGTTGGGACATGTAAGCCAAGAGGTTGGCCCTCGACAATTAATTTTGAAAACCCATGCCATGAATAGGTCAGCAGCTAGCACGTCATATCCAAGAGGTGTTGGGAGGATGATAAGGACAACTATGTGGGTGCCACAAGGTCACCACATCAGCATCACGTGGCAAGTTTGATGACATGGTGCTTTCTGATTCGTCAAAATTCAGATGGTCATATCTCTTAATTCGAAGGTCAGATTGAGGTGCAAATTATATCATTGAAATCATCTCAATGAGACAAACACAACAATGAAGTATACTCAAGGCTTTAAGTTAGTTGAAAATATCAAAAATTTTGGACCCCATTTCCATAACGACACTTTGGATCTTGGGTCAACATAGTAACTAACCTCCTCCTAGCCTATGTTTGTGGGGGATTGAGAGGGTGGTGTTACAGGGTGGTATCAGAGCATCTAGGTTCAAAATTTGGACTGGATGGGCTCTTTCATGGGAAAGTAACTACAGACTCTTGCATAGGTATTTCATGATGATTTTTAGAAATTTAACTAAACAAACATTCAAGTGTTAAAAGCCGGTTTGAATTAACTGATTTCATGTATAATGGATATACTTACCTTGTGACTTAATTATGCAATATGGTACTAATAGTTGTGTGGAATGATATACCTTGTTGGCTATACAAGAACATGTAGTGATGTTAATAACATGATTATCAAATGATGTTGCAGTGCTAACATGGCTTGTTTTTTATAGCCAGTTTCCTATGGCAGCTCTATAAAAGCAAGTTATCATCATGATGATGCTTATTTATTTACATCATAATGCATCTAACAATTGTGTGTGAATGACAACACATCACAAGCAATAAAGAATAGTGAGAAACAAAAGAATGAGGACAAAAATGGTGTAGCATAGCTCTGATCAGTCACAACATGGATATGAAGAGCTAAGGACGAATGAAGAAGAAATATCAATCCACCAAGGGGGAGGGGAAAACTCTCCTGACTGGATGGATACCTTGAGGAGCTTAAGGGTCGACATCAATAGTTGTAAAGCAGATAATAAAAGGTTGGTAAAGGCTCAAGAAAACAAGTTGAGGTGAATGTAGTCATACTACAAAGCCTATTAGACTTGCAGAGGCAGAAGTAGTATGATCTTAGGGATAGTCATAGAGATGAGTACAAACCTCTAAGATCAAAGGAGAGAATAAATGGGTAAATGGTAGTAGGTTCAAGAAGAGGCACATGCGAGATAGTGAAGACATTGTGAAAGGACATGCACCATTGGGTATCCCAGAGGGCTCGAACTAGCACTTGGGGGCTATTGGGTATGTGTTATATTATTCCCATGACTAGTGACACGCGCTCTACATTTTTTTAGGCGCAGTGCGGGGATTTGCAGGGAGTGGTAGCCCCCCTGCACAGGGTCCACGGAAGCACCCCAATAATTATTTTTTTTATGTGAACCCAATAATGGTTGGGAAGACCCAAGGATGGTTGGCGGACCTACCCATGGTTTTGTGCATGGTTTTTGGCATGATGGTTTTTCCCATGATATTTTGTAGATCCAATCAAAGGAACTACAATTATGTTCTAATCCAGGTTTATGGGGTTATGAATGCTTCAGCGTGTATAAAATGTATTGTAACATTGAAAGGAATATAAAGAAAAATCATTTTGGTTTTCCCAGTTTTGGGTTCCAAGAGAAAATCTTTGTGTACATTTTTTATGTTCTTTCCATTATACATATTTTTCTGTTTTAAAGGATTCATTTGCACGTAATTTTTGTACATGGTTAAAACCTACATGGGCATCATTCAAGTAGACCTTTTAGTTCCACTGCCGGAAGGCATTTCCATCATTATCATCGTCATCATCACCAAAGGAAGAGAGAAAGGGATCATATGCAGGAGGAACTTAAGAAGGTTAAAACCATTCACATTTGATGGGAAATGAAGAAAGTTGAAGATGTTGAAGCATGGTTTCTTAGAATGAATAAGTCCTTTGGAATCCATCATTACTCTAAGAACATGAAGGAAAAAGTGACTACCTATAGTCTAAAAGGAAAAATAGAAATATGGTGGGAAGATATGAAAAATATGAATGGCATAACTGAAGAGAGGTTAACTTGGAGTGAATTTGAAGGCCTCTTCAGGGATAAGTATGTATCAAATAGTTATTATGACAACAAGGAAAAGAAGTTTTATGATATTAAGTTGGGACAAATGTCAGATGAAGAATACATCACTAAGTTTATGGAATTATTGAGATGTGTGCTATATCTGAAGCACGACAAGGAAAAAGTGAAAATATTCATCATGGGATACCCTTGTCATTTAGAGATCGAATTGAAATGCATGAGCCTCAAAATTAAATGATGTTATTAAAAATTGAAGCACTACTACGAACAGTAAAAAGAAGGTCAAACGTCAAGGGAGATTGGAAAGTAAGGAATGACAATAAGGATAAGAAGAAATGGCTAAGAAAAATACTAGTAAAGAAGGAAGGTGTGGGAATAGCCAATGTAGATATACATAGCAGAAATTTAGTTCAGTTGAGAAAGGTCATGTGTGTTGGGTGTGGAGCTTGATTATATTCTTGATTTAGAGGTCTCAGTTACATTGGACCCCAGTTCCTAAATGAGGCGGCAATGCCGCCCGTATGATAATCGCTAGGGGTCTGGGGGGGGGGGGCGATGGCTACTTATAAAGAGATGCCCCCCCCCCCCACGGGAGTTCAGGGGCAATGCCCCCGAAGCTAAAAATAGATGAAACTTTTCCTTGTAAAAATAATGTAATTTTGTAGTCAACATGGGCCGTTCATTAGGCGAATGCTCTTACGATAGAAGTTATGTTAATTTAGGGTTTTTATAATAGAATGAAACCCTTGGTTTATATGAGGGAATCGTATTGCAGATGTGTATTATTATTATTATGAGAGGGAGAGAAGAGGAGGCTATGTGAGAGTGAAGAGGAAATTACAGGGGATCTGATGTAGGTTGTATCTCTTCATTTTGTTGGTTAATATAAAAGAAAGGATTGGTTGTTTCTCCATGGACATATCCCAAATAAGGTGAACCACATATATATGTGTCTCTCTTGTTTATGTGTTTTTGTATTTGTGTTTCTGCAATATTATATGTATTTCATTGCTCCATTAATTAATTTCTAACTGTGCACCAGTTTGTGAAAGAGAAATGTGGATTGAGAATAGAGAACCATTGAAATGCTAGACATGTGGTGAGAATCACCGAAAAATAGATTTTCCACATCATAAAAATGTTGGATCTCGATCTATAGTGCATAGGAGGCTCAAACAATGGGAGAAGTAGCACAAAACTTTCCTAGAATTTACACATCGGTGAAAATCGTTAGGCAGACCACCAAGCATCCATAATTGAGATGGAAGATAAGCTACGTAGTCAGGTCATGTCTGTTTTAATTGAACCTAGTTTTAATTACAATTATGTCTACCCATAGATCATGGGAAAATGTCAGTTGGCTAAGAAATGGCATGCATAGAATTGGTTGGTTCTATTAGCAACATGGACGAAAAGAAAAGTCAATTATTGGGTGGAATCATGTGCATTTGAGATTAATAGCATGCCAATAACAACGCATTTGAATTTTCTTCCATTGGGTGCATACAACATGTCATTGGGCAAG